>OZ038422.1:74911842-76161842 GCA_964036155.1 Diploscapter coronatus
CATATTTCTTAGGAACTTTCACGCAATTCATTAGATCGCTTCTTCTTCGATATATTTTAAATTCCCTTACCTGCTGTGCAGAAGAGTGCACGGCCTGCTGCATGTGTTGTGGCTGCACTGCCTGCTCAGTCTTCATCACTGCTTCCGTCTTCCTGCCATTCTCCTGCTGCTCATCGTCTTCCTTCATGTCATTTTCGTACTTCTGCGGGTCGCTATCAGAAGAACGCAAATGCGAACTGTTGGTGCTGAAATTATGGATCGTATTTTTTGAAATAGTCACATCTCAAAAAGGCAGTTATTATATGACGGAATGACGAAGCCTCTTTAGTTAGAGGATATAAGGATGGGAATGAGATGGGATAGTTTGAGAAAAGAAAGGCTATTTAGAGGAGCGAGACGGAATCCCAGTTCCGATTTCTCAAACCTCAACCCCATCTCTTCCCTGGTTCTGTCATTTTCTTATCCCGTCAAATAGTAGTTTACTCTCAAAATTTAATTCAGCGTGCAAGTCATTTTGACATTACGAACTAACTATTTTTTGACAATCTGAACATTTCGTAACTTCGTAGCCAACGAAATAGTATGAGACAAGATTTCTCCCCTTGGCTATGGACTACGAGGCTACGAATTATCCAATTTCCCTATTTTTCTAACTCCTTGAAAATTCAATGAATTCAAAACTTCCTGTTAAAAGTTCTAATTCTCATGAAATTAATGTATGAATTTCTTACCGAACTCTGGCGACTTGCTCACTGGCTTCCTCGTTATCGTCTGCGCTCCAAGTGAGCTGCCCACTTTTCTAAACACATTCACATTTCTTACGGCTTTCAATGAATCCTCTTTTACCAGCCGGGACTGGACGACTAGGTCCATGATCCGATGCATATCAGCACTCGACAAGTCTTTCACGACGATGTGGGACATCTCCGTCAAGGCTGAAATAGAATTTCTTGAGTCTACCATCATTTTTAAATGACATTAGCTATTTCCTTGTTCAGAAATAGAGCTTAAGTTTCATTGAAAAGGCGGTATAAATCACAACGATTTTGAAAGACCAATAAGCCAAGTGTCAAAGAATAATTGAGCAGTAAAAATGAATAGCGAAATACATGAAATATCCGAATGAGGATCAACTTTGAGATTGAATATCTGAAAGATCGATGCATCGAAATAAGTTATTGAATTTGTCTGATACATCGAAATTTCAAAACGAGATAAAATTGGCCAAGAACCAGAGATAAACAGCAACAACAAATAAACTATCGTCAACAAAAGGTAAATAATAAAAACGGACGAAAATCCGGAACATGATTTGAGAAATTTCACAAGATCTGCTACGGAATTTCCGATTTTTGGATGTCGCCCACTTACTTCGTCTCACTTCCACGTGGTCGACACGGAAAATGAGACGAAAATTTCGACAAGAAAAAACATCAAAAGAATTCTAATTTGACGAGAAAATGACGGCGAATTTTAGGCTAGAAATAAATGAGTTGACAGTCACGTTGCAAAACACGCTGTAAACAATGCACGCTTTTCATACAGCATTCAAACTGCGTATCCATATGTAGAGACCGCAAGCTCCGCCCACTTTGTGCGGACAAAATCAAGGAAGAAAACTTCGTCAAAAATTTCAAAAAACTCTCGAAAATTTGTGAATTGATTTTTCTTTTCCCACTATTAGATATGAGCCTAGGGAACATTTTTGCTTCCGGAACATACCCCCGAAACACAAGTTGAGTCCGCGAAAATCGACGCTGAAATTTTAAAATCGCTCGTGTGAGCTTCATAGGCCATGCTCATCAGCGCTCACGCAGAATATGAAAGAACAGTCCTTTCTAGTTATTTTGAGCAAAAAATCCATAAAATTCGATCGATACAAAAAGATTAGCCCAAAAATAATTTTTTGCTGAAATTACCTCTACTATATATATGATAACGCAATATAAAGCTATTTAACACTTGCTTCATGACTTTTTGTGATCAAATTGGAAAGTGGGCATGACCTATCATCTTGAAAATGATTAAAAAACCCATCGAAACTTCAGAATGTTTCAGAAACAAGCAAAGAAATTCAAACAAACGCTCTCCTTTTGAAATAGCCTTTGCCCTGTTGCGTGCAAAGGAAGAACACGCGCTTTTCTTCTTGCGAAAGTCGCCAAGCAAAAAGGGGTTTTCGAATATCGTCTTCAAAAATTCATATCTTTGGTTACGCTGATTCGTTTTTCATGCGGTTTTTTGCTATAATCCTGTCTAGCCCTACAGATTCTTAGAAAAAATACTTTAATGATTGTTTCACAGTGCTTTGAGCTGTGAAATAGAAAAAGAGCACACTCGCGATTTAAATCGAACTGGAAAGAAGCGGGAAATAGTCGATTTTCACAAGGGAAAAGGGAAAGCGACCAATTTTCGCTAATTATCGTTAATTAACGCAATTAAATTGGTCTTTCTTTACAGAAATCACTAGAGCATGAATAGGGCTTTCGAAAGAGGGCGAATTCACCGCGGAGCGACGTCTACAACGCGCTCACGAACATGCCAAAAGTCAGCAAACCGTTCAAGGCGCTGTTCACCCCCGGAAAACTCAAATTTCTTTTCTTTTTCATGATTTCATCGATGAAAAATGGTGAAAATGTGTGTAGGCAGCCTGTCTCGATCCTCTAATCATAAAAATTCCGAGACGCGACACTTCTGGGACCGAGGAGATCGAGCAAGGCAAAAAAGAGCAGCGTGTACAGTCTGAAGACTGCGGAAACGAAAGATTCGAAAAATGCGTGTTCTGAACCGTTTTTCACGGGATTTTTTGCATGAATATGAAAAATAATATTATTTCTGGTGGAAAATCAACAAAAAATTATTCTATAGCGGTACATTTTAAGAATTTATAACAGGCCAAAGTTAACAAATACGAACTGATAAACTTCAAATGAATATCAGTAGCGTCAAACTTTACGGATTTTAACAAATTCGGTATCATTGGTTTCCTCTTGAATAGCTCTAGCGATTCATCAGGAGAAATTAAAAAAAAAATTAATTTTATTAGAATAAAATCCATGTAAGTGCAAGAGCACACTAATCATGTCATTCCGGAAGTTCCAGAATCCTTCCTATGATAAATTTTAAAAATGTCTCTTGATGAAGTTGTTAGATTCATTCAGTTCTTCATAATATTGACGCTTTTTACCGCTCATGATGTTCCTGGGTCAACTGATAATCATTTTTTTGGAAAAATCACGGTAAAATTAGTGGATTTTCAATATGTGTTCTGGAACGTTCTAGAAGAGTTCCGGAGACGATCTTTTCGGATTCATGGATGGTTGCTCTCGATCTATCAGTTAAAAAAATAATTATCGGTTTTCCTACATCACATGCTTTTGTGTACGCGTAAACGTAGAACGCACTTTTTGAGCAAATCGGCGACGTTGGCGACAGTAATTTTTTTTTGTTTTCCATCATTTTGCTCCGGAACTTCGATAAATATGTATATTGAGTCCATACTCAAATATCGATGAAGATAAAACCATACCTTATCGCGTAAATTTTCGAGAAAATCCTTTTCAAAGTTCAAAATCGCGATTTTTTGGATTTTCCTTACACTAGCAGGTGGTTGTAATTAAGTAATTCTGGGCTAATTATTGGTAATTAGAGGTTTTCGACGTTGCTCTACACTATGGTAATAAAGAAAACCCGAAAAAAAACCGCGTGTTTCTGCGTTACAGGCGGTTTTTCCTTAAGTATGGAAAGCAAAAAGCGATGATGCAATCCTATTTCCCACTTTAAAGGAATTCAAAGCACTGTGGCTACTTGTTTTCTTTATTTCATGAAAGGCTTATTGTCGAGGAACAAAGATCACTTGAAACATAAATGATGAGCTAATTTGAGAAAGTGTAAAGTGGCATTGCGTATTTGGAATATGTCTTCAAATTCATTTCTTCAATCATTGAAATATCGTATAGTTCGCTGCAAATAACGCTCCAATTTCCGCGTATCGAAATCGTGCGTCATTTATCCTTCTTCAAGTGATCATTGTTCAGCAATATCAAATTAAAGAAGGATTTCAAGAATATAGTTTCAGCGTCTCCGTCTGATTCCCCGAGACAGCGACACTGAAGAGGAGAGAACCAGGAAGCTTCGGTAAGTCGCTTGAAGGTATCGCTGAAAGAGAATAGATGTATGAGACTTCACTTCATTTGACCAGAACAATAACTCAGGGAAGCGAAGGAGACGAGTGCAGAGATGTTCAAGGAGGACTTTCGCAATGTGGGCTCGTTGATGTACTTCATGAAGAGGGCCTTCGAGAGGGCAGGCAGACAGAGTGTCGTCGTCCAGCGATTCGAGGCTCTCATCATTGTTAGTTCAAATCTGCCAATTATTGGTCAATCGTTTCGAAATTTAACCCAATTATATTTATCCGAAAGTTGACACATCAGAAAAAAACTGAATGAAATTTATAAGTTATCGATGCGTGAATTCCGAGAAAAAAGCCCAACCTCACTTTTTAATTATTCAATTCAAACGCAAGCCAGCCTTCGGAAAGTTTTCGCTCTCTAAATGTCAAAATTAACGGAATTATATTGCATTGTATTGAACACTAATAATTCTTTCAAGTTCAAACATTTTGATGCGTAATCAAAGTTTCAGAAACGCTTTGCTTAAAATTTACCGATGCTTTTCAAATGAACAATTTGTTCAAAATTGACAAATTCAGGAGGAAATCAACCAGACATACGACGTTGGGCATTCGGAACGATTGAAAAGACTACTGAAGAAGAACGGAGAGCACGCGATTTGGGACGCAATCAGCAAGAAGACGGACTGGATGATTGTTGTCAGCAAGGGACTCCTCCAGGCTGACAGCCACGCACTCACTCTCCAGGTAGACACTAAATTCATTAGCCTCGAAAGAATACAATGTTTCTATACAAATCGATTGCTATAGATATCATGATCTTGCACTACTTTACCCATTAGAAACTCTGATCAATTATTCAGTCACTTCAAAATTCAAATTAACGAATGACAATGAATTTTTTCCTGTTTCTTCATCAGAACATGATGAAATGAAGAGGGTTTTTCTATGAAAAGAGGCGTTCTACCACTCATCAATTTGAACAGACTGTTGACATTTGTGAGGAAAATGTATGTAATAGAACGAACCTTTAGATTCATTACATTAAGTCAGAAAATTTTGGAAATTTGCTAATAAAAACTATTAATCAACCCAACATTTCAGGTAGTTCCTCATTGGTTAATCATCCACCAGGATATCGTGGCTGTGCAGAGGTCTTGTCTGGCCGGCTGTCTCTACAGATTCATCAAACGACAGCCCAACAGGCGCATTCCCATCGATCAGTTGGAGAAGGCGAGTCAATCAGTCATCCGATCATTCAAACATGCTCATCCCCTGATTGCAGGCAGTCAAGAACAACGAACCCAAACTGTTCGATGGACTGCTCGACTCGAACTGGCCGATGAACACGAGTGCAGACGAGAGACTGGAGGCCATCGACGATGTCCTCTGCAATCACGACAAGGTCACATTCACTTCCTAATTAGAAATCGCACATTTGAATTCTTTTCAAAGAAAGATGTTCAATGATGCAAAATCCTGGAAAGACTTGCAGTTTTCGAATCACTTGCCCTAATGAAACGAGATAGCATATTTTTCAATAGATGGTGAGAATATATACAGTACTGGCTAAAACTATTTCTTACTTTGGTTTCATCCACTTATACTAGACCAACCTGCTTGAAACTGTAGATTTTTATAATTAGGTGTTCCCAACATGTGTGCAACATTTTAATTTGATTAGTTCAGTATAAGTAGATAAACTGAGAATGAAATTAAAATCAACGGTATAAGTTATTTGGAAAGTACTGTATCATTTTTCGCTCTCAAAAATATTCAATTGTGGCTTTTCGATTACTTGATCAAAATTTAACATATCTTAGTTTTTACACGTACAAGAATAAGCAGGCATTGCAGACACGCATCGTTCACAGACTCTCTTTTTCTTTTTTCACAGTTCTTTCTATGGCAAAGTCTGTAGAGCATTGTATGTCTGCAATGCATATTCGTTTATTCTTTCGACTTTACAAATGCGACATTTTCTTCGAAAAATTGCAAGTCTGCTGCTGAAAATGAACATTGTTATTTCACAAACATGAGAGATAAATTTGAGTGTTCTCTGAAAAAGGTCGATCATTTGCAATTCCGCAATAAAAATTCATAAATGCTTTTATCGGCGAAAATTTTCCTAAAATACAAGACTGATATATCCGTGTTTAGTTTCAAACTTTAAGCATGAATGCGATTCAAGACTTATTTTTGTCAAATATCCATCTAAACTCTGGAATGAGTAAATTAAGTTGCAGATGTTCGTTGTGTCGGACGGCACGGTGTCGATCTCGGAACGAGTTGTGATAATCCTCCTGCAACCTCTCGTCTGACTTTCCTTATTCTCGCTCAATCCCCGACTCATTCTACTGTTTCCAATTCTACTCATTCTACTTAATCAGCTAGTTATCTTTCGCTTAGGCGGGTTTTCTACTGGAGAGAATATCTCCTTTTTGTTCATATAATTCTCCTTTGTAATTACTAAATACCTTATCCATGATATCTGAGAATCTGAGATTCTTTTGCCCTATAAATAGAGACAATGAAATAAAGAGGGTTTGCATTGAAATTTTATTAAACTTCAGTATTTACAGACACTTCTCAAGAGTGATCAAATAATAAGAAGGATATTGTGACGTTGAAACTTACAATAGAAAGGAAACAAATGACAAAAGACTTGATATTAAAGCAGAATATGCAGGAATATTACGCCATGGAGAAAGAAGTCATTGATGTGAGATAAGGGGTCATTAAATTCGGATTAATTATCACCCATCCCAATTGATGTCTTTCCATTGAAATGTTTTCATTGCTAGTCCTAGTGCAAATAAATTCTAAAGGTGGTTTCCGCAAATGAACGAAATCAGTATTTAAAATGACCTTCTTTGAAATAATATTTCACAAATTGTATTTTTCAGAAAGCATCTTTTTCAAGTTTCATAATTGGATAGGAAAGATTGAACGAGATTTCAACGCGGGATGCGCGATAATAATGAAGGAATATGAAGTCGGAAGAAAAGCACAACACATGTGGATGAATGAAGATTTGGAGGGAAAGCACAGGGAATGTATATTTACAGGACGACTTGATTCGATAGTCTTGTTTTAGAAATCCAACGAATGCATCATATATCATCTATGACAACTCAAGATTCAATTATAGATTTCATAATAGATCCATTTCATGGACGAAGAACAGAAATTTCATAGCATTATGTCATGAAGTAAATTATGAATGCTTGATGAAAAGTAAAGCAAAAACCATAAGATAGTAAATGGGCCTTTATAAAGCTGCTTACATTCACCAGTCTTCCTTCAGTCGCTGACCTGCTGCAGTTTGGTGCGCACTTTCGAGCACGTGTGCGCCTGCGGGTTTCGATGTCGCGAACACAGAATCTTTCCACATCTTAAATCTAAGTGTTCATATTGTTCGTATGAAAAGATCAGAAAGTTATGTTGTTTTTTTTCTCAAAACCGTCCTTTAATCATCGAATCATTATAAAATCTACTGCACACAATATGATATGACAATTCTTTCGTGTGGATAATGTTTAGAGGCGCAAGTGGATTTTGAAATATGAAGCTTGATTAATGTGAGTAGGACCATATGAAATCCTAATTTTTTACCGCTTTCGAAATGGATAATAGCTCTATCAAAAGTTGTGACGTCGAAAAGACGTCTTTCGAATGATCGTTTTTGCTAACACTTTTTCGTCAGTTAAATTCGAACTCAGGATTTGATTATATCCAAACGATTGAAAATTGTCCAAAATTCCGATTTTATTGAATTTTAAACTTTTAGATGATTTTTGACAGTTCTTGTTGCGAATCAATCGAGTGCCAAGAAAGGAAAGTTGTTCATCCATTAGTCGGTTGCGTTTTTGTAATGAAACGTCCCCTTGAAACTGCTTTATATTAGAGATAAACCAAAGTGACGAAAAATCGCTTTATAAAACTCGGTTCAAAAGTTTGATCCCACGTACACCCTCTAGATAGTGTTATTTATTTTCTACTAATTATTTGATTAAAGGAGACATTAATAACCTGCAGTTGAAGACAGAATTCATCTTGAAGGCACAAACGCTGCATCGAATAGAGCCGGCAGAGGCATTCGAGCGGGTCGAGCCGATCGAGTAACGCACTGCGCGGGAAGAGTTCACTCCTCTACGGGACTGAAAACAATAGAATCATAGTTTAAAAAATTGAATCAATTTAAAAAAAAAAATCTTTTTTCATATAAAGTGTAACTTCTCGAGCGCGTTATCTAAATGTACGATAAGAGAAACAGATTTTCGTAGCTCTTCCCACTTTGTTTCCGATTAAATGAACAACAAGATTCAACCCCTTTTATGAAAGATCGAGTAAATTTTTCAAAGAGAAAAATTCGTTTCAATTATAAGTTTGATGATAAAAGTTTCCCTAAATATTTCACTTCTTAGGCCTAGGAAATAGAAGTTTCCTTTTTAGATTTGATCTTCAAATTCGTATTCCATTTATGGAAAGTGCAGAAAGATAAGCCTATGACTAACCAGGCTGAGTTTGTCGACGAGCAGCGCGTGTGCAGCGGCCTCGTCCCTGGCACTGTGCTCGTTGTCGTCGGACGAAGTCACCTCTGCCCGCTTCTCCCCGCGCGGCCTACTGCGGGGCCGAATTCGACTCATCGATGGCTGATTCTGATGTCTGTGTCTGCGCACCTGAATCCCCATCACTATTGAAGTTCTTGCTATGAAAAAAATGAGTCTCAAATGATCGAATGAAAACTAGTAAATGATTCATAATTCAAATTTTGTGATATAACACATCCATATTCTAAATACTCACCTTGAGTTTCCTGAATTCGTTGCTGAGATCGCAGACGATCATTCCTGATGACAATTCTGATGCATCTTCAGAGGGATCTTCTTCTGTCGGAGAGGAAAGAGAACGGACTATTGGCTGAAAAAAAGAATAACTATTGGGATAGACAAAAATGTCATATTCTAACAGATTCAATCGAAAATTTTTAATGATAAAAAGTGCCGAGAAAATTTTTGAAACTAAACGCCACGATCTTTGAAACTGAAGCATGAAACTATTCCTCAGACACGAAATCATGCTCATTTCTTTTAGAATTGTATGCCTTAGAATCTCCGCAAGTGTGAAAATTTTCAGCATATTTTACCAATGAAGAACAGTTTTCACAACTTATTCCAGAAGTACCATGATTGGCTCAACTTTTCTCTCGTTACTGTGTGCTAGGTATTGTTGCCAGATATACAATTGTTATCCAATTGATATGTCATCAAACCTTGGTATTCATAGAAACAATCTTTGGAACTTCTATGTACTAAATTTAATAACTAGAGCTGAATGCCAACTCAATATCTACGAGAAGCAAATAATTGAATTACCGTTTCATTTGCAGAGTTGCCAATGCCGGCAGACGAAGTGCATGGCTGGTCAGGTTCGTATTGTTCTTCTGCAGAATAACGAGTCGCATGACTTCTCTTTTCTATCGTTTGCTCACCGTTCTTGGAGTGATTATTAGTCTGATTAAGTGACAGAGTCCTCTGTCTCCTGCTCTGCTGCACTTTCTGCTGCATCCTACTCCCATTCTGCTTCTCCTCCCCATTACCTCCTCCTCCATTCAGCATCCTGCCGTCCTCTGCTTCCTTCTCCGTCTCTCCTGCACTGCTGTCCTTTGCGCTCGTGTCTTCAGGCGCACTCAGACCTCTGGAATGAATTGTTTTTACTGCTTAAAGAAATTTATAAATGAGATTATGTAAGGTTTTTTTTTCAGAAAATGCATGCATTTTGAGACGAAATTGCGCTGATAAAGAAGCAAATACTGTCAACTACCCAAATGTATGGCTATGAACTTTCTAAAAACTTTTATACAAGAGACAAAAGAGTAAAAATAAATAAATAACTTTTATATGCATTTTTCCAAGTTTTAATATTTTCCACAATTGAATATGCAATTTATTACCTTCTGTACGAAGTCTTCCTTTCCTTATCACTAGTTTCGTCACTCCAAATTGCAGCTTCACTAGTCGCGTTCTGCCTGACGGCTCTTTCGTCAATCGGTCCAGTCCTCGTGAGAATGAACAACTTGAGAACAGAGCCAGCATGCACTCCAACTCGATCCAGTTCCAATTCGTTTGGCAGAGCGCGTCCTGACAATACCTGCAAATGATTCATGAAAATAAAAAATTCACTCCTACGATTTTATTTATAATTTTTCAGCTATGATTTTCGATCAAATATTAAATATTTTGATTTTTGAAGAAAAAAAATCATATTTTATGAGTTAGAATTCTTTGCTGAATAGTAGCAGTTTGTTGAGAAACGCCGCGCACTCCTTCACAAGGTCTCCTTGTCAGAAGACGAATAATTTCACTTCCCTATTTAATGACTTTAAAATTTGTTCAACAATCGTATCAATTGAAGAAAAATGCATACCAAAGCCTGTCTGGAGGGAGGAATGCTCTTTCGCCTGTATATGCGATTCTTCAGCTCTGCCACTGTCTCGTACAACCTGATTCGCTCTGTAAATGTCTCCCCAGTCATGGTCTCAATTGATACCTCTACAGGCACAAGACTCGAATACATCTTGAAGGGCCTGAAAATATTCAATATTAGGAAAGTAGAAAAATAATCAGTCAGATATTCCATCGTTTAAAAACGATTTTATACCCAGTAAAAGTGATTTTCCAGTTGATAAAATAATTTATTTCCATGAATGGTTTAACTTTAATTTGATACCTTAGTAGTCCTTTATGTAACAAGAGGAATGAGCATTAGCTTATTGAAATGTAGACGTTTACAAAGATGATCATAACCAACTCTCCTAAGGCACTATATTGGATTATTGTTTGGACGATATCTGATCACTGGCAATCAATCACTGAATCACCGAATTGTCGATATTTCTCACTCGAATGAACATAATCACTAAAAACTAAAAAAATGGGAGAAATGAAAATCTACTCAATGCTTGAATCCAGGGAGAATATTGAAAAGACTGGCAAGAAAAGTTAGCTCATTAGATATTTTCCTCTGGATAAAAGCATATTATAATATATCTATATACTTCTAAGTCAAATTCTGAAGAAAGATAAAAAAAATAATCTAAATCTAGCATCTAAATTCGATGAACTTATTTTGTTTTCCTCATGCTATAGTGCTGAAAATATATTGTAATAAGAATGCACGAAGAAAATCGAAGAGTCGCTTTGAGGTGAACAAAATTGGTCAATTGACGCTGAGCTGAGCATAAAGCAATCAAAAGATAAATAAGTGAACAGGCCCGTGACTTTGCATTTATTGCACTCTGCTTCAGTCACTCAGTAGAAGAGATTACAAACTTTCACAATTATTATGTTCCATATCGAGTAGTAACTACACAGAATAAAGTAAATTCTTATGCTCGTTATTTTGGATAACTTCTTGGCTTCAGATTTTTGCGATTAACCCATCTGAAAAGTCATTTGAAATATTCGACTACAATACTCGACAAATTTCAAGAGGTTTTATCAAAAGATCCATGGATGATCGATTCAAAGAATTTTATAGGTCCAGTTCCTCTTGAATGGCGTGAAGTTGGAAAATTGGAATAAAAATAAAGCTTGATTACAATAATCTCAGATTTCATATGGAAATGTTATTCAATAAAATGAAATAATAATTAAATTTTAATGCACGTGATACAGACAACTCTCAAAGACATCCAAAAGTGATGAGGGATAATTGCAACTGAAATAAATTATTTAAATATTTCTTAAAATGAAAACTTCTTACTCTCTCATCCTTCTCTGCATATTGTTGAGGGACAATAAAGCTTCTACTGAACTCACAAGCATACTATCACCAATATCTACAAATTCAGCTATCCCCTTTCTCTCTCAACTTAGACCGAAAAATTCAAAAGAACGCGCTATGACTATAACGAGGTCACTCTCAGGCACTCAGGCAAGCTCGACTCGCAACATTGGATAATATTCATCCTTCGTGCGATATCCATTGCTGCATCTTCCTCATCATATCTCATCATGAGCGAGAAAGACACTGAGAAATTAAGAGACGAAAAGAAAGAAAGAGAAACCAATAGATCATCGGATTTAGCCAGGGATGAAAGCATGTTCCTGTGGAAGAGTGGATATGATCCTCGCCTCTCAATGGCAAGTGGTGATATGAGAGATGATGTGAGTGGTGTCCGAGTTCAACTACTCTCAAAGTGACATGAAATTACTTTTGCAAAAATTATAATATCTCAAAAATTGAATGTTCCTTCCAAAATTCTAGTTTTTTTCAAATATTTTGTAAGGGCTACACTTTTGCGGACATTCAAATACTTCATCAGAAATGTAAAAATTCACAAGAATATAAATTTTTGCTTGAAATTTAAAATTTGTAAGTAAATTGGGGGGTAAATTTGGTATGGAAAAGTAGTCCTTACAAAATATTTGAAAAAAAACTAGAATTTTGGAAGGAACATTCAATTTTTGAGATATTATAATTTTTGCAAAAGTAATTTCATGTCACTTTGAGAGTAGTTGAATTCGGACACCACTCACATCATCTCTCATATCACCACTTGCCATTGAGAGCCGAGGATCATATCCACTCTTCCACAGGAACATGCTTTCATCCCTGGCTAAATCCGATGATCTATTGGTTTCTCTTTCTTTCTTTTCGTCTCTTAATTTCTCAGTGTCTTTCTCGCTCATGATGAGATATGATGAGGAAGATGCAGCAATGGATATCGCACGAAGGATGAATATTATCCAATGTTGCGAGTCGAGCTTGCGTGAGTGCCCGGGAGTGACCTCGTTATAGTCATAGCGCGTTCTTTTGAATTTTTCGGTCTAAGTTGAGAGAGAAAGGGGATAGCTGAATTAGAATTTCTTCGCTTTGCGATTTTTAGATAGAAATATATTGATTAAATTATCATCTTTCTATTTGACACTTCTTTCATTAATACACATAAGTTGAAAATTAATAGTAAAAAAATTTTTTTTTAATAGTTTTGAACAAAATTTGAATTAGATTACGAAGTCTACTCAAAATTACCTTTTTCCTTATCATTGGGGCAGAGCCCCCCGACTCCCTGAACTTTCCTTTCCCAGAAAGTGCAGTTCTGAAAGAAAACCACCACCACCAACAACGCAACAACAGCAGCAGTTTTATTGAACTGCTAAAATACTCGTTTATTTTATTGTGTGCAATTTCTCTACAAAAGTTTATCTCAACAGAATCCAACTCCCAATCTAACAGCACCCATCTTTGTGCTTGGATCTTCAAACGCTTATGAATCTCTGAAAGCTAAAGACCTTGATACCTCAATTCGAGCTCACCTTTTGATTCTCCTCCCATCTTCTTATCTCTCTGTTACATCATATCATTTATCCGTACTTCCTTCTCATCAGATCCTTCCCCTCTGTCAAGAACAATTGAGCTCCAAATTCATTTATCTTTACTTCCGACTTACTATTTTCACAACTCGTCAGACCCTAGGGAAGACGATCGTCAGAGACCCCTTATGACCTACCCCCTATAGTTTATCGTCGTCTGGCGAAAGTACTCCCTAGATCTGTAACTCGTCGAAATTTTCGTAACGCTATGTCCCCCATTTCGTCCTGAAAATGTAGAATTTTCAGCGAACATGCCCCGTAAAGCAGTGCGTAGTTGTGTGACCGACAGAAAAGTGCTGAAGCCGGTTCAGCAGGTCGGGTATTGCGAAATTTGCTATAAATTTTGAAGATTCTTTTTCTAAAACTTACTTTCGTGAATCAAAAGATTTAAAAAATCCACTTCGAGAAAATTTCCCAAATATTTACCACAACAAAAATTGGACAATGAATTTTGACTTAAAATAAAAAAAAAAGTCTCATGTTCAGTCTGTGAAGGACGAAGAGATGGATGATGAAAAGCCGACCGACTTGAACGACAAGAAGAAACAGGTTGCTCCCAGGTTAGTCAAATCTAAAAATTCCTGAAGTGCTACAATTTTCTAGAAAAAGAGACGTTTCACTAATAAAATGAGAGTTTATCAGAAAAAATTCAATGCAAAAGGTCAACAAATCGTTTTTTTAATCAAATCGAATTTTCTAAAAGAATTATATGAAGAAGGTATTCTCCGAGAATGTAGAGAAATCGAAAATAATTCCAGAACGACCCGCAAGCGCCCCACGGTCAACTACACGGAGGACGACGAGGAAGAAGCCCCCGCACCGAAGAGACGCGGTCGTCCGCCCAAGTCGGGTGCCATCAGACCAAAGGATGAGGAAGAACAGGCCATTCCAAGGTTAGTCGGATCTAAAAAAACTCCTGAAATTCTGCAAATTTTCTAGAAAAAAACGTTTCACTAATAAAATGAGAGTTTATCAAAAAATTCAAAGCAAAAGGTCAACAAATCGTTTTTAAATTAAATCGAATTTTCTAAAAGAATTATATGAAAAATGCTAGAATTCTCAGGAAATGTAAAAAATCGAAAATAATTTCAGAGAGTCCCGCAAGTGCCTGGCTGTCAACTACACTGAAGAGGATGATGAAGATGAGGTGGAAAAAAAATTCAATTTGTTGAAAACTCATTCCACTTTTTCATGTTGCTATGTCTTAAAATAAATCAATTTGTTAATAATTATGATGTATCTTTATCAACCAATTACTAATCAACCCAAGCTAGCATCTAACCCAGAAAGGTTTACTCACGAAGGAACTTTTTTGTTCAAATTTGGATTTCCAAATACATAAATGAAACAATTTTTTTTTCAAAAACACGACAATTAAAACAAAAACAAAGGTTTTTTTTTCAAAATATTCATTTTAGTTGAAATATACCAAAACAGTTATTGAAATTTTAAGTGAAAACGTGTCAAAATATCGCTTTTATGGTAACTTCAACTAGTTTTTCAAGTTAAAATTTTCTGAAACATTTTTTTCGAGATCTTCATAGCCGATTTGGTAGTTTATCTGAGAATCTGGTCTTGAAATTAAACTTTGAAAGTTGATCTTCATTGAAAAATGCACTTTTATAGGATCTATGATCTGAAATAGCCAAAATAATTACTATATTTAATGCCATAGCGGATCGAATCTATTTTCTAAAAAAAATAAAGATAATAAATTTCCAGCCCGATGCATCGTCAGAAGCCGACGCTGCTGAGGTCTTTGCGAGCAAATCTGGAAGCAAGAAAAACCCGATTCACGTGTTCATGAAGGACGATTCGCCTGAAGTAAATCAATTAGCGGAAAAATCGATTTTATTTTAATTTATTCAGATCGATAATTGCCTGCTGTGCCTACCTCTCCCACCACATGCAATCATCCAGGTAATTTTTTAAATCAAAATAATTTTTAAACCTTATTTCAGTCTGATTGGAAATTCAATGAAAGAGCTGGAGATGCAATCGTTCGGAAATTGGAAGGCTCAAAGGATGGTGATTTCATTCGTCATGGACTCTCCACGCCAAAATTCAGGAGAGTGGGACCGAAGAACCGTCTCGAACAAGGATATTGCCGAGTCTCGGGAAGGAACGTTGCCAACTACAGTAATAATCATATTCCTTTTTTCAATTCTATCGATTTTTCAGGACAAACGAGGACTGCAGGCAAACGTGGAATTGCAAAATCCATACGCGAGAAGGTGTTCGGCGGTGATGGTTTCAAAATTTCTGATTCCATCGGTCATATTGTGGGAGAGGTGCTCGGCGGCTCAGATGAACTGGACAATCTCTTCATCCAAAATTCTGAGGTAAAATGAAAATGATTTTTTTTTCGAAACAATTATAAATTTAGATCAATTGGGCAATGGCCCCATTTGAAATCAATTTGGCCGATGCCCTTGTGATGGACGACGAGCATTTTGCCGACATGTTCTGGAGGTTAGTTAAACTGTTTAGTCAAAACTTTTTAATTATGTTTTAGAATGCTTTACGAAAAATCGAACAAAACCACACGCCCAGACCAGGTCGAAGTCTCCATTCGAATCGTCCTTCGCGGTGGCTTCACTGGAGAAATTCATTTCGTGATGCTGAACAGGACGGGGTAATTTGTTATTTTAGTTAATAATAATTTGAATAAATTTTAGAAGAATCGCTGAATCTTTGGCAAGTGGAAATGTGACGATGGAATCGAGAAAGGTAATGCATACTCGTTAGTTATTAATAAATCTCGAAGTTGGAGAGCACATACTTGATCCATTTTTAAAATATGAATGGCTGATTCATTAACAAATTTTAGGGAGATGACAAGAATCGACGGACCCGGCCCGCCTTCAGTTCAGAAGTAATTTACATAAATATTCAAAATGCAATACATATTTTAGTTAAAATTAGAATCCTTATTATTTTAAATATTTTCTGTACGACTTAATTTGACTAGCTGCCATAAATTAGATTAAAAAATCTTTCGATTATAAATAATATTGAGAAAATTTTGGGTCTTCTCTTCATTCGACGAATTTCTGAATCACCTACACATCAAGTATCCTGAGTGGGAGGGAGTGAGGAATGGGGAAGCAAATTCTAAGGGCTTTTTCACTCCTAACCATTTCTCCAATCATGGAACTGAACAATCGCGAATTTCATCCGCCAGATTCAGACTGGACAAATTGCAAAGTATTCAAGAAATGATATTGAATTGAACACAATCATTTTTAGAATCCAACGAGAGAAGGTGGATTGGACAAACAGGCAGATCCGCAATTCTGGGTGCCAATCAATATAAAGGCTATGATGTCGGCCACATTATCCCTGGATTTCTCTTTGGATCTGATGACGTGGAAAATCTGTTCTGCCAAAATTCGGAGGTAATTGCAAATTATTTTTTATGTATTGAAATTCTTGATTTAGTACAACAGAACAATGGGGTACAGCTTCGAGGCAGGTTTGAGGGTTACTGTGAAAGAGATGATGGAAAAGGGAAAAGCGATAAAGAAGCCAGTGCTCGTTGAATACGTAATGGAGTAGGTTTTGAATAGAATAATTTAGACAAGTACAAATATTTCAGACGTTTCTATGATGATCCAAATCGCGCCGACATTCCTTCTTCCTTGAACTACGGATACCGATTCCGGATTGGAGGCCAAGTACTTCATCAATGCACCTTCCAACTGCTCAACCCATCATCGTAAGTTAGCCTATTGTTAAATATTTAGGTCATCATAAATAGTATTAATATTTACTGTTTAAGAAATAAAAATAAACTTATTATATAATTTTTTTTTTACATTTTAAACATCAATATATCCTATTTTCAGCGCATATGACGATGTTTTGCAAAATGCGTCAAAATACGTCAAAAACCCATTTGTGATCTGCAGAAGAGGAGTCGACTCAGCGGTTTGGGAATATGAAAGAGAAAAAGAGGTATGTTAAATTTTAACTAAAATCGACGATTGATTTGTTTAGGATATTGGTACTGAAGCTCGATACTTTTGTATTTATTGTAAATACACCACGGCGCGCTCGGACACTTTGAATGAGCATATGAGAACGTACGTTCTGTCGTATTTGAATAAGACATTATAGTACAATTAGCTCATTATTGTTCATAATTTCATTTAAACTCCAAATATGTAAGAGCGAACATGACTCAAATTAAATCGAATTCGATTTAGTTTAAAAAATAAATATTTTCAGCCACAATAACGAGAAATCATGCAGATGCGATGAATGCGGCGAGTTTTTTACACATCAATCCGGACTGAACAGACACAGGGGAACGTATGTCAACTTAAATAAATATGGAGGAATTTAGTATTTTCAGACACACAGGCGGAAAACGGCACAAATGCAAAGAGTGTGGAGAAGAATTTTCAAGATCAGATACACTGGCAAGGCACAGGGGAACGTATGTCAACTTAAATAAATATGAAGGAATTTAGTATTTTCAGACACACAGGCGAAAAACAGCACGAATGCAAAGAGTGTGGAAAGGCGTTTGCAAGATCAGACTCTCTTCAAAGTCACACGAGAATGTACGAATTTATTTTAATTAAAATAATGATTACACTTTTTAGACACAACAAAAACGGAACCAAGTTGAAATGTCCAGTGTGTTCAACAGGATGTATTCGCGATGACACTCTGAAAAGGCACATCAAAAACAGGTAATAGAACTTTATGTCAAGCATTTTAAATGTTTTAATAATTTAGGCATCCGAATGAATTTGCTCAACTCTGCCCTATTTGATGCTGATTTGTTATGGAACGTCGTCTTGCTATTTCTTTCATCCTGAGTCTCACAAATCTTTTTCCAGAGCTATGTCGTTGATTTTCCTCCTTCCTTCCTGTTCTAGAATTGCTCAGTTTCAAAAGGCCAAAATGCTTGTGCGTATTCTTACGGACCGATCTTTTCGTTTAAACTAATTATGTATTTTTCAAATTTATCATCAGCCTGAGAAACATGGAAATGAGCACTTTCTCTTCGTTTTGACCAAAATCGTTGTTATGCTAATTTTTAAAGGTGTTGGAATTTTTGGATACACATTTCATGTATATTTTAAATTACAAAGAGTTCGACTTAAAATTTCCATCTCGATTTTTTTTAAATTAAAATCCAATCAAGACAAATTCAAGTATTAGGCTCGAAAATCCAAATCCAAATTCGGGTTTCAAAAATTCCGATAAACTTAAAATCACGTCCCAATCAAAAGCTTAAATTCGGCTAGCTATCGAGTAATTTGCATCGTTTTTTGATGTTGCAAATTCTAACAAATTTGTATCATTCTTTTTTAATCTTATTATTTAGTTTAAAAAATAAATAAAAAAGGGGGGTGATGGTCGTCGCCTCCCCGTGGTGCCCCCTGGACATCTCAGAGCCGAAGTCAGTAGCAATGTTGACAGAAGCGAAAGAGATGACAAAACGACGACCACCCGTGATATCGGCATCAGGGACAGTTGTGAAAGACTCCCGCCAAACATCATGAGATATCGCCTATAAGTGCTTAGACAAAGCTAGGCATTGCGGTTCCCCGTTCTCAATCTTCATTTCCCTGATACTTTAACCTCCATTCGATGTTTACGCATTTTTTACATTGCGCACATGAGTTCTCACTTTCGAATTTTCACCATTTTCCCGGATTTTAAATAAAAACTGAAATTTTGACCGGCGGAGGTGAGCTGTGAGAAGAAACGAGATACCGTTGAAAAAGTCGAATATTTGCGGTACTTCAAAAATGCGAATTGTAAGAATTTACACAAAAAAAAAGACCAAAATTAAGAAAAATTGGATAAATTTTTGTAAAAGCTGGAGAAAAATGGGAAAAATCACCAGCAATGACGAGCGAAGGTAGAGAAATGAAATTGAGCAAGTTTCCTTTGCGCGAAGGGAGAAACAAGTGGGAGCGAGAGATAACGCAGGGAGAAGAGAGGCAAAGAAAAACTGAGGGGAATGAAGAAAGAAGTGGCCGATTTTCGCAAAGGAAAAAGGAAAGCGACCAATTTTCGCTAATTACCGTTAATTAACGCAATTAAATTGATCTTTCTTTACAGAAATCACAAGAGCATGAATAGGGCTTTCGAAAGAGAACGAACTCATCGCGGAGCGACGCCTACAACGCGCTCACGAACATGCCAAAAATCAGCAAGCCGCTCAAAGCGCTGTTCATCACCGGAAAACTCAAATTTCTTTTCTTTTTCGTGATTTCACTGGTGAAAAATGATGAAAATATGTGCAGGCAGCCTATCTCTATCCTCTAATCATAAAAATTCCGAGACGCGACACTTCTGGGGGCGAAGAAATAGCAAAGCAAAGAGCGGCGTGTACAGTCCGAAGACTGCGGAGACGAAAAATGCGTGTCCTGAACCGTTTTTCACGGGGTTTTTTGACATGAATATGAGAAATAACATTATTTCTGGTGGAAAATCAGCAAAAAATTATTCTATAGCAGTACATTTGAAGAATTTAGCAGGCAAAAATTAACGAATACGGACTGATAAACTTCAAATGAATATAAGTAGCGTCAAACTTTACGGATTTCAACAAATTCGGTATCAACTGATTTGTCTTGAATAGACGAAGATTTTAACCGGAGAATTTTCAAAAAAAAATTACACTGAACAGAAAACGAACCAATCGAAAGTATTCATAAGTCGGTCTGAGCATGTCGGACGCTCTAGAAGTCGTTCTAGAACGAATGTCGAAAATTCCTCCGATCAAAATCCTCGAAATATTCTGGTTTCGAAATCCCAATCGAAAGAATTACGCTACAGTTTCTCTCAACCAACTGCCGTTCATTTTCTGGAAAAATCACGATAAAAATTAGTGAATTTTCAATGTGTTCTAGAAGAGTTCCGGAGATAATATTTTCGGGTCCATGGATGGTTGCTCTCGATTTTTCAAAGAAAAAAAGAATTAGGCTCAGGTTCAGGCCCGATCCAGACCTCAAAAATTTTTTTGAAATGACATGTCTGCTCTGGGTTGAAAAGGTCAAGGAAACGGTGTGAACAAAAAAAGCGCATTTAAAGAATGAAAATTTGCAAATATTTCACATGGCTTAACTTACGCAAATCTTCTTAATAAATCTTGTATTATCAGAATGTTCAATATTCCATCTTTTAGAAAAGGAAAAAAATATTCCGAGTCTACCAATCTTTTCAAATATCAACTTTCTTATTTTATGTTAATTTTAAATGTTGTAGACTTACTAAGAAATTGGAAGTTCCTGGGATTGAGGAGGAAGATGCCACTTCTGCAGAGAAGTGGGATGGACTAGGAAAAGTTTGGAGACAGCAAACATTGCTCGGAGCCACACACCGTCCTCTCGCCATCGTCCAGCAGCAGATGCAGCACTCGAGTGGGAGTCTGCAAGGAATCCAGACTAGGTAACTTTATCCAAATATTTTCCATTTTTCTTAAGGCTTCTTTGAAAGGTTGCACTTTTTGCTGATTATATCTAATCGTTATTCCTTTCTAGCAGACCTTTCCTAAAGATGAAACTCTTGCTAAAGGCTTGGGAGCCCAGAAATCTTGTAGGATAAATAGCAACTTTCAAAGATTACGAATTATTAGGGAAAAATGTTAAGATTTTCGAAATGACAGAAAATATTTTAGAAATTTTGAGAATGCAGTAATTTCTACTTCTGCAATCAAATTTCGTTGTTTTCATGAACATTCTTAAATTCTTATTGTCTATAAGAAAACTCACATTGCAGTAGTCTTTCCTGTTGATCTCCATGACGCTCTCGAAATCCGTCGAATCATCTGCATCCTTCTCATTCTTCAATCGTGAATATTCGGATTGTCGGATGCGCAATCTGTAAATGAAGGCACCTTTTTATTCAAACCAAAATAACTTGGAAAGAAAGTCACGATTTATAATTTTCAAATTTAGCATATTTTCGTCAGTATTATGTCAAATTTTGACTTTTCTTTAGAAATTTCTTATAGTAACTCATATAATAATCGGAAATAACTTACTATTTTTGGCAATTTGTAAAAGTAGCCCCGGATTTTAAAAATGTCAGTAGCATATCGAATGATCCCAAAAAGTGCCAAATCGATATGCTAATTAACCTAATTATATTCTAGATTTAATTTCCCTAGGTACTAAATTTCCACTTGTCTCCAACAAGATCCCCTAGAATTACTATAGAAAATTGATGATATCTAACAGAAATAGGTTTTTGAGATATCTGATTCCAAGAGTATGTCATAGATCCATAAATCGCCTGTCAATATGAACTATTCTATCATATCTTACTATTTCTGAAGTCTATAGGCCATTACATCCATCTCTGGAGTCACTGGGCTCGCTCATGTATAGGGAGTTTCAAGTTTATCTCCATATTTTACTTTTTGAATACCTTTCTTTTTTATTTTTGATCCAAATTGAGTACGGTTTTTTGCATGGTACTCTTCCTACCTTATGATTTTGTCCGGTATAACTCTTTAATCGAAACAAATTACCCACATCCATAAAACCACCTTTTTTGTCAAAAACTAATTCTTGATAGTCTAAGAAAATGTTCAAAAATTCATAACTTCCTTATTCTGAACCAATTTTCATAATTATTTTTTTTATTTTTTATGCCTTGTCGAACAGAATATGGAAAAAATAAAAATTAATTTTGGCGGAAAAAAGCTACCCGAAGATGCCCCATATACCCATACTGCTTTTACGCGTAAATGATGTCAGAAAAATTCGTCCTTCCAATATGTTGTGTAGAATGACATGACGAACAACTTTCGTCGTTGGACTAACTCCTGAATCATTACCGTTGGAGCTCCAGAATTTTTTTAAAAGCCCAATTAAAAATAATTATTTTTCTAATTAATCGTCTCTTCTAGTTATGTCTTAATTGCCTCCAATTAACTCTTCTTAAAATATAGTATCCGAGAAAATTCGCAACTTTCCCGTTTTTGTTTTTCTGCCCCATGTTTTTATCGATTTTCGTTGAGAGGCGGCCTAAACTTTTTTCGTGGTTTTATAAAAACGCGTATTTGTTTGGTTCGTAGATTTTCGGTGACTTTTAAGTTTTGGAATTAGTGAAAATTCAGAATTGACTAAATCGGACGGTTTCTGAAGAAAATGGCTCGCGAAAAAACCTACAGGCACAGGATTCATGGCAACGGGAAGGTGCAGATTCCCAAGGGAATGCTGTGAGTCTAGCAAAGAATATAAACTGTAAATAAAGAATCTTGCTCAAAACTGGTATAGGTTGCCTAAATCGAATGCGCTGAACACGTTGGTCAAGTAAAAAGACGTTAAAGATCCCAAATAGCACCGCAATTTGGCTGCGAATTTTCCTTTGCTGCTGCAGCGAATAATAGCATTGTCAACGTTCGATTTTACAATGTAAACTAATTTAGAATTTTTGTTGATGCATTGCATTGTGGAGTGAATAGTTGAAATTTGGAGCTATTCGACGAGACCTTGAGCGTTTTCTGACTTGATTAATCGTGATCAGTGTTCGATTTGAGTTATCCATCAATTTTAAGCAGGGTCCGTGCTTTACAGTTTAGATTTTTGTAAACTTATTTGGAAAAAATTGAAATAATTTTATAAGAAAAGTTTAGATAAAATATTTATGAAAAAAATTGAATTTTCCCCAAGTTGCAATTATTCTCCTTGTAGGTGCGAGAGTAATCCATCCCGGAATCGCCATCGACAAGCAGCTGCCTCCCTGCGCAATGCCACGTTTAACGCCAGACCCGTGGACGAGCGAGGCCCCGAAACGTCGAGGAATGCGGACAGCGAGGCCCTCATCGAGGCTCTGCCCATGGTAGGAATTAAAAAATCTTTTTAAATTCGGAACTTTTCTGAAACTTATTACTTCAAACAAAAAACGAAGTTCATATGTTTTTCTTTTGATATTTTTGAAGTTGAAATGAAGAAGACGCAAAGGATACAATATTGCCCGTTATTTTATCGAAATTTATAAACCTATTTGAAACTTATTCCTTTTTCAGGAAGGGATGAACATCGGCAATTCCTCGAAGAGCATGGTTTCCGACGGAGGGATCTCGAAAATATCCCAGTTCACCTCCTGCACGAACCCTGCTTTTGACACTGTTCACCGTGTTTGGAGGTAATTTTTTTTAGAAAAATGTATTATTCCTAAATTATGAAACTAGCAAAATTGATTTAGAAAAGCTTGTTAAATTCACGAACTTTGAGCTTGTTGATTGATATTTAAATCTTATTTTATCGATGTTCAGATCGGGCTCTACCATCCAATCCGAAGTAATCTCCGTGTTGGCTGCAGTCGCCGAACTCATTAAAGAACGCAACGGTTGGTTTTTTCCCGAGCAATATTTCACCAATCGGAAGAAGCATAGATTACTTGAATTCGTCATTTTTTTTTAATTAAACTTAAACGCCCCTGAAATTTACTATAAAACGAGTGAAGTCTTTTTTTTTTTATCTCTTTTCATCACGTAAAGCGAAAATTCTCTAGTAAGAATGATCGACTAAATTATGTGTTCATGAAACATATCCTGAAAATCATTCCATAATGTTGAGGCACCGAATCGGATGTCGAGTATTTCGGTGCGCTGGTGACGGCCCTCGAGAGTTCCGCGATGACGAATCCGCCACGCACCGCCGCAATCGCCTATCTTCTCCACCTGATCTCCAAGAAAGTCCCCAAAGAGGTCCTTCAGGCTCAGTTCACCAGAGTCGCGCAGGTAGAACATTTTTCTATAATTGAGAAAAGCCAGTCTTCAAAATTTGAGCGAAAAAGTGCGAGTTACGATTTTAGTTATTTGTATTTTACTTTTGCTACTCAGAATTTAAACGACTTTATAGGCTTCAAAGTTTCGAAAAATTCATTGGAAATTTGCCTTATTATTGAAGAGTCTAAACTCGATAGAATTACAAATATATCACATTTGAAAGTGTACTTCAAATTGCTCTCAAATGATATTGAATTGGTTGGGCAGTTATAGTGTGAGAAAAGAAATGTATCGTATTATTGTAGTTGCGTTAATTGACTAACAATGATTAATTTGTCAATCCTGCTGAATGATAATGTTGAGATTTTAAGATAGTCTATACGAAACTGTTGGAGAACATGGATTCGCCCGAGAGTTCAGTCCTCAAGAATCTGCTCTCCGTGCTGGGCATCGTCCTCAGAGTGCAGCCGCAAGCCGTTTGGAACAACGGGAATACTAGGTTTACATTTTCTCTAATGTTCTCTAGTTATAAGAAAGAAGTTTCGCACGCAACTGAATTTCCTTCATTTATGGAGTTTTCCTCTTGTCTCTTGAAATGAATCTAAATTTATTTCAAAAAACTATCGATTTGTTTACATTTTACCTTATGAAAAGTGGTCAAATTGACTAAACATGTGGATGCTAGATGAAGTGTATTTGAACTTGAATTTCTCGAAACGTAAAATCAAGTGACAACTATTTTCTAAACTTGTGATTTCAGGAACATGCTAGTCTCTGTGGCAGCCCTGTGCACGCACGACAAACCGTGGGTGCGAACGATGGCGCGTCGCGTGGTGCGCGCAGTGCTCACGGACCCTGTGACTGCGATGGACAACGGGCTGCACGCCGCTTCGAATGGAGTCGGACAGCTCATTCAGCAACAACTTCAGAATGCACTGGGTACGAATATCATTCCTGACTCTCCTTGGAATCACTGGAAATGTTGAAAATTTATTTCCTTCAAACTCTGTAACTTCCATCGATCTTTTTTTTCTTTACAAAAAATCAATCATTTCCACTCTTTCTGGTCTAAACTCGTTTTGGTCAAATTTTATTTGGTGACAACCTTAAACTTATAAAGAAAAGGAGAAAACTTATGGGATGATGAAGCAAAATTGTTTTTCAGCCTCTCGCTCTGGCGCAACAGCTGCGGTGCGCTACCTGTGTCTGTTAGAGGGCATCATGCACAAAATGCCCGCTAACCTCTTCAAGCAGCTCTCCGAGACCATCCTCAAATCCTTCGCCATGGCTGATTCTATGGTAATTTCTTTTTTTCTTTTCATGAAAGATATTTTTGTAGGAATTAATTTGTTCCGAAGAGGAAAACAAATTGCATTGATATCTTTTCCCTGTCTGTTTTTAATTGTTGAGCTTGAATTTCAGGTGAAATGTTCGGCCCTTCAATGTCTGCATCGCTCCCTGCAAAGACAGCCCTGCGACGCCGCACTCCCCGTGGAAACCAACGCTCTGCTGGTCGGAGCTCTCAGGTACGAGATTTTATACAATTAACGCTTTCGAGCTGAAATGGTCACTTTTTTTTATAATGCCGAAATAAGTCCCATCGATTATCTGCGACGAAACTCATAATCCTCTTGAACTCGTGAAATTCACTTGCAAAATACTCATCATGCCATCCTAAATATTGACCGAATTTCATTTCAAATTTATGAAAATTCTGTAACTTACAATAAAAAGCGCTCGACTTTTAGACAACTGGCCCCTCCCAACCAGGACATCGCTGTGTGTGCGTATTGGATGCAGGTTCTGTCCGAGTCGCATGTCTGTCTGCACGCTAAAGACTCGGCAAAGTGAGATTTTTATTCTCGAAGAAAATGTGATTAGAGCAATTTGCAGATGCCTCCAACTTCTTCCTGCCACGAATCAGCAAATCGTCAAATTCTTCGACGTCGCCAATGAGCAACTCGCTCAGATCAGTTATCAGGTGGGGTTTTTATAACAATTTTTTCAATGAATTGCCAAGGTGGAAACATATTACATCTTCACATATGCCGCCAAATTATGTAGAAATTTTGAAACATACGCTTTCGTTTTCTGAAAAATTATTTTCAGACCTTCAGAAATATTTTTCCTTTATTAGTTTGCATTAAAATCAGTACATCCATTATCAATTGATTTTCAAAGTTTGAATGTGTAGATTTCTTGAAACCTAACTAAAATGATTTATCGAATTGTTGAATTTAAGGTGCTGTCCCGAATCATCGAGCACTGCATCCAGGACGACGAGGCGACGGCCAAGCACTTGCTGACTCTGCTCGACGAGGCACTCAATTTGAGGTTATTTTTTGACAATTTCATTTTTGTTTCTTTATTTTTTAAAAATATAACCGTAACAAACTAGAATTGTTTCTTTTCCCATTACTATTTCGAACTGAAATTGCAATTATTTTCTTGCAAGTTTGGCTGCGATTCTACTTGTGAATGACGATCAAATTTATATTTCGGAGAATTAAAATGTTCAGATCGACTCTTGTCTGGAAGTACGTCCTGCGCACTCAAATGCGCCTGTACGAAATCGCCGGAGAAGGGATTGTTGGCCCCGAATTCACGAAGGCCCTCGAGACCCTGGCCAAGTTGAGGGAACACGACCGTTGCTTCTGCAAGACCGAACTCGATTTTGTAGGTTTCAGAGTTTACATAAATGTTAATTATTTATTTCTGATTGTTTAAAATTTGTTGCTAGGTCGATAAAAAATACTAAAAAAACATCTTTCCAAAACAAAGATAGCTACTTGAAATAGCTTTTTTTGTTTTTCCTTTTCTGAAAGTTGGGGCCTTTTTCGCCCTTATCGACACTATTTCTTTCAAAAAGTATCCAAAACTTTAGATAAATCATTCTTTTTAAAGACTACTTGTTTCAGACGATCGGCTCTGCCGTTCGCTATGTAGGAGTTGACCACGTGGTGAAAGTGCTGTCTCTGTGCATCGACGCGGACGCAGCGATTCTGTCGACTGAATTCCCCCGTTCGTGGCTCATCCCCGTACTCAGAGTCAACATCCACAACGCCCCTCTGTCCCTCTTCGCCTCGCTCTTCTTGCCACTCGCCATGAAAATTTACAAGTAGGCTTTTTCTAACTTCTCAAAATTTTTCAATCTTCGACATAAGTTTCAAACGTTCTTGAAATACCATAAAGTGGCCACTTCCTGATTACCTCTACTATATATGAACGTAAGCATTTTTCAAGGAAGGACAATTTGCAAATTTTAACTTCAAGACCAGACTCCCAGAAAAACTAACCAAATCGACCACGCTGATTCCGAAAATTAAATCTATTTTCAATTTCGATTTCAAAAAATGGCCAAAATTAGCATAAAACCGATTTTTTGACTATTTTCTGACAGTTTTTTCATCCAAAAACCAACTTTTTGATCGAAAATCAAAAATCCATCGGACAGATTTATAGAACATTTCACGGGCTTTCAGAATATGTATAACATGTGGGCTAAACATGTCACCGTAACCAACGCGAAATCGGAATTCGATTTCGGTCAAAATATCGATTTTTCGAAAATGCATATTCTATGCTCAAAATGGGGCTCATTCGACTCAGAATTTTATGCTGATTCAGAATATGCTAATATTTCATCATTTTGGATCATCTTATCACTGATAAGGCAGTGATAAGGTCACTAAAATCGACTTGTAGGCAGATGTGGGTGTCATTCGATTCAGAATTGTATGCTGATCACGAATATTTTAATATTTTAACTGATTTAATATCCTTATCAGTGATACCAACTGATAATCGTAGAGAAGAAAATAATTTCAAATTTAATTCACAAGGAGTCGACACATACGGGACTCCAGACTTCGAAAAACGACCTATACAAGGTGATAGCCGATATCACGAGGATTCCAAGTCTGGTTTCCATTTTTGTATTTTTTTATTTTCGAAAAATTGCATTATTGTTGATGCAGTACGCGCATTATAGGGGCCGGCCGCAAGGGGGAGAGGCAACAGCAGGTCGCAGTCGAGTGGTAGAGTGGTGGGTTGGGAAGGGGGCGCCAGGGGTTATCTACATCCTCTGCGAGTTCGATCTCTTTCAAAGGTTATTATTCTTGCAAAAATTGACATTAATTCTTTTTAATCTTTATTTTCAACTTTTTCTGCCGAAATTTTCATCGAATTTTTAATGCCGCTTTCATTAATTTATTCAAACTGAAACACTTACAAATTACTACTTCTGGGGGAATAGTTGATATCCTATAAATTGTTGTAATTACCTTAACATATCATTCTATATGATATCAGAAGCGACGAAGCCAGGACAATAAATCTCGGACCTCTGTAATAGTCGTGAAAAGTGAGCACACAGTATATCAGTATATCTCCATCAGCCACGTTGCCAAAAATCACAGGATAATTACGTGTGGCCCTCCTTACATAGGTAATTACGCGGCCAATAAAATCTCCGCCGACAGCCTGTTCATGTGACATCCATAAAGCGCATTTATTGCTCAACAATTAATAGTTTTTAATTCGTGGTCTTCTATGTATATGATATAACTATAAATGCGCACTTACATGGTTTTATGTAATCTAGCATCAGTATTTTTACCCTTAATAATAGTGATCTTTCTAAACCAAAGTAAATGATAACAATTTTTTAAATTTAGAATCGTATGCAATAGCTTCAGAAATCTGGCTGGCGTATACGATGTATCTTTCTTCTTTTAAATTGCAGAAAATCTGATGTTTTTACAATCCACTTATGGCATCGAATTCAAGATAACTTGAAGTAATTGTTGTCTAATCAGCAAAATAATCAATGACATTTTTCATGTTTTCAACATTGAAATACGATACTGGCTCAAGCCAATTTCACTTCAAGAGTGACAGTCGAATCACCAAGGCCGCGTAATTACCTATGTAAGGAGGGCCACACGTAATTATCCTGTAATTTTTGGCAACGTGGCTAATGGAGATATACTAATATACTGCGTGCTCACTTTTCACGACTATTACAGAGGTCCGAGATTTATTGTCCTGGCTTCGTCGCTTTCGTCGAATAAACATAAGAGTCAATTTATTGTCCCGGCTTCGTCGTTTCTGATATAATATAGAACGATGTTAAGGTAATTACAACAATTTCTCGATTTTTAAAAATTCAAGGTATTTAAAGTCCAAATTAAACAAATTGAAGGTCGAAGTCAAGATCGAAAATTCCAGACCAAATTCTAATTCAAGCTCGGGTTCAAAATTCATATAAAACCCAAAATCACATCCTAATTCAACTAGTCAAAATTAAAATCAATTTCTTTGTAATCTTTATAATAACTCAAATAATATTTTCAATTGAATTAAAATTGAAACTCAGCTAAGCCAGGGCCTAGACTAAGGCGGCCGTCAAAGGCTAGTAAAACGTAATATTAATTGAGGTGAATCAGTCAAAATATTTTATTTCAATAAAAAAACTTTATTTTAAAGTAAAGAGATCATATAATGTTCAAGAAATAGCCATAGCTCTTCTATTGATGTCATCAAGATGTGTCTCGGTGAATTTTCATTTCTTCCCCATTGTAGCCCCGAGGATAGCCCCATTTATCGCACCTGCTATGGGATTTACTCCCATTCCGCCTCCGTACATCCCTCTTCCGTAGCCCATTCCGCCCCCGTACATCCCGCGGCCATAATTTCCGTAGCCCATTCCACGGCCATAATTTCCGTAGCCCATTCGTCCGTAGCCTCCTACAAATATAGTAATTTTTGAAGAACAGGTGCTGTTTGTAGATATTTATATATTGAAAAATAATTTTATGATTTTGAAACTAAAATGTTATTGGAACTAACCATACATCCCGCGGTTATAACCATATCCACCTAAAATAAATATATTATTATTTTTCAGGAAACTTCTAAAAAAACAGACGCTGTTTGTAGATACTGACATCGAAACACCTAATTTTGAATCTTTTCGCGTATGAATTTACAAATTGTCCAATTCGATGTCATTATCAGGGGCGATAGTAGTGCAAAAAATTTGCATTGCACTGCCAACATCCCGGTTATTATCAAAATTTTCCAGACCAAACTTCTATGAAGAAAACCTACCCCATTGGGCCGAAACGTCTCCAATCAAGCAAAGGGTGGCGACGGCAACGAGAAGGTAGGCAACGAGTTGGTTCATTTTCTGAAATTTTGAAATGAAGTTGGAAAATGGCGAGCGCGGCAAGAATGCACAGAGCCGGCAGAATTCGGCTGACCATTTTTAGAAAGTTGAAGAGTTAGGTCGAGGAAATTCAGTGTAACTGATCGAGAATTAGATACTGACGGGTTTAAGTAGGAAAGTACGGCGGAAGGACGTAGAGAAACTCAGAAAGTAAAAAGGGTATTCAAATGGAAAACTAAAATTAAGTGTGATCTTTCTCTGTGTTTTTTTTCTGTTTCTGCGAAGATTCAAATCAGTCCTCGAGTTGGCAGTGAAAGTGCCGAAACTGGACGATGCAGGGCAAAGAAGGACATTGATGATGAAAGTGATATGAAATAGATGGGCAGAAAACTATTAAAGACAGTTACTCTCCCAAAGACTTGTTTCTCTAACGGAGTCAGAAAAGATAAAATCAAATTCTCAGAACACGTTTCTAATATTATGACGTCACTCAGATAATATGAAGAAAATTCGCATGTTTTATTGTAAGAAAAAATTTGAAAAATGTCCTTGTCATGTGCTAAGGTTAGAGTCCCCGAGCTCCGCCCCTTCGCAGAAATGCATCTGTGATGGAAGCGTGATAATTTGAAGCAGAAAATTTGGAAAGAAAGTACCCTTCAAACCCCGAATGTCTCAAAAAAAACTATTTAGATCGACGATACATGATAAAATGCTTATGTGCCAAAAATCAGCGCATAATTTTTGTCTACAACCACCTCCAAGCTGAACTTGTACAGCGAAAATGTGATCATTTTGAAGGTCACAATTTTCCGCTTTTTCGGTCAAGGAATTTTCTTCTTTTATTTTTCTTCACGGAACTCTTGTTTACATCCCTAGTGGCATCTGTAAAAACTTTTGCCCGAAACATAAACTTGATATACCTGCTTGGGGACCTTAGCTAAGATTTTGTTCGACAGAATGCTGCATATTGAAGTGTTTCAATCGACTTCGACCCCAAATTCGAATTCAGGACGATCGGTTTACTATACAAGATTTTTCCCGAATCTATACGTGAGTTTTGAATTTTAAACTAGGGCTATCTCGATCTCAGTCACTTTAATTAATAAAGACAGGAGAGTGGGGTGCAGAGAAGCAGGAATTCGCTAACGATTGCATGATCATAAAGTCATCACTTTGAAGCTTAATAATAACGACGTCGCGGATGACGTGAATTTTCAGAATAGCTTCTTACAGCATTCAGAAGGTCTAACCTGAAATAAAGTAAAGAGGGTGTATTTCTTTTTCCCCTCTCCTATAAGCCACAGATCTCCCTCGATTTGACGACACTTTTCTTTATTATTTTTCTGCATTCTTTTCTTTTTTCATAAATTTCGTGCTAATTATCGATAGTTAATCAATTAATTTATATCAATATCGATAGAGAACGATAATAGGGAGATTTTCATGGCGAAAATCCCGTTGATTTTCATAGAATAACAGAAAACGAAGATTTGAAAAAAAAAAATGTTAATAAACAGATGTCGTTTGTGAGTGCATTTTGAGCCTATCAAAAGAGGGAGCGAGAGAAAGGAAGTGTCCTTTTTATTTTATCCCAAATAATTATTCATCGACAAAATATAAATGATCATTTTTTCCTCGTCTATACGCCATTTCTTCAATCTTTATTCGATGCTCTACAAAATATTTTGAAGGTTGGACTTTCAATTTTCTATACTCCAAAGTGGAACTTGAACAACATTATTATTGCCTTGTGCCGGTGCAAAGATTGTGGGCAGTTTTCTCTTCTTTTCCTTATCAATCATAGCGAGAAAATAACGAGATTCATAAAAAATAATCAACTGTTCTCTCCCGGCCATCTCAATCGAAATTTATTTGATCTATTGACTTTTTTCTATAAGATTTCTTCCGATTCAAAATGTACCTAACTCTGGATGATTATCGTAAAGAGTCTGTGAATCGGCTTACTAAAATGGCTCGAGATTACTATGAAGCCGGCTCGGACACAGAGAGCAGTTTGAGACGAAATGAGGCTGCATTCAGAAGGTTTTTTTTGGGTATGATTGAAATTACTTGATCTTCCTTCATGCCAGACTGCTCGTGATTCCGCGCTGCCTGAGAGATGTGTCTCAAATTGACTGTCAGACTGACTGGCTGAACACAGTCGTGAAGATCCCGATTGGGGTGGCCCCGTCGGCATTCCAGAAAATGGCGCACCCGCAGGGAGAACTAGCCACAATCCGAGGCGCGAGTCAGGCGGGAACGCTGATGATTCTCAGCTCCTGGTCCACAACCGCAGTGGGCGAAGTAACTAACGAGGCTTCAAGATATGGAGGGCATGTTTGGTTCCAAGTAAACATAAAATTGAATCAGTTCTCTGAAAATCTATTCAATTTAGCTGTATGTCTACAGAGATAGAGAAATCACGAAGTATCTAATCGAACAGGCAGAAAAGGCTGGAGTAAAAGCTTTGGTCTTAACTGTGGACACGCCTGTTTTGGGCAGAAGACTCACTGACCAGAGGAATAACTTCAAATTGCCCGAGCATTTGGGGTAAAACTTAACAAGAAGAGATAAAAAAATAACTTCAAAACTTGTAGTTTTGCAAATATTCCGAAGTCTGATAAGAGACAGCAAATGGAAGAAGTCGAGCAGGGCCATTCTGGACTGCTCGACTATGTTAAGCACCAAATCGACCCTTCTCTCAGCTGGCAAACACTCAAGTGGATCAAAACGTATATGTTCTGCATCAATCGAATGAATACAGTGATGTTGCAGGAAGACTTCGCTTCCAATCGTTGTGAAGGGAGTGATGAGACCCGAAGACGCATTGCTAGCGATAGAACATGGCGCTAGTGGGATAATTGTTTCGAATCATGGAGGAAGACAAATGGATAGCACTGCCGCTACAATTGAAGTCCTACCTTCCGTAATTAGATCTGTTAACAAGAAAATCCCTGTAAGAATTCATGGTATCGAAAACACAGTGATCAATTTACTGCAGGTGTTCGTTGATGGTGGCATCAGAAGTGGTCAGGATGCTCTGAAGGCAGTTGCTTTAGGAGCTACGGGAGTCTTCATCGGAAGACCCATTCTTTGGGCCCTATCTGTTGAGGTACAGCTTTTTCTTTTCCTATTAATTACAGTAAATTGATAAATTCAGGGCGCTTCTGGAGTGAAGAGGGCCTTGAATATAATGCAGCAAGAGTTCACAGAAGGCATGAGACTTGTCGGCTGCAGATCCATCAAGGAATTGCAGGAGGACAAGAATCTCATTGTACACGAGAATAATGTGCATAAATTGTAAATAAATCCCGTTTTTCAGTGATAGAATGAACGAATCCATCTTTTCCGTTCTTTCTGCTTTGTCTGTTTCTGTTTCGATGTTTGTGTGTTATGCATGGAATTGTCACCCATTCAGGCATGCAGACATTGCCATTTGCATCCTTGTTGCCTTGTTGCATTCCTTATTCATTCATCTAACATCTTTTCTGCAAAACCCCCTCTATTTGTAGGCCAGAACGGATCAGATCCATTTGCCTTGTTGTTGTTGTCGTCGTCGTCGTGGTTATCTGTAACTTCGATCTAAGTAAGTATCACACAGTTTCTCTCTCGGCATCTCCGCTCTATGTTGTTTTGTACAGCCTGCTAAGTCTGAATTCCTGTGCGCATTACGTCTGCGTCCTCGTCTCTCTATTGAACTGCTGAACTGCATTTGCATCTTTCGGCCTTCCTTTCTCTGCTCTCTTTACCCATCCCCTTCCTCTTTCCATAGTAGTGAGTGAGTAATGTCCAGTCTGCATTCAGTGCATTCAGCCAGTCCATTTGGGCACATCGAATTTTCCCCTTTCTCCTCAACCCTGCATCGATTTTGTCCATAAAAGGAGTAGCTCTGAGCAGCAATTTGCATCATTTGGCAGGTGTCCCCTTCTCTCTCTCTCTCTCTAACTCAGGTCACATTGCTTCACTCAGCTTTTCCTTTATCCTGTTTCTCGATCCTCTCTCATTCAGTTATTATCTCTCTCCACTCTCTCCCTGACCACCCGACAGCCGACTGCAAACTGCTTGCATTCAGTGCAGAATGGCTGAATGCCTCAATGCACAGTTGTTCGTTTCTTCTTCCCTTCATCTCCCTTTCTCTCTCCTAAGAAGCCTCTATTCCCCTTCTTTCTGCTAGCAAACTTTTACTCGCATCAGATACGTCGTAACCTCTATACACATCCTTTTGTCAAAAAACTGACTATTCAATTTTAACTCTCACACGTTATTATTATTATTATTGCATCTTATCCGTATCCCAGATTTAGATCGGTTTTCTCGTCCCATTTTGGGCATATTTCCCCTCTCTGCTCATCTCTGCAAACACCTTTGCCCTTCTTTCTGCATTCGCCAATCTCATTTCACTCCTCCCTTCTCCCCTCTCATTCTATCGAACATTTTGTTGATCTGACCGAGTTTTATTCATATTTTCTGCTATCAAATGTTTTTGATTCGAGGCCATAAGGCATAAAATTCTGTTTGTTCTCATATTCAATCTGAGTGATATGATCTAGATTCTGGGCAAATCAATACATTCTTCACGCGGCTGCACAAGTTTGCCTGTCAAACGCAGGAGTTCTTTCATCTTTTTGTTCTCAGAAATGGTCCAACGTTTTCCATCCGATTTTCGTATTTCACAATAAAATGTACGCGAGCAGATGCATCGTTTTTCCTGACGGCGAATGCATATAAAAAAAAATACGAATGCACAACTACTGCAGAGAGTGCAGAGGGACATAGCGTTTAGCGGACGCATCAAAAGAGAGCGAAATAGTCGAGGGGAAAGAGGAGACGAGAGAGACGCAGAGAGGGGGGAAGAATAGCCTTTACCCGCGCTTGGCGCTGGGCGTTGGCTAACTATTGATTGGCTAGGGCTACTACTGCAGAGAGAGAATAGAGAGATGGAGAGAGAGGAGAGAAGATGAGATAAAAATGGGATAAAGAAGGATATGGAATGAGGATTCGCACGCGACACCCATCTTCCACTGCCAATAAAGTCCCCCCCCCTCCCTCTTTCAATTCCGTCTAAGGAAGTACTCCTTCTAGACTTTCTTCGATTCCATTTTTCCTTAGAAACTGTTTACCTCCCACAAATTAGTTATTCCCCAAAGGCTAACTGCTAATTGTACACATTTTCTGTCGGAAGATTTGTTTTTCTTCCCTTTGAATCGTGAATTGTTTTGTGAAATGTGAATGGATGGATGAAGTCGATGAAGTCAAGAGAGTGAGACTTGCGACTTCCGAGAGAACTTTACTATGAACTTGAAAGGAACCGAAGAAAACAGTGTCTTGCAGCAAGAGGCAGTTTCGCTTTCCCTTCCCTACCTAGAAGGACAAAACATTGATCGCCCGTCTTCTCCAACTCTCTGAGTCACTCACAGCTGACATTCACAATTTCCTTCCAATCTCCAACCTCCCACGCACCAATGTCAATTTTGTCAATTCCTTATCATCTTTCCGTATTTTCTGTTCATTTTCCATTTTTCATCAACTCTTTCCATTTTTATTGACAGAAAAGTCTAGCAGAAATTCGATAACTTATATCGACTCTTCTCTCGAGTTTCATACGAATTCGCAAGAGCAATTTTTATTCCAAAAACCGAAAATTCACCGGAAAAGCAGGCCTAATGTTGGAGTTTAAGCAGTGCAGTCATTTTTGCAGTTCAGTCCATAAATCGTTGGGTCTTTAGCTGTTTGATAGCACCATCATTTCCTTTCAGCCTTCAATATTCCCATTTCTTATCAGTCCTTAGGCGTATTTGGATTACCGTTTTATATCTTGGTTTATTAATTTCCATGCGCATTGATTTTTCGCTAAATGAATTGTGATGTGTCATTTTTTAGAGACTTAATTTGATTCGATCGATCTATTTATTCATCTGCATATTCATTCCTCACAACAACAATAGTCGTGGAATGCACAGTCAAAATCGACGAAGAAGGAGATCGACAATTTGGATTTAATTAGTCAAGAGAAGAATCTATAGAAGGATGGGGTAAGTCTTGAATACGTTATCTTATCACAGCAACTCTGATTTGATATCAGCCAGTTGGATATAGGGGAAAAGCATAGAAATGCGCACCGCGAATTTATGCAGAGATGCAGGGAAGGAGCCGCATTAGCATTAGCCTAAGTAAACAGAACAGTGAATGGAATGGGGGAATGGTCAGAGGACCACAGCCGTAGGGCCACACACACACACACAGAGCTATGCATTGCTTCCGATCGAATTGCAAAGAGAAAAAGCATAAATTATAAATCCACTGCGAGCATTCCTCCATACTAAATCTAAATCTGAGTTATCAGCTGGATTTTCATTGCAAATGTCTCTGTCAATCAAGCAATGCGGCGAGAATATGTAATACCTGGATCTGAGTATGATTGTAATTGAGATGTATGTGGGAAGAAGAAAGACATATGATTAATCTGAGAACGTAATCAGAATATATGCGCAGCGTATTTTTATTCCTACTATTTTGTGTTCATATACTTATATTTTCTCCCCCCTCTCTTTCTGCACATTTTGCATTGCATCGTGTCACTTCTTCAGCCTCCATCTGTTTTCTCGACGGTACTCAAATTTCAACGCTGCGCACATGAAAGAATGAATAAAGACAAGGAGAATGCAGAAGTGCAGAATGTGAGTTGACAACACAAACCATGATTCACCGAAAGCAGAAAGCATTGCATCATGCATAATTAATGTAGTTGTAGGAAGGCATTCGCATAGTATGCATGTTTGTACGGTTCATTAACGCAGTCAGATTGCCAGATTCCAGTTATTCCTGCCAATCTGCTAAACGACAGCTACTTTTCTTGCAATATCCTCCCAATATCCACTCGTCTCTCGTAGTAATCCTCTAACCCATTCCTCATCCTTTCCCTTTTAAGGCTATTTCTAATGAGGTCTTCTTGAGTATTGTCGCTTCTCCACTTTCACCCCACATATTTTCCTGACTGTGAGAGTCCATTATGCCCGAATGCCTGTACGTACAAGGCTATAGCTTCGCAGCTTCACCCTCACCTCGCGCACTTCCCCTTTGATCATGTACATTTTATGTCTCGTGTAATGTGTTAATGTCATGATAGATGATCGTGTGAATGCGAGAATGGGAAGGGAAGGAAAGAGGAAGTCTGAGACTAGGATGAAAATGATGAATGAAGGAATGAACTGTCCAATTTTCCACATCTACGAAAATTCGTTGTGGCCTTTCAATCAATTTATATTTGTCATTCAGCTTTTCCATCAGCCATTTGAAATCGAAAGAGAGAGAGAGTGGAATTTAAATGACTTTGATGCGTAGAATGCGCAGAAGCAGAAGAAATTTCGGACAAATCAAAGAAAGAACGAATGTGCGTACAGATTCAAGGCTTGAAAATCACGATATAGACAAAGCTTACTGCAGGAAATATCGTTTCCTTAAAGCAAGGATGAAGTAACATCTGTTTTGGCTCGTTTTGTCCATATTTGCCGCATCAAATCTGTCCAATCCATACCCTTGTCCTATCCAATTTCCCCTATTTCTGATTTTCTGCCCAACTGCCAGATTACAATCCCCGACAAGCGGACCTCTTTTGGCTCACAAAGGCTACATTTTCTGCTGCAGGATGCTCTATTTCTCTCTCTCTCTCCCATATGTGTTTTTTCTGCTTCCCTTCCTCTCTTCACTCTCAAACCCCGCCCTTTTCTCTCTCCATGCGCATATACTTTCTCTTCCACTCTCTAACTATAAAGGCCAGTTCTCTGTACTCTCTTCTCTTCTCGTTTGCCTTACTTTTTCCGGCTAACCCTGGGACTTCAGTCGGACGTGTGAATCCTCTTTTCTCTACAGAGATTGCCTACAGTCAATCACCTGACTGCCTGACTGTCAACACAACTGTAGCTTCATTTCAATGCTCTTCCTTCGTTCGTCTATAATCTAGTCCACCAATTCAATTAATTCCCTGCACAAAATGTTGTCCTGCCAAACTCGACCCTCTTCAATTCAAATGGCCAACGGCCGTGTCTCGTCAAATGGAGTCATTTATCGTCAGGTGGCTGTCAACAAACAGTAAGATTTGCATCTTCATCTGTATTTTATATCAAATCTATACATAGTGAAATGTTATATCTTCTTCTTCTTCTTCCACCAAATATCTCTTTCTTTTTCCTTGTCTTTTTCTTCTTCTTCTTTGCCGTTGTAGGTCAAAACTGAACGCATTACTCACGCATCACACAGGCCTTTGCCTTGGAAGAGGGAGACAGTAAAATAGTGGTGGACGCCTGAATGTGAACAGTGAACAGAAATAGAATAAGGGGGGAGAGTGAAAATATGAAAATAGGCGCCAATAAACAGATGCACTTTACTCTTTAAATTTGAATTTGAATGCGATAGCATTGAACATTGTACAATTCTATAGACTTGTTGGTCGCGATTCTTGTCCTCCAAAAACGAGACCAATTTGTATGGATTCCTCCTCTGCCAGTTTTTGCACACATTCTGCGCATACTCTGTGCACATATTCTCTCGATTCCCCGAGGGCGATTGGACGCAATTTTTGGCAGCCGAGCAGCCAGAGACAGGCGAAATGCTACGCGAATTTCGCATTGAATTCGCTGCTCTCGGACATTTTTTTGGCATTTGGAGAATTCGCGAGGGAAATTTGCCCGCAGGGGGATGATTGACGGTTTGTAGGCTGCTAAACCGAGAAATCTAGTAATTTACGCATTTCCATGAATCACTCGCCCAACTCATCATCCGATCTTCACTATAAGCATCCACAGTCGATGTCAATCAATTGCAATTGCCTCAATCTCTATGCATTTCTGTATACATAGACCAATGTGCTGTCTCTGCGTCTCTGCCCTCTGCTTTGGCTATGCCAATTTGCATATCGCTGCTAGGGTCACCAAGGGGTCACCAAGGAAATAACAGAAGGAAAGAGATAGGAAAAAGAGGCAGAGAGGGGAAAGATCAGATCTGGAGGAAATTGGATTGGAATTCTGTGCAGAATGTGCAAAGAGTGAAGGCGTGGATTATCGAAATCTCCTCGCGTCTCGGCAAAATGGCAGAATATCTCGAACAGCTTTGCTCACGCAATGTAATGGTCATTTCATATAGCCACATATGCAATGCAGCTGGCGAGAGTCTCAGCTTTTCCCTCCTTAATGGGGCATAGAATGGGAGAATGGCGAGATATGCACAATGACCAGTCATTTCACCCCTCTCCTTCGCTTCTTCTCGAGCATTAAATCGATAGGCCTGTCACTCATTTTGGTGACACCCTTCTGGCAGAGTCAAATTGGAGTCTGCGAATACTTTCCTCCCAAAATTCTTAAATGGGCACTTTTTCCTAAGCGACATAGCTTTCCGTCGCTCTAATTTTTCGTCATTCTGGAAGGAAAGTACTCACTCTCGAGAGAAAAGTATTAGCACAGCCCAAATCGGACAGGAAAAAGTCGATCTTCACGTGGAATGATCATTAGCGTGAGAAGAAAATAACTACGGAATCTTTAAATAACTTCTTCCTTCTCACAACACTCCTCCTGCATTCTGCTTACGAGACACCTTCTCCTCTTTCACTAGAAAGTGAAGAAAAGCCGAAGAAGCAAAAGTAAAACCCTCCATGACTGACTCTAAAAGTTAGCTGTTGCTCGTTATTTTTAGCCCAATATATGTGTGCGCAGATTAACTCACTTCGAAACTGAAATGTGGAGGATTATTTAGCTTTTTTCTTTGACTTTTCAAATTTCATACTTCGACCTAAAATGATGGGTAAATAATCTGTACGAAAAGCGCTTCTTAGCAATCAAAAATTTCTCCAAGTTTTTCATCCGACACTTATTACTTTTCAAGTGAGGATGCAACCAAAATATTGAGGAAAAGCCTGCAAATCCATATGCAAAGAAGTGCGAGGGAGTTTAAGGGGACTTCAAGAGGCCGAAGGACATGAGGCTATTCTGCCATTCTTTGGCATTCTGAAAACGTACATCTTCTTGCGATTGTTTTCTATTTTCTCACATTGTGTATCAGCAAAGAATGAGTGGGCCTTGTCAAATAAAAAAGGACAGCGGAAGTCTGTTGGAGCACGTCATGACTGCATGATAGCTGCCAGATGGAAGACAAAAAATGATAAGTGGACAAGGAAGAAGAAGAAGAATATTTGCTCTGACAAAATGTCTCTGCATCTCTGTCTTTCTCTGCCAAGAAGTTCGTAAAGCGAGAATTTGGCAACTCGCAAGGAACATCCAAATTAGGCAAAGGAGAGTGGTCTGTCTGTGTCTAACTAGTTTAGCGGTGAAAGACGCCGAATCAACAAGTTACACACATTCAATTGCATTAGGCGCATATGCATTGTCGACAAATTTTGAATAGAATAATGAAAAGCTCGGAGAATTGGAAGGATTCGTAAAGAACTGGAAGAAATTGAATGAATTTCAGAAGCAACGAAACTGCAGCCGCGTTTGCGATGGCCGAAGTGATGATCTACAACGAAGCCAAGAAGAAGTGGCAGACTCCCGACAACTCTGACTGCAGTTCGCTCTGCAAGATCGAGATACTACATCATCAGAGGAATCAATCGTTCAGAATCATTGGAGTTAGGGAACGAGTTAGCTATCACGCTTATATAGAAAAACTAACGAAGATCGCATCTAGGACGGAATCTATGTGCTGAATTGCAATATCCACGCCAAGTTGAAATACCACCCCGCAACGAGCACATTTCACCAGTGGAGAGACGAGCAGCGACAAGTCTATGGGCTGAACTTCATGAATGAAGCCGATGCGAGGAATTTCGTGTCTGTGATGGGACAGGCCATCGACTTCCTCAATCATCAAATGCTCAATGGGGACTATCAAACTCTGCAACATGGTACGCTTTTCGACTTCTTCAAGTTATCTGATGATTCATTAGGAGAAGACTTGTTATTTTGTGCATGCAAAAGTGCTGATGAATATCATATACCGTTGCCTGGTGACTAAGACGGTCTGATTTGATGGATTTAGGTGGATTTCGCCAACAGATTAAAAGACCCTAGAGCTATGACTATGTCTGTGAATTGTACAGCTAACTTTCAGTATGTCCTTATGCATATCAGCCCTGTCTATTTCACTCCCTTTCTGGACATTGGACTGTTGGACTGGTCACTTTTCACTTCGCATTTCCATTCTTATTTTTTGCCGCTACACACGCATACTTTCTCTCTGAGAAATTCATCTTGCTATACAAATACAATCATGCATAGCATACGGACATAGAAATACAGGCAGTGCAGCGAGTAGTCATTCTGTCAGCCAAGTCATATGCACACTTTCAAGACCATGCCTATTCCTTGTAAGCGAATTGGCTTCTACTTGCATAATTTCTTCTCTCTAATTGATTCGTCGAGTTTCATCATTTCCAATTCCTAATTGCCTTTCTTCACGTTCATCTCATCTGCAATTTTCCATCTTCCACAACAGGCAGGCATAATTCATTGTCTCTGATCGACAGACTACATTATGCTTGGTTCCCTGGAAATCGGTTGGCAAAGTTGAATGTTGAATGTTGACAGGTTCATTTAGAAGAGGCAAGGAAGGAAGAAAACGATACGAGAAGATGAAAGCGGAAAGAGGCAAAAAGAAATCGAGGCTGAGGTCGCACTCTCATGCGCCATTCCCTTGCTTTTCTGGTTCACTGCCTCCGCGCTTTTCCTCATAATCTATCTGCCATCCGAAAGTTGAGAGAGGCAACAGCGCCACCCAAACGCTGCATCCTCGCGATTCGACTCCTTATCGAAGATCGTCTTCCCCTGATCAATTCACCCATTCCTTCTCTTCTTCGTCTTCTGCGCTAGAAGCTCTTCCCTTTTGACTGTTGATTGTTTACGCGAGAGCTTTTCCTCACTCCTTCTGCTGCTGTTGCTGCTGCTGCTTTGAAACTCGAAGTTCCTTTCCAGAGACCGTTTTCGCTTCTAATTTCATCTTTCGTTCTTCCCTACTGTATGTTTCCATTTTCATCGCATTAGCATCATGCCCTGTCTTTCCGTGTCATGTCTTCATTACTTCGATTTGCATGTTTCCATCCACTTCATCTGGTCTGTCCCCCGATTGTCTGTGGTGCCTCGTGTTGTGCACCTCGTGTCCAGTACTGCTTCTCTTGGTTCTTGTCTGGATGAAGCTGTCCGCGATGCTCTGCTGTCTGCAGGAGAAGACAGATCTGCTCAGTGCCAGACTCGACACCACCATTCAAGTCACCAGCATACACAAGAGGGACGAGAATGAGAACATTGAAATGACTGAAGGAATAGAGGGCAGACAGAATGGGGGCAGTGACGAGGGCGACACTGACGTCGTCACTGAGGATGAATTGGACATAGGTAGACGGGTCATAGAGGGTTACACATTAGGAGAACTGAATGATTAGTTCGAAAGCTGACGAAGATCAACTTCTTTTTTTCAGATGCAGTGTACCAGGATCCGCATGCACATCAGTCGGGACAGCAGCAATTCCTCACTCACAACCACTCTGCGCCTGGAATGCTACACGACGAGCAAATTCAACAGCATCACAACTCGCTCCATCCACAGTTCAGGTAGGGCGAATTTGAATATATATACAATTCTCAACAACATTGCCTTCCGTCCAAAATTAGCATCGCTTTGAATTGTAATGCAGCTGTCGAACGATGTCGAGTGAATGTCATTACTGACCGACTCGACACAACCACGGACATGGCTCCCAAAAGGAGGTCGAATGAAAGACCCAGCAGAATTCCCATTGCGCAACCAATTCATAGCGCTGCATCTTGGATGGAAGGCGCTGTTGAGGACGCGTGGAGTTTGAGAGAAAGGCACAATGATGAGATGATAACGAGATAGTGAAATGGTGAGAAAATTACAGGAAGTCATCGCATTCGGCACTGCAGCAACAGACGCAGCCACTGCAGAATGGGAATGGGCCTTCGCGCAGAGCCTCGCAAGGGTCGAACGCCTCTTCCCAGGAGACGAGCCAATTGACTGCCAGTCCCTGCAGAGCACCACCTCCACAGGCCCCGCCTCCTCCCGCCACTTCGTCCATTCCCCAACCACCTGCTGCAGTCGCCTCCACTTCGGCCTCTGCTCCTCCGGCCCCACCTCCTCCTCCTCCCAACATCTTCGCCGCGCCCGCCCAGGCCAAGGGTCCCAGTCTGGCCGAACAGCTCAAGAATCAGAGTCTCAAAAAGACGGCCGGTCCGCAGTCGAGGGAGCCGACGAGCAACGGTGCATCTGCCGGAAACAACAGCAGCGGCAGCAGCAGCAGCACGTCCAATGCATCTTCTCTCCCACAGCCAGGTTTGTCATTTTGAGGTAGGCAAGACAATGAAGATCGGCTCGTTTGCAGTGAACTTCATCTCCGAGTTGGCGGCCACCATCAACAAGAGGAAACAGACGCAGGCCAAGGCCGACGCAGTCGACTCGAAATCGAACATCAGCAACGGTGAGTAAAAGGCGTGGTGGAGAGCGATGACGTAGAGGAATTGCAGGATCGTCGGACAGTGGCTGCGCCATTCCGCCTGTAAATGGAGCCGTGAATGGGCTGAGCAACGGAGGCAATGGAGTGAAGAAGTGGAACGAGCCAAGCGCCAACCCAATCAGCAAGCAGAGTGCCGTGCAGAGCACTGCGAATGGAACGGGCACAGACAGCCCCAAGACGCACAGGAAGATTCCATCCGGATCGTCCATTTCCTCGCAGGTACGGCATTCGTGGGATGAAATTATAATTTTGGACGAAACTAATTAGCATTCAATTATATTTTGGGTCGAGAGTTATAAAATAGCTCGAGTATAAAGCAAAAATGAAACATGGTTGCAGGATGAGGGCAAGACGAATGGAAACAATCATCTCCTGACTAATGAAATACTCGAAAGGTTAGCAAGATTCGAAAGTTGAGCAAGACGATATGAGAGAATTTTCAGGTTCAAAGCCGAGTTGATGGTGGAATTCCGACAGGAGATCAACAAGGCGAAACAGGAAATCCTGGAACTTATTCGACAGGAACTCGGTCGCAGATGAAAGACGCACAGCTATGGATTGGAGAAGGAATGACTGACTCAACTCGACTAACTGTGCTGCTGAACACAAGTCATGTAGAGATAAATAAATTATAGATGAGATACAAATTTTCTATTTTCTATTCTATTTCTATGCATTTATTCGTTATTGTAGTCCTATGTATTTTGAACCAAATCTTGGCAAACTCCATACACATTAGATTGAATTAAATTGCTCTGACAAAAGACTTGAATATTCTTCGTTGGTGATGAAACGGTGCTGCCCTCTCGTTCCATATTTTTTCTCGAATTTTCGACTTCCTTGTTTGGAATATTTATGTGAACTTCAAGATTTTTATCCTCTCTTCTTTTCTTTTGTAAATACTCTTCTTCATCCTCCTTATGTGCTATGCTTTACATCATAATCATGTTATATGCACAAGCAGATTTATCATCAATCAATTGATTGCTCTTCGAATTCTCAATTTCAGACAAGTTAATCTATTCCTCTTTTTTGTGAATTAACACTTATACCCGCTCAGACGCAACGATTATCCATTTTCATTTTTCGAAATCCAATTTTCAGGGACAAAAATAGAGCTGCATTTGGTGGATTGTAAAGTTTCGCAGTTTCGATTTACACAATCACAATGCAGCTGTATTTTCGTAAACTAAGCGGAAAGGGAAAGAGCTCTAGCTGAATTGGTTGAATTCGCTGTAGAAAATCGAGCGCAAACTACTCATTCAACTGATTCAGAATGTGTCATTTTCCCCGTTTTTCTCTCACTCTATTTACAGTTTGCATCTTTGCATCCTTGCATCATTCAGTCATCCATCCACTCGTTTCCTAACACATTTCAGCTCTCGACAGAACACTATCAACTATCACTTTCTCCTCTTCTTTCTGTCTCCTTCAACTTTGCTCCAATTCTGCAAGTCTCTCATTCATTCATTTCATTCACATCCACTCTGCCCACTACTGGTCATGCGGTCATTTTTGTCATTTGTAAACCACTTTTATATACCTTCTAAATCTGAATATTTTGTCGCAATGCGATTGTTGATTTGCTACGAACACAGATTGATTGACAAATAAATAGATTGCTTAAGAGATGTTCCACGAATGAACTCAATTAAAATCAAAGAGGGCCTGGACAATAGCAAAAGTTTCACAAATCCAAACTAGACTTATATTTTGGATATGTTCTTAATAAAGAATCGAGGTTATTTTGTCCCTTCCCCAAAAAGCATAATGTAGTCAATATAATTGCCCATTTTATCAAATTTGGTTCAGAAATAAGAAAGTTCGGAATTTTTTCCCGAAGTCGGATCTGTCAAAACTTTAAGCTACCGTAACCCTGCATACGGTTATTTTTACGAAAAACGGATAGCACCATGAGAATCAACGTGAAAAACTGAAAATATATTGAAAATCAGCTAAATCAACGGACCCCTGGAAACACCGACTTTGGTCCTTACTGACATTCACTCTTAAAAGCTTCAGAAAACGAAAATAAACGGATCCGAAATTCAGCAATCCAACACGAAAGAAGCACTTCCGGTTTGAATGAATCCGAAAAACTTTCGGAAATCTCATCGTACTTTAGCCTTTTCGAATTTTCTGTTACAAATAAGGAAAAGTGGGGGTTTGGACAAACAATGGGGAAAGTCTAGAGATTCCCATTTTCGAGTTTCATATCATTTTCGGATCGAAAAAATCAAATTTCGACCAACTTTCCAATCAAACTTCTATTTGCATTGCACGGACGCCACGTTGCATTTGATTAATTTTCGTGTCGAAGTACGTTGTCTGTTTGAAATGGGAGTTTTTTCGGTCCTTCAACTATGTCCGGATGGCCTGACTGTCTAGAAGCTGAACTAATATACTTCGACGCCCACTTCCTACGCAAGGTGTTGCAACAAGTTTTAATTGTCACATGAGATATGGTATGTTGAAAATTGCCTCGAACACACTTCTGCCCACACTTATTTGTTCCTCGAGCCGCTCTGCCCTCATAAAATCCTATGATCTGATACGTCGACCTCTGCCTCTGAAAGTTCCTCATCCAACCAGACTATATTTGATCTTCCAATACCCTATAAAAGGCAAATCCGGCAAATGAGCGGCATCCACCAGCAGTAGTGTAGCAGTCAACTGCTCACCCCTCTCCCGACCTCCATCCGAACAACTTCGGGCCAGGAACAGCTTCCAGCTCAGCTCCATCGTCACGATGCGCACCCTCACCCTCATCACTCTCGTAGCTCTCCTGGCTGTGGTCGTCGCCAGAGCCGGCCCAGGAAGAGATAAAGCCGAAAGAAAGCCGGGAAAAGCCGCAGGACGCAGACGAGTCGATCCCGATGCCATGACAGATGCAGAGGGAGAGGAATTCGAGAAGGTCCGTCCTAAAAATTAGGAACCTTTAAATGCGATGAAAATTTTCACAAACTCGCTCCATTCAAATATGTTTGATGTATGGAAAATAAAACTACATGTCTTGTTTGAAAAAGTTAACGCAAATTTTTAGAAAAATGGATTCAACCCTCGCAAGAATCAAGCCAGGATGAACAGACTCCGTGCCAAGCAAGCTGCTAGAGCCCGCAAGCAGAACAATAACAACAAGGAGGCCGCTGTGAGAAGGGAGAAATTCAACAAGGAGATCGGAGAGATCAGACAGGAGAAGCCATTGACCAAGGAGGGTGAAGAGAACGTCGTCGATCTGTCCAAGATCAACGAAGAAAGCGGAGTTGCCGGTCTCTTCGTTGAAGGTTAGTTCAAATAGAAGAACAATCATAAAAAAGAATATGCGACTGCTAAAACTGGCTTATATTGGAGCTTATCGTCTTTTTCGTACAGAATTGATATACGGGTAGAAATTTCTCCGCAACTAGTAAATGACGAAGAGTCAGAGTAATTTGTTAAACAATGCAGTCTTTCTGAAAAAAATATAAATAAGAAACGCTATTATTTGACGAAAAGCCACTTAGATAATAACAAAAAATCACAGCGCACACAATCTCTCTGTCATTTACAAATATCCGTTATTTTACACTTCTTTGTGCAGAACTAAATAGTTTGAGATAAGAGTGTCAAATATATGCTATGATAACTCGTATTTCAGGAGACATGCAGTTGACTGACGAGCAATTCGAGGATTACGAGAAGGAGACCGAGGAATCTGATGGAGCCAGAGAGAAGAGACAGGTTACTAAGATCTACAACAAGTGGACTTCCAACACTGTCTACTACACCTACGATGCCTCGATCAGTGCCACCACGAAAGCCGCCATCATTGCTGGAATCAACTATCTCGCCGCCCGCACCTGCCTCAAATTCGTCGAGAGCGCCACTGCCACCAACAGAATCCGCTTCATCAACGGAGCTGGATGCTACTCGTAAGCATTTTCTGTGTGATTAACAAAGGGCGAATGGTATCTTGTCCTGCTAGAAGTGGATGGCTATGAGCATATCGTGAAAAGCAATCTACTCATTCTTAGATGTCAGTGATCACTACCTTGTAGCAAGTTTTCAACGACACTGTATTGATGTCATTTCTGTCAATGGTGGATAAAAATTATTCTTCCTCTCTTCAGGTACGTTGGTATGGTCGGTGGAGTCCAGGATGTCTCGATCGGCAATGGATGCGAAGTCATCGGAACCGTCGTCCACGAAATCGTGAGCATTTAAATTCTAAATGCACTTGAAGATTATTATTTGCTAAAATGCTAGCAAAGATGGTACTGAAGTACCCATCTTACGCTCATTAGTTTAGTACTGATAAAATTTTAAAAAAGATTCTGAAATTCACTGAAAAACGATCTAAAAGAATGCTGCATTCTACGCAGTGGATCTACATGATAATTGAAATGATTTCGAACATTTTTATCTGGTCTTTCAAAATGCATGTTCCAGATGCACGCTCTCGGTGTCTTCCACTTCCAATCGAGGTAAAAATGCCAATGCACTAAATATGAGTTGAATTCCTTCAGATACGACCGTGATTCGTACGTCTCCATCGACATGACCTACGTCCCAGTAAGTGAACATTTTTGGAAAAAAATGCTCGCAAATCAACTCTAAAATGAACTTAGGCTGACAGACAGAACAACTTCGTCAAGTACACCTCTACTCAAACCATCAACTACACTCCATACGAATATGGCAGCACCATGCACTACTGTATGTTCTTTCAGAAACTCTCGTTACTTTCAGTGAATAAGCAGCAGAAATAGGACTTTGAAATGGTGTATTCCTTTCTTGCACATAAATAGCCATAGTCTAGTGATCGAAACGGTAGCATGCGCTATCAGGGAAGATTATGTTATTTCGCTGTTTTTCTCCCAAAAGCCGATTACTTGAGGAAATGCTCGTGACAAGACATAATGGGTATACAGAAAGGGGCACAAATATTTTGCCACCCATGAAAACTTTAAAGTGAATGCCTAGTTTTATACTTGTGAAAGTCTAATCCGTCAACCTTTCATTGCATGATGAATGGCCACATTATGTGTACAAAATTTCACCCGAATTGCATCATCGTGAGTGTCTAGATCATGCACGCAACCATTATCGGTGGCAGGATACTACTTTTGTCCACTACTGTAACTAGTCAAATATCGAGTTTAGGTTGAATGTTGAAAGTCTTGATAACAGTTTTGGTTCTACATACCGCTATGCACATGCGAGTTTTCAGCTGCCAATTCATTCGTCACTCAGAGCGGAGCCGTCTCAATCTGGCCGAAGGACCAGGACTATGTGTTCACTATGGGCAACAGAATCGTCTCCTTCTACGACATTAAGCTCGTCAACACTCACTACGCCTGCACTTGTGCCAGCGGAGCTACTTGCGTCAACGGTATTCACACGACTCCATCCATTCAAAGAAGCAATGATTATTTCAGGAGGAGAGAGAAATCCGAAGAACTGTGCCCAATGCCTGTGCCCCATGGGTTATGGTCAGTAGCCTCAAGCTATCGATTCATGAGAATCTACTATTTGCAGGTGGAACCACGTGCAGCACGAGACCAGCTGGATGCGGATCGGCTCTCACAGCCACCACTGCTTGGCAAACAACTGTCATCCAAGCCGGAGATAACTTGCAGACCGTCAGAAATGACTTCACTCTCTGCACCTCCTGGGTCTCTGCTCCAGCTGGCAAGACTCTCCAATTCAACATCACTGGAAACTTCAACACCCAGTGCCAATACGGATGCCCATTCAATGGTAAACAATTTTTGAAAAGAATGCATACAAATATAATTGATATTCCAGGACTCGAGATCAAGAACAAGGCTGACCTCAAGGCTGCTAGCCCAAGGTAAAAAATTCCTTTATTCTTTTCACATCTGGCTGTAATTTGGAGAATAAGAAAAACCTGTTGATGGTAGCATTTTAGTTTATTGAAAAGTCCACTAAAAGGCATTCATTGACCTGTTTCAGACACTGCTGCACCAACACCTTCAACAAGGTCATCTCGTCGACCAACAATCCAACTCCACTCATCGCCTACAACAGATACTACATCACCCAATTCCAAGTCGCCTACAGATACGTGTAATGGCATCCGGCTTCTTGTTGAATGACTGCAACAACCATCTTCACCTAACCGAAAACCTGACTTTTTGCACAATCTAGAAACACCCACCAAAACACTTTCTACGATCACTAGATTCCTATCTCATGTAGATATCTTGTAATTTATTTTGAATGTTATATGTTGTATAAATTCTTCTAGTTCAACGGGATTGTTAAAACTAGAACGGAATAATAAACATTTGCATTTTGAAATTAGACGTTATTGCTATAGTTAGGGACCGCCAGCCATTTTGCCAAACTGATCCCACCGCGCTGATTTGCCCATGGGTGGACAGGTCATTGGGTTCTGCATCCATTTCCGAAGAGAAAAAGATTCAAGAAACTATTTAAAAATAAAATATTGGAAACGCGAAAACTGAAAAATCGCTGATTCGTGGAACGGGCTAGGGACGCAGTGTTTGCATTATGCCTCTCGCTCCCCTCCCTTTTCCTGTCTTTGGGAATCTTTTTCTCTACACTCTCTTTCATTTCAGCATTGGGTTCTTTTATATTTCGCGGATTGTCAGAATCTCAGTTGGCACGACGCAGGATTTTTCTATTTTTACATGTTGTACATGTCAACAAGTGTACCAATTCATTAAAAAAATTTTCTGTACCTTTTTCCTAAGTCAAAAGAGTCCGTAGCGTTGTCCATCAAAATCTTTGGTGGACAACGCCTCACTTTTTTCTGAGGCGTTGTCCACCAAAAATAATTAGCTGAGGCGTTGTCCATCAAAGAGTATAAAACTGAGGCCTTGTCCACCAAAGCAAAATTTAATATATTTTTTAGCATAGATGGATTGAAATTTGTAAAATATGGAAGAAAATTGATTTTAAAAAATAGGGAGAAATAGCTCAAAAATTCGTAGCATATGATATACGAATAGAATTTGTAAATTTTTTGGATAGTAATTTTAAATCAAACTAATCATTACTGTCATAATGAAAAATTTCAAATATCTTTAACCAGTTATATTCCCTATCCTACCCTATCTCTTACCCTATTGCCTACTCTTCTCCGGCTTACTTATCCTGCCTTTATCTAGATCTTGAATTTACAACTTCACTATCTCATACATTTTATAATTTCCATGTGTTACTGTTGCCTAATCATAGATTACACTACTTACCCATAAAATATGTAAAAAAAATTCTAGGCCTTTGCTTTTTGATAAAGCGCACGAGTAATTTTGGTGAATATCGATATAGCAAAAACTATCGTTATCCATCAAACTTTTTAGTGGATAACGATATAGTTTGGTAGATAAAGACCGTCTTCCATATTTGTGCATTCTATACCTTATGAATAATTGTTTCCTACTTTATTACTGCATAGAAAACCCTTGGTGGACAAGGCCTCAGTTATATGCCCTTTGATGGACAACGCCTCAGAAAAAGTGCAGCGTTGTCCACCAAAGATTTTGATGGACAACGCACGCCCTCCAAGTCAAAATATTAGCATTGTCGTAATTTGATGTGTATTTGGCGCGCATTTGTGAAATTTTTCGCAAGGTGGTTATAGCCAATTGCAATGATGATATAATGAAACCACTTGCTGAAATTGATAGAAATGGACTCGAATATTACTCTCCAGTCAATTTCGAGCCGAATGATATCCATTTACAGCATACCATATGGGTGGTTTTCCATGGACCCATATGATAACATGATAAAGTGATAGTACGGTACTCTAGGAAGCAAAAATGAAGTATTGCCCTCCAGCTGCTATACTCCGAAAAAAATTTTCGACTTTTCCGGAATAACCGGCCAGAGTGGATATTTTCGAAGGGCGTGTTAACATAAGTTGATAAATTTTCGATATGCTATCAATTACTGTTTTTCTTGAATTTATTCGGCCTCATTTAAAACAAAAAAGTTAAATTTTCTAGTAATGACATTATCGCAAATAACGGAGAGTAAATGACAGAATCAGGGCTGTCTGAAGTTTGAAAAAAAATCGAACTTGAACTGAACTTCCAGACAGTTCGAAGTTCAGTTCGTACAACCCTGATTAAAAGAAATATTTTTCAGTTACAATTTTTCAGCGTCTTTGTTAGATGTCTTCAAGAGTTGTCTGTATCATGTGCGTCGAATTAGGATGCACGAAATTGAATAAAGATGCTTTTTTTTATTAAAATCACGAAAATTATGAAAACAAATGTGTTGAAATTGAACATTTCAGATATTAAGTTTCCCAATTTCTCGCCATTCACTCGTTCGTGGATCGTATTCCTCAATTGAATTACAAAAATTTTTAGGTCCAGTTTCTTGAAATCTAAATTAACAAATATTTCGTATAAAGATATGCAAAATCTCAGCTCACCCCCCGATTGCATACAATTTCCCGTTTGCGGAAACAAGCGAATGACGATGTCTTGCATAATTCATATCAGCGATTCGAGAAACTCGACTGTCAACTGGAGCTGAGGGGTCGACACACAGACAGGATTTGAATATATTACCACCACTAAATATATAATGATATATTATTTAGTATACAAAATTAACGACTATTGTCCTCCAGTTATGTAAATTCTTCCATTTAACGATACAACTCCGAATGAATATCGTTGTTCTGGAATCTCTCCGATTTCAATCCATTCCCGTTCATCCTCTGATAATCGATATACCTTTTGACTAGTATATCCATCAATAACTGAATATCCATAATTACAATAATGAATATGCTATAATGTGACCGTATAAAGTTTCATCGCATATTATTGTTTGAGTCTCTTCTATTGGAAGAGGGAATGTAGGTCCTGTTTGCCATTTTCCATCTATTAAAACCTGAATAAATCACTTCGTGGACTTTCATTCGATCTTCTTACATCAACTTGATCCGTATTTTTCCATATTTCAGGATCCTCTCCACCCAAATAATACAATTTGTCTTTGAAATAAGCCAAAGATGCATATGCACGCCATTCAGGAGGATCTGGTCCTGTAAAATTCTTTGATCGATCATTCATGGATTTGTTGATAAGACCTCTTGAAATTTGCCGTATATTCAAGTCATATATTTCAAATGATCTATATGCGCCAATTCCAAAAATCTGAAGTTTAAGAATTTATTCAAAATAACGAACATAAGAATTTACTTTATTCTGTGTAGTTGTTACTTGATAGGTAGAATAATCTTCATTAAACTTTGCAATATTTTCAGCAGAATAATTCTGCGAGTCAAACAGACAAACTCTTCCTTCCCAAACACCATTATCAGCGTTATAATGCGCTAAAAACTTCAAGTAAAACGACTTCATTATTTTTTACAGCAGGTTACTTACAATAAAATAGAATTTTATTTTCATTGACTTTTAAAGAATTATCAAACTCCTGTCCTATTTCATCCATGGAAATGCTAATCAAAGGCAATGGATTCCCTTTCCAAGTATCTAACTATAGTCTATCCTGAATAAGTGGATACTGCATACATTTGGCAACAGGGCCGGACGGAATTCCGAATTCCGATTTCCGGAAAACAATTTAAAATTGTCCCCGGCCCTGTTGTGTGTTATAAAGCGAGCTAATATTAGTTAGTTAAACAGCTTTTGGGAAAATTATACAAATGTAATACGGTGGCTTAGCGATATCGCGATTGGATCCGCTGCGAGTGGCATGAAAACTCCTACTTCGCAACATCATGTCTTTCACAGTCAGTATTCGAACCTGACCCCTCACTTCTCCGGGATGCGCCGCTCTATCACTACATTATGTAAGCGTGGTTGCCTAATTGAAAGTTAGACTACATGTCCAACTAGTTTTTTAAAATTAAAAATTTTCTGATTTAGGAGATAAATCCTAAATCATGCGCAAATAAATAAATAAAAATCAATAATCATTAGGAGCAAGAAAGCAAGCCTTTATATTGAATGAGAATTGATAAGAGAGTAGTGATGTCGAATATCTGGTGTGAAAAATCTTATCACCAGATTTGGAAGTTTTCGGTTCGGTATAAGAATTGTTGCTATCTAATGTTCTTTTATCCATTTTCTCTCAAATCGGAATATGACAATTTGAGGGAAATGAATATTGAAAAAGTAAACAGAATTTTCCTCCTAAAATAATGATTTGGAAGTGAAAGTAGCCTTATTTAAATAACATGATTCTGTATCAGGAATATACAAATTGAAGCTAGAAATAAGTGAAGAAGAAAAAGAAAATGTCCATTCATGAAAGAGAAGAATTGAGAACTGAATGAGAGGATAAAGAATTTGGCAAGGTTTCTTAGGTCACTTACTCGGTAATTTCTGTATCTTTCCATACACTTTCTCTCTTCATTGATTATGCAGGTGATTTTTGGAGGTGTTAGTGACCACTTTCAAAAAGCCTTTGGGTTAAAATTGTCTTCACATTTATGATCGTAGTCTAGCAAGTGTAAATGAAGCAGAATTGAACGGGATCTAGATTGGGGAAAAGATTAAAGTTTCGAACTTCATAAACCTATTTCATGATGACCAGATTTAAAAGATCATTAAGTAGATGAAATTGTGATATCGGTCACTTTACCGGGTGCTTAAGGACGCACAGACCTAGGGAGGACTTAAGTCAGGATTGCTCTGCGATCTACCCGCCATAATATTTGCTTCACAATTTTGTATCTTTAACCAGAAATTTAAAATTTTGAGAAAAATCCTGCAATATGCATACCAATCGATAGAGCTTGAAAAACAGCAACTTTTGTGAAGGCACTTTGGGTCTAGCTATTATGGTATACGTGGTATGGAGGTTTGAATGGGTCAGACCCATAAAAATGATAAAAATGTTCAAAAATTCATAACTTTTCGAAAAACAAACGAATTCGAAAAATCTTTTCGGGATATAGCAGTTGAAGGACAATGCTTCATTTTTGCTTCCTAGAGTGCCGTGTTACCACTTTGCTATATTATCATATAGGCCCATGGGTGTATCCACTCATATGTGTTTGGTCCGGATTCTCTTTTGTGAATTAACCTATACCCGCTCAGACGCAACGATTATCCATTTTCAATTTTCAGGGACAAAAATAGAGCTGCATTTGGTGGATTGTACAATTTCGCAGTTTCGATTTACACAATCACAATGCAGCTGTATTTTCGTAAACTAAGCGGAAAGGGAAAGAGCCCTAGCTGAATTGGTTGAATTCTCTGTAGAAACTCGTGCAAACTACTCATTCAACTGATTCAGAATGTGTCATTTTCCCCGTTTTTCTCTCATTCTATTTACAGTTTGCATCTTTGCATCCTTGCATCATTCAGTCATCCATCCACTCGTTTCCTAACACATTTCAGCTCTCGACAGAACACTATCAACTATCACTTTCTCCTCTTCTTTCTGTCTCCAACTTTGCTCCAATTCTGCAAGTCTCTCATTCATTTCATTCATTCACATCCACTCTGCCCACTACTGGTCATGCGGTCATTTTTGTCATTTGTAAACCACTTTTATATACTTTCTAAATCTGAATATTTTGTCGCAATGTGATTGTTGATTTGCTACGAACACAGATTGATTGACACATGTTTACAAATAGATAGATTGCTTAATGATAAAAATCATTCCCTGTCAATATTGAAGCCCTTCCAACAATTTCGACTTCAGATTTGTTTTTTCGTGTCCGATTACCATCTTTATAGCAATTTACCCGGATATTTTTACTTTATGCGATTTTCTAAAATTTTCAACTTTTAAGAAGCGAAGACTAGAGAAGCGGAAACGAAAATAGTGTGAAAAGAAGAGAGTCTGAGAAAGAGAACGACGAAATAGCACAGTCGACAATAGGTTCAGTGCAAAAATAGACTGTTTAGAGATGGCGAGACAGCTGAAGGAAAGAGTGGAAATAGTGCGGACTACATTGGAGGGTTTAGAGTCTTTCGTGTGTTAGACGGCTTCGCATTTTTAAATGTAGGACGACATTCATTTATTGTCGTTGTTCATTTTCGTGCATTTCTTCTATTTCTTTCTCTCTCCTATTTTTATACGCTATTTTTTTTTTTTTGGTTTTGCGGTTTTTCTGATAATTTTTATCGTTGATTGTTTTCAAATTGCTATCAAGTCGCTAGAAACTTATTTCAAGCAACTTCCGATTACATTTTCTTATCAAAGACGGGCTCATCTCAAACGATAGCTTCATTCGGCTTATTTTCTCGAAATCTTCAAATTTACTGACCCCGTTCATGTTGAAATGCTTGAATGCTTGAAATGTGCGGCACAAGGCCACCGTCCAGCCCACTTTCAATATCTCCCCATCTCTTCTCACATCGCATTATTCACTCCTCTCCTCCCCCTTTCTAAGTCGCGTGTTGCCTGTCTGCCCTATCTGCCTAGCGCTTCTTTCTCCACACTTGTCCCCAATTTTCAACTCACTTTCTGAATCTCCATACAGTCAATCCGGCCAATTCGTCGACTTTTAGATGGGTAGATTCATCGTTTTGTCGCTTCTACTCGCCACGATTTGTTGGGCTCAAGCTTCGAAGAAGAAGAACGATGGAGCCAATTTCGACTATTTTATGCTCGTCAGAATCTATCCTGACGCGGTCTGCAGAGCCGACGACGACACAGGTATGATTGTGAGGGAAATGGAAAGTTTACGAAGAATTACAGTTCCTGATTCGTGCGAAATTCCAAAGGGCACCCCGATGTGGACGCTGCACGGCTTGTGGCCCAACTACGCAGACGGGTCCTATCCCCAGTTCTGCAAGGGACACCCCCGGAAATACGACCAGCATGCCATTGATCCCATCAGGGAGATGCTCTTGTGAGTGACAATTTACATGAATTGATGAGACATCGCATTTTCTATAGAAAATTCTGGCCGAACTATTATCCCACGAAAACGGCCGATTCATTCTGGAAACACGAGTACGAGAAGCACGGCACCTGCTCGCAAAGCCTGCCTGATTTCGATTCCGAGCTGAAATATTTCAACAAGTCGCTGGACTTGAATGCTCTCTATGACTTGGAAAAGGGCATGAAGGAGAAGCTCGTGCCAAGGGAAAAGCCCTACAGTCGAAGCCTATTCGAACTGTCGCTGAAAGCCGGCGTCTCCGAAAACAGAAGACTCGAAATCAGCTGCGTGAGGGACAAGAAGGTTGATCATACGAGAATTAGGCTTGAGAACTAATAGAATTTAGACAAAGCAAGTGCTGCTCGCGGACATTCGGATTTGCTTGAATAAGACGAGTCTGCGGCCGATCGATTGCCCTGTCAAAGTTAATCAATCGGAAATCAATGCTCATTGGTCCGTTAAGAAGAAAATGCTGAGGAAGGCGAAGATTGAATCGCGAATTCTGGGAGAATCGCCCCCTTTGCCAGGCTTCTACGTGAGTTTCAACCTGAAACTATTCAATGCAATGTCAAATTGCAGGAATGTCCGGATGAGTTCTATTTTCTGCAAACGGACCGGTTGAAATGCAATCAATATACGATGTTCCACGAAGCCTTTTTCATGGTCCCTTCCGACTGCCACAGACACTGTTTCATTATTGCCCTCTTCTAGTAAGTCACTATTTTTTTTTAAACAAGTCAAAGTCCAATTACAGTATTCTTGTATCCCTGCCGATAATTTGTTTGTTGAAACGGGCAATCGATCGCTGGAACGCCAAATCAGGAGAGTATCAAATTCACTCGTTCGACAATCCAGTCGCAACAAGTGAAGAATAAAGGAATAGGCAAGCAACCATGACTTATGAATCGAGCGAATTCGATGTTGCATATGGGTACATTTCAGTAAATCTCACTTAGTGCGGTTCCTTTTATCTTTTTTAATTTTATTTTTATATGTACTTATCGGTTGAACTATACGAGTATTCGCTAATGACAAGTCGAATAAATAGTTGTACAAAGAATTTTCGGATTTTCATGATTTATAGTGTCAGTCTCGTCTGATAATTATCCAAATTTTAAAAATTTATTAAAAAGCTTTTATTTTCAAGGACGGAAGATGGTGCAGAACAACGAGGACGAAGCAGTAAAATGGGCGAGGAAATTGGTAGCCGAATTGTGGAGAAACAACCTTTCGACTGTGGACTTCTCGTACGAAATCAGGAAGGAATGCAGAGAGGAGACGGGCCAATTCGCATCGAGACTCGCAGAGGAACTGCTCTACTCGGCTGGCTCGCTGCAGCACTTCCACACGATCGCTCTCGACTGTCTCCAGCTGCTCGTACATTCGGAGGTATGTTTCTCGCTAGATCTAGGGAAAATGAATCATACTCGAAAAGATATACGAGCAGTAGGCTGCGAAGACATTATCATGCATTATTTTCGCTACAAATCTGTTAAATAGACTTCGATTTCTGTTCAACCACGACCTCTGCAAGTCTTATCCTTTGAAATTAGTGAGGGGAATAAGAAATAACAGAAAAACGAAGGACAAAGACAGTTCTAATCGTCATTGCCTTCAGTTAAGATAAATGCAGAACGTCCTCCAAAGGATGAGGCTTTAAGGCCGTGCAACAGAAAACTTACTACAGTAGATTTATTTCGTCCTTTTAAAATCCGCATATCTCCATAATTCGAATAAAGAGTGATAGGGACGAGTAAGGAAATATTTTTCCTAGAAAGGTGACCCCTTGCACTAGTTACCCTCAAGCTACTCTTGCCCTTTTGTAAAAATTACCCTCTTTTATCTCTTCTCTATGATATTCTCCAGAAAAGCGAGCAACTTCTACAAAAAGGCAAGAGTAACTTGTGGGTAACTAGTGCAAGAGGCTGGAAGGGTCTTCAAAGCATACTCATCATTTTGAGATCAGACATCCCCTACATGCTCTACCTCTAACTCTATGTATAGATGCTTAATATTCAACCGCTATGCGTCTTACAAGAAGCCATTTATTTCAGTACCTTTCCTGGTCCGACTATCTGCGTGTAATCTCCCTCTATTCCCGGTTCGACAACCAGAAGTGCGTCTTCCAACTCTGCCAATTGCTGGAAGACCAACTTCCCTCCATCGAATGCGGTCTGCAGCAGGACGACTGTGACCGACTGCGCGATGCAGTCATTCAAGTTGCCAAGTGGCTTTTGCGGGGAATCGAGTTCTGTTGCCAGGACGAGTTGAGGATTCATCAGGAGACAGGCGGGCGAATGATGCAGACAACACGCGTCTTCGTGCAGGATCCTTTCATCTCACGACTCCTCTCCATTTCTGCACAACAAAGTAACCAGTTTCACAGTAGACTTCTCGAAAACTATATTATATTCGATTTGCAGTGCCCGAATTGCCAACTGCGATTTCCCACCTGCTGCAGAACGCCGAGGACTCCGAGTACTTAGATCATTCAGAAGCAGAGGCTCTGGAATCGCTGAGTCTGCTCTTCGACAAAACATTCAAACCACTCAAATTCGAAATGGCCAATGTGATCAGTGGAAACTACAGACTGGTGAGAAATTGTCTGAAAAATGCGTTCGAATTTAATTTGATTGCAGCGATGTTCCTCAATTCGCTCCCTGGTCTCCGTCTATGCCTGCTTCCGAGTTCTGACACCCGCTGCAGAAGTGGCTGATGTCATCTTCATGTTCTCTCAACTCCACAAATACACATTCGAAAACGCTGTATTCGACTTGATTCATTCGACTCTCATGATTCAGGTAGGATATTCTATACAGAGTGGCCCACGAATTTTTCTAGGGTATTTTTGTTGAATAAGTCATCAGAAGCAATATTTTGGAAAACTTTCAATTGAAACACTTTTATTCTACTCGGTGGAAGAAACATGGAAATGTACCGTTTTGCCCACTTTCCAATTATAGTATACCCTGGGCTAGATAGCGCAAGCTCTTCGCCCCTCTGCGAATGCACGGCATTTAAAAAAGTGGTGATTAAGGAACCTCAGAAATGGGAAGCAAACACTCTTCAAAAGGTCAAATGTCGTGAAAAATCACCCCTATAGATTGATGATAAATTCTCTGAAACGGTTCGGTGCCAAAAATCGTCGCATAATTTTTCCCTGCAAAAATCTGCAAGCGGTTTGAAGTTTGCGAAAATGTGCTCATTTAGGAGGTCCGGAAATACAGATTCTTTCGCTCAAAATCAACTTTTATTTGATTTTCCTTCTATCATAATTCTTAGTTACTTCAAAACATAATTTTAAAGAAAAAAGACCCAAAAATTAATCCTCATGAGCTATTTGTGCTCTCTAGCCACCCTGTACTTATGAAATTGTCAACAAATATGGTTTCAGGTGCAAGAGCAGGAAATGATAGAAGGATCGAAATTCAAATGGTCAATCATGGTATTCCTCTTTCTAAAGCTGCCTGACATTTTGAATCACCTCACCAAGAACAGAGGAGTGCCTCGAGAAGCCATCGAAAGAGCTCTGGGCAGAATCGTGAATGAATACAAAACGCTGATCGACGATATCGATGCAGCGTCGAAGTGCAACACGTTGAAATGCCTCATTATGGAACTGGTGCAGAATGGGACGATGGATGAGGTAAATTCGGTGGTTTAATGCAGAGAATATAAAGGAGTTGTAGGGCATCGCTGGCAGACTCAATTCACGAAGGGAAGACCAGTTGCAGGCCACTCCCGAACTAAGCTATCTGATCAGGGAAATGTACAGATCCAGTTCCGAATACAACATGATGAAATTGGCCAGATGCACTAGCGACGACCTTGTTTTGAAGATGCTCAGTCAGGTAGAATTCAAGAGTGCAAATGTTTAGACACGTGGGTATACACGCATAATGAGAGTGTGTATTTTCGAAAGAGAGAAAAGAACATGCTCTTTTAAAAATCCACGCTATCCTCATTATGCGTGTATACCCACGTATCTAAACATTTATAACCCTGGTAGAATTACAATTCAAAATTTAGAAAAAAAAAAACAATTGTTTCAGAAGCAATATGCTTCGTACCTGAAGCTGTTCTCCTCGATGACTGGTAGTGGCGGGGTTAGCTTCGAAGCGAACTGTGCCCTATACGCAAGAGATTCCACACTCGGACATTTCACTAGCGGAATTGCATCTGCAAGCCTGATGCTACAAAATCGAATCAAATTCGGAAACAGGCACAAAATATTCGACTACACGTTCATCATGCTCACCAAGGTCTCCATGATGTACGATATGCTGGTAATCATTCATTCATTTCTTCTTCTTTGAGTTTATTTCATTTTGCAGACTTTCGACGAAATCGTAAATGGTTTTGGAGGCGGCACCTCGCCCGCAGACAATCGCGACTGCATCTTCTACAAATGGTCTGTCAAGTACTTGAAACGCATCTCTCCGCCTCCAGTTGAGGTTACAAGTACAGAAAATTCAGGTACATTAGATATCTCTGAAATATAGAAATTCAAAGTTATATTCTCTTCAGAAGAAGAAAAATCGGAAGCAGTCAAAATGGAGACAGACGAACCAGAGAACAACGCGAGTGAAGGTGGAAAGGAAGACGCGGAAATGGATGATCCACAGATGCAAATCAACAGGGCCGAATACAGGGAAAAGGCCGACAGATGGAAGCAGGGTGCCCTCTTCTGGGCTACTGACGAGTGAGTTGAGAGATGAAGGAATGAATTGCTACAGAGGAATTGTAGCGCCGACTTCGAAAGCGCAATCAATCTGTTGTCTTTCGTGGCCGAACAGATCTTCGAGGATTACAAAACAAAGGAGCACAGACTCAATCTCGAGGAAATGAAGGTTTGTTTTCTTGCAATTTGAAAAGGACCTCTTGTACTGTTTCAGAACATAATCAATTCGATGCGCAATGCAACCTGTCTGTTGGTCTGCATGATCGAGTGGCTGGACTGCCAGAAAGCCTGTGAAGCGAAGCGAATCATGGCCAGGCACATCATTGCTGTTCTCGAGGAAATTACTCATGAAGACATTGAGGATGGGAGGTTGGAAAAGAAGATGTTTTGAATAGAAGTATTGGGTTGTCCAGAAAGTTTTGATCCCAATTTTTCAATTCATATCTTTCACATAGATTGACAAATTCAAATAGGGTTTTCGGCGTTAGGATTTTGAAACCTTCGGCTTTCATTCCAGGGCTGTAACGAAATCAAATTTTGAAAATTTTCGGAACGGAATTTGAAAAATTTTTAATTCTCAAACGGAACGGAATTCCGTTACAGCCCTGATGTGAAAGATATGGATTTTTTAAATGGGAATCGAAACTTTCTGGCCAACTGAGTATATGAATTGCAGATTGAGATTCGTGTTCCTAATGTGCAAACCGATTCTGAACGAGATGATCGACACTCCAATTGTGGCTTCGCCCATCCCCAACGCACTGATGATCATCGCCAATCGGGATGTGCCCAAGATGAGAAGGAATCAGATTCCCGATCAGGAAATCCTCAGGAAGGCCTGGTTCGGAATTCAAAGACACAACTGGGCGAGTCCTTACATCCTGAGAATTCTAGAGCATGCCAACAGGGCAAGGACACACAAGGAGTGGATTCATGTAAGTGGAATTAGTGAATTGTATGGAAGAGAAAGAGAGTTCAGTTCTTCGTACACCACATGCTGAAGATGAACTGCCCGGACATGATGGCCAAGACGATCGATCTGCTGTCTGCTTGCACGATGCTAGACGCGGCCGGCACTCTCGTCAGAATCCTCGAGACTCTCGTGGATTCGATGATCAAGGACAACGCGGATGCATCGGACAACATGCAATTCTGCCACCCCTTCGTCATGCCCCTCGTAACTCTTCTCACACAGGTAATTCAGCAATTCACCACATTCCCACCAGGGCTTACCATTCTAGACGCGGTCACGCTAAACATGACACGAAAATACTCGCACCTTTTTTTCTCGTTGTCTGCCGCCGCGCTTCCCCATGCTATCTTCGCTCTTTTTCTCACGTTATGTTTAACATGACCTCGGCCGGACTCGAAATGAACAGCCCTGATTTCCACAGCAAATTCATCAAACTCTCCGCAGGTTTTGCTCCTCTCCGTGTGGGTGGCTCATAAAGGTCCCGCTCTGGAGCAGAACAACGAGAGTACAAAGAACGTCTCTGCCGAGGATGGGGAGAAGTCCGACTGGGAGTTGTTGCAACAGACCGTGGAAGTGACCATCAACCGATTCGCCAAACTGGCCCAGAGAGGAATGATGTCCCTCTGCGTCTGTGTCGTCTGCCACACGCTCAGAGAAATCGCCGCTGCTCCCGATTCGGAGCCGAAGAGGATGTTGACCAAGATGATTCCTCACAAAATGGTAAGACTGACTGGATATTTGACTAGAGACGTAAAGTTGGGCTAAATTTAGCTATTCCAATTGGCCCGTGTCTGTCCGGCCTCGATGCCAGTCGAACTATTCGCCAATTTCTGTCAGTTGGAGGAAGGCGATAGTCTCGATGAGCAGCTGAGATATCTGTGCAGTCTCAAGAAATATGGAGGATTCTAAACGCTAACTTAACGATCTCATATCATTTATACAGCAGAATGCTAGAAGTAAAAATTATTTATTTGTTGTTGTTGAATTTCAAATTCGCAAATTCGTATGTCATGTATGGATTTGTAGTTGAGTATGTAGTATGTATACTGACAATAATACATATCTGATTGATAATAATCACATGATAAAGCTGAGAGTGAATGACATAATGATAGGGATGCAAGTGCAGAGAGCAGAGCTTGCAGAGATAATTATGAAAGCCTTTGAACAATTCAGAAGATCACCGGATATGCAGGTTTGAAAGATGGACGAAGGGATATTGTAGATCATCATAAATGAATACTAGAAACTAACTACACGAAATGGATATTTGCATAGTGATCAATGAGGTATATCGTGCAATGCATAACAATGAGTAAATGATTAAAAAATCAAGTGAAATAAAAGTTTTATGCCTTTTTGGGCACTCGGAAAGACGTCCTTAATCGACACAGCTCTTCTTTGAAAATGTCGCCAGATTGCAGTGCACTAATCAATTGCTCGAAGTCTCTCTCCTTGTCGCGACGACGATCTGCAAAATGAGTGAAATTGCATGAATATAGAGGTGAAGATTAGCTTACTTTTCTTCGCGAAGTAAGTCCTTGCAATGGTCTGCCTTTTGACTTGTTCCTCTGCTTCGTTCTCCACCCAAAGCTGGTGATGATATTCCGAGAAGGAGGTGAGGAATTTGGATAGGGGAACGAATAACTCCTCTGGAGGCGAAGTCGCATCCACACACAATTGTCTGGTACATTCACAGTACTGTAAAAAGGGCTTTCTATTCATTTTTCATGAAGCTCCTCACCTTTGTATTCATTTCTGCCATAAGCTTCTCCAAATTTCCATAATCAACAGTAGCTGTGGAGACGAAGTGCTTTGCTACAGTACTCAATCTGTCTTTCTCCTTCTCCTTCTTGCCCTCGTCTGTCAAACTAGCTTCTTGTGGAACCTCCTTCTTCTCCAATTCATTCCTCACGATCTGTATCGCCTGCTCCAAACTTCTCATTTCCGTTAGAACTTCGGCTCGACTAAAATTTCTATTCTTTTTTCAAAATGCTCGGAGTGTAATGGCTGACTTGAATCTTGCAGCGTCAAAAACGCTGGCCAAATCCCTCTTCAGTTTGGTCAGATCAGGCCATTTCTTCTCAATCAACTGAATGACGTAGTGCAACAGATTCCTGTCAGATTTTTGTGACTGTTTCACATCCACAAGACGATTCAGCGACTGCACGTCGAATCCATAGGCATTTCCATTCCTCTTCCCGTAATTCAGATAATTCCCAATCGCTAGAACCAATGCCAGGTATTGTCGAAGTCGCTTGTTTGAGGACACAGCAGAAGAAGCCTTGGTAACTGCTTGAATGTGGGGAATTAGGGCGTCAACACGATCACGGAAAGTTCGAATCAGATGGAGGCAGCGGAGACGCTGCTCGAATCGAGGTATACTGTAAGAAAGGAATTGAAATTCCGTTGATATCTCTCCGTCTTACTGTGCCACTTCGAACAAATACCGATCTGCCAGAGCGAGACAAGCAGGACTTCCTCCGTTCTTCATTACTGCATCATTTATCAGCGCGATTTCCTCTGCTGTCGGCAAGAATTTCAACATCTAACAAGCAAAAATCCACATAGGAACTCATGGATCTCGGTGAAATTTTCCAAATAGGGGTTTTCAATGAAGGGGATTACGATGATGAAGTCAAAATCCGTCAAATAGGAATCTAGGAGAAGTCAATTGTTGACCGTTTTTACTCGTATTTTATGCAAGTAATGAGCAAATTCACTTATCAACACATGTATGCAAATTTGGCAATTTCACACATAAAGGGAAGAAAGCGGGATTTTCTTCGATTTTTAGCTCCAAGTCCTATTTTACGAATTTTGACGTGATAATAGCGATCAACAACATTGAAAGCGCCTATTTAGAGAGCTTCATCAAGATCTGTGAGTTCCTACGCAGGAACTTCCCTTCTTCTTTTTCGTTTCAACTCGATGCTTGCTTACCTGCTCAATCATATCTTTGGGTATCTTGCCCTTCTCGTCCATACTAATCAGTGCGTGATAGATCTCCCTGTGACTCATCTTCAGCTTGCTCAGCATAATCGTGCAGTTCTGGAACCGTCTCGGGTCGATGACAGTCACCTGTAATCTGCCCTGTCTTCATCTGTTCTCTCCGCTATTCAACTGACACTTGTCTCTTTGTTTCTCCTCGAAATCGTCCCGAGCACGCTTTCTGCTTCGTCGCTGTGTGAAGACGACGCAGCAAACACCTGCTCGATTTCACTCAAATCCAACTGCAATTCCTTTACTCTTTCCGCCCGTTGCTCACTTTTCCTTACTTGCTTGTACAATTTCTCATCCTCGATCCCATCCCAAACCGTCCCTTTCACTTTGTCCATCGGTATTTTCGTCCAATTCAATGTTTTCAGAGGGCCCTTCGGTTGGGGCACTTTTCGCATCGCCTGAATGATTCACTCGTTCGTTTCCTACTATTCGCTATCTTTGGACGAACTTCTTTGCTCTCAGGTTTCCTGCCGAGTGTGGCAATCGCCGGGGGCGGCGGAGGTGCGGGTGCAATGGGCGGGCAGACGGGAGGCAGGATCGAGGCGGACACTGTCGAAATGGCCGGTGAGCTGCTTCTGTCGGAGGAAATCGAGGATCTGCAAATGCGAATGAACTGTTTCAAGGGATAGATATGCAAGCAGACGAACCGGCCCGAATCGCTTCCGCGTCCATCGAGTGCATCGGCCAGTCGATTCTCGAGCTCCACAACCCTTGTTCGCTCCTTCTCGAGTTCTTCCTCTGCAGCGTCCAGACTCTTCTTCACCTCTTCATACTCCAGGTGGGTTTGCAACCTTACAATCAATTATTCGACACAGACAACAGAGACATTAGTCATTCCCTACTACCTTGCTAGTATCTCATTCATGTCGATCTCGTTTACTATAGGCCTATGAACGTCAGTCATTCCATTTACGGTAGTTTGTAGAGTTAGGTGCTGCACAATTAGGTCGAACAGCCGCCACAGGGGAACATGTCTTTCATCACAGGGAACCTGCAAACTAATGAATGCTTGAAGGGAAGAGAGGAACAGCAGCTAAGAAATTACGAAATGACATGAGGACGTGAACCACCTTTTCCCACACCATTTCTTCCTACTTTCTCATCCTTCCTTATTCCTAACTACTATAGCTTGCATCCCCCCTCACGTCATCAAGGCATTTCAAAATTGTCGGGTAGAGGAGCTAAACGGACAATGAACAGATGCTGCAGAAGAGAGACGAAGTGGGGCATCGCCATCGAATTCTGCAATCGGGTATTCAGGGCCTCGGCCATTCCGACTGCTGTTTCGAAATGAATGGGAGAGGAGGAGCCAGAATCGGCTGGGGTCAGACTAAATTTGGGTCGAATTTATTGGAACGAGCAAGGAGACAAACCCCTGCAGCGTGATTTCGTCCTCCTTGCGCATCATGTCGAACAAGTCGAGATGGTCTTCCAGCTGCGGGGAAACATTGCCTTCGCGAATGTGCTCATTAGCCACAGCCACTCCCAGCATGAGCAGCTCGAATCGAAGATGCGAACGGAATATGACACAGGTCTGCAAGCCGACAGTGAATGGATGGATTAGGTAGACTGGAGAATTGCCGCCTCAGGAAACAATGAGACTGTTGCTGATTGCCAATTGCATGGAAAATGGAATGAACTCGTAATAGAGGCAGGCAGTGAAAAGGGAGATTTCACTTTTGTACAATGAGAGACACTATTATCACTCACTTCTGCTGGGCCTGTCCTCAGTAACGCGTTGAACAGACCAAGAATTGCCGTTCGAACTCGATCTGTCTCTCGTTCAGTGGGGGAACTAAAATTATTCGAATTTTTCGGTAGCAATTTGGGATTCACAAACATAGCGTGAAGGTCCTGAGCCAGATGCTGGAATCGCGTTCGCTCGCCAATCAAAGGGGATGCCTGTAAAGGGTCAAGTTCAGTGGGAAGAAAGTAAGTGGCTGACTTCTGTAACGGCCTTCAACACGTGCTGATGACCCTCCTCTGGCACAAAACATAGGCCCGAAAGGATCTCGACTGCAGCGATCTGAACACAAGACAATCGGAGATAAAAAAAAAGTCTACGCAGATGGCATGTAAATACTCTATTACTGAAGAAAATCTGCGTAGATTTAGAGGCAAATTGCCTCGTTGAAATGGAAGACAAATGTCTGTGGGAAAACCAAAAATATGAACAGAAAAACAAAGAAGTCGAGAAGAGAGCTAGCTGAGGCACAAGAAATTTGACATTCAAAATGGAAGGGGGAGAAGAATGGACAAAATGATGAAACTGTTGCTGTTGAAATAGAAGCAGAAGCCGACGCAGAAAAGTGAAGTGGAAGGAACGGCTTTGTCTGTGAAGGGGGAATTGGAAAGAAGGTAGGGGAAGCGGAAGGTCAGGTTGGAGTAGAGACGAGTAGAAAGGAGGCGAAGGGACATCAAATGACGTTAACATACTGGGGAATGACAACGGTAAGGCAAACATACATGGGGAGAAATGCCTGAAGGAGGCAGACATTTCTGGATGCTACTCGATTCCATGAATGAGTTGAGTCGAGTTAGACTGCAGAGAGCAGTCAAGGTAAAGACAATGGAAAGGGGCTGTGGATTGAGAAATGTGACAAGTTACGAAATAAACTGGACAGTCATATGGAGGAGAATGGAAGGAAAGGGAGAAGTGCTACCTTGCACTTGGAGTCGTTCGAGTCAATTGCCCTGCAAATGTTCACCAGCGCGTTCCCATCCGCCAACACGGCTGCTCGACCATTCTATAATTGGCACTATGTCACGACTGAACAATTCGAGAAGTTCATATGAGATTGCTACAATTTTGGCAGCTGCAGTAATGTAGAGGCTCTCCTCTAACAATAAGAATTCTCGCCCCACCCAGACTCATATTTACTTTATCTCAGCATTTCTACTCTTGTAGTCCTGCTTCAGATTGCCAGCGAGTATTTATAATTGGAACTCAATCTATTCGAGGAGAAAACTGAGACTCGGCAGAGAATTTGAGAGAGCGATAAAACTCGATAAGATCGAAGAAAAGACGAAGTAAAAGGAAGAATAAGGATAAACATCTGTGCGGAAAGGAACGCTGTTCCTAATAAAGCAAACGTGATACTTGAAAATTGGGGAATTGACCGAAATCTACGCGCCACGCTCCAATCGCTCCAGTAGAAGAGATAGCTATTAGCCTACTCTTTATTATCTTCTTCTTCTTCGTCTTCTTTAAAAGAACGCAGTAGTTGAGTTTTTATGCAAATCGTCCTCCTTCACTTCACATCATCGTTTATATGTATTGACTACATTGAGAGAATCTTCTGGCCTTTAGTTATTCGATCGCCCCTACTCCCTTCGAAAGCACTCCTGCCCTGCAGAAAAAATACCTTTGAACTATCGACTTACCGGTGAATTGAGAAGAGCTCTGAAGGCGTAGAGAAAGAAGAGCACGAATGGGTCTGTGAGGGCGAAACTCGTGCGGTAAGACGAGCTGAGCAGACAAAGCAGCAGCGACAGGCCGTCTTCTGCCAGAAACGAATCGAGGAAGCTGCAAATAGGCTATAGGCAATGAATGAAGGCCGTTGACTATTTGACTCTTTGATTGATAAGATGAAATGTGTCGTGACGATTATGGTAATGAAGCTGAATTGTAGAGAGGAGGGAAAGGGGAATGGAGGAGGTGAAAGCAGATGAAAGGAGGCAAGATCAAGGAAGGATTCACAAAGGCACAGACACAGGCAGAGAGGCTTTGATGTGCCTTTGGCAATGAGCCGAATCCAGCCGAATTGGCTTTGTTGTTGTCGTCGTCGACAAACAACACAACACAGAGCTATAGTAGCTTGGCAGAATCTGTATGGCTTACCTGTGACTCTGAGTCCGCAGTGCAATCACCAATTCCCTCAATTGAGTCAGGTGATTCGAGTCGATTTCCTTCGGATAGACACTGCTCAAATTTCTCAGGAACTCTGTGTATTTCTGCACGTTCTCAGGATGCAGAATCTAAATATTTCGAATCGTAAAGGGCCAGAATGATAGCTGATGGAAGAATGAATATTTATCAGGAGAGGGAGAGGCTTGAGGCGTGCGAATTATAATGAGATTCGGTCAACAGAGGGTGGAGCCTCACTCAATGAGAAAGAGACTCTTTGTTCATCATTCCATCACCAAATAGCAATAGGGACTTACATTATGTGACTGCAGAAGGGCAATCTTTTTCTCACGAGAATATTCACACAACTCCTGCTGTTTTTCTTCGCTAAGTCCAAGTTCACTCTAAAAATAGACAGATTGGAAGAGAAGTATGCAGGAAATCAATGACTTACCACAAGTCTTTCGAATTGCTCTTTCAATTTTTCGTCATCGATTTTAAAGATAAAGTCGGGATCATTTTCATTCGAATTAGCCGACCCGGGCTGAGTCTGTTTGTCCCGTTCCCGAGTGAAACAGGACAAGGCTCGTTCCACCCAGTCTTCGATATATTCCATCTGAAAGATATGGGATAATCCTTTCGGCAAATGGTACACAAATATGTTCGGAATGACGACTGAAGGAATGATGAAATGCGATTGCGAATTGTCGCGACTGATAAGACAAGTTCACAAGCAAGTAAACAGTAAGCAGACAACTGCAGATTGTTGATAATCAATAACACAACAACATACATTGCTGACTGAGTATTGGTGGTCAGTTTTCTGTACAAACAGATCGGCTGTTATGAAGAAGGCGGAAAGGCGAGAAAAATAAGCAAATATGGAAAGAGAACAGTAATTGAGAAGTGAGGGGAAGGAGGAAAGAAAGACTGTTGATCTGCTAGAGTTGTTATGGAAATGACCATTGAAGTAGGGAATTGTGAATGAGAAGAATTGGATAAGTCTTTGAATGAACGAGGAAGAAGGGAAGGGAGGAACAGAGCTGACGACAAATAGAAGAAATCAGCTGATGATCAACTGGCAATGATGTAGTCGAATTGAGTGATCGACAAACTGCGAGTAAATATTCCATTCTACAAATTGCAGGGGCAATAAAACTTCTGTAGATGCTAGGTAATCGAACAGAGAACATTTGTCTGCGTTCTGCATTCAGACTGAAGCAGTAAAATCGAAGGACGCTCAATTGAAGAAGAGAAGAGGAAACGAAACACAGGCAGAAGGCAGGAAGAAGGCAATCAAATAAAAACCAGGAGCAGGTGGATGCGCGTGCGATTCCTCTTTTCAAAATCGATAAATAATTATGAACAGCCAAGTAAAAGTGTAAATTAGTTGAGATCCTAGACTGTTTTTGACCAAAGAAAAAAGGGAGCACGAAAATAGTGTATAACTTTTCGCTTTTTCCCCTATTACTCATGATAGTGATCTCAATGCATATAGCATACTTCATTTCATAAGCGGGAAGGGTCTATTTTCTTAGGGACAAAATAAGACATTAGTAAAGCAGGGTCGAACTAAGCCAAAAAAGGGCCCTGGAAAATTGTCTGAGTTACAGATTTTTTTAAAAGAGGTGTCACAAGTATAGACGAAGGCTCGTTTTTGCATAAACTTGCCGCAGGAACTATTCGACGAAAACGACCTTCATCAAAAGACTTACTGGCAGAAATGTTCAGAGATAATCTCCTAGGCAGAAGCTATGAATGACAAAATTGTTGGAAAGGGAAAAAGAAGAAAAGAAAGGCTTACGGTAAAGAAGCCAAAACCACAGTCGAATCTGCATAAATCAAGGACAAAAGACAAAATTGTAAACACATCGGAATTGGGAGAAGCTGCGCACGAAGAGACTATAGATTGAACGATTGGATGATGCAACAGGACAGGCGATAAAAACCAAGTGATTACTTCTGTAGAACAAAGTAGCTGTACTTGAGTGAAGAAGGATTGTTTGTTGCCGAGATAAACAGAAGAGTCTTGTAGAGAAGGTGACAGGTGGCAAGTCAGGAAGGGAGGGACGGACTATGACTTCTCAATTCTGCTGACTCGCACTCAGCTGACTTGAGGCAAGAAGCGAGAAGCGGCAATTGTTTGATCTGTTTGATTAGGCTGCCTGTTGCTTGGCTGCCGCCCAGCGGCCGAAACAAGACTGGTAAAGAAGCCTGAGGCCTGACAATCGACAATCAGAAAATAGGAAGTCCCCTCTCATTTCGATGATTGCAATTCAAAAGCCGATTAATCGAGGGATTAAGTTTGGATTAAAGGACCCTCGGGTGAGACAATTCGCGCATCTTCCACATAAAAGAAGCAGAGGAAAAGGGGAAGACGATTTTTTTGCTGATCAACGGGGGGTCGCTGCAGCACGAATACGAATAGAATCGAGGAAAAATCAGCGCTGATCCAAATTAGCTTTGTCATATTTCGACTACCGCAGAAAGAAACCATCGAACGTTCGCAATGTGAGAAGCTAATGTAACTGGAGAAATATACTTCAATCGATAAAATATTTTTCGGACTAATACGATGAAAGGATAGTGTTATTTTAGTAAGTCTGGAAGATAAAACGTCTTGAAATGATGGAGCAAAAACTTGGTGGGAAAAAACGTGAAATGAAAAGATGGCGGGGTGAGGCTTAGGACTGAAGGGAAGGACCTGAGAAGCCGGAATCGGAAATCGCCATTGCCGTGTAGGGAAATGTAGAAATGCACGGGAGCAAATCAAAGAAAAGGAAATAGTGCTGCACGCAAAGATGCAGATACAGGTAGATACAGGAAAAAAGGAAGGGGGAACGGAAACTGGACACTGGAATGAGATGCTGAATACTGAACGCTGAGTGGAAATGAGGCAAAGACAAGGAGAACGAAGTTGATGACGAAATGGAATGAATGGAGTGAAGGAGCCGACAAGCAGAAACAATCATGAAATGACGAAATACACGCAGGCCGAGGAGGTGTGAAGATGAATCTGAATCCATGCAGAAATGCATGAAGGTGGAAGACAAAAGGGAATTCAGATGGATCGAATTAATGATGCGTGGTGGTGGTGGTTGTGGCAATCTATGCAGTCGGATAGCTGTGGCTTTTGGCTCGATTGTTTCGCGCAGCCACAATTCGCCTTTCTCTCCTCTCTGCCTTTCGCCCTCTGCCTCTGTCTCTAAGCTGTCGTCACAGCTACCGGTTTGACGGCCTCAAGCTTCGCGCGCGCACGTCGCTCAACTTTTATCCCTGGCTCAGAATCATCGAAATAGGCAAACGAAGAGGCAATAAATATCATATCCCCGGGACACGTCTGGCTGATTGTGAAGAACAAATGGATCATATCAAAATGGGCACTGGACATAAATGGAAAGGGAACAACAAAGCAATGCAGCAGATCTCGTGAATGGAGGAATGGACAAAGGAATGGACGGGCAAATCCCCACACACACATGCATCAAACAGTTTGCACAACTGCCTCGTCTGCAGAAGGGGATCTACCAAATAGCCATTCCATTCGCGATTCACAAATTGTACAGAGAAGGGGAAGCGAAGGCGTTCAGGTCGGGTATACGCAGAGAGAGAGAGAGATGCAGAGATTGGACTGCAGATATTCATAGAATGACAATATTTTTCTGTAGCTTTTTCATCATTTGACTGTTTTTTTTTTAAGAGAATGGCAGAGAAAGTGGGAGAATAATAGAGAAGCAGAGAGAAGTTGAAGAGTGACAATGGAAGAGGACATTGGCAATGAAGTAGAGACGCAGAGAAGCAGAATGACGATATCAAGAGTCAGAGTTGTAATTGTTGCGTGCTATTCTAAGTATTGCGTATTGCGCATCCAAATACATAAGACAAATGCGTCTAGTTTTGACGTCTCATGTTCTATGAAGACGTGAAGACTGAAGACATGATTGGGCCATAAGCATGCATGCAGAGGCAGAACGGGAAGGAGGTAGTTGCTGCCAAATTCATAATTGGAGAGATGTAAAGAAAGGCATCAAGTATCGAGTCCAGAGTCAGTCGTAACGAGGCCAGAGAATGGAAATAAGACTGATCGTTTTCAGGAAGAAGCCACGGAAAAGACGACCGAAACAGGAAACGGCATGGAATGAAACGGAGCGGATAAATGGATGGATGACTGTGGATTGAGTTGAATTGACAAGCAGCTCAGTGACAAAGGAAGCCGATACGAGGAATGCGAGGAAACACAGGGTAAATAGAACAAAAACGAGGAGAATATAGGGCATTGTTGAATGAAACTGACACTACAACTAGCAGAGAGAAGACTATTGAAGACGGTCATTATGCTGATGAGGGAAAGAAGAAGGGGGAATACAATACAGTTCTGGAGAAAGGGGGAGGTGCGAGAGGCATTGACATGCAAATGAGAGAGTGGAAAGAATCCATGCGAATTCACAGATAAAAATTGCAAGCCCTGACTGCTAACCAACTGGGTGCAGTTTGAAGGACGAGAGAAAAGGGGAGAGGAGAAGAGAATGAAAGGGATAAATAAGGCAATTGAAATACTGCCAAGGAAAGAAATGCGGTGTGAAGTGAACTGGACAGAGGTCGAATCTATGAACTGGTGTGATTGACTGGGCAGGGCACACATAGACAAGCAGATCAGCAAAGGGCAGGGACATTAAGCTTATGGACGGGGAGAGGAAGGAAGGACACAATGACGACGAATGAGCAGAACGGAAAACTGAGCAGAGAGAGGGAAGACTAAAAGGGAAACAATGCTGCAAAGGCACAGGAGGAAGGCTGAAGGCAAAAAAAAAGAAGAAAAGCTGAGAATTGCAGAAAGACAAGGCGCAACGAGGAATGAATGAAGGAAGGAAGGGAGGAAGGAGCAAACAACTGGACGGACGCAGGACGCGAGAAGACAGCTAACAAGCAGACAAGCAGAAGAGAAGCCAATGAACGAGTGAACGAATGGCCGATTCGCGAACAGCACGAAGGAGGAGGGCTGTCGAGCTGCAAACTGTCTCCCACGCAGACAAGAGTTTTTTTTTTAATGAATTTAATCAAGTCGAATGAGAATGTTCGAACAAACAAACCCAACAGAGCACTGCGCAGGCACTAAATCAACGAATTAAACACGGTAATACGAGCTCTGCTTCTCCGCACTTTCTCCGCCCCTGTCACTAATGCTCCGTGTTGTGCAGTGCTTATTTTGGGTATTCTGCATTAGCAAGGCCAAAAATAACCAAACATACAAGAAATTGGAGAAGAAACTTTTTTGAAACAGTCGACAAAACTCTATCTCCATTTATGGTGGAATACGAAAGGGGAATATTTTGAAGATGATCTCTGCTTGTGATTTAAGACTTTGCATACTTATTTTCCGACTTTCAGATGGAAACAATGCGACAAGTTGGAATAAAGAAGAGTGAAGAATGGACGGATTTGGAGCAGGCGGATGACAAAAAAGCGGCTTAGGCAATAGACTGCAGATCGACGATGAAAACTGAAACCTGCAGAAGAGGCAGCACAAAGAGAAGAGACAGCGATACCATACCGGTCAGTCAGATTTGAGATTTGTTTTGAAGCGAGGCAAAATAGAGAAGGGTTAGGTGAAATTATGGGACAAACGGGAGAGATTTATGAAAGCTGGCGGATAAAGGAATGACTTTTGAAAATGATATACTGAATAAGAACAATGAGACTGAATACGAGAGGAGATGGGGGATTTTGACCTTCGTGTGGATAGAGATGCAAAGGGAAGAGAAGGACGGAAGACAATGGGTGAAGGCAAATTAGATACTTGCGACGATTTATGTCACAACACAAAATCTCGCCGCGAGGCTAACATCTCGGAATGGAGAGGGAATTGAAGGAAAGAAGGAAGGAGATTGTCAGGAAGATGAGATGATGCAAGACAAGACAAGACAGGGCGCGTGGATGCAAGATTTATCGCGGTTCATCCCAATTCTCTAATTGAATCATTTGTTACAAGAAGATGAATATTCGGAAGAAATGCAAAAATAGCTGCACATAGAGAAGTAGCATTGAATTGAATATAGTCGAGCAGTATTATGCAGATGCAGAAGTGAGCCATCCCATTCATCTCTTCTCGCGCACCTGAAAATGACTCACACCCTCCTGCTGCTATGCCCAAAATACCGTTGCATAAGTTATGAATTCCTCCACTCAGATCGAGAAGAATTCATTTCATAAATGGAAAGTAAAATATAGATGTTGGTGTGGCTAGATGCTTATGTGGTTTAGGTTACAGTGAAGAGGAGTCAAAGTGAAAGAGATGAGTGAATTGTCGAGTTGAGAATTGGTTATGTGAAATTGAAATTGAAGGGAGGGGCAGCAGTGCAGCAATTGGTGTGGAGAAGAGAAGCCAATGTGGAATGTTCGACTTTCTGCACAGCGCACAGATCGGTCGATCTGCTGGCTGAGGGCTTAAGTGCGAAATAATTACCTGCTTCTGAGGCTGAGACTTATAGAGAATGCAGAAGAAATGGCTGCCTACCTGCATCTCGCTTCTTTCCCTTCATCTTCCCTAGGATTTCCATAAGTTGTGAGGATATGAAAAGCAGAAGAAGTCGGCCGCAAAAACAGGCACGATTTGTGCCGCTTTCACCCACTCGAGTGTTGTGCAGTAACAATCGAATATTCGTAGAAAGAGAAAAACTGATGACGTTTTAATATTTCATATTATACAAATTTCCCATTCTGTTTCTTGACATAGTTAATTTTTTCAGTTCGCCCTTTGCAGTTGAATGTAACAACAGACAACACTCTTCTTCCTTCTTCCTCTGTTCTCTCTTTGTATCGCTTGCAGTGGGTCATGTTTTACGCTCGTCAAACTGTACATTTCGACGCATCAAATTACGAGAGGAGGAGAGATAGTGTTCATTCGTTCGTTCCTCTGTTCTTTCTGCAGCTATTTTAAATTCCTTCTAAAAACTATGAATCGTACATTATCGCTGAGGAAGAAGGTGAAGAAGACCGACATCTCGACTCCGATGAACTTTGAGCATCGAATTCATGCCGGATACGACGCAAAGACAGGCACTTATACTGGTCTTCCAAAGGTAGGCAGGCGAGGCAAACCACTTGTAGCAAGCCAAAGCCAACAGTGGGTGGCTAGAACGAGAGAACGAGTTGGGCTGTCCCCCACTCATCTGCAAGTCAAGATAATTGACGGACTTAACTATGAGTGGCCAGGCCTGCAGTTTGTCGGCAAACAGTCATTCACATCATTTCAGCAGTGGCAGGTCCTCCTAGGGCCCCCTCGTTCCCTGTCTCGACCCAAACCAATCGTCGACCCCTCCACAATCACCCCGATGGATGTGGCCGAGCTCAAAACAGTCATCCGCGGCCCGATTGGCGGTTCGCGCTACAGCACTCCAGTGCCCGTGCCCTCGGTCGCACGCAGCAACAGTCTCCGAGTCGCTCCTACAATCTCTGCTGCTGTTCCAAGGACTATAAGTCAGCAGAATACAGTGCTTCTTCCGAGGTAGGCAATTAGTTAAATTGATAACTTGTATTGAACATAATAAGAATGACACCCGTCCCAACGACAACCCATCAACAATCAATTCCCAGCAGTTATCATTCTGTGAACGTGAGTCAACAACATAGGCCAATCGACAGAGGATATCCCTTCTACGATTCCAATTATGCTCCACTTCCTACGAAGAAGCCTCAACAAGTCACCACGTTTGGACCTGAAGACGTAGTATTTTGGATTTTCTATTAGTCTAGCATGTTTTATTCAGGTAAATCGAAATCCCTCATTTTCTGTGTCGATATCCCCCACGAATCGTATTCCTGTCAATAATCAGATGAATGCAACTTATCAGCAGAGCAGTCAGCAATCGACATCTGCTGCTCCACTAAGTCAGCAGAGCGAAGGCGGAGTTTCCTACGAAGAGGTAAGTCGAGTCTTTGAGATAAGTCAAAAGTATTCTATTTAGTTCCGGAAAGCAATCTCTGCACTCGTTGATAAGACAGATCCTCGATCTGATTTGGCCGATTTTAAGCTGATTGGAGAGGGATCGACAGGAGTTGTGCAGGCTGCGTTCAAGGTCTCAACGAGCCAGATTGTTGCTGTGAAACGAATGGATTTGAGGAAGCAACAGAGAAGAGAGTTGCTATTCAATGAAGTAAGTTGAGGCATTCGACATCAAATATACGCTTACTCTAGGTCTCGATAATGCGAGACTATCAACACCCAAACATAGTCCACATGCATTCGTCGCATTTGGTTGGCAATGAATTGTGGGTCGTGATGGAATACATGGAGGCTGGCTCTCTCACTGACATCGTCACACATGTCAGAATGACCGAACCACAAATCGCCACTGTTTGCTTTCAAGTCCTCAGGGCCTTGGAATATCTGCACGCTAGAAGAGTCATTCACAGGTACGCTTCTTCAAATTATTCATAGACGAATATCGTCTTCAGGGACATTAAAAGCGACTCGATATTGTTGAAAAGAGACGGCACTGTCAAGGTTTCTGATTTCGGCTTTTGCGGGCAGCTTTCTGATGAATATCCCAAGAGACGCTCACTTGTGGGCACTCCATACTGGACTGCAGCAGAAGTGATTGCCAGAGAGCCGTACGATACACTCGCTGATATCTGGAGTTTTGGCATAATGCTCGTTGAAATGGTCGAAGGAGAACCGCCCTACTTCGATGATCAGCCCCTGCAGGTGAGACTCTATCGCGTGTTTAGAAAAGAAAACAAGAATTTATTCCTAATTTTTCTAAACTAGATTGGGATGTGATTTAAGTTGCAGTTTTAATGCGCATAATTTATTAGATGAAATAGATAGGTGGTGGTTGGCCAGGCCACCCCAATATTGCTAACAGTTGAAAGAAATGAAGAAATTTCTTGAAATAAGAATTCGTGATGATAGAACTATCGTGACATCGCGAATGCCTCTGAAACATGCATTTAATCAAAGTGCTCTCCAATGTTAACCCAACTCGCGCCTGCCTAATCTGACAATGAGTAAGAAGAAAGTAGGAAATAGGTAAAGCTTTGTAAACATCTAGAAGAAATCGACAGCAACCTATCTGGATTGTTCTTCTACTTACCCAAATGTTCTGACACCTGCTACAGCATTACATCATAATAGAGAAAGTACTAAGAAAAAGCTTACAAATTGAGGACGGGCGTGACCTTGTGAAGGTTAAGTTATTCTCAAATATTTTTACTACTCACAAGAGGAGTTCATATGTGGGAACTTCCCTTATCAGATATGTAGATCTTATTCCTTCTAGATATCTGCAAAATTCCTACCGTGTTTCAATCTCATTTAGTCTAGATTAGGCAAGGGCGAATTGGTTTAGCATTGAGCGCACTTTGATTTATAGCATATTTTAGAGGCATTCACGATATATATATATTTCTGAGAGTAGATGAAATTGTTCAGGCGATGAAGAGAATCCGAGACGAGCCAGCTCCCAGGTTCAGTTCGAGTGCGCGCGTTTCACACGAATTGAACCATCTGCTCTCGCGATGCGTCGTCAAGGATCCCAGAGACAGGGCTACTGCCCGCGAGCTGCTGCAACATCCGTTCATCTCCAAAATGCAGCACTCTTCCTGCATTGCACCGCTCATTCTTCAAATCCAGAACAAGTAATTATCAGATCCGCTTTCATCCACCAACCATTTGCTCATATCTTCTCACCATTATCGTGTCTTACTTATGCATTTACTCATTCGTGTCGAACTTCTTCTATACCGGTTTAGCCTATCCTGATCATCTTTCTCTTTCTGCTGTTCTAGGAATTTTCATATTCATAGTACACATATCATTCCTATCGTTTCCGAAGGATCTGCGCATTTCAGTTCTGTCGTTGCTGTTCTTATCTTCTCAATGACTGCTTATATTTAACGGGTCATTATGATTTTTCTTATTGTAAAATTTTGTAAATAAACATTTCGTACTGAAACTGTTCCATTCGCAAGCAGAAAGAACTCGACGTATGGGTTTATGGGCAGAGTCCCTAGGCTCCGTCCCCTGCAAAATGCATTTGTGGTAGAAGCGTCGTAGTTTGTAATCAAACGTTTGGAAAGGAAGTACTCTTCAAACTCGGAATGTCTCGAAAGACCCTATCTAATTCGATAATATATCCAATAAAACGGTCCTGTGCAAAAATGTTAGCTCAAACCGAGGTTCGGAGTATCTGCTTGGGTGCTCTATTTATGTGTTCCCAGACATATCATGTTGCGTTAAAAGCGAGTTTGCAAAGCTATTATTGCAATTATACAGTTTTTTTCCCTTACGGCAGTCCACTCCTAATACTTCCTTTTTGTAAGCTGCTTGAAATGAGTTGAGGGCGGTGCTCAGAAAAGATTCGCAATTGAGTGCAATCAAAGTGTTTGTCCATGCTTTTACAATCGGACTCGAGCCAGAGTCAGAGACCTGTAGGGAACACTGCTCTAACGGTTTTCGAGTTTTTCACTGCCTAGTACATTTTGATAAACGGAGCACAGTTGTGAAGTGTTAGGCGTGGACTGCCGTGCCTCACTCCTCATTTCAACCATTTCTGTTTCAGGCTTCTCGTGCCATATGTCCAGTTCGGATGAGCAGAAGCCTCAGTACTTTGCAAATGGGGACTTCGAAAAGGCCGTTGCGGACATCATCTTAACACCCAGAAGGAGCAGACTCAATTACGAACAGAATGAATCGCTGTTTCGATTCACAGACAAGCAGAGAGACTACTACACCAAGTGCTTCAAGTACCTGCTCAAAACTACACAGGTAAAGACGGGAATGCTGCAGAAAGTTCATCAAATTCTTGCAGGAATCCGCCTGTCTGAGTGGCGCTCTGAATGGGGCCGACCCGCGAGTCATCGAGTTCTTCCAGAGAAGTGGACTCGACAACGAAGCTCTTTCCAAGTAGAAAAACTAAAATTGAACCCGGAAATGAGTGATCCTATTCAGAATTTGGTCGCTGTCCGATGTGAACGAAGACGGTTGGCTGGATCTGAATGAATTCTCCATCGCAATGCACTTGATTGTACTCAAAGTCAAGGTACGTCCATCCATTTCGCTTAAAAAATCAAATAGTTGAATGATTCAGGGAGAAGTTCCGATTCCCGCGTGTCTGCCAGACTCGGCCCGTCCTCCCATCACACCCAGCCGAATTGGAATCGTCCAAAACAGTCCCTCGGCAGTCCCACAGCCCATTGTTATCAGTATATACCTAGTTTGTGTTGAAATCTCGAAAAATTCCGACATTTCAGACAGCGATTCAACCCATTCACTATCGACTTCAAATGGAGTGGCTCCGCACGACTCCTGGGACAAATTCGACAACACTTCCCTCTCGTCACAGCCCGCAGTGCATCCGGCACAGTCAGTGCAGCCCACAGCCGTCCCCCTTCTCGAACCGTCTCCCACTTCTCTGCCGTCGTCCCTGCCGCTCAATAATCCTCCCGAATTCTCCGACGTACCTCCTCTTCTAGTCGACAGTCGTCCTACTGCAGTCAAACAAGGTACCCTGCAGTTACGATTCCACGCCTCCTCTAGCCATTTCTCGTTCAGTGCCCTCTGCGCTTCTCCTTTCGCTCAAATCTCCCACAGGCCCGCCTCCGGCTCCTCCCCCTCGCCCACAGCAGAAGGGACATGGCAGAAGTGCCAGTTTGGACCTGAAGATGATAAACAACGCGTTCAGTCCCGATGGATGCCCGTGAGGATTGAATATTTCCTTCTAGACTCGAGTATATAATTATGTTTGCAGCCCTTCGCTTCCGAACGCAGACCGTCGCGAATCAGACACAGCGGCCACGCGCAGCCACATGTCCACTTCCCTCAAGACGCCCATCAACGAACTCTCCACTGTGTTCCCTCGTATGTGTTTTCATCAGACGTGGAACTGTTTTCTAAAAAAAAAAATTGATAACCGCAATTACGGCACACACAACTGAAATCGAGTCGCGCATCGCATCTTCTCAAAGTTTCCCCAGCCGCAACCGCGGTTGTGTCGTAAAGTCTCTAATTTTCGGGACTACGCGCGATAAAAATGAAGATGTGTTGATGGAAAATGCTAAAATGTAAGAATTTCCCCCAGACTGTTGATATTTTGATAGACAGTTGCTATTTTTTACTTTATCGAACTGCACCGCGTTAAATCTAAAATTAGCAGCCATAATCGAACCGCGTCGCAACTACAACTGCGGTTATTTATTTGCAAGTCTGTTTTTCATTTTGAAAAGGAGTATTGATCCTTTTAATTTCAGCACCGAACATCCCTCCTCGAACCTCGCAGAGAATTGCGACTCCATCGAAGCAGGACGCAGAGACGCAGACAGTCGAGAAGGCTGCTGACTTGGCACAGCTCGAGAAGTTCATTGCAGAGTTCGGTGAGTCAGCAGACCATACCAGTGGTAAAATGTTAAAATTGAAGATTCTAAATTGCAAAATTTGCTTGGAGAAGAGATTGAATCTAGTGAAGAAAAGGGTGCAGATAGATGGAAATTGAGATGTGAAGGTAAGATTTTGATTAGGACTAGATGATGGCAAGCGAATTAAGCTCTTCGACAGCAAAACGCCGAGATGGAGAGAGAAAGAGCCAAATTGGCTCAGGTTAGAATTCAACTGCAATTGAGACTGCAGGAAATCGAGGAACAGGCCAAATCCAACAGTTCCACTCTCAAGCCGACGTCCATCTGAACTATTATTCGAACCTACACAAAACGTGCATAATAATGCAATCACTCAAATCCTCCAACACAACACGCAGAATCTCTTGGACACAATTCCTAACCCACTTAGTTAACCCTCTGCACAATATCCCAACTTACAGTTTGCTCAAAAACGATATCCTTCAATATTCTCTGACCAAACGATGAATTTCTTTTCTTCTCATTTTCATGACTTTACCCCTCGTTTTAGTCAAATTTTCTTCAAAATGCGGTATTACTGTGATGATGCTCTGAAAGATTACACGTCCTTTATCAAATCTTACAATGGTTGTATCTCGAAATGCCTTAAAACATAATTTATTTGATATATTCGAAGAAAAACTTTATTCAATTCCGAATAATAAATCTCGTACTCTAGAAAATCAACAAAGATTCAACTATAAAACAACATCTAATCCAAGTCCAAACTAACTACTGCAGATCTTTTACGAGGAAGAAGAAGATGATTGCTGCGTTGTGTCTGCAGACTTCTTTGCCAGTCCGAGCAATTCCCGCATCTTCCTGCCATATTCTCGAGTGACGTCTTCTGTCTCCGGCTGCAAGACAAGTAGAGTTCATACTATTCATCCGAAAAGCAATCGGAGTTGTCAGGTGAATGTCAAAATGACGCCCACCTCAACCAACTCCATCTAGGTATTTAAAAAAAACATTTTTCAATTTTCTCGATTTAAAAATTTCATTTTTCATGACTTTTTTGAGAAAATTTTCTCTGACATCCACCTCCATTCTCACTCTAGTGGGTACAGCCAGAGGTGAGCTTTCCGACAAGTCTGAAAGCAGATGTGTGTGAAAATTTCCGAAGAAAGATTCTTTCTTTCCCTGCTTCACGCACCCTTTCCTTTCTCTTTTCTCGTACCCCTAGCTTCTGCTTCATTCCGTTTTAAAACGGAAGTTAGGTGTGCAAAAAGGGAGAAAGAAAGGGTGCATGGTGCAGAGAAAGAAATCTTTTTCCGAAATATTCCCACACACCCTTGATCTTGAAAGCAATGAACATACCGTATTCCTGTATTTGTACCAAGTCTCAGCAAAGTCTTTGACCTTTTCGTGCTGCAGAATCTGCTCTGCAGTTGGCTCGTCTCCCAAATCCTTGAGTGGAGTTTTCTGCAATTCAAATAAATTAGAAGAATTGTAAGACAACGACTTACAAGTGCAGGATTGTTGATGGTTTTTGCGAGCAAATTGACCAACTGCTTCTCGCCCTGCGAACCTGAGAAATAGACTTTCACATCGTCCTGTCGAAGTTTCAATTCTTCCCACTTCTCGATCTTCTGAAATCGCATCTTTCAAACAGTTCAATGGGATTAGGATGAACTCGCCTTGGATTCGTGATAGAGCACGGTGAGCAGATAATAGGCATAATCCAGATTCTGTTTGCGAGTGTGGCATCTGCAAGGAATGCACTCACTCATTCACTTCTTCCATTCAAATGCGCTCCCTCTTTTAAAAGTCGATGATAAACGCAAGGAATAAATGACAGTGGGATATATGAGTAAATTGCGTTGTTTCTATTCATCTATTCGATAAAGTAACTTAAAAATCGACAGAGCTTCGACGAATCAATTGACTTTGCGTCCTTTCCGAGATCCTATAAAATAGGGTAGACGCCCCTCTCCCATTGCATTTGTTCTTTGGAAAGAGGAGGCGCATGTGCATTCATCCGAGAATAGCCCACCTATCAGTGACAATCGTGAGCAGATTGTTCGCTTCGTCGTATCTTCTGCCAGCCAATCTGAGCAGTTTCTCCTTCGCGCGGCTGTCCAGATTCAACGCGTTCACATTCACCTGCAAAGAGGCTCAGCAATCGGTGCTTTTTCTGCAGAAACATACCCTCATTGTGATGACGCGCGAGCGCATGTCGCGAATATTAGTGCCTTGGTGGACGTAACTCGAACAAGTCACTTTGATGGGCAATTCCTTGTCTGCCAAACTCGGGTCTGCGAGCAGCTCTGGAGGATATGGGGTCATGAATTCTGCAATGACGATGCTGCACTTTCGATAGGAAAAATGGAATACTTTTGATGGCCAGGCAATGCTTCTCAATGGCAGCGGGTGTGAGATGCAGAAAGTTGGGGATCTTGACAAGTTCCAGATTTCCCTGAATTCAAACACGAATTTGTGCAGAGATGGGTTTTCCTCCTTACATATTTCTTGAAAGGGGCTCGTTTGTCCGGATGTCTTCGATAACTCATTCGAATTGGGAGGGGCACGACAGAGGCGTTGAAGGAGCGCGCGGCCGGCCACACATTCGTCCAGTCCTGTCAAATGAGGCAGTTCTCTGCATAAACGGCATAAATGACTACCTGATCGGTGCTCATTTCCTCAGCTCTGGGCCTCCTCACAGCCAGCCTTTCATGAATGTCCATCCTGCTTTTCTGCTCCACCACGGCTCTGCCCGTTGCCTGCTCGATCTGCAGTTGTCCTCTCAGTTTCCTCTTCGGCATCAGCCACGCTTCGCGAAATGGTTCCCCCTGCAAGTTATCTCCATCCATGAATTGTCAAGGAATCACTCACACTGGCATCAGTCTCCACAGCGTTCGTCCTCTCGACAGCCTTCCTCCTCACGCCTTCTCCTGTCGCCTCCCGCAATTTCTCTGCCAAACTCGACCCATTTCGCACTGACAGAACGCCCCGGATACGATTCATCAACAATTCCTGCAACGACGCTTTCAGAAAGTTTGAGTAACAATTGGTGTCTTCAAAAAAGATGGAGAGAAGAGAAGCAGAAAATGGGCGGGGCGACAGTGAGAAAATTGTGCAGAAATGTTAAGGCATGGCACGGCTATATGAAAAGGTGTGGTTTTTTTATTTTTATTTTTTTTCCTTTTTATGTTAATTGGAAATGTCTGGCAGATAGATTGTGTGTGATAAACCAAGTGATGGAAATCAGGCAGTTGAATAGACTGGCAATGGAATACCAATTTATTTATCTCAAACTTGGGTAATTAAACTTTAAAGGAAAAAAATAAGAAATCAAAAGTAGAAGAAAATTCTGTGAGTTATGTTGAGCAGCAAGGAATGCTGCTTTTAACTAGAAGTAGGAAAGGGGAAAGAATAAAATTTTGCATCGAGAATAGATTCAATCTGAAAACAAAAAATTAATTTTTCTACGAAATGAAAAAAGCACGAATATTCTCTAAATAATTATGAACTTTAGAAATGAATGAACGATGAACTAGATGAGCTTTAGTAAAAACCGTTAAGTTCGATTTTCGTGCTGCACACCCTCTTTATTCGTGTTTTTCGTTCGTTCTGATGGAATTGTACATCACAGATTTATGGAATAGATGTTAGTTGACAAGAAGAAAGATTGGAAGACGAAGGAACCAAGGAGCGAAGGATGAAGGTGTGAAGGAATAAGGGAAGGAGACGGTCAGCTGATTCCTGAAGAGAAGTGCTGCACTTCCGGATGGGGGACAGGCAGAGAGAGGGCTGGGTTGGGCAACTCGCGCTCCAGCAATTCGGCCTCATCACGCCAATTCTGCAAACAAACACATGAATGACTCGATCGAGTAGAGAACAGGCAGACCTTCATGACGATGATCTTGGCAGATTCGTGTTTGGTGGAGCTCACTCCCATCGGCTGCCAACGCACCCCATCAAACTTCTCGATGGTGTCTGGAGACGACCCCTGGCCGCCACACACTATCATCTCTCCATTGTAGAAACACGCCGAAAATGTCGATCTGCAAAGGTAACAGATAAATTTGCAGAATAAGTTAAAAGAATACCTGGCATAGCACATGCACGGCAGATTCTCCCAACGCCACATGGTCTGCTTCCAGGCAAGCACCTGAAAAGGAAATACAGGATATTTTAGTATAATTTTTCAACTTTTCTATTGAATCAAATTTTTCTCGCAAATTATTTTTTGAAACAGTCAACTGAGTTTAATTCAGCTCGGTGGAAAATTCATGAAAGTGTTCTTATCAAATTCTCTCCTATATTATGCTCTGAGCATACCGGTATAACAGTGGCGAACCCTTTTCTGGATATAGCCATAGAATAATCGAAAAAAATTTTTATTTTATAGTTCTCGATCAAATTTGATATTAAAATATGCAGACTTATGCTGATTCTACACCTGAAAATAGTTTTTAGTTTGCACCAATACGGAGTGATTTTACTTCGCCACCGGTATGCTCAGGTCTATTCGTAATTAGAAAGTGAGTAAAATCATATTTTTATGAATATCCCACCGATCTAAATGGAAGCCCGTTGGCCGTTTTCAAAAAGAATTTTTAGGAAAAAGTTATTCAAGAAATAAGTTTTAAAATTATCGTGGAACACCCTGCAATATTCAATTTTATGGTTTTCATTTTCCTCACTTTGTTTTCGACTGATCTCGGCGTCCGATCATCGCCCGTGACGCCTCCCAGCACAATCAGAGAGGAACCGTTGTGGAGCATTGCGTGGGCTGGAAAAAAGTTGATGAGTTGGCAAGGAGGAGAAATACAGCAGACCAGTGACCCTGTAGGGCAGCACGGCCACTTCGGTCCAGGAATTGGCAGAAGGCAGGTACATTTCCACGCTGTTCAGAGAATCGCGGCCATCGAAGCCCCCACTCACAAACAGTCGTCCATTGCCTGCGGCTGCAGCTGCATCTGATCGGCCAAATCGCATGTTCCTGCAATTGGCTACAGTAAATCATTCAGCCTTCATCATCCAGACTCACGCGATGTTTATCCACAGATTGATCTTTGGGTCGTACCGCTCACAGCTCGTCAACCGAGACGCCTCCCGCTGCTGAGTAGCGATTCTGCCGTCCCCGCCTCCGCATACGTAAATGAAGCCGTCCAGTTTGACGCAGGCATTCGTTATGTAGGCCCTCTTCTCATTCATCGGACAGACCGCCTTCCATCTGCCTTCCCGCCCGAATTTCTTCGCAGCACTCACGATTTCTGTCTCCAGCGCTCCACCAATCACGTAAATCTCCTGCAGCATGGTGAATATATATAATGGGTACTGAAATTTGAATGACTGACTTCTTCCAGAACGACCACTCCATAGTACTGCAGCACCTCAGGGAATTGCACGGGCTTTAACTCGCGCCAGCTCATGTTCGACTCGTTCCAATACTCAATCGTCGTTTCCGGGCCATTGTTCCACCCAGAAAACGCCAGCAGCTGCAACATTCACCTTCTCGTTCAATTCATCACGAAATCTGTAGGCTCACAATATCTCGGCGTTTGCGTTTCGGATTGCTCGACAATGTTATTCCTCTGAGTGAATTCTGAAATGCTGTTCAATTTCATATGAATTGTCATTATGAAGACAAACGATTGTGCCAGTTTCGAGTCCCCTGTGCCTGACTGCAGTGATCAGGTAGCTTCGATGCTGCTCTCGAGCGGGTCGGTCGATTTCTGCAGAGGATATTCATTCGATGAGTCATCCATTCCAATCAGTCCACACAGACCTATCCATTTGTCGATGAGAAAAAGCACGTCCTCCTCACTCCGCACATCCAATCGGTCGTAGTCCAACAGCTCTCGAAGCATTTCTTTCGACAGTCTGAGTGGATAAAGTCAAGGAAGAGGAGGAGAAAGGCAAATGACAGACCTGAAGTATTGACGACAGAGGGACATGTTTCGAAGAGATTTGACGAGATGATAGAGACTATAACGGAGTACCTGCAAAAAAAAGGAATATTGTTTATTAGTTAATTGCTTGCGAATCTCACAAAGGTTTGATATTCATTGGAGTAGTGACGGCAAAGAATCCACAAAGAAATGCAGTTGCTAGGGGAAATAACGGAACACAGATCGCCTATTATTGTATCCTGCAAATTGGTTGATTTAATACAAGAGAGGGAAAGAGACGAACTCGATAAGGCTGCCAAGAGTTATCGTCGATGGCGGCCAATTCGTGCAGCAACTTCTCCTTCTCCAACGTTTCTTTTGGCAGAGTGCCCTCTGTGACGAGTTGCAGCTGCAATTCGTTGCACTAGGACTGTCATGTAGACAGACAGGCAATGTCACTCACAAGCTGTGCAGAGAGAGGCAGGAAGAGAGAAATGGAAGTGCAGCTCTTCTCGATTTGACTGGCCATGTGCAGCAACGAAGGACAGCTCCCGACCATGCGACTGCAGTTCCACGTGAAGGTTTTCCCGTTATCGGCCACGAGTCGAACATCGTGATATTCCTCAGCCAGCTGCGTGTAATTCCACTTCTTCTGCCTTTCTGTCTCTGCTCCACTTTCTGCTTCTCCTCCAGTTCCACTCGTTTCTTGTTGCATTCGTTTCTTCTTCTTGCCGCTGCTCGTTTTTCTGGTTCTTTCGATGCTCCAGAAATGTCAACTGTGGAAGAAAATGATGAATTGGGTGAATTATCGAGTTAAATACTGTCTTCTTCTATAGTCATTACATGCTAATTTTGTATCAATCTACAAATTTTAGAATAATTCGAATTCAATCAACTTGTTTATTCCTTTGTAGAAGATGAATGGCACGGACGATTGGATAAATTGAATAGATTTCGACCGGTAAGAATGTGTTGATTATTCATCTGATAAAGTGATAAAGTTTAACAGTAAAATCGGACAAGTGAGATCAGGTTTCTATGAATTGCTAAATATGAAAAATAACTAAAAAGGCAAACTTTTTTGTGAAGAAGACGAAGCTCGTATTGAAGAGTTAGACCCTTTGAAAGACGAATGACATTCATCCAATGAATCGCAGATAAGGTTATGAATCAATTCGTTACGACTAAGTTTTGAGAGTGATTTGGAGTAAATAAGTGAGTCATTCAACATCCTCTTTGGAGCATTAAAACATCTAGAAATTCACCCGTTAAATTGTCAAATGTAAAAACCCACTTTGAAAACTAGAAGAAATTAATTGTTCATAATTTCAGACCATCTCTGTTGATTCGATACAGCAGCAGGTCGAACAGCCGAATTTCGTCAGGCGACAGATGATGGAAACTGATCATTTCTGGTGCAAACGCGTCGAAGCCCTACAATTCATCCATATTAAAATTAAGGGATCAGATTTCTCCAAATTCAGACATTCTTAAAACCTCTGCACCTGCCCCGCGCGCCGTGGGTGTGTGTGTTTTTTTTTGGAGAAGTCTATAAGAGATAGAAATTCTGAACGTACTGGTTCCTCTGGATAGAATTTCCACGAAACGTTGGTGCTCTGATGAAATATTTCCGAAGGCGAGTGCGTGTTGAATCGATTCTGTCCTTTGGCGTTTCGTGTGTCTTCCGGGAAGATCCCGATGCTGGCCAGACAGGTGCCGATTCCCACATCCTCGTAGATGTTGTCTGGACAGAGGGTCTCGTTGTTATATAGCAGCGAGTCGAACAACTTCAATGCTGCATTCGACAGGACATAGCCAGATCCCCCTGCATTGTACCCGTTTTTCTGCAACCAGATAGTAAATTCCGTTTATCTCTAGTGTAACTCCTCTCACCAAATATGGTTTCAACACATATCCGAGATAGTGTGGCTCATCAGGATTCAGCTTTGACAAATACGCCTTCAGATGCTCCACGATGACGTATGTGTCGTCATCTGCCTGCAGAGGAATGCATTGCAGGTGGGCAATGACTTGTTTCGTTGCACTCACCTTGTAGTACCAGTCGAACTCTGATGAGATGTTTCGATAAATGTAGTGGAATGCGAAACGACTCTTGTAGAACAAGTTGTAATAGGAGTCAGGAATTCCTGAACATTTGAACTTTTCTTTGTGAATTTTGTTTAATTAACAAACCAGCAAAAACAGTCGAGTATGGTATTTTGTCATCTTGCAGAGCGGCCGAAGTGAAGAGCTGTCCGTGGTCGCAGCGATGCAGCCACGTCTCGTTGATCGCTATCACCTGTAAAATTAATGGTAAGGGGGAAGGGGAAAGGCACAATAAATAGAGAACGCAGGCTTCGCCTCACTGTAAATATGCGCATGTAACAAAAAGTGATAGTTAAAGATCCCCAAAATAGGATGCAAATCATATTTAGAGTGCGAACTCATAAAAAAGGCCTGGTCTAGGTCGACGATAGACTATTCGAAACAGTTCTGTGCAAAAAAAATCAGCTCAAAATGTGCGAGCAGTTTAAAGTTGGCAAAACGTGTTCATTTTGGGGCTCGGAAGATGCTAGTTATTTCGGTTAGTTTTTATATTATTATTTTTTCTCTAAAACTCTTAGTTAGGTTAAAATATATTATTCTGGACAGAAAATGATTGCGGATTTTGTGAACTAGCTTGCGCTCTCTAGATACAGAAAGTGATCTTCAAATTGAATTTCTAGAATTACCCGAGAATCGTGGTAGATGGGCGAAGTCTGCACCCAACAGAACAACTGGCCTTTCCTGGGAAGTGCCTTCGCTGCAGGCGAGGAGACAATGTACTTGTGCAATTGGGAGTCGAACTTCCTAAAAATATGATAATTTGAAAGGAAATGAATAGTGAATTCACCTATCATAGACATGACGATTCCAAAAATACAGTGTTTGAACAACAATGAGAAGAGCGGCTAGGAAGAGAATGAGTATGACAAGACAAGACTTTATGTTGCGAAGATTCCAGCGAGAAGAATAGGGCTTGTCGAATTCGAGCTAAAATCGAATATTTTCTGTAGCATTGTCAAGTTGAGCAATATTACCTCAGAATCGTCAGGTTTGGCCTTGTACAGCCACAAGCGGCCTCGCAGCAGAGGAGCCATCAGCAGTTTCTTCTGAAACAAGGATAATCCATTCGAGGTAAGGTCATATGAAAGATCGAAGTTCATGAAAACGACAGACTTACACATACGCGCAACATGTTTGCAAGTATCGCATTTGAATTGGCAAAGAGCCGACAAAATTTGGATAGATCTGTTGAATCGAATATTCATTCAAAGTGTCAGTCTTGGGGGAATATGTAAAGATGACTTCTTGCAAAGCAAATACATAAATGGCACTGAATTTGAGAAGGAATGTGGAGTTGGGAAGAGAGTGAAAACATGGACATGAAAAGAAGAGAAGAAAAGGTGGAATGAAAGCGAGAAATGAAGCTCTGCATACAACATTCAATCAGTCCTCACTGATAAAACACCGAGTTAAATATTAGTCAGCTTGAAGAGTGGGGATGAATGATTCCCTGCTTTGCTTAATTGGAGCACATAAATGCCGATAATGAATGCAAGCACGCCAACTTCTGCCTGATAAAATGATAAATTGCACTTGAAGGAAGAGGGAAATGAAGTAGATTTTCAGAATTCGATGGAAACGAGGGACGATTTGATGATTCTGCTCAGAATGGCTACAGTGAAATGATTTGCCCATGTTTCTGTCCGTCGTCCATTTGCCTCGTCTCTGCGTTCTTCTCAAAGCGAGTTACTTTTTATTCGAGTCCTGCCCTCCCGCAGACAGGCAGAATGAGTGGAGAGAGTATGAGAATGCATTGCCCCATTGCCTTGGCATTGATTCGCAGAGAACAAACAACCAAATAGATCTTTTTCTGCTCTGCCTTTTCACCCGACTCGTTCACTCTTCACTCATCCCTGCTGGCAAAAATCCAGCGGAAATCCGAGCTGCTTGAACGTTTCTGTTTGAAATAAAGGGAAGTAAAAGATAATGATTGTGAAATCAGTCAAAAACAGCTAGTAGAACTGATGCAATGCATCAAAATAATGAGCTTCTCCTCTTTCACTTCGAATTTCTTCGCGCAAAAACTGAAGCCCAATATGCGCTGCTAAACGGCAGAGGTAGTGTGTGAATTCTGCGGCGGGCTTGAAGAGATAACGATTGCTCGCAGAAAGATGGAGAGAGAAACCAAACAGAGGCTAACTGGTGGAAAAGGAATGGGCAAGACAGCAGGGTCAATTAAGCCAAATCCGTGTAAAAATATTCGGCAGGGAAACCACAAAATATATCTGCTAGTTGGGCTGAGTTTTCGAGTTTCCAAGCAGAGAAATGAAGTAAACAGAGGCAGATAGATGAAGGCAGAGAGGAAAGAGGGCAAGGACACGAGGGACGAGAAGAGCGGGAAATGGAGTGGAAGCAATATTGCAGCGGAATGGCAGAAGGAGAGATATTCAAATGAGCAAAAAACAGACAGGTGATAAACAAAAATAAAGCAATTAAACGGGAATGGAACGGAACGAGCATATTGGATAAAGGATAAAGGGTAAGGGAGAAATGGAGCACATGCGGAGGAGAGCATATTGAAATGCAACGGATTGCAAAGAGATAGAGAGAAGAAGAAAAGAACGCAATACGCGATATGTGAATATGAAGTGACATGAACAGAAGAAAAAGAGAGGGAAGAGCAGCGAAACAGGTAGATTAACTGAGTGAGGAGGGAAGGAAAAGATCAATTAGAGTAGATTGAATGATTGGGAGGAATTTCACGAAGAGCGTGTGATTTTGCAGAGAAGGATGAAACATAAACTGAATTGATTGAATGCAGGAGATAAAGCTGAGAGAAGAGTAACATAGCGATTGCATTAATCAGAAGGGAGTGACTCACGAGAAACAGAAACATATGTAACTTGTGAGTCGCGAGAGTGGATAGGGGATATGACAACAAAATCTGCTTGAGCAGGTGAATTCGTAATGCAACGCAGGGTAACCCCTTAGCCATTCTTGCGCTACTGCTCCCTGTTCTGCAGCCTGTCACCGAGATGATTCTCCATAGAAACATTCACAAATCACCCATCACGAATTCATCAGCCAGTCACACTTTTTGAGGGATTTTTGTGCACATTGGCTGGTCGGCTGGAACAGGGAATGAATTGTTTATAGAGAAGTAGGAAAGAAATATTCAACTGCAGGAGCAGAGCAGAGCAGAGCAGAGAAGGGAAATCTGATGGTGAATTATAATGAACGAAAGCAGAGATTGAGAGACGGGAAGAGTAGAGAAGGGAAGGAATGCAACAGGAGAAGCAATAACTGAATTGTCTGGACTGGGGATATGGATTTGAGAAAGAGAGAGAGAAAGGGAATGCCCTTGGCCCTTGAATTCTCGTCTGCTGCCTGCAATGAATTAGGCAAATCCAAATCTAATTGATGGACACTATATTCTGAATTCTGAATGCCCATACACCAATTGGGGCATCTATACAATTGGAATGGGAAATCCTCGGAATGCGTTGCAATAAGTCAAGCAGAAAGGAGGTGATTGAGGAGTGACTTGTTAATTTCGAAGAGTCACCACAGGGGAATTGGAATAGGTTAATTAACACAAGACACACACTTTGCATTCAGCAAAAAGGCAGAAGAAGAAGAAGAAGAAGAAAACAAAAGGCAAATGAAATGCTCTAAATTCTGCTTCACCTATCTTTCAACTCATTTCAGAACAGCGGGCCCATAAGAATGTACTGCTTTCGACCCGTTCAAGTGTTCATTCTCGGAACTGTTCCTATCTTGAAGGTAACCCGATTTTCCATCTTCCTGTATAACTACTAGTCACTTAATTTTCAGAAGGCCTTCTCATCGAGACTAGCAGAAGCATTGAAGATGAAGAACTATCGAGTTGCACAGATTGAAGCAGACAGGAATCACGGTATGCGAATAATTTCTTATCCACTTTCCAAAAAATGTATGCGTTCAGAAGCAGTAGATTTTATTCTGTCTATTTATAAGCAGCCTAAATGTTACTGTTCGAAACAATTCAATGTTTTCCTTCTCGATCCTTCAGACAGTATGTCTCTCTGATAGATAACTCATGTTACGCCCTATATTTGAATTCTAGCAAATCGGAAACACTTGGCAAAAGAAATGGTTAATAGCGATTTTTGGATAAGGTTTAACGAAAGCAGACCAGGTAAGATAACTTGCATAATTGAGTGAATTTGTATTTTGTATCAGAAAGACTTGATCATTTGGTCGAGCAGCTAGAGAACAGACATCGTTGTGCGGAGGATGACATTCAGCTGCAATTGGAAGTCTTCCTGCAGAATCATAATTCACAATAACACAGGCAAAAAAGGAGGAAAGATTGTAGCCGAAGCATTGTCATCATTTCTTCCCATAGTATTCTTGTCTCAGTGTGCTATGTGTTGTGTTGTGACAGATTATCTCCGTCCCCAACTTGTAACTTGTCCCTTTTTGTCCTTGTCATTCTGATCGATGCCTCCTCTTATGACAATAAGCCTATTCTCATTCCATTCTGCCTTTCTGAGACACTCTGTTATAGTCCCATGATAAGCAGATAAGCAGCCTAAATAAATGCAGATAAAAGCAACACAGGAATGATTTGTGATTGTGATAGACAAAAGGCTGCTCTTCCCTACATCAGGCACCAGGAAGCGCACTTCGAAGTCATCAATCAGTCCTCTGCTTCAACCATAGATCATCATGTGCTCTGTCTCTATCCAAATCTGTCTTCTGTTCATAGGTAACTCACAGCTTATCCTCCTGTGATCTGACTCAATTCATTTTCAGGCCTGATCTCGTCTTCTTTCGCAACTTTGGGTGATGAATGCAAAAAAGAGGAAATTGATGTAAGAATGAATATTTCTTATTCAATTAAAGCTGAAGACCTGTCGATTTGCAGAGCATCCGACAGTGCTATGTGCCGTATCTGGCTGGCTTCAACATCACTCTAACGAACAATCAACTCCCCGAATATCACTACTTCCACACAATCAGAATGGACTGGCTCTTCGCGGGCAAAACCGATGCACAGGCCGTCGTCTGCACGTAAGTCAATGCCACGCTGCTGCTAATGATAAATGGCGCACAAGTGCAGAGACAGAGACGAAACGGATTTGCAAAAATGGGATAGCATTTAGCAGAGAAGGAAAAGATGAAAAAAAAAAGTGGAAGAAATAGCGTTGGATTTTCTTGCCGCTCGGTTTCTGGGAAAACCAGGAATTTTCATGGAAACTTTCCAGCTAGGAAATACAGCTGCGTAGACTTTCCTCCCAAACACTATTTCTCGCTTTGCTCTTTTCCCCCCATTTTATAAGGGAAATTTACGCAGTCGAAAATGCTAGATTCATAGGCCAGGCTTTCGAGAATACCCTTAGAATTTTGAAAATCGACCGTCTATGAGCTGACTAATTTCAAAAGCGTTCCAAATGAGTCGATTTTCAAAATCGGCCGTTAGCGTGAAAGTGCCGCGTTGATGAAAACAATTCTCTTCCAGACTGGGCAATGCCCTAGTTGCTTGCACGCAGCCATTCACCTGCCTTGGAGAGAGGACCTACCACGACATCGGTCTGCAGAACAGCTCTGATGCACTTTCCTGGTGGCAGGACCTCGGCCTCACGCAGTATCAGTGTGGTGACGTAAGTGAATTGCATGACATTCGAGATTTTCTGTTGAAATTGTTGGGGAGCGGTCACTGCGCACCAAAGTAACAACTCGATAGAAGAAATCATGTATCGTGTTGTGGTGGTCGTGTATATGTTCGCAGGTATTTATTAGCTCACAGTCCAGTAACGAATGAGAACAATAACTAACGATACTTAGCAATCAATAATCAATAATAATCGCAATAACAAGGAACACAAGTCTGAGGGGCACATCTTATATAGGGGGCTTGCAGGCAGGGACATTTTAGGAAACATTTGACAATAATACAATAGGGCATATATTAGAACGTCTTTGTCGGGCATGTTCAATCTTCTAATATTAAATTAATCATCATATACGAAATGTTTCTAAAAATAGAAAAAGTCGCCGATGGTTGCGACACCGTGTGCTACTACCTTCATCTGTCATAAGTTTGAGACATTTCAAGCATCATATAATCGTTTGTATCAAACCGTCTCTAATGTAAGACGCTTATGCAAATTACAATCGAATTTTCCAGGATATGATAGAGGATAGGAGTAAGTGAGTAAGGGTAGAGTAAGGTGGGGTACGGATAAGTTCAATTTGAATGAATGCATGCAAATTGGCATTTAATGTATTAAGTTAGTCGATCCCTCCGAATCTTGATTAGCATCTTGAATAAACTTTCTATCCCTAACGTAATGATGGGAATGTTCAGTTTTATTTTGGAGAAATTTTGCTCTTCTATATGATATCTTTATAGAATATTGGGCTTCAATGCATTTCTGTGTAGAAATGCTTTAATTTAACAGTTTCGGTGCGCAATGACATACCAAATATTTTTGACGTGCAGTGGCATACACCCAAATTGTTCAGGGATACAAAATCCTGATGAATAACTTCGACTGCATCACACAGGCACATATCAACACGGGACCACAGATTCAGACCTGCAGTGAGAAGGCCGCTGTTGTCATTGCTGAGGGGAAGCCATTCTGCGAGTGAGTAAAAGACTTCTTATAGTAACTTGAACGATTGCTTGATTGCAGAGGAGGAATGCAGTACTTCCTGAATTGTGCCAACACTGTCTTCACGCACTATTGTAATGCAGATGTGGGTGTCTGGTTCTGTAACTCGCTTATGATTGGTGAGTCAATTGAGAATATTCAAGTGAACTAGGAGAAATTGTAGGAATCGAAGATACGGATCCCCTCTGTAAGAACAAAATGCACTGCCCACAACCATCGATTTGAAATCATTAATTTTCTTCTTTATTAAATAAAGTTGACAAAAAATAGTAATCGAGATTCAAATGACTTCCCAACTAGTGAGGTTCCTCTCGATTGTGGAAAACGAACGAAACATTGTCGACCCCTTCCAGTTCAAGTTCATTTCGTAGGCCAAAATATGGAAGATCTGAATGATTCTTTGGCTTTCCAAATAGAGAATAACTGCTTTTGCTTACCGCTCTCTTGCCTTTGTTCGAAAATGCACAGTTGTACTTATTGACTTCCTTCCTTTCAAAGCCCTGCAATAATCACTATCTGCTCAGTTGCTATGTCGTGTTTGTGTTGTGTCTGCACCTCTTTCGGACAATTGGACTCCCCGCCCAGCACTTGCAAGTCGTACTGAATGCCGGCCACAATCTCGTAAGACCCGTCCAATATTCTCAGAGGAATCCACCACACTTCTGTTTTCCTCATTCTATCGTTGATTTCGTCCACAAATGCCTTCCAAACTATTCTCTGCAATTTTCTGCTGGAATGTCATGAATTGACGAATTGCCAACCTCGACAGTCCTTCCGTACAGATTCATGGAGCCGTCTGCATAGATCGAGTCGATTTCGATGTCGTCCTCTTCACTGCCAGTCACTGTCAAAAGCTGCAAATGAATTGCACACAAGGTAAATGGATTTGGGGCTTACACAAATGGCGATGAGGAGATAGAAGATGAAGAATGAGTTGTAGAGATGCATTGGGTATGGTGTGGAAAACGTCACTTCATCTAGTCAAACGCAAACAGAATGCCACTTTCTGATTTGGAACTTTGGAATACATTCACTAAAATAACCATTCCTCCAACAGCAATAATGTATTTCTCGCACTTCAACCTGTATTTTTTCTTTCAATCTCCTCATTTTGCATCCTTTCTCCGCAGCATCCAATTTCCGCATTTCTCCAGAGCGAATTCTATCACCAATCACCCAATCACCAATTTCCTTCTTCCTCACTTCCCTTTTTTCTCATTTCCAACTTACTCCAACAAATGATTTCTCCTCCTAAGTTCTGCCATCTAAATTGACATCGATCGTGAGAAAGCGGGCAGACTGGTTTTGTCTTTTTGTCAATGTTATGTTGATGAAACAATTCATCTCAAACAAGACTAAAAGCAGTCAACCAAATTCGAACTTCGGAATCAGAAAAAAAAACTCACTCATGTATGTATCAATTCATTTATTGCAATCACAAAAATTCGATAAATTCATGAAAGAAGAATAAAATTATCGAAGTCTATCTTTCTTCCTACAAATTCTCTACGGTAATTTCTTCCTCGCCATCAGAAGAAGTTACAATTGTCAAACGATACTTCTTTTCGGGGGAACCTCTGCAGAAAGAATGAATAAGTGAACATTTGGCAACGAATGGAAATCACTCACTGATAAATCGGGCACATTTCTTCACAGACATCTTCCAAATTGTGGCCCTCCTGAAATCCCAACCCTTTTCATCTTCTCACTCATTTCAGACTGCCAACCTCTGTACTGCACCACGATTCCTGGTAGATGGCTTCAATCGTGATGATGTTTCCATTTGTGCTGTGCGAGACAAGCTGAAACAGTGCCAATAACCAAGGAAGTCATCAACTAATTGTAAGTCAATTATTTGATGATCTACAAACTTGATCTCTCGGATTTTTGTAGAATGGTCTTTCGAATATTTCTACAGAAAATTTGAGAGCTCGTACAGTCGCGTTAAGGAAAACCCTCCGAAAAAGGTACTGTAAGTGGTGCAATGTATTTATTGCACAGATGCGCATTCGTGCGTATTTTCATTGATTTTCGATGTTTTAAAGATAAATTTCTAAAATTCTTCGGTTTTTTTCCATTTCGAAAAACTCCAAATTTTGCCATTCAAAATCAGGGCTATCGGAAGTTCGAAAAAAAAAGCGAACTTTAATTTAACAAACCGAATAATTTTCGCGATCGAATTTTAACTGAACTGAACTCTCAGCAAATCTGAAGCTCAGCTCCGACAGCCCTGTTCAAGATTTTAAAATCGATTACTCTTTTCATTGACGCATGCATTCCCTATTCTTATGCATATTTAAGTAAAGAAGGGTAGGGGAAAACACGATTGTATCTTGTCTTCAAAAACTTGTCTGAAAATTAACTAACCTTTGTCGGAACGAGATATTTTCCATGTCGGCCCTCGTTGATCTCGCCTGCAGCCGCGTGCCATGCCAAACCCTTCATTGAATGCGTTCATTCAGGTCATCTAGTGGATTGACTCACCATCATTTCGTTCTCCTCGTCTCCGTCGTGAACGTGTGTGTCCCGTTTGACTGGAAAAGCCACTGCACAAGCTGCCACAAATGCAACGAGCACTGCCTTCTGCATGGCTAACTGGGATGAAGAGCGAGAAGAGGAGAACTGAATCACACAAAGGTGCGTCCGACAGCAGAGGGCTAAGGTTATAAAGGGAAGAAAGAAAGGAGAATTGCCTCCAAATCACGTAAACGAGTAAATTACCAGCAACTCGTTTTAAGAAGATGGATACACAGAGTTATTGCTAATTGGATAGGGAAAGTTGTCGAAAACGATGCCTTAACGCTGCACAGAAATTGAAAGCACAAAGGGCAGAAAGGGAGAGAATTACAGAGACCAAAGGCAGACTGTTTCTAATAATGATAATGTGGATGATTACGATAAGGGAAATGGCAAAGGGTTTGTAGACGAGAATGAAAAGGAGGAGTCGGGAGTCGAGAGGAGGAAAAAGTAGAAGAATTGAAATTGAGAAGGATTGGAGCGAAGGAGTAGCAAATAGAGGAGAGAAGGAACGGCCTTGATAGCCAATTGAACGGAAAGCGATGAGTTCCCAAAAACTGAAATCTTGATGAGTTTTTGTGTTGAACATGTTGTTAATGTCAAGTTAATTGGATCGTTTAGTTTTTCCCTTCAATATGACAAGATTTGATTGGAGTAATTGACAAATTCGGAATCATTCCGAACAGCAGATATTTTTTGTTGCTGAATAGCCTTGGATTATCCCTTTGTCGTTTCGAAATGATTCAAACGGTCAGTAATTCATTCAATCATTTGATCATCTTCTCGACTAATTGACAGATTTGATTGGCGCCAAACGGACACAGTGAAGACATGCAATGTGATGCATGGAGTGACAATGCCTCTAGTAGAAAAATAACTGACATCGAAAATATTGTCACTCTTCAACACAGACTCTGCAGAGTGCAGAGAAGTGTGGATTTGACACTGACATTCTGGAACGATGTCTGTTTCTTTGAACAAGACGCAGAAAGAACTTCAGGTAAAATATTTATTGCGTAAAAATTCGTCGCCAATGTACACAAAAACGTGTTAAAGGTAGAAAATGTAAAGCACTTAGAAAAATATGAAAATGCTACAAGGAGGACTACACGAAGGAGGAATTGGAATGGACATTCTTGTAAAACTAGAATGCGTCCCGTTTTGTTGAATCAGTTTGATGATGGCGTTATTCGCTCATCGGTCATCGGTCAGCCATCAGAAAGTCTCACTCGCCTCGACGTTGCGCACTTTCTCCACGCTGTACTGCTCGAAATTGTCTTCCCACGGCTTCTCCCACAGAACGACTTTGTAAATCTGCAACAGGTTCGATAATAGGTTATTCGAAAGGATTCTTGTAAAGTTTATCAGAGAATTTATCATTGTATCATCATCGAATTAGGCAATAGAGTTAAAGTCTGATAAGGCTATATCGTATTTCCTCTAATAGAAATTCCCCTCTAGTTTTTTTCACTTTTGACCGGTCATATTATCTCAAAACGTAGCGAAACCCACATAAGCCATACACATTATCAAATTTCGAGTGCATATCTCGAATTATCCATGTACTTTTATAATGCATTCCTAACGAAAATTGGAAACTCGTGGCTAAAAAGTTGATCCCCAGAGGGGGCTTTTATTAGAGAAAATACGGCATGTTGTTTTCAAGTGATAAGATTATCGATTAGTGTTTGGACTGTTGGATGTCTCCATGCCATCGTATGTCTAGCCCTATAGTATGACGTTTATAAAGATCATACTTGATCAACTCTATAAGAAGCCCATTTAAAACAAATAACTCACCGCTCTCTGTGGATTCTCCTTCAGCTTGCAGTCCGCATTGCTCGATTTGATCTCATTTTCGGAAACATCCTGCAAATTGCCTCATTCTTTTCGAACACCGTCTGTCTGCGAGACTTACCCCTTTCTTGCACTGCGTCTCTCCATACAGAACTTCGAAGTTCCATTTGATTCCTGCGACCACTTGCGATTTGGCAGAGAGCACCTGCAATTCCTCTATAGAATCTGTGCATTATGCACTCTGCATTCTCATCATGTTTCTTTGTAAGCAATTCTGTACCTGTGCTCTCCCCTTATCAGCTAATTCACTGTCATTGTTCGGAGAGACAATCTTGTAAAGGCGAAGCGGATGAAAAGAATTGAATCGAATAAATTCTACAGAGGTTTGCGTCTTTTTCTGCATTGACTGACTGCTGATTGATTGTGAGACAGAAAAAGTAAGCCTTCGCCAATGTTTTGATCGATTCCCCAAATGTGACGGTCGATTCGTCAATTTCTTCTCCCTTTCCCTCCCCTGCCTGCCTCTAGCTGCGCGTCCATTATGTTTTGTGCATGAATTCCCCTTTTCCTTCTCCAGACACTCCTTTCTTTGCTTTTCCACTAAGCTCTGCTCTGCTTCTCTTTCTCGTTACGGTTTACGGTTTCCCTCACTTGGTAATGTCTCTCTTGCTGCTGTTTATTTTCTTCATCTGACAGACCCACATTTTTTAATCAAATTACTACCATCTGTTCGTGAAATTGATACGAAGTCATGCTATTATATACAGTATCCTTCCCATTTAATGTCTTTAGACGAGGAAAAGCCAATGTCGCGTTCTGGAACGAACACTGAAATCCTCAATCATCCGGCCGCCGTTTTTGAACATAGCCACTCAGATTCTGTCTCGACTGAATGCTCTGTGCGCCAGAGAAAAGTAGGCGAGTCCGAATGAATTGATTTGACTAGAAGATATTAGGCTGAAAATGAGCGGCCCCTGGTCGGTCTGACAGAGGAGGAACTCGCAGTGGCGAGGGAGCAGCCCAAGTGGAGAGTCATACGGTTAGAGCGATTATTGATCTATGCCAAATGGGATGATTGAATGCGACTTTGTAGGTACACTCTGCTATTGCTGTATTGGCTGATCTATGCGGGATTCTTGGCTGGGGCCATCACGATCATTGTGGTGAAGAATCACGACGTGCACCCCACAACTGCGGCCTTCGTCGCCACGACCCCCAAATCTGTGCATTCTTCCACTTGATTTCCCCCTTTTTAGTATCTCCAGAACAGAGCTTACGACCCCCTCTCCACTTAGTCATGTACAGATATTCTCTTTGAATCGAATAAATTCGTTACAATCGAACACGAACAAACGCGACACAACTCTGACCTTGATGGGCATCACGTGATAGGGCCCGTTGTTGGCCGCCTGGTCGTTGATTTTCATGGCTGCCTTCCAGGCTCGCTCCTTAATGAATCCTTACTATGAGTAGGCGTGGAAGGGGTAGAAACGTACCATGTGCTGAGGGTCAGACGCATTCTGCTCAGTCCATCCACCCATCATTTTGCCGCTCTGCTGAGTGTCCTGACTGCTGGTGACTGAATTGAGTGAAGAAATGAGAACTAAAAGAAGGCAGCCGTTGCACAGAAAGAGAGACAGGCCCATTCTGTTTACTGCCCAGTCACTCAGTCACCAAGCAAGCAGAAGAATTATCGATTAACCACTGCTCGCTCGCTTCTCGTTTGTTTGGTGTGTCACGCGAAAAGAGAAGGAGAGAATGAAGAGAAAACAAAGAAGCAGGGGAGAAAGAAGAGACGATCAGACAATGAGTCAGATGTTCAAAGGAATGATATGATGTGGGGAGAGAGAGAGAGAGATGTTTATGTGATTGTTTTGGTTGATTCAGATACTTTCAAACATTCAGAAAAGAGAAAACAGACCATGGTGAACAGAATCAATTGCAATGGACTGTGGACCGATAAATGATAAAAAAAGACATGGTCAGATTCACCAGGCTTAGAAATGCTAGAGAAAATTATTATGAAGAGGAAAGGCCTTATCTAGTCGCTCATGAGCTATTTCAAAACAAGGTACTGTTTCTAGGAAATGGATGAATAGTGTGAAGGTTTATTTGGAAACCTTCAGCCCTGAAGCCATGCGAAACAGGGTGAGGGGGAAAGATTCTTTTCTCGCACTATTTCGCATGGCTTGAGGTTTCCAAGTTGCCCACGAAAAGCTAGACTTCGTCCGCAGAGTTTTCGAATAGAAATTCATATTGAGAAGTTTGAAGAAAATGCAAAATGTTCACTTCCATATTTGTATGTCCTCTCTGCCTTCCATTTCCAACAGCCCTGTGTCCTGTGTTTACGCAGACCACGCCCCATCAGCTGTCATCAGCTGCTTCACTGTTGCCGATTTCCAACGTGATTTGTGTGAATTTTCAATTATTTTTTTTTGCAAATTCTGTGTTCGCTGTTACCGTATCTCCATCTGAACCCGATCAATACTTCCCGTCTGTCCATTCTCTTTCCTTCTGCAATTTATTTACGCCTATTCTCTAATTGCACCTATCAGTTCACTTTTCCCCCCTTACTTTTATTGTTTTCACAGCGATTAGGCACCGCCAAGGTATCTTCTCCTCTCTACAAGCAGTCACCAATCGGTCAGTCAATTCTCTCCGCTTCTCACATGCAATCTCCTTTAGCGTTCATCAGCTTCCACTCATTTTCTGTATTTCTGCAAATGTCCTCCCACACTGCATAATATCATTATCTCGATTTCTCTGTTCGCTCTTCATTTCGCAATTCCTCTCTTCGAATTGCATTCCCAAAATGTCGTCCCCCTCTTCGTTCACCTCATCCCAACTCAGCTCATACCTCTCGTACCTGTACGAATATTCCTCCGCTTATTCGGCCCGTCTATTTGAGATGGCGTCTTCCGGGCCGAGTTCTGTAGGCGGCGACGAGTCAGCTGCACAGCCCACTGAACCACTCAACTGCATCGTCTTCAACCAGGATTCCAAGTATGTGTTCTGGCACAATTCGGTTAGTTGTGCGTTGCTTTGCAGATGCTTCTCCGTCGGCCATACGGGCGGATTCATTCTCTACAACACGACCGACATTCTGGATTATCAGTCTCTGCCGCACGAAGTTGACAACTCTCCCAGTCAGTCAATTCCTATTACTTCTCTTCTATCTTCTATAATTCATCCTTCCCAGTAACTAGAGTAGGTTCACCAACCCAACACCCCCTACTCTATAAGCTGATCATTTTGAAATACCAAATAACCTACCTAACCCCGTATCAGAAAATCTCGGTGATCTTAACAGAGGATGAATCAAATGAGTTTTTAAGAAAAAAATCCTTCATTATTATTGGTTTATGTATTCCTTGTAGACTTCCGCAATGCAATAATCGTGGAGCGAATGTTCGCCTCGTCCTTGGTCATAATCGTCTCGCAGCAGGAGCCCCGTTCCATGCACGTCTATCACTTCCAGAGCCGCAACGAAATCGTCACCCTCAAGTTCGGCAATACGATTCTCAATGTGAAAGTGAACAAGGAGGTGAACTTTTCATTTTTTAAAAAATGATTGCGAATCAAAAGAGTGACGTTCAGAGAGTGGTCGTGTGCCTCGAGGACAGCATCTTCATCTACAATCTGAAGGACATGAAGCAGCTGCACACCATCATGGACACTCCTCTCAACAAGAACGGCCTCATCGACCTGTCCGCAGCCCCCCAGTCTGCTCTCGTCGCTTATCCGGGCAGCAGCGAGGCTGGCACTGTAAGTCGAAGGCATTCTCTATTGCAGGCGTGTGGCGAATAAATTATTCGCATGCGAAACGTGTAAGTTGGTGCCATTTTGCACGGGGCCAATGCTGAGATCGAGAGAGAAGGGAGAAAAGAAAAAGAGAGGGGAGCATTGGTTCCGCGCAAATTGACGCGCAACTTGCACACTTTACATACGACACAATTTGTTCGCCACGTATCCTACAATACATATGTAGCCATATGCATTCTATTGCAGCTGCACATTTTCGACGCCATCAACCTGTGCGCAGTGAACACATTCATTGCCCATGATGGCCCTCTGGCCGCACTCAAATTCAACCCGGACGGAACGATGCTGGCCACCGCCAGCAAGAAGGGCACTGTCATTCGCGTCTACAGCGTCCCACAGGGGGCCAGGCTGTTCGAATTCAGAAGAGGAATGACTCGGTTTGAAAATAATCCATTCATTCTGTGAACTTATCCCATTCCAGCTGTGTGACGATCTACTCGCTGGCGTTCTCCCCCGATTCCTCGTTCCTCTGCTCGTCCAGCAACACCGAAACTGTGCATGTCTTCAAGCTGGAGAGGGCTGATGACGACAAACACCGACAGTGAGATTTCGTCCGAATAATAGAGTGAGCAAAAATGAGTTTCAGGGAAGCGAGTCAGGACAGCGCGGGAGGGGGTGGCTGGTTTGGCGGCTTGGGGGCTCTGATGCAGCAGGCACAGAACTACCTGCCTACACAGGTCAATGAGCTCATAACCGTGGAGAGGAGCTTCGCCACAGCGCGTCTGCCTGGCTCTGACAAGAAGAACATCGCCGCTCTGACTAAGTCAGTTTTAGAACATTTTCTACCCTTTCCCCTACAACCTGATGAGTTTCAGTCTGAAGAACCAATTACACTTGATCGTGGGCACCTCGGACGGCTATTTGTACTGTTACAGGGTGGACACGAACGCACCCAGTGGTGGGGAGCTGGATCTCGTAAAGCAGCATCGAATCGGACCGAATGCGGACGCCGCTTCCAGAGCCGGAAATGAGGCGAACAGCGGTAGGAATGGCTTTTTTTTTTCTAAAATTCATTCTCTGTTACGTCGCCAAGATTTTCTGATAGAAGAAGGTTAGGTAGCTCATTTGTTGTTTCAAAATGATCGGCTCACCGAGTAGTATTTGGACGGTTCAACCTACCCGAGCATACTCTAACCTATCCTAGTTATAAGGGGGAGGATGAATTTTAGAAAAGGATGAATTATATATTAAGCTGGTAGGGAGGGATTGACAGGGAATCTCATACAGAATGACAATTCACTTGCAGGTCGATCGCGTGGAGGCACAAACAGTGGAGGCTCGCAGAGCGGAGGCGATTCTGGATCAACGCCGAATGTGGACGATCCCGACGATTTCCCTCCGATGAGCCACACCAGTGGATGAGTTAGTCATTCGACTAGAAACAGACTAATGTAAATAGAACTTAACGCTATTTCTTTGCAACTTAATCCCCCTTTAGTACTCGATTCTTCAATTTTCAATGTTCGCCCTAGTCTCCTACTTTTTAGTTCATGTTCAGTCAGTTTTACAGTATTCATCGTCTTCCATTTCATTTCGTAGCTGAACATGTTTTATTCCTCTTCATTTCGTCTACTCTTGATGGGTTCCCTAATCACTTGCAGAAATTGTTCATTGAGAATTTGGAAATGTTAAATGAGTTTAGGCCAATTATGGAATGCGTTAATTGGCTAATTATCTTCTATCATTAATCACTATTCATTAATTGCCAATTATTCGACCTTTCCCCGATAACAAATATGTTCGATTTCACCTCATTTGTATGTACCTTTAAATTGTAAGTACATTTTGTCATTAGCTGTTTTCTTATGTCAATTGATAATCTTTCGCATCTCAAGGCTTTCCATTAAACTTTATTCATGATTTTGTTCGATATGTTCATCAACGGATAAATGTGCCTACAAGCGCTATTCATGTCTGCCAATTTCGGATTGAAAAAAATTTGTTTTTTGCTATTTTGTTTCAGGGAAATAAGTCGTATACTTGGTTCGTTCCTGAAGAGCGGTCGGTCTCTTCTGCAAGCAGCCACATTCAAAACAATGCCAGGAAAAATCGGAACTCACAACGGCAAATTTCACTGCGACGAGGCCTTGGCCTGTTTCATGCTTAAATGCCTCGGCGATTTCAGCGACTTTTCTGTCGTCAGGTTTGAATTAAATAAATGCCTCCCCTTTTCGCACTCGCATTATTTTCCCTCTTCAGAACTCGTGACCCAGCAGTGCTCGGTGATTGTGACATTATTGTGGATGTGGGCGGGGTTTTCGATCATTCCAAGAGGCGTTATGATCATCACCAGAAGTAAGAATGCATTCTCATTATGACGAGAAGAACAAAAACTACAGTAGATAGACTTGTAAATTTTCTGAGATTTTGAAACCCACACCTGCATCAAACCCCCGAAATGCACACTCGACCCTTTAGTACGGGGTTTTTTTTTTTTATTTACAAGTCTGACAGTAGGGTTTTTCTTTATTAAAATTAAATCGAAGTTCTGCAGAACCTTCAACGAGACGATGAATTCTCTTGGAGAGCTGCCTTTTCATACAAAACTCAGCTCTGCAGGCCTCGTCTATGCGCACTATGGAAAGAAGATCATTGCCAATGTAAGAAAATACAGGATGCAGTTATAATTTAGTACTTATTTTTTACCTAAAATTTCTCCTCATAGTTATTTTGAAAACGGTCAACAGGATCTTGTTCTTTGCAGCGGGAAAAATGGAAATGTCTGCTTTTACCCACTTTCCACCTACAGTATGGCCTGGGCATACCGGTTGGTGGAGTAAAAATTCTGTCTTCCTTAACATCGAGCCTACTGTTTTTCGCTCACAACTCGCTTCGATTCAATGCAAATTGAAAACGTTTTTTTTTCAGATTCGGAATCAGTATAAAATTTTGCATATTTTCATATCTAATTTGACCAGAAAGGTAAAAATAAAAATTGTCGATTTTTCTGCAGCTAAGTCTGGAAATGGGTCCGTCACCGGTATGCCCAGGTCATACTGTAGATGGAAAATTGGTGAACTCATACATTTTCGCATTTCTCTCACTGCCGAAAATAAGATCCCGTTAACTGTTTTCAAAAATAATTATTAGGAGAAATTTTAGACTAAAACTAAACACTAAAATTATAAATGAACAGGATGTTCATTGTTCTTTCAGTACAATTCATCTATTTGTCTGTTCAGGTAATTGGAGAGCCCCTCGATTCCGTTAAAGTCGGCCTCTTCTATCACCGCGTCTACGAGTCTTTCCTCGAGCAGATCGATGCGGTCGATAACGGCATTCCGCAGTACGAGGGCACTCCGAAATACAAGTCCTCGGGAGGCATCTCTGGCAGAGTGGGCCGATTCAACCCGCACTGGAATGAGGCTGAGGTCGAACCTGATGAACGATTCCAGCAGGCAATGCAGTGTGTAGGAAGTGAGCTGAAGGGAGTTACTTGGAAGAGCGAAGTGAATTGTTTGCAGATGAATTCATCGACACAGTCAAGTACCTGGCGAATGTGTGGTGGCCTGCGCGGGAAATGATCGAATCTGCAATCGACAAACGATCCCAAGTGAGCTTCGCATTCATTTGACCCGACCTTTCCAAGATTCACTTTTTCTGGGGCGGGGACGGGTAAATCTTGGACAAGCCTGCATTTAACTGATTGTCACAGTTCATTTGCAGAACGACCCATCTGGCAGAATAATCGTTCTCGAGCTAGGAGGTGTGCCTTGGAAAGAGCATTTCTTTGAGTTGGAAGAGGAGAAGAGTCTGCAGGCAGACAACATCACCTACATCGTCTATCAAGGTTACTCCTTTTTCATGCAACTCAGCGTTCGAATTGTCGATCCGTATGAGACAATATGCGGATCGGCAGTGCAAACTCCGATTGCGAATCAATGCGAGTGAATGCGGATCGGCATAATTACGCCGAGAATGGAAACTCATCTCGTTCCGTTCATTTCAGACACTACAGACAAATCGTGGCGAGTGCAAGCGATTCCGACCAACAAAATGGCAGACTTCCAGAACAGACTGCCCCTGACTGCTTCATGGAGAGGGCTGAGGGATGAGGAACTGTCCAAGGAGGCTGGAATCGAGAACTGCGTCTTCGTTCACATGAGTGGTTAGTTACAGTCGATTAGGGCTGTTTGGAGTCAAAATCGGAGTTTTTCATCAATAAATTCCTAATAACGATATATCTTGATGAAACTTATCAAACAGGGGTTTTCCGTGACGGAGATCAAGATGGTGAAGTAAAAATCCGTCAAATAGGGGCTTGGAATCAGAGCAATCAGTCATTTTTCACTCGTATTTTGTATGGCAAATGAGCAAATTCGTCTATCAAAAATATATTCAAATTTGTGAATGCAAGTGAAGAATCTAGGGGTTTTGCCAATTTCCTGCTTCCAGGGGTCTATTTAACGGATTTTGACTTTACTATTATCCCCGTCATCGAAAACCTTTATCTGGTAGGCTTTATCCAAGATCTGTGCATTTCCCTTATCAGTCAAGTTTGCAGGTTTCATTGGTGGAAATCGGACACGTGAAGGAGCGCTGGAAATGGCTCGCAAGTCTATGCAGCACGCTGCTGACGAGGAGAAGAAGGAAGAGGTTTGAACGTTCTTTTGCAGAAGGATCTGCATTCGTTTATGTTTCAGGAACTGAGCTCTCAATCCGCAAAGAAAATGAAAATCGACTCTTAAAATGAGAATAGCAACTCTGCTGTCGTTCCTGAACCAAATCTCCTTCTTCCTTACTTCATTATCTATTTATTTTAAGTTTTTGTTCATTTATTTCCGTTTGTTTACAGTTGATTTCTTTGTTTCATTTATGCCTAGGCAGAAGATCTCTTCGCTTTCTGCCTTTTCGCTTACAGTTGTTGTTTTCCATTTCTTCTTTATGGGTTAATTAGGTTTCAAGAGTAAAAATCCAAGTGTTTGGGATATTTGACAAGATATAGTTCAGATCCATTATCTTGAATGCATATCCCCCATCTGCAGGGGTCAATGCTGCTTATTATCTCTCTCCCCTCTGTCTATCTCTTCTTCCTTCCTCTGCTTCTTTATTCTTCCACTTTTCCTTCTTCCGCATACATGGAAGATGCCATTTTCACTCGATATTTCGTTCCATTCCACGTTTCCTTTTCATGTTAACAACTTCTACTAGTAAATTCTGCCTTCAGATTCGAACGAGCACAAAATCCGTAAACGAGCAGCGAAGTGTGCAATGCGAGCGATTGGATGAAGTGAGCTGCCTGTCTAATTGCTACTGGGCAAAATGATTGTAAGTTGGATGGGATGACAAATGAATTGTGGGGAAAATGAACGGATTGCAGACAGACAATTCGAGTGGAGAAGGTTGGACGAGAGCAGCTGGAAGTGCTGCAATCGCAGGGTTGGCCATTGGACTCGGGATTTGGTGGGCGAGAAGACAGACGAACAGAGCGGCCATTCAGAATGAACGCATCGAATTCGAACTCGACAAAATTCGGCGAGCTTCAAACAAATCAAAATAACTCGATCATTTCTTTACAGAACCGAATTGGCCCAGCTGCGAGCAGACATTCTGCTGCTGAAAGACGGCCAGATTCCTCGCAGCCAGTCGGGAATTCTCAGGAAGGAACGAAATGTCTCGTGGAGGGCTGAACCAGGTGAGATACAGAGGTGCATCCTGCAGACACTGAGTGAGTGGTTGCAGGCACAGATGGACTGCCTCGGCCACGGAGCTATGCCTCGTCAATGACTTCTGATGGCGAGTATGTGGATGCAGAGGACGAGTGGAATGAACAGTCATTCACTGCGCAATTGACTGTCAATTCGGCGCTCGATCAGGTTGGTTATATAGGAAGTCGCCAGGAGTTTCGAAATGCTCAGAATTTCACAAACTGTGGTTGATCTCTCTCCGCGAACAATGTCCACAGTCCAAATTGAATTACTCACTTCTCTCTCTCCAAACAAACAGTAATTTCTCCGACTGCTGATTGCTGCTCAAATCGTAAAATATTGATGTTTTTCTGCTCCAATTCTCCTTTTCATTTCATTATCAACCTGTCCGTTCTTTACAGATTCTTCTCCCCACAAATATTTGCATTTCTCGCTTTCAAAGTGACCTCTCTGGCTGTTTTTTGCTGTTTATTTTCTCTGCCTTCCTCTCTTCCTCTATTCCGCAGCATCTATTAGTAAGGAAGACAAGACATCATTCTCTGCATACAGCTGTACAGCTCTCCCCTCTCTTTTTCACATCATTCCCCATTGCCTAATGCAATCGATTCTTTGAACCACTTTTTATCATCTTTCATTTTCTCCTATCACATTCATCAAGCTTCTTCTAATCATTGCTGTTTCTTCTTTGACCCATTTCCCGAAGAAAAAAAAACTTGCAATACGTGCGCCTCTCTTTCCCTCTTCGTCATTTCCAAACCCGCTAATTTCCCGAATTTGAATTTGTCATTCGCCCATTTTGTTTCATTGCTTCTCATTTCCGAATTTGTCGAATTCAGCTCTGCTCCTTCTCCCTCCCACTTTTGTTCAATTTCATTCCAAACAGCAGTCTTCCGGAATGGTAAGATTTAGTGAAATTCTGGGCATTTTTCAAAAGTCTTTTACGATTGACGATCTTTCAGTCTGATTTCAAAGAAATCGACGCGTGGATCGACTCGGATGAAGCTGACAAAGCCTACGATGCACTCAAGAAGGTATTTTTTGGAGTCCGACTACTTGGTGAAAATGAGAAATATCGAATTTTGGACGTTTGAATGGATAACCATTTCGAGAGTGCACACATGCACATTATTTGACGACGCTTCTAATGGAAAAGATAAGAAATTTTCGTAAGATAATATGCACATGTGCACTTTGAAATGGTCATTCATTCAAACCTTCAGAATTCGACATTTTTAATTTTCATAAAGTAGTTGGACGCTCACAGTATGTCTACTTCTATGCTTCTCTTTCTGCAACGAGAAATGTGAATTACAGAGATCAGACGAGACGAATGTGGAGGTGCTGTGGCGACTCGCCAAATGCTGCAATGAGTTGGCCAACAAATTGGAGTCGAAAGACGAACGCAAGGCAAAGATTCTCGAAGGCAGACAGTACGCTCTCGATGCATACAATGTGAGTGGTGGATGCCAGACATTGACTTGACAGTGAAGAGAATTCCAGGGCTCGCAGAAACATTTCCTGGCCGCGAAATGGGCTGCAATCATGACTGGCCAACTGACGAATTATGTGGGAACCAAGGAGCGGACCGAGTTAGGAGTCGAGATGAAGGTCTGTCGTTCGGATTGAATTGGCGCAAAGAAGAGGGAATGAGTGGACGATTTTGCAGGGCTATCAGGACGAGGCCTTGGCGATGAACCCGACGGACTACGCTCTACTACATTTGCGGGGTCGATTCGCCTTCACTATCGCCAATCTGTCCTGGATTGAGAAGAAGGTGAGAAACAATTCATTCAAAATGTGTAATTTAATTCGATGCTGAGTTATCTCTATATAAAAATAGGTGGAAGATTGATAGGTCTTCTATGTAGTATTTTAAAAGATTGAACGTTATATTAGTTGAACTGTAAAAGAATGATAATAGATTGAAATGGACGAGATGGCAAGACGATAAAGACATGGGGATTTATGAAGTGGTGTTATGTTGTTCACTCACACAAAGAGAATGTGAGTCATAGTGTGGGGAACTGATATGGGAGTCTGATGATGAATGACTAAGGAGAATTGCTAGAAGATAGAATAAGAGATTACGATAAAGACTCAAGCTGCTAAGTGATAAGAGAAGATAAAGGATAGAGAATGATATGCATTTACTTTACTCGGTATATAGGTTAGTGGTTACTTGATAGACTAGACTTGAATTCCAAAGGGCTTGGTTTTCTAACTATTCATGACCGGTCCGGAACGCATAGAGAAGAAATACCAGACTAGAGAAAAATGTCTTTCATAGTCTAGATGAAATAATAAAGATGAGGAAAAGGCAGAGCTGAACTCTAAGCCCACCCCTGGGTTGAGACAGAAAGGCCGACTGTGGAAAGAATTATCAGACGAGGGAATAAGCATGCAAAGTTCGAGATGAGTGAATGAAGAATAAAGAGTAATGCAACTCACAAGTCCATACAGTTACAAATGACTCATGAATGAGTGTTCCTGCAGGCAGCCTCGGTTCTGTTCGCGACTCTGCCCAATTTGACCCTGGACGACGCAATTACCGACTTCCTGGCTGCGTACGAATTGCGTGCAGAATGGCTCGAGAACCTCGTCTACATTGGCCGTTGCTATGCCGCCAAGAAAGACAAGGTAAGAGAAACTCATCTACGGAAGGATTCACCGGAGTTCTGTAATTTCAGTCCTCTGCGAAGAAGTATTTCGCCCAGGCAGTGGAAATTCAACCTGCAGACGCTGCGGAGACAGAGCTGCATCAGGAGGCACAGAACTACGTTAGCAAGCACTGACCGAGTGCAAAGATCTCCTTCCCTCCTTTCATTCTTGGATCCGAGTTAATACGGGTTCGTCCCATTTCACTTTTCTCAGCGCAGTCTTACCTTCCTCTTCTCAACAAAAATTCATTCACCCCAAATCCAGTGCCATATTTCCACTGAAAAACTTGTCAAATTTGTCCAAAAAGGCCAATCTATTGCTCTCTTCGTACATACAGCTTTACACAATTAATCCATGGCACTACGAGAGTAGAATAAATGATATTTCAAAGTCATTTTATTTATTATTTGTCAGTATAATGCAGATATTTTTAAGTGTAGCGTAATCGCTTTGCATATCTAGAGACCGTATGTGTAGATTAGACCAGTTTTGTTATGTTGTTGTTGTTTCTGCAGAACGAATCAGATTTGAGCAGTCACTTCTTCGGGAGCTAGCTTAGCCATATCTCGTTCGATCAAGGCCAGCATCACCTGCAATTCGCATTCATTCCGTTCACCCACTCACTCTGTGCATTTCCATGCACTCACCTGCACAGTCTCCTCGAGTCCGTATTCAGCCTTCCAGCCCCAGTCACGAGCAGCGCCTGAGTCGTCCAGAGAACGCGGCCACGAATCAGCTGCAATCAGGTCAGTTCGGGTTGAATAACACAGAGACACACAATCCAATGACTCACCAATTGCCTGTCTGATGGGACAGATGTTGTATTCGATCTTGAAATTGGGAAGGATCTTTTGAATCGAAGCAGCGATTTCCTCGGGAGTGAATGAGAAACCCGTAACATTGTAGGTCCGCCTGTGCAGCAGATTTGGAGGGGCTGTCAGGAACTGGAAATGAATTAGTCGACTTGTGTCATTTGCAAGGTGGCGGAAGAGCAGACCTGTACAACAGAAGACATGCAGTCTGTGTCATACATCATGGGGAGTTTGGTGTCTGGCCGCAAGTAGCAGACGTGTTTGCCATACTGCAGGGCGTCGTAGAAGATTTTAATTGCATAGTCTGAAAGAAGGGGGAGATGGATTGTTCTGCAAAATGACAGATGAACTGTGTCGACTGACCCGTAGTGCCCCCGCCTGGTTTTGTCGCTGAAATGATGCCTGGGAAGCGCAGACAACGAAAATCGACCCCGAATTTGGAATGATAATACTCGCCCAGCCGCTCTGCATAGATCTTGGACACGCCATAGATGGTGGTAGGCTCCTGCACCGTACAGTCGGGGGTCGAGTCGCGTGGCGTCGAGGGACCAAAGGCACCGATTGTAGAGGGAATGAACACTCGGAGTCTGTGTTTCCTAAATCAGCAAATCATTCATTTTAATCATTTTTGACATTGACAGGAGAATTGGAAGCCGCCACGTGGGAGAAATAGATGAAATGGGTGCGATGCGATTCTTTGGATGGAAAACCGGGCGCAATCACTCAATCAGGCAGAAATAAGGTAGGCAGAGAGGCAGTCATTATCAAATTATCAGTGACTTTAATCAGTCATCGACAAATTCTTCCAATTTCACAGTCGAATGAGTTCAAACAACCAATTCTCTCGAAAGTCGCTTACTTGGCCACTTCGAGCACATTTTCGACTCCTCTGCAATTGACCTGAATTGCCAGGGGCACATTCTGTTCGCCCACTGCAGAAAGCAGTGCTGAGAAGTGAATGAGTGTGTCGATTCTGCAATGCATTCATTTGCATGTAGAGGGGTGGGTTGACAGACCGGTTGTTGACTACCGCTTCTTCTATTGCTCCTTGGCTCAGCACATCCAGGTATTGGTACGAGGCTGCAAGCGATGGAATTCATACGTCAGTTAATATTTTTCTCCATCATCACAAATGTCCAAAACTGACATCGCAGATGATACATTTCGTTGAAGAAGGAAGACAGGAAATAGGTGGTGTGATTGGAAGAGAAATAGAGGAAGACAGAAGAAGAAGATGACGATGACGAATAACCTCACCCACGTGGGAAGGAAAGAATGCAGACTTACAGACATCAGCCGCATCTGTAGGCACTTTGACAATGTCCGTCATTGTGACCACATCTCCATACATATACTTGTAGACTGTGTTCAATCCTCGGCCCAACTGACCCAGGGAGCCTGTGATGAGCACTCGGGGCTTGGTCGGGGTGGCATCGGCAATCGAACGGAAACGGGCAAGGGGATCGACCTACAAGGATGAAGGGGAATTGCGAGGAGGAGACAGAAAAAAAGACTTACAGGCAGAGGGGAATAGCTGCGGTGGGAGGAGACGGCTCCCAGGCCTGTCTTCTGCACGGAAATGAGTAGTCGAACTGTCGAGGGCGTTCGGGTCGACATTCACTGCGAAAAAGCACTGCTGATGGAGCTGCAATTAGAAATGTTTTTTTTTTTAATAAAAATGAAGAAAAGAACAGGCAAATGGAGATAAGCAATGCAGCTGATCGGCAAAGAGTGATTGCATCAGAAGTGGGGCAACATGACGAGGTGCCGAGTGAAGAGGGAGAATGACCAAGCAACACAAAGCGAGAAGTCACGTTGCAGCATGTCATGAGGAATTACTGTATTCGAAGTTAAAGATTGAATTAATGAAATTGTGGGTGGACGAAATGGAAATGAATTGACAAACTGATGCTGATAACAACGAAAGACTTCGTTAGAAGAACCGATTGAAGGAATAAGGGAAAGGCAGAGACAATGTGAATGTAAGGCGAATTAGACGACGCACGATTATCAAAGCGGTTTTCTAACTGACTGCGGGTGCGGACATATGCACCCGTTTTGTACATGGTACGATCACGAAAAATTCGTCCGCAAGCCACGCCCCCTTTTCATTCCTTTTCCCTCCTCTCCTCCTCCTTTCTTTCTGATGGAAAAGCGAACGTCTTCTATGTTATGAGGAATTGACTGTAATGATAACATAGAACACATAGAAAAGCGAATGCATTTGATGTTATTGAATTGGCTGATTTGTTGATGGAAAGGCGAAGGGGAGAGGCTTTCTGAATGCAGAAGGCTGCAATGCGAACGGCCACCTGATTGCATTTCATCGACAGGCAAAACGGTGAACGATTGTCGAAATTGAAATCAAGAATATCGAAATGTTTAGAAAATTGTGGGAGAATTGGGTGATGATAACTAGAGAATACTCATTCACAAAATGGTGTGAGAGCATTATGAAGGAGTATTTCAGATGGAAGGAACAAGTGGCTAGCAATGGAGTGCACAATTCACACATACGATGCGACAAACCTGGAAGGCAGGACAGAGCTGCTGCAGAAGGGAAGTACCAGTGGCGGACGAGCAGTCGAGGCTGGCGGAGAACGAACGGGAATGAGAAGGACAGGCAGACATCTGCAAATGTGAGCGTATTCAAATTACTACGGAGGTTCAAATTCTGAATGTCTGTAGAAATGATGACTTGTAAAGATGAAAGGATATCTGTGCACAAACAAGCATACTCTCAAGTATGTACTCTCACTCTAATTCTCACAATCAGGTGTGTGCTTTCTCTTCCTCTTCTATTTATCCCTCTTACCCCATCTCTATCTCTTCCCAATATCTTCTTCTTCATCTTCATTCACTTCAAACATCGATTTGAGCCAATTTTTCCATCCAAAGTCATTGTTTGATAGCTAGCTGTTGGCTCGGCAGGTAATCTGCTTATTTCGAAGAATCAACAAATTCTATTGTGAACGCTCGGTTACTTTATATATAAATGAAAAATTACGCATTTCCTATGTGCTCAAAAATGAGGAAATGTGCATATCAAACTTGTCCATTACTTCATGCATCCTCTTTTTTTCTCTATTCTTTCTATTGCCAAGTCCGTAAGACAGTATGTATGTCCGCCGTAATGTACTCATTTATTTTTTCTCGTATAAAAATGCGTTATTTTTTATTTTCATCAAATGATTGGGAAGTTTACAATAGTTGTTAACAGCCAGAGCAGTGCATTCAGCTTCCCGCCTCTCTTTATGGACTCCAAATTGCTTGTGCCTTTTCAATTTCTGTTATTGCCCACACCCAGTCTTTCCACATTTGCAGCTTTCAGCTTTCAGTCAGCTTTTTTTATTCACGAAGTCTCCTTCCCAATGACTTATTCACCTTGTCTGTTCCATTCCCTATTCTCTTTCCATTCCCATTCCCATTTCCATTTTTAATCTCTTCCTCTTCCTCTTCATCTCCAAATCTCTTTCTTTACGCCTTTGTATCTGTCTTTGTGTCGATTGTTCAATTTCAGTTTCTCGCTCCATTCCCGTCTTGAATTACATTGTCAAGCCCAGCCTGAAATCGACTACTTTTTATGGCTCTGAATTAGGAATTGAGCTGTGAATTCCACACTACCTTTCTTCAATTTTACTCTCCTGCTGTAAATTGGATTTCACTCCTCTTCTCTCAATTTTTGCCCAGTTCCTCACTCCTTTCACAGCTTTTCCATTCCATTCCCATCATCATATGTTGCTGCTCAAATAGCTCTCCTTTTCCTCCTCCTACTCTCTTCACATAACTGCTAACTGCATTGAGTTTCAATGTTTTTTCTTCTTCATGCTCTCTAATTACTCAATCAATATCTAAGCAGAATTGCATAATTTCATAGAAAGGGAAGAGGAAGCCTGCCAACAGCCAGCAGCAGCAGCAGAAGCAGCAGTCATCTTTTCACCTTTCTATTTCTTCACTTCTTGCATCTCCCATCCAATTATGCACTCTCTGCAATCATTAATCAGTTCTCCCAGTCCCGCAGAGTCAGTCATATTTTATCAGCTGATATCAGCCAGGCTATCACATGTGTCCGCATCGTCCCTGTGCCTCTGTCCAGTTGCTGTTTTGACTGCTGCTTCTCTGCTCTGCTCTCTTCATCAGCTCATCTATTCAAGGCAGCTGCAGAAGTAACATTTCAAGGCAAAGGATTAGACTCATCTCACCTTTCCTCCCTTCTCTTTAGCGTTAGACATTAGCTGTTTATCGATCATCATATCTTCTAATTCTTTCAAGTAAGCACTACGCAGATCATGTGACTCGAGGACTTCCTCTACTTTCTGCAAAAGCAGCCAAACATTTCAATTCATTATTTTGAAAGCAGTCTTTCTGCAGCCTTAATCATCACCTCTCTTCTTCAAATGAATGTTATTTTTTCCATTTTCCTACAGCTAATTCAAACAAAGTATAGTTTATTCAAATTCACACAAAATGACGAATGAATCTCCCACTTTCTGGACTCCAAGACTTTGTCAATGTTTTCATCACCTGTCTCTGTCCATGTACTCCAATGAATGGAATGGCCATCTTCTTTCTGCAAACGTTGTGTGTGGCTCATTTTCTCGTTTGGTCTGTCTTCCGTCTTTTTATTTCCCCCGGGAAAGTAGTGTTTCTAGTTTTTAGCGGCCACTCATTTCGTCCTGTCTCATCTCCTCCTTTCCATTCCATTGACCAGTTGACTCTGTCCTTCCCTTTTCTCTCTCTCTCTCTCTCTCTCGCCCTTCCTGTCATCATTAACCTTGTGGCTATCAGTCATTTACTCAATCATTCATTCAATTAGCAGCTATCGAAAATGGCCCATTGATTTTTGTCATTTCATCATTTCTATTTCAGAATTGTCCAAAATGCGGGTGTTTGTGCTTTCTCTGACGCTGTTCGTCATCTCCTCGCTGCACGCGGCAAAAATGCTCGGCGCTATGTCAGAAGCAGAGGACTTCGATGAACAGCAGAAAAATGTAAGCGTTGATTTAGAGAGCGCAAGTCCGCCCTCTGCAAAAGCGCGACAGTGTTAAAAAAGTGCTAGTGCAGGGATCCCCAAAATAGGAAACAGGTCATGTTCAGACTGCGAAAACATGAAAGGCCTAATCTAGATCGGCGATAAATCCCATGAAACGGCTTTCTACCAAAAATCAGCTCATAATTTTGTATCTGTGAGCGCCACCGTGGGGTTTTGTATTACAAAAACGTGTTCATTTAGAGGTTCCGTTTCCTATTATTTTCTAGGTTTGGGTAATGTTTTTGAGTTTTTTAACTTCGCCAAAATCTTGGTTACACTTTTGCGGGCATTTTAACAACAAATTTGACCATGTTGGGTGCAATTTGGGAAACCATTTGCGCTCTCTCCATTTGCTTTAAATGAGCTGAAATGAATAGCGATGTTGCAGGAATATGCACAGAAGGCAGTGGACAAGTACAATGCAGAGTCGAATGATCTGTTCAAGTGGGAACTCGACTCGGTGGATTCGGTCAACAAGCAGATTGTGACTGGCATCAAAGTGGACATGGAATTCACGATGGTGCAGACAGATTGCACGAAGCAAGCCAGTCAGCTCACGAGGACTGACTGCAAGAAGAGCAACACTCTCAAGGCAGACAAATGAGCAATCCTTTAGAAAATGATGCAGTTTCAGAAGTGCAATGCAGAAATCTCGCATCGAGCCTGGGACAAGTTCGAGAAGGTCGAGTTGAAGGGATGCGAAGAGCCATTCCAAAGAAGCAAGAAGGACAGAGTCAGGTCGGTTGAATGAAATATACGTGTTACTGAAGAAGATTGCCAACACCGAGAGCTCACCTAATGTCATACCGCATTTCGGCTACTCATTACACCATTAGGGGTTTTCGAATATCCTTATCACGATTCTGAAATCGAAAAGTGCAAACGTAACCTTCTTACCCTTGGCAATCCAAAAAAAGTCTTATAATGTTAAAACAAAACTACCCTCTTATTTCAATAAAATCGGTACCCAGGAAAAATTCCTATGATATCTGTTCCTCTCTTCTAACACCATTTTTTTGCAAAGCGGGAATAGCCTGTATTTTTGGCAAAAACTCGAGCTAATGCTCACGTTTGTCAACAACAAGCAGAAACTTTAGTTACTCTGCCCAAGGTGATATAATTATAAGGTTGCAACTTCGTGTGACGTTCCGCCCTCAAGGAAAATTCTTTTCCTCTTTCTTCATATTGCATGCTCTCTAGCCTAACGGTATAGAAATGTTATAGCATGGAGAAAAGATACCATACGGATTTTTCTGGGTACCGATTTGATTGAAAAATGGGGCGCACATACAAAACTGAAATATGAGATTAGCATACATTATTTTGTTAGCATCTCTCACGTAAAACATTTTTATGGATTTTCAAAGCCAGGAAAGTCACATTTGCACCTTCGACTTCAAAATCGTAGTCAGGATATTCGAACCCCTATTGGCGAAAAACAGCCAAAAAGTGGTAATGACATTAGATGAACTCCCCTTACAAGATTAACTATCATCGATTTACGAAGACCAAGAATTTCGAAAATTTAAAATAGTTAACAGAGGTAGGGACTGATAAGGCCATGCTTATCATCAAAATAATCAGTATAAGAAAAGCCATCGAGGCTTTTTTGAGATTTTTATTCATATTTAGACCGAGAAAATCGCCTTCTTCTTCAAGTTTTGTAGTTGTTTTTTTCAAACAAATGTTTAATGATCTAGATAGTCCTGTTAGAAGCCAACGAATTTATTGATAAGCTTGATAGAATCTAACTGAATAAATTATTGTAGGAAGCGATTGGCTCATATGGTCGACACTGAGGAGTTACGCAAATCGCATCGTGTCAAGCGAAAGGACATCATTCCCTGGAATCAGTTCATGGATTTCATCGATGAGTAAGGCTTTCTGCAAGAATTTATACGCAAAATGAGGAACAAATATGTAAATTGTAAAAATCTTGAAAATAAAAAATAGAAGTTCGAAAAAAAATCTTTCAAGAATTTAAGAGGAAAAAAATATCTGCAGAAAAAAAGCGTTCTGAAATTTCAGGCATGACAAGAACTATTCGAACAAGAGGGAAATCCTGAAGAAATTCAAGATCTTCAAGACGAATCTGAAGGCGATCAAGATGTACCAGCAGAAGGAGCACGGCACTGCTGTCTATGGAATCACACAGTTCGCTGATCTCACTCCGGCTCAATTCAAAAAGGTTAGACAGACAGAATGCAATCGAGCATGTCATGAATTTACCCATCACCATTCCACTTTTGAAGAAAACAACTCATTCCCGTAGGCTCCGCAAACATAATTTACGCTAATTTTTCTTGCTCACCGAAATTGAAATTTTCAATAATGTAAAGGAAATTTTAGTTTTCTATTCACGAATATGCACACACTTCTCAATCACCCTCAAGCACTTCAAAAAGCGATTCCCGTCCCCCACAAAATGTTAATTTATGAAAATTGTGCTATGCTAATGTTGCAGAATGAAAATTTTTGGTCCATCCTCGTCCGTCTCTACTTTATTCGTCCCGTATAAGAAAGTTCAAATTCTTGACATGCTTGAAGGCGAATAAGGCAAATAGATGAAATGGATGAATTGCAGATCTATCTGCCCTACCAGTGGGAAGAGCCGATCATTCCAAACAGAATGGCCAACCTCGAAGCAGAGGGCGTTTATGTAGAGGACGCACTGCCTGAGACATTCGACTGGAGAGAGCACGGGGCTGTGACTGGAGTAAAGAATCAGGGAATGTGTGGTAGCTGCTGGGCTTTCTCCACTACAGGCAACGTGGAAGGGCAGTGGTTCCTCGCAAAGAAGAAACTCGTCTCCCTTTCTGAACAGGCACAGCAAGGCATTCTCTATAGAGACATACCAAGAAATTACAGGAATTGGTTGACTGCGACAAACTCGACCAGGGCTGTGAAGGGGGACTGCCTTCCAATGCATACAAGTCAGGAGAAGTGCAATGTTTCCCTAGAAAATCAAAATAATGTTCAGAGAAATCATTCGATTAGGCGGATTGGAGTCCGAAGACAAGTATCCGTACGATGCGAGGGGAGAGAGCTGTCATGTGGCTAAGCCTGTAAGTCGAAATGCACAACGCATTCAATCGATATTGAGAGAAATGATTTATTTGCAGGACATTTCGGTGTACATCAACGACAGCCTGGAGCTGCCGCACGACGAGAAGCAGATGCAGAGTTGGCTCGTTCAGAAGGGACCCATTTCCATAGGTCAGTCAATTACTCGTCATGGAATACATAAACGGCGCGTATCACAGTGGGAATAAAGAGAAACAGAGACTTGGAGAAGATAATTTACAAGACCAGGCCATTCTCAGTATGTACAAGAATGACTGTAGAATAAGTTATTTGGTCAGAGATTGTCTTAGAAGTAGCACATGGCAGCTTGTCGATCCTGAATTGCCAGCATCCGGGCTGTCCTTCCAAAATCCCTTCTCATCAAACCACATCTTCTTGGCCTTCGTATCGGAATCGGTGTGGGATAGGTGATGTTGTGACTTCTCAAAACATTGTCCTTGTTGGGAGAAGAAATTGTGAAGGACTCACTCTTGTCTGCAGTCATATTCGCTCGGGAATAGTTCGTCTGCAGGTTTGAGTAGAAAATCAAGCAAATTCTTGTGCGCATTCACTGCCAGCCACACAATGAGGCGGCACATTCCAATCAGAATTATCATTATGAAGCTCGCTGCAATTTGATCATTATTGTTAAATTCCAGTTACTTCATGAGAATAAAAATAACGCGTTTTACGCGCGCAAAAATATACGACTATGCATTACGGATATACACATCGTCTTACGGAATTTAGGAGAAAGAGTAGAAAAAAGGAGAGAAAAAGAAAGAACGCATGAAGTAATGAACAAGTTTGATATGCAGTTTCTCATTCTTGCGCACATAGAAAATACGTCATTTTCATTTTCGTCGATTAATCGCTCGCAATATTTCGGATGTGCGTAGATGGAGTGACTTACGTTCCTTCCTTTTGGACCCACTGTAGTGATGTTTCCTCGCACAACTCGGATTCGTAATAGCATACTGTAGGCAGAGTGGCTTCTTGTTCAAATATCTCAATTTGGACATGGCATCAGCACTGGAGTCCTTTTTCGGGAGTCCTTTTCCAGCGCCTCCATTCGCGTTGCCGTTCTTTCGATGATGCATCGCTGCTGCGGTCGATGCTCGCTCGCTAAAATTCAAAAATTGCACAAAAATGCAGAATTTAAACCGGTTGACAGAAAGGAGATTTCGAAGTTTGAGAGATTTGATTTGATCGGAAAGGATAAGGGAAGAGAACTACAGAATCGTGCAGAGTTAGTTTGCGAATTGTGTGGTTGTGTGACAGCTCTGCCTGTAGTGATGAAAGAAAATAAACAGATCTGAGCGAGAGACAGTCGCTGATAAATTAGATCGGCCTGGATAAATTGACTAAGTCAGAAGACAGCAGGTAAATTCGAAATTTTGTGGTTTTAGTTTTGGCCAGACTATTTTTAGATCTCTCTTGATGAATTTAATGTGCAGAGAAAGGATAGGAATGCATCTGTTGCCATTTCAAGAGCTTTGATGAAAGAAAAGCGACTTACCGGCGAGCTAGTCCTGCCCGAATTTTGTCGTCGGCTGTTTTGAACTTGTGATAAGAGTCTGCAAATTTTGCACGCATTTCGAAAGCAGCGGCGTAGTGCGAAGTGAATACGTAGAATTGAATGGAATTGTGTGGATGTATGGATGAATACAAACTTGATGCGATTTATAAAGATTGTAGAGATTGAGTTGGAGTTGAAAGTGAGGGAATTTGAAATATGTTACAGAAAAAGAAGCCACTTGAAATCTCGGATAAGAAGATAGGATAACACGAGTTGGCAGGAAAAATGAAGAGATACTGTCTGAGGAATCTATTTTATATTTTGATAGAGTAATTCATTTGAAAGGCCAATTACTTCTAGTAGATAAATTAGAAGGCGAAGGCGCCAGTGATGTGCAGAAGGTTGGAGTGACGAATGTGGGAGTGGAAGCGGGAAGCAGCAGAGAAAAACAGGAAGAGGGAAGGCCTGTGGCCAAAGCACTCGAAGATACCACGTTGTGCAGCGTACGATCGAGGAAAAAATGCAAACAAATGAAATGAAAATTCGTGATACCTTTGAAGTAGATTGCAATGAGACGAAATGACGGAAATGGTGTGGGCGACAGGTGCAAAGTAGAGATGAAGAATATTCTTTGACAGACCAGCTCCGAATCGATAGATAACACGACTTAATCTGTGTGAACGAGAGAAGGATAGACGAAGCATGCTAGAGATTTTTTGTTTACAATTTTCTAGAGAAAGCGTGAGAATTTTATCATGCTAAGTGCTCTAAAATCCCACCTTACGAATCAAAAATTTATGATTAGAGCAGGAGAAGGCTTCTTCTATAAACAAAAAAGGCAGAAATTCTGTCTTTCCAGAGGGAGTTATATTTCACTGCCGGGCACTTTTGCCTTTCTGGCAAATTATTTTGGAAGGAGAAGAATTTATTGAACATAAAACACTGAACCAGCAACATTCGAGAGAATACATGAAGTTCTTCTTCTTACATCCGTGACAACTTATTGCTGTCCTCCTGCATTCATCTGCTGCTGAGGCGCATCTCCACCAAACCCTGCCTCTCGCTTTCCATACAATCCATAGCCATACCAATAATAAGGCTGAAACAATGGGTGAATAATCGGCCTTGAATTATTAGGATATGAAATCTGGACTTACATAATAGTATGCATAAGGATAATACTGAAAATTGGAAGATAAATTCTTGAATGAGAAAAATAGAACTTACTCCATAGTAGTAGAATTGAGCGTTGGAAATCAAAGCACAGAGCAGAACGATGAGAAGAATGATCCTGAAATGCGCAAATTTGTGATGAACTCGAATTTGGAAGAGTGATACTTACAAATGAGAAGACTGCATTCTTCTTGTTGCTATTCGATTGAATGAACTGTCAAGTATATGTAGTTAGCAGCTCACCTTCACTTCGGGCTTTTATATGAGCTCTCAAGAATTTTGATCTTTTCCTGTATCTTCTTATTCTTCTTCTTCTTCAAGAATTCTGTCGAGAATGGACCCACCCATAAGTCAACTTCGATGTCTCGTCCCCTGCCCTCTGCCTTTCGGATAATTTGTTCTCTTCTCACTCAAAACAAATACTGCCAAGATTACCGCTTTTTGTTGTGAATTGCTGAATGGCTTACAGAGAGGATGGTTCAGTTCATTTTGTGAGAAAAGAAGAGTTCTGGAAACTTGCTGACGCAAACAGCTGCTTCCTTATTGATAAAAAAAGAAGTTGATCAAATTCCAGGAATAAATGCAACTCCTTTGCAATTTTACCGACATGGAATTACGCATCCATGGAAGATATTCTGTGAACCATACATGCTAAATCATGGAGTTTTGATTGTTGGCTACGGCACTGAGAAGAACAAGCCGTTTTGGATTGTGAAGAACAGTTGGGGCACCCGATGGGGCGAACAGGGATATTACAGGTACGATGAATGATTAGATTATCAATTCCCACTAGATTCTACTTTCTACTCTGTGTATTTGCTCTAAAACGAACAGCAAATAAACCCATCTTCTTCTTCTTCTTCTTCAAATTCTTGCAAACTTCTCTCCTTGTCTTTCTCTATCTGACTTTCTGTTCAAAAGTTCAAAGATTCCAACTACAGGGTGCGGGATAAGTCCTGTGGCAACGTTTAATTTTGTCTGATACAAATGTTGCCTCAATCACAATGCCCACAAATTTGGTATCATTTTGAAGCCTGATGTCAATAGATTGTCAAACACATTTCATATTATCATCACCTCATTCTTATCACTGATAAGAGGTGATATATCTTTGATAATCAGAAAAGTCAACGTCAGTTTAATTCGGAATCCTGACGACCCTTATGTGATTAGATTTAACCAGAATTGTGACATAACTAATTGCCCCCATCCTAATGATGCATTACACGCAAAATTTTCAATTTGTTAACCACTACTTTCAACCACTTGCGCCATTCAAAATATGCTAATTTTGTCTCGGTGAAACTTGCGACATCATATTTCGTTTAAAAGATACCGTAATCCGGGCATAGTGCATAAAAATTTGATGAAATTCATCCATACGATCAATTCTGATATGGAGATTCCAAAGCATTAAAGTTAATCGGATTCGAAATCAATAGAGATTTGATATTTGTATTCAAATTTGCTTACAGAACTGTTTTCCGCAACCTATATAATAATTTCAGAATTTATCGTGGCAAAAATGTTTGTGGTATTCAAGAGATGCCTACGAGTGCTATCGTTAGCTAGCTAATTTATTCATACTGGTTATGGCTCTTCAATAAAAAAATCTAAACTTTATTACTGCACAATAAAAGTGTACATAAAATCACGAGCAATTATTATCACATCCTCAGAAAGAAGATTTGAAAGCACATCAAGTTGACTGACTTCGAATTTGAACATGAAAACATGAAGAAAAGATTTTACAATCTCGAACCTAATCAATGAAATGATTGCATGTATATTAACATATGAACAGACTCAATATACAGAAAATTTGCAATTCGTTAGATTGGCAAGCAATTAGCGGATTGAAGTGATTTGTTTTTTGGTTGCTTGAAAATAGATAAATAGTTGTGTTGTGACTCTTCTTAACATGCACCGGAGGAATGAGCTAATACTTTTCTTTGAGTTGAGAATGATTGGAGATGACCCAGTACATATTGAGACCTGCCTTGTGAATTGACAATTTGACATACCACATTTGTACCTAGAAATTGAGGCAGGGCGAGGAGGAATTGTTCATTGAATACATGGACGGATTAGCATAGATCGAGGCGATGCAGCGCAGACGATTCACATCGTTCGACTCCACAAACTGCTCGGGGTAGAAGTTGGGGTCGAAATAGGGCACGATGCCTGAAGACAGGACGATAGAGGTTTGTTGAATCATGATGAATCACCTGCATAGCCTGCAGGAGCACAGTCACAGGGCTGCTCCTTCCAAGTGTTGGCCCAATCTGGCTGATAACTGTAGTTGTACTTGATCTGATCAAGAGGCACAGGCATATCTGCAGCGTGTGTCATGATTATCCCTGTCTTCAGAGCGCCTCTGCATACCTTTGCATGTCAGCTCTTTAGCATTTCCTGCAGGCACTCCAAAATAGGAGCAGAACCATTTGAAGGCCTTAATTCTGCGAGACTCTCCTGGGCCTAGAAATTGACCAGGTTGGTTAGTTGAAATCGAATAGCTTCTTCTCACCTCCGGGATCAGTAGGGTCTTCCCCTCCACACTCGTTGTTTATGATGAGTGAAGTGGGGCCAAGGATAGGTCCAGAATAGCCTTGTGCTTCATTGACAGGGCCGCTATTCCAAGTGCCCATAATGATATCGTGCATGGCTGGTTTGGGTGGCTGGGGAGTCATGTAAAACCACAGGGAGGCCATGATAGCCAGGGGCGGGTTGACACTTGTCATCACCAAATTCGGCTCTTCCAACAGATTGTAGGTAATGTTCTTCGTCTTCAACCAATCAGAGAACTGTCCATAGTTATAGTTGTAGGAAATCTAACAATAAGACGATCTATTCTCTTGCTAAACCCTGATGAAAACTTACTTGAATAGCTCCTCTTCCGAAATAGCATCCCGTGTATGGAGTGACAGTGCTGTTTGTTGTTGTGTTCGAACACGGATACCAATAATTCAATTCCGGCGATTCGGAACAATATCTGCCTTGTGGGGAACAGACATTTCCATCTTCTGGCTGATATCCGGGATTCTCGGGAGGAAGGAACCCGCTCGAAGGGCCCCCCTCAAACCAATTGTAGAATCCTCCTCTGTAGAAGCAGTCATCCGACTGCTCGGTCGTTCGTGTCTTGTCGCTGCAACAACTTCTACTCTATATGCAGGGAAAAATTCACAAACTTGTAGAGGTTGATGTTGTTTTCCCCAGTCTCCTGTATAGCATGAGCAAAGAAGGCAGCCAAATCTCTCTTGTGATTCTGCTCTGCTGTATAATTCTAAAAAAAACGCCTTTAATAAGGGAAGGTTTTCAAGTGTTGAATTTCAAATCTAGTCAGAACCCACTTAGTTTTGAAGCACTTAATGACTAGGTTACGTTGATATAAAAAAAAAAAAAAACTAGAGACCCACCCGCAAAAGTGCGCATTTTCGCGAGCGAGCCTCTAACTTGTATATATTAACGTAACCTACTTTCTGCTTCAAAACTATGTGGGTCTAACTGGATTTGAAACTAAACACTTGAAATTCCCCTGTAAGTTTACTGTAGATTTTCAATAGTTACCTCATTTGGACTAGAAGTTCCGAAGTCAGGGAAGTATCTGGCAGCGATTATGAATGACTCGTATGAATAGGGAAAGCAAGGCGTAGGACCCCAACCAAGATTCGAGAATGGAAACAGGTCCTAAGTCTTCGGATAAATTTTAAAAGTTGAATCCGCTCACTTCAAACATGTCCTTCGTGAACCAGTCTTCCAATTTCGATCTGGGCAAGCCATTCGGATCTGATGGTCCTTCACATTCATTTGGCGGCCCTGATCCGTATTTTTCTGCTACAATCAAAAGTCTGAGTGTATCTACCCTTATGCATTTGACAAACCTTTCGGACACAGCCCTGCAGAGCCTATGTGAGGCGTGATCGTCGTTGTTGACTGACCATAAGTTGTGGTTGTAGTTGAAGCTAAACAAAAGTATAGAACGAACATTTTTGATTTTTTACCAGGCTTCCTCAAAATCTGATTTTTCTGGGGCGGGGACGGTAAGGATTAGAAAATTTGAGACAAGGGCAGATAAATCTTGAGAAAGCCTGTTTTTATTGGAGAATTTTCTACCTGAAAATAGGTATAGAGGAAGAATTGTTTCTAATAAAAGTAGAAAATTCATGACTCGGAAATGGTGGCGAAGAAGAGGTTATGACGAACTTATTCATTTCACGCATTTTTATATGGACTCGTGTCAACATTAGGGTTCAATTACCATCCCCAATCTACTTATTCCCCTTATCAGATAGAATCAACTGGTATCAATGATCAAGCCATTGCCATGGACCGAAACCCTCATTTCCTTTTGTGTAGGGCTCCTTTGTGCTACTTCAATATGACTGTGTCAGCGTGACCTTCTATTTCTCTGCACATGCAATCTTTCTCCGTATGTCGTTTCAAATTCCACTCTGCCAAACCCAACTCTCACAAAAACAATGACATTGGCAATTTTGATAAGCAGACTGGTAGTAAATTGCGAGACGTGATAATAGTAAAATGTGTAGGAGACGAGGGCTTATCTGACTTCTGTCAATGAAATGCAAAACACACGAAACAGAACCAGCTGTTTGGTGTCAGACCGACTACGACTACTCGTAAATTCTCTAGCCAGAAGAATCAAAAATGACAAGAACTCGTATCAAAGTTCAAACGTACTTTTGTTCTTCTTGAGCAGTCCTTTCTTGTCCTCAACCCATTTCGTGGAAGGCGATGTTGTGGTCGGAATCGATGGAGGTCTTGGAGTCACAGACACAGATACTCCTGTGAAGTTCCTGCTGTAGGGATTGCGATCGCCAATCCCCATTGGTTTGTAAGTTCGAGTGTTGGAAGGCAGGATCGGCACTCCATATTTGATGGAGGGGGGTGGGGCATCTGAATATGAAGAATATGAACGAATGAAGAGATTGACGAGCGGTGATTAGATCTACCAGCGAGGGCTCGTTCCTTTCTGATCTCTCCTTGATGAAATCCGACAATGGCTGCCTGCAGCACTGTCCACAAATGCTCCCATAGCATCTAGTAGAAGATGTTGAGTGAATCCGCGAATTCTGATAGAAATCACACACACACACACACACACAAAAATGCCTCTCGTTGCGTATGTTTTCCCGCCTGTGCTTTTCGGTCTGCGCGCGCACACATTTCTCCCTCCCTGCTTCTCTTATTTCTGTGCAGATTCTAAATTCTCGCCTGAGGCGAGCCGCTAGAAAGCGGACAGTCGATTTTTGCTGTGCTTCTCTGCTGCATTCGAGCTGTTGCGACCAAAACAAACGAGAAGTGAGAAGTGCACAGAGAAGTCGCACTTACGGGAGGACGAGAGAAAGAAGTGAGGATTTGATTGAAGGCAAGATGGGAAATCACAATTTTAAAGCTTGAAAAAATGAACTTCTTTTCAGGACAAGAAAGACGAGCTGATGAAGTTGAGCTACACAGCAACAGAAGATGGCATCTTGGGGATGAATCGATGAATAGAGAAATGGAGGTAGGCATAATTGCTTGTTTGAATGAGAAGAACAAAAGAATGTGGTTGTGCGGTAAGAAATCGGAGCAGTTAGAAGTTAGGTAAAGAGCCTGAGGCAAATGCGAAGACGGGAAAGATTGAGGAGAAGTGAAGGAATGAGGCGAAATGACGAGGGGGCGAGGGAAGAAGAAGAGGGAAGACTGTTGGTCAACAAGTCACAACACATTCACAGTCAGTCAATCGGACTCACATTACGCACTCACAATGACTGACTGAATGATTGAATGACTGCACAATGGTCCAGTCTTTTTCTCTTTTCCTTCTCCTTTTCTTATTCTCTCGCACTTTCTTCACGTCTTCTGCAATGTGATGTGTGAATGAAATTGAAATGATTCCGAAGGAATGAACGATACAGAAAAAGATGCAGTGACAGAGATGAATGAAGTGCGCAGCGCATTTCTCCATGTCAATTTCGAACTCATTGCAAAAATGCAACTATCTTTAGACATTAGATTAAACATTGAGTGAGAGAGAGAAAAAGATAGAATTAATATTGTCAATGAACTATCACTTGGAATAAAGCGAAAAGGACGCGCTTCTTTCTCTCCCTCTTTTGAGCCTCGAAATGCGCGCGCTGACGACATTTGTTCATTTAGTGATTGTCCTTATTTTCTTCGTTCCTTCATCGAAATCAGCGGGATTTTCGTCATGAACACTTTCCAATTATTGTCATCTATCGATAATTAGCATAAAATTTGAAAAAAGAAAAGAAAGCAGAAAAACGATTTAAAAAATCGTCAAATTGAGGGAGATCTGTGGCTCACAGGGGAGGCGAAAAAGAAATTAACCCCTTTTACTTCGTTCCAAGTTATCGTTCACCGACAATACAAATCAAACCCTATTAAGGTTATCAAGTAATCTGTCGCTGAATATCATATCTAGAAAACATTTCTACAGAAAACCCTAGAGACAGGGTAATGAAATCCTATGCATAATCATTTTCTGGCCTATCAGAGTCTTATCTTTTGAATTTTCTATTGAAATTTCCTCGTTCAAAAACTTACTGCGAAATCTTGGCTGTGAGTATTTATGTCCTAAAGCGAGAAAAAGAGGAAATAGTGAGGGGTAGAGAAAAAAAGAGAAATAACGTTTGGGACATAAATACTCACTAATTTCTATTTCTATGGGACATAAGTACTCATAGCCCCAAATCTTCAAATTTTCCTTACTTCGTATTTCAGTTCCAACTCATACTGGTCTACTGCATACAGTTGTTCCTGTGGTTTGTCATTTATATCATCCAGTCATTCAGCAGCAGCAGCAGCCTTACAGCTTGTTCATGTGCTCATCTTCTCTTCTCGTCTCTCTGCTCGTTTCGGAACAGTTCTTCTTCCTCTCTCCTCTCCTTTTTCATAGGCTCGTTGCTGTTTTCCGGGTTGTTTGTTCAGCCGGAGGCCTTTCTCTCTGCTTCTGCCTCTATCTCTCTCTGCTTCTCTGTGCGTTTTCCTGAAGGAGAGACCAGTCTCTGTGCCTGTGTCCACCGGCCATTTGAGTCGCCCCGCTTCGTCTCTCGTCCCTCTCGTTTTTCCTCGCTTCACTTTACCTCTCTTCCCTTCCTCATTCCTCATTCCTCATGTTGCATGCCATTTCCATTTCCATCGGTCAAAATCAATCCATTTTCAGATTCATCCCCCATCATCCAGCTCAATCAGTCCGATCAGCCATTCTCTGATTGGCTTCTCCTCCTCAATGCAGACCCTCTTCAGGGTCGCTTTTCTGCTTCTCATGAGCACGGAATGCGATCAGAAATCTCAGCCAAAACGAGCCGACTCTCTTTCTCCCTCCTCATCTGCTCCCAGAGACATTGCTAAATCTTCCGGTCAGATTTCATCAACCCACTCTCGAAATATGACATTTCAGACGTGAAAGAATACCGAGTTCAGACGGGTGAAATTGAATTGAATGACACGGAGATAACGATTCTCATCAATAATTCAACCTATGAAATATTCGAGTACATCGAGGCTAATTCGACGGAAGTGGAAGAGGATGTTGCCAAAATGATAGAGAAGCAGAAACTCACCTCTAGTACTTCTGTCAAGCCGACGGTCACCACAACTGTCACGACCAGAAGGCCCAGGAATCGATATCACAAGTTTGTTCGATTCCATTCATAAAACGTATAGGTATTTGTTTGCAGATTTCGCCCAGCCCACTGTCGTCACTACACCACAAAAGACAAATTCCTTTTGCTGGAGAAGGCTGGCTCACGTAATCAATTCTACATGGCCGACAGTCCTGAGGAGGCGGCCAAGAACTTCGCCCCCCTACTTCCCTATCCACAGGACAAGACTGCCGAGATGTTTGCTGATCAGATTCAGGCTGTAATTCGTCACATATATCCTTCATGCAGCAGCTGAGAATTGAGAATTTGCAGGAAATCGACTTGGATCATTGTGATGCTCGATGCGAAATGATCAAAGAGTTGCTGCTTCACGCGCTGAACTCAACCACGCCAACTCCTAGGCACAAAGCAGTGAGCACTCCTCTGAACGATGCTATAGGCAGTGGAAGTGCAACTGAAGGAGGAGGGGAAGAGAGGACGACTCCCCTGAGCGGCGGATGCTACTTGGGTAAGGAGAATCTCATATGTGTTGACGAGAATTTTTTGTATAGAAACATTTATTCCTCTCGGAAACTGCACAGACATGGGCGAAGAAGTCAGCTGGAATCACGAATCTCTATGCTCAGGTGAGTTGAGATATGAAAGAATCCTTCCAAATTGCAAGTCATACGTATACAGTCTGCCACGGCATTTACATGTTGAATGGGGACTGCTTTCCGAAATTCTTCAACTCGATCAAATGCAATCAACAGGAAATGGGCTGTATTTTCGATACATTCACTGACAAAGGTAATTCGTTCATTTTATCCACTCAAAGTAAAGATATGTGCAGCTCACGGACAATGTCATCAGCAATCTCTAGTTTTCAAAGTGCTGAGGAATAAAGGAGACGAGCGATGTGAAGACTGGGCGATTGATCAAATTCATGTAAGTCGCTTTCTTCTAGATACTGTATTTCTCCTTTCAACCTCAGATCCCAGTTTCCTGCCAGTGCACACTGAGTCGGACTTCGTGGCTGCGCTCCAGACCTCAACGGGATCTCTAACTCATCTTACTGTCTTTATGCTGCTGTCTCTTTGTGTAATTCATCTCATCTCTTCGCCATGACTTTCACATTCCTCCACTCATCTGCATTCTTGTTGCTCTTCTCACAGATTCTCCTCCATTCACGGGTTATCCTTCGGCAGTTAGTTCGTGTGTATTCATTTGACTCATTAGAGTGCTCCATACTTTTGGCATCGTGTCAGCGTCAAAATGTCTTGTCATCGAACGGTTTTGATGTTAAATTTTTCGATTTTTGCTACTTTGCAAAATGCATTGTGTACTTGTCTTCTGTTTTCTAAATTATGTTTGCTATTTTCTGGCATTTGACATTGATACGATATCAAAAAGTATGAACGCACCCCTAGAAAACAATAAATGTTTCGCTTTTAAAGATGCAAATGCACGGTCTTATGGACTTTATTCTTTCGAAACGTATACGTTTATTCCCGAAGGAAGAAAATGAATGATTTCCAATGAGAAGTTCGGTACTGCAGTAGAGCGACCGCGGAAGGGATAATGAACTTACCTGAGAGCCAATTTTTCAAGTGCACGAAACTTAAAGAATATTTGAATTTTATTTTAAAATTATCTAAAGATAAGCTTGAACCTGTGAGCTGCAAAAAATACTCATTTAAGAGCGAATTTCAGTAAAAACCCAAGTCTTAGTATAAACAGGGATCTGCAAATCGGGCTGGTTTTCACAGGGTTTGTTCAATTTTTCACGCTGATCATCATGGTGCTATCCGTTTTTTCCATAAAATTATCGTATGCAGGATTACGGTAGCTTAAAGTTTTGGCAGACACGACCTCGGGAAAAAAATTCATAACTTTCTTATTTCTGAGCCAAATCGAACGGGGTTTTCAGAATTGGATAGCCCGTGAAAAACTACAAATAATATAACTACGATCACCTGCTATGACCAATAATTTTCCGCTAAAATTAATTTCTAATTTTTTGAAAATATTTTAACCTCATTCTCCTACTCAAGATCTACAAAATAAAAAATAATCATTCAATTTGATCCAGAAATAAGAAAGCTAAATTTTTGAAAACATTCTTAGATATCAAAAATGAACTTTTCAAAAACAGGTGGTTTTATGAGTATGGGTAATTGGTTTCGGCTCAAGAGTTATACGAAACAAAACCATTACGTAAGGAGAGTACCATGCAACAAACCGTACTCAATTTGGATCAAAAATAAAAAGTTATTCAAAAAGTAAGTTGGGTAGATAAACTTGAAACACCCTGTAATAGAATCATTTAACATCTTTTTATATCAAATCGTTGATTCAAAATTACCGCTTATTATCGTCACCTTATCGAATGTTATTTGCGAAGTCGGCAGGGTTAATTGGTGCATTAGTTATGTTTACAGATCGAAATAATCTGATATAATCAAATAGCGGAGAGAAAATTTTATTCTATCGTAGAAAAAATACTTTTATTCACAGAAATAAATTTTAGTTTTTAGCACTTTATAGAAATAACAATGCTAGTGAAGGAAGAAGTTGTCTGTTTGATTCGCATACCAATTTTGTTGAACAGATTACGAAGTTTACTACTCATTTATTTTCAAATTAAGTAGCAGAAATATTTCACTTTTCACTACAGTACTTCAGTGTATCAAAAATCAATAGAAAACATTAAGAATACTGACTAATACTTCCTCTGCAGCAATCCATTCTTATCGCCTAAAGCAAAATTTTTAAGATCAACAAATGCATTTCATAAATTTGCTTGCATCAATGAAGCTTTGCCTCAGTGCTTCAAAATATTCATACAAGTTTTATCCAATTCATAATCATTATCATCATCTTTAATTTTATAATGAAATGTTGAGCCATACAAATCAGAAAATTTTTCTCGCATTATCATCCGAATTCCCCGATCAAGCCAATTCGGTTAATAACGCAGAGAAAATGATCTGAATCCCGGGCTGTTTGGAAATGACGGTATGACGGTACCCATAGTTAGAGATAGGCAAGGTGACTAGGTAAAGAAGGAATAGCATGGGAAAATAAACGCACTTCCGTAATGTCATTTCCAAATCGCCACCAAAAAATTCTCCAGCTGAGGAAATTCTAGGAGCGATAACCCCTTTTCGTTATCAACAATTCGCGCTGTCTATCTGGCAATTCTCGAATTTTGTCCAGGCTTATCTTTCTCTCGGCAATATATTTAAATGTCAAATGACTTATATAAAGAGTCGTTATATTATTTGGCAATAATCATGCATTTAGGAATTCCTTTCTCCATCCTAAACTATTATCATTATTTCAAATTTTACCTTTATAGAAACTAATTGTAAGGATTTCTACATGCTTTATATACGAAAGTTTTTCACTTTTTCTAATCAACTGATCTATGTGTGTAGATAAGTCAAATGCTTATATTTTATTTATTTTCCATAAAAAATCTTTTTGCTTTTATCGACTAGAGGACCTTATACCGACCAACTTTCATTCTAAAGTCGGTCCCGATTCCATAGGTTCCCGAGAACTTGCTAGTTTTTGTTTATGTTCGAGAAGCACGAAAATCTAAAAAAAATTGCATAATGCCTCTCAAGCCTCTAACTTTAAAAATCGATACGACCCTATTTTCCACCCAAATTTCGTAAGTTTTTTATTTGAATGGATATGACATATATTTGATCATTCTATCACTTGAGTTTTTCACTTGGCAAAGTAGAGATTTTATAGGAACTGAACACCGTATACCGTACTATAGCGGCTAGGTGAAATTCAATAGTATTATGATCAGATATATGTCATATTCATTCAAACAAAAATTAAATATGAAATTTGGACGGAAAATAAGAACACTTAGTTAGTGTTTGTCAGTGGATAATTGTGCCTCTACTTTTCAAACATTATAAACAGATTCGTTACGAAATTGCTGAGAAAGAATATAACTGCATCTAAGATTCTTCTAACACTGATAAGACGTCATCGCTGATGAATCTTACCAACAAATTTATAGGTTCCTAACACGACCTTTTAGTTTTTGAATATTATAAAGCTTTTATGCAAGAAATTATCATGGAGATAAGAAGTGTGCGAATCATATCTTTTTTTTTATATTTATGCTTGGATAAAATAGCTAATTGATAAGAAGTGCAGTACACATGCCGCTCCTCATACTCTTTAATTGCATTGATTGAGCAATTTTATCTGTTCATATAAATTATGGAATGCTTACCTTCCATTCATCTGACAGGTAAAATGCGCCATGTCTTTCGCTGTAATCTATATAAAGTATCATTTTATAGCATCAAACTATTGGAGTTAAGAGCTTTCCTCATTATTTTATTCTTGATAAATTCTAAATTTTCTAGAATTTTCTTTTAACATTTTGATAATGATAAATTGATCTGTGTTATTTTCAATATAGGCATATTTACAGTCCTTTTCTTCGAGATATGGCTACAAAATTAAGCATAAGTGAAGATTTATTATTCTAGGCTAACAATTTCTTTATCAAAATCCCTCGTGCAACTACGATACTTTCCTCTGTTAATCTTATCTTTTTGATAAAATATAATGCAATTCTCTGAAGGAAAGAAAGTGATTCTCTGGAAGGTAGAATTGACAACTCCCAACTTTGATTTCGATAAGCCTTCTGCCATTAGCAGGTAGTCGTTCCTCGAATACTATACATACCATATTCTATGAGGAACATGGTGGGTCGAAAATTTCAATCCTGTAAACCAGCATTCTGGTGGTTTTTTGAAGGGTTCCAGTTTTGATATCGAATTGACTAGGGCTTTAACGACATTTTGCCTGTATCCTACACAACAGACTGATAAAGTAAAAGACGTTTTCTCCATGATTCCGTGCATTTTCCAAGCTGCCCAATAAAAAAACGTTATCTAGTAACCTGAACTAGCGAAATATGGCTCAGCGTGATGAAGTTGAGTCGCGCCAAAGATATATAAATAGCATGGCCAGCCACCACTGTATGCCCTGAGAACCAAGATCAAGGCTCCCTCAATATAGTTTGGCTATCATAAACTCTTCCGATGTCTTGTTCATTTTGCGAAATTCTTTAATTATTTCGATTGAAAATTTAGCTACCTTTAGTTAACATCGAGATTCAGAAATTCTTACCATTAATCATGTTTTCACTTTTACTTGCACTAATCGGCTATGAATGAAAATTCTATTCGAAGTTTCAGGTCCATCTTCAAATCTAATACCTTGAGTGTTTCGGAATGCCACCCATTTGGCCCTTTGTAAGTTTAACTCAAGTTCAATCATAAAAAAGGAGATCAACTCATTAGTAAAATATCCGGTTTAAAAAATATATATTTTGTGTTTTATCACATAAATTATTAGGTTGTTAAAGAAAGTCCTGCACCAAAAATAAATAATTTGCATTTATTGATAACTTTATTTAAGAGTGAATGTCAGAAAAAACCAACCAGCAAAGAATTGACCGGACGAATGGCAGTGTGATAGCCGCCCGGCTACCGAGCGGCAGCCGGGCGGCTATCACGCTGCCATTCGTCCGGCACCCCCCTCCATTTTGCAAAAGTGCTTCGTTAATCAAGGGATAGGGTAAAAGAACGAAGCTACTCTGAAAGTCATATTTTCGAAATTGAAGAAATACGATATTGGAGATAACTACTTTAGAATGGTGATCAAAAGAAACGCGAACATGAGGCAGAGCAAAATAAAGCTCAACGTGAACACGAGGTAAAAATTGATCATTTTATAATGAGATAAATTGATGACTTTGAATAATTCAGGCTGCAATGGAACGGAGAAGGCAAGAGGAAGCTACTGCAGAAAGAAAGGCAAAAGAAGAGGCAAGTTAAAGCACAGAATCTAAAGAATGAAGCTCATTCGAAAGTGACATTTTCGAAACTGTAAATAAATACTATTGGAGATAATTACTTTAGGAGGCTAAAGCGAAACTCGAATATGAAAAAAAGGAAAACGAAGCTCAACGTAAGCACGAGGTAAAAATTGTGATCATTTTGTAACGAGATAAACTAATGACTTTGAATAATTCAGGCTGATATGGCACAGAAGGGGATCGAAAAAGTTAATGCAGAAATAAAGGCAAAAGAAGACGTAAGTTAAAGCACAGAATCTAAAGAATGAAGCTTATTCGAAAGTGACATTTTCGAAACTAAATAAATACTATTGGAGATAACTACTTTAGGAGGCTAAAGCGCAACGCGAACATGAAAATAAGGAAAAGGAAGCTCAACGTATTCACGAGGTAAAACTTATGATAATTTTGTAACAAGATAAATTTATGACTTTGAATAATTCAGGCTAAGTTGCAAGAGAAGAGACTCGAAGATGCTATTAAAGAAAATAATGCGAAACGAAAAGCAGAACTTGAAGCACTGCAGCTACAAAAAGATACTGATTTGAAAGTGAAATTTTTGAAACTGAAGAAATACGATATTGGAGATAACTATTTTAGAAGGCTCAATTGCAATACGACAGTGAAATGGAAAGACTCAAAAATGAAACATTGCAAAAGGAAGCTGAACTTGCTCACCAAAAAAAAATGGTGATCATTTTGTAATGAGATAAATTGATGACTTTGAATAATTCAGGGTGAGATGGAAAATAAGAAGCTCAACGATATTATCGCCAATACAAAAGCGACGCATGGACAAATCATAGAGCAGCGGAAACTGGCTGCAAAGGCTGAAGAGAAGGCTATGGAAGAGGCGGAAAGGCTAGTCCATAATTACGTACATATTATGATGAAACCACCGTAGAAAATCGACTTCGATTATTCAGTGATTAGTTAGCGTTTATTCTTCAATGAATAACCGTCAAATAATCGAAGTAGAGTTTTTCATATCAGTAATTTAAAGAAACATGACGATGAATCAAATTTGAAATATTTGGCAGCAAGATTCGAAAGTTTATTTGGTTATGCATGATTTAGCGCAAAACTTAAGACATCCAAATTACCAATCGTAAGGTTCTCCCATTTACCTTGATCACCTTTAGGATAAAAATATAATTATTATTCAATTGAGAATTCTATGGATAGAATTTGAAATTTATAACAGACTTTTTTGCTTCTAGAATTGCTGAAGATTATCGTAAAGAAGTGGAGCGAATCAATGGGCAACGTACTCAAGAACACGAGCAAATCAAGCAAAGATACGAGGCGAAACTGAAGGATATTAAAGAGGAGACAAATAAGGACAGGGAGGAAATGAAAAGGACCAAAGAGGAGCGGATCAAATTTTACAAAGTATGGACAGACAAAATGATGGTAGACAAAAGGGTTTGATTCAGGAAGCCGAGGCTCAGGCGACTGAACGATATGAATTAGAGAAGAAACGGCTGGATGAGCTGATAGATAACAGGCAGCTTGAGAGGGGCCAAATGGTAGATATTGATCATTTATTGGCATTTAAAAACTAAATTCTACAAATTATGACGAATGGGACATGGAGAAAATTTCAATTTGCAAAGATTTTCAGAAATAAATGTACAACTTTTACTTAAGTTTCTCGGAATTTGAGTTTTGATAAATTCGAAATCAGATTTGCTCTCTAGTTAAAAAATCGGAATCGAATTCTGTGACCCAATATAATTTATTCTTCGTTATTTTCAAAATTTACACCAACCCTTGAATCGAATTTTGAATGTAACCGGCATTCTTCAATCATATCTTTATTTTATGATAAAGAAATTAGTGAATACTTTTCTAGCTCACGAATATGACTGCAAATTGCATTATCCATTTCGTCACTCCAATATCTATTTTCAAGAGTATAGGAGTAATGCTCAATTCATTTTCTAGGGTTACTTGTGAAAAGGCGAAACCAGATGATGAAAACAATCATTTGAGCATTTTAGACCGCTGAATTGAGGGCTGAAATCGCTAGAGAAAGGGAAAATGTCGAGGAGAGATACAGATCTGAACTAGACACTCTGGAGAAGCAGAAACAGGAAGAGCGCGAATGGTACAGTGAAATGAAAAAGCAATTGACGGAAGAGGCTGAGAAGATCGATGCAAAACATGAAAAACTAATGACGCAGCTCGACAATGATATGGTAAGGAGTCAGAAGATCACTTTTGTTCAAAAATAGACCAGGAAGCTTAGCTTTAAAATAAAATATACCTTTCACAATTTCAAATCAATTTTGAATCAGATATTTAATTTATATTCTATCTAAATAATGCCAAATATCTAATAATTGTGATTTGAGGACAAAGCGATTGAGGAAAGTAACAGATTGTTCCTCGCTCACGAGCAATTCATTGATGAACAGATAAATGTCGCGGCTAAATTGAATGAAATCGCCAATCAAGGAGATCCTAACGCCAATTTCAACGATATCGTATGAGAATATATTGCATAACTCATAAAATTATTTAATTATTTAGATCGAGAGAAATTCTGAAGAATTAAGAAAAGTTCAGAACACTTCCACCGAATTCCATGACAAGGTTTTTAAATATCTGATTTTCTCCTAATTCAAAATGTAATGGATTAATTTCAGATTGACTGTGCAGTGCTAAAAGATAAACATTCTGTTCCTGATGACTCGAAACTTATGGATGCTGAGGTTTATGGCTCAATTAGTTCTGTAAAATAACAACAAATAATTTGAAGATCGTAAAGTATGAGCTTAAAGAACAGCTGGATATTGCATTGGAGAAAGCTAGAAATAGTTATTCGCAGATTACGTATATAAATATAGAGGAAAATGACCTGAAACGCAGGGCTATTGTTTGAGTAATTATTATTTCTTAAGATTTCTATCATATTTTAGGAAATACTGGGCAAATCGATCGATCTCTATAAGAAGATTTTAGAAGTAGTGAAAGGTTTTGAGAAGGAGGTTAGCTTAAAGAAACATTCATCAAATTTAGCGTCGCTGTTTTCAATAATTTAATTTTTTTTATTTTCAGGGACCACAAAATCCGCAAATCGGTATTTTGAAAGAGTTGGAGGATGAACTTGAAAAATTATCTCGTGATTTACCCTATGCTAAAAACGTGAATGCCATTGCCAGCAATTACGCTTTGAAGGTATTGAACTATAATAATTTTTATAAATATATTCAAAAATATAAATTCAGGAAGCTAGGAAACCAATAACCTCTATATCAACTAATCAGGATCTTGCTATCGATTCAGCAAATTCGACTCAATCTATTACATTGCCTAAAGAAGAAACTCACGAATAATTGCTTTATTTATACAGCAATGCTTTCCGATTATTCATAATCAGCCTCCTATTGGATTGTTGTATAATAATTTTATCACTTTGAACAGATTTTATATTTATTTTTTTCTTTATTGAAACCAGGCTCGCCTGGCAATTCTGTTTGTTTCCGAATTTTTCTATTTCTGTCGATTTTTGCTCATTTCTGTTCTGTTTTCCGAAATTTTGAAGAAGATTGCCGAAAATAACAGAAAAATGCTGGCCTCCAAAAATAGCATTGAGATAACAAAGAAATAATGAATTTTCGATGTAAATGTGGTTCAAAATATACTAATTTTCTCATCGAAATCAATATACCCAATTTAATTCGATAACCTTGATAAGGTTATAGGTTTTTTCTCTGATCAATATACTCAGACTCAACAACAATGTAATAGAATTAATTTGACAGGTCTTTTGAGCATATGAAGAAATTTTCCAATGACCTTTCATTGGAACTAAGGTTGATTTTCTTTTTGAAAATTTAGTTGAGTGATATTATGTAGTCTGGCTTCGTCTGTGGCGAGCTATGCTTATTCATTCATAAATCATAAATCCTCGATTATTCTTTTAAATTTGATTTGGCTTAGTTTTAGCCTATATGCAAGAGATAGTATACAAATGCACTGAATTTATGTTGAAATGATATTATACATGGGATAAAAATATGTAAAGCATTTGAGAAAATGAGCGCTGATCATATTCATGAGATATTTCATTTATTAGCATTAGAAACGACTCATTGCCAGAGTTCGCTATTCTTTGGTTTTTTTTTTTCATTTTCCAAGCTTAATTCAATTTTGAACTTAGTACAAAATCGTTCTTTCTCTGGGAAGAAAAATCAAACACCATATTATTTATTGATGGTTACAAAGCATTTGAACAGATAGGATCCTCTCAGAAGAGTAACCTTTCTGGGGTTAGTTGTTGGTTGGTTAGTAATTAGCCGACAAAGAACAGACAACTGAACTACTAACAATAGCTTTATTCAAAGCAGATAAACATCGTTTAATCGCGATGATTTTCAGCACAAAGAAAAGGGGAAAAGCTAGTCGGGTGGAGAGATAGGAGAAGAAAAAAAAGAAAGTTATCCTGAAGAAAATACTGTTAGAAAAGAAGAAAGAAAAATAGTATTGCCTTTTTGGCACAACATTAATAAATTTTGAGATTATTGGAATATCATATCTCAAAAGTAGACCAATTGGTTCCACTCACTCCTGATCATGCTTATGTTCTTCTTGCGTATTTTCAGTTCCTTCGATCGGTTGAGGTTGGGAATCTGATTGCGAATCGCCTTTTTCATTTCGATTGCAACCCTGTTGCGTCGAATTCTCGATATGATTCCCTTGGTTCTAAAATTTCACTAATTTCAAAAATGTAATCATTTCGCATCAAATATTTGTAATTTTTTTCAATAATTGGGTCATTGGATAAGTAATTATTTCAAAACAACTGACATTGATTGCCTGCTCCACTTTATTCTCATTGTCGAACATAGGCGTAGCGTCTTTAGCCTCTTTCAGCTTCTTCCCCATTTCATTCAATGACTTTTTCAATTCTTCAATCTTGTCGACAGAAGTTTTTAGTTCCTAAAAAGCTTGAGAGAATATCATTGGACAGGAAAAATGTGCATTTTTCAATAAGAAAAGTTTTGGATGATAGAATTGCATCGGAAGCCTGAATATTTACCGCGTGTAGTTTGGCATCGGCAACGAGTAATTTCGACTCACTGGCGATGGCGGAGAGTTTGTTGACAAACTTCTGCAAAAATTCTTATTCTTTCATTGTTAGAATGTGAAAATACTCATTATCTACATAATAATTAAAGAAATTAAGAAACTTTGAGAAAGAGAATGCGCGTAAATGAAGCTTTTATTGATATTTCTCGTTATTGGCCTGCATCTTTTCATATCATCAACGAATAATGAAAATCTTACGAGGTACTCCTCTCTCTTCTGAACTGAAATTCCCGAGCCGTTACTGCGAATGGTGTCGTTTGCGCTCGAACAGCTACTTCTCAGAGAATCTACACTTTTCGCTGCAGTCTCGCATGCACTCTGAAATGAATAGATTTGTAGTGTACTTTTGAAAGTTTAAAAGACGAAAACACGTTTCATTTGGCTGTAATTATCTCTCCTTTTTCTGATTTCCCATCACCATACAATCAAATCAATACAGGTTGAACTTGAGTGACCATAAAAATCGATTTTTTAAAGTAATTAGTGATTCATCAAATTTACCGGATCGATTGTCAGTTTTCTATTTTTTTTTATTGAACTTTGATAGTGTTTGCAAAAATGAATACAACAATTTCTCATCAGGAAAAAATGGCATAATGAATAGAAAATCGGTTATCACTGGCCACTCGTGATTTCATATAAATTTGAAAACAGTAATTTTCGACTTACGACTACAATCTTCACTGCTATGTCGATGTTTCGTACATTCACATTCTCTATGGAACTTTTAGATTTGTTCGCTTCATGGAGAATCGTCACCAATCTTGCCAGCTAAAGATAAAATGAGCTCTTGATTTGTTAATAAATTTTTGGATCAAATTTTGACAAATTCTAAGAAAGAAAAATAATATTTATGAACCAGGTCTTCCGCAAGCCTCAACAATTTACGATTTTTGAACAGGAATTGTCGAGATAGATGCATCATCACTTTTTAGAATTGGATTGAAATTGTGTCAACGTCAATTCGTTGATGCAATTTGCAAGATACAAATTGAATTCCGTACCTTCATTTCAATGTTCAAGCAGGAATTAATGCATTCCGTGGCTCGTTTCGAACAGTTCTTGATTGCCTGTAATATTTATGATTTTCTATGTCAAATCTTTCAGATTTCATTCCAATTCCTTTAAATTTGTAAACTCACATTTGACTTTTTCTTATTAGCCGAATACTGTTAAAATTCATTTTTTAGTTTTGAAGAACTAGATCTCGAGAATATAAATGTACATAGAATTGTGTTTTGATAAAAGAAACAAAGCACTTACATCATTAAACCATGAAGTCTTATCTCTTTTTGGGATGAATCAAAATACTCGACTTACATCATCGTATATGAATTGATGCGATTCTTGAGCAGCCATAGCCCCGGCAATTTTTATCAGATTCAATCGGCTTTTCGTTTGATCCAGTAGATTAGCTCTTCGTTCCATTTGATTCTGGTGTTTTAACGCAATCTAAAATTGAAAGGTGCATTTTTCTTCGGACCATACATGCTCAAAGGATCACATTCTTGATAAGTGCCTAGCCTGGCGATAAATTTAGTACGGAATAGAAAGCTAGGTTTTTATAATCGCAATTTGTGTATTTTGAACCTAAATTGGCTTCAAAATTTTACAAGGAATTTTTGTTATTGTAAAATTTCAGAATCAGTTTCGAACTGCATCGTCCATATTCGAAAACAATTTGATTGACAAATTTGCCTAACTCTCTTACTGATATCAAACATTCTTACCAGTTGAGCCCTGGCTTCGTTCCTCTCTTTCCTGTTCCACCCTTTCTGCTCCTTGTTATCGTCGACTCTTCTCTGGTATTCTAGAGAAATCTGCTCTCTGAATTATTAGAATGCATTTTTTTCAATACATACGACAATCAGTCTACTGACCTCTGACTTTCCAGAATCTTTGTTTGAACATTGACTTCACGTTCATGTTGCACACTAAAATATATTCGCCCTTTTTCGTGTCTTCTATGAATAAAAACAATTTACTTCAAATCCTTTCTCTCCTTGTCCGCCAGCTCCACTATTTCATTACGATGAGCTAAAAAATTTAATTATCTCAAATTTTCAATGGGGTTTTCTTTAATATTTTCGAATTTCATTATTTTCACATAATATATTTTTGCTCTTTTTTATATTTTTTACAAAATGTGAAAATTTTTCATTGTTGATTTGAGTGGAATAGCTAATTCGTTGTCAAAATTATTACTACAGCTGAGCTTACCCTTTGCTTGTTCTGCTCCCCTAATGTCAGCGTTCTCGGCTATCTTCACTTTTGCATTGAACTCCTCTCTTTTCTCCGTCATCCTTTCCTTGTGCCCCTCTCCCAATCTCTGTTGCTCTGCTGCGTCCCTTTCTTGAGCCTCTTTCCTTCGTTGATTCTCATCGTCAACTTCTTTATTGAATCCCTAAAACATGTGACGGTGTCAAGATTTTTTATTGGGATCTGTAAAAAATTGTTTCCTTATTCTGATAGAAAAATGTAAAATCTTGCGTGAGAATCAGACCTAGGCAGAGAGCTTAAGTCAGATTTCCTCTACGCACTTCCTCCCTTATATTTTTCTGTCTAACATGCATTATTTCTTCGGAAAAATCATGAAAAACCTAGTGCTTGTTTGAATTTTAACCACTTTATAAAGTTCCAATAAAAGAAATTTTCTCGCTGCGCGGACCCCTCTCCTTATATTTTTTCAGCCTGACTGAAATCCTGCTTCTAAGTTTGGTGAGCATTGGAGAGTGATTGTTTTTCATTAACGCAAATTAAAAAGGAAGGTCTATTTTGTATCCTTATTTTGATAACTGATAAATGTTATAATCACCACTATCTGGTCGGAGCGAATTTTCGCGGACTCTTTGTATTGTTCGTCCAGCTGCTGATATTTCTTTTCTAGTTGTCTGAAACAAATGATCATATTTCACATTGAGTGCATATTCATGAGTTGACAAAATAGGAATCTTCATGCAGTTTTCTCAAAACTTCGTTGTATCGTAACAAGTAGATTTTCGTCGATGAGTAAGAAGCAAATTCATCCATAAATTTTAATCATCCTCACTTCTTTTGCTCATCCGCGCGTCTCTTCGACTCCTTCTCTTCCCTGAGAATGCCCTCAAACAACTGTTCACTCGCCTTTTCCATTTGGTCCAATGCCTTCTGCTGCTGCTCCTGCAAATTAATCCGCACATATTTGTAGAGAAAATCCTCAACTTACCGCCATCTTCCCTTTTTGAATGCGTAATACAACACCAAAAGGAAATCTGAAACATGGATAATATTTATGTAAGTGAAAAATCGTTTGTAGATAATGAGAATAGAAAATCAGCGAAAGGAAGAAGTGGAAACGAGTGCTAAATTTTGCATGAAAGATCGCTCATCCGGTGAAATGATATACTCATTTCAAAAGGGGTAGACCACGTTCAAATGACGATAACTTTCATGTACAAGGGGCATAATTTTTTAACTGATAAAAAGCGAATGAAGGAGATTATTGCATAGAATCTTCCATATTCCAGTTCAAAGTTATTTGATATGATGAATGTTAGACTTTTTTTAATTATTGGAAAAGATGGAGATAAAACTAGGTGTTTCCAGCCTATACTTTGAATTATTAATTAAAAGCCCAGAATAAATTTTACTTGACTTATGAAGCATTTTCAAAAATCAAAATTTTAAAAATAAAATTAATGCAGTAAATATTGTAAGATCTTCACAGCTCGCCATTTTGAGTTAAACCTGCACTTGTTTCAGGCCCTTTCAGCACAAGATTATTGTTTTCAGTTGGCCGCTTTGCGCAATCCGACGCGATTTGTTCAAGATTCGGAAAATTGATTTAAATACTTTTCCCTGATTTACAATTTACAATTTTCAATTAGAAAAATGTAAATAATTGGAAAATTTGATTCTTGCATGTTTTCCGTTAAAAACTAGGAGATCGTTTTGATATTATCGTTGTCGCTGAGTTTAATGCTAAGATGTAATATGCAATTTGGCTGATGAAAATATAAATGGATAATGATGAAAACTGTACATCGTAGTTCATTCCCTTCATCTCTGCATTGTATCGCGCCATGTCTTGTTGATGAAAGCAAGTCATTGGGGTATCTCGGAAAATGCATAAATTTTTGACAACTTTGACGAAGTTATCTCAAATTTTGCTAGTTTTTCGATTAGAGCGCGTTTTACGTATCCGTAAGTTTGAGAGTCATCCACGACAACAAAAGAGGAAAAAATGAGGATTGCATAAAATTAATGTAGTTTTGCGTGGAATGAACCGTTTTCAAAAAAAAATCTAAATAGATTCAGAATCTGCATGACGAGGTATTTCATGCAGTATAAGTTTCATGAGTTCATAATGATTTTCGAAAATATGCTCGCGCTCTCTAGCTAGTTTAATTTCTCCCCGATAAGCAATATTGATTCATAAACAATAGAGTGGAAAATGTAAATATCCGAAGAAAAAAACGAATAGAATTGATCATACAGCCGAAATTATGAAAGGTAAACATTCCATAATTTATATGAACAGATAAAATTGCTCAATCAATGCAATTAAAGAGTATGAGGAGCGGTATGTGTACTGCACTTCTTATCAATTAGCTATTTATTCCAAGCATAAATATCCATATAAAAAGATATGATTCGCACACTTCCTATCTCCATGATAATTTCTTGCATAATAGCCTTATAATATTCAAAAACTAAAAGGTCGTGTTAGGGACCTATAAATTTGTTGGTAAGATTCATCAGCAATGATGTCTCATCAGTAATAGAAGAACCTTAGACAGTTATATCTCTTCTTATCAATTTCGTAACGAATCTGTTTATAATGTTTGAAAAGTAGAGGCACAATTATCCACTGACAAACACTAACTAAGTGTTCTTATTTTCCGTCCAAATTTCATATTTATTTTTTGTTTGAATGAATATGACATATATTTCATCATAATGCTATTGAATTTCACCTAGCCGCTATAGTACGGTATACGGTGTTCAGTTCCTATAAAATCTACTTTGCCAAGTGAAAAATTCAAAAGTGATAGAATGATCAAATATATGTCATATCCATTCAGACAACAGAATTACCAAATTTGGATGGAAAATAGGGTCGTGCACTGATTTTTTTAAGTTAGAGGCATTATGCAATTTTTTTTTTAGATTTTCGTGCTTCCCGAACATAAATAAAAAAAAAAAAACTAGCAAAGCCTCGGGAACCCATAGAATCGGAGCCGACTTTAGAATGAAAGTTGATCGGTATGAGGTCCTCTAGTCGATAAAAGCAAAAAGATTTTTTATGGAAAATAAATAAAATATAAGCATTTGACTTATCTACACACATAGATCAGTTGATTAGAAAAAGTGAAAAATTTTCGTATATAAAGCATGTAGAAATCCTTACAATTAGTTTCTATAAAGGTAAAATTTGAAATAATGATAATAGTTTAGGATGGAGAAAAGAACTCTTCTAAATACATGCTTATTTTCAAATAATAAGATTACTCTCTAAAAATCTTTTGACATTTAAACATATTGTCGAGTGAAAGATAAACCTGGGTAAAATTCGAGAATTGCTAGATAGGCAGCGCGAATTGTTGATAACGAAAAGGGGTTATCGCTCCTAGAATTTCCTCAGCTGGCGAATTTTTTGGTGGCGATTTGGAAATGATAGTACGGAGGTGCGTTTATTTTCCCATGCTATTCCTTCTTTACCTAGTCACCTTGCCTATCTCTAACTATGGGTGCCGTCATATCGCCATTTCCAAACAGCCCGGGATTCAGATCATTTTCTCTGCGTTATTAACCGAATTGGCTTGATCGGGGAATTCGGATGATAATGCGAGGAAAATTTTCTGATTTGTATGGCTCAACATTTCATTATAAAATTAAAGATGATGATAATGATTATGAATTGGATAAAACTTGTATGAATATTTTGAAGCACTGAGGCAAAGCTTCATTGATGCAAGCAAATTTATGAAATGCATTTGTTGATCTTAAAAATTTTGCTTTAGGCGATAAGAATGGATTGCTGCAGAGGAAGTATTAGTCAGTATTCTTAATGTTTTCTATTGATTTTTGATACACTGAAGTACTGTAGTGAAAAGTGAAATATTTCTGCTACTTAATTTGAAAATAAATGAGTAGTAAACTTCGTAATCTGTTCAACAAAATTGGTATGCGAATCAAACAGACAACTTCTTCCTTCACTAGCATTGTTATTTCTATAAAGTGCTAAAAACTAAAATTTATTTCTGTGAATAAAAGTATTTTTTCTACGATAGAATAAAATTTTCTCTCCGCTATTTGATTGTATCAGATTATTTCGATCTGTAAACATAACTAATGCACCAATTAACCCTGCCGACTTCGCAAATAACATTCGATAAGGTGACGATAATAAGCGGTAATTTTGAATCAACGATTTGATATAAAAAGATGTTAAATGATTCTATTACAGGGTGTTTCAAGTTTATCTACCCAACTTACTTTTTGAATAACTTTTTATTTTTGATCCAAATTGAGTACGGTTTGTTGCATGGTACTCTCCTTACGTAATGGTTTTGTTTCGTATAACTCTTGAGCCGAAACCAATTACCCATACTCATAAAACCACCTGTTTTTGAAAAAGTTAATTTTTGACAATAAATCGAGCTCCTGTGAGCGTGTAAGACTGGACCATTTAACTGTTTTACTACTCAGATTACCATATTTTGGTAAAATTTCAGGTAAAGGTGTTTGGTATTTTACCAAACTTGATACCAAATTAATTCTGGCATGTTTGACTATCATATGAAGCGAATCGTATCAAAAATGGTCCAGTCTTACGCCCACGGCTCGATTTATTGTTAAAAATTAGCCTTCAAAAGACAAGTGATTTTATGGACATGGGTAATTGGTTTCGACTCAAGAGTTGTACCAAACAAAACCCTTACGTAAGGAGAGTACCATACAAAAAACTACTCAATTTGGATGAAAAATAAAAGGTTATTCAAAAAATAAAATAGGGAGATAAACTTGAAACACCCGGTATTGCATAATTTATATGAACAGGGAAAATTGCTCAATCAATGCAATTAAAGAGTATGAGGAGCGGTATGTGTACTGCATTTCTTATCAATTAGCTATTTATTCCAAGCATAAATATAAAAAGATATGATTCGCACACTTCCTATCTCCATGATAATTTCTTGCATAATAGTTTTATAATATTCAAAAACTAAAAGGTTGTGTTAAGAACCTATAAATTTGTTGATAAGATTCATCAGCAATGATGTCTAATCAGTAATAGAAGGGCCTTAGACAGTTATATCTCTTCTTATCAATTTCGTAACAAATCTGTTTGTTTGAAAAATAGAGACATAGTTATCTGCTGAAAAACACTAACTATCTCAGCAAAACTTGTGCCTATCCGAATCGATTCGGACGGATTTCGGCAGTTTGGCCCGAGTTGGTCGGCATGCCACTCCGCCCGGATTGGCAATTCAACCCGAGTGGACTCGAGTCGGTCGGCAGTTTTACTAGATAAAAATTGCCGACCAACACGGATCCGAGCGGATTGGCATTGGTCGGCAAAAAAGTGTCGACATCCGCCCGGATCGACTCGGATAGGCACTTTTCGCTGTGTACGCGATCGGTCTGTAAAAATTGGAACTCGAACATTAATTAATGTCCGGATCCGTAGATCCTTGCGTATGAGTTTAGCACACTTCAATATCAATTCTCAATAAAAATACTTTAGACATCGATCACCTCGCTATAAAGTTTACAACTTTGGAGCAATTTGATAAGACATGATATTTTTCATATGACCGAAACGTTGGAATGCCTAAATTATTATAGGGTACTTAATAATTTCTCCAAATCTCGGTAGCAATTGATCCGAAAACAGAAATTCACTGAGATGATGCAGTAAGTTGCAAGACACTGAAAATTTCGACAAATGATAAATAATCTGTGAAATTCTTCTGTTATCCTTTGCAACAAACGACTGTGCAGCTAGTGTCCTTTTCCGTTCATCCGTTCCCCGTTTGTCTTGCTAGGAGACGGTGATTTTCTACTTTTCTCCCGAATATCCATCCTATCTGACGTTTCTTTTTAGTTCTGCACTTTCTGAATTCACTAGAACTTGCGAGAGTTGCTTTCGCCAAATCTTCGAATTATTATGTTTAGACTCAAGTTTTATTGCCTCCCTCAAAAATGTGCAGGAACTTCTTTCTAATTTCTCTCTTGCTTACAATCGTGCAATTCCATTTCAAGCTCGCGATTTTCTTTCTATTTAACCAAATTTCATCAATCCATTTTCAGGGGTCGATGCAGAGAAGAGCGAACCCTCCAACCAGATCGGCTGCCGCTGCAGCCACGCCACTCATAGCAAAAATCGCGGGCCGGGCCAACGTTGCAGCCACACCACTCACAGAAAAAACTGCAAGCCGAGCCAATGCCACGGGGACGAAGAACAACACGCCGGCCAGCAGGAGCGCTGCTAATATCGCCCCAGTGACAACGACCATCCGCAGTGGTCAAGCGACGCGCTCAACCTCTCGCAGCAGACAGACGCCGACTGCGACTCTCCGTGGCCGTCCGCCCACTTCACAAGCTACAAGGGCTTCCACTATACAGACACAGCTGGCTGAGGCAATCGAGGTGAGAATGAGCAATGCATCAGAAAAAAAACTGTTGGTTGGCATTTTTTGTCACCAAATGCCGGCAAATTCCTTTAGAGCCGACTTCAGGATTGAGCGGCAAAAATGTCGATCGGCATACGCATACTGATCAGAGGCGCACGAACTTCGACCTTGAAAAATTTCGAATTAAAACTTCGTGCACCCCTGACACTGATGCCGACCGGCAGTTTTTCTGCTAAAGACAATGGAACAAAATGGCAATCCAACATGTATTTAGAAGTTGCGAAAGAAGGAGGACGAGCTGGGCGTCGCGAATTGGACGATTACCGAGTTGAAGCAGAAACTGGCAGAAGCGGAAGAGCTATCCGAGGTCAGGCTGAAGAAGAACATCGAGCTGGAAAGCGTCGTCAGGCATTTGCACAATGAAAACGTCAATCTCAAGGTGTGGCATTCAAGAGAGAAGTAAAGCTTCAACGATATATGATAGTATTTCAACAATTCTTCAAACTACTGCTTGCAGGGCAAGATCCGTGTGCAGTTGCGTTTCCGCCCCCTGGCCAAGGACGAAATGCTTACCAATCAGCTCGCCATCCACACGGACAACTCCATTACGTGGCAGCTCGCCGGCCGTAAGGAGCCCAAGAGTGCCGCCTTCCAGCACATCTTCAAGGACAGCGACACTCAGCTGGACGTCTTCGACCAAGTCAAGGACCTCATTGCGGTGAGATTGAGGAAAAATTCTCCTACCGAAAATAAGAAATAAAGTTCACTCATCGTTTTGGATATCAATTTCCGTCCCAATTTCTCTGAAAAAACGAATAATTCCAGTCTGTAGTGCACGGCTATAACGTGGCGATCTTCGCGTACGGCCAGACGGGCAGCGGCAAGACCCACACGATGCGGGGCTCCGTGCAGCAGCCGGGAATCATCCCCAACGCCTTCCAGATGCTCTTCGACATGAAGAACGCCCTCCAGGACATTGGATATGAGGTCAGCTTGAGTAGGGTTCGAAGAATCGTGAGACTCGAATTTTAGCACCAATAAAGAAATTTGAATTCAACAATTTAAAATTCTTTTAGTGCTAAACTAGGAGTGAAAAGTGAATTTACAGATAAGCTACTCGGCGTCGTTCGTGGAGGTCTACAACGAGGCGATCTACGACCTGCTAGCTACCAATCGCACCAAATTGACGATGTCCGATCACGTGAGGGAACAGTTCATCAGGATGCCCATCGATGAAATGCAAGCGGTCAGTCAGTCGGGCAATAAGTGTGAAGGGCTCATTGATTGGAAAGTTCATTCATTCTTTTTTTTTGCCCTAGAACAAGGTTTTCACTTCCAAAATAAGTAAACTTTTTTTTTTAAAGAATCAAAATAAAATTGAGTATATGCAAGAGGAAGTTGTGCCAGCTTTTCTGTTCAAAATAATGCTTTTTCAACGTGTTGTGAGAGTTCACAATCACAGCACTCCATATTGATAGAAAAGTTGTGCCTGTTGGAAATGAAATGCGATTGCAGAAAGGTCACCTTTTTCTAGAATGATTGTTTCAGATCAACGATTTCCTGCGCAAGGCAGATGCAAAACGCACGACAGCCGCAACCAAGCACAACGAGGAATCGTCTCGCTCCCACGCCATCTGCCTGCTCTTCGTCAACAGCAGCAACAAATTCAGTGGCAAGTTTAGGGTGGAAAGGGATAACAATGAAGATCATTCGAGGCTTGAAAGAATTGCAATCTGAAAAGGCGATATTTTCTTTCAATACGAGCCCTTATGAAGTTTTTATTCAATTTATTCCTGTGAATGATTTTAATTTGAGAACTCGGCATTTCAGGCACCTCGACCAGCTCGACCCTGAGTCTGGTGGATCTGGCCGGCAGCGAGCGAATCGACACGGGTCTTCATCACAAGCACTTGCTAGCCGAAGAGGGCAAGAAGATCAACACTTCCCTCCTCCATCTCAAGAACGTTCTCAGAGACATCAGAAGCAATGTAGGTTTATATAAAAATTGACGACAAACGTTGAAAATTGAAAAATTTTTTAATTTATCACTAACATTAAAATTGCGATTTCTATCCTCAAATTTCACTCGGTACCACTTAGTTTGACGTTGAAATTCATATTGAAGAAATTGTTTTAAATTAATTCCAATTTCTGTCGTTTTCTGCGCATATTTGAGAAAGATGTGGTCTCGAAATTTCACATAAAATTAGCCAATGAAATACGAAATTTTTAATAAAAAAAACCCACAAAGCCAATAACTATTCAAATTTCAGCAGTCCCATATCGCCTACCGCAACGCTGTGCTCACCCATCTGCTGCGAGACTCGCTGGGCTACGGCAACTCGAAGACGCTGATGATCGTGACGCTGTCGCCCTCGGCACTGCAGTTCGACGAGACGCGTAGGGCCGTGGAGTTCGCTGTGGAAGTGAGCGAGGCGAGAATCGGCACGGCAACCGCGCAGAGAAAGAGGACGGTGAGCGACAGCAACAGCAGCATGACTGGCAGTTTGGGCACGCCTGTCACGAATGGATTGAGGAGAAGCTTTTCTCAGCATAGCATCATCAACCTGTGAACTTGATTTTCCCTCTCTTTTTAACAGGCCAGTCAGTTCTTCACTGTTCACATTTCCCCTTCCTCTACTCCATTTCCCCATTTGCGCATTCTCAAGCACAGTCATCAGAATTTCTCTCAAATTTGTCACAATGTATGTGCACATTCACATCATTCATGTACTTCAGTCGCCCAGCCATTCAATCATTCGAACACATCTCCTAAGCTCGTTTTCACATTTATCTTTGAATTTTCGTTTTCTTTTCATTTTTTCTCCATGTAAAATTATGTCATTTCATCTGCTTGATGCATTGTATAAGAAAGATAAAGATTTTATCTTATGATTTTGTGCGACTTTCCAATATGTTTGGCATTCATATACAACATATCTTGGAATTTTCTTTTAAAAAACATCCTACTCCTTTATAGTAGTTAAAAATGTCATAATGCAAAAATTAACATTCGAAATTTTCGATCACTTTTTCGACTTAACCTGCCGGGCTCCCAATTGATAATCATAGAAAAATTCTATATGTAGAGGGCGCAAGTGAAAATCCCATTGTGAAGATAGTCATAAAAAGTTTTCTTTTTTTAAATCCTTCGTACACAAGAAGCCAATAGCGAAAAACCGCATGTGAAACGGGTAAGTAATCCAAGACATGGACTTTGAAGACGACGGTCCGAAAACTTTTAGAGAGCACCAACTCGACCCCTCTGCAAAACGCGGTATGGCATAAAAGTGGTAGTTAAGGACCCCAAAATAGGAGCCAAGTCATGTTCAGACTGTGAACGCATAAAAGGTCCAATCTAGATCGACGATAAATCCAACGAAATGGCTGTGTGCCAGAAATCAGGCCGAAACATTCGCATTCTTTGTATTGCGAAAACGTGTTCATTTCGGGGTCCGGAAAGTGCCGATTCTTTCGTTCAAAATCAACTTGTATTTGATTTTTCTCTTATCAAATTCATACTTACACCAGAATACATCTTCGTGAGCAGAAAATAATAACGGAATAGGTTCTCATGAACCCATTTGCACTCTCGACATAAATAAAGAACATAAGGCCGCGAATACACAGGCAACACATCGCTCCTCCCCTTTTATTTCGGTACACTGCCGCTGCATTGCAGCTTTCAATGAATTTCATTGCCCCTGGCCATATTGCTAATTTCCTTCGAAATTGATTCGTTTTCTTCAAATTTCTTGTTTCAGACGAGCCAGAAGGCTGCCAGGATCGAGGAATAAGTGGTCTGTTTGGGAGGTCGAGTGGAGAAGAGGAGAATGCAGATGTGAACACTTTGCAATGCGGAATGTCGGATTTGATCGAAACAACCGTTCGGTGAGTTGTTGATTGTTCCGTTCCGACTCATCTGAGTATGCGTTGCAGTTTGACAAATGATGCTGCACAATCATCTGCTCGGTGCACCGCACTCCTTTGCCTCCACTTCTAATCCACAAGGAGGACCCCATTCACATTCCGTTTCTGTTCTCAACGACGGTATGTCTCAGAAGTTTTCGTAACTCCCGCTATTCTTCCTCATTCCAGCTTCAATTCTTGCGAGTTCCGTGTCTCATCAGGAGGAGATCAAGCGCGAATTCCACACTCGAGAGGGCGTCTACAAGCAGATGACACAAGCCGAATACGTGCGGCCAAAGAACCACCAAATGAGTCAGCTGCAGAGTCGCGATGCGCAGAACTTCCAGGCCGTGCCTGTCAGGGTCTCCTTCCTCAGTCTCGATTCCGTTCGCAACCAGAACGATGTATGTCATTCCTGCCTAATTTGTCTCTATTCATTCACTCCTGATTGCAGGTTGCTCGAGACGACGATATGGACGAGCGATGGTGCGACAAAATGTGCTTCAATGTCGCCAGGGAGCTCTATATTTACAATTATGGGTAGGCTCATTGTTTGAGGAGAACAAGAAGAACAAGAAGAAGCAGATGAATTGCAGTGGCCCTTTCGGTGCCGCAGACATCAACAATCCGCTGGACAAGCGACTCTACAAGGGCACCTATCCGACCTGTCACGACTTCAACAGGGAAAGGCTGTCCGAGAAGAGCTGCAGTCTGATAATCGGATTCTCCGCAGGGCAAATGCAACTGCTCGATCCACTCGCAAAGGAGTACCAGATCAGCAGACTCTACAACGAGGAAAGGCTCATCGAAAAGACTAGTGTCACTTGGGTTCAATGGCTGCCTGGTGAGGAATCTTTTAGAAATACAAGTGGTCTAAGCTATTTTTAGGCCGTATTTTTGAATACAATTTAATCTAATAATTAATTACAAAAACGGTAATCGGAATTCAATTTTCACCATAGAAAGAAATGTTAGAATGTATGGTTTCGTCGCTTTTCCAGTTACACTATGCCCTAGGCATATATTAGGATTTAGTTTTTTTCTGTGATATAAAGAAATGAGCTAACCTTATCCGATCTCAAATCGCTATGGATTGATGCAGAGTAGAAGTAGTTTTCAGATTTGGATTCAAAATAAAATTCCGCGTACTCTACATACCATCAATTTAACCAAAAATCATAAAGTAAAAAGATGTTCGAATTTTCTGCGGCCAAGTCCGAAAAAGGCCGTCACCGGTATACTTAAGGCATTACTAATCGGAAAATGATGAGCCCATACATTTTTACACTTCTCCCTATAGTAAGAATTGATTCTCATTGACTTTTTTCGAAAATTATCATTAGAAATAAAATTATTCAAAAAATAAGTACTAAAGATAGTTTAGACCACCCTGTACGGTAAGTTAAATAATTAATTTGCAGGCCAAGATCACCAATTCATGGTCTCATATGCAAGTGGCTGCATCTACGTCTTCCACGACGAATTGCCATGTTCCCCAGGCCCTCCTAGTTATCAGCTCGTCAAACAGGTATGCCGATTCATTTCTCTATCGGAAATGCACAGATGAATTGCAGGGCGAGAAATTCTCTGTATTCACGTGCAAGAACAAAGCGACAAGAAATCCCCTGTTCAAATGGCAAATCGGGGATAAGCCAATCACCCAATTCGCCTTTACGAATGATGGCAGAATGCTCGCCACCGTTTCCACTGTAAGTTGTCTTTTTGTGCGTTTGTTTTGAGGTGAATTCAATTGCAGGATGGCTATTTGCGCATCTTCAACTATACCCAAATGGAGTTGCATTCCGTGATGAAGTCGTATTTCGGTGCTCTGAACACATTGGCCTGGAGCCCAGATGGAAAGCTGATTGCAACGGGAGGGGAGGACGACTTGCTGACTGTGTACAATGTGCACGAGAAGCGGGTTGTCTGCAGAGGACACGGCCACAAGAGTTGGATTTCCCATGTGGGTTTGCAGCAGTGCAATTCTCAATGCGCATTGTGAGTGAATGAGTGGATTGCAGGTTGCATTCGACCCCTTCTGCACAGTCACAGAGCAGGACATGGCTGCCACGAATGGCTCCTCTGCTGCAGACGAGTCCACTCTGCAGGCCATGTCCTCCATCGGCGTTTCCGATGTGAATGACGTGATTCTCCGAGAGCAGAAGCCTTCCTCTTCTGCCAAAGGTAGGATTTGAAGATTTCCTCCTGTACATAGGCGGTAGTCACAAATATATGGGGACGCATTTTCCAAATCGAATATTGGAGAAAAATTAATGATTCAATATCATCTCCTTCGTCTATAAATAATATTACAGATCATATTCTAATGAAAGCTAAAGAAAAAAACCTGCATAAAATAATTCATATGAGCGTCAGCACTTACTTCAAATTTTCTAAATTCCCTTAATGGTAAACCTATCAGGGCTTTATCGAAAAGTAATTATATTTCCATAATTGTGGTCGCCCTGTAGAACTAGTGCATATATTGCACTTGCAGGCCCTGTGCGTCGTTTGGTCACCCAAGCAGGCTCCTCCATTCATTCTGGCTCGTTCGCCTCATTCGGCACAGTGGCACAGCCAGGAGTGGGTGTCTGCTATCGAATTGGCAGTGTTGGTCACGACACGAACCTCTGCCTATGGGATATCACTGAGGATATGCTCAAGGTGCGGGAAATTCTTCGTATGAATATCTTCAATGAAATGAGAATTTGCAGCCTGCCAACGTGCAGAGACACAGAAATTCAACGATCATTGCACCGATGCTTGGGCTCGAGATACAGGTGAATTTGAGAATGTGCAGACAGACGGACAGAATAATACAGACAGTTTTGCAGACATCAAGTTCTGGCAGACTAGACCCGCTTTGCGAGGCATCGCCTGCAACTTCGTCTTCGAGCGAGAAGCCAAAGAAGAAGAAAGCTTTCCACAAAAGGGGATTCACTCTCGGCAGATTGGGAGGCAACGACAGGTGGGGAGAAGAGGAGAAGAGGAGAAGAGGAGAAGAGGATGGATTGGATGGATGAATGAATGAATAAATGAATTTTGCAGGAGAAGAATAGATACCCCTTCTTCGAATGCGAATTCCATGGCTCAAGAAGAAAGTCGAATATTGGGAACGAGAATCTGCCCGAGAATGGAAGACATACCTCTGATTGGTAGGAAATGAATGAGACTGCAGTAAGAATGGTTCCTTTTGCAGAGCCACTTGTTTCGAAGAAAGTCTCGAACGAGCGACTGACATTCCTGGCGTTCAGGAGGGATGCATTCATCACTGCCTGTCAGGAGGGATTCGTCTGCACCTGGGCCAGGCCTAATCGAGTATGTTTCTGATTCTGTTGAAGGTTTCCTACAAAAGACTCGCAAGGGAAGCGCACAGATCTCGATAAAATTAATTTACTAAACAAAGGTTTTCGATGACGGCAATCACGGTAGTAAAGTCAAAATTCGTCAATTAGGGACTTGGAAACAGAAAATTGATTTTAAAAAATCAGATGAAAATAACTATTTTGCAAAATACTATGAAAATATTACCAAATTTGAATGCGAGTCTTTTAGAAATAAGTCTTCTTTATAAATGAATCTTTTACAAGTGAGTGTCTAAGTGTCTTTTACAAGAAGTCCTCTTGAAGGATTGCAAGAAATGGATGAATGAATTGCAGGCGAATGGCACAATTTCTGCAGGAAACATCGGCAGTGACTACAGCAGTTTTGCAGAGTTCCCCATCACGAACAATGCAACTAGCAGTCCTGTCACTGCACTCAATCGAGACAGAGACAGAATAGGGGAAAGGGACAGGGATTACGGCAATTCTTCCACTTCCTCTGCAGCCTGTGCAGTCATTTCTGGCACTCAAGGAGCTTATTCCCTCTAGTCAACTCTTCCAAATCCACGTAAGTTATCATTGTCATTCTTCTCTTTGTATATACAATTCTATTTTGCTGATACTGTAATCTCATAGATTTTGAATTACCTGAAGGAACGTTGGAAACCAGCGACTTCTTCTTCTCTAATTCATGTTTTCAAAGAAGAAGATTGTTTTGTTGCTTTAAAGACGGGCATATTTATTGTGTAAGTCGAACATTTTTACTTACATTTCTCCTGTTTGTTGTAATGAGTGAAACAAGAAAAGGGACTTCCTAGATATATTAATACCGCGTGATGAACTTCATCATATTCCTATTTCCATTTGTAGAAATTTATCCAATTTTACAACTCAGAATCGATGTTTAGAAGTGTAGGATTTGAATTGAAATTTGTGTAGATCAGTAACTTTTCATACGGTTTCATTTTTTCGTTGTCAAATAAATTTTCTACCTTTTGATAGTTCATTATTTGCCAATATTACGGTCGCTGAACCGATGAATATCTTGATTTATTGCGAATTCATTCAGCTTTTGATGTTTGCAGGAAAAGAGCCGAAATGCAGCCGGGAGGATCGTCCTCGGTGAATGGAACTACAGCTGCAGGAGGGTCAGCCGACAAAATCACGAAGGACGAAGTCGAGCTGTATGACAGGCAGATTCGGCTGTGGGGAATGGATGCGCAGAATAGGTCTGTCTGGGGAATGGGGGGAAGAGAATGAATGCAGATAAATTGCCAATGATTGCATTGCAGACTGCGCGCCTCGTCTGTGCTCGTGTTCGGCCTGTCTGGTTTGGGTGCAGAAGTGGTGAAGAATCTGATGCTTTGCGGGCTAAAGTCCCTCACAATCATGGACGACAGAGCGGTGGACGAGGAGGACAGAATGGCCAATTTCCTTATCGCTGCAAACGCTCCAAATGGAATGAATGTGAGTCTGCGCATTTCTTGTCGAGACAATAATGAATTGCAGCGCGCTCTGGCGAGTGAGGCTAAAACTGCAGTGTTGAATCCAATGGTGGAGTTGCGAGCTGTGGAGGGCTGTCTCGATTCGCTGCAAGAAGCCGACCTGAAGCAGTTCAGTCTAGTTGTCCTCATCGATCAGCCATATCCAATTGTGGAGAAACTCGATTCGTTCTGCAGGCAAAACAACATCAAGTTTGTCATTTTGATAACAACTTTCATTGCTTTCATACCACAACATGGATGTTGCACACATATTGCATCTCTCCTCTCTTAAACTCAACCCTCTAGAAATAGCATGCGCCGCGCAAGGAGAGAAGAGATAGCAAACACCGTATTTCCTCTAATAGAAGTCCCGGGACTTCCATTTTTCAACCTCCCAATTTTAGAAAAATTCGACTTTTTCAAACCGTCATAACTCGTCACCTGATAAATGTAGAGAGCTTAGGATTAAAAGTAAATATGATCTAAATCTAAATAATTTGAAGAATGCATAAAACACTTTCCAAGATGGTCTGAGTTGGGCAATGAGTAGATCTGGAAATTCGAAGAGGGCTTCAATTAGAGGAAAATACGGTAAAAGGGCAAAAGGGAAAGGAAATAGCGGGAGGAGGAGAAATGTGGCTCGTGCGAGTTGCAAAGAGTGTAACACCCTTGTTGTGGCGTGAAAATAATATAGAGAATAATATGCACGATTTGTTTGCAGGTTTATGACCGGCTCTGTGTTCGGCTGGGTCGGGTTCGCCTTTTTTGACTTCAATGGATGCAGATTCCAAACGTGAGGCGGCATTCCATTTATTGAAGAAGCGGGCCTAGTTGTTCGATTGCAGGAAAATCAAGCAGATCGACATGTGCGATTTGGAGGGCGGAGATAGTGGGGGGAATGTGGACGGGCAGCAACAGCCCATCGAACTCGACAATGACAGATATGAGAAAATGGTTTGTTTCTGACTACTTCACGACTTTACGAACCTTATCCTTTGGGAACGTCCTGCATTTACCTTCATTGTGGACGAAGAAAACGAGAACTATCTTTGTCTCTCGCTTTTCCTTACTATTTTCAAAGGATAAGGGTCGTAGGGTCGTGGCTTACAATTAAATGAACGATTCATTCATTCATTCATTCAGGTCTACACCTATCCTTCATTCAAAGAAGCCTTCAACGTGGAATGGAACAATAAGAAGTACCTGCGCAAGAGCAAACGAGTCGTGCCTCCCAGCTACTTTGTTATCCGAGGTGCACTCTTTCAGAATAAAACATTGAAAATGAAATTGCAGCGTTCTTGCGCGCTCAGGAACAGAGCATTCTGACTGGGGATGTGGAGAAGGATATTGAAGCGCTCAAGAGCGTCATTCATAAGGAGGTTTGTGGTTGAATAAAAACGTAGAAAAGAAAAAATAAAATAAAATATTTTCAGATCTGTTTTGCAAATCAGGAAGTCAACGACACCACCTACAAGGAGGATCAGTTGGATTAGTAAGGATAAAGACTTTTAATTGAAAAAGAAACGAAATGAATTTTAGCTACTTCCCTCCTCAGCTCTCCCCCGTCTGTGCGATCATTGGAGGATTCATGGGACAGGAAGGCATCAAGGTTTGTCTGCTTGTCTCTTTGAATATGAAGCCAACTTTGTCACATCAACGTTTGACATCATTTAGCCTGTACGCTTATGTGCAGCTAAAACTGTTCAAATACGAATGGGGTTATGGAATAGTAGAGGAAAATAACTCGGCCGAATGTTTTAATTAGGTTACTTGTAACGAAATTACAAATTCCCCTTCCGTAGTTACTGATATTCGAAATTGTCCGTGTGTTTGTGCGTCGAGTCTTCCTCCTTCTTGCATTACGATCTCAAATTGCAGGCTCTAACTGAGATGGAGCACCCACAGCGCAACATCTTCATCTACTCGGAATTCGACACTTCGGGAATCGTCTGTCATTTCCCTCCCAGCTAGAAAACAGGCAACGACAGGACAGGCGGCAATAGGATCATTTCTCACGCGAACTTCCATCTCCAATCGAATTGAACACTTCTTTATCAGCCATCATTCCGGTTATCTTTTTATTCTTATTTTGTTGATTTTATATTGTTCTACTTCTATGTCATTGATCTCTCGGATTTTAAATCGATCGTCATTTCTATGACACGCACAGCTTCATGTGCTTGAAAAATAAACAGGTCACTCATTGAAATGGGTGTTTTTGTTTTGCGAATAAAGTGAAGCTTTTAAAGTAATTTCGATTTCAGATTCTGCTTTTACGCGGTTAATTACCCCTCCAGTACATTTTACTCGATTTTTATTTACGCTTTTTTATGCCCAATCTCATCTTCCGGCTATTTCAGGTTGTCCTCTTTTCGAGATATTCGTGGGGGAGTCCGACTAGTTGATGAAAATGAAAAATATCGAGAATTTTGAAAGTTTGAATGAATGGTCATTTCGCGTATGACACAACATACACATTACCTGACGACAATTCCAATGGCAATGATAGGAAATCGTCGTAAGATAATTAGCATGCATGTATTCGCGGAGTGATTATTGATTCAAACGTCCAAAATTCGATATTTCTCATTAAATAGTCTGACTCCCACAATACTAATCGACTTCCTCTCTATTTCACACAAAAAAATAAGACGATGGCGCTGTGCAGAGAAGGGTGAACTAGTATAGGAAAGAGGGAAGGTGAAAAGAAGCGCGAAAGGGGCAAGGTCAGGCAAGTGCAGACTGCAAAGCGTATGCAGAGCGACTGCGTTTCTGCTTCTTTGGATGTGCCTTTTTATTTAAATTAACTTGATTAGCATAATTACTATTTTATTCTAGAATATATGTAGAAAGTCTGCCTGTAGATGCTAAGCATTTGTTAGAGCGCATGTTATTGATTTTCATTTCTAAATTTGTCTCAAAATGGCTTCTGTTGAAGATTAATTTCATATTTCGTTTTCTATGTCCCAAAATGGGTATTCATGTGAATTTCGTTTTCATTTTTCAGCAAATCACCTTATCATTTCCCATGTGTTATATTTCATGTGATCTCATGTAAATTCATTTGAAAATTCTCAATTTTCTCTAGCATTTCAAATTCGTTTTCCCCACTCCCAAGTTCCTCGTTTTCTCGTGATGTACCTCATTGATTATCCAATCAGTCATTAGTTTCAGGCTGTTGATCACAGCTTCAAGTTTCTGCCTCAAGTTTCTGCTTCTCTGCCAATCACAACAGTCAGAATGTCCTCTTCTTCTTCCTCTTCTTCTTCTGAATCAGAATCGAGTGATGAGGAAAAGAAGGTGGGTTGAACACGAGATAAAATACAGCAGCATAATTCTTTTTAAAATGAGTACATTCCATGCACAGGCTGTGGAATGTCACTTCTCCACTACGCCGTTTATTCTCCTCCTTATGCTCTAAACCAAACGGGTTATGTAAAATGAAAAGCTAGGGGAGATGAGTTAGAGAGGTAGAAAAGTTACAGTAAATTGCGTTTTAATTTAGATGAGCTCGAATTCTTCATCTGAATCGTCGTCGAGTTCGATCGAGGCAAAGAAGAAGAAAGTCGGCAGGAAACCCAAGACTATTCAGAGTGGTGAGTGGAGAAAATCAGAAGGAGAAAGCCTGTCAAAATTTCTAATTGCCACTCTTGTGAAGTAAAATCGTGCAAAGTTCTCTCACTTTGTCCTTTACCAAAAATGTATAGAAATTCGAAAAATAAGCTTGTTTTGACTTGATCATTCCCTGAAAGAAACTCCCCTAGACCTGATCAAATGCAATGTGTTTTCAGAATCTGATGCGTCAGACAATGAGGAGGAAGAGGAATCAACGTCCAAGCAGAGGAAACGAAAGCAGCCGGCCACGACCAGTTCCACTAGAAGAGTGCCTGTCTCCAAACGAACCAGGAATATGAGTGACGGGGTGAGTTGAAGGTGGAGCAAGCCTAGGGAGAGAGGGAGGGCGATCGCCAGAAACCCTTTGCGTGCGATCCCCACTCCCAGTATAATTTTTTGTTTCGTTTGATGAAAGTGCTCCCTAGGTCTGAGGGGGAGGAGAAATGACAAGCAACCGAGTGGAATGATTCAGGATCACATAGACGACGAGATATTCGAGGATGAAGAGGACAAGCGACGAGTGATGGCCATGAGCGAGAAGGAACGAGAGCAGGAAATCTTCAATCGAATGGAGCAGCTCGAGACAAAGAAGGCCAGGTGGGGAAAATGAATAAGGGGGGAGTGAATGAGATATGATGATACGTATTGCAGAGAGCAGATCGAGAAGAAACTGGCAGCCAAGAATGCAGCCTCCTCGTCGACAAAACCGACGCGAAGCGGCAAAAAGAGAGGCAGCGACAGCGAAGACGGCGGAGGCAGTGCTGCGTCTTCGCCTCGCAGAGCAAAGGGCTCCTCGGACTCGGAAGAAGACCTTGATTTCCACAGACCGAGTGAAGTCGCCAAGAAGAAGAAACAGAAGGATGCGATGGCCACACTCAGGCAGCAGAGACTCGAGAAGGAGAAGAAGAATGGTATGCAATTTTGGAACAGGAGTGCGCGAATTTTTTATTTAAATTTTTTCGAAGTCAAAATGTTGTTATTTTTAAAAATCCTCGAGGTTCGTGCACCCCTGTTCTGGGACACGCAGAAAAGCAATTATGAAATTGCAGCCAAGAAAGCCAAGGCCTCGGGTGCCCTGTCACTGGACGCTGTGTTCGGCAAGGATGAGGAGGACGAAAGCGACTCCGACAGCTCGTCTTCCAGTTCCAGTTCTGCATCCTCAAGGTCTGTCATTTTGTGTGTCTGTCAAGAACTGTGAACGACAGTCTGGCAATTGCAGATCTTCCTCTTCCAAGAAGTCTTCTGCATCGAGCAAGGGCAGTGGCGATGAGGAGTCCAAGCCACCTGCAAAGGAGGTCTGCCAATTCATTCATTATTTCGTTTCGAAGAAGACTAGTTTCAGGTGGAACTTCTGCAAGAGTTAGTCCCAGCCCGTCTGTCTCGCTTCAAGTGCTCCAAGATTGTGCACGCTCCCTTCTTCAAGCAGGTCGTTGTTGGCTGCTACATTCGCATTGGAGTCGGCCCGATGGGAGGTGGCCAGAGTCGATATCAGGTATGCTTGCCTGTTTGCACGTCTCCCTCCAAACATACAGAAATTAATGATTGTCTGTTTCAGATAATGGAAATAGTGAATGTGGTCGAAACTGCCAAAGTCTATGCTCTCGAGGATACCAAAACGAACAAAGTAAGAGCGAATTCCTCTGCCATTGCAGAGTGCAGAATGTAGAATGCAAATGAGTAAACGATTAATGTCATTTGCAGGGCTTTGTGCTTCGATTCGGAAAGAAGGAGCGAGTCTATCGCCTGGAATTCATCTCGAACAGTCCATTCAGTCAGGCAGAATTCGAGGAGTGGTATGCAGTCAACAAAATGGAGGTACGCTCTCTCGTGCAGTCCGTCTGGGCGGTTCATAAGATGAAGAGATAGATGATTTCTTTTTTATGCCTGCATTTCTATCCATTCCTTCACTTCACTCAGACTCCACATCCTTCAACTCAATTCTCCTCCCTCTTCTTCTCACTCTGCTTTCAATCGAGTTTAATCGACATGAATCAAAGTCACTAAAATGCTAAATTCTGAATTTCAGGGTACCCTCCCACGAGTGGACCACATCGAGAAGAAGAAGAAGGACATTGACGAAGCCATGACTCATAGATACACGGATACTGAGATCGAACAGGTCAGTCATCATATCATCATGCTCAATTAAATGTCTCTGCACATGCAGGAAGGCAGAGAGGCTGAGACAGCACTATTATATTCAGTTGAAACAGTCTGCTTCTTGTAAATCACGTGCATTTCTAAGAATTTATGAAATTCGAACAAGGGATAGGACTAGAGGAGAGAAGAGGAAGATAGGGGTGTGCATTTGGTCTCAAAATGAATGCATTCAATCTGGAGCAGAATATTAGAAATTTCCTTTTATGCAGAATATGTATTTGTGCTTTTCTGCATTTTGAACCAAAAAAAGAATCATTATCAACTACTCTTCAATGGCTTATCCATCCTATTCCAGATTGTGAAGGAGAAGGGTCGATTCGTCCAGGCACCCAGGAATCTGGCCATGATTAAGGGTGATCTCATGAAGAAGAAGGTACGCTTATTTATTATTTATTCAAATTTTCTGATAACTGACAACGAAGGACTGAATGAGAAAGTGGCTAAATGCTCTGCTAGAGACTCGGTAAGGGAAATGGAGAGATTTGGTTAGCTAGAAGAAATGCAGGAAGAAGAGTGGAATAAGTGAATTAGGTAAATTAAAACAACGATAAGAGGGGACTAGTTCTTGATTAACAACTTGTCAATGCAAAATAAGAGGAAACGAGAAAATCTTTCGGGAAAGATTTGGAAGAATTGTATGGCTTTTGATATTGAAGAGTTGAAGGCAGTGGAAGTAAGAGTTGAATTGTGTTAACTGACGACGAGGTACATTTTCATTCCTGTCTGATTGTCGTCTTCCTCTGCATTCGGCATTCAAGCATTCTGCCCAGCTCCCAAATTTCTCGGCGTGTTTTCTCCTCTCCAGGCCTTCATTTTCAAGATCGTTTCAATGGCGAACAGCACTGTCAGAGCGACACAGACCACCTAAACAAAGCCTCTTTTTCTGTATGAATATAATAACATAATAATTCGTAGATGACGGAATCATTACATGACGCTAACTTTCTTTACCCACATTTCCTCACTATTCTCAATTCATGCATATCCTATTATTCTATCGCTATTTATGAATTGCCAAATTGACATACAGCGCTCATGATTGCTGCTCCTCTTCCATCGGTTCCCCAACTGGCGGAGAGATGAACCATCAGCCAGATCGAGATGAAGTAGAACAGAGTGTTGATTCCATAGAATAGAAGTTCCTGCGAATGAGATGAGGTATGAGGGATATGCAGAAATGCAGACAGGACTTACGACAACAATCAATCCTTCTCGGGTTGGCTCGTCTTTGATCGTGAGGTGAGGGAAGCAGACATAGCCCAACAGGAAGGCAGAGACGACTAAACTAGGAGAATCTTGTGCTTCTTCTCATATCATAAATTTTTTTGCAAATTTCCCCTAGCTCTGCATCCTATGTATACATGTGTTTTTTTTTCAAGAAATCCTTCTGGAGGAAAAACTAACCAATCATAGTTTCGAAAGTGATGTGCTCAGTCCAGGCTGCAGTTGTGGAGCGTCTGTCTGCACAAATTGCCAATACAAAGGCTATGAAGGCAAGAATCTAAACAACATCTTTGAGTTTGTATAGAAGCTTGTTGATGACGGACAATTTCTGCGAGTTTGAGCACTCCAGGAATGGTAGCCATGAACCCAGTGTTGAGTTGTCCCTGTCTGTTCGTCGGAATCACCTGGATCTTCTTGGCCATGTGGAATTGCAGTTTCTTCTTTCCCTCGCTGCAAATTTTCAATGCCCAATTCCATTCAGTTCAGTCATATCATCAGGATTGTCACGAAGTCGAAATTGAAAAACACATTCGAAATCGAAGCTGACTTTTCAACTTTACTTTCGTGAACGCAATCAAAGTTCAGATTTTCAAAATGTACTTCGAAGTCGAAGCTTCGTGACAGATAGCCTTGCATATCATCACTCGATTATGCCCATTAACAAAGACCTTTTGTATGCGAAAGATTTGCAAAATTCGATGGGTGTGTCAATCACCTATTACCGCACTTTAAGTTTAGGCGCCTTTTAGTTGCCATTATTTAACTCTTCTCTCTTTTTACGCGATAAAAATATTATTTTGTCCCGATGCTTCAATATAGGCGAGAGGCATTTCTCCCCTTCAGGAAAAGCACCAAGCAAAAGGGAGAAGGGTGTGCTATACCGTCTGAGATATTTCTTTGCGGGGTACGTATTTTGGGGGTAAAAGCTTGTCTTCGTTAGTGCGCATGATCGTGCGGTGATGTAGAACAATTACTTGCTGGTCTGCATTTTCGGTCTGTGAAAATCGTCGGAGTGGGGGATTTCTTTCGCAGGTCCAATATCAACTGTTCCTTCGTCGTTTTCAGAACGAAGCATCTGAAATTGTCGAAATTAGGTATTCGGAAATTTGGAATGAGAATGAAATCGAGAATGACATTTGTCGGACATTGTACACTGAAATGGAGAAGGCACAGGGCTAACTGGCTGCAATGCGGGTAATCGGCAGGGCAAATAAAGGATTTCCACTTGAAATGAACAGAAGGCTGTAAGAAGGAACAAGGAGGAAGAAGTAGAGGAGATCAGTTACATCAAAGGGGAATCGATACAGGGCAAGGACACGAATATCTCACAAGGAATGTAAACAGTATGCAAATCATGGATCTTGCTCAAAACTCTAGTAGGTTATCTAAATCGAATGCGCTAAACACGTTGGTCAAGTCGAAAAAGCGCTATAAAGGTCCCAAATAGTCCGCAATTTGGCTGCGAATTTCCCTTTGCTACAGCAGCGAATAATGGCATTATCAACGCTCGACTTTACAATGTAAGCTAATTTTGAACTTTGTTGATGCATGGCGATGAAATGAATAGTTGAAATTTGAAACCAAAATACGAAGCTATCCGGGGTCTTTAGCGTTTTTTGACTTGATTATCGTAATCAGCGTGTTCGATTTGAGTTACCCACCAATTTTGAGCAGGATCCGCGATTTACACACTTTGCATTCCTTGTCAAGGAAAAGTTCCCCTATGGAAACTGCAGGAACTTCGGGAGGAAGTCGAAGAAAACCTTCCCCCGTTCCCCGAACCGGGGAAACTTCCCCGAGATATGAACATGGGAAATTAAATTCTAGAATATCGATTCACAGGAATGGAGGAATGAACAGAGAGGAGAGAAAGCTTTGTTGAATGAATCGGCTGCAAGATCTAATCTGCAAGAATGAATATTCTTAGGAGAATTTGTAAATTTGTGACCACAGAGTGAATTCACACGTAAATATGGTCCGTGTTTTGTCTGGCTGACTGTCTGAAGTGAGAACCTTCGCCTCCTCCTCGATTCTTCTGTATATGGTGTTGACCGTTATTTTGCTATTGTAAGTGGAAGAGAAATCTTCTATCGTCTATCTTTTCGTGTCTCTTTATGTTGGAAGAAGGTTGAAGAATTGAAGAAAACACATGAAAATAGGAAAAATCTGACTTCCGAAAACATATAATGGGGTACGATGGTATGAGAGGAGTTGGAGAGGGAAGGAATTCAATGTAAACAAACATCCTATTCTTCTGTAAAAGGTTCACTGATTCTTTGAAAAAATGCGAATTTTGATGAAAAGGAGAGACGGATCAGTCATATCGATTAGAGTGGATTTGCGAGATTTGGAATACGAAAGTGCCAGGAGGAGAGAAATAAAGAAAGGGTGGAATATTGAGAGGGCGCGGTCGCGCACGCATTGCAAAGGGAATGAATGAATGAATGGAGTTGCCAAATTTGGAATGAACCGTAGGATGTGAATGTGAATGAATGAGGTGAAGAAGAGGAATTGTGAACCTTAAAGGAAAGGACAGGATAATAAAATTTGATAGCGTCTTGACATGGCTGATAAGGTAACGATGATGATGATACTGATATGATTTGATATGGCTGATTGTGGCGAGAGCGAAGAGAGAGGTGGAGTTGAGAAAACAAGCAGACTGCGAGATGAATCGATGTTATGTTTATCAGTATCAATGTCAGGGCTGTTTTCTCAGGGTCACTGCCGTCTTCCCTCTCCTCTTCTTCTCGCCTTCAGCCTTCATTCTTTCATACTTCTCTTTTGGCAGACCGCAATTTATCACTTTATCAGCCTGTTTAATTATGTTCATTCACCATCTGCAGAAGGAATGGAGAAGATGTGAGAGGAGATATGATTTTTGGACGAGAGGAATCGATACTTTTTGTATGTGAATTCACAGACAAGACATGAAAATTTATGGTAGTGCGCGAGACGAAATGACAGACTGAACAGACCATAAGCAACTTAAGCTGCAGAGACTGAAATTATGACCGTGCAGACTTGCCTATAGCAAGGGAACGATGCAATGAGAGGAGGTAGAGAGAAATAGACTATCAAAAAATGCAGAGACAAAAATGGAGATGATGCGAAGAGAAATTAACGAGACTGGTATGTATGAGGCAAAAGAGCGAAAGAATAGAAGTGAAAGAGTGAGAGTTTGAAAAACTAGGCGAATTATTCGCGCAAACACATGAAAGGAGGGAAAAAGATGGACAACTTTCAACTTTCCATAGATAACTCGAGTTAATTTGCCACACAATCGAGGCTGGATTTGAGTTGGAAAGGAGAATGTTTTGGAGAACTGCACAGAAATTCGAATGTTCTTCTGCAGGAGAATGAGAAGAGGTTGAATGGTAATAAAGGGCACAAATGTGGTCAGCAAACTCGTAATAAAGGCCATTGCAGAGAGGCAGAGAGGCAGAGAGAGAGAGAGAGGGAGAGAAGATAGTAGCACACACAGATTAACACAGAAGGTCAATGTTATTGTTGCGTGGTTCTGTTCTGTCTCCAGACCTATTGCCAGTCGAACAGATTTATGAGATAAGCCCTTACCCACTAAATATGGAAGATGGGCTGCAATTGATGATAGTCAAAATTAGGAGTCAATAGGTGGAAATGGAATTGAATTCTGAATGGTCGTGAATTCGAATTGCAGTGATGGAAGAGAGTTTTTTTTTGTATCGCGCGAAGCGCACAACGCAAAGTGTAATGGACGATGGGCGTGTTCGTCTTCTGGCAAATTTGATATTTCCCCTTTCGCTTTTCTATTTCAGATGGGCCATTCTCCATTCTCCATTCTCATCTTCCATTTCGGCATTTTGGCATTTTAGACAAACGTGCGATCATTAATTGATCGGGAAAGTTTTCATGAAAAACCGAACAAGAGTGATTATAATGGGAAAGTGACTGCAGCTCATTACACTTGATCGAATGAAAGGGGGAAACGAGAACGGGAGAGAGAGAGAGGAAGTGAAGAAGTAAGAATGATGATGATTGTGTTGAGTCCTGAACTCTTTGATTACTGCCTGATGCTTGATGTTAAGCCCTGGGTTGTTTTTATCTTTCAATGTGTTCGACTTTGTTCGGAAACAACAGCCTGACTAACCAAACGAGTTTCCGTGGTGCCGTCAGGATTCCTTATCGTGATCGATTCGGCTCCTCTATGGCTCATTTGATTGTGGACGAAAGTGGGAATGGAAGTGTTGTTGGGGCGGACGGGGATGGCAGCCGAGGCGTATTGCAGCTCACCTAAATGCGTTCGATTGGCACGTATTTCACAGCTGCTTACTGCTGACTGCAGAGTGCTAATCAATAGACAGTCCTCCGTGACTGTTTGAATGAGATGACTTTGCCTCTGACTTGAAATTAGACTTACGAGAGAAATTAGACAAATCGAATTGGAGAGTTGCAGAAAGCGGGCAGGAAAGGGTACAAAGAGAGGAGGTAGAAACAGAAGCAGAGATGGACAGAAATCTCCTCAATCTGCCTGTATTTTTGCAGAAAGCAGAAAGTCCTCATATTTTCTCGTTTTTCTTCACTTCGGCAGACAGCACTACACGCGCAGAGTTCTGGCAAGAAAGTGAAAATAACATGGAAAGAAACAGGAGGGAAGAGGAGAGGAAGGGAAGCCAAAGGCAAGGGGTCCTAAGTCAACAGGAAGACAAACAGCCATCCAATTCTAAGGCCATTTCACATTTACGAGCTTATTTTAATTCCTAAACCGATAACAAATCGAGAGACTTGGAGAATGTATATAGTGAATAGTGAATTTTTTGAAAAAAAAACTTACGAGGTTGTAAAAACTCGTTGATAAATTGAACGGAACGCCGTGAAAGATGGATGAATGCAGAGGTCTGTACAGAACAGAATACAGGAGAGTTGACTACAGGAGAAGAAGAAGAAGGAGATGGAAAGGGGAAGATGCTATGACTTATTGATACTGATGATGGCCTTGTTCTGTTCGATTTGATGGCAAAACTCGCGTTCTTCAACTGACAATTTTGACAACTAACTTTTGAAATGTTATGATCAAGTGAATTGAGAGATGGAATGAGTTTTGGAATAAATGAAATGCGAAGGAAAGAAGGATGAAATGGGATCAAGCAATAATCCATTGGATGTGAGATACTCTTGAGAGAAGCAGAGTAATTTATAAAGGAACAGAGAAATTGTTGTCAAGTAACAGATGAACGAATGAAAGATGAAGCATGAAATGGTTCTTGGCTTCTGCTGCCAGAAGTGTTTTCCGACTGCTTTTCCTCGTCGATAATTTTGTTGAGATGAATCATTTTCCCCTCCTTCAACTTCTCCAAATTATCGATTTTATGGAAATGAATTTACCTATGATGCTTCGTTCAAATAAAGGAAATAGGTCTGCCGGTAGGTGAATCATTTTTGGAAGGAAATGTTACATTTTTGGTTGTCATGGAAATTCTAGATTCTAGATTGATTCCCCTGCATTATTAATTAAAGTTTCATCAAATAATTATCTGTCTCTGTCAGTGCGGGAGAACATGGGCTGATGGGTATAAATTGGTCGAGAAAAGATGAGAGGAGAAATCGAAAGAGACAGACTATGTATGAGGAATGAGAGAGGAAGAATCCAGAGATATGACTGACAGAATGGCCTATTCATTAATTCCTGAAGATTTAAAACATCAAAAAGCTGCAGATTTGAATTTGGAAAAAGATGAGTGAATTCGATGAAATTAGCTGTGAGAAATGCACAGAAATCAACAATCCTACCCCAATTATGAATGACTTCTCCTTCGTTGTTGTCCTTGCTGATTTCAAAGAACGGATTTGCCATTCATCTGAAAATCGATCTGAATGCGAGGCGCGAAAAATCAAATGCAGAAGCAGAGACAAAGACATTACGAGTTAAGTGTTCGAAAAACAGGCTGCGATGAGATGTGGGAATGAACGTGTGTTAACTGCACGTTGAGTGAAGTGAAGCCGCCAACCTGCAGCGAGAAGCATGGAAATGAAGAAATGCGATTCTCTGCCTCAAGAAGTTTAGTATCTCGAGTTGGAAATAAGAATATCTCTTCCTCTCCTTTACTTTGTATAATCTCAACGAGTTAGACACAGCGCTCATACACAATCACACAATCACTTGGTAACTGAGAATGAGCTCGGGAAGCAGCAGCTAAGCATGAGTCTATTTTCACCTTCTCTCTCTGCTTTTACCTGCCCCTCGCCTTCTCCTCTTACTTTGTTCGTTGTGTTCCTCCTTCAAGTGGTTTTTTTTTCCGTTTGACTGACAAATGTTCACGGAATAAGTGAAGGGGGCGAGGGGAGGATAAGCAACTTGGAAAACCCATGAAATTATCTAATGATGAACTGATGGAGTGTGAAAGATGAAATCGCCTTTCCTCTCTGATCACTCTAATCATCGTCCCATTTCATTGAGTGATGATTTGCAGATTGTGGCCGAGCAACAGGGCGACATTCAGAAAGCACAGGAATTCCAGAGGCAGATTGACGAATTGGACAACAAAACAGACAGACTGGTGAGTGGAGACAGGCTTGCTCGGCAGAAGTGGACATATGATCTTTCAGGATAAGGAGCGTTCCAAGGACATCAAGGGCATCAGCTGGATCAACCAGCGAAATCGCAATATCATTCGGGTCAGCGTTCGTCGTTTTCATCATTTTCTTCTAGAAAAATAGCCTAAAATGCAGAATGGAATACATTCCGTCAAAATTCAACCAGCATGCATAGAAGAAAGACAATACACAAAGCCTAATTTTATAATTTCATTATTGCCTGAAAAATATTTTTAAAAGTTCAGAAATTTAATAAAATAAACCAATTTAACTAATTGCAGAACACAGTTCTGAGTGGAAAACTGAAGTTCGACGTGACGAGCGAAGACGATCCATTCACGCGCAAGAAGGGGGTCATGAAGGTCAGTCATTCCATTCTAATCTGTGGCCGGATGATAGATACACATAAAATTAAAAATTTTTGAATTTTTGGAATTCACAGGAAAATTTTAAAATTAGAAATTGCAGAAATAAACTATTCTCTTTCTGTATTAAACTAAGTTTAATTCAACCCAATCCAACTTATTATATTTGACGTTGCAGGTTGTTTCCGGCTCAAAACATGCAGTTGGATCGTCCAGTCAAACACAGCAGCCTGATGTGAACACGTGAAGCCGGTAAGAGAGGAAGACAAAGAAGAAAGAGCAACGGGGGAGGAGGATTCATAAATGAAAGGCAGGCAATCAACTAACATGGAGAAGATGCGCAATTGAAACATAAAACTGGGCATTTTTGGAAGGTTCATCTATCTAGATTATTTTTTTTGCAAAGTTCACTTTGGCAGCAGTTATATGACGGCACAGGTGACGAACTTGCCTATTAAATGGCGGCATAATTTCTAACAAGTTACGACTATATGTATTGCTATACTGGGTATTTCAATTAATTTGGGTATTTTTGTCATAAAGAAAAGCTTTTTCCTTTTTATCCAAATTCGATCGGGATTTTTGTATGATATAGAGAGATGTAGGGAGTTTCGTTATCTCCAAAAAAATCTCTATTTTAATTACTACTTAATTTACCCTAATTAGTTTTAGCAATTTAGTCCAAAATAAGCGTCGATTTCCCTTTTTTCCTCGACAAAATGAGTATCGAAAATGCAAAGAATCTGGGAGAGAAGGAAGGAAAAAGAGCACTGTTATTTTGGTGCTCGTCAGAAACTAATTGATTAAGGTAATTAAATCAATTAAAATTTGGATAATTTTTGCACACACATCAAGTTCCTTATGTTTGCCTTTATCATACAAAAACCCTGACCAAAATCGGATGGAAAATAAAAGAAACTTCTTTGTTACAAAAATGTCCAAATTACCTGAAACACTCTGTATAGAGAATATTTTATAAAAACAATTTATTGCGTGTCGTCATTTACAAATTTGGGTATTCGGAAATAGAGAAAGTAGGGGAAGAGCTCTCTCACTTTTGCATACTATTTCAAAGTTGCGAAATTTCCTAAATGCCACAAATTTTCATTCAAATTCGATGAACTTTCCAATAAGCCTACAAAAACAGGTGACAGATCCGATTGTGTGCAGTGGGTTGATTTACCAAAAATGGGTTTAAAAAGGTTTGTTCAAAATGTTGCACCTTTTCCTAATGCCACACTGCTTGGGATTCTTTCAGAAGAAGTGCAACATTTCGAGCAGCATGTTCAGCAAATCTCTAGACTAAGAAAACCTACACAAAACTTGTTCTATTTTATTCTTTCTAATTCTTCGAACGATCAATTATTTTTGAAACTGAAGTATGTATTTGAAGTTCTATTTTTTTATGATTTGATTCGACATATTTGGCGTTATCTTCATCTGCTTTTGCTCTATTTTTAGGCAGAACTAACTTTTTATATTGTAGGATCTGAGCAGGAGAAGGAATTTGTAGTTCTGTATTTCGCATTTTCAAGATATTCTTTCTTTATTAAAACTTCTTGATATTATTATTAGTTTCTTTCTTTTCTTTTCGAATATTCTAATTTAAAATGGGGGTTGAATTTTATTCTTTGATCATTTGAGACAGCAACTGGCTAAAAAGAACTTAGAAAGCTGGCAGAATAACGCCATCTAACTTTGTCTAGTTCGACTTTCAAACTTTTCTTTATCCCTAATGATAATGAAGTATCGATGTTTTGTGTGTAATAAAATATTCGAAAAGTATCAAACAGAATGAATTCTGTAACGTCAACAAACTAAAAATAACCGCAATAGTCAATATAATCTAACATTGATTGATAAATTTTCATCCTTTATTTAGCAGTATATAATTAGAGAGGCCAAGTGGTTTTTCAAAATAGGTTAAATTGGATAAAATAAATACTAGGATGATGAACGAGGTTGTGACGAACTCAAATTTTTTTTTATTTTCAAAAACAGTCCATCTATTGAAAGTTACGTTACTAGAGTTTCGACGTCGTTCATGCCTTCAGAAAGCCTTTTTCGAAAAACCAATGACGCCATCATTTCGGACGTATTTTATTACCCTAATTGATGTCTTAGTTTCATGAAATTATCAACTAATTAACGATAATTGAAACGTCGGAAAATTTCATGCGTTCTTTCTCTCCTTTGAAAAGGGGAGACTTAGCCTCTACATATATGGTTTATGAGGGTTATCGTGGATAGTTGCTGGGAACTAAGCGTGCACAGACAGACAGACAGACAAACAAACACAACACAACACAACAAAAATGCTAAAAGGTAAGATACGAGGTGTGCATTTGTGTCGTTTATAACCGATAAGTAAATACACGAATAGTCGTAATCTTCGAGTGTTAAAATTCTTAACTGATAAACCGTGTTTAGGAATCGATTTTTAGTTTGATAAAAGTTGCGAATCATCAATTTAGTAGTTTCATTCTCCGCTCTTCAATGATCAATTCCAAACTCATTAATTGCAGACTTTCCCATTCAATCAATACTCTTTTACTACTTCCATTTTGAAATAATACTATGGTGATTGTTTAGGTCTCTTAACAAAGATGTTAACCAATTTACCAGTCGAAGTTATACTGTTGATCTGCGAATATCCCGAATGCAAAGACCTGGGACAATTGGCCTGGACTAACAATCGAATGATGCAAATAATCAAGAAATATCGGCCGATAGCGCTCGATAGGAGGATTTTATTCTATCGTAGGAAATTATATTGAAGGCTAAGTAAGAGACTTTGAAACGATTCGTGATAATTTAGTTTGTTATCGAAATAATAATGGTACATATGAAGGAAGAATATGCTTGTTCAATTCATATACCTGCTCAGTCGAAGAGATTGCGAAATTCCACAATTGGTATCTGTCATATCAAGTAGCAACTACACCGGACAAAGTAAATACTTATGTTTGTTATTTTGAATAATTTCTGACTTCAGATTTTTGGAATTAACGATTATGTAAAGACATTTGAAGTGTATGACTTGAATACTCGACAAATTTCAAAAGGTCTGCTCAACAAATCTATTAATAGTCGGTTCAAATAGTTTTATAGGTCCAGATCTTCGCGAATGGCGTGATGGTGCGTCTGTGGCTTATTCCAAAGACAAATTGTATTATTTGGGTGGAAAGGATCTTGAAACAGGGGCAGATACAAATCGAGTTGATGTAAGAAGAACGAATGAAAGTCCATGAAATAATTTATTCAGGTTTTAATAGATGGGCAATGGCAAATAGGACCTGCATTTCCTCTTGCAATTGAAGAAGCTCAAACAGTAACATGTGATGAAACTTTATACGGTCACATTATAGCATATTTATTGTTGTAATTGTGGATATTCAGTTATTGATGGAATTAAGAGTGAAAAGATATATCGACTATCAGACGATGAACGAGAATGGATTGAAATTGGAGAGATTCCAGAAGAACGAAGATATTTAGGAGTTGCATCGCTAAATGGAAGAGTTTACATAACTGGCGGAACTAGAGGATGGAAGTCATTAATTTTATATGATAAATAATGTATCATTATATATTTAGTTATTCTAATGCATTAAAATCCTGTTGGTGTTTCGACCCCTCAGCTCCAGCTGACAATCGAATTTCTCAAATCGCTGATATGAATTATACAAGACATCATCATTCTCTTGTTATCGTTAACGGGAAATTGTTTGCAATTGGGGGGTGAGCTGAGATTTTGTATATCTTTGCACGAAATGTTTGTTAATTTAGATTTCAAAAAACATTTCTATCATGGGAAAATTTTTGCAATTTAATAGAGGAGTACGATCCACAAACGAATAAATGGCGTGAAGTCGGAGAAATTAACGTAGAATAAAGCCTGATCATAACAATCTCAGATTTCATATGGAAATTTTATTCAATAAAATATTAAATAATTTAATTTCAATGCATATGATATACAGACAACTCTCGAAGACATCCAATAAAACACTGAAAAATCGATCTTAGGATAGGAAATAGGAGAAACGATTGCCGCCTGAAAGTTATTTTGAAAGAAATGTTTGTAGGAAGGCGAGTATGAAAGATAAGATGGAATGATCGTTCACAAAAAAGGATCCGGGACACTTTTGCAATTGTTCGAACTCTTGTTACATTTACTCATGGAATGGCTCTTAAATGTTTTTGATCATCTTGAAAGCTGATCTTCATTATTCATTACTAGACTGTTAAAGAGATGCATCATCTTTCATGCGGGTTACTCATGCTAAATGTATTGTTCTTGGTTATGAATGAATGAAAACAAGAAAAAAGATTTTGTCGGATTAAAAGAGGTAAATTTCGTGAAGTTACTGGTATTTTACTGATTCGTAACTGTTGGTGCATGCTAGTAAGATTTCATTCAAAGGATTGTTGAAAGAAATCAAATATTTTATTAGAGACAGAATATCTGTCAATTATTACCGGCAATATCATCATCGTAAATTATTTGTTCTAGAATTATAATGAATGGAATAAAATATGAAAACTCAGCATAACTTCATGTAAGAATTAGATTGAACGGTTTGTTCATCGCTACCAATATTGCTCTACCCGTAATCAAAGTAACTATGACGATTTCTCCTATCCATTAAAGCATGTGTATAAATTAGGTCGGTTAAATTAATCATTCTTCCTCGATTTGTAAGTTCAAACAGGCTGAACAAGAATCATGGGTCGATGCGAGTGGTCTTCGAGAGAAGTCGCATGTGCAGAGCTGCCGCTTTTGCTCTGCTTCACACTCAGAGGGAATGGCTTATCAACTCCTGAAATTTGGAATTAAAAACTTCACTTCACGACATTTTAAATTTTTCTTTGGATGGTTTTTAATATTCGTATTACATGTTACTGAGCAAGATTGATACCTTCTATTCTTCGCAGCAGTCGCTTGATAGTCTGCCTCATCAGAACTCGGTATCTTTTCGATACGACACAGTAGAGACAGAAGTTGAGCGCTGCATTCAGGAAGACTAGCTGAAAATGCACGATTAGCATTGACTGGTTTTATTCTTCAATCTTTGTCTTGAATGAGCTTATTGTAAAAGACGCGTACATAGGGTCTTCAGACGGTTATGAAAGAAGTCCTTGAGTGTTTTAAAAGAGTTTTAATACTGTTTTTCATCCAAATCTGGCCTTGGGCTCTCAGTTTTCTAGTTTCCTTTGCCTCTCTCAATTTGAACTCCTCTTTCTCGGCAAAATTTCTAAAAAAAAATATTGAATAGGAGATGTTTGCTTGTGACTTGCCAAATGATGTATCTAAACCTAAAACGCTATCACTGCGTTAATCGCCTTTACTCAGCTCGTCATATAAGGCTATATGCGTCAGAAAACGAGGAGCGAGAGAACGTTTGAAAATGAAAGATCAACTAAGAAACTAAAAAGTGAGAATCAAGGCCAGATTTGGATGAAAAGGAAATAGTCGTTTTCAGAAGAAGAGGAGCTTCAACTAACCAATTGTGAGACGCATGTGTAGACGATGGCCTTCGGGTGATATTGGCCATAGATGTCGAACAGAAGACGTGCAGGAGCTTGTGGGCCCACACAGACGAGCAGCATTAGAACCACAGCGAATAGCATCGCATTTGCGTTCAGCTTATTGGTGGACGGTTCCTGAAAACGACTTGATTTGTGGTGGGCAACAGATGAATCGGTCGCAACCTGGATTGTGACGAGCGCACCCCCATCAGCCAATCTGGCCGTTTCCTCTTCTCTCCGCGTGTCCTCATCCACAACTCGTCGCAATGTGAGGATGATTCTCGTGTTCATGAAGAGCAGTGCCAGAATGGGAAGAACGTTGAAGCCGAGCAGAGAGATGTAGTCCATCGTTCGGTAGTAATACTGCAAATCCGGTTGGATCCCTTTCATTTCAGATTTGTTCAAATAATGATGTGCAGAGAAAGACAAACTTTTCGATTGAAAAACGTTGATGATTATTTGTTGCATTGCAAAATCAATGAACAACTTTGCAACATTTTGACAGCGAAATTGAATGAGAATTGCTCGATTGCACATACACAATTCGTGAAGGAGAATGGAGTGAAAAAAGAACGCAGAGTCACATTCATTGTCGAAAATCTGACCGATTGTAAGAAGTTGTCCTTTATAAGAATGAGTTTGAAAAGGAGCATCAAATTACTCAAACTTTAGTTTTTTTTCTTCTCCTCTTGCTTCTCCACCTTCGCATGTATCGATTGATTGGGAGTGTTGAATTGAACTAACCTTGAGCGTTGGATTGTCAGTGAGAAGCACTGCATAGAAATATTCCTGACTCGAACTGTCATAACACTTCTTCACGTCATAAGCCAAGGGCCATTGAACAGAGCAGAACAGCGAGATGATGAAGCTGAAAATTGCGCGATTGTATGAATATTTGTCTGAATGAATTGATCATTGTCGCTCACCAAGCGTAAATTGCGAGTCGAGATGTTTTGCCTGTGCACACGCTGTGTGATTTGAGTGGGTGCAGCACGCAAATGTAGCGCTCCACATTGAATGCAACGACAATTCTGAAGTGCAAAATATTTGAATTTTTTAAAGTCACGAAACTTACAGAACGCTGCTTTTGTAAAATGTGGATGCCAGCGTGCGAATGTAGAGCACGACATGCGAATAGAAATGATTGAAGGTGGGCGAAAGTGACAACGATGGAATCGATAGTGGAGTCACATCTAGGACTGCAAATACAAGGAATAGACAGTCGCACACTGCCAGGGCTAGCAGCAGAGTCCTTAATTGAGAAGTTCATCGTTCTGTACATTTGCATCTCTTTCTCACCAACTCGGAATTCTCCTGGCCCCTCGATTGCTCGTCAAAATGGCTATGTTGAGGAGATTGCAGGCCAGGCCAAGGAGTGCAATCAAAGGCAGAAATACGGCGTTACTCCACCAGACAATGTCGATCGATTCCTACAATTCATATATTTTCTCTACAGTAAATGAGTCTTGCTTACCTGATCATGAACATGTTCTGTGATCGATGAGAAATTGCAAATGTCAGGCTCTAAAATGAGTTCCTCGGCTTGCGAAGCACCTTCTATGGCGACCACATTTTCCATAGCAGTAATTCAATAATCGACTTTCTAAATCTGGAAACGAGAAGAATTTTGCTGCACGAAGGAAATGGTTGTAATTTTCTCGTCTGAAGTGGAAAGAGCGAAAGGTACCGTGTTCGGTTAGTTCAAAAATAATTTGACGAGAGGAGAAAAGAAGCTGACGCAGAGAAGCAGAGGGGGTGAAGAGAAGTGAATGGGAGAAACGAAAGTCGAGGTGTGAAGAGAATGACTTGCGCTGCGCAGTCATTCTCTCGAAACTGGGGAGGGGGAGGACAGTAAGAAATTCACACATTTAGGATTGGTAAACGAACTGACAGAGGCATAAAGAGACAGGAAACTAGAGAGCTAGAGAGGAAGTAAGAGAGATAGTATGGTTGGGCAAAGCAGGCCGCTCTACCAATTGAATCGAGACGAATCTGAGAGGATCTAAAAATAGATGAGGCAAATTAAATAGAGAAATTGTGCTGCTGCCTTGCGCAGTCATCAAATGACGTGGAAAAGCATCGATTGAATGAGAGGGAAGAGTGACAGAGGCAACTTCATTCACATCCGGGTCGATCGAATGCTTTGAAGGCATCAATGTACTCAGGTTAAGATACAAGCAGAGACAGCAACATGACAGAAAGAAAATAGTCGTTCACTGACTTTTCATTCTTCTTCTCACCTGCTTCATCTCCTCCTCCATTGTTTTACTCATTACTCGTCTCTATTACTTCTGTAATTTGTCAGTCTACATTCTGACAGACAACTCTCTGCCTGTGGGCATTAGACATTCACTCCACTCACTCATTCATGCCTTCACAATCAAAGGGAGGGGAAGAGAGTAATTGGGCGGAATTGATTCTTCTGATTCTGACGATGAGTGTAAAAAATTAACATGCGAGAAAGATAAAAGCAGAGAGAGACGAGATATGAAGAAACAAAGATATTCCGGTCATTGAATTCAAACGATGGAAGAGAGAGAGATGGACTGTTAGAGACAGACCAGCAGAAAGACAGAAGAACAGACTGTACAGCATGAAATTTCAACAATCAAATTCAAGCGGTTTGACGTCTGTAATGTCTACTGCTTGCTGTCTGTTTGTGTGATGTCTATAGACTAATGACCTTGCCTTGAGCGTTGTCAAACCAAACCAACGCTAAATTATTTCCTTTAACCGAAAGACTAATTTCATTACTAGTATATTGTTGGCAGCCTGTATATGTCATCGGATAGAGAAGTGAGGGTGTGTAGGAAAAGAAACAAGCCGATGGGAAATATATCTAATGACGGATGATAATCCGATGACATATACAGGAGGCCGTTGAGCATTTCTAGATAAAAGTTAACCTAACCAGCCGCATCCCTCACTCTTACACTTATCCTTATTTATCTGATGAGTGGCTTTTATAAACGTACGGCTATACAACTATGCAAGAAGCCATGAGATTACAAGAACGACAACCAGGTAAAGTTGTGACGTCGTAACATACACAATATTTAGTATGGGAACATATCTCGGTCTTATCCCCTATCCTCTGCCTAGACTATTTCAAATGTCTCGATGTTACGATATTTGCGAATTACAGAAACAGCAATGCAAGTGGAGAGAAGAAAGAAAGAAATGTGAAATTAAATTCCGGAAATGTGAAATGGAGGCGGAAAACGGAAACGAATCGACCGCTCAGCTGTTCTGCTTCTTCGGTTGGCCGCTGCGCCTCTTTCCGCTCTCTGCCTCGCTGCCTCGATTCCCAAATGTCAATACCGTATGAAATGAAAAAGCACACACACACACAAAATAATCGATAATCATTCAATCACTCAATTTGATTCTAGAGCTGTCAAATGGTTCGTCTTCTGCAAAATAGGTTCATAGAAACACGAACTGCAGGGACTGAATGAATGATTGAATGATGAGCAGATAAACGCATATTTCGAGAATTGGAGTAGAGAATGTGAAATAAAGGAACAGGAGAAAGGAAGAAGATCAACCATCTCACAGCTCACTTTTAACTTCTTTACAGAACTGCAGTCGAAAGAGCTGAATGAATTCTCCATTTCCATACAAAGGAATAACACACGGACAGAGCAGACAGATAGACAGACAGACATACAGTTCTTCTCTCAGAATTGAATGAATCAGGCATAGTGGAGAAGAAGAGAAGCAAAGACATAGACAGAAAAGAAAGGGGAAGAGAAGCAGAGAAACGCAGACTGCATTGCTGCACCGGTCGACTGAACATACAATTCGACTGCACAGTGCACAGAACTGTGCAGACGCTATTTTTGACCCTTCCCCGAAAGGACCACACCATTCCCCTTCATCCTTCATTCCACTATTCACAATTCTCCATTCAACTCCCAACTCTATACAATTCACTTCTTCGCCTTCTCTTCATTACTAAACAATTCTGGGCACTTGTTTGTGAGCCAAATGTTCAAGTGCCAAACCAAAATACTGTACCTCTTTGAATGGATTTTGATGGTTAGAGGTCTCTTCTCCCACGCAGATATTCTTTGTCCCTCCTTCTTTCCTTCCTTCTTGCCTTCTGACAGACCCTATTCATCTTCATTTATTCGTCCGCCTCCACAATCTTCCTGTTCTTCATGAGCTCTGCCAAATCTGCAAACACAACAAACGGCTCTCACACACACACACTTCTGCGCCCTAAACTCTATCCTTCAGCACCACTTCAGTTCAGAGCTATTTTTGCCTCTGCCCCCTGCTCCCTGACCGTCACAAGTCCAAGTATTATTCATCTCCTCTGTGCCTTCTCTACCTTCTGTCGTCAGTCCCTGTTCCTTCCCTCATTCTCATCCTGTATCCTTCTGTCGTTCTGTTTGAATCCCTCCAACTTTCACCTCTCTCCGACTGTTCTACCCCTGTTTCTGCCTGTTGCATTGCCTCGTTCTGCTACTGGCTGCTTGTTCTGTCAATAATACTTTGATCACGATTTGCGAAGAAAGGAGCGAGTTTCTGAGCGATTGAACGAACGATTGAGGGGATGGAGCGAGAATGTGAATTCTGTGAATGCGCAAGCAAATGTGTGAGGGGGAGAATGAGTAGGCGTGGTTGCATCGAGAATAGAAGGAGAGGAAATGCAGAATGAGTGAGGAGATCGAGATGACCACTTCAAAGGGGGCGGAGCTCTGCGCGTCTGTCTCTAAATGATCATTGAGTTGAAGATCGATACAATTCAAGGACTAATAATAAGTGAAGACGAGACAAATTTAGAAACACGGATGACGAATTGCATCGAATTGTTAATGAATGGTGCGATGATTAGTTTTGATTCACGAACTATAGGAAAACGGAACTTTTGACCTCTAAGATGTTTTTATGCAGACTACGTGATTGCACGATATCGTCGTGGGCTAAAAATCTCACGATCTGTCAATGCAGTCAAAATTAGTGTATTATCGTCAAAAAGCGATTTTCACGAACCCGTTCATTACCGAGAACTTTGGCTCATTGTAGTTACCACCCTCTTTTTGCGAAATAGTATGGAGAGGAGGAAAAAAGAGGGTGGTGGTAAAGATCGGACTTAGCTAAAATTTGTGATTTCTATACATTTTCTGTGAGATAGTCAATTTTAAAGTCGGGACTAGGGAAGTCTGACCTTTGCAAGCATTGGCTTTTCGAGGATTTGCTCTATGAAATTTCGCATATTTTTAATCAACTGATCTAAAAAATGAATATTGATGGTCAAAGTCAGATGGGTTGCATGGAAAAAAGTGCTGAAGGAAAGGGAAACTTAAAATCAGTGAAGATGGGGGTCGAAAGCAGAATCGGAATCCAGAAGAAGCAGAGACATGACTTGTTGGATAAACGATTGGGGATGCGATTACGTACGTATCGAGAAGAACGAGAATGAGAATGGCTACGGGGGAGGAGTGGAAGTGAAGACTGGAAGACAGAAGACAGGACAAGTTGGGGAATCCTGATAAGGCCATGCAGAAGGAGGCAGGGACAGACACAACTTGAAACTGAAACTGAAACCGGCTCTGACCTGCAGACACACAGCCTACACAGCCACATGAGAACCTAATGACCAGAAGATGCAGAAGTGAAAGCAAGAAATAATTGGGTAATTCGAGTGAAATTGGCAACGCTCCTCCTCCTCCTCCTCCCCTCTCCCTTTAGGAACAATGAGACTAGCGAATTTAATTCAGAATGAACAATACAAATTATCACTATCACGTATTTGCTTTCCAGTTTCTCAGTCTCTTCAAAATGAAAAACAAATTTGTTAAAGGTTTTAGTTTGGAGAAAATAGAAATTGAATTGAATTGGGACAAGAAGATTACAAAATATAAAAAGAGAGATTACCGAGAATTGTGCCTGTGGCAAAGGAGGAAAAGGAGGAGAGGCACACCTCATCGAACAACGAATTCAGCACTGAATGCAAATTTAGAGAAGCGAGAGAATAGAGAAGAAGCAATGAGAATGAATGGGAAGGAAGAAAAAGGATGAATGAATGAAAGAAGGAATGGAAGAGAAGAATACAGGCAGCAGCCTGCAGACTGTACAAATAGTGGAATGAGAAGGGAAGCTAGGAGGCTGCTCACTCAAAAACAATCACTCTTCACTCACAACCCACTGCACCACTGCACCTCTCTACACAGCTAGCAACAATTCAATTCCTATCATCTAATCACTCACAGCTAATCAGACTATGCACACATCTTTGTGCTGTTTATTTTCCAAAAATTTCATTAGACATTTATTAGATTTCTTCTCAGATAAATGATTTTTGACTGAAAGATAAAACGGTTTTTCTTCTCCTTCTTCTTGAAGTGTTCGTCCAAACCAAATATGTATCTTTCCGAGTAAGCTAGAATTGAATAAGAATACCAGTTTTCTAATCAACATAATAGTGATAAGTCTGCTTTTAGAAATGCGTTCGTTAACAACCATCAGATGAATATTGGATTTGATTATGTAGAGAATGGAATAGAATAGCTAGGTTTGAATTCGAATAAATAGGAATAGGAGTATGGATGAGCTTCTCCTATTCTGCCTAGTGAGTTCTCTTGTGCTGCTGCACAGTCAAACTCTCCTCAGCCCTTCTCACAGCACTGGGAATTAGATTGTCAGTCTTAGAGCGGAAGCAGCCCAACAACTTCTCACAATGCTCGAGGCCATTCGAAATGGCATCCATCTACAGGAAGGAGAATCATTTTCATGTCTCTGTTTGGTAATATCAAAAAGAGCGTACCTTGACAGTCAAGTCGTAGATCGTGTCCTGCGGCACTTCGGAGTCGTGTTTGTAGGAGGGATGCTTGTCCACGAAGTCCCTGATCCAGTGAGCCAACGTCCAGATCTCGCCCGATGCGCGTTTCTGCAATTCATCGAGTATTTGAACTGACTGAATCAATTACATTTCGATAAATTTGAACTTGAATAATAATAATCAGGAATGTTGGCAATTCATTGCGCAGTGAAATGCATGTGTTCTTTCGGAATTGCCTTCAGCCTTTTTCAAAAGAATTGCTGTTGATTTTTTTTGCACAAATTATCCTAAACCCATCCTCTATATATCCATTTTTCAAATTGTTACTCTACCAGAATATTCAAAAAGTCGAATTTTTGCAATTCTTCTAAAAAAAACATATTCTCTCTTGCATTGCTCCTCGTGTGGAGGAGACTGTTCTATCTTGAATTGAAAGGTAAAGACATACAGAGATGAAATTGAGATATTGCGAGATGCTGCAGCGAGTGTCAACGTCCACGTCTGCACTGTCGAGGTACTGGCGAATGAGTGGAATGAGACCGGGGAATCCGGATTCAGAGCCTGAAATTAGTTAATAAACTGAATAATTTATTTTATTTTTGAATTGAATAAAAATGAAGAATTAGAATTCTGGATTCTTCTGATCTTCTTTTTACATACTATTTTTCGAAATAGACACAAAAATACACGAACGCCCACTTAAGAAAAATAGATCACTAAATAGGAAGAGGGAATGGTAGACTTATATAGATCTCAAATTGTGCATTATGATATAGTTGTCACTTTGAGATCACGATCACCTCTAGCCACGCTCTTCTCCTATCCTTGATGGATTTTTTGAGACCTGTGTTCTTATCAAGTGCGTGTGTTTCTATGTCTAATTCAGAAAGCAACACATACTAGAAAAATGATGAACGTAGGAAAATGTCTGCATAAACTATGCAGAGTGAAGGAATTGATGAAATTTGATTTCTTTCTTGATAACGATGGTTACGATGCTTACCGTTGATGATCTCGTTGACAGTCATCTCCCCGATGTCGTTACTGGGAGGACCACATTTAGCTGTACCTTTCAGACTCTCTGGTGCAGATTTGCAAGTGGCAAGGCCGTTTCTGAAACCAGCAGATTAAATTGAGATATTTTCTTTTTGATTGTATGAATGCTTCAAGCAGATTTCTCTATTAAAAAAACCTGCATGTGTTGAACAGGATGCACGGTGGCAGACAACGAGAAAAAGGCGATAAATATTCTAGCTTCTTCCCATTGTCTGCCACCGCACGCTCCCATGCTATTGCGTCGCTTTTCTAACACCCCTGCCGTTTAACTCATGCGGGCCGAATTTGGAGAAGTCTGACTTCAAATTTTATTATTTGGCTGTTTATTTAACTTTATCGAAGCATTTTAGTTCGTTGAAGAAAAAACTATGATTAGCTTGCCTGAAGAGGAATTTCTGATTGAGGACTGCATCACGCTTCTGCGCTCTCTTCATGTTCTCGGTGACCATCGAAATCGGCAGCAGATATGTCAGACGGAACGAGATGATCACTCTGGAGTTAGAGATGTAGGTATTGTGCAAGAAGAGGCAGAAACGAATAAGAATCGAAGATTTTTAAAATTTGATTAGCAAAATGAGATTTTTGTTTGCAACTTTCTGTTAGTTTTCGATCATAGGATTTCTGATCAATGCGATGCATAAAAGTGACAACTTGAAAAGACTGTCAATCATCATTGGGGAATTTTCTGATTCTTTTCCATTTAAATGTTCTGTAGATATGGTTTCTTAAGTTTGTAAGCTGAGTGTACAAGTTTAGAGAAGACTTTTCTCCTAAATTGATGTTTTTCTGGTGCAGTGCTGCAGTAATGTGATTGAGGACATGCATACCTGGTGAGCAGCACGACGAAGCAGCAGTAGGCGGCATTCTCGAAGTCAGTGAGCTGCACCTCGGTCGGACGGAACTCGACTCGCCAGCCGATCTCCGATGCATCGGGAGGAGGCGGCTTGAAGCGCATGTTCATCCAGTTCGAGGACTGAATTGTCTCGAAATGCTCACTCGACTTCTCGTCGTCCTGCTCGATTCTCTCGCGGAATACCTGCAAATTGGAGGACTAGTAATGAATGAGCTGTGCAGAGAGAATGAGGAAATGTCGGCCTCTTTTACTTTTTATCCCTAAGCTACTCCTACTTTTTTTGTAGCTTTTACCCCCTTTTCTGGAAAATAGTAACGGAAAGAAAAAAAAGATGGTAAAAACTGCAAGAAGGTAAAATTAACTTAGGGGTGAAAAGTGCAAACAACCGAAATGTACCTGATGAGGATCGCGAATGAACATGTGGGCGATGTGTTTGGCGAGCGGCTCGTCGATGTCCCCATCCAGCAGTTGCTTCAGGATCGCCTCATCGTACTGCAATTCGTCAATCCATTATTCGTCATTCATCTTTGCGCAACGCATTCTCCCCTCACCTGCAGAGGAATGTCATTGTACCCCTCGCTGCAGGGATAGATGTAACAGTCAGTGGAGTCATATCTGCTCTTCTCGATTCTCCACTTGGAATTCTTCAATGGCTTGAGTCCCCTCTCCTCTGGAGTGCGGTCGTCCACACTCTGCAATCACATCAATTGCATAATACTGAATGAATGAGCTAGTGAATTGTTCGGCTTACAGCACTGATAATGTCCCAGCGACAATCGACATCGGCCAGCTTTGCACGGAAGATGGGAGTCGAGGCAGACAGGGCGAGGAGAATGGGAGTGATGGGGGTGAGCTGATCGTACAGCCATCTCGCCTCGTCCACATTTACTGCCTGGAACGTCACCTGCAACAAGGAGGATACGTCTTCCACTCGTTCGAAGAGGAATGCCGACCTGCAAGCAGCAGCAGCCCATGCCAAATCCCATGTGATCCATGTAGATGTGATCGGGTTTGGCCTGCGAAGCGTCGTCTGGACTTCCATGCGCAGACAAGTCTTCCTGAAAGGATCTACACATTTCTTTCTCCTCATTCATCAAGGACTTACAATATAAGGACTCTTGGTGTTTTTGTCCTTGAAAATGGGCACATTGATTGCCACCTTCGAACCTCTTCTGCCGCGAATGTTCTTCGACAGATTCTTGAATCTGAACACAGCTGTGATATTTTCGATTTGCAGAAGGAACATGTCAACCTTGGATGTCCCAGGTACACAGCCTGCAGAGGCCAGAACATGGACCCGGCTGCATCGACATCCTCAGGGTTGGCCTTGGTTGGAGGGTCCGTGAAGTCGGGAGTGCCCAGCGCGGGGAACGAAATCGACAGCACCGACTCGCCCTGCAAACAGACATGTTTGTGCAAAAGAATGAATGGCGATGATTGAGATGCAGACATATTGAATATTATTTTTGAGGAGATTCCCCAATTCGTACAAAATGTGCGTTAGTGGATTACACCATTTCTGATATTATCCATTTTTATCGCTAGATCTTTGGGCACTATTATTGGCATAGAAATTAGCAACAAATGGCAGTCAAGAAAAGATTTGAAAGTTTTCACTAATGCGCAAAAATTGACGACTAGACCAAGTTTCAAGGAAAAGGAAGAACAATGCGCACTTTCGTCGTAAAAATGGCATTGTCAATGGGAAATTGAGAATTTCTACGACCATTTCGGAAATTTTTGCAATTTTTCTTGGTTATCATGATCTTACTGTTGTAAGCAGTTGATAATACTATTTCTTTATCAAACTGTCGAACAAAATAGCGCGGAAAAGCGACATTTTCCAGCTACGGAATCTTCTCCTTAACAAGACAATACCTTCTTGAGGAGTTTCTGAACCTCCTTCCTTCTCACGATCATGTTCGACTCGACAATGTTGAAGCAGGCAAGCAGTCCTCCATAGGGTACTCCAGGCGTACCTTCGATCATGTACGAAGCGAATTCAGGTCGCCACAGGAAGCGATTAGCCGTTCCGATCATTGCATTCACCTGAACAATCCATTGTCTTCCTTCTTGTTGAACCCGTTCAATCCTCCTCACCTCTTCAGCTGCCTGCAGCCGACTTAGCAATTCCTCTGCTCTGCAGGACACCCGGACTTTTTTGTTCTCGTGGTCGAATTTGACAATGGTGTATTCGATTTCATCTCCCCATTTGAGCTGGTCTCCATGACGAGCCTTCAGTCGATGGTACATGTTGATGAATTGAGTGATGCCGTGCTTCTGAATGCAGTCATTCGTGAAGAGTGTATCTTTCAATTCATCTCTAACCTTGATGTAATCGATATATGGCACGGTTTCGTCCCATGTCAGAGGAGTTCCTTTGGTTAGCAGACCCATTTTCGATGACTATCTAAAAATTGTCAAATAATGAAGGGAACGAATAGAAGAAATATTGGTTTGAATTACACGTTCCAAATGAATTCACGAGTTAATCATGCGAGAGGAGAAACAAGGCAAAACTAAACAGAATGAATTCTCCTCTTTTCACTGTACCAAAAGACTAATTCGATAACGCTGGAGGCACGTAGGAATTGAAAAAAATGATGGCAGCAGAGTTTCGAAATGAAATAAAATTTCGAACACGAATTCTCGAAGATTTTAGTAAGCATTCTCACAGGAAATATCTATATACAAATCTAGGCTGTTTCTGCAAAGTTTCCCTTTCCTTCTCTCCCCTTTCGCTTTCTCTACTCGGCCTTTTTCTCTTTAACCACCTTTCCCATTCTCTCTGCCTGCCGCTGGCTGATTTTAGCGTCAGCTTTTTGTCATCATTTTGTTTTAGCGATATGAGCGAGCGGAAATTATAAATCATCATTTCAGTTTCAAAATTTCAAAGTGTGGGGAATTGAAACAGAAAAGATGAATGTTTGAAAATTATCGAATTTGACGTACCTTTGGAGGGTGTCAAATTGCCTAGAAACGAGCAGACGGAGAGGAGAGGCAGATGCACTGAGCGCCGAGTCCAGAAGGCCAAAGATCACCTGCAATTTGGTGTCGCTAAGCCTGAGCATAAAAGTTGAAGATAGGAAATGCAAGGGTTAATGCGGAAATATCATAATATCCCTTTTGATGATGATTAGGGAAAACGAGTGAGAGTGAAGCAGAGAGCAGCGGACTGGACTCACTCAGTCCTTCTGTCCCTCTGTTTGCATTTCATATCATCATCTTTCGAGATCTCGCCTTATAGTTTCTTTTCTGAAATGAATGTTGCACTTTGCGCAGAGAAGATATCATTATAGGCATTTGATACCATATCCTTCGAAATAGAACAAAATCATGCATCTTTTTATAAATCATAAAAATCAAATAAGACATCGTTCTGAAACAAAAAAAGTAGCAGATAAAGCCGATGTTGAGTAAGAATATTGGGATCGATGAAAGATTGGAACAAGTCTTTGGATCAACAACTTCTATCTAGTTATTAGCACGACTGTGAACTAGAAAATATCACCCAACAAAAAGAAAAAATAACAATAACAAAAATGAATCTATGCCATGTGTTGCACTTGATTTAATAAGATTATCAACAAAAATTAAGGTCCTAACAATTCATAGAAATTCTTGAGCAATTTGTACTGAATGGTTTAATTAATGACAACGACAAATGTCGATTTTCTATCAAAGTTCATTTTCCCAACCGAATGTCTCGTTTGCTGTAGGCCTCTAGACAGTTCTCGAATGCAGTCTTCGAAGAGGGCGTCTGCGAGACCGTGACAATTTCTGTGACGCGCAGAGACCAGGGCGGATAACCGCACAGGGAGGGCACATCACCTATCTGCAAGCAGAGAATTGGAAACAGTCAGACAAGTGCCGTGTTCTCTTGGACTGTTTGACTCACGTGAATGAGCAGATCAGGCTCTGTGATGCTGTAGAGGGAGGTCAATTTGTCGTTGACTGCAGGAATTGTAACTGGCTGCGTCGAACTTGATAACTGAAAGCAGGACAGAGATTTCGCATCCCATTTCTACAGGAAACATCAAACCTGTTTGCAAATTTCGACCAAAGATTTTTTGCCGCTGTCTGCTTTGAGAAGGACTACAGAGAGCCGTGAGTTGGCTGCATCGGCTGCAGTGCCGTTCTTGGTTGGAGTCTCTCCACTCACGCAAAGTCGCACGCCCTGAAGCAATCATGTCAATTCATCGTGGTTTTTAGAAAAGTATGCCAAATTGCAATTCGTATTTGTCGTGATGTCGGGATATCGTGAGCTAAAATGTCGTGATGATATGACCACTTTTTCCACATTATTTCTTATCACCTTCAATCTTTATCCTATTATCTACAGCTCGCGTCATCGCGGCAACTATAAGTTGCTATGTCAAACCATCTCGGCTTTTACTAAATGATCTTTCGTAATTCCCGCCAGGGCTACGCCAAATTTCGATTTCGATCTCATTTCGGGAGAAAAATGTTTTCCCGACTTCGTTTCGATTTTGAAAATTCAAAATCTTTTATTTCGCGCGGTCCTTATCCCCTACCCACTTTTCGAGAGAACACGGGAAGAAGGCAGTGGAAAGAAAAGTTTGGAGATCACGAGTGGATGTGGATATCGAGGTGTGGAGCACAGAATGTCTTACTGAACCTCGATTTTTTTGTACTTTAGGAAAATAATATTAGAGTTAAACTAGAATAGTTTTGGCAGGGACTTTATGAAAAAAAAAATCTTCTAAATATACTGTAGATCAATTTTATATAAATTTTTCACGTTTAAGAAGTGTGCGATTAATTGGACTTAAGGCTTCTTGAATCTGACACAGGGACACATGCTTGAGAAGGACATATGTAGAAAAAGACACAGGCCCAGAGAATTCCATAATGAGTAGGAATAGGGCCAGATAGGCAAAAATTTTTTCGTAAAATGTGCACCACGATGTACTCGTTATTACTAAACCATAATCACTCTACCATCACCTATTCCTCTTCCTATTTATCTAAGCTTTCATTTGGAAAGCCTGTGTCATATTCAAGTATGCGTCCCTGTATCAACTTCAGGATGTCGGACTTAACTGCAAATACAACAATTTTCCATGAAACTAACTCGAAATGTGTGTAGGAAAATATGGAATAATGGTCAAACTACCAGACCCCTACCCTTACTCGTACTCCCTGCCTAGTCCTAAACATATTTCTTTGCAGACAAAAGTCGAGGTTTAGAAAAAGCCATTCATATCCTTGATTGCATTCAGAATTTACCTTGAGTTTGCAGAAAGGCAGAATGCGATGTTCGAGTGCGACGACATCATTCCAGGGATCGTATAAGGACAGAGTGCGCACTCCCGCGTCCAAGCAGTTCTTGATCAAAGCGAGCACTTGATCCTGCAACAGAGAACATGGATTTTCCCTTGATCTGCTCACAATTCATCTCACTTGTTTGATACTCCTCGCACTGAAGAGCACAGCCAGATGTGAAGGAGTCTTGATTCTGCTGGTATCCAATTCCCTCCTCTTCAACTCCCTCTGCGCCCAGATTGTGGAGTAGCCCAGGAAGTTGCAGGCCATCATCACCATCGAATACACCAGCCGCACGGCCATGCCGATCAGGGCGTACAGATCGAGCATTTTCAGCCCTGGAAGTGCAAACCAATCACAATGGAACTGATAATCTGACCCAGCAAATTTGAGAGAGACGTTTCGCGGTCAAAAATCAAATCCACGTCTCTTTCAAACTCATTTGAATATTTCAATGTGGCAATCGATGGAGAGTATGCAAATGAGTGCAATATAATGTGCGTGGTCTGCACAGAGATATGCAAAGGAGCCAGAAGCAGATAACGGAAGAACGACGAGGAAAAACAGGGAAAAGCTGAAGGTGCATTGAAAATGACATCCCACTATCCGTACAACGACTGCGAGTTTTTACAGCGTACTCTTTGATAAACGGTGGAGCAAATTCTCCCTTTGTGTTGCTCTTAATTTTCTGTGGAATTCTCGACTTTTCATGCTAATTTCTTGTCGAAATTTTCCAGAGTAATGCAAAATCATTCAGGCTGTCCACCCTACATCCCTGACACAACGGAATGTATGGGGGAAGCAGCTCGGTGAGTCATGCAGGGATTTCTGTTTGAATTTCGAATAACTCAATGATTGTTTAAATTTCAGAGTTCGAGAGATGATGATGAGTTCGTCCGAAACAACAATGCGGACAGGCTGAAGTCGCTCGCCAAGGCCAGAAGAAATGATATGCAAGAGGAATACGAACAGGACGCGCACAATTACACGGTCAGTTTTGAACGAGGAAAATCGTGGAGCAATCCGTTCGTTTTGCAGTCGAAGCGCAAACTAGAGATTGGCGATACCTCTCCGGAACACGATTACGACGACGACAAAGGCGCTTTCATGCAGCCTCCTGCCAAGAAAAGTGCAGCCGAGAAGATGATGGCAAAAATGGGTTATCGCGAGGGAGAAGGTCTCGGCAAAGCAGGACAGGGTTGGTTGAATTCGTGAATGACAGATCGCGTCATGCAATTCTCCAAATTCAGGTATCGTCGACCCGATTGGCTTCTCGTCGCAACGCGGCCGCCACGGTCTCGGCCACGAAGCCGGACTGGTCATGAAGCGAGACATGTCTCTGGACTGGGACGAGTCGCAGGAAGAGAAGACCGTCGAAGAGACGGTCGAGTGGTTTCCACAGGCAGATGACGAGGACAGAAGACAGGCGCGAGAGGAAGTGGATGGGTGGATGGTGCTCGGCAGCAAGAAGATGACTATTGAGGATGAAACTCAGTTCTGCAGCAAGGACACACTCGAGGAAATGCTCAAATCGAAGGAGGTGGGGGGAAATTCAAGTATTCTTTTGACCAGGGACGAGTGGTATATAGTGAGTTTTTCCTTTGCGATATAGGTATCGTTTTATCACAGTATCCCACTCAATTTCGTAATAGCGTTAGAGTTATGAAATTACTCAACAGTGCGATTGCGATATTTCATTAAATACCGCATTATTGCCACTCATCTCTGCTTCTGAAAAACGAATGAATTGCAGGTGTTTGACTGCTTGAGTGAAAGAGAGCTGAACGAAGCCAGACAGAGAGCCAATCCATACGAGACTATCGGCAATGCATTCTTCCAGAACAGAGCAGCCATGAAGACCGCCAATCTCGACAGAATTTTCGACTGGATTTTCTGTGGAGAAAATGAGAAACGTATCCTGGTACGTACGTTCGATTCATTGCAATGCAATTGAGAGCGGAGTTCTTGCAGACGAAGAATCCACTGGACCCGAAGCAGACAGGCACGAATGTAGACAGAGACAAGCCGCTGTTCTACTTCGCAGATGTGTGTGCAGGACCGGGGGGCTTCTCCGAGTACATGCTCTGGAGGAAGGGCTTCTACAATGCAAAGGGATTTGGATTCACTCTCGCAGGTTAGATATCATAATTCTGTGCTGAAAGACATTACATTTTGTTACAGGAAAAGACGACTTCAAACTGGGCAAATTCTGCGCTTCGTCCAAGTACTACTTCGAGCCGTTCTATGGAATGCACAACAACGGAGATGTGATGGATCCAGAGAACGTCGACTCGCTCGAGGAATTCATAATGAAGGGCACGAACGGAATGGGCGTGGATTTGATGATGGCTGATGGGGGATTCAGTGTCGAAGGGAACGAGAACATCCAGGTAGGGTTTTCTATAAAAATTAATCTTCATTGTATAATTAGGGTCCCCAAGCAGATATTCCAAATCGCATTTCGGTGTAAATGTTTTTTTGCACAAATAGATGATGAGAGATGTTAATAGGACTTTTGAAAGAAAAATAAACTTTAAAAATTTCTAGGCCGAAAAAATCATCCAAAATAATACATTTTCGCAAAGGGGCGGAGCTTGAGGACAACTCTATTTGTAATTTCAGGAAATCCTCTCGAAACGTCTGTATCTCTGCCAGCTTCTGGTCTCCCTGTGTATCGTCAAAGAAGGCGGCAATTTCTTCTGCAAACTCTTCGACATTTTCACTCCATTCAGGTTGGAATTAGACTTGCGATTTTTTAAAATTTTACACCGCAACTGCACTGTATTCCAAAAATAGACCAATGCGCCACACTGTACTGCAGTTGCAGTTGTTTTCTTGCGAGTCTATTGGAATCCGCTTGCAAAGACATTCAATTCCACTTTCATTTCAGTGTCGGCCTGATCTATTTGATGTACATGTGTTACGACCAGATCTGCTTGCACAAGCCGCACACAAGTCGCCCTGCCAATTCGGAGCGATACATCATCTGCAAGGGGCTCAAGAAGGAATTCTCGGACAGCATTCGCAACTATCTGAAGAAGTTGCCATTATTTCTCCTGAAAGATTGACGAATTTGAATTTGCAGAGTGAATCGCACTTTGGATGATTTGAAGAAGGACAATGCGGACAAAGATGTGAATGAATTGATTCCTCTCGAACACATCAAAAATGACGAGGCCTTCTGCTCCAGAATCATCCAGCACAATGAGAGGTACACATCATAGAGAAGTCGTGAATAATTACATGTTTGCAGACTGGCTCGCAGACAGACAATCTACCTGCAGAAATACGCTGCCTTCGCCAAGAATCACAATTTGTACGACTCTAAGCAGGGCGATTTGCGAGAGAAGTGCATGGAATACTGGAAAGTGCCCATGAAGTCTAGAAAGAAGGACACAGATCCGAGAAGTGTCGCTGAGGCAAAGAACATGCACTCGGTTCTGGGGACTTATTCCACAAAGGCAAGGAAATGAATGCAATTCATTCAAACAATATCTAAATGTCTGTCTGTTTCAGATAATGGGAGACAATGACTGGCGAGTGAAGCCGCATCTGTTTACTGCAGAATTGCTGGCCAATCCCTCGGACAAGCACCTCATCCACGCAGAATACCGCTTCTCATTCCTCACCAAACAGACTGCCACAGGCCCTCAGTTGCTTATCGCCACTGCTGTATGTCTGCTCGATTACAGTACGTCAACTAATTAGAATGCTTTCAGGACAATGTCTACATCTACAAAGGCGATGTGCAGATTGTGGACAAGGAGCTCTATCGCATTCCCGCCAACACGATCCTTCTCGTGGAAGACGCCGTCGATTGCTTTTCGAATGTATTTCACACTCCCTCTTCATTCAGAATCAATGGTTTGCTTGCAGAATGGGGACAATCTGACTCGCATCCAGCATCCCAAACTCGTGCGCATAATCGATGCGGCAGTGCTGAATGGAGACGATGTGTCCAGGCTGAGCTACGAGAACAGAATGAGGGCCGCACATAAGTTCTGCGATGCGCTCAAATTGGTGAGCAATTTATGGATTGCTAAATTAATGACAAAAAACTGCAGGTGAATGGCGAGCTGAAGACGGGATTTCGAGAGGAAAACGAACAGCAGAGGCAGAAGCAGCGAAGATACAACAACAACAACGCACGCAATCGCACTGGTCCCACAACCATCCACCCCCACAAGCTCGTCTGCGCTGAGTACTTCAAACTCGAGGATTTCGGTCGCATTCGCGAGCAGCTGACAAAGCGCAATATCGACAGGGAGAATGTGATGATGATCACGGAACACGATTGTCAGATCAGGATTGGGGGAGTGCGACTCACGAGAATTCTGCCAGGTTTGTTGGAATGAACATTGCTAGGAACAGCGATTGCACTTGCAGAGTATCTGTACATGGGCTACTCGCGCTCCAACAAGATCAACTACGGCTATTCGCCCAAGGACTCGAAATTCGGATCGATATTCGAGCACGACTTGGAGAAGTAAGCAGCCTTGCATTTGCCATACGTCTGCAAATGACACGCGAATTGCAGGTCTGGCAAAGTGGCTACATTCTGGGATGTGGCTCTGCTGACGAAGCACGAGAAGGAGAGCACCACTCGCCCAGTGATGCAGGCTCTCTGGTCGTGGCAGAATAGTTGTGAGTCTCACAGACAATGCATTGACTGATGAAACTGACCTGACCTGTGGAATTGCAGACTACGACGATTACGGCCCTGCAGCGATTGTGGATGCCGAACAGCACAAGAGCGGACCGACCATTCAGTCGATTGTGAAACAGGTGCAGGCGAATGACGTGCACTGCGGCAGGGCTGTCAAGGTGGAGGTCGAGTGAGGCGACCATTTGCTGCACAAATGAAATAATTACCTCAGAACTCATAACATTTTGAGAGTTTCAATTCCAATCCAGCCCAAATTCATTAAAACCATCATCATCATCATCATCTCTCAACTCTAATTCTTATTTAATTAAGTTTGATAATAAACACGAGTGAGCAGTCTTTGTCTGACTGTCGCTTGTTTACGGGTTTGTTCTATTTTCTTCATTTCAAACTATGTTATTTATGAAGGTTAAATTATTTCATATCATCTGAGTTTGTTGATTTTTGTTGAATATTTCAAATAAAGAGTTTAATCTTATAATTTTTATTAAAAATTCCTATTGTACCAATACAAAATGAACCTATTTGTGTTTGCCTCGCTTCTGTTTTCCACTCGTAGCAGCAGCACCAGGCTTGGCCTGCAGAAGAGTCGCATGTCCGGTGACTCTGCAATTACTCGATATTATAGCCGAAATGATTATTGTGAGTGAGAGTACATGTTTGATTTTCCGTCAACTAACCAGGAAAGTGCACAGATAGAAAAGCGCAAATCTTGACGAAACTTTCCGAATAGTAGTTTCGATAGTGAATTCAAAAAGTGCTAAATAGAAATCTGGATCCAAGCAACTTTAAACCATTTTTTCACCAGTGTTTTGTGAGTAATGAGCAACTTCCCTTTCAAAAATGTAAATTAATTTTGCAAATTTGTGAATATAAGTGAGAATCGACGATTTTCCCCAGTTTCTAATTTTCTATTTAGCATTTCTGAATCCACTATTGTCACCTCGTCATTGAAAAAGCCCCAGTTTGGTAAGTTTCATCAACATGTGATTTCAACCTGTGCATTTCCCTTGTAATTTGTTTAGGGATTGGGTGAACAAAATAAGCACTAGTATTTCACATCCATACTCGGTTTCTGCATAATTGTAGTCTTGTATGCAGATGTACTTGGTATACAAATTAGCAATGATAAGGAATACATGTCCGAAAATGCAAATAGATCCCATTTTATCAGTTTGTCAAAAAGTGTTTGGGCAGTTCAGCTTACTAGCCCCTTTACCTTATCCTAGCCTCTAGTCTAGTTACAAGGACTGGATAAATCGTCCAATTGAATAAATGGATGTAATTTACGTGCAGACTTTGAAAATTTCGATCCGAGGTTAGCCGCATGAAAAGATATAGTATGTTTTATCTATAGACGGTAAGAAGAAATGATCTTCCCCCTTTCGATAAGGCATACCATCATTTTTGATGCGGTTAACCGCGGCTCGAAACTTCCCAAGTCTGTTTATAAGATATTTTTCAAGATTCCATGTCTGTGTTGATTACCTGATATGTTCGAAGAGCTTTGTGCGACTCTCGAAGAATTCCCCGCACTTGTCGCATTTGCCTGCCCTCGGCCCGCTCTGCAGTGCATCTTCCCCCTCCTCCTTCTGCAGCGGCTGCTTGTTTGCCTCATTCTTCTTGTCTCCTGAATTCCTCTCCATTCATTTCACAATGTCCTACCCCATTTCTACCTCTTCTCTTCTTCTTCTTGTCATTGTCCTGTTTTGCAGCAGCTAGGAACAGGTTTGATTCTTCTTCATTCCGCCCATTTTGCTCCTGAGAAGTCGTCTGTTCGATCTGCATTTCAGCCAACTGTTCGCCTGCCTCTTCTACTTCATTCCTGCAAAACCATCATTTTTCCTTTTCTGTCTTGATACTATTCATTACCGATTCTTATAGTGCAAATTTAAACTAAAATAACTCATTTTCCAAAATCGTAGTTCTAAAACTAAAGACAGTTAGAAACTGAATCATACTTCAACTAAATCACCTATGTTATAAGTAACTAATTTGTATAAAAAAAAGGACTCCTGTATTTACAGACGTCTCGTTATCTTATTTCTCCGTTCTTCCTACATTTGCCACCTTTCTTATCCGTTTGTAAATATAGTGAGTTGGGTGAAAAGCCTGAGATTATTAGTAAAGGTGGGATAGCCTGACCAACTACCACTAAACTGTACTCCATCCAATAAATGTTTATCAACCAAAATCTACTATATTTTCAACTAAATAGAAAACATCAGATAATCATGATCAGCTTATTTTCTCGTTTTTCAACACTTTCTAACAAAACCATTTCCACTTACATGACTTCCTCGTCATTCGAATCGCATTCCTCCCTCTGCTTTCTGCGATTCTTCCTCTTGTTCTTCTTCTCCTTTCTGTCATCCTGCTTCTCCTCATCCACAGTCCCATTCACCATGGAGTCTGAATTGCATTGTTGAATTCGACAACCTCCCTATTTCTTGTCAGACTCACCAAACAGAGCCGCATCCTCGGCCTTCATGTGCTTTTTCAAATCAGCCAGCTGCTTCTTGTGCTGCTTTGAATTCTCGTGGTTGATCTTGGCATTTCTGCAGGAAATATCATCAATTTCACAGTAATTCCCCTCCAACTTATCAGGCATGCCCAACATTTACCCGTCCCCGTTCGTTGTCGTCCCAGAAAAATCAAGTTGTGAGAATGTCTACACTTACATAGTCTTGAATGCCTTGTTGCAGACGACGCAGAATGGCTTGTCCTCTTCAGAGCCCTCTTCGTCCTGGCTACTCGTGCCTCCGAATTCCTCGTCCAATTGCTGTTCGATTTCAGCTAAATGTTCTCGATGCAGAGCTGCGTGCTCTGCATTTTCCTCATACTCGGCAGCCAGTCTGCAATCATATTTTTAAATAGAAAAATTGGTCTGTGTTCTGTGTCTTTTTCAAGGAGCCAATTCATTAATCCAAAGACTCACTGTTGATTTCTGAGAATCTGCTGCCTTCTGTTCTCCTCTGCTTTCCTCTTGGACTCTGCCTGTTGCTCCTCGAGTCTTTGTCGATAAGCCTTCACTCGAGGATCGCGTTTCCGAATGAATGCAATCAATTCCTGCAATGAATAATGTCAATTTGTCAACCATCCTCATCAAGTCAGCACCCACCCGAACTTGATCGTTCCTCTCTGCTTTGCCCGCCTCGCGCAGTTTCCTGTTCTCTGCCTCGATCTGTCGCAGCACAAATCTGTTTGGTGCATCGCGAATGTCGTATTGATCGAGCCAGACAAACGAGCGTGCTGTGCAGAATCCCGACCAGAAGCCGTAAAACGGACCCACAATCTGTAAGAAGGGATAATTCATTGGGGAATGGAGATGAATAGACTGACAGTGTCATAATCACTTGTTGAATCGCCGAAATTGGGATATCGGACACTGGGATCGTCGATGAAGTCGTAGTCCTCGTTGGCCAGGGTGTCGAATGCATTACGGTAGACGGAATAGAAGCCCTGAACAGAGTAGCTTGAAATTGATTCATTCTCCTTCAAATAATCACCTTATCATCATCCCCGAATCCTTTGTAGCAGGAAGCAGTGAAGAATTGGAACAAATCGAGACTATCGTCCTTGTAATCAGAATCGAATCCTGCAATTCCTTCGTTCCGATCCCTCCCCCCTCTCACTTCGCTCACCTCCTTTGAGAATGCTCTCCCTGTGTTTGTCGTAGAAGGTCCTTTCGTGAGGATCACTCAACACTTCATATGCCTGTTGAAGCAGTGCAAAGTACTGTGTGCACTCTTCGACTCTGTCAGGATTCTTGTCCGGATGCCATTTCAATGCCAACTTTCTGGAAAAAACCTTTCTTCATAATCTACTAAACGCTTTTTAATAGAAACTCCGAAATATTGAGTCCGTCCGACTACTAGATGAAAATGAGAAATATCGAATTTTGAACGTCTGAAGAAATGATCATTTCGCGAGTGCACACATGCGCATTATTTGACAACTTCTAATGGGAAATATAGAAATTTGTCGTGAGATAATATGCATGTGGGTACTTTTGAAATGACCATTCATCTAAATGTTAAAAATTCGATATTTTTCATATTCATCAAGGGCAATTATTATATGACGAGATGATGAGATCTATACTTAGAGATAGAGAAGGTGTCGTGAAATATATATATATTTTTAATTTCTATACAATTTCTAAGCTTTAAACCAAATTTCCAAGATAATTCATTATGAGAAATCTGTCTAACATTTCTCCACTTTAATAATTTAGTGTCCATATAAATAGACCGTTCTATTATTATTTCTTCTTTTTCCTCTTCACAGAGCCCTATGTAATTCAGCTGAACTCTCTTCCAAACCAAAACCTATTTTGTAATAAATTATGTAATCTTCTAAAATAAAGAATTAAAACATATCGTTTTCCTATTTCTTTAAGAAGGTATGGAGAGTGGGACGAAATAGCGTGGGAAAGATAGGCCTTGTCATCTTGTAAAATAGCAGTTGCCTCATCGGGTACTCGAACTCCCACAATATAAGACATTGAAATCAGCAATTTTGCGAGAATATGATTCTCTGTTATCTTCTTTATTTCAAAAAAGGTAATTCATCCCACCTGTAGGCTTTCTTGATCGTCTCGTCGTCTGCATCTCTTTGCACTTCGAGAACTTCGTAGTGGCAGCGCATTCCAGCCCGATCTTGCCTTCACATCCACTGAAATTGGGTAAAATTTCAAAAGAAACGCGAAAATGAACGAATGCAGAAAAGACCACGCGAAATAATGAGTGGAAGTGACGTATGAAATGAGAGGGTGCAGAGAAGTGGAGAAAGAGAAGGGATTGGGTAAAAGCATGAGGGCAGAAGAGAAATGAAGAACTGAAGGAATGAATCAGACTTGGAGGTTTTTGTGCGGTTTGGCTACCGCACCGCACCGCGGCTACGGTGGAAAATCCCAAGTCTGGAATGAATGCGAAATAGTGAGGGAAACTAAGAGATTTTGACATTTTCCTGTCAGTTCACACCAAACTGTTGTGAATTTGAATGTTTGGGCGTGAAAAGTGTTCGGATAAGGGTTATTTAGGGATGTTCTTCAATTGAGTATGTCTAAATTTTTCTTATATGCTTGTGTATGGATTATTCATTCATCTTTCATGCTTTCATATTTCTATACTTTTCATTCAAGCTTCTCTCCTCGAATGTCTATATCAAATTGCTCACAGCCATTATAGCTCCCTGCATTCTGGGAGAGTAACATTTGCACTTCCTTACCTATTTCAGGGGTTTGTATCCATTCTCTCCCTATTTGGCGATATCAATCTGCAGTCTCAACTGACCGTTTTATCTCTGCTCTCTCTTCCATTTCCGCGATCTCTTCTCACTTGTTTGTTTCTTGTCAATTCTCTTTGGAATGGCCTTTCCATCTCCTTTACGAGTTATTGATTTTCACTTCGTTTTAGTTTCAGTCTGTAACCAGACTTTTTTTTCAGGTTTGTGACCGGAAATGGCGCAAGGCAGAGTGGTTGTTTATGGCGGAAAGGGAGCCCTCGGGCAAGCCGTTATCGAGCACTTCAAGCAGAGCGGCTATGTGAGTGAATGAGTGAATTGTGTAGAATGGCTGACCTGATTGTCTGTTGCAATGGACTCTGAGCATCGATTTGCATTCGAACGAGGCGGCAGACGCGAATGTGATCGTGAATGCGGAGGAGAGTTGGACAGAGCAGGAGAAGAACATTCTGAGTGGAGTGGCCTCGTCCCTGGCTACAAGCAAGGTGGACGGCGTTTTCTGTGTAGCAGGTGGTTGGGCGGGTGGCAGTGCAGAGGCTCCTGAGTTCGTCAAAAATGCAGATTTGATGTGGAAACAATCGGTATTGTTGAATTGAATTCATTCAAATTCATTTTGTTGCAGGTTTGGAGCAGCTCGATTGCAGCCAGAATCGCAGCCTTGCACCTCAAGCCTGGAGGCGTTTTACAGCTGACAGGGGCCGCACCGGTCAGTCGCCGATTAAAGCACAACCTCTCTCGGTCTCTCACTAACTAGCCCTTTGCAGGCGCTGGAAGGCACTCCAGGAATGATTGGATACGGTATGGCCAAGGCTGCAGTCCACCAGCTGACTGCATCTCTCGCTTCCAAGGGATCTGGACTTCCGGAAGGCTCAACGGTAATTCACCCTCTTCACTTATTATTCCCTCGCTTCTCTGCAGGCTCTCTGCATTCTGCCAGTCACTCTCGACACTCCCATGAATAGAAAATGGATGCCGAAGGCCGATTTTGGAACGTAAGCGTCTCTGGGGACCGCAAATGGTTTTGCAAAGTTCATAGTTTGCAGAAAGTTTCCACTCCAGATGATCAAACTCAATATAACTAATACATTCGTGAAGAAAAAAAATAAAAGAAAAAACATTTTTAACCGAAAAGAAACCATCAAAACGAATACATTTGACCCTTTGTTACTCTATATGATGAATTTGAGTGCACGCGCACTTTCCGATATAATTTTTCGACCAAAATTTATTTCTCCGAATCGTTCATCGACTATGATTATGCCGATTCGTGTCGATCCATTTTGAAGGGTACTTGCTCCGCATTTTTTGTTCCGAGTTTCATCAAATGAGCGCACTTTTTTTTTAATAAAAGCGAAAAATGCAAGGGCAGGAGTTTGCGGTCCCGGAGTATTTCTTCATTACACATATTTCATAAATCTCCTCTTATTCAGTTGGACTCCCCTCACCTGGGTTGCCTCCCAATTCGAGACCTGGCTACACAAACCCGCAGACCGCCCTCAATCCGGCTCTCTTGTCAAACTGATTACTAAGGGAGGTGAAACCGAGATCATCAAACTCTGACTTCCAAATCCACTCACTTTTTCGGTAGATTGTGATAGTACCCCCTGCTTTTCTAGAATCTCAACATTACACTCCAAGGTCTGATCGACGAGTAGCTTCTTCCAAGTATTTCACTTGAACAACCTCATTCCTTTCCAAAAATGACCAGTAGACAAGGTTCCACGATACATTTACAACTTATTTCTTGAATAACTTGTTTCCTCATAATTATTCTTGAAAGCGATCAACGGGGATCTTATTTAGATCGATGGGAGACTCATGAAAATGTATATGGTTTCAGCCACTTCTCTTCTACAGTATGTCCTGGGCATGTCGGTGACGAAATAAAGTCACTCCGTATTGATGCAAATTAAAAGCTGTTTTCAGGTTTAGAATCAGCATAAAATTCGGCATATACTTCATACCAAGTTTGACCGAGAACTATAAAATAAATTTTTCGATTATTCTATAGCTATGTCCAGAAAAGGATCAGTCACCGATATGCCTAGAAAATAGTATAGGAGGAAAGTGGGCAAAACCGTACATTTTCATGAATGTCCCATCAATCTAAATAAGATCCCGTTGACCGTCTTCAAAAATATTTTCTAGAGAAAAGTTAGGGCCCAAAATAATTTGTCAAATTATCGTTGAACACATATGTATTGTTGTATAGCCCGTAGCCTAATCGAGATGTTAGAATTCTAGTGGATAATTCTCGCGATTTTTTTGCGTTGTGATTTATCCGCATCAATGAAGTCGTTAAATAAAAGCGTCTTTTATGCCTGTTGTGTGTTATGAACTTTGGAAGTTTCAAAGGTGGGTATTGACATTTTGAAGAAATTACTTGCAAAAGTGGAAAATATTCGATGGGGAGATAATTGCGCGATAATTCCGATAAGAATACTCGTCTGACTTGCCCAATCGCCCACTTCTTTCCATTTCACATATCATTCACATCCGCACGTGCCACTCTCCTCAACACGTCTCTTTCTTTCCCCTTTCTCTCTTCTTCTGTCAACCTTTGCATGCAGAACAATTACCCCCTATTAGTGATGATAGATCGAGGAAATTAATCAAATTCACAAATTTATCAGAATGAATAGATGAATGAGGAAGAGGAGAAGGGGGGGGGGGGACGGAGTGGAGAATTCGTTGACCAAAAGAACTACTTGCGACTAGCGATCGACTTTGATCAACTATAACAGCAGCTATGAGTCTCATTTCTAATGATCGATTATTTCTTTCATTCATCATTACTTTATACAAGTCTTGTCAAATTGTTTCGCCGATAGATGAATCAAAAAATCAATTAGTCTCATCGCTCTCGATTCATTCGTTCGTGTCTTCCTAGACTAACTTATATTTCAGAGAATATAAGTACATCCTTCTGTACTAGTGTTGAAGCGCTTCAGCCAGCCTTATCATACGTTGTATATGGATGTCCAATCTGTGATGTGAAGGGGCAAAGCAGAAAAGAAAGAGAAGGAGAAGAAATGGCGTTGGTGTCGATGTCTCTTCTCGCCCAGTCGAGAGTCACTCAGAAGCTGGATTTGGGATGCGAGGACGGAAACATAAGGACAGAGGGACGAACAGAAAAAGAGAAAATGAAGATGGAGAGATATTGGAATCTGAGGCGATAAAAGATAGGGAGACAAGCAAAAACTTTGAGAGATAAGAGAGGGATGATTGATACTTCAAAGACAAAACTGGCGATAAATTAGAGATTTTGAAATTCATAATAAATCATCCCCGTTGAAAAAGCTATACAAAGATTCTTGATGCATAGGGGGTTCAGCTATAATCAGAAGCTAGAATTCTCAATGGATTTCCTAAAACAATGAAGTTTCTAAATTTCGAATTTCTTCAAATAAGAGCTACAGTAATCCTCGGTCAAATAAGCTTGAAGCATTGCCTTTCTCCCCTCATTAAGTCCTGATTCATAATGCTAGATGCCCAAGTACGGGGAAGAACATCATTCAACTCATTCAGAACAGTAAGTAGTTCGACTGTTAAATTGACCTTGCCGAGAAACTAATCAGGTAATCAGGCAGAATTGTTTCCTCTTTCCCCATTAGGAAACCAAAAATAACCTGTGCCTGGCAGCAGTTCAAAACAGAACTCTCAAAGATTGACAGTCACTACCGTCTCATTGCGGACAAAAATGCTTGGCTGACTGTAGAATTCCTTATTAATTAGCTAATTAGATGGATTCTGCAGATTTGCAGGATACGATATGTAACAAGGGGCGATAGTCACATAAGAAAATGTATATAAAAGAAGAAAGATGATAGAGCCTTTCTTTCAGCTTCGGCTGCTTCACCTGCCCACCCAGTGCCTCTGCCCTCCTTCTTCGCTCTTCCATTCTCCCAGCTTCTTACCGTACACTTCCTCTCCTCCTACCTGTCTTCTGCCTGCCTTCTCCACATCTTCACACTCTCCTCATCCCTCTTCATCACTTCATCGCCTTCAGTCGAATTATCTCTACACTTCCATAAATTCATCTTTCAACGGTCGGGATTAGCAGTTTTATAAGTCCACGTCTACAAGGCTTTGTTTCTATTCACATTTTCTGAACGACAAGAATTTTATTTGACATGATTCTACGAAGTCAGTTACAATTATGGATATTGGGAGGTAAGACAATTTGCTAGCATAGAATTCTTACTTATCTGCCGTTCAGTTTCAATATTCTATTGCTGGGCTTCGTCTCAAACGCCCTTCTCGCTCCCACCTCCAAATATGGACAAGGCTGTCATCAATGACAGAATGCACAGTTTCGATCCAAACAGTGCTGTCAAAGAAGGAAATGTCACTAAGGTATGTCAGCTGTCAACTAGAGCGTTGTTTCTATACGGAGAATGTGCCAAATTTGTCAATTCTCAGGTTCCATTAAACGAGACTGCATCGGCAGAGCTAATGGATCACTGGCTACAGCAGGCTGTGTCAGGGCTGATGGCCGCTCTCGCTTCCAGAAGGCAAGCCCTCCATTCATTCATTTCAACATTTGAATTAGTTCATCAACAAATTAGCGCATTTCGACAATGGCAAGAATGGCAGAAAGTACATGGAACACAAAAAGAATAGATGAATCCATTAAGATTGGAATTAATTTGGCCATTTTTTCTAAAGAGGCGATGGACTTATGATGTGTGATGCGAAGCAAAAAGGAGATGAACGAAGAGGGAGATAAAGAGATTTGAACGGATAAAAAGGATAAAGGCGAAGGTGGACTTCTCGACAGGAAGCCAGTCAAAGCATTCAGGCAATGACAAGGATTGTCACTAATTAATTATGAGAGGCAGATGAGAATTGATTCAAGCAGGGCTTGGATTCGAGTTCAACTTACAACCCTTATAAGTGAATTACAAGATCAAAATGACCTTGTAAGCTCATTTACATGGATTGTAAGCAATGTTGTAAGCCAACTTATAAGGCCTGTAAGATATGTTGTAAATTGGTCAATTTACTATGGAAAATTCACTTGCAGATGTTGTAAGTTGAACTTGAGTCCAAGCCCAGAATTAACACTGAAAATACATGATGGTATATAGCTTCTGTTCAATCAGTTCCTATTCATTCATTTGCACTCTCTCATCTCGCACTTCTTTTCAACTATTTTACCTATCCATTTATGCATTTTTGGATTAAATGATGAAGAAAGATGGATTTAAATTAGAGAAAGAGAAAAAGTGAAACTGATGAAATGATTGTGACAGTCAATCAAAGAAACATAAAGAATGATGAAGAAGAGGAGAGGAGGAGAGAAGCAGAGACAAAGAGAGAAGAATGACAGAGAATGGGGGGTGGAGTGCAGTGGAAGACGAACAGGAAGAGAATAGTTCGAACGAACAAGCAATTCTCTAGCAGACTAAAGAATGGAGTAGAATGCTGTAGTATTGCAGATTGCCACAGTTGGACGAGGACGATCAGGACGAATTGGCCGAGTGCTCCAAGAATGCGCACACTGTGCCTGCACATGCCAAGTGCATTGTCAAAGTCATGGACAAAACCGAGTACAGGCCTGTCAAAATTGGGAAGAGTAAGCCTCCTTCTGCAGGAAACTCATCAACCAATACAACGCTTTCAGTGGACGAACAGAAGTTCTCACAGAAGAAAGTGAAGAAGTCAGTTAAACATACATCTTCGCCTAAAAAGTCTCTGCAGTGGACTGGAAGCTTTGGAGTTGCACGAGCAAAGCGCAGTGCCAATAACAAGGTGATTTTTCTCTTACAATCACCCAATGAAGTCCACCTTTAGATGAAAATTCACAGCAGAGAAAGTTACGCCCTTGGCTCGCATTCTGATGATACAATTCTGACGAAGGTCGCCCGCTCCATGACAAAGACGATTCGAGCCTTCAAGGATAAGGAGGAGCATGGGGATGGGTATGATTGGTGAGTGGAAACAGACATAATCATTGCGCAACTCAGATGGAGGAAGACTATCGTCAGAATTAAAGAAATTGGAAAGCAGGCCAAAGAAGAAGAGAGGCAGAGGGAGAAGATGAAGGAGCGACTTAGACAAATGATCAGAAACACCCCGCCCAAATATGGAGATCCACGAAAGACTATCGCGCTACAACAGGTAATGCTCCGTGAACTTCTCAGATCTGAGTAAATGAATGGACACTTGACAGATGGAAGATGAAGAGGACCAGCTTTCTAAGAAGAAGTTGGAGGCGAAGAAGGAATCTGAAGCTGTGAGAATTCCACTCAAATTGATGAGAGATGCAGTCAAGGTCAGTAAAAGTCTGGTTCATGTGTGAAGTGCATGATACGATAATCATAAAAATTGAAATTTTAAATTAAAGTGATGACATAATGATGGGAACTATAGTAAAGGAGTGGAAATAGGTTGAAGGTTGGAAGATAGTGTATGGGAAAAGAAGATGTCGTCATCACGTTACTTTGTATCGTAGTTACCGAATTCTAATTTAGTCCATATGTGAAGTGTGTAGGTATGATGACAGTGAATTCCAGATGGCAATGCAACTGAGTGGCAAGAATGTGTCGAATTTCGATTCGAAAACGCTCAAACTCGCCTCTCCTCGGATGCTCTCCATCATGCCAGAACAGGAAGACGATTCACTTGTAAGCTCTACATGTTTACAGTGGCGGACATACGTTTAGAAAAATGCATCACATTTATCGTGACAAGTTCCTTGATCTTCATGAATTAGGCAAGATTAAATTGGGATATCATTGTTACTCAATGCAATTTTCAACTCTGAAAAGTTTTAAAGGAGCTGTATCAGTAAAAATCGACAGATGAAGCATTTTGAAATCACGCATTTTTAACACTATACGCCATCGTGTAGAAGAAATTCAATGCTTCATCCACATGAACAGGTGAACCTGTTGTCGCCCTCGCTGTTTTCCCTCCACGACGATGGAGAGGGAATTGAGAAGGAGCTGTCCCTGCCGCACATTCTCAATCAACTCAAAATCAAGGACCAAGAAGCCTGGCTCGATTTCATTGTGGAGGCTTCAGGTTTGAAGAATTGTACAGGGTTGTCATTTATGTACTAATTAATGCAAATTTAGGAGTGACAGATACAGCAGACAAGATGGAGAAGAAGATTAGAGATCAGAAGGAGAAGAGGTTGAAGGACGAAAGTGGAATGCCGTTGTATTTCACTAAGAAGAATCTCACTGATGTAAGTATTTGCATTGGAAGACCTAAAGTAGGAATGAGAGATTTTTTTTAAATGTGCAAAGTTAGGCACACATGTCAGTCCAAAAATATGGTATTCAAAGAAATTACGGAGTGCTTTACATCGCAGTGATGATAATCAGTCTAGGCTGTACACTTTATTATCAAAACAATCCTACACTGCCCATATCACTAGCTCCTAAACTTTTTCATCTTTTGTAGATGAGTTATTAACACCTTTTCTCGTAAACCTAATGTATATTCCTATCTGCAAAATGAATTTTCATCTGACTTATTGCAGATACGGGATGAAGAAACGATGCGCAAAGTCCAAGTCTTTGAACATCTCGACAAAACCTACACTCCTCAACAGGTAAGCTGATCTTCATTATCATTCTTGGGAAAAAAAACCTATATTATTCTAGAAAGCTGAATTGGATCAAAGAGGCTACTCATTCTTATCAGTCGAACAGATGGAAAAGGTATCTTCCTTTCCTATTTTGTAGCTTCAAATCTTACATCATCTGATGAAACTCATTAGGTCTATGGAAAAGGGAGTCCTTATGAACTTGAGAACAAGAGGCTAAGCAGAATGAAGAGATTACGAAGACTACACGACGATCCAGAACACTTGATCGAGCATGAGTATGAATTTATGAATCTGCCAAAGAAGATCGAGTTTTTACTAAGAATAGAAGTTTAGCATCCGAGCTCTGGCAGAAGCGGAGAAATTCCGTTCTTCAGTCAAGAAAGACATCGTTCTCTCTCCAATTGTCAGGTCTGTATCTATGCTTATCAGAATCAATAATATTTTTCATAACTTTAGCACAAATCTGCTCTTCGCCTCAGCCACCCTATCGAACACATTCATTGTGTTGTCTCCTCTCGTCTTCTCTCCAATTGTCCTTTCTCCAGCCGTTTCAGGGCCTATTATCTTATCTCCATGGTAGGTTGATTTTCATCAAATTTTAATTATGAAAATCAATCTTTAGGGTATTCATTCCGCTCATTCTTTCGCCCAGAGTGATGGGTCCTTTAGGTACTAATTCAACTTACTAAATTCACAAAATTTAAAATTTTTAGTCTTGTCACCGATGATCTTCTCACCACTCATATTGTCGCCACTAGGTATGTTCTTAGAAATTACGTAAAATTTATGATTTAACGATTAAAAATTGCAGTTCTGCATCCGCTCATTCTGACTCCAGGCAAATCAATCTCATTCAACTGCTCAAAATATGACCTAACTCTCATAAATTTAGGTATTTTCAATCCGGCCATTCTCAATCCATTCCTACTCTCCCCGCTCATCCTTTCACCACAGGTCAGTTTACATTTTTTATCAAGAGTATAGAGTCTAAATATAGCTTCTGGTTTCAGGTCTTCACGCCGATTATTTTGAGGTTTGACATTTCCTATGATAATATCCGGGGTATAAACTCTCGAGTTTTGACGTCAAATATTTCAGTCCTCTCCTTCTCTCACCTTTAATATTGAATCCGATGTTGGGATCTCCTCTCATTTTATCACCCTTTTTGTAAGTCAATAATAGAAAGAATTTTCGACATACATTCAAAATGTTCATTTTTAGGCTATCGTAAGTCAAATTCTGGTAAAAAAATCCTAAAATTCATGCTCCTAGGCCGATAATACTTTCACCGCAGGTTTTGTTCGCTGTGGTACTTTCTCCGTAAGTCACAACTCACCGGAAATATCACAATAGAAAATACCTCTAGATACGCCCTATCGCCGTTGGTAGAAAGTAAGCTGATAGCCTCTGAAGTTGTGCTATCCCCAAGTTGGTTGAGTTAACCGATTCACTTGGAAGAATGTTTTCTAGTAATAATTCCTAAGTTATTATTGTTCAAAATTGTTATGCAGGTCAAACATTTGTAGGTGTGCAATTTTATGTAACGATATTGTTTGAATAAAATGAAGTCAAGATCTACGCAGAAATAGAACTGTAATCATTTAAAATTATTCATTTTTATCAATCTTTTTATTTTTTCGTGAAAAATCCATCGTGTTAAATCAGTAAATTTTAATTTCCATTGGCGAAAAATTGCAACACTTGTAAGGATAATTATCGAATTCATTATGGAGTTTAGACAAATCCTAATTTGAAAAAATCCTTTGATTCGAATATTTGGTGAGTCAGGCAACAATGTCTGAAAGTTTCAAATCCCACCGACATCAAATTTTAAAGGTCACTCGCGCTCTATCCATGACATTAATATTTTCCTCATTATAAATTAACTTATATTATAGTGCAAACTAGCATGTTGAAAAGAAGCGAAATCGTAATAAAAGTCTCGCGCGCACATAAAATAGTCGTATAGATATAGAGATAACCAATTGACAGTCTGTGATGTAGCTTAGCCCTTAGCGAAGAGAAAATAAAATAGATACATTCTCGCAGGAAAAGCCGAAAAATGTAAATGAGTTCGTATTTGAATGAAGTGAGATCATGAAGATCATCGTCAGATTTAGGGACACTTTCGTCCCAAATTGCAGATTATAGAAATGAGGTTCCGTAACGTAATATTTTCTGTCTATAGAGAGTTAATGAACATAAATGGACCCGTATAAAGATTTTAACAGGACATTTTGATTTGAGGGGATCCGCACAGAGTATCTGACTGAAGATCGGGTCTTTATCAGAAGAGAAATAATTGCATAGTATCTTGCTTGTTGGAAATATGATATTATTGCCAATTTAATTCAGAAAAGTCGATGTCTGGTTGCGGAATCCAATTCTTCTCTTATCCATAGACAATGAGACAATGTCTGTGCGTATTCATTATTTGTCCACTATTCACTTTTCATTCTCCACCTGATCGCATCAGGAGCTTAACGTCGTCTCCCAATCACTAATCACTTATCTTTCGTGAATTAAGCTGTCTCTCATCTCTCCCTCTCCTTGTCGTATCCTTTTTCTTCGATTCCACTTTTCACTTCTCCCAAATTGTTTGCTGATGTTTCAGCCAGGCAGACGATGAAGGATGAAAAACGTTCTTCTCAAAGACACGCAGACGTGAATTCGCGAATTTATGGATTCGTGAGTCTTTCTGTATCTTTGAAGAATCTCCACTTAAACGGATGAAGTCCAGCTTGAAAGAGTGGATCTAATGGGGAAAAAATAATTAAAATTACGGGAAACAATCGAGCGTGAAGGGAAGAAATTGAGAAGAGAAATGATGCAACGTTATTTACAGTCCTTTATTCTTTCACTTCTTCAGTGAATCAGTCTTTTCAGATTCCGCTCGATTAACTCCGCATATCCACAAAAAGGGGATGAAACATGGATACAGTGAATGGAGTGGGGGAGAATGTCTGATGAATAGAAGAAATGGGTCTGCTTACAGATATCCCATCCTAATCATGGCTGACCTCCCATTCACTTCAGCATCATCCATGCATCTGCAACGATTTGTGCAAGTTCATCCCTGTCTGTTGTCCGTTCTGCTGTCCATTTCATTCTGCGCTTCTCTGCCCTTCTCGATTTACTCATTTATCTCTATTGTATTTTTATCTTTTCTGTTCATCTTTCCTGTAGAAATCTCCTCTTTTCCAGCTTAATCCAATCCAATCCATTTCCCCTAATCTTTACCTGCGTCTAAAGGAGAAGGGAAGGGCAACTCTCCTCTGCTGCCTGTTTCCCATAAATCTCCCCTTCTCTTTCTTTGTTTCTCTGCAGATTTTATAGATCTGAGCCAGTGTCTGATCGAGAATAGAGGAAGACATCGACATTTGTTGAAGAACAGCACCACGGCCAATTGGGCGGTTGTCAATCGGCAGATTCGGCAGTCCGCTGCAATTCCATTCTGACTATGCTGCGGATAATATTCATTCATCTTCTGCTCATAGGTATGAATTATTCAATTCAGAACATGTCACTCACACATGTATGTTCAGTGCTGTGCAATGCAGAATTAACAACCAAGAATCAGAATCAGTCTGTCATTACATCCACTTCATCTACTGCTCAGCCTCCATTGAATTCATCGACAACAGTGCACCAGTCAAACAATGCAACTACTGCTGCTGGCAAATCGAACATACAGAATTTGCTGAACAAGACACTGGACCAGATGACTTTGGAAGATGTGAAGAAGAGCAAGTACTATAAGGATGGCAGAATTGATGTACTTATTCATTCGTTCATTTGCTACAGTAAACTTCTGATTTCGCTTCTTGCAGATTCCAATAAGAGACAGTGATGGAGAAGCTCTGCACGAGCATTGGATTCAACAGGCATTTTCTGGACTTATGGCTGCAATTGCTACTAGAAAGTATGTTGATTTTTTGGATACCTCTATATTTCATCGGCTGATCATTGTTATCGGATTTAAGGATTGTGAAGTGTATGGAAGAGAAGAGAAATATTCGATTATTGAGAATACAGCCGATGATGTATACAAGGAATTCAGATTCTTCTAGTTTGCTTTTCGTGATCTCTGCTCACGTATATTTGTGATCCTTCACCCAAAAGTAGCATATAGACGATATATGTTGTATGCAGAAATTAAAATCACTGAACAATAAAGCGGATAGAGTTCATAGAAGATCTTCCAATTCTTTAATTCTTGATGGAATGAAGAAGTTATCGTTATCTAAGTTGTCTTCAGAATGAAATACATGGAAGATTACGAGAAGGAGGCTCACCAGAAGTGTGCAAAGGAGGCAGATGACATGGAATTGCACGCCAAGTGTCTGGTCCAATTGATGGAAGCCGATTCGAAGCATCGATGGCTCAGGAGATGGAAGTACTTCAGCAGACAGGGTATGCATAAGTTTTGAAGTGTATTTTCTCCTGGATTTTGATAATTTGTTAATGAAGTGATGACGTGAAGATATGGAATGTTTGTATGATTTTGATTGAGATAAGAGACAAGGTTGCTGTGCTAGAAAGTTATACATAAGCTGAAGGGAGGAATACTCATGTTATCATGTCATTTAGGAGATTGGGTAGGATCTAGTAGCTGTTTTTACATGATTCAAATCAATGTTTCCTGTGCTTTTCAGCGAGGAAGCAGTTCTCTTCTAAAGAGAGGAGATTGTCGAAGGAGTCTCGTTCCTCTCAAGAGACCGTGAAGGTTGGCGCGTTTTCACAGGAACTATCGTCAGAAGAAAGGGTTGCATCAAGAAGAAGGCAGAAGGCCTACATTTCTGCAGAGAAACTCAGAATGAAGGAGAGTCTTCAACTGGCCAGAAGAAGAATGATGCACAGCAGCAGCAGCAGAGAATTGTCTTCCTCTGCAGAATCTAGACTTCGCCCTGGAGCATTCAGGGTCATTACATTGAGGAAGACTGATTTGCCTAGAACTCTAACCACTACCACTACAGTGATAAATGCAGCAAGTTCAACAAGAAGCTCTGATTCTACTACTCCTCAACCTGCTTCTTCTAGACAAATGAGAGTAAGTTGTTAGGTTCATCTGATTCGTGATTTTGATATTTCATAATGATTATGATCGATTCGAGATATTATAGAAATTGTAAGATTGCTTCCTGCGTAGTTCATACACATCAAATAGCTTAGTAAATTTAAACTGACAACTGCGCAGATAGAGAAGTAAAAAATTAGAGCAGAAAATGGTGTTGATTTAGCATTTGATATTTTGTGATAAAGGTGATAAAATTTGACAGTGAACAGTAGAACTCTGAACCCGTTGGTTCTAGATCTGCTCTACCGGCCTATTGTAGTATTCACCCGATTTTTTGTGAAATAGAATGGGAAAAAATCGACCGGATACTACAAAAGGGTAAGGGTGAATGCCACAATAGGCCCCCCTTCTATCCTAGCCCAGCTTTATATCCTAAGGTTGAAATTTAACATTTTCTGAAACTAATGAATCAAATAAAGTATTGAGGAGAAGATTGTGAGAAATTCTAGGCTACGTCTTCACCTGAGCAAAGAAGAGAATATGCAATTCATTCCTACACGAAGCATCATCATCATTACAACTTGGAAGGGAAGAAACAGAATGAGTGGGTTGGGTCGTTCAAAATGGCTCGAGCCAAGAGGGCCATCGTCAACAAGGGCAGTTATGAGCTGATGTCGCAATACGACACTTCGCCATTCAACATCATTGCGAGGCATCTCACAAAGACGGTCAGAATCATCAAAGGCAAAAATGGAACTAAGAGGTAGACATTTCTCTGTAGCTTTTCTTATGTCGAAGTATTATTTGCAGTTGGCAGGAAACTTTGAACGAAATTCGACAGAAAGGCGCAGAGATGAAGAAGGCCAAAGAAGCCTCTGAAGCGATGAAGAGAAGAATGGCCGTCTATGCGAATGCGGCACAGAGATTCTCGAAGAATATCGAGAAAGTGAAACAGAAGCCTGTCACAATCAAGAGGAACAGGCCACTGGCCATGCCTGAATTGGACGAACTGGAAGAAGTGATTGAGGACGAGTCTGTGAGGGAGATGATTAGGCAGAAGGCAGAGAACATGACGGACGAGGAGCAAATGATGCAAGTGCCTGTGAAACTCATCAAGGAGGCCATCAAGCTGGGAATGCAGTCGCAAGGACTCGACACTACTAATTTCAACAAGATGAACCTGAAAGTGGCCAGTCCTCGATTCATGAGCGTTGTCCCTGAAGACGAGGAGGAGAAAAACAAGAGTGTAAGTTGCTGTACAGAATGATCAATTCATCGCAATCTTTATCAGTGTTGGGCAGAAATTCCATTTCCCAATTTTTAAATTCGTGCTTTCCACCCAAAATTGATTTCTATGTTAGATAAATCTGCTCTCGCCTTCACTCTTCTCACTGCACAGCGATGGAAGTGGAATTGAGAAGCAGACATCGCTGTCTTCACTAATCAAAGGACTGGCTGGAGACAAGTCCAACACTAAGCAGGACTGGCTCGATTTTGTGGTCGAAGCTACAGGAGTTGCAGAGGCTGTTGATGAAGCAAAGGTTGAATCCGATAAATTTAGATCTTTCTATTGTATTGAGCTGGTGCATAAACTATTGCCAGACAAAATTATCATTTCTTCTTTCTTGTAAAAATCCGAAACCATTCAAATGCTACCTATTATCACTTATGCCTATCAGGAATTTATTCTCTTCTTCTATTTATTTGAAATTTCTAGATTACTGAATTGAGGAAATGCAAGGCAACGAAATGAGCGAAGATAATTCTTGATATAACAATGTCACCGTGCAATTTATTATCTAGGCATCAACTAATAACCAGAGAAAGTCTAATTTATTAGTCTTCCTTGGCACATGAGAGAAATCAAAATTTTTTTCGGGTCTTTTTATAGACAATTTTTAAATACGATTTTGGAACATGACTCTCTAAAGCTGTAATTTCTCAACATGAGTTCAACTGATTTTTGCCATGCAAAAATTAGACAAGCGAATCAAGAACGTTGAATCTATACCCTAAATAAGCTCTTAATACTTCCCCCATAGGTGCTGTAGTTTTTCATTAGTTTACCTTGCAAAATAAAAAAAATAATAATAATAAAAATCAAGCCTGATAATTACTTATGTGCCAGGTCAATAGATTCGTTCACTTAGGAGGAAGTAGCAAAGAAGGAATACCTCACACATAAGGATTTCATTGGAGAAGATGGAAGGCCTCTGTACTTCACCAAAGAGAATGTTACTAAGATTTATGGAAAGAAAGAAGCTAGGAAGATCGAAATTATGGAGAAACTGGAGAAATTGTACAGTCCAGAGCAGGTACATTTGTATTCTTTTAGAGGAAGTCCAGGATACGTGTAATCCTAGTTGAAAGAGCTGAATCGAACAGGCTATGCAATTCTGACAAACAGACAGAGGGAGATTCTCTACGGGTCTGGCTCTTCATATCGCAATGAGACCAAACTGCAGCAACTCAAGAACGTCAGTGACAGTCAAGTGCATAGAACTGTACATTCTGTCATTCGAAGCATCGCAAAGGGGGAACTCAAAGTCAATGTAAGTCCAACTCATTCTCACTTTTCTTCGCAATAACAGTTTTAAGGTTCGTCAACACGATATTGTCTTGTCACCAATTGTCAATGCACCACTCATATTCGCTCCAGGTAAGGAATTCATTGAAATGGACGACAATCTAGCCCTGACATGGCCCTAAAAATCACGATTTTTTCCTGCACCTCGTACTACACTGTCTGGACTTTGTACGACTCTTCTTAAATCGGAATTTTACACAAACCCTTTCCTTGCCCAAAATGAAAAGAACAAGAGTCTTGTCAAGCCCACATTTAAAAAAAGGATCGTGCAGAGTCCCGATAATTAGTTGTGCAAAGTCCAGGAAAAAAATTCGTACTTTTGAGAGTCGTGTCAAGACGAATCATGTCAAATCCAAGTTGCCAAGATTGACCCTAAGTTATTGAATGATTACAGAAGTCGCAAGTCAAGCAGTTATCTTATCTCCTGTGTTGTAAGACTACCTATCACAAATCCTTCAATCTCGCATGCACCTAGATTCTCTCCTCTGGTTGGTTCTCCCGCTATATTTGGCACAGTCGTTCTCTCACCCTGGCTCTTCGTTCCAGTCATTCTCTCGCCTCGTATCCTCTCACCTGTAATTTTGAGTCCCTTCGTCTTAGACCCAGGTAAAGCCTATCAATTATCAAAACTCAAAGACGATCCTTGAAGTTGTTCTCTCGCCTCTCTGCATGACTCCAGTCATTCTAAGCCCCGGCGTTATGGTGCCGGTTATTCTCAGTCCCTTGTTGATGGTTCCTTTCGTAAGACAACTCATTACTTTTTCCGAGGAAATACAAGCCCAAATCATTCAGATCCTAGCGCCTCAAGTCATGACGCCCATCATTCTGTCTCCTTTCGCCCTCTCGCCATTTGCAAGTCTACAATTTCAATCTAGATCAATTCAAAGAATTTAGATCCTATCGCCGAGCGTTCTAACCCCGCTTATTCTTAGGTAAGTCTAGTTACAAGCTCTCTCATCAATTCACAATCTCATTTTTTATTCCGTTCGTGCTCTCTCCCTCGGTGCTCAGTCCAGGCTACGTGACAGCAATAGTGCTGTCTCCATACGCGCTCAGGTATTTTGTACTTTTTTTTTTTTAAACGTAAATGATAAACTAACTATGTCTGTCCTCTTTGCAGTCCGGCTGTCGCTTCGACAGGAGCCGTTATTTCCGTGGTGGCCTCTCCGTCCTGGCTCAGCTGATCGTCCCCGTTCCGTATTCGAATAATCGTCTTTCCGTTTCCATTTACGGTGCCTGCAATAATTCGCAATATGATTCTATCTTCATAGATACCGGTCTGCTTTAGAAACTCCAATTGGTACAATCTTTCAATATCTTTCTTTTGAATATGTGGTTTTAGTGTAGATAAACAGGATAAGATAAAATATTTATTGCCAAAATGAATAAAGTTAGAAACAATCGAAGAGTGAGATAAATATGGTGAAGATCAGCTTAAAACAAGCCATCTATTTTGAGCACTCGCACTTTGTACATTTGCAGTCTTCTTTGCATTTGTCTAAACATCAATTCCTGTCTGTTTAAACTGCCTGTTTAAGGACAAATGAATGATTCAATCAATATCCCCCTTTCAATTGAAGTCCTCTTTTAGATTGTTCTTCTTTTCATCCACTTCTTTCCATTCATTCAGTCCAATTGCAATTCACTCACCATCACAGCACTTCGAATCGGCTGCCTTCGTGCAACAGGATTTCTGTTCGGTGCTACAGCATTTGCACTACAAGTCATTTAGCCAAATGATGAGAAGAGGAAAGAGGATGACTTACTTTTCCAGGCTCGCAATGGCAATTGTCGCCACATTTGCAGTTAGGATTGCCTGAACAGTTCATGAATGATGCAATGCAGAACTGATGCAATGTCGAATGATGAAATCGGACATTTGCAATGCTTCAATAGAAAAGAGGAAGACTTACCACATTTGCAGGTCATTTTGATGGATTGTTGCTAGTCTGTGAATATGCAAATGATAGATGAATGGAATGGAGGAATCCAGCGACAGATCGACTGTGAAGAATCTTCAAGAAGAGGTCTTATATAGAGAAGGGGAGAGAGGAGAGGAGAGAGGACGTGTTTATTGCGAAGAGGAGTTGTTTGAGAGTTGAACAGATTGTACAGAAAGGAGAGAAGGAATGCAAGAGAAGAAAAAAGAGAAGAGAGACCGATCACGTCAAACATTGAACTATTTATTAGTAACTCGTCCTCTATTGCTAAAACAGAAACAGACAGTTACTGATGCTCCAATTAATCATCCATTTTCCATGTGATTGAACATCATATCAATTGCACTACAAATAGAAAAGGGAGCAGAACAAGCTAGTCGAAAACATTCTCCAATGAAGAACAAAGTTGACTTATTTTTGTTAAAAAATTGTTCACGCGCTTCAGCACTTTGTCCATGAAATGTGCCGAATAAGCACATGGTTTTCCTCTCTTCCTCTGCTGCTTCTCAGCATCTTATCTCTCCATTTTTATATCCATAATTGGCTGTCGTTATCAGTTTGCTTCTCACGTTCTCCCAATGAAAACACGAATTCATCGAGAATCGTCTGTCTGAAATTGTGTTGTAAAATTTTTATATCATTTTTTAAAATAAAAATTTATCTCTTCTTCAATCAATTGACAATAATCAAAATGCAATTTTCAAGAAAATCGACCCATATAAGCAAGTCCAACCCAAACTACATTAAATCAATAATTTTAAAATCTAGGAATCTAAAAATTCACAATTAAAATGCCTGTTTAAAAATCGATACCTGATACCCGTGATAAAAATGTCTGAACTCTATGATTTATCTTGAAAAAATATCACAAGAAGTTGAGCAATTGAGTCATTAGTAGTGAAGATGGAGAGGGAAGAGGAGAGGGAGGCGAGAAGGGGAAGAAAAGGTATCAATAGGCAGGAAGCACTTTCTGATGCTCCTTGATCATTGACTCGAATTTGGAGATGAAGCCGAGCGATTCCCAATAGAGTCCAAGGGCCAGTCGATCACTGAACGAGGAGACATAGGGCTGGATCCATTGCAGAGCCACCTGCAAGAAGAGATATTCATGTGCAGGAAGAATAAAAGGAAAACAGACCCTGTAGATGTAGAGGTAGTGAATGGGGCTGGCGATGGAATGACGACGCTGCAGACGAGTGAACACTGAGGCTGTCAGCACGTAGGATTCGTCCAGGGGAGCACCTGAAATTGGGATGTTGCAAAATGGCAGAGGAAGATATGCAGTCAGATGGGTGGAGAACTGACCTCTGAGGAACTGCATGAGCACTGCTTCGATGGCAACCAGAGTGCCACTGCGACCACAGCCATCTGCACACTGCACGATTGTGGGAGAACCCAGAAGACGAGCCCTATACATCATAAGTGATTGGACAGAATGGAGTGAATATCATGCAGGCCGAGAATGAAATATAATGTGGTGTCACGGAATTCACGTCAAGTACAAAAGCTTCTATGAAGTAGAGAAAACTATGCAGAATCAAGTTTGAAATCGTTTGAATTGTATCTAAACACGTCCGTAGCCTCTTGTTTTATAATTAGGAGCGAGCAAAGACCAACAAGAAAATTAAACTGTAGTATAGTATGTATATAACGGACCCGATTCAAAATTGGTAGGCAAATCGATTCGGGTATATTGATAACGGTAATGATGTTAAAAACGCTAAAGGCTCCGGAATACATTTAAATTTGGCCGCGAATTTTGAACTGTTTGCTCCACACTACATGGACAAAGTTGAAAATTAGCATATTTTGAAGTGCGAGTTGGAAAAATGGCATTATTCGATGCAACAGCAAAGGGGATTCGAAACCAATATGTGGAATTATTTGGGACCTTTAACGCTTCTTAACATCATTACCGTTATCAGCATGTCCGGATTGAATTTCCCACCAATTCTGAAATGGATATGTTGTACGTAGTTTACTTTCCTTGTAAAGTGAAGGATAAAGGGGCCACTCATAGAAATTCATCCAAGCATAGTGCTAGGAAACCTCTCGCATAGTAAATTCAAGAAAATCCTCTATTTAATGCAAAATTCGCATCGGGTTTGGTACAGTAAATCTCAAAATATGACCATGTCTTTGAGTAAACAGTCTTTGGGTACTCAACGACTGGGCTGTATCTTGGTGCATAACATATAGTAAATTTAATGTGGCTTTCACCATAAAATCGATAAAAAATTTCTGAATTTTATGACGAGGATATTATCCTGACTCGACTTGTGTGAATTTCTATAGGCGAGTCTTTGGGTTCTAAAAATTTAGTTTTTGCTCGCCCCATTGCTTGTAATCTCGCATGTTGTCGTGTTGTTAAGACTTACTTTCTGAGCACTCGGAATGGCCAGTGAACGTCTCTAAGGAACTGCCAGTCCCACTGCCAGTGCTCGACAATCAGTGTCTCTTCCTCCTCCTTGATGCTCAGCATAGCTGAATTGTCTGTGCGACGAGTGCGAGTTACAGACTGAAAACATAGACATTGTCATTTGCGCAGAAGGAGACGGAATGAATGACTTACGAGACGAGTGACATTGAAGATTGGATCGACAGTCCCGTCGACGCCGATGTTCTTGACGACGATCGAACCGAACTGCATCGATTCGCCCTCGGTTCTTATAAGGGAAACGTTCCGATTTGATACTCGAGCTTCTTACCCATTTTTGGTGAATAGCCATCTAATTCGGATATGTAAATCATGATTATTGGCTTAAAAACGCGAATAACCTCATTTGCGCACGATAATTCGAAATAATTACTTTTCCTTTTGTAAAAGGCTCGAGTGGAGAGAAGAAGGATATGCATGCAAAGGGGTGTGGAGGGAAGAAAATAGCAGAGAGGGAGAAGGAACGAGAAATACGAGGCAAAGAAATGGGAAGGCTTGCAGTAAATGGGTAATTATGCCTAATTATCCCGGGCAAATGGGCTTATTCGCGCTTTTTGAGTTAATAATAGTGATCTACGTGTTCGAGTGGATTTATTCGCCAAAAAATTCAAGTATCAAATCGGAACGTTGGCTTGTGAATTCATTCGATTGCATTGCTGAAAGGTATTCTCCTCACCTCGGCCAATAGTAAGGATGTCCAGGCGAGTTGGTTGCATCCAGTCTGCCGAGGGAGTTCTCATTCACAGCCCCACACAGCATGACGATGAATTGCGACTTCTCCTGCAGCACCATTCGCCAGAAGTCCTTCTGCGTGTTCTTGAGTGGCATCTGCGTGCAGATGAATGTGTTGAGCAGTGGTCCGCCTCGCACATAACTCGCGTGGATGAAGTCGCGAGTTCCGCTGCAAAACATCAAATAATCCATAATTTGCAATTTTCTCCTCCAAGAACGAGCGGAATTTCCGTTTCCGACAAGTCAAAAACCCATTTCCGCGCTCCGTCCATGCTCTCCTCCCCTTCCTTACTAGTTTCTGTTAGTGTTAGCTCTGCGCAGCGGTGCAAGACTGTCCTCCCCGTTCTGCGATCCATTTGCCTGTTCCGGTTGACTATCTGCCAGTTCGTGCTCGGCATTCAGAAGCTCTTCCAGAACGCGTCTCTGCTTCTCCTCTGGCTGCTCTTCTTCATCGACTTCGAGACGAACACGCGAGAAATCCACGCAAGTGATCACTGAAAACAGTTGATTTCCGGCTACGTAATCTTTCCTCCCAAACACTACTTCTCGCTGCTTTTTTCTTTTTCGGGCTTTAGGAGGAAAGATTACGCATCTTTGATTTCCTATTGCTTCCCTATCTGTTGTCAACTCACATTTGCTGCGAGCCTTGGCGATGTGGTTGGCATTGAAGGCAGTCTGGGTCAACTCGCTGGCAGCCAATTCTTCCGAGGTCGAACTGAACAGTCGGTCGAGTCGATTATACTCTGCCATAAAGTCCTGCAATATTCTGCATCATTTACATTCCCTTTCCTAGATTTCTCACCAGCAAATGACAGCTGATTTTTCCCGGCTCGGTGAGAAGCGACCAGTGGACTTTGCTGGTCATCTGAGTGACGAATCGGTCGATTCGCGAGGCGACTTGGCTGGCTAATTCAGGCGACTGCCTGTACCAGTTGCAGAGCGGGTCCAGCTGAAAACAGACACATTGTGTTCCTGTCGTTCATTCATATATTTGCATTGGCACTTACATGCTTGAGCTGCATGAAGTTCTTGGCAGTTTTCTGGAGAACAGAGGCACAGTCGGCCACAGAAGGCACGAGTCGGTTGGTCAGCCACCCAGCCATTTCGCTCCTGCAACTCACTCGTCTCTCTTCATTCTGTCTTCCCTCTCCCTCCTCACCCATATCTCCTCTGCATTTCATCCAGAGAGAGTGTAGGCTGACTCTCCTGCACGAGCATCTTCTCGATGAGCATGAGCCGCGTCTGTTCATCCACAGAAATGCCGTCCACCTTGAACAGCTTCTGCGCGATGAACACCTTGAGGTCGTTGAGATCGTGCGTGGCTATTCGCTTCATGAGTGTCGTATCCATGCGCTCCTGCTCCCAGCGAGCCATCCAGCCGGTCTCCTGCTCGTTCTGCAATGTCTGTCATCATTCCATTCACTCCATCTCCAATCCCCCTACCTTGATTCCTCTGGGAATTGCAGCGGCCGCCCCTTTGCGAGTTGCCTCGGCCATGAATGCGTCATCGATGACCGCATCCTGAATTCATTCATTCCAATCACCTCCCCACCCTCCCCTCACATGAAATTCCACGCTGCTCTGGTCGTTGAGCAAGTCCTCAGTTCTGTGATTGCGAACCAGCGGCGTCTGTCCGAATAGTTCGGTGGTCGACACTCCATGCTGCATTCCCTTGCCTGACTTGTCTGCTGCACTCGCTTTTCTGTCCATCCCGTCTCCTGAAATCTAGCAACATAAAATTCATTAATAAATAACGAGAACCCACGAACACATCGAAGAAGAACGAAGAAAAACGGCTGAATGACTGTGTGAAGACCCAAACAAAGTCACATGCAATGAAACGCTCAGAAACATGAAAGATGTGCTCCGACAATTTGTGAGGGAGAAGGAACAGAGCAAATGAAATAATTGATCAATTAAATGAGCGAGAATAGAAGATAATTAGGCCAGAGCATTTGCAGAAAAATGCCTGCAACACAATGCACAAAGGAAGAAATGAATGGGTACGGATTGCGTAAAAGACGGGCACTGTAGGGAGAGAGGGAAGGATGAATTTTTTTCCACGACGATTCCTCGCTAACGGTGAAAATAGAAATAACTGTTATGTGCCGCGGGCCTGTCAGAACAGACATTGAAATGAATTTGCTTTAGTCTTTCTCACTAACACTATCTCGCTTTTCGAAAAGATTCCAACGTATTCAAATTTTGTAATTCGGATGCACAACTTCTAACTTTGTTGACAGGCCGCCGTGAGAGGGATCGTCGTGTTTCTCGAGAGACAATTGTTGAAGGAGTATCAGAAAATATCATCATCAACTTCGGTGTAGATCACTTTAGATCGATATGAGGATGCAAATTTAATTTGGTGTAGAGAATTGTTCTGACTGCTTTAAGGTTTGATGTGTGTCAATACTCCACAATGTAATGCATAGACGATCAAATATGAATTTCCAATTGAGGACAGGTTCCTAAAAATGCCATATGCTGGTGGGAGGCAGCTAATTCGATTGGAATCAGATTAGCCTGTGAATCCTCCTTTCCCTCTGCCTATCTGATCTTCTCCCACTTTTTTCCATATAATTCCTTCCCACCCTTCCATTGCAAATATCCCAATGTGTCCATGCATGGTCTGCCAATCTGCCATAGTTATCCCCTCATCTTTTTCTCACCTCTTCCATATGCCTGCCTCTTCCCTTACCCATTTTCGTTTCACTTATCATCTGCCCATTTTGTCAACCCCTTATCTTGTATCCTCTTGTCTCTGTCCCTGGACATATTCTTGCATTTCATCCATTTCCCTCATATCTCTTCCCCTTTGCCCCTTCACTTACTAACTAGTTTTATCTCGTTTAATCATACGACATTCCATCAATCTCAATCCATATCTATTCGATAATGCATTCTTGTCTTCTTCAGGAGAAATGATATGAAAGTCAGTGTGAGCAGTGTCCTCCTTGCCTTGGGGCTCCTCGTCAGACCTGGACAATGCATTCCCAAACGAGGCAACGAGCCATGGAGTGTTATTCTCTGCAAATTCAAGAATTCCCACTACGAACCGAGAACTGCCGAGTGGATTCGGGAATGGATCTCTGCAGGCAACAATCCAGGTCATTCATGCTTCTGCCTACGAAGCTGTACGTCGTTCATTCAGACACTGTCGAGAGTTTCTTTTCTTCGGTCTCTAATGGATTGTATGATATAAAAGGATCGAATGTAACAGAGTGGCTGAAACTGCCTTGGAGCAGACACGATGTGTACAGAATGGCTCTGACAGACAGGCGGTTGCAGAGCAACAAGAAGGAGAAGCCTTTTGCTGTTAGAGACATAGGCTTTCTTCATGGTGATATTCAGCTTTATTTAGTTATTCGACAAGGCCAAGCAGCTATGCATATCGTTCGCTCAATTGCATGGCTATGAATTGAACGAGAAGAAGATCACGATCATAAACTCTGAGCAGACAGCCGTTTACGGCAACGAGAATGGCGTTCTTCTGAGTCCAAAGCTGATCTTCACTTCAGTTTTGGCTCACGAAATGGTGCACTCATTGAACATTGGACACTCTTACAGTGACAGATACAAACGAGTAAGTCATTCGCACAGCTATGCACAATTGCAATCAATGAATTGTTACGATATTCCCCCATTCTGGCATTGGCGAGTATGATGACGCATACGATTTGATGTCGACAGCCAACGCGCACATGAGGCCATCGACTTATGGATTGAGTGGGCCTGGCTTGAATGGGCCGCATCTAAATTACTTGGGCTGGCTGCCTATGGACAGAGTCATTTACTTTGGAAGGTAGACCACTTTCTCTAGATGTCAAATTTTCGATTTAAATTATCAGAGACGGTCAAATGAACCGCACGATCTCGATGTCATCGCTGTCAGTGCCGCATCGCCTCACATCCGACTCTCTGCTCATTCTGATTCCCTACGACAGAGACGAGCCGGCCAATGTCTACACCGTCGAATACAGAACTGTGTTTGGTAACGATGCTTCAATTGGGAGTGTAAGTCATTCATCTTCCTTTTGCAATTATTTCAATTTCAACATTCTAACTAAACTGAGGGAAACAGGTCTGTGAGAGTGGTGCAAATTTGAATGGAACGCTGCATTCACATTCTCAGGCAGCGAATCTGAGATCTGTGAGATAAATAAAGCTTTGAGGAATGGATCGATTTGTTTGTTTATGTTTTATGTGAGAAGCGAGAGGTGGCAGCCAAGAAGAATTGCAATCGAAACTGCCCGCTGCCTGCCATTCGTCCATTCACATTCAGGCCAACTAAGGTGATATGGCCATATTAGCAGTGAAAGTGAAGTGAAGGGATAAGACAATGGCCTTGACAGGGCAATGGGGGTTTTCCTGATGCTAATTAGAACGCCGTTCTGTGTAGATTGACTTTTTCAGAGTGGAATACTCATTCATAAAGTGGAGAAGTTTGGAGATTCATTCTATTCCCGTTTGATCACCTATGTGAACCATGTGTATGACGAGTTGACTGCAGGCACTGAGTGGATTTCATTCCTGCATCGAGATGAACATCAAAACTTTCAATACATTCGAGTCAAAGTATGGCCTGTTTCGATGAAGATCACTTTTCTATATAATGTTTAGGTGGAAAACCTTCAGAAGAAGCTACATTCCGCAGAAATTCGAGTGATCAGCACCTTTGATCCGGTAGAATTTAAAGTTCGCTCACTTTTATCGTTGATCTTCATTGCAGTCCGCCTGCAGAAAGTATGAGCAGAGAGTAGCAACAGAAAGGAAAGATACCATAGATTCTGTCTGCTTGAGGCACAGTAGAGCTGTTACCTATAAGGACATTGAAGTACAGAGGAAGAGGAATTTGTTCTATAAACTCAGGTAACTCATTTCTTCATCATTCATATAGAGACCACAATCGGCGTTCACTTTTGCCCCGGTAAAAGAGGGACAAAAAGGCGTCGAGCTAACGCAAAATCATTAAAGTTTTTTTTTTCATAAAATACTATTTTTACCAAAGTTGTTCCTTTCATCGAGACGCACATTTCCATTATAAATTCACCCAAGAAGATTTTCATAGTAAACGTAGAACTGTACAACACTAGTTATAAAGTTGTGTTCAGCTCTTGGACAGATCTAATTCTGTAGAGCATATTCGAAAGTCTATTTTAGTGAAAACAAAAATAAAAATCTCTTCGAGTAGCCTCGATTTTTGCATCAAAGTATCATCTGAAAAATCGTCATTTTTACCGTAATTGCGCTTCACTTTCAAATTTATTCGATCAATATCAGTAATTGAATGTTTCTCAACTCATTTCTAGTGAAAACCGCATAAAGAAATTGATTTTTTTTCGCTAAATTCAAAATTTTAAAAATCGCTTTTTATAAAAGCTTGCAAAGAACGAGAGGGGTAGCTCGACAGTCGAACTAGGGGAAAAGGAAGGACACGGCGCGCTCAATTCAGATGACGATAGCTTTGCGTAGGATGAACTGTTTTGAAAAATTTCAAATGATTTGAAATCTGGAAACTAGGGGCTTTCAGAAAATATAGCATTTGATATTTTGCACCCTGCAACAAAAATCGACTTATGGTCTCTGCATTAATAATATCGCTGGTTTCAGAGCAACATTCGGACAGAACGAGTGTCACGAAGGAATGAGATGGAGAGCCATTGATGCCTATGATTATGTCTGCGTCATTCCCGAAAGGTCAAATTTTTGAATGATATTGTTGTCGAATATTCTCGTTGGCTTTTATAGGGTTGCAATAGAGCAAGTAACTTCTTGGAGGAAGAAGAAGCGACATAGTTTTTGTTATTCTGGGCAGAAACGTAGAAGGGCATTCGAGGTTTAATATTTCTAAACCTAGAAATTTATTAGTATACTCAGGGAGATAATGTGTGTGTTTCGAGTGAAGAATTCGAAAGAACTCGGAAGGAGAACATGGACGCCTACAAATATCTCAAGCACTTGTCATTTTTCAACGGCCAAGACAAAATACGGGTTTAGGCACTAAATTGTCCAAGTTACTCTAGCAAATTTCATAATGCGGGTCTTAGGTTGTATTTTTGTTTAGAGAAGTTAGTTCGAAGTAATAAACTTGTCGTTTGATAAAGTGTCATGTCAACATGTCAACGAAAGAGAAGGACTGTCATCTCGCACACCACACTCACACAATCAAGCAGTGGTCATTTCCTCTTTGGTTCTATTGATTTCTCGCTATCTATCTCGTGATTTCCATATATTGATATCGGCCATATTATTTGATCTTTCTAGGCTATCCATTCTGCATTTTCAGGAACTCAGATTAAAGTAATGTCTACGACCCGAGATCGTGCAGTCTTAAGTCGGATTCTGAATCCTTTGATGCCTTCTGAAGACATCTCGAATAACAACGACGTTGCTGTTGATAGTAAGAGTTTTAGCATTACTTAGAAAGTTCAAATGAATGATTCTCTAGAGCCAATTGAGCATGAAGGCTATGCAGAGAGCAAAGAGTTGGAGAAACAAGGAGTTCGCACCGCAGAAGGAGGGGATGTCAATGCTGCCATCGAGATTTTCACTAGGTCAGTTTGTATATAATCCACTGTATCGCTGATTGAAGAGAAAGTCGATGTTCACGCGGCAATTAGAAATCGAATTTGAACGTGAAATAGTGGGTCGCGTAGAATAGAAACGGGACGAATAGCGTAATTTTCGGATATGGACGTTCTCTTCAGTCAATAATCGAAGTTCACCTTCAAAATTGACAGATCTACCTCATTACCTAACTCCAATGATCTTGGAAACTTCCATGCTTTTCACGCATTCATTGGAGTGTATAGACATGTTTACTTCTGATCATAATCTCTACAATTATTGATAGCGAGATATAATGGATAAAAATCGATTTTTTTTTTCAAAAATTAGGGGATCGAAACATGAAAATCCATGTACTTCTAGTTTTTATTTCACAGCAAATGATCTATTATCCCATTTCAGAGCGATATCTACTTGTGACATTAATCCTTCTGCCTACAACAATAGAGCCCAGGCCTATAGATTGGTGGAGAAGAATGAAGAAGCCTTGGCAGACTTGAATAGGGCGATTGAATTGAGTGAAGGACAGGGGAAGAGCGGATGTCAGGCATTCGTGCAGAGAGCCATGATTCATAGACTCAAAGGGGATGATGACGCTGCTCGAGTAAGACTTAATTCATTCATTTAAGTGCCATTTTGTATTTTAGGCAGATTTCGAAAAGGCTGCCAATTTGGGTTCGTCCTTTGCCAAACTACAATTGGTTGCACTAAATCCTTATGCAGCCATGTGCAACAAAATGCTCTCAGAAGTGTTCCAGAATCTGAGAGAAGGCAAGGAATGTCAAGAATCTAAGTGACTTTCATATGTACCATGTACAAGTTTTTTTCAAACTTAATAAATTTCTTCATTTTCTATGTCATACCGATACGAATAACTATAACATCTGCTAACAACTATTCTATTCTATCCATTCGATGTTTTCTTATTTTGTTCTGCAGTGGCGGCTCGTCTAATATGTCTTAGAATGACGACCAGAGCCTCGGGAGTAATACCAGGCACTCTGATATTTATGGTATTTTCAACTTGAATCATTTAATCACGAACCTGGATGCGGCAGCCAAATTGAGGGGTCTGACTTCGCACAGCTTCTCTGCGCACTCCTCGCTCAGTCCCTCCATCTGCCTGTAGTCCATGTCCTCTGCCAATTCCACACTCGCTTCTCTCTCAATTTCTGCCACCTGAATCCATTCATTCGTCTTCAGAGAGCACTAGCACCATTCCCTCTCACCTTCTGCATGTGCCTCTCATGGTTGAGACTGTACGAGGCTTCAATTCTGAGTCGTTCCTCCAGTTTCTTCTTCTCCAGCAAAGGCTTCATTTCCTCTTGACAGAACCCCTTCAATTCTTCGAATGTAAGACTGTGTCGATGCAGCATTTCGTATGCAGACACATCTAAAATCCTTTCTATTCATTTCATATTTCTTTGTCTAATTTCTTAAGCTTTTTTTTGCAAAAGACATAAAAGCATACACTTGAGAAATAGGGGAACAGTTAGGGATAGGGTTAGGTAGATTGATCTTCGTCTAGAAATGCTCAACTCAATATTTTTAATGCCGAACATAACCTATCTTATCCTATTCCTAGCTCTTATATGGAACTATCAAATTTTAGAGGTGTATGTAGGGCCCAAAATACAATGTATGCCATTTAAACTCTATGCCACTCACAAGTTTATGATAGTAGAGATCTTTTACAAAAAAAAAAACAATTTCTTACATTTTCCATTGCTCTTGAACTCCCTCTTGAGGATGTTTGTCCATTTGTTCCTGGGCATGGAGACCCCCTTGAGCAGTTCCCTCAGTCTGTCCAAATCCTGCGCTTCCTCTGTGAATTTCTTCCATCTCACATCGCCCACAGCTCCATGCTTTCTGCCTGCAATCCACCTTCTTCTTCTTTTCCACTTCTACAGGGTGGCCTTTTATATTTTACACCATTTATTAAGAAGAAAGTTCTTCAGGAGAAATGGTGTAATAGATATAAAAAAAAGGACCACCCTGTGTTTCCTTACCCAATTGAGTGAGTCTTAGGTCAGCATTGTCAGGTCTGAGATGGAGTCTGCACTCAGCCCTGGAAGTGAACATCCTGTACGGCTCGTTCGTGCCCAGACTGGTCAGGTCGTCCACGAGCACTCCCAAGTAGCTGTTTGTCCGCGAGAGCAGCAGAGCCTCTGTTTGGTTGGCCCGAGCAGCAGCGTTTATCCCCGAGAGAACTCCCTGTGCAGCTGCCTCCTCGTACCCGGTTGTGCCGTTGATTTGTCCAGCCAGAAAGAGTCCCTCGATTTTCTTCGTTTCTAGTGACTTCTTCAGTTGACGAGGGTCCACGAAGTCGTATTGCACTCCATAACCGGGCTGAGAGAACTCAATCTGAAAGATTTCAATGCACAATACAGACTTGCAACTTTTCTAGGGATTGCCAACCGCAACCGCGACTACGGTTATTTATTTGCAAGTCTGGTACAATACATTTTAAAGAAATGTAAATATTCATCAGTCGCTTCAGCAGTGTGATCATCATCTCATAGTTTCTCTCCTTCTAAAACCATCTCCTCCTATTTACTTATTCAAGTGACCGTGGTTAGTCTTATCAAAACTCTCTCTCTCTCTCATCCTCATCCTACCCTAAAGTCAGGGAGCTTGTTTAGAATTGTTTTGGTATAAAAGCGACGTATTACTATCTCGAGAACACAGATCGTAAGGAAAGGTAGTATTTCAAGTTCTCCATACCTTCTCAAGTCCAGGAATGGCTCTCATAACCTCGAGTTGTACTTCAGGTTTGAATGACATAGACATTCCTTGAGGATAGATTAGAGGGGAGTCGAGACCTTCGTGCTCCAGGAAAAGCTGCAAATGCTTGTATTTCTGATTGAATTGAAAATTAGTGAATGTCTTTTCAAATGGTTGACAGCTCTGTAAGAAAAGCGTAAAAATCGTGCGGGGGGAGAAGGAAGGCTTGTCTATGCGCCTCTCCTAGCCTCCGCCATTGAAAACTTTCAAAATTTCAAGGCATTTGTTCCTTTCTTCTTTTCTATTCGCTTCTCTTCTCTCCTACATCCTTCCCAGCAACTTATTGATTATTGCAAGAGAGTAAGAAAGGGGAAGGGAAAAAGATAAGAAACTTCGTATTGATAACCACTTTTTTTTATGAATTATCAATCATGCGCCTTACCCTATGGTCGAGTTGCGGGAATCTGATGATCTTAGCCTCGAAGGAAGGACAGTACCTCGGTCCTCTCGTCTCTTCCCTCACATGTTCATTCTCGTGCAGATGGGCCTCTGCTCGTTTCCTCACTTCCTGATTGGTGTATCCAACATACGTTGGCAGCTGAAATTTATGCAATCTTAGTAAGCATATTCACACAGTCTCACGTTTGCTTAGCAAACGACACGCGTAAAGTCAAGGTGCATGAAGGAGCAGGAAAGAGCAAAAAATCGATATCGATTTTTGAAATTTAGTTTTTTTCTTCGAAATTCCGTTAGGTTCTAAGATATGGCATGACAACGTAATTTTAGTGCTCTACAATGGAGATGCATAAATTAAAGGTGTTGTCTCCATTGCTAAAGAGCACGATATTGTATATTCAATTAGCAACCTGTTGTTCGGGAGGCAGCCAGATTTGCTCAGTCATGAAGGAGAACGGAATGGGCTCCTTGTCAGGGGCCATTGCCTGGAACTGCGAGAAGTCGATGGAATCCTTGTAGATTCTAGGTGGAGTGCCTGTTCGGAGTCTTCCCAATGCAAATCCGAGTTTGGAGAATGATCTGGACAGCTCGGTTGAACTCTGGAATTGAAAAATTTCGGCTGCATCAACTTTCCTTCCACAAGTAAACTTTTCTCCTAAACATTTTCTCGTTTTCTTTTCCCCCGTTTTGGAAAAAAACGTTTACGCAGCCAAATATTTCTGTAGATAAAAAGCGCAAGCTCTGCCTCTCTGCAAATGCGTAGCATGTAATAAAAAAGAGGTAGGTTAAGGAATCCCAAAAATGGGAAGCAAATACCCTTCAATAGCCGTATGCCTTCAAAAACCTAGTCTAGATCGACAATAAACCTTATGAAAGTTCGTTTTCACAGCCTACTTGCACTCTCTATATGTAGGAATTCAAATTTAAACTACCTTATCTCCCATTCTGCCAGATTTTATTCGTTCCGGTCCGAGGAAGATCTCAGCGCCCAGAAATGTGCCTGTTGTGATCACGATGCATTTCGATCTGAAACCGATGTATAATATCTCAAATCTTCATCCAGTTCACCTGATCACTTTCCCATCCGCCAGTCTGACCCCCTTGACTCTAGGTCCTTCGAGCTGCGATTCCACGAGAATTTCATCGACTTCGCCTTCGACCACTTGCAGATTTGGAGTAGAGCCGATTTCCTGCAGAGAATTCCATTCGTTTCAATCAGTTCAATTTATCTCACAAGGAGTCATCAGCATAGGAACTCAGACTTCTCCAAATTGTCAATTCGTATCTGTCGTGAGCTAAAATGTGCTGCACTATTCTAGTAAATATCGTGACGGCATGACCTACTTTCCCACACTATTTCTTCTTATCTTCATTCGTATTTCCTTATCTATAACTCATGCCATCACAACATTTACTAGAATAGCGCACCACAAATACGAATTGACAGTTTGGAGAAGTCTTAGTCTCATCAAGATTTATGAATTTCTATGTTGACGACACTCTTGACAGATTTGTTACATTTTGCATGTGCTGCTTGTAGAGTTGCCTGTCGATTTGTGCCCTGAGTCCGAGCACAGCAGCCCCGTGCGACCGATTGAGTGCCTGGTAGGTGATGGCTGCTTTGTCGCAGATTCGAGCACACACTCCATCCAGAGCATCCACTTCTCGAACAAGATGGCCTGCAGAAATTACTCTTCTTCATCACAATAGAGTTCTCCTAACCTTTCCCAATTCCCCCGAAACTCGGATTGCAGCTCATTTCGCCAATCGTGGGCCATTTGTGAGTGAGCAGCATCGTTCTGCTGCCGCACCGCGCGGAGGCAGTCGCAGCTTCGCAGCCTGCATGTCCGCCTCCTCAAACATTGTCACTCCTCTCTGCACCATTCGACAATTGACATACCAATGACAATCACGTCCGCATCTGTCGAAGTCGAAGTGGATGCCATTCTCCTGCCAATCAGTTGGCATCTTCTAGCCCAGGTAGAGAGGCTTCTGTTTGAAATTCGCTTCATCTTCTGAAATTCACGGCAGAAATGTCAATCCAAAGCTAAAGCTAAAATATGTTCAAGGTCTTGAACTTTTCTGTAGGAAACCCAGTTTGAATCAACATGAAAACTTTATTCATAAAAACATGAATTCTCAACAATTCATTCATAAATTCAAATTGGCAGATCTGTGTTATCGTTAAAGCACGCATAGGAATGACCCGATATATTGAAGGCAGAAGGGAATAAGTTATGCTAATAGCTAGCAGAATCATTGTGCAACTAGAAACCTGACAAGAGTATGGCTGACTGAGCATTATGGATTACGGATTGATGAATGAGACGAGAATGTATCGAGTGCCCGAAGTGGTGGGCAGTCCTTCGTGAGTGTGCGTCAAACGGCCAGGGAACATCATCGAATAGCCTGCAACCCAATTCACTACTGCATTTCAAACAGCGAGAAGGGTGAATGAATATTATTGGGTGTATTTCTGCACCCTCCTTCTCTTTTCACCAATTCTCTGCTGCAAAGGAGAAGGGTGTGCAGTGTTCACTTCACCGTTTTAGACATTTGAATTCGCTCTTTCAAAAATATCGAATTTCAGCGACATACCGACTTGATCTGCAGGCACAGTGCAGTTGTATCGAGTGTATCTGACCCCGCCCCCTTCATAGTCAACTCCTTTCTTGTTGAGAGCGATATCGATACTGCAAGAAGAGAAATAGAATAAGTAAGTCCTTTTCAAATGTCATCAGACTTCTCAAAACGACCCACAGAAAAAATAGTGTATCTTTTCGAAAGAAGAAAAGAAGACATGATCTTCTATTCTCTCAATATGATACACTATTATTTTTGTGGGTCGAGTTTTGAGAAGTCGGAATGGCATACCTGAAGGTGCTGGCATCCTGATGCGGTCTGAGAAAGGGCTGCTCATCAGGCCTGTATCTCACAACGAACATCATGTAGCTTTCCACAGGCTGAATCAAATTCGTTGTCCCTCATTTGGCCATTTCCCTCTACCTTCTTGTAATATCCCGTGAAAACTTTCTCCTGCATTGGTCTGACGAATTCGTCCATGAAATAGAGCCATTGTCTTTCATATCCGATCTGATTCATGTGAATGTCGCGAGTTGGCACATTCTCGTAGCCGCCAGCCAGTCGATTATCCTTTTAAATATCCTTCCATTTTGCCATTCAACTTCCATACCTTGTTAGTTCCATCAGACCACCTTCCGAAATGCTCCATTTCCCCGATCATTTCCTTGCAATATCTCTCGGACATGAGCGGGAAGTCGTACACATCAGGACAGGCCTGTTCCACGTCGAATTCAGGTTCCAGATTTTTGTAATATTCTGGATGCACATATCTAGCTTCCCACAACTAAATTTAGTTCATTTTCTACAAAAAAAAACCTATCGACTTACGTCTCGATTGTCGAAAATTTCCCACATTTCTGGATGCAGAACATCGTTTTGGACGGTATCGGGGAACTCATCAGAAACAATCAATTGGCCGTACTTCTCCTCGTTCGTCACATAGAGGAAGTGACCCTGAAACCGATGGAAATTGTCAAATTGTCAATTAAAGACATACGAATTCCCTGGCCCATTGACAGAATGACATGTCAGGATCGATATTCATATTGTAGCTGAAGGGCTTCTTAAATTGTCTGAGTTTGTCATCTCTGATGAGGATGGCTGCAGTGATGAAAGGCGCATTCCAATGCCCGATTCTCTTCTCATCAATAATGCCCATGTAGTCCTCGCTTCTCTCATAATATCCATTCTTCGACAAAGCTCCCCAGAAATTCGTGAAGAGTTTGCCCTTCTGTCGAAGCAGAGGGGCAATAATTCCACTAGAAATGAGCGAATAGTTGAAAGCCTCCTTGCAAGGAACTCACATATCATAGTTGACTGATTTCTCGATGAGATCCTTGAGCGTGTTCTTGTTGTGAAGCAGCGCGTCTCCATCCAAGAGGAAGGCGTATTTCGAATTTTGTTTTATCGCGAAATTTCTGCAAAACTTAAATTATTCTTCCTTTTCCGAAAATGCTTACATGAACTCCTCTCTGCCCTGTCGCTCGCCCATTTCAGCCACGAAATTGATGACCTTCTTTGTGTAGTAGTCAGTGCTGTGCGTCTTGATGAATTCGCTGACGATCTTTATGCTGTGAGACTGGGAGTTGTAGATGTACAGAGCCATCTTCTTCTTGGGATAGTCCAAACTCTCAAAGCCATTCAAGAATTCTTCGATGAAGGGAATCGGTTTTGCAATGAAAATTCCCACAGAAATCATTGGATAGTCGTCTTCTTTCAAATCCTACAAATTCAATTAGCATATTTTGTTTTTTATACTTTCAAAATGCTCACTTTGAAATCGAGATGAGACTTGTCTCCGCAATCGAAACAGCCCGTGGTTGCACTCCATTGGTGGGCGATGTAATTTCCCAGGTAGTTGAGGAGAAGCTTCGAGGCTCCATTTCCGTGAATCACGACAGGATGCGTGTTGTAGGCAGCATTGAAGACGGTAGCTGTGCCGTCGTCATCGAATTGCAGCTCAACGTCCTCTGTCACTCCATTCAGATTTTGGAAGATTCGAGACATCGAATCCAGACTCATTTTAAAGTCTTTCTAAAGCACAACAAGTTTCGCGCTATTCAATTTCACGTACCCTAAGTTTCTGATCCAAATAGATCATTGTGTAGTAGAGCTGGTCGTCGTCCTTGTCCCCAATCTCATTGACAGTGAGGATTTTGTAGATTTCAGGAGCATAGCCCATGAACATTCCCGAGTTGAGATATCTCTTGCCGAACTCGATGAGCGGATAATCGGGGGCGAGATTCTCGTCGGGCCAACAGAAGGGCTCCGCTCCGAACAGCACTCGCGTGTCGGGGAAATGCTCGCCGAATCTCTGCAGAATCGTGTCGATCTTCTCATTGAAGACCACATCATAGCTGGAATTCTCATCTAGTTTTCTACAGTAATATCAAATGTCTCTTACGCATCTACAAACATAATGATCGTGTTCTCCTCATCCTTGTATGCCTTCAAAGCCTCGCGCAGGATGCGTATCTTCTGACCGCCGCCCTAAAATCTAATGCGTTTTTTTTCTTCCGAGTAAAATGACAAATCTGTAAACCTGCTCTATTCTCGTGTCACCCCCCTTCCATTCCTGTCCCAAACCGAACACTTCAACTCGGATGTCGAATCTCTCTGCAGACTTGAGCAGTCTCCTTAGTCCGTCTGTTTCCTCGGTGGCTATTGTCACCACTCGAACCTGTCATTCAGAAGTTGTTCTTTTTCTAATTCGATTAAATTCTCTCCCACCTTTGGAGTTTTGACGGTGTTCTCGTTCCTCTCGCTAGCAGCCGTGATTCGACCAAAATACAGAAGGAGGACTGAAATGGAAAGGACGAACAAAGGCCTGCAGCACTGCATTCTCTGCATGGGCTGCGATTACCTGGTTTGCCCTGAAACTGACTGACTGAATGAATGAATAAATGAATGGGGATTATCTAATCTGGTCGGATATTTATAACGCGATAAGGCAATAGGGATGAAAAAGAAGGAATGATGAGATCGCATAGAAGTTTCGAGAAGTTGGTTGACAGACTGGGAAGAGTGACTGCATGCTTCTGCATTATGGAGGGGAGGAGGAGAAAGCATAAGAAGAGGGAAATTATGGAGAATATCTGGAGTGAATTGGTGAATGAATTGGACAGCGAAAGGACTGGGAAAGATTTGAACAGAGAACTGAGAAAATACACAGAGGAAGAGAAATAAAGAAATGGACAAAACAGCTGCAGATCGCAGTTCTTCTTGCTGCAGCATTCTTCATTCACCACTCTACCTCACTCTTTCTTCCTCTTCCTTTCTTTCTTTCTCTTTCCCTCCAGATTTATCTCCCCAACTTGCCCTTTGATTTGCATCATTTCGACAATTTTCCACAATTTTTCTGTAACAACTTTTCACGGAAAAAAGTTCAGTTTCAAACTATTTTGAGAATTCTCAAACGTGTCGGGCTGCGTATTACTATGATGATTGGCTTGGTTCAAGTTTTTGAAGGTTGATGTGCAGAAAAGTCCTTGAAGGACATTAAGGAAAGTTAGGAAGGGTGTGAGGGCTGCAGGAAAGCGAGGGAAGTGAAGAAGCCACTGGAATGGGATGGAGAAAACTCGGATTTGTATATATTTACAGCGAGAAGAAGAGGAGTGGGGAAGAGATTGAGAGGAGGAGGCCATTGGGCCATTGTGAGGATTGCTGCTTTGCTGCTGACCCTTTGAGCTGAGAGAATACAGAAAGACCAGAGAGAATGGAAGATAGAGAAAGAAATGTTCCCGAAGTTGCGCATAACAAATCGACTGGCACGTTTTCTTCGGAATATCCCGAATAATCAAATATTCTCATATTTCCATTGGCCCTGAGAAAAAAGAAACGTGATAAAATCGAGAACTAACACTTGCGAAAATGGAACTTCGAACGGAGGAAAGGGAAGGGAGGATGGGTTGAAAAAGGAAATGCATTGCGTCGATTTATCTCTTGATGCATTGTTCGCTGTCCGAGACCGTGTCTTGTACAGACTCTAATCCCATAAAATTAAAAAAGAAACATGATCTGTTAGATAGTTTCAGAGAGGAGAAACAAGGACAAAGACAAAAGGGAAGAAGACGAAGAAGAATGGGATTGGGACAGTCGACGGCAAGTGGCAGTGGAGCATTGACACAGGAACAGGCAACTGCAACTGCAATTCTAGCTGAGTTGGAGAAGACAAGGGTGAGTCTGATCGAAGAACGGTGTTTTGAGCTGTCCAGCAGCATTTTTCAGAAAATTTTGGATAAGCTTTTCATGTCTTTTTTAAAATTTTCTTCACAGAAAAAATCCAAAAAAAAACCCCGACAATCTTATCTGAATGGATTCTTAAATTTAAAAAATGCTTTTGGTACAAATTGAGTGGTGTTTCGCTGGACAAAGAAAAGAGCAAGGCAATGTATGAAGGCTACAGCTGGTATTGAGTGGATTTCAGATCGAACGTGAACTAGCTTACATTGCACTGCTCGAGCGAAGGAAACGAGCCTGGGAGGTGAGAGCTTTTTCTTTTTCAATTTCAATTTTGTTGCATGTCCAGCTAGCGAAAGAGCGAGAAGCCATCGTGTGGACTGGCTCAGGCGGCGCTGCCACTGTCTTCTTCACCATCGTCTCTTCAGTTTACCATAAGTAAGCCCATGTTTTTTCGGTTTAGTTACAAATCCAAACCTGTGTTTCAGAAGCCTGATTCATTTGCTGCCCGTGTTCCCCATAATGACTTTCCTCGCCTACAAGACGCATCTCTGCTTTGGAAACAAATACGATATTATCGATAGTTGGTCAATCAAGAAAAACGAAACTTTGAAAATTATTTTGCAGGAAAAACGATGAAACTGTTCGATACTGACGATGGCGAAATGTTCGTGCCAAACCTGGAGGACGTGCAGCGAATTCGAGACGAAATGAAGCTGCCGAGAACGGGATGAACGAATCAACAGTCAGTCATATTCGGCATTCACGAAGTCAGATTTGATCACGTTGTCTCATTGTTTGTTAGGTTAGCGGTTAGTGTCAAAGTTGTTGATCATTGTCAGATCTTTGTTGCTCAATGTTCGTTCAAAATAAACTTATTTTTCAATGAATTTCTTGATTTTTTGTTTAAAATAAACTATGGTCCTTGGATCCTACAATTTACTTGAATAAACTTGAATAAAAACGCTTAGAAAAAGCAGTCAATGATTTGCAGATGGGACAAAAAGCATCGTCTCTGCAGACAGACACAGTCGAATTGAAGAAGATTCTGGATGAGCAGATGGAGGATGAAATAGCTCTTCAGGAATCGAATATTCTCTGGAAACAGGCTTATGAGGTCAGATTTAACCATTTGCTATCGTTGATTAGAGAGTCAATATTCCATGCAGTAATTAGACACCGAATTTGGAACGAAATAATGAGCCGCGTAGAAGAGAAACGAGAGACGAATAGCGTAATCTTTGAATATCGACGTGTTCTCCCCAATCAATAATACAACGGGATATTTTCGTTTGTTTCAGAGGTACGAGAAGCGAGAGCGATTTGGATGGCTAATTCTCGGAGGAGCAACTACTTTAACAACGATGATGATGTGCGCGATTCACTACAAAAGGAAGGTCGGTCAACAAATTCTTTCTTCACACAAACCTACAAATACAGGAATGCATCATTCCGATTATACCAATTGTGATGGTCATTGGCTATGAATACGATGGACTTTATGGAGAAAGATTCGCCAAAATTCGAGGTTTCACATTTTCATCTTTCAGGGAAATTATCCGTTTCTTTTCAGAAAATGCGTACTTTTTGTTGGATGACAAGAAGAGCGAGATCAAATTCGCACCGATCGATTTGAAGCAGATCGATGCATATCGCTCCAGCAGACACTTTTAGTTCCTTTGACACTAGACTTTTGTAGATTAGTTGTTATTGTTCGGGTTTCTTGATTTTAGCACAGAGGGACACACTTGGAGAGGGTACAGGTCTCGAAAATTCCATTAAGAGTGGGGCTAGGGGCTGGTAGGCGAATTTTTGTCTCAAAATGTACATTATGATGTGCTCGCTGTTACTAAACCATAATCACTCTACCATCATCTATTCCTCTTCTTATTTATCCAAGCTTTCACTTGAAAGGCCTGTATCCTTTCCAAGTGTTCCCTATGTTTTATTCAAGAAGTCGTTGTTCGTTATTCAATAAAGTTTGCTCAATTTTCCATTCTTTTCAAAGTCGAAGTTCACTCTTTCGATTTTTATGTCGAAGCATTGCACTATTTCTGTATGGGGCGTGGCCCATTTAAATTGTCGGTTGCCACGATTTTTCGATTTAATTTACATTTTTTTTCCATTTCTGTCGCTGCATTCGTGATTTTCGGCGTTTCAGATCCGATGGATAACACGTCGGATGTGAAGAACTTCCTGTATGGCTGGCTGGGCAAGAACCTGTCCATGGCCCCGCAGTACGAAATCACTCAGACCAACAGAGGCGGGGTGAGCAGATTCAAGTGCGAGGTGAGGGTCGCTGGAATCAGCTACGTGGGAATCGGCAACTCGGTCAACAAGAAGGACGCCTCCACGAACGCTGCACTCGACTTCTGCAATCACCTCGTGCGGGAGGGCAAAATGCAGGCGAAGGAAGTACCATCTCTGAATGTGAGCAGACGGATACAGAGAGATGCAATCAAACAAAAGCACAATTCAGGAATCTGCTCTGGAAATCACAAGTGCAGCTCCGAATTGGAACAGTGAATCTGGAAATGCTTCGAACAGTGGTTCCTTCTTCGGCAATGTCAACTCGTCCTCTGCAGCCGGATATTCCAACAACATCCCTCCCTTCCGCGACTACCAGCCTCGCATCAAAACTCAACACGAACAGTACGTGGCACAGAAAGCAGAGGAAATCGCACAGGTCGGAAGGAAAACGAATACAGAGGAGTTATCATCTAAGACAACATGTTTCAGTCCGAGTCGATCGATTTGAAGAGTGAAATTCACGGCGGCTGGACGATGGACAACAGCAAGGCGGCTCTGAACGAGTTCCTGCAGAAGACGAGGCAGCCGCCCATCAACTACGCCATTTCCATGAGGGAGGCTGATGCCTGTCGGTTAGTCAAAGCGATAAGGATTTCAAATGTAATTTGACATTTCCAGCACGTTCATCTGCGAAGCCAAGGTGTTCGCTGCCCCGATTCAGAAGTACGTGATCGGCCGAGGTCAGGGATCGAACAAGAAAGTGGCAGAGGCGGCCTGCGCCATGAACATCGTCAGACAGATGTTTCACATGAAAGTACTCGCTGCGTTCAATGGAGAGAGGAAGAAGACAACTGCTGCCACGGTAAGGCACACAGACAGATACATAGGATGACTTGGAGAATTGCAGCTGCCGGAAATCGAGATCAGCATTCCTGACGAGTTGATGGCTCGCGTGAAGACGTATTTGGAGGAGAGAGGAGTCAATCCGAAGGCCGTCAGCAAGGAGGCTGTCGATGCAGCCACTCCACAGCCGCTTCTCCTCGACCTCAAACTCGACACTTTCCCTGATTCAAATGTGAGAAAACATTTTCAGCTTTTTGAAAGATCAAGGCCAGGGTTCCAAACGGGGTGAGAATTTTCGGCCCGCTACATTTTAAAAATTCGAGCCCAGCCGACACTGTCCGTGATGTTTCTTTTGTCTTTAATTTCGGCCCGCTAGTTCGATTTTGGCCGAAGTCTACTGAAGCACAAAATCGCAATATTTTTCAAGAAGTAACCAATTTTATCATCATAAAATGTTCTAGAAGCTAATTTCTAAGCATTTCTCGCTTAAAAATCTCGAAAAATAATTGTTTTAAAAACCAAATTTCGGGCTCGGTCGAGGGTCGGACCGTTAGAACTGATTAGGACCTCTTGTATTTGTCACCAGCTGGTCTATATCACCATGTGTACCTGTCACCAGTTATTCTTCTTTTCCCCACGTTTCCTACTCTAAAATCTCATGATAAATACAAATAGCAATACTGACTAACTGGGGGTGACAAATACAGAAAGCCAAAAATTTATTTAACGATTTTTCAGACGATTCCTGCAAGCAATATTGCGTGGGCGCCCTCGATGCAGAACTGGAACCCCTGGAGAGCTGTGAACATCGACGAGCCGCCCCTGGCATTCATGAGCATGACAGACATCAGCGCAAAGCTGGCAGACCTGGAAATGAGCAAGACGGGACTCGAGGAGATGAATTCGAAGAGAGAGAACCTGCCCGTGTCTGCGCACAGACAGAGGATCATCGACATAGTCAGGCAGTTCCCCGTCACGCTCATCAAGGGCGAGACTGGGTGCGGAAAGAGTACTCAGGTACGGAAATATTCATGTTTAGAAAAGAAAGAACAAGAACGCATTTCTAATTTTCTAAATTATTTTGGGATGTGGTTTAGGTTGGAGTTTTAATACACGAATATTTATTGAATGGAATAAGGTAGGTGATGGTTAATAAGGTCATCCTAATATTGCTAACTATCGGGGTTTATAAAGGACGGTTTAGTTATTCGTCTAGGGATTTTTTATAAAGAAAATTAGATGATTAATTTTTGCCCAGATGATCAGACTGAACAATTGAAAGAAAATTCCTTGAAATGAGAAATTCATGATAATTCATACCATTCTTCGCAAAAACAGGAAATGCTTCAGGTGGCCCAATTCCTGATGGAGGACCACTTGGCGCAAGGCAAGCTGGCCGAATTCAACGCGATTGTCTCGCAGCCGCGTCGCATCTCTGCCATTTCCCTGGCTGAACGAGTGGCTACAGAGCGTGGAGAGCAGGTCGGGGACAGCGTTGGATATGGAGTAAGGTATGTGTGTCAATTCATCTACTTTATCAACTAACCAACTTGTTTGGAGATTCGATTCTGTGCTGCCTCGTCCGTATGGCTCGATCATGTACTGCACAGTTGGAGTTCTGCTGCGCAAGATGGAAGGTGGCCTGCGCGGCGTGTCCCACATCATTATCGACGAAATTCACGAGAGAGACATCGATGTAAATCCATTTTTCTTCTACAAATGAGATTATTTATTTTTGAGACGGATTTCGTGCTGATTGTGCTGCGTGAAATGGTCCGCGAGTACAAGAACTTGCGCATCATTCTCATGTCTGCAACAATCGACACTCAGCTGTTCGTGGAGTACTTCGGCAACTGCCCCATCATCGAGATGTCTGGCAGAACGCACAATGTGCAGCGTATGTCTTTTCTCATTAATTGCATGCAAAGGAACTAGCTAATTGTTTGCAGACTACTTCCTGGAAGAGATTCTGACGATGCTTCGCTACATGCCTCCTGAGAAGGAGAGGAAGAAGAAGGACAAGGAAGTGGAAGTGGAAGACGAGGACGGCAAGTTGAAGAACATGAACTTGCTGGCGAGTGGAGATGCAACGCTGAAACAGGCGATGAGCAGAGTGTCTGAGAGAGAGATTCCTCACGATGTGATCGAGGTTGGTTGGATGAATAAGGGATGAGGAATGATGAATATGCAGTGAACAGAACGCAAGAATTGCTTGGTAATCATGTGAAGTTATCTCGCAATTCGACAAACGAAAAACCAGTTGAATGCAGTCCGAGCAATCGAATCTGTTTGAACACAATAAGGAGTATCCCCGGGCTGTGCATGCTTGGTGTCTAAGCATCACTGCCCTATTTGAAAATGAATATACAACATTTCAGCTGAAGAAATATTCCTCCTGTAAGTATTCGACTGCTCGGATATGCTTCAATCTATTCTCTCTAGTATTTTGACTTGCGAAAATGTATGAGTCAACTCTCATGTTTTATGAATGGAGGGAAATAATTCGTATTCAGGCAATTCTCAAAGACATAGCTCTGCGAGGCGAACAGGGCGCTGTGCTGATCTTCCTACCGGGATGGAATGAAATCATGGCACTTCACAATCTGCTCACCAATCATCAGGAATTCTGTAAGAGAAATGATACTCTCTTAGGAGATTTGGCCTTTCGAATAGCCTAGTTTTAATACCTTGTAGGTAAAAAACTGGCATTAAAGTTCAGGATAAATTTATATAGGCTAAATTTAGTATAAAAACGTCTGACTTGAATTGTTGATCAATTTAATATCACATTTACCTTACTACGTCCTAACTCTACCCTTTCCATATCCATTTTTACTCATTTTGAACATTTTTTAGCCTACGGGGTATTCAATAAGCCGAAGATTTATGTTTTTATTCCAGCGCAACAGGACAAGTACGTAGTCCTGCCTCTGCACAGCCAGTTGACAAGCAGCGAGCAGCGAAAAGTGTTCAATCACTACGACGGCAGACGCAAGATCATTCTCTCGACCAACATTGCAGAGTCCTCGGTCACAATCGACGATGTCGTCTTTGTGATTGATTCGTGCAAGTACGCCTATTCTTCACTCCATCCCCATTCAACTCAATCTGTTCAGGGCCAAAGAGCGTCTCTACACTTCCAACAACAACATGGTCCACTTCGCAACTGTGTGGGCCTCGAAGACGAATCTTGTGCAGAGACGAGGCAGAGCGGGACGAGTCAGGCCGGGCTACTGCTTCCATATCTGCAGCAAGCAGAGATTCGAGGCGTAAGATTTAGATATTTCAGCGTGTATGTCTTTGCGCACACAAAAATGACAGCTGTATATTGTCAGAATGAGATCTAATCTTTTTTTTTTCTTGGAAACAAGTGGATTTTGCGTGTTTGATCGAAGTTTTAATAACTTATTCGATTTTTTCCTACCTTATCCTTACCTAGCCCTACCTCGCCCAAGACTAAATCCTGTCACTACCATTACCTTATAGAAGTCTGTTACTATTTTTCACAGAACTCTACATATCTATAATCTAGCTAGTCTCAGATATTCAATAGTTGGTCAATTAAGGAGAGTATCAAGTTGAATACTAGAACATAAGATGATATCATAAGTAAGGTTGTTATGAAAGTAATACAAAATCTAAGAAATTGGCTACTAAATGCAACGAATACGAGTATTTTTGCAAGAAACACATTTTGTGCGCAACGACTGTTCCTCATATTTCAAAGCCTTCGTGAATTGTCGTATTTCAGGCTGGACGAACATGCGACCGCCGAGATTCTGCGCACTCCCCTGCATCAGGTGGCCCTCACCATCAAGCTGCTGCGTCTCGGCTCTGTCGGAGACTTCCTGGCCAAGGCGATCGAGCAGCCGCCCTACGACATGATCATCGAGTCCGAGACCATGCTGCAGAGTTAGTCTTTGAAATCATTCGTATGAAAATCGTCATCTCTGTTCAGGCATGGGAGCACTGGACCGCAATCTGGAGCTGACCCCACTCGGCAAGATGCTGGCTCGTCTGCCGATCGACCCTGTCATCGCCAAAGTGATCGTGCTGGGCGCCTGTCTGGGAATCGGCTCCCTGATGTGCGACATCGCGGCTTCGATGTCCTTCTCTGCCCCGTTCGTGCCTCGCGAACGTCACCACACAAGACTGTCGGGAATTCAGCGCACTTTTTCGGGCGACAGATTCTCGGGTGAATTCCCTCTCTGCATCTGGCAAAATGAATCAACTATTTCAGACCATGTCTCGTTCGTGGCAGTCAACCAGGCGTATCGTCAGGAGGCGGACAATGGCCAGATTGCAGAGCAGAAGTTCTGCGACAGGCACAGTCTGTCGAACACGATCCTCAAGATGACGATGGGCGCGCGCAACCAGCTGCTGGACGTGCTCTGCAACAACTGCGGCTTCCCCTACGACTCGCTGGGCGACATCCACGTTTCCACTCGCGGTCAGGATCTCAATCTCGATCTCCTCATGTCCATGCTCGTCTCTGCTCTCTATCCAAACATCGCCTACTACAAGGGAAAGAGAAAGGTTGGACAATCATTCCGAAGCACTTTTCAATTGGAGCGTTTTCAGGTGTACACCCTGGAACAGACCTCAGCGCTGGTCAGCAAGATGTCGATGCTGACTCCACTCCAGGGGGACGCCATCCAACCGCCCTCTCCACTGCTCGTCTTCACAGAGAAACTCCGCACTCGAGTCATTTCGTGCAAGGAGCTGAGTGTCATTTCTGCAGTGCAGCTGCTGCTGTTCGGCAGTCGCAAGGTGGAGTGTGTCGGGGAGAATCTCGTCAGACTCGATGACATGTAATCCACTACTAGTTCACCCCTTGCGATCACTTCAATTTATGTCCATTCAGGTTCACTCTGAGGATGTCCCCCGACTCTGCAGCAGCGATTGTGGCTCTGCGTCCCTGCATCGAGTCGCTGCTCGTTCGCTATTGTCTCGCTCCCGAAACTCTCGAGGGACCCAGCGATGCAGGTCTGTTGGAATTCACTCGTCAGCACGAAGATTAGCCCATTTCAGACAGAGAATTGGGCGATTTGCTGCGCGAATTGTCCTCGGACAAATTCTTCTCGGAGGCCTCCATTCGCGACTATCTGCTCACAGACACGGCTGCTGAAAACGTAAAGCTTCCGAGAGGAATTGCTCAATCAAAGAATGGCCATTTCAGATGCAAGCCCCTGTGGGAGGTCGTGGTCGCGGCAGAGGCAGAGGCGGCGGCCCGTTCAGAGGCCGTGGAGGAGGCGGGTTCAATCAGTGGGGACTAGGTTGGAATTTAGCAAATTAGCATAAATGGTTGAATGAATTGCAGGAGGCGGTACCTCGTGGGACCAGCCATCTCGCGGAAGTAATGGAGGCCATGCAGGTGGAAATGGGCCCGATTCGCCGTCCATCAAGCAAGACGTCGGCAGCGAGGATGCAAATGGCCAATCGATAGGAGGACCCATGTACAGGAATCAGGACCAGGGTCAGGGTCAGGGAGGCGGCTACAGACTGGGACCGTACCAGAACTGGCAGAGAGGAGGCGGCCACTATGGAACTCATAGGAGAGGCTTTGCTGACTCCAGAGGCAGATGCAAGTTGTTTAGAATAAGACGTGAATAAAGACGATGGGTTTGCAGGGCGCGGTCGCGGTCGTGGTCGGTGGTAACCTGCACGCAGCGCAACTGCAACACATGCAGCTGCCGCAACCACTTCCCGATACTAACTCGACTGGGACTGAGAATGGCAACAACAACCTCAACAACCTCAGCAACCTGCTCTCCACTGCTCTTCCTGTTTCCGCGTTGATGGCTCCTCTCCCCGCTTCTCCCATTCTCAATCAGCCCCTTCACAATCCCATCTTGGAGGCCCTTTTCAACCCCTTCAACATCTGGAGTCCTTTCCAGTCTTCCCCCAATCTGTCATCTCCTCCTCCTCCTCCTCCCAATTTGAATGACAGGTCATCGGATTTCTAGTTACTTGTTTTACCTCGGAGGCGCACACTTTCTTCTTTTACACTATTTCAAAGAGTCCGTGTATCCCTCTGCTTATTAATTCTCTCGCTAGAATTATTTTATTTTTTATTGGCTGTTTTCATGAGACGAGTTATTTCTAGTGGATTCAGAATATTTGACAGTGCAAATTGTTGTTAGTAAATTATTGGTGTTGAATTCAATGTTCAATGTTTATCAAATTTATATCGCTCATTTTCATCGAGTAGAAATGAATAAATGGGCAAAGCACTATGTGTGAAGGCTTATTCTCTCCACACTTCGAGAATTCACTTCGCATGCAGATTTGTCCCGCCAAATGCTTCAATTCCCAAAACATCGATTTAATATTCCATTTATTTCTTTAAATTAAACTGAAGAATTTGCAATTCACAGAATAACCACCCGCACGTGGGAGAAAATCGTTATTTTGAAGAAGTTGTTGAATTTGAAGAACCAAACCACTTTTCATCCATCAGTCTGTGTGCACTCAAACAGCCTCTCTGAGTCTCCTCCATCTGATCTGCAGATCATCTTCCTCGGCATCCTCGTCCACTCCCAGTCTGTTCGAAGGCGCATCCGGGAGCGGAACAGAAATCGGGGAGACGGGAGAAGGAATTGCGGGAGATACGGCTTCCTGAACAGCCAATTATTATTCTTCCTCTCCACTTTCTCATGTTTATTAACAATCGTTCAGTGTAAAGTAGGATACGCGAATGGGGAGGGGAGGAGAGCAAAAATAGATAACCGTAATCCTTCTGATATCGATTTTTTATTTAATTTTTTTTTCCGAAATTCCGTTAGGTTCAAGATGTGGCATGACCACATAATTTTTAATGCTCTACAATGGAGGTGCATAGATTAAAGGTGTCATTTCCCATTGTTAATGAACATGATATTATTATGCCTCTTTCTTTTCTTAGACTTGCCTTATATTTGCAGAGTTCCTCGAGCTCCTTCTCCAATTCCTCATCACTGACTGCAGCCGCATTTCTACTCGTACTGCCCATTGGCTGTGCCATCGCATCCTCGATTTCCCTGTAGTCTTCCATCGAAGAGGCCACTTCGTCTAGAGTCTCGTCTATCTGCAATAGTTGACCACTTGCTAGAGATTCAAATATTCTATTTTTCTTGAATGAGAAACATTCACTTCTACAGAGGGTAGCCCATAATTGTCATGCAACTTTCAAACTCTTATACTCTGAATTGGATAGATTACTCCAATGCTTTAATTGGGGCATCATTTAAAGCCTAATGTAAGCAGATTATTTTTGACTTTTTTTTTTTTAAATATTATTTCTGTTATTATCTTATCACTGATAAGAAGCTGATATCTAACTGATAGTCAAAAAGTCATTTGTCCATACCTTATCAGAAGAAAGTCCCTGCCTGGCGAGAGTGGCCTTGAATGCAGCAGTGCCCGATTTATACGCATCCAGAATCTCCTTGTTCTGCTGAAATCACAAACACTGTTATTCGGGCTCCTTGTATTACCACTCTATAATAACCTTCCCTCTGTTGTAAAAATCACTGTTTTTTGAAAGTGAGGAATCATTCTCCTATTTGTAAAACGAGTACAAGCTATATAGGGCTAGAGAATAGGGCAAGGGTAGATATGTTCTTTGAATAATCAGAATAGCAATTAGGTTAATTTGGAAAAAAAATGCTATATTATATAGATATAATGAGTTTACCTTGCCCTATCCCTTAGCCTTATATGGCCCGCACTTATTTTACTAACAGGGTGATATTTACAAAAGAGTGATGAACAAATATAGGCTGATGATTACAGCTGAGTGAAGGCTATATAGGGTGATAAATACGAGGAGCAGCTATTGCTATTGCTCCTTTCTTCATCTCTCAAACATACCTTAGTGGACCCAATCTGATGGAGCATAGTGAGGAGTCTCTGATACTGATTGTCCTTATCATTGATGCTCTTTTCGACCTGCTTCTTCTGTCTCAAATAGTTCGTTGCCCGTGTTCTTTCCCCCGCCTTCAAGCAGCTGCGCGTGTCTGCATCCAATCTATAATTAATTCATCCCCTTCTTCTTCTTCTTCGTTCAGCCTCACTTCTGTGCCTTCTTTTCGAGAGCAGAAATTTCCTGGTCGAGTTTCCTCATCGCCCTGCGGATTCCATGCACATTCGCGTCTGTCTCAGTGAACTTCAGCGGTCCGGCTGTCCGTCTGTCCTTGAATTTGAGGATCTTCTCGCCGCCTGCAGACGAGCCCACAGTCAGTTCACCCTGATCCACCAGGTGGTCGATGACGATGTCAAAATTCTCCTATAAGAATATATTTTATAGCAATTAATGATTCCTCCGGCATCTGCTATATGTTGTGAGCTTAAATGATGTGCGGAATTCTACTATATGGTGTCACCCTTTTTTACTATATGACGGGAGATTCTGATCTATCTTTGTCCATACTATCTCATCCCTTATCCTCAACTATAGCGCACGTCCTCCCGTCATATAGTGAAAAAGGGTCGCGCGTCATATCGTAAAATTGCACACGCTATTCGAGCTCACGACATAGAGTAATTGTCGACTTCCCAACCTTAGTGGAAATAATGTGTTTGGTTCTGTCCTGCAAGTCCCTGTAATCGACCACATCGCTCGAGCCTTCCAAGTCGTCCATCAGCTCCGTTTCATACAGACGAATCAACTGCTCGGCCTGTTTCTGAAAATATTTTCTGCACAAATAGTCTCTTGAGCGTTATTCTAACCTCGATAGTGGGGAGATGAATGAACTGTTCTGCCTCTGCCTCTCTGCCATAGAACCAGGAAGTGGTCTTGGAAATGCCCCAACTCAGCCAAGTCGAGTGACTGGTTCGCCACACAGAGAGAGTGGTGACTTGACCATCAGTTCTAAGCTGCTCGATGACTGCAGACAAACTGCTGGGCACTACGTCTCCGCGACGAAAGCGGTGCTTCAGAGTGTCGATCGTGAAGACGGCATTTTGCTCGCCTGCAATGCATTTCTTCATATCATTCACTCTGCACAGCGAATCGCTCTCAACCTTGACAGAAAATGGCGACCATGTCAGTCCAGAACTTCATCTTCTTGTCGTAGTCGAACTTGTTCGCCATTCGAGACTGCAATTCATCCATTTCCTCTTCCTCTCCCCATTTCTCTTTTCACCTTGATCGCAGTCATTAGGCCCTGCATCTCCAAGTCATCAGCCCAGACTTTAGGGAAATAGGCCGGCACTCCATTCAGATTCGCCATTCACGTCGAGCTACAAAATATACCTGCAAAAGAAGCAAAATAAGGAAAACAAATAAGCAAGAAATCAAAAATGTTTGGCGCATTCCAAACGCATTTAACGCAAGAAACGTAAACACAGTGCATGAAGTGGGACAATAATTTATTCTTTCTCTACTACTCTGCAAGTCTAATAGAATGCAGCTTTGGGTAGAAGGAAGTTGCAGATTTCGTGGTGTTGAGAGGACAGAGGCACATCTGAATAATTCAAGTCATTTCTGTAGAAATATTTCACGTCCACTTACTTCTTCCACAGGGAGTCTGCCGAATTCGTAGTCCTTGTACTTCTCGAGAATTGCAGTCGCATCGAACTTCTCTCGGTTGCCGTTCCCCTCTTTCTGCAAACACTATTCCTTTCATTCTCTTTCGTTACCAATTAGTCCAACCTGTGCCAAATATCTGCTGTTCATGAGCGTCATATGCAGTTTCACATCGACCCTCTCAAATTCGTTCTTCGCCCGGCCGCTCTCTATGAGTTTCTTCGCCACGAAGTTCGAAATCTTCTGGACTCTGCAATTGTACTCAGTCTTCTGGACGCAGTTCCTTTACTATCTCACCCCTCTCCCTGGACTCGAGCAAAGAGGACATCGACTTCTTTCGGATCGTCATTCATGATGTCGACTCCTTGAAGCGCCAACTCCATGTTTGCCCCTTTGAATTCCCTCCTCACTTCCTTTCCAATCTTCCTGAGCAGCTCTTCAATTTCCCTCTCATCGTTCTGGTCGAAAATCCACACAGTTGCGATGGTCAGGTGCAGTCGAGCTGCCGAGGTAAAGAGCACCTCCTTCCTGGTCGATTCCTGCAAGCAAATGGCATACTTGAATGTGTGTGCAGGATTCTCACGTGAAACTCATTGGACCCAGTGATGGCGATTCTGAAGGCCTCGAATCTGTTCTGGACTTCCTCGGTGTTACAGGGAATGGCCACGAAATGCGTCACTCTGGCCTTCTTCTTACAGTCGGCCAGGACGATCTCCAGTCGATCCAAGCAACGCGTCACGCACTCCACTCCTCCCACAGAGGCGATTTCTGCAATCCCTCCAACGTCTCCCTCCACTCGTTCCATTCCAACTCACCCAACTCCTTCTCCCACCTGGAGTCCTTCTTGGGCACTTTCACCTTGCAGCTGGTTGCCTTCTCCAATTTGTCCAGGTTAGCTCGCCTCGTCCCTATCAACTTGGCGTGGAAAATCGAAGGGAGTGCGAAGCTGAAATTTGTCAAGTCGAATTACTTTTAAGGTCTTATTTATTTACTACATTAGCTAATTTTATGAGAAAAAGTATTAAGAACAGGCTTGCTGGATCGGATCGGATCGCAAATTTTTCGACCCACCAACAAGCCTAATGAAAAGTGTTTCAAGACATGGAACTTCAATATTTCAACCCCAGAAAAGTTTCTTTACAAGATTTAGCCATCTGAGGTTCTCTCATTCACTATGGAAAGGCCTGATAAAGGGATATAGGGATAGAAGTTAGGGATAAGGGATGGTGGTGACCATTAGTCTACCCCGAACCTATTACCCTATTCATTGGCATCAGATTTGACACATCTTAATGCCTCTCTATGTGAACTTATCAGATTTATTTCATGGCGAGTGGAAATTCCAGAAGGCCCAAAATTTCGGTAGAAATCCGAAACACAAGATTATGAAGTCCGATACATTGTCAAATATGTACACCAGGAGTACGAGTTCTTGATTTTCTATAAAAATGCTTTCTAGTTACGATTTTTGGTGTCTGTGAATCAAGACATATTGTTTAAAGAAGTTTCTCCTAGCTTTGTTAAATAGTCATTTAAAAAATCCAAAAGTTGAACCAATAGGAAACCAAACCTGGCAATCCACTTCTCCCCATTTGTGGAGACTCGTTCGTCCTCTTTGCACTTGACGAACTCCTTTACTTCACGTTTGTCCCTGTCTTGCCTCTCCTGTCCTTGTCTGTCCCTGTCACTGTCATTCTTCCTCTGTCCAGGCTTGTTGTTCTTCTTCTCTCGTTCGTTTGCATTCTTCTGCAATTCAATCGTTCCTTCCAAAGTAATTCGAACTCAAATTCAAACCTGTTTGTTATCAGGCTGAACCTTGACACTTTCGAATCCGGGAGGTGGTCCGAAGCCGGGGGGCGGATCGTTGAATCCTGGAGGAGCATCGTCTGCTGCGGAGACAGAGGCAGATTCGACAGAGTGATTCGACTGAGTGGATGCCTGTCGCGGCACTTTCTTCTTCGGTTCTTTCGGCTCTGCCAACTCGGATGCAGGCTGTGGCTCTGCTTCGACTTTCCTTTCTGAGTTTTTCACCCATTATTTGCAATGGTTCTTATGGAATACATACACTTTATAAATGGGAAATTTATAAGTACGGAGTAAGAGAAGTTTACTCGTGTCATAAAATGCTAAATTAAGTTTCTACCAAGTTAATTACTGAACATACCTCTTACCTTCTCTTATCCCTAACCCTATCCTTAGTCTCTTATGCAATCACAAAATTTGGGCAACTGAGAATGACGAAATGACGTGAGCTATCTTTTCCCACAACTTCTCCCTACTTTCCTTCCCTCGTCTATCTCCAGCTATAGCGCACGTCATCACGTCATTTACAAATTAGTCGAAATTTCAGAGGTGTAAGTTATTCTCTCCACTAACCAATAGCGATATTGCAGCTGGCCGGTTCGTCGTCCTCTTCGATGTTTTCGTCGTCGTACAAATCTGCAGTGTCGCCATAGTCAACCGAGCTCATCCCAACTGCAGAAGAACTGCCTCCTCTACAATTCGTCCGTTCCTTCCTCTTTTACTTATTCTCTCTTCATTTTCCCTTTCGCTCCCCTCACCTGGTTGGATTCCTCCTGTATCTTCTCGTTCCAATCGAGTAGATTTCCGTCTGAAGAGGGAATGGCATCTCTGCTTCTGAAATAGTGCAAACTCACTGCAAGAAAAGCCTGTCAATTTCAATCAAAGATACAAAGGATGTGTGAATCAACATCACAGAAATCATAAATGTTTTGCAACAACTTCTATAAAGCTTCTTTATTGTTCGTTTCTGAAACATAGATTTTCTTTGAATATTGCATTTCAAAATCCTAGAATTAAAGTGAGCCTGAGGAATGGAGTAAAGTTGTCAATGGGAAATGTGAAAAAATGTGTACTAGAAAAGTGCATCTTGGTCTCGAATTCTCAGACCGTTTGACCCCAAATAAGTTGTATTTGTTCATAGGCACAAGTAGAAATCACAGTGCGCAGGCGACCTGTCTCAAAGCTTCGATTGCACGATTCAACTCGTCTTCTGTCAATTCTGATTGCACCATGAAACGGACACTGCAAATTGGATCATTTGGAAGAAGGAGGGTGGCAATTCTCCTAACCTGGGTTGAATGGGGAATTTCTCATCCTTCTCGATGTATCGGGCTCGCGTCAGCATGACTTTGTGCTTTTCGAATAGCTGCAATTCCACATTCAGTCATTCATCTCCTTCTCCGCACTTTCAACTAACCGTATTGACAAGAGAGTCGAGTTTGCTCTCCCCAGTTCCCCTGTCCTCATCCTCGCAGACGATATGCTTCATGGGACTCACTTCTGCAGCTCGCACGGCGAATTTCGTGTTCTGCAAAGCCTTGTCGAGTTTCTCGTGGGTTTCCTTGGCGAATCGCTGGAGTCGTTCAAGTCTGCCCGGCTCTTCATCGATCATCTTGATTCCTTCGCTTGCAGCTGTGGCCAACAGGGGGGGCAGGGATGCAGAGAAACAGTAACCGAGGCCTGAAAGGAGAGAAATGAATTGTTGAGTTGGCCCACAGGTTTGTAGCGGCCCTAATAACTTGATTTGTATCTGATCTGATGAATCCAGATAGGGCTTTCATACGAGATATCTCAAAAGTCCGTGGCTTCACTTAGTACACGTGAAACGACATGTTTTCACATCTAACAACTCGACAATAAATTTTCTGAAATCACCTATTTTGAATTTCGAGATAGTTTACGCGCAAAATGCGAAGTGACGGAGTTTTGAGGCATACCACGAGGAAACCAATACGTTAATTACATTAATACCGAAAACCCCATACAGATTCGCTAAATACAAAAAAGGTATTCGGATGTACTACGAACTTATGGGCCAACCCAATAGAAAAGCCGAGAGGCAAACGAACCAGAAAGTCTCTGATGTCCCACAACATAGCTGCGACCGACGCAGAATCCGCCAGTGGAGGCGATCGCGTTCTCGAGGGAGGCCATGATCATGTCCACGTCGATCACATCCACTCCATAGTGCTCGGTGATGCCCCTGCCCGATTTGCCCAGCACTCCAAACGACCAGCTCTCGTCGATGAACACTCGCGCCTTGTATTTCCACTTGAATTCCACAATTTTGGGCAGCGGACAGAGATCGCCCGTGTTCGCATAGAGACCCTCGACCACGATGAATCGACGAATCGTGAGTGCCTTCTTCGGGTCCTGCAACATTCGTTTTCTGCAATACAAGAAGACTTGTGTCTCTACCAACCTTCCTATCCTTCTCAGCCTGAGCCATGAGCAGTCTCTCCAAATCCTCCATGTCATTGTGTTCGAACCACTCGATTCTGCTGCGAGAGGCCTGCAGTCCAGTTTGAATTGCGAAATTCACGCCTGAATTTGGCAATCTCCATCTCCTTCTCCACCCAAACAAACCTTTGTCGACAAAAATGATGTCTCCCCTCTTCGCGTAGGCAGGAATCGCACTGGAAACTGTGGCGAATCCATAGCTGTAGAGGACTGCTTCTTCACAACCCATGAACCTGCAACAAAAACTTAAAGCATGAATAGGGATCGCAAACTCCGCTCCCTTGCATTTCTCGCTTTTGCTCAAAAAGTGATACTTTGAAACTCGAAAATGGGAAGCAAGTCCCCTTCAAAGTGAATCGGCATTATCAATTCGATGAACTTTGGCCAAGAAATTATATCAGGAGGTGCGCGTTCGCTCGCGCTCGCGGCGATTTTATGAGCCGAAAACATGCTAATTTTGATGCCGGAGTCTAGACCAAAATGATTTTCAAACTCATGCTCATTAACAGTTAAACACACAACGTGATTGGTTGTTTCCTTCTTTGAGCTGTGTTCTCTCTCCTCGAAAAAGAGAAAGAAACACATGGCTTCTTCTTTTTTCTATTCTCCTCTATATTTTTCCATCCGTTTTTGCAATTTTTATTGTGAAAACGCATGATTTAGTGATTTGTATTAATTTTTTTCAAACATCTTAGTTAAATCGAGTTTGCTAATTTGGAATAAAAAATTGTCGGAAATGATGACTTTTTCAAACCACTTGCGTGCATAAATGTAACAAATTAAAATTTAAAAAAAACTGACTCAGCGAGCTGTTTCTCCAAATCGAGATGGACATCAACAGTGCCGTAGAAGCCTCTCGGTCCGCACGAACCCACTCCGTACTTGAAGATGGTCTTCTTGGCGACTTCCTCGATTCGCTTCTCTCCAATGAAGCCCAGGAAGTTCGAAGAGGCCATGTTCAGGTACTCCTTCCCTTCGATGCTCACGTATTTGGTCATTTTGCTGAAATTTGTCTAATTTTTTTGCCGGTTTTCTCATAGAATGTACCTGTCAGCCAATTTGGGATGCAAAACGGGATGGTTGAGAGGAGTCTCTGGGACGAGTGGATCGGGCTCCCATTCGGCAATCAGTTCGTCCTTTTGCTGCAAACTTCCCCATCATTTTCTGTAGGAATGTGGATTCCAACCTTCTCAGTCAATTTGTAGGACTGCTGCTTTGCGGAGTCGCGCCTTTTGACGAACCAGTAAGTGGCAGAAGCAACGAGGATCGCGTGGATGATGTAGTAGGTCAGGGAGGTCGACCACAGACCCACACTGTCCACAACTGAAGAGAGCATCTCTGCACAGAATACCTCTGAAAATGGAAGCGATCAGATGAAATATGAAGTATGAAATGGAAGGAAGCCTTTCACGTTTGCCATAGTGACTGTTGAAATATTCAGGGAGGAAAAGAGAAGCAGAATATGAAGGAGAGAGAAGGAAAAGAAAGGGAAGAATGTAAACAAAACTAGCTGCACAGACACAGCTATTTGCTAGGCACACGACAATATACTACAAAATCAGTCACACCATTTCATTTTCTAAGTCATAACATTTAGAACTCCCGTTTAGAGCGCGGATGCACAGATAAGGATAGATCAAAAAGACCACCTATGGATGAAGCTGAATTTCATAAAATACGCAGTTTGTCTAAAGAAATTGTAATTTGAATTGAGGGGAACTAGAACGTTCTAGACTAAAAATAAATTTGACCGAGTTCCGTGAAGGAATGTCCATGTTGCCATTGACATTGATAACTTGCGGGACTCACGCCATTTTCGGGTCAGAGATAAGATCGATTGGAAAGAGTGAAGGGAAGAAGTAAAGCACATCGAACGAATGAAGAATGCATTCTGTCCGATCATTTTTAGCAAGTTTCAAAGAATAGGTACAGTTTTCACTGTAAAAAGATGAAATTTGTGGCATGTTCTAGAGGAAATGAATTGCAGTGATGATAGTGGAGAAGGGAACAAAGTATAAGAAACAATTGAAATTGGAAAGTAGACATAGCTGCCCACTTTGCATTCTCCCATTCACATTCATTAGCTTATCAGCATAAACTATCTGCTAAGGGCTGATGGGAATGAGTCATTATAATGCATATGAGTAAGTGGGAAAATTTACGTCATTTCAAACGGACAAATGGAAGTAATTGTCATGGCAGAAAACCATGTTATCTTGACAAAAAAGTACAAGTATTATCTTCAATTTCTATCATTTATTCATCTGTCATTTGCAGGATTTCCTGCACCCGATTCTGCTGTTTGTGTTGCTGCTTTCTCTTCGGTCGAATTGCCATTCTTCTAGCGACAGTCAATTCATTCAGTTCGTTTGGGAATCTTCCAAATTTTCGTTGATTTTTTGTTCAAATTCATCTTTTCCTACCTCTGATCAACCCGATTGAAGTGTCTACCGACTTTTGCGTAGACTTGTTTCAATCGTTCCATTTCTGTCCAGACAGCATCATTCACCTCTGCACAGGCAGCCACCAGCACGAGCGACAGTTTCTCCTGCAAATCGTTATTCTACTCTGCGCATCAGGGTGCACGAACTTCGGCTTCAAGGGTTTTTTTTTTTTGCAATTTCGACTTCAAAAAATTTCAAATCGAGGCCTTGTGCACCACCCTTGCTCTGCCTGGGTTGCACTGTCACTCACCCAATGAGTCATTTGAATCTGTCCGAGAGCCTGTGTAGCGGCCTGCAGGCTGTGAGATCGAATGGTCTCGAGGAGATAGAGCTGATCGATGAAAGAAGCAGCGATGAAACGGATCACTTCTTCTGTCAGCATGTAGACTGCTTTCGAGGTTGATGCCTTCTGAATTCATTCCCTTTATTTTCCGTCTTCAGAAATTCATTCGTCCAACCTGCTCGATTTGTGTGAGCAGTTTGATGTAGTTGCTCCTATCGTTGTACTTCTTCACCGTCCTGTGCATTCTCCTGAAGGCCATGAAGAATGTCTGGTGTCTTTGGGGAGCTGCTTGTTTGTACACGATTTGCTGCAGAAGTCGGCCTGTCGCGGGCAGGAATGGCTCTGCAACTGCCTCCTTCTGAATCCTCCATTCATTTCCCGTTCTTCCATTTGCACACTCACCAAACTGCATACGTCCTCGATCATTTGACTCGTCTCCGCTGCTACCGCCTTCGAAGTGCACAGCTTCACTTGGAAGCACTGTGGAGGCTGCTTCTCGAGACAGCTTCGCACGAATTCTGAAATCTGCATGTCCATTTTCCTCTTCACCCTTGCATTTTTTTTACCTTCAAATGTCTGTTCCTCCTGGGTTTTGTTCATTGAAATGAATGCTGAAATTCAAGCTTGTCTAGAATCTAGCTGCCTTCTAAAGGCGATAAATACATGATGGATCTACGAAGACCAAATAAATCGAGTTGCAAGAAAAAGTTGTAAAATAAAAAATTTATGAATCTGCTAAAACTAGAAAATGTCATGAAATTCACCGAGGATAAAATACTTTGCCGTAATGGAGAATTGTCTATGGCGATTCAAGGATTTGTCGTTTTTGAGCAAACATTTGTAAGAATCTCGTTCAGAGCTACAAGTAAGTACAGTTATTAAGAGGAAGGAAATAAAACCGATAAAACATGAAATTGAATGAAGCGAAATGAAGAAGTCTGTAGAAGCAGGTCTTTGGGAGATTTGCCAGAAATCGCATCCCAAAGAACTGCTCCATTTGACTGCACAAAGCGAATGCAGAAGCACCGAGTGGGGAATTCAGTTCATAAGACTAGCCACTCTAAACTTACAAGCTATATGCAAAAGCTAAAACAATAATCTCTTCTAAAAGTGGCAAGATAATTTGTCATGGAAATCTATCAAACTATTCAAAAACTAGGAATGCAATATACTATGTTTCTAACCGATCTAATTAAGTAGCAGATACTGCGCATGAGTTTGAGAATGGAATTACGTAGTCCTTAGTGGCTGGAATTGGGAAATCAAAGGAACAGCCTGTCGTCTGCCTGCGCACTGCTTTATTTGTCGTCCTCCTCTTCGTCCGAACTGTGGAAACTGGGGCGACGACTCGTGGCTGCTGATGGAACCTGAACAGAGAAGGTTTCTTAAACTTGATACAGGGGACACACACTTGAAAAAACATACTTGAATAAGACACAAGTAACGAAAATTCCATTCATTAAGAGTAGAGATAGGGCCTGATATGGTCGGGGTGAAATGAACGGAAGTCTCATTCCGTGGACAAGGAAAAGGAAGAGAGAAGCATTGCGTACTCCTTTACCGCTTTTCAAAGAAGCGTTTTCTTTCACCCTTTCTTTTCTCTTCGCACATTGGTTCCCCGCGCAATTCTCGCTTTGGCATCAGAAGGGGAGAATGACTTCCGTTCATTTTCCCCCGATGATAAGCAAATTTTTGTCTCGAAAAATCACCATGAGGTGCTGGTTATTCACAGAACTATAATCATCCTACCATTGCTCATCTCTCCTTATTCATCCAAGTTTTCAATTGCCAGGCCTATGTCCTTTTCAAGTGTATGTTCCTGTGTTAAATTCACAAATCCGAACAGACAGGAGTGAACGAAATCAAGAAGAAGCAGTGTGCAACACAGACCTTTCCTTCGTTGTTCTTGATGATCTCCTGCAGATCGGGATGCAGTCTCTCGAGGGCCATTCGGCGACAATCTCTGCAATTTATTCGTTCTCTTTGTACCAACACACCAATTCGCCCACCTATAGAACACTCCCAGACTGTTCCAATCGAGCAGCTCGCTGAGTCTCTCCGTTCTGTTTCTCTGGATGATCCTCTGCCGCCTGCTCATTCCACAGAAGTCGAACATGATGTTGGCGAGCTGGTCGATGGACTCGTCGCAGCTCTTGAAGCGTCGATCGATGACGTAGATGCCATAGGAGGCGGGCTCCTCGACGTGCTCCTGCATGAAGCAGCCGAACCCGCTCAGATTGGTCGACACGGAGGGAATGCCCATCACTGTGCACTCGGCAGGGGTGTAGCCCCACGGCTCGTAGTACGAGGGGAACACTCCGAGATGGCAGCCACGCACAAAGTCCTCATAGTCCAGACCGATCAATGGAGAGACCGAAGAGAGGAATTCTGCAACCCACATGAATTGAATAGGAAAAAGAAGAGAAATATTGTCGCATTTCTGAGACGATTCCCCAATCCGTGAAAAGTGTGCACTGGTATCTTACACGGTCTGCTATCATTTCTATCGATAAAAATTTTGAAGTAGAATTATTTGGATGTACAGTGGGCGCGACACACCGAAATAGAGAAAAAGATTTGAAATCCTACACTTATGCGCTATAATTGATGACGAGGTTTCAAAAGAAACGAGGAAGATACGCGCTTTTGTCGTAAATATAGAATAATAGATCGAAAATCCGGGTTTCGACAATTCCTTCTTTTCGGATTTCGAATTTTCCTCAATTATCATAACATCACTATCATAAAGAGATTGATAAATGCAATTTTTTAAAATAAAAACTTGGCTAATAGTAAATAGAGATTGAACATTTGCATTTTTTGACGTCGGAATCTTCTCCTTGACAAGACAATATGACAATACGTACCTGGGTGGAAGACGACCTTGACGCGATCGCCGCGGTTGTTGATGAGGTTGGTGCGTCTGAGAGCCTCGAGGACCTGGTCATCGCCTTTGATCATGTTGTGTGTGCAGATGGGGGGCAGCGTGTGCTTCTGCATGGCCATTATGCATCGCTTCAACTGCAAACACCGACCATGGTCTCATCATTCCCGCTTACAATGCATTGCAAACTCACATGAATGCGTTCTGCATTGGACAGCAGTTCCTCTTCATCTGGCAGAATTCCCTGCAGACAGTTGTTGAAGATGCGCTGCGCCACGTTCTCCTTGACCCTGTCGACGACCTCCTTCAGCTGCTTCGTCACTGCCTGGCCTTTCAGAGATTCCACATTGAATGAATTGGCTGGGGCTGAAAGCAGAGACGATATTCGCGGGATTTTTTCTTTCTATTTTAGGCTATTTCATGGTAAACCCTACTATCATATATATATAGGGCCAAAATTAGCTCAACCTATTGAATTTAGCTCAATTTTCAGAAAAAGCTAAGTTTGCGATTAGAACGAAAAAAATTGAAATTCAATGTTGGTCTAAAAATTTATAGAGGAAAGGCATTTTGAAGCTTGATACAGAATTCTCTAGATTAGAATTTTCAAATTCGAGATGCAAATTCTGAGGAAAGAACGACAAAATCGGCTACATATTCATTGAAAATAATTCAGATGAATTTTTATGCAAAAATAGCGTCTCGTCGAGTGAAAAGTGGCAGTAATCGCCTAGATTTGACTAATTATATCAGTTGATGTGGCGCTGTTTCTGGCGAAGCGGTAAAGATGCGTCTTGCAGTCATTTTTTTATCACGTCGCGCGACTTGCATTCACATTATCTCGATGTTAGCGAAAAAATCCCGTGGATTCTAAGCAGAAAAACTGCCGGTCGGAATTTTTTGCTGAGTTTAGTTGAAGAATGAACACTGCATACCTGGATAGATAACGAAGGCGACCACAGTGATGCCCATGTGCGAAGGATTCTGCGTGGTTTTGAGGTAGTGGTTGAGTCGTGCCAGGGACTCGATGAACAGATCGCCTCCCTTGTTCGAGAATTCGTATCTGCAAGCAGAAACACGCATTTCTTCACAACCCACTTCTTCCATTATACCTTCCTGCGGTGAAGAAGTAGAGCGTTTTGTCCAAGTCGAAGTCCAAGTGTCCGTGAAAATGGCCCCTGATGAATTGGTGAATCTTCTCCTTGGCGACCGCGTGCAGATTCTGGAACTCGTGAAGAGCAGCGAATTTGACGACGTTCAGTCCGTTTGGAGTGAGGATGTCGGGCTTGCGATGCAGCAGATACTCGGCCTCCACGCCCGTGATCTCAGAGACGGTCGTGAAGACGTGTGCCGAGTGGATGGCCGCTCTCTCCAGGCAGTACTGGTGGTAGATCTGCAAACACATTGTGCGATCTTGCTGCGCATTCACCCCAATCACTTACTCTTCTCTTGCCAGCTTCTGCATCCAGGTCGAATTTGCCCAGATTGTTGTACAAATCAGCCCCTCCCGCACAGAGATGTCTGCCCAGCAGAGTGGCGTGCGTCGTGTAGACAGTGGCGACGTCCAAGTGCCACAGCCGAGTCATCAACAGTCCCACTCCTGCAATTATCCTCTCGTTCATTCCTCTCCTCTTCCAGTCATTCAGACCTGCTTGCCATTCATGGAAATGTGCCACAACAAGTGGATGATAGACGGTGACGGACTCGCGGAAGTGCTTGAGGAAGATGGCGACCATGAAGCCGAGGATGACGGCGTCGTTCGACTCGATGTCCTCGTGCGGGATGCCGACCGACATTCTGCAATTCACCCATTTCTCTATTCACCGACAGTCAAAATGAATTGTCGTCTAACCTCTCGAACAGTTCGTGCTTCCACTCGTTCATTTTGACGGATCCCGAGCCCAAATCGAAGAGAATGACCTTGGGGTATCCGTCGATGAGCCACCTGCCATACATGCAGTTGAATCCATCGCTGTGGAACCTCTTCATGGCCTCCCTGATGGTTCGGTTCTCAGGCTCGATCTGCTCGACCTCGAGTCTCCACTTCTCGTCCTTCATCGGCCCGAACATGCAGTATTGATCGCCCAGCTCCTCAGTGCTGATCTGTGCCTTGCTCCGCAGCACGGTGTAGATGCCTCCCACCTGCAAACAGCAGCACATTCTCTATTGCAATCCCTCCTCATCAATTCAACCTTGTTGGCGACTTCCCAGGCGCACTCGAACACGAATCGGCCCTCTTCTCTGGCAGTGCGGCCCTCGTCCAGAGTGATCACCTGCAATTGACCCTTCTTTCCTTTCTTCTTCTCTTCAATCATTCCTAACCTCCTTATCGTCGAGTTCCTGTCCAGCCAGAGCCTTGGCCACTTTTGTGGAGGACAGATTCCGAGGCATCCCGTGAGACGTCATATCGCAGTCAGGTAAAACAGCAAGCCAACGGCTGATCCCTGAACAAAATTAAATAATTCAAGAAAACGAGAAAAACAAATCAAAATAAACATGTTTTTTTTCAAATTTCAGGCGACGGAATTCGAATTTTTACGCAGTGAAACGAGTACAAATAGGTAGCAGAAATATTTTGGTAATCACAGAAAGAGGAAAGAATGAGTTAATTAGGATAATTAGGCTAATAACGGGAAAAAAATAATTAGGACGAAAAAACGAAGAAAAAATGGACTATGAATGAAAAACGTCCTGTGTTTATCCTCTATTCAGCCGTTCGACCGAGAGAAGACTAAATCCTCAATGTAATCCACACTATTTCTCACACCCATTCCTTTAACCGTCTAATTAAGAGCCATTCCACGAATAACTGTAACAAGGGTCCGGACAATTGCAAAAGTGTTTCGGATCCTTTCTTGTGAACGATCATTCCATATTATCCAGAGCTGTCTGAAATTCGAAAAAATCGAACTTGAACTGAGTTAAACTCCCAGACAGTTCGGAGTTCAGTTCGTACAACCCTGATTAAAAGAATATTTATTTCAGTTACAATTAGCCCTCATCACTTTTAGATGTCTTCGAGTTGTTTGTATCATATGCATTGAAATTAAATTATTATTTCACATTTTATTAAATAAAATTTCTATATGAAATCTGAGATTATTAGAATCAAGCTTTATTTTATGGCAATTTCTCCGACTTCACGCCATTTATTCGTTTGTGGATCGTATTCTTCGATTGAATTACAAGAAACTCTTCCAAGTGACAATTTTCGAAATCTAAATTAACAAATATTCCGTATAGAGATATACAAAATCTCAGCTCACCCTCCGATTGCATACAATTTTCCATTCACAGCAACAAGCGAATGACAATGTCTTCCATAATTCATATCAGCTATTCGAGTAATTCGACTGTCAACTGGAGCTGAGGGGTCGAAGCACAAACAGGATTTTAATATACTATCCCTAAATATATAACGATACATTATTTCTCATATAAAATTAACGACTTCCATCCTCCAGCTATGTAAATTTTTCCATTTAGCGATGCAACTCCGAAATGATATCGTTTTTCTGGGATCTCTCCAATTTCAATCCATTCCCGTTCATTGTCTGATAGTCGATATATTTTATTATCCCATCCATCAATAACTGAATATCCATGATTACAATAATGAATATGCTATAATGTGACCGTATAAAATTCCATCGCATGTTATTGTCTGAATAAGACTAATTGGAAGAGGAAAAGCAGGTCCTGTTTTCCATTTTCCATCTATTAAAACCTGAATAAATTATTTAATGGACTTTCATTCGATCTTCTTACATTAACTCGATTCGTATTTTTCTTTGTTTTAGGATCCTTTCCACCCAAATAATACAATTTGTCTTTGGAATAAGCGATAGATGCACCATCACGCCATTCAGGAGGAGCTGGACCTGCAAAGAATGCAATAAAATTAAACCAATCTACTGGCTTTTGTAATGTTACCTTTAGTGATTTGTCGAGTATTCAAGTCATATATTTCAAATGACTTTTCATAGTAGTTAATTCCATAAATCTGAAATATGAGAAATTATTCAAAATAATGAACATATGAATTTACTTTATTCTGTGTAGTTGCTACTTGATATTGCTGATAATAGTTGTGGAATTTTGCAATCTTTTTTACTGAACAGGTATATGAGTTGAACAAGCATATTCTTCCTTCATAGTTATCATTATTTCGATAATAAACTAAATTATCACGAATCGTTTCAAAGCCTCTTACTTAGCTTTCAACATAATTTCTTACAATGAAATAAAATTTTATGCGAATCATTGAATGAATTGTCTCCATCGATTTGCAAATCAAATTCTCCGACTTCACGCCATTTATTCGTTTGTGAATCGTATTCCTCAATTGAATTACAAAAATTTTTCCATAAAAAATTTTTAAACCTAAGTTAGCAAATATTTCGTATAAAGATATACAAAATCTCAGCTCACCCTCCGATTGCATACAGCTTCCCATTAGCGACAATGAGCGAATGAAGATGTCTTGAATAATTCATATCAGCGATTTGAGAAATTCGACTATCAGTTGGAGCTGAGGGATCGAAACACAGACAGGATTTTAATATTCCAGCACTAAATATTCTTCTATAAATATTACTATTACTATTTTTTAAAGTTACAGATTCCATCCCCCAGCTATGTAAATTTTTCCATTTAGCGTTGCAACTCCAAAAGAATCTCGTCTTTCTGGAAGCTCTCCGATTTCAATCCATTCCCGTTCATCGTCTGATAATCGATATATCTTATTACTTTTCCATCTATCAATAACTGAATATCCATAATTACAATAATGAATATGCTATAATGCGACCGCATAACTGTCCATTGCATGAGATTACTTGAACACGAAGAATGAAAATAGGTAATGATGGTCCTTTTTGCCATTGTCCATCTATTAAAACCTGAATAAATTATTTCATGGATTTTCATTCGATCTTCTTACATCAACTCGATTCGTATCTCCACCCAAATAATATAATTTGTCTTTGAAATAAACCACAGACGCGCCATCACGCCATTTACGAAGATCTGGACCTATAAAATTATTTGAACCGACTATTAATAGATTTGTTGAGCAGACCTTTTGAAATTTGTTGAGTTTTCAAGTCGTATATTTCAAATGATTCATTTACGCTGTTAATTCCAAAAATCTGAAGCTTAAGAAATTATTCAAAATAACGAATATAAGAATTGACTTTATTCTGTGTCGTTGCTATTTTATTTGGCGCATAATAATCGTAGAATTTTGCAATCTCTTCGACTGAGCGGGTATATGAATTGAACAAGCATATTCTTCCTTCATCTTTACCATTATTTCGATAGAAAACTAAATTATTACGAATCGTTTCAAAGCCTCTTACTTAGCTTTCAACATAATTTCTTACGATAAAATAATATTTTATGTGAATTATTAAGTGGATTGTCTCCACCAATCTGAAAATTATTGATATTTCGGGCTAATTAATTCATTGTATTATTAATTAATGGAATTTCAATTCCTTTCTGAAATTATCACTTCAATTTTAATAATGAATTATTTATCTTCGAGCCTCTAAAACATTTACGATAATCGCAGCTCCATAAAATATAGCCTCGTCGGAATTTAGGTCAAATTTTAAATTTGTAGGACCAAATTTATTGGAAGCTCATTCGGAAATATCACAACTTTTGCTCACTTACTTGAAAATCAATATCGTCCGCCAATTTCTTTATTTTTATCCAGAACTTTTTTTATTGATTTTCGTAGTGTTTATTGATTTTTAATGTTTTTTTTTAATAAAGATCGTTATTTCTGATAATTTTAACTGTTATGCATCGTCAACTAGAAGGAGCCAAATCAAACAGATTCCGAGGGTGCTTTTAGTATCAAAAGCGATATCAGGAGTTTAAGAAAATTCAAAGAAGATGATTCAACAGCGGGCGAGAAAAGTAGAAATTCTTGAATTAAACTTTCTTCGAAAATTGGTTGTCAGTTTCTTGTTTTGAAAGCAAGAATTTTAGCGTGTTGAAAATTTCGATCCGACCTGATTCAAACCCGATTTTCAATTTGTGCTCAAAATAACTTATAATTGCAAGAAAAATTATTAGTGATTCAGAAAAGTATTCTTGTTTATTATCTATGATATTTTTAAAGAAATGCATCAAGCTTATGCTAAATTCGAAAAGGTAGTATCGATAAGTTTGCTATGTAAAGAATATCTTCATAATTAGTCGCGCGGCGAACCTAGAGGTGTACATTTAAATTCGACTATTGCGCATATTTTGGAAAATATAAACATAAAACGGAGTTAATGGATCATTGATAGAACATATCTAGAGTCCCCAAACTCCGCCCATTTGCAGAAATGCGTTTTTGATAGAAGCGTAGTAATTTGAAGCAGAAAATCTGGAAAGGAAGTACACTTCAAACTCCGAATGTCTCAAAAAAAAACTCAGTCTAGATCGACGATACACCTGATAAAATGATTCTGTGCAAAAAGCAGGAAAAAATAGCCGCACACAATCACATAAAAGCAATATTTCGTTTGCGATAATGTGTTCATTTTGGGTGGCGGATTTTTGCGATTTTTTGATCAGGGAATTTGCTTTATTTTTTCTTCATAAAAGTTCTATTTACAACCCAGATCGTCTTTTATGTGCAAAAATTGATCCAAAAATGAGATTTGGCATATCCACTTGGGGGTCCTACCTTTAGTTGCTTAGTTGCTCCAAATGCTATGGAATTTTCTGGTGCAATTTTATCGGCATTGTGAATAAATGATTTGACATTGGAATTAGTTGGCATATTCGAATTGGAGTTTGATTTGATTTCACTATGCTTATGATTATTTTCATCAACCTTTCTATAAAATTTTGAAGTTATTGGGCGATCAATACAGATGCTGTCAAACTGGATTGCCAACTAAATTAAAAAATGCTTTTGATTAATTGTATATTGAAACTTCAAGAGTATTGGCAACAATAGCAGCTCCATGAGATACGATTTCGTCGGGATTCAAGTCGAGTTTGATTTTATCACTTCCAAATTTCTCAGTCAGAAGTTCTCTAATCCTCGGTATTCTGGTTGAACCACCAACGAGAATCTAAAACAGTTTATCTTGTTCTATATGCAATTATTGAATGAATGATTTACAACGTAATTAATATCGTTAGAAGCAATTTGTGCAGTGTTTAGAGCTGAATCAACTTGGTGGATCGCCTTAGTAAATAGATCGGAGCATAATCGGTTCAATTGAGATTTTGTCAACGGAACTTTCAAATTAACTTCATCATTAATCTCCATCTGAAGTTAGCATTGAATCAATTAAAGATGATATGAAGAACACTTACGAAGATATTTGTTTCTTCAATACTATTTGACAAAAACTCTTTCGCTTCTCTGCATTTTGTACGTAACTTTTTAATTAATCTTGGTCTTTGATAGATATCATAACTTGAGCCTTTCTTAAATTCCGTAAGTGCATATGTCATAATGCGACCGTCAAAATCTTGACCGCCTAAAATATACATCATTTCTGTTTGAAAGAATAGTACATGCCTAAATGAATATCACCGGCCACAGCTTTGACGCTGACGTTATTATCAATCATTTCCAGAATGCTTACGTCTAGAGTTCCTAAATTTAGAAAAATGCAGATATAGTTTTATATTAAAACTGACCTCCTCCAAAGTCGAAAATCAGCAATTTTGAATCTCCAAGATTGTTTTTCGCATTATAAGCGATTGCAGCAGCGTTAGGCTCATGCAATAATCGTTTTAATTCAAGTCCGGCTAATTCAATCGCTTTCTTCGTTGCAGCCTTCTGATTCTCTTGAAATAATGCAGGAATAGTCACGACAACGCCAGTAACTTTTCGATTTAAATATATCTGAAAATGTGTACAATTAACTTGTTCATTCTTTAATCGAGTCAAATATCATACCTCAGCACGAACTTTTAAATACTTCAATATTTCCGCGGAGACTTCTTCAGGCTTCAGGAATCGCTCATTTGGAGTTCCCTTATTCAGCACGTATCCAGCGCAGTTCTAAAATTATGAATTTTCATTAAAAAAACATTGAAATTACATTTCTTGTATCGACTTTGAATGTCCAGAGTTGACGAGCTTCAGCATTCGGTAAATTATTCAGAAATTCCCAACCAATCAACCGTTTCGAATCTTCAAGCTATGCATTTTTGTGATAGTGATCATTCTAATTTACCATATAGGATATTCGACATGTCAGTGGCAGCATCCAAAGCATGATTTCCAATCAAAATCTCGGTACTATATGCGACAACTGAAGGGACAATATTCTTTCCTAAAATTATCACACCCTCTCAAAATTATGGCATTTTCATACCATCATCATGGTGAATAGCCTTAGGTTTGCCGTTTTCAATAACCGAAACACAACAATATGTCGTCCCCAAGTCGATCCCGATGTAGACCATTACGAGCTAGAATCTATCAGAATCGAGTAATTTTATGTGAGATAAAATCAGAAATGTACGACAACTATATCGATTGATAGAGAAGTTATTTGATAAGAAAAGGAATGCTTGCGAATAGTTTGTTTAAAAGTGACTCTTTGAATGATTCGAGTATCGGTAGGCAGTAGAAAAATCGATATCCCAAAAAGAGACCCAGATAAGGTAATCGAGAGTGTTGAATCGACTGAAACACAGGTTTCAGCCCGATTTGCATGCGTTTTGCGCCTGTACTATTAAAAAAAACACGGAAAAACGTGATTTTTCTAACTTTCTTATTGGAATATTTTTCCGGACAAATGATACACCGTTAGCTTCACCTCATCGAACTGAATACGAATATGCAAAATGTTCACTTTATGTTATAATTATAGCGTAAAAACCGATTTTATGCGCCAGCTTCATAAATAGCCTCGCCCACTTTTGAGGGCGGAACAAAATAGACTCGGTTTTTTCATTAGGACCTAAGGACATATCCATCATGTAAGTTTGGTTCGAATCTGTGGAACTTTTGCCATTGTCCGGGCCCTCTTTGATTTTAATTGAGTTCATTCGTGGAACGTCTCTTAACTGACAAGCCGTGTTTAGGAATCGATTTTTAATCTGATAAAAATTATGAAGCATCAATTCAGTAGTTCCATTCTCCTTTCTTCAATGATCAATTTCAAACTCATTAATTGCAGACTTTCTCATTCAATCAATACTCTTCTATACTATTTCCACTTTAAAATAATACTATGGTGACTTTTTAGGTCCCTTAACAAAGATGCTAGCCAATTTACCAGTCGAAATTATATTGTTGATCTGCCAATATCCCGAATTCAAAGACCTAGGACGATTGGCCTGGGCTAACAAGCGAATGATGCAAATAATCAAGAAATATCTGCCGATATTACTCAAGGGGAAAATTTTATTCTATCGTAAGAATTTATATTGGGAGCTAAGTAAGAGACTTTGAAACGATTCGTAATATTTTAGTTTTTTATCGAAATAACGATAAACGTGAGGGAAGAATATGTTTGTTCGATTCATTCACCTGCTTAGTAGAAGGGATTGCAAAATTTCACAATGATTATGTGTCATATGAAGTAACAACTACACAGAATAAAGTAAATTCTTATGCTTGTTATTTTGAATAATTTCTTAGATTTAAGATTTTTGCAATTAACTACTATGAAAAGTCATTTGAAATATATGACTTGAATACTCGACAAATTTCGAGAGGTCTGCTCAACAAACTCATGAATGATCGACTCAAAGAATTTTATAGGTCCAGATCCTCCTGAATGGCGTAGGGGTGCATCTGTGGCTTATTTCAAAGGCAAATTGTATTATTTGGGTGGAGAGGATCCTAGAACATGGAAATATACGGATCGAGTTGATGTAAGGAGATCGAATGAAAGTCCATTAAATAATTTATTCAGATTTTAATAGATGGACAATGGCAAACAGGACCTGCTTTTCCTCTTCCAATTGTAGAGGCTCAAACAATAACATGCGATGGAATTTTATACGGTCACATTATAGCATATTCATTATTATAATTGTGGATATTCAGTTATTGATGAGAAATGGAATAATAAAAAAATATATCGATTATCAGACGATGAACGGGAATGGATTGAAATTGAAGAGATTCGAGGAATGCAAATTCATTTCGGAATTGCATCTCTAAATGGAAAAATTTATATAACTGGAGGAACAGGGTCGTTAATTTTGCATAATAAATAGCGTATCATATATTTAGTGATCATGATATATTAAAATCCTGTCTGTGTTTCGATCCCTCAGCTCCAGTTGGCAGTCGAATTTCTCGAATCGCTGATATGAATTATGTAAGAAGTAATCATTCACTTGTTGCAGCTAACGGGAAATTGTATGCAATTGGAGGGTGAGTTGAAATTTTGCATATCTTCATACGAAGTATTTGTTAACTTAGATATCACGAATTTTCATGTGTAATTTTTTGTAATTCAATCGAGGAATACGACCCACAAACGAATGGATGGCGTAAAGTCAGAAAAATTAACATAAAATAAAGCTTGATTATAATAATCTCAGATTTCATACAGAAATTTTCTCCAATAAAATGTGAAATAATAATTTAATCTCAATGCACATGATACAGATAACTCGGAGACATTCAAAAGTACCGAGGGATAATTGCAATTGAAATAAATATTCTTTTAATCAGGGTTGTACGAACTGAACTCCGAACTGTCTGGGAGTTTAACTCAGTTCAAGTTCGATTTTTTCAAATTTCAGACAGCTCTGGATAATATGGAATGAACGTTCACAAGAAAGGGTCCGGGGTACTTTTGCAATTGTCCGGACCCCTTTAACAGTTATTCGTGGAATGACTCTTAATACTATTTCGATAAACAGTTTCTTTCTTCGACCGTTTATACATCGTTAAAAATCGAGGACGCAAGAATATTTTCCTACTTACAATAGGTAAAAGCTCATAGGAAAAAGTTAAAAATTGAAATAAAAAGTCTTCTAGGAGTAATCAGACACGTAGAAGTCGAAATGGTTTGATAGACTTCAAAAATGAACGAAATTTACTTTGTCTCATCATCTTTAGATCTACTGAAATAAAATTAGCATTTGAATGAGATGAAGAGAAAATGGTTGTGGAAGGGAGATCCTCATTTCCACTGGGATGTGATGCGACGAGCAGCCGGCCAATTGACACAGAATTTGATGGGAAATGCATCGCGACAATCACACAGACAGAGGCACAGAACTGACAGTTTGAGTGGGCCATGGAAATGATGAGGTCATGAAGAAAGGAAGAGAAGAATTGTAGCATCGAACTCGACTGACCTGTCTTCCTGTTCCACTGACAATGACAATCTACACAGTGCCCACACACCTGTTCATCATTTCCGACTCCCAAATGAGTCCAAACTGAGCACCACGTATAGGATCCATGGGATGTTAGACAGGGGTGTGCGAAGTTCCGATTTCAATTCCGAATTTTTCAAAATCCAACTTCCACACACCCTGATGCTAGGGTAGATTGGTCAACTCCTTTGCAGTTCATCCACAAATTCATCGTACTCAACAATTTCGACGCAGAGTTCGAGTTTGTGGTCGGACATACAGAGTGAGGATGATACTGGCTCGTTGGGTTCATTGGATTCGACCGACAGTGCTTTGTCATCGAGAAGTAGAGGAAGAAGCCGAGCGAGAAGGCAATGGGAGAGATCGCAGCGGACTGACAGCAGTGCTTCCGATGACAGATCGAGGAGAACAAGCCGAAGCAGATCGATGTCCAGATTTGGGGGCAGAGACAGAAGTCGAAGTGCCCCGCCAACCATACAACCAACTGTCATTCTTAGCCCTTCCAATGTATGTCCGACTGTGCCATGCGATCTCGCAGTCATTCATTCATTCATGCTATGCACATTGCAGAGAGCGGACGAACTCGAGATCGATGAAGACATTCAGAGTTTGATGGACAGATTCGTCCATAACATGCAGAAGGCCTCGCTACGCAACAGGGAGTGGAATACTAGGTTCCCGCCAAACACAATCATTGTGAGTTGGCTAACTATAATACAAGACAGCATGAATCACAATTCTCCAGGTCTATACGGACGGCTCCATGGTCGACAACTATCACCTGTCTGGAATCGGCATTTTCCACGCCCCCTATTCCAAGCTGAACAAGTCTCAACGCATTCTGGGAGCCGAGCACAACAGCGGACTGGCCGAGCTCGTGGCTGCCAGGGAGGCGCTCAGAGACATTCTCGGATTCGAGGGATTCCACGGCCAGAGAGTCATCGTCCGATCGGACTACCTGGGACTCATCGATGCGATGCAGTCGTCCGCTTATGAAGGGAGGTTGGGAGCATCACAATGAACATCGTCCATACGCAATTGCAGAGTGTTTCCAGATTCGCCGCTGTGGTGAACGAGATCAAGCGAATGTGCGAGAGGAGCTTCCCGGCAGGAGTGACATTCGAACACGTGTACGCGCATTCTGAGAATGTGGGCAATGAACTAGCTGACAGACTGGCCAGAGTGGCCACGAGGAGGGACAGAAGCAGATCCAGGAGCAGAGTCAGGGTTGGAGCCGTTCAGCCACAGAGATCGGCCAGCGCTAACAGAAGTAAACTGATCTTTATGCAATAATTCATTGATTGGTTGATTGACTGATTGCAGCCCGTCAAATGAATCGACAACGCTCTCGCTCGAACGACCCCCAGTTCATTCGAAGACACAGCGCCTCCGTCGGATGCACAAATCGCAACCCTCTTCCTTAGTCAATTTACACAGACAATAGATCTCCAAATCTACACAATCAACAACAAATTCATCAGCGACTCGTAACAATAAATTGCAATGAATGGACTTGTTTATTCCTGCAAATAAATAAAAAAGGACATTGTTCAGAGCTTAGATTTGAGCATCGAGGGGTCGAGAATGGTCTTCAGTTTCATGGCCTTCGTGATGTTTCCTTTCAACTTCATCTTCCCTTGCATGAAGGCCTATAGGAAGAAAAGATATTATTTCTGGGATTCCATTGAACTCTAACCTGATCAGGCTTCATCTTGCCCTGTGCAATCTTCATGAAATCGTCGTCTTTAATGTTGATCTCGACTTCGACTTCCCTGTCCTCATTCCCCACATAAGCCGGATCGCTCTAAATCATCAAATGAAGGGTATTTTTTTTTTAAATAGACTATTCTGAACCTTTGTATCGACAGTCCACTTCTTGACGGTGCCATCAGAAGCAGTGACAGTGATTCTGAACGCAGTGCTGACTTTCTTCACCAACTCCTTCTCCTGCAATTCGTTCGTTTAGTCGATAAATAGCCTTTCAGAGGTCACCGTATTGATTCGCTCCTTGATTTCGTCGAAAACCGCATCAGATTTGAAAGTCATTTTGTATGCTGAAATTGAATATGCAGAATTTGATGGAAACAGGAACTAATTGTAAATGAATAACTGAATGAGTCTATGAATGGAGTGCTGAGCCTGAATGTGAATGGAATGGCTTATCAGCCGCAGCTAAAAGAATATAAGACCTCTATGCATTCAGCAATCAATCACTGTTTTGGAATGATCGCTACACTCACTAGACTACACCATTCTCATTCTCCTTTCGTTTGAGTAGACTTTTCTAGGTGATCGGTACATTAAAAAATCTTTATTTTCTCCAACAAAATATACAAGAATTTTCATATTCACTGACAGATACAAGGAATCATGGCTTGTAGCTCGAAGAAAAATACATGTACTTTGTGTGAAGGCTAATACACAAATAAATAGATTTTTTGCAGATATTCAATTGCTGACTGCATAATTGAATAATTGAATCTGCACACATTCAGAGAAGTACATAGTACATACAGACAAACTTATCCGATGTATGAATTGCACATCAGATAGCTAAGAAAGAACAACTGAAGGAATCACAGATAAGTAACAAATTGACGATAAGAATTAGAGCAATTTGGAAGAAGGGAAGACATTGGTGTGGCCCGAATATGCGAAGGAAGATTTTGGGAGAAGAAGTGGAATGGAATGATACAATGATTGTGTGTGTGTGTGTGATTGGTGTGATTAGGCATGAAGCACTGAAGAGGACAAGTGGCGTTGAGCGAGAAGTCGAGTGCAACCTGCTTTTTGCCTGCAAAGCGACAACGGTAATTACGAAGACCAGCGTTGTTTCTCATACCTGTAGTGAGGCAGAACTCTGAATGGTTGTCCGTGTCCGGGTACGATCCAATCGGCCATGCAGATGATCAGATTTGCGTTCTGTCGCTTGATGGCTGCGTCCCACACGCCTTCCTCAGCCATCACATCTCTCTGCAATTCCTCATCATCATTAACCCGTCGTCTATGAATAGTCAATCTGTCCACCTTTTCGCTGATCATTTGTTCACTGGGAATGAGGTCTCCCACGATGGCCATGCTTCCATATCCAGCCACGTTGTGAATGAGTACAGTCAGGTCGTGCTGAGTGTGGCCGGGCGTCTTCCAGACTTCCACATTGGGGGAGAGTTTTCGATATGGTCTCTGCAATTAATATCCACTCTTCGTATCTTCTCTTTCTTGAGTTGCCAACCTCCTTCAACTCGGTGGGAGTGACATGTCTGCCGATGTATTCCATCGAATGGAAGAGAATTGGTTTCTGAGCGAAGAAGTTCATGTTTCCCATGTGATTTGGGTGGGCATTCGTGATGACCACAGTGTTTACGTCTTCCAAACTGACTCCCTCTTTCGACAGGCCTAAAAGTCGCTTATTGAAGGTATTGAAAAACTGGTCTTCACCTGAAAATATGATATGATAGAGAAATGATATGTTAGTGATTGGTTAGACTTTAGAAACCCCATTCTTCTTGCGTTCATTCAAGAGTCGCAGAGTCTGTTCACAGATCCTTTCGAGTTCCTTCTCTCTGACTTTCTTGTAGCAGTCAATCATCAGAATCAACAGCCATGTGTGTACAATGCACAGGGCTGCAGAGGCGGCCAGCAGCACGACACTCCCCATGCGGATCTCCTTGGCACGGGATGTGAAGTCCGCATTGAAGGCCACTCCCAGAATCTTGCCAAGTCGGGGAGACTCGAATGAAAGGAAGAACGAGAGGAACACGGTCACAGATGCACACAGCACTATGGTTGTGGCCTTGAGGACGAGTTTGGGAACGATCCAGGAACTGAGTTGGGATGACAGACCGTGGCACGAGCACAGAATGCAGATGATGTGGAGGACATACAGGACTGAGGCACAGGACATCGTCGACGTGGCCACGGGATTCCAGCCATGCTGAATGAGCAGCTGCACTGCTTTGCCAAATACGAAGGTCAGGAAGAGGAAATCGAAGAAACAAATGAAATAGCCAATAGTTTTGGGGGAGATTACACTACAGTTGGCCTCGGGCAGATTCAGGTCGACCAGCTGCATTCCGAGTAGCTTTGAATGCGGAATGGCGAGTGCCCTGAGAATGAATGTCTTCAGCCCCAATTCCATTTCCTTTCTTGTGCTTCCAAATTCGTCTCTTTATGATTCAATTTGATTGTCGGCTTTCGAAGAGCACATGGAGGGGATGAAGAGAGGGAGAAGGCTGCCCTTCACGCAAAGTGGAATGAACTCTGCATGCATGAGAATGAAGGAAGGGTAAGTGAGTTGGCAATGAATGGGTTAGTAGAGGAAATGATTGTTTATGCAGAACGTCCAAGACATCGAATGACTGACTGTGCAGAAGGCGCTCAGTGTCGCTGGCAGAGCCTGTGTCGACGAGGATGACGTGTCCATTGTCGTTGAGAAGGGTGATCGCGCCAACTGCTTCCATTTGTCCGTCCTAAAAGCATGGCAAATCTTTGCATAACTTTTGGATGCATTGCTCACTTTCAACGGTCTAACACTTCCCGCCTGCAGCACGGACACGTTCACTCTATTCTTGGGCGCAGAAGTTGTCCAGAGCTTTCCCCACGGGTTCTCCTTTTCCTGTGTGGTCGTCTCGACGGTCTCCGGAGCATAAGTCGATGGGGCTGCAGTTGGCTGTGGCGACGGCACACTTAATCATCGCATAAACATTGCATCATTCCTTTTAGACATACGTGATCTCCTTGCTGACAGCTGGTCGATTAGGCATAGTCGGCCAGCCAGTTCTGTCCTTGATGTACCAAGGAGTCTTCCTCGTCGTTGATTGAAGTCCAGCCTGTTTCCATGTGTCGCCAGGTCGGGGAGTCACTGTATTCCAACTGAATGACGAGACTCGATTTCCAGGGGACACTGTAATAATCATAACTCTTTAGATACGCACTAATATGAAGATGTAAACCTGCAGGTCTGTTAGGAGCAACATGCGGTTTGCCTTGGTCCCTGCAGCAGATGGATCTGCCCAGAACAGAGGATTGATCACAGAGATAATCCACAGGACAGTCCCCGATGGAGGAGGGCCTGCAGAAGGCATAGCCGTTGTTCAGAATCAGGGGCTCGGCAGCGAATGGACAAACTGAATGATTGGTTGTTCGGGTTGTTTGGATTGCATTGCATGATTGCATCGCTTTATTGTCGAGTTCGAGTTTCAGTTTCTATCTTCTCACTGCGCTTTGTGAGAGCTGCAGAAGTGCGAATGTAGTGACTAGGGAGCGTTTGGATGACACGTTTTGTCAACACAAATGTGAGGTTGAAGAAGCTGAGGGAGAGAGGGAGGAGATGAATGAATTGAGCATTGCAGACTGGAGACAGGTGAAAGATAGAGAGAAAAGAGAAGGAAGGACGAGACTGAACTGCCAAATATGCGAAGAAGCGAGCTTCTACAGGCTGCAAGGCTGAGCAGAACAAATTTGTATAGCTCAGAAAAGAGAAAAGAGGGGATGGAGGAGGCGAGAAGCTGAGGCGTGAACATTGCAATTGACGAGTTGACTGCACATACAGACATATCCAAATACAGACGGACGGACGGACTGAATGAACCTAGAAGAATTCACACATTCAACACAAGCAAGATGTAACTATAGGCATAAACATATATACTCGAATTTACTTGAGACCCAGCCAGAAACAGAAGCAGCATTTTGTTGCAGCTACAAATGTTTGTTTGTGTGTTTGGATAAGCGAAAGATGGAAAGCTGAAAAGAATGAAGAATGAAGTTTGAAGAGATTGAAGTCAAGTGGAAGGGGAATAGAGGGCTGTTCGAGTTTAGAAAGGACAAGAAAACATCTCCCAGCAGATCTGAACAACTCTGAACAGTTTGCACAGTTTGTAGTACTCGAGGAGTTGAGAAAATGAGTGCTTTGATTGTTGCTTATTGTATTGATTTGGAAGTGCACTTTCTACAAGAAGCAAATCCCCTCTAGCGGGTGATTGTTCTGCTTCTGTTTCTGGTTGAAGTTCGCTTTGACCTTTGACTGCGCAACTCAAAGAGAAAGGCTTGCAAAGCAGCATTTCAAGATGAGTGGGCATAAAGATGCACGAAGGTCAGAGTTCAATGAGAGATGCAAGATTAGCTGATTGTTCAAAGTCTAATTTATCATCTCATCCTAAATTAATCGATCTATTGTTGATCGAGACAGAACGTGAGATGCGATTTGCTTTTTGCGTTCATTTTTTCATTCACTGGTCGCTGCAGCTGTGTGCAGTGCAGTAGCTGCTCTTCACACTCTCTCACTCCTCGGCTCTGAAGCAAAAAATGATGATGCACAGATGGACGAATTGACGAAAGGAAGAGAAAAATGAATGAGAAAGGGAACGGAAGAAAAAGATAAGGGATAATCTGGACTGCGTTGATTGCATTCGAGCATTCGAACCCTAAGAAGGAAGTCTGAATTGATGGAGATAAAAAATGAAACTGTTTCTTCGCAAAATCGGATCAAAACGATGATACTTTATGCACACATAGGTGGTGCAATGCATTGCAATTCATTATGAATGGATCGTTTGTTTGTTGACTCGAGAAAAGCAATCCACCAAATACGTGAGAATGAGATGAGCGACTATGTGTCTAATTATAAATTTCATTTAATTATAGTGAAAATGACACGTTTACCATCCATATTCAATGTAGTAGTGGTTTGCTGAGTCGTGGTCGTGGTCGTTGCTGGAGTTGTGGTCGATCTTTGTTCAGGACCAAACCCAAACAGCCTTCAACGATTTGTGTGATGAAGTTAGTGGTTTTCGTTGCTCTTCACCTGAGAATGGCAGAAGCGAAGTCTCCCCCTTCTACGTCCCCAGCCATACTTCGTCTGTTCGCCAGAATCCACTGCCTCAATTGCTCTGTCGTAGCTGCTTCACTCGCTGTAACTAACGCCTCAAAATTTGCTCGAGATTTTGATTACTTTACCGGTGATTATAGTGAATATAAAGGATGACACAAATAATAGCTTCATGTTCAGAGGATTGAAACGATGATTCTTCGGAGAGGAATCGATAGGGCGGTTGTGGTTCTATAGATGGACGGGTAAGACGGACTAGAACAATTGAATGAGTGAATAGGTTGAATGGGAGGATGGAGAGGGAATGGAGCGGATAGGAATAGAATCAGAAGAGGGGAGGGAAGAGTCCTGAATTGACCGAATTGACGTGCAGCAACAATAACACTGCACTGAGAGAGAGAGCAAAGAAGCAGTGAAGCAGCTTCTCCTCCTCCTTTAAGAAGTGAAATGAACAGTCCAACAGACGAAACAGGGCGGCTTCTTCTCTTTCTCTGTTTCTCTCCACTCTCTCCTTTATTGGATAAGATTTCTCACTCTCTCCTCGTTTGCTTTATATGGCTAGAATGGTTAGAGAGAATGAAGAGAGTGATTGCGCAGGTTGTGAGTTTGGGTTGAATTGCATCTTGCACCTAAAACCACAGAAGCATAGCACAAAGAGAAACATACAGATATACAAACTTTTACAAATTCTTCTGTGAACGAACATACTCCATACAGACGTACAGTAAGACGCAGTATAAACTAATGCAACTTTATTTTCCTGTTCATATCCATGATTTTAATGGTATAATGAATGTGTTCACTTGTGTTAGAACACAGATCTACTCGTACTCTTTATGAACCGATGTTAATATCTATTCTCCTCGAAAGAACCTTTTTCTTCTTCTTCTTCTTAGAAATACTGAGATTGATGGAAGCGATGGAGCTGATTGTGGAGAGCAATCGTTGCGAGGTCACTGTCTGTCTATTTTCATCCGATTCCTCGTTGCTTTGGAAGTTGCGTGCAATCTTCTGCAATATCTGTCTGTGCACTGCAATGCTCTGTACTCATTCCCTACCATCAATCTGATCTGCATCCTCTCGAATTCGTCCCTCTCCAGCCTCATTCGATCCACAGTCCTTTCCCTCACAATCAGAACTCTCTGCTCCTCTGCCTCTGCCTCACAATCAGCCTGTTCATTTTCCTTGCCAATACCATTTGGCAGTGGGGGTAGAGCAGTCCTTGTCTGTGGGGAAACATTGTTCTTCTTCGTCTTTGCAGTGCTCATTTTGGACATGTTCAAAGGGGACTTCGACTTCACATCAACCATGTCTTTCTGTGTGTTCTCTGCGAAGGTTTGTGTCGAATCGAGTTTGCTCTCTTTCGAAGGCTGAATGAATGAATGCAGAGTTGGAAACAATGCATTCGACATGAAGCTCACCTTTCTTCGTGGCTTCCTTCGATAGTTTTTTTTCGTTGGCAGACTCATCTTATCCACTAGATTCAAGGCATGCAACGCTATTTTTCGAGTTTTTCATGTTGCTATAAATAGGCTCCGCAAACGTAATGTACGCTAATTTATTTTTGCTCATCCGAAATTGAAATTGAAATTTCGAAAACTATAAAGGACATTTTGGTTTTCTTGTCCAAAGTATGCTCAAACTGCACACACATAATTAAGCACATTTCACAGACAATGAGAAATATCAAGGCGCAGGTGCCACGAAAAGTTGACCCGTAATTTTGCTGCTCGCGGTCAATGACAATTTTTTCGTTTTCAGAAACGAGCAAGGAAAACAATGAAGAATGACATTCGATGGAGTAAAGAAGTTAAAATGCAAAATGTCAATTTTGGACATCGAGCCTGGTGTCCACTTACTGTGTTAGTTTTTCGCCTATTTCAGGATAAAAATAGATTCCTACAATTTTGTGCTTGTTATAAAACAAGAATAATTTGGTAAAAGTTATTTAATGTTTTCTATTTAATTGAGAATATGTTGAATTTGGTTTATAAGCATTTATTGGATGAAGAATCGTTTGGTAATGGTTGATCAGATCGCTCCACCTTTATTAACAGTCTCAGGCCTTTTATACAAATTAGTTAGTCATAAAAACTTGCAATTTGTGGAAAAACGGGAATAATGTTCAGGTGCATTGTGAAATGATGCTGTTTTTTTTTTCGAAACCTTATTGGTTAATCGCCATTTTGTTGGTGTGAAATATGGAGGTTGATTAGATTTGGCCTTGAAATCTGTGATATGCACATCGGTAAACACACTCTGCCCGTATGACAGCATGCTATATGGGTGTCAATCGAATTTTGATTATCTTATCATTTCGTCTTCTTCCATTTCCCATTCAATTCTTCGCTGTTCACTTCAGCAGTTCTCTTCACTTTATATTTTGATTGAAAATGTCAACTCAGCGAAAATTCGGCTTTTATCATTCAGCAGTGAGCCATTTAAGCATGGCTGTTTCATTTCAGATAGTCATTCTAATCTTAGGAATTATTGATTTATTGTATTAAGTGAATCTTATAAAGGATTAGGAATATAGATAATTGCGGCTAATATGAATTGTGCCAAGGGAATTGCGTATTGACTGGAAAGAGTAAGGGTCTGGTCATTCATCGATCGACTCGATTAACTGTGTTGTTATGCATTGCATCTCTTTCTCTTTCTTTTCTTTATATTTCTCATCAGCAAGTCAGTTGTTTATCTCTCAACACTTCTTCCGATCAATCTCTTGAATTTTTGATAATAAAACATAACATATCTTTTAAAGTCTACTCATTTCATGGTCAATGTCCACTTCGTCTTCACATGCATGCATGCATTCAATCATTCATTTATTCATATAATTGCCGGGTCATCGATTTGCTTCCACTCAGCACTGCAGTTTCTATCGATCAGAGAGATCTTTGTACTCTTCCTCATTCTCCTTCATTCATTGTTCATTTTGATCGCTTACTTCATTAGTTTCCCCTTTGTGCAAACTTGTTTTCTACATTCAAACTGCCGCAGTTTTGACTTGTTTACGAAGATGAAATTTTACACACTTGACCAGTCTAATCGGAATCTTCATTCTCTATCACTAAATCAATTAGCCTTCGTCTCTTTGCCTCTCTGTTTGTGTGTTTCCTATTTGTTTGAGAATCGACGATTTCAGATAGACTGTGGGAAATGACCTATGACATAAGTCGTCTGAATGGCAGCTTGTCAGATCCTTCAGAGGATCATCAGCAGCAGCACAACGGTCATCAGCAGAGAATGGCTATGCATCCAGAAGACAAGCATCATTTTGCTGCCTATGATGAACGAAGACACAGCATCGCCGACTCAGAGTATCTCCGTCTGCGACGCTCCATCAGTCGGACTTCCAGCTGCGATTCACTAGATCAAGTTCGATAAATGCATACATTCGCCTTCCAAGGTTTTATGGACTATTCTTTAGGAAGTGTTTCTGCCCGAATATTTCGGTTCCCAAGAACTGGATCAACTGAGCAGTTGCCTGAGCGAGGTATGATGCAATTCACGTGCATTCCACACATATAATAATTGTCCCCTTTCTGCAGTGCAAAGTCCATTTGCAACATCTGTTTTCTATTTCGTCAGACATGTACTTTTCATAGAACATGTTAAATTTAATAGGACTTCATGTTGACAATCAATAACGAGCAATATCTCTGAGCAGTGAAAATGTTGTCTTATCATTTCTGCTCTGCAGCGGTCTTTCTACCTTATTTTTGTTCTTCCTTCTTCTTTGTACTCCAATCCAATCGTTTTCGATGACAGCAAGTGAAAGTTTGAACTGTTGACGCTCATTGAGAATGGGGAAGAGAGGGAATGACTTTGACTGCGAGTGTGGCTCTAATTCTGAATCGCGTTGCAATGCTGCTCTCTTCTGCCGATCCAGCTCAGTTATTCGATCAAACTTTGCAAATTTTGCAAAATTATGTGGGAACTTATTCAATCCAACGATTTTACTCGTCTAAATCGGTGTATTTCAGATTTCATCCGACTCTAACAAAGAATCCACAACATCGTTGGCTTATGACATTGTGCAGGCTCAATTGGCTCTCTGGACGGTACATGATTTTATCACAACGCTAACAGCTCTATAAGAAACGCCCAGAAAACGGACAGAGGAGGGAGAAAAAGGAGTCTCTGTGTTATTATCCGCAGTAATTTGAAATCTGAAAAAAAATTTAAGGCATGCGCTCTTTTCTTCAACTATGTGTCGCTTCTCTTTCTCATCCCGCCTTTTCAACAGATTCTTGATTGTTGTTAGAGCGCAAGAGGGAGAGAAAAAGTTTTATAAACTTCGCTTTGAGGCCCTTTCTCCATAGGTTGCTAACCGTGTTTTCTTCATCAGTAAATATTCAACAATCGAAACTTTCAGTTTGTCTTTTCCTTTCTATATTCCTATGCCTGGGGACAACATAGAAAGAAGTTTCTCTTGTGTATCGTAAGTTAGAATATCACTCTTCATATATGAAATGGCATATTCTTGCAGTTTTTCCTCGTACCGACAGTGTTCATTTCGTGCTGTGTGATTTCCTGTCTGCTAACCACATTAGTTGTATTGGGAAGGCTATTTTCTGCTCCTGTCCCCTACAAGGACTTCCTCGCAATCGATCAAAACAACGAGATCGAAGGTATTGCAGAGATCATTCGCTTATGTTATTCATATGATTCATATGTGAAGTGTTTGCAGAGCCAGATTATGGTCGTCGTCAGCGCAGCTATTCAGGCACGTCGTCCGTCTCTTTGGATTCGGGCGATCCTCTGCCGAAGCCCCTCTGCCGTCGTCACTCGTCTTCCCACACCTCTCTCTGCTCGCGACCTCCCAGTGTCAATCGCAAACTATCATATTGCTATTCCCACTATAATAGTACGGATGATTGACCTGAATCACGCGAGAATCTTTTCAAAATTAACCTAACTTATTTATTTTTTCGCGCAATTTTTCATGCGAGTTGCATCATCCACGATGATATTTGACATTCTAGTGTAGCATAGATTTAAATGAATGGATTAACCAACTTAATGTAATTCAGCCTAGCTGCTCTGTCCTTCTATTCTCCAACTTCTCTGAGCAATTTGCCAATTACCTTCACCTGATTCGGATTCTGTATCTTCACGGGTTCACTTTGTTGTTTTGTTGACACAATGCAGTCGATTAAATTATTCAATACCTCTGTTTAATGCGATTTCGCTCAATTCGCAGATATCGCTGAGAATAAATGCATTTATTTAAGCAGAAGATAGAATAAATCCACTAGATATACGAGATCCACTGTGTTTTCTTTTCCCCCCTCTCCTTTCACATTTTATGGTTCCTTCTCTGTTCTCTGCACATTCATTCCACATTTCAAGGCAGGCTTTGGTCGTAAACCTTCTCACAGAGTAAAGGGTCATTTCTCTTTGCGCTTTGCGATGCCTCTTTCCAACCACTGTTTTCTCAGTTTTTCTTTGATCACATGGATCAATAACTCTTCCCGAATTACAATCTCCTTTTGTGAGCATTTTTCCTAATCCCCTTCTTCTCGTCTTCTCTTCAAATACATCAGATTACTCGCACCTGTTTCTCTGTAATTATCGATTTAATCTCAGAGTGAGTCAATGTTTTGACATATTAATGCAGATCCCTCAATTACTAGCATATCTGCCCTATTAATCCAATTCATATTGTTTCAGGGATAAAATGATAGGAGCTGTAATAGAGAACCTAAGCAATCGAAAGCTATCTGTAATTTTGGCAACTCTACTCGCAATTCAAATCGCGTTCTTTCTAATTGGAGCGTGGTATGCGCCTGAACCTACGTCATATATGGAGTTTGAATTGATTAAATGCAAGGATGGATCTAAAGGAAGGACTGATAAGTGGTTTTACATGGAGGTATATCATATTTTAGAAGAATATTCTAAATTAGTTCTTCAGAACAATTGTGACTGGATTGATGATTTATCCGAATTTACTCCGACTTCATTCGACATGCGCGAGATCGTGTTTGTCGCCAAGATGCCCCATAAACGAGATGGAGTCGAGCTGCAGTACTCTCCCTCGTTCCAGTTCATCCTTGGTCTTCTGCAAGTCGATGTCGAGTATCATAAACAATTCAAATATGGTAAGTCGTTTGAATAGATATCTAAAGAGTGACTGTAATTATGATTGCAGTTGATCATGCGAGTCTGCAATTGGAAGTTCGAATGGCCTACAGAGATAAAGGCGATAAGGAAGATGATTGGAAACTGTTGGTGCAGAGTAATGTGACGAGGAAACTCGAATGCACGATTGAAGAAGAGAAGGTAAAGCTAAATGAATGCAGATATGAATCATAACCAATATCTAGAAGAAGCCTGGAAATGACTATAACTGCGATATGATGGATTTGTTCGAATTAGGCCACAGCAGCCACGCCTTCTACCTGTTGAACATCCGGATTCCCATCGATCAGGCCGCTTGCAGATACAACCCAAACTCGCCCAATTGTCAGATTGGACTCTTGAAATCTCTTCGAGTTATTGTAAGCTCTTCAGTCAATTCATCAACAATACACACTTTTTAAGGAAATCCACCAAAATGGCGGTTTCACGATGGTGTGGTTGTGGATGAAGACGCTGCTCTCCCCACTCATTCTGGCCTGCCTGCTCTGGTTCTGGAACAGAGTCTGTCTTCTTTATTCAAATATCTCATTCATAAGCTCCTCTTTCAGATAAGTCAATTAGTGCGTCGTCCGCTTCTGCTGGAAAAGGCCATATTTTCACTGGGCATAAGCATGGCTGTGCTGGACTGTAAGTGTATATTTAAAGGGCGCAAGTGGAGTCAAATTGTATTGAAGCGACCTTTATAAAGCAAGTTTCATGCACTTTCATTATTTCAGCATTGAAACGAGAAAATGAACGCATTTTCAATCATTACTGCAACCACCTCAATGAAACCTTGTCGCTTCCTCTCTCAAATGAACTAGAAATGATGGGAGAAGTAATGATTTTGAAGATTTTGCCGACGTTTGAATGTATTCAAGTTCTGAACACGAATTCCATTAACGAAAGAAATGTTAGCAAAAATGAGAATTTGGAAGACGTCTTCTCGACGTCATAACTTTAGATGGGATTATCTCTTTTAAAACTGGTAAGGATCGTCAGAATCAGTGAAATTTAGGCTTTCATATGATTTTACTCTCATTATTCAAACACCATATTTTAAAACCCACTTGCGTCTTCTAAGTATATTTTGAATAACTACAGTAATCCGTGTTCAATTCAGTGCCGATCGAATGGATTTCCCTTGTAATTCGACTTCCCTTTCTGCTGCTTCTCTCAGACATTCGGCAAGGCCTCTTCTACTTCGTCCTCTTCGCATTTTGGTTGATTTTTGCTGGAGAACATTTGATTGGCGACTCGACGAGGAATAACATAGTATTATTTCATTCAGATAACCGGTTTATCATTATTCTCTTTCAGAGAAGCTACAAGTTCAATCTCGGCTTCATAGCCTCTGCCTCTGCACTGCTTCTCGTCTATGATTTGATTGAGAGAGGCTATCAATTATCAGATCCATTCTACACAATTTGGTCTAGCGAGCATGGCGCTAAACTTGCAGTAAGACTAACTCTTAATTCATAAAATTTAAACGACTTTATTTAGTACACTTCAATATCACTAGCTCTAATTCTGACAATAGCGTACTTTGTCTTTCTCTTCTACAAGATCGGCAGAGTTTGGATGACGATTCGGAGTAAACGAGAAGCTCATTTGTATAGGACTTCTGAGAATAGTCGTTTGAAAGTAGAAGCAGTCATATATCGATTCAAGTTCCTCATGATATTCACACTGATTTGCTCTGCTTTGACTATCTGTGCATACTTCATGAAGCAGGTATGACTATCAAGCATAGGCAAATTTGTATTGACAAGTTTCAGTTCGGTGAAGCCCAGCTGCATTCTGACGAGCCTGAGGACTCTCTTCTAACCCACAGCACTTCAGCCTTCTTCACAGGCACATTCGGAATGTGGAACATCTATGTAGTGCTTCTATTGGCGATGTACGCTCCTTCACACAAACAGTACCAAGGAACAGCAGCTCTGGTGGATGAAACTGAGGGATTGCTGGATGATCCTTCTGTAGGGTCTGGCACCGAGTCCAATCCAATGACCACTCTCCTTAAACAGGCCCATGATTGATCTTCTTTGTTATAGTATATTTGTACATACGGCTTTAATTGCAATTACAAGTAGTCCCTTCGCGACCCACTTCAATGAATCTCACTTATTTGTCTCTGGCCATAATCATTTCACGCGGATTTCGTTTTTTCCCGAATAAATCGATTGTTTCCAGTGTTTACCTTGGTTTGAGTCAGACAATGCAGAAACAGTGCAGAACTGCAGAAAGACTGCTGCAGAGATGAGTCAACAAAAAATAGCAATAATCGCGTTTGGAAGTGGGCGAATGCGAGTGAAATTGGCCATGCCACAGTCACTTCAGCCATTTCCATCTGCTCCTGTTTCGACCAGTCATTCACTCTTCCCGTTTCACATTATTACAGTATTGATTTTCTCATTTCAGGAGTAATGAATATTGCCACACTAACTCTGCCAATTCTGTGCGCAATTGGACTATGGTACATCGAGAGGAATGCAGAGGCAGCTTCTTTGAACACGAAGGTCAAGGTGCCTGACAACGACGTCACTCTGAACCAGTTAATCGATCGAGCAGCTCTGCCCAAGGCCAATGCAGATCTGCACGACTCTGTTCTCTGGGTGCCTGCATCCAATCACTACAATGCGATCAGAATCTCCACTTCAAACGGACCCAAGACTGTGCATTCCAATTATGGATTCCAACTTCTTCTACAGCGAAGTCGATGCTCCTCTTCGGTGTGAATCAGTTTATTAATATCAATTAAATTAATTATTTCAGAGTTCAATAGCGCCAGATCAAATACGAAAGAAGTGTCCCCCAGACAACTCGAAGTCTGAGAAGAGGTTGTACAATGTGAATCTTGCTTGGAATAACGGAGATTGGAATTCGATAGAAATGGAAAACTACTTTAGCACATCTTCTGGCAAATTTATTCAGTCAGGCAGAAAATGAACGATTCAATAAAGTCTTTATTCTTTTGACATTTGACAATAGAAATCTGAGTGCACGTTCTTTGAAAATGACATTTTGGTATGAAATAGTGAAATAAATGAGGAAACGAGAGTCAGAGAGTCAGAATGAATTGAACAAAGTCAGAAAGTTGTTTAAAGCTGTCGATTAAGTTATGCCTCGCATTCATTATATAAATAGATTGTAAAACTAATGTGTAAGCCTTAGAGCCTTGAATTGCGATTTTATCACATATACAATGACATTTCGAAGAACAAATGAGTCTATCTTATCAAATTCTTTGAAATATCTTCAATACAAACGATTGGTCTCGAGCAATAATGTAATCATGTAATTATCAAACATAATACCTAAAAAGTGATACTCGCTCAAATGAGAAGAAGAAGAAGAAGCATTATGCTTTTCGCGTCAAAATCATTTCTCTGAAAAAATTTGAAGATAACCAATCAAATACTGATAAATGATAAGCGAAAGAGAAAAGAACTTGACTCAAAGCGACTAGAAAAGAGACAGAGACAGAGACAGAAACAGAAAGAAGCGAGAAAGGAAAAAACGGGGTAAAGAAATTAAAGGAATACGATATAAACTCGAAGGACTGGCAAGAAGGATTGCATTGCAAATTTGCAAGGGAAACACCGCACAAGAGCTAGGCATTCTGTAGAGATTAAGATAACACAAAACTACTGCAGATGAAAGTCGTCGAATAGGGATAAAGCTGGAGGATTGAGAAGGAGGGGAGGAGGAAAGAATACACCGAGTTACACACTGAATAATTAAATAAGGCGAACATTTTATAGAACATTTTCGATTTTGAATGAATAACCAATTGACCTATGACAGGGCAGTGAATTGAAAGAAACAAAGTAAAGGAGTAAGTATTATGTCTAAGTTTTGTATAAAGCATGAACCGACCACATATATTATTGAATAATTCATCTAAGTCATATTCAGAAGGTCTAATTGACCCTAGTCGAACAAATTGAAGAGAGTATAACAAACACAAAAGCCCGTGTAGTAAATGTTATAGAATATCTAAGTTAGAAATCTTCAAAAGGAAAATAATCGACAGAGTGATTCTGTAATCTTATAAGCACTTAAGCACGCATGCTATCCACTCTCCTCAGTCTTCGCCTCTCTCGCAGTGTCAGGCTCGTCGGGAATTCTCGAGGAGTAATATTCGCGATTCTCTTCGAGCTGGTCGAGAATGTTCTGTGCGTCAGGATAAACCAAATCTGCCCAGGTCTCGTAGATCGGAAGCACGATGTAAGTGATGAAGCCCTGAAGGATTACGTTCATTTTGCAATTCCTAGTTTTCTATTACATACCACTTGTGATTTCTCAATGCTCACGTTGTTTCTATCGCACATCGGACTCACTTCCAGGCCTAGTTCCTTCTCTTTGTCACCTAAAAAGCTGATATTCATCAATTTTATCCTTGTAATCAATAGTTGCCTTGTCTGAGGTATTCCTGGAATATTCTGTCAGTCCATTGCTGATATAGTTGGATTGGCTTGGTCGGATTGGACAGATCAGCCAAGTGAATCATCGATTGCAGAACCTGTATCTTCTCGTTGTACTTGTCCAGCACAATCACATTGTTGCCGGCCACTTTCTTTGCCTCGACCATCGTCTTCAAATCGGCCAGAAGTGACATGTGCCTGGCCATATCTGTCGAGAGCACCTGTAATATTATCTTCTTTATCACTTATCAGATAATCATATTCTTGCTTTTGATTAAATAAACAGAAGCAGGTTTGCAGCCTGCAGCGAGTGAATGAATTGAATGAATGACTTCTCAGCAAGGCAATTCTTCCCCTTCGCTTTTCTCTTCACACACAGTCTATTTGATTGATCACTACTTCCGGTGATGCAGAATAAGTCTCTATAAGGCAAGATATCACATGAACTGATAAAGGATTTCAAATATTCTACAATTAAAATTCGTTCTATCCTTCCATTCCTTTCAACGAGATGAAGTAATTTTCAAAAGTTCACCCCCTATCATTTTGCTACGCAATTTTGATAGCGCTTTTCATGTGACATTTCCGTTTTGGGGAATCGAAAAAGAAAAGCAAGCAGCGAGGCGCCGACAGAGAGAACTGTCAGAATGAATTAGGCACTGCGCTGACTGACGGCCGCGACAATATCATCTACAATCCACAATATATACTTCATACCGACGATCAATCGCTAATACAGTAACCCCTGTGAGTTGAAAAAAGAAACTGACAAGGTCTATGCAGATTTTCCTGAATGTGAGTCGCTGCTTCTTGCTGAGTCCAACCAGGAAGTCGCAATTCGAGTCCTGCAGCAGTTTGAAGGCCACAGCCAGATGATGCTGTTCGAGCACTGATTCATCGTTGTACATTATGGCCAATTCGTTATCTTAACTCGATAACTTATCACTAATCTATTTAGCCGATGTTATACTCGAATTGATGAGGTATTGGTTAGTGAATCCGGGATGATCGACGTCGTGAATGGCGCCTGAGAATATGGCTGCGAGAATTTCCAGATCACTGAAAACATCGGCAAGGACAGGGGAGGACAGCAGCACGTGCATCGACTGGGCCACATCTGCGCCATGGATCGAGTTGTGGTACGGGTTATTTCTGATGAAGGTCACCTTTTATTGGAATTTCGATTGTCTCAACTTACCTATAATGATGTTCGAGATTGAGCAGATAAGTAACCAAAACGGATGAGGGGATTTCGAAGGCTTTGATCAGTCCCCTCTTTCTCAACAGTGTGTATGTGACTACCGTTAGTGAATGGTTCTTCGATAGCTCGTCTATCTTGAAGATATCGGGACCCCAATCGTCTAGCTGAAATTATATTACTTGGACGACGATGTGCTGTGCAATTCTACCCTCTGCATGTAGACAGCGATTTCCTTCTGACAAACAGTTCCATATTCAGGCAGATGTCCTTCGTGCGATGGAGCCCTCAGTTTGCGAACTCCACTAATTCTGTTCATGGCCGCCGTCTGTGCCTTCTTCAACAAGCTCACGGCCATTTGTGGGGAAGACGTGGAGGGTCCCTTGAAATTTCATCATTACACCGACTTCCTGAGTTGCTAATTTACTTCTCCAGGCACTTCAATCTCGATCGAGGGTTCATCGTCGTCCTTGTCCAAATATGTCGAGAGAAGGAATTTCGAGACCTGAGATTTTCAGGTGAATTATAAAATTCGCTTTAATCCTACCGCTGATCCCGATTTACTCGACTCGGCAAAATGAGACAATTCCTTGTTGAGCATTTTGCGGAACTAAATTATTGAATTTAGGACAAATTATTAGAGAGAGAATGATATTTGACTGGCATCAAAAACGCCCAAAATGCATATGCCTCTCTTTCAGTTAGACGTAGGTAATGAGAAAGCGAAGAAGTAATTAACTCGTGAAATTCAATGAATCTGACTCTCTTTCAGATGAATTGGAATTACACAACATCGTAAAGAAAAAAAACGGTCGGCAGATAGCACCTGCGGAAAGACTGAAGAAAATGAAAGCAGAGGGCGTTTTGAGATAATCTTTATCGTCTTTTATCTCTATCAACCCACACAGAATCGGATAATTCAAAGTTTAATGATTTACAAAATAAATCTGGAAATAGAATAAAGATAAAGCAGCACTCGGCTGTTGGTGATCTAGTTTAGTTCCTGTTGCGATCCTAGCCTTCAGCCTTTCAAACTTCATACTCATTTAGTCTCGCATCAGTTCTTCTGTCATTCAGGTCGTTTAGAGGTCAACCCTCTAACTGTTTTTTTTCTCTGAGCTCTCTTCAATTCACTGCTCTATCATTGCTCTGGATAATTGTCAGAGTGCGCGTGGGAAAGTAAAATAGTTCCTGGTTTGTGGAGCAAATACAATGGAAAAACGGGATTGACAGAGCAATGACGATTTGACAATTGACAATTGAGAAATTGACAACGGAGATGCAGCTGATTGAGATGAGAGAAAGAGAGGGAGAGAGATGACCATCTGTGGGCATCCATCCATTCAGTCATTCATTCACTTTAATCTTAATCTCTTTCACTTTCGCGTCTGTCTGTCTGTATCTTTGTCATTTCTATCTTTTCTCTTCTCTTTCATCTCCTTCAGCAGAGGCCGGAAGTCGTGCGAAGCATCGCTTCTCTCTTTCCATTAACCTCTCAACTTCTCACGCTCTTTCCCGCTGAATCGCATCCGGCAGAGTTGACAATTGAACAGTAAGGCTGCTGAATGCAGGCAGAGAGGGGAAAACGAGAATGGCTTCGGACGAGGGGGGATTTGAGAAATCGAGTGGATAATCGAAGGACGGACGATGAGGGTCAAACGAACAAAGCAACGACGAGACGACACAGGCGAAGGCTTGAGTTTATAGAAGCCATATGGAAGAGGGAAAAGACAATGAAATGTTAGCAGGGTTGACGTCAGATAAACGATATATTGGAAAGATATGAAAAATATAGAAGGGGAAGAGAGGATGCAAAATGATTCATTCAAAACATAGCTGACTTTGAAATTCATATAAAAAAAAGCTACGTCACAGGGAAACTTGATGAATTACGATTGAATGAGCACGGGAGCACTGAGTTGTGCAATTTGAATGCATATAAAGTATAGGATGAAAGAAGACGGTCTTTTGGCTGCAAACAGGACGGAAAGACTGATTCTTGTGATGCTTGCGAAGAACTATAGAGAGGAAGGGAAGATTGAAGATGTGAAGATGGTGATTCTGTGGGCTGCGAAACGATAGTGTCAAATCAATCATTTGCAAAGCGCATCACTCTCATTCATTCAGTCAGTCATTCATTTACAGAAACAGAAACACAGCCAAACTGAACGGAAGCAGCCCTTCCAACTCTCTCGCTACTTCCGTCCAATCTCTCTCTCTACCTTTAACTTTTTCTTTCAGCATTCAAAAATTTCCGCTAAAATCACTTCCCAGGGCTACTTCATCAAAATGCGCGAAATACACTGCCAATTTCCATGCAAAGGAAGTGTCACCCTGCATCAGTCCAAATCAGTCAAATCAGCAGCGCATTTCCACTTCCGCCGTCCTTCGCATTTTCATTAGTCAATTTAATCAAGCTCCCACTCACGCAGATCGACGTGAAAGTTCAACAAAATCACTGATTCATTAACTCGATTTGCCTACAAAATACTTCATTTCATAACTGCTGTTTACTCTTCAAGATCTTCGGCTTTAATGCAACTAACAAACAGTTTCTTTGCGCGCCCACTCACCTGGAAAGTTGAAATATTTTCCAGAGGTCAAATCTTTGCGAAGAAAAAGTGCATTGCGTTCTGCCCTCTGCCCATCCCCCACTTTGACTGTAAACATTTGACGTAATTCAGCCTTTGCATACAAAATGCAAAAGAGTTGATGCATTTGATTCAATAACTTCTTCAAAATAAACGACACAAAAACGATGCATAATTTTCACACTTCTCGCATTGCAAATTGCGTCATTCGCTTCTCGCGAAGGCTGCCTATTTCGAACGAACAAAGTGAATATATTTCAGTATAACAAAGGCAATTTCAAGAGAGAGGAAGGAGTTGAGAAGTTTGATGGGGAAATGAAGTGGAAATGCTTAGTTATTTACAGAATCTATGAACTTTCTGAGAGAACATGTGTACTTTTGATGACAGCCAAAATTCTGTAGAAAAAAGATGAAAATACTAACTTTGCTGCTGGCCATTTCGGACACAGAACGATGTGTTTGGATTGTTTCGAGCTGATCCAAGCACCAGTCCAACTCCTCTATAAATTTAGTGCTTATTTAAAGCTGATCGTCGCGATGCAATTACCCAGTGTCTCATTGGCACAAACAACCACATTGTCTGGCAGAGGAGTGCTGTGCAGAGGCGGCCTTTTCACAGATCTATTTGCATGTTCGTCTGTTGTCTAAATTATTTTCATAGTTTTTAGTTTTTAGTCATTTAATTTCATTTCTGAAATCTCCATTTTCTATTAATTTCCCATTTCCTTATTTATAAGGATTTATGAAGAAGAAGAAGAAGAAGAAGGGGGTGGATTGCAGCAGAAAACCGAAAATCTCGATGACTCCTTTAAGGGGATTTTCGTTGCTCAAGAAAAGAAGAGGTACGTGTAACATTCCGACTTTCACACGGCAAGAATATTCGATTCTGCGAAGAAAAAGGAATAATAAACGAATGTTGATTGGGAAGAAAAGAGGAGGGAGGAAGAATTCAAGGGAAGGGAAAGGAAATGATGACGAGCTTTTCGTGCATTTGATGCCTCATTGCGATGATGGGGCTATACGTAGAGAGCGCAAGTAGTTTCTCAAATTTGATGTTAGCGGAGTTTGGAGTTAACAGGAAGGAATATGTATTCGGGTGTAACTGACTTTTGATGAACGAAAAACCCGACAAAAGTTGATTTTGAACGAAAGAATCAGCATTCTCTGGATCCCTAAATGAACATGTTTTCACGAACTTCAAACTGCTTGTGGGTTTTTGCAGGGAAAAAATTATGCGCTGTTTTTTGGCACAGACATAGATCTGTTTCAAAGGGCTTGTCGTCGATCTAGGGGTAGTTTTTCATCACATTTGGCCTTTGAAGGGTACTTGCTTCTCATTTTTGGGATTCCCTCACTACCACTTTTTTTTTCTACATGCTGCGCATTTGCGGATAGGCGGAGCTTGCGATCTCTAATCAATTTCTCATTCATTCATTTCACAATGTCCCATTTGTGTATCTGTTGGCAACCATTTATGGAGTCATGCAGTCCTCAGCTGGCGTGCTTCACATTTTCGGCCGCAAACGCAATTCCCACTTTCCTTTTGCCTTCTTTGTACAATTCATTAGTCGCTCTGCTTACAACATAATTCAAAAGGACTCTGCTTATTATTTCATGAGATAAATTGCGTGTTCTTGTAAATTTTCTCTCCTTTCCTGTAGAGGGGAACAATGGGGAATGTGTTTCGTCGTTGACGCAGCCAGAAATGGGAAATTGGAAAAGAATTAAATCGATTGGGCTGCATTTTAAAGGAGAGGGAAATGGGCTCGCAGCTCGCAGCGACCGGAAGTTGTTATGCAAGGGGACGAGGGGACTTGTTGAAGCAGGAAGGTACAAGAGCCATGGCTAAGGGCGGCAAACGGCAAAGAATAGGGGAAGACAAAAAACGACTGAATGCTTTAAGTCGTGCGCGTAGTTTTGGATAAGGAATCGAATCGAATCTCCAGAGATTCAAGCTGCCTTTTAACTGCCTCTGGCTGCATGGCTGCTGACTTGCTGCTCTGTGATTTCAACTCGCAGAGAACAGAAAACAGAACAATGAGCAGAGCAATTGAAGATTTGAAGAATTGAAGAATTGAATTGTGAAGAATGAAAAATGGAGATTCCAGACAAACTGAAGTGACGAAGTCAAACCTGGATATTGGTGATGGAAATGAGGTTGGCTCGAACATTCCTCAGACTGGCTAGGATTTGGGCGAACGGGGTCACGATCAGATCGTCGCCATGTCTGAAATACCAATTGCATTATACACTTATATAATCGTTGCATGAAGATCATTTTATGCCTATGCTGTAAGATGATGATATGCGCATGTGTGTAATCAATCGATATACCGTAAAGCTCCTAAGAATCCAGCATCGCCTAATTTCCTCCTCCCTAACATGGAAGGGGCCTGTTGCGGAGAGGGAGAGTCATGATTCAGAGGCCCGATCCTACGACTTGCCCCCGGCTCGCTGCCGCACACAAACCCACTCCCGAACGAGTCTTCGGATGCGACCGACAGCTTAGCCGCTGTGGGGGCGTCGCGATTGCGCGTCCTGGCCGCCGTTATGGATTCTGAATCCTCCTGTCTACTGTTTGATGACGTCGATGGGGATTCTGGTGACTGACGATGCAGATACACGACACAATCAATGGCTCCACAAGATGAAGATGGAATTGAATGGAATGGAGAAGATGAAAGAAGATGGCTGTGAAATGGAATGTGCACGTTAGAAGAGAGGAGAGAGAGGGCGGAGTCAGAGTGAAAGAAAATGGCAGAGTGGAACTGAAATTGAGAGAGGGCAGAGAAGCAGAGATGCAGAGAGGGAAAGGGGAGAAGCTAAATGGACGACGAACCAGAGTCAGAGCTTCAGAGCCACAAAAAGCTAACAGAAAAAGGGACTCATCCTCGGCCACTTTAATAGGCCCTAACACAATCAATTAAACATCGAAGCAATGAGAAGGAGAAGCGAGCCATGAAATGCCTCAGAGGGGCAGAGGACGAGGCAGATGCAATGTGAAAGTGAAAAGTTAGAGTTAGTCGAAGTCTGAAGAGTCTGAATTGGAAAGAAGAAGAAGAAGAAGAAGAAAACGACGACAGAAGAAGGGGATGAAGCTGAGAGGTTGAAGACGCGTGACGACTAATTCGTTTCCGTTTACAAGGACCGCTTCTTAACTGCTTGAGTGAGAACGAATTCCGAAAGAATGAAGAACGAACCAAAACTGACTGGATTCAGGACTCGAGAGCTCATGAATATAATGAAGGCAGGTGATTATTTTGAGGGCGTATATTCACTCGCTAGGGGAAACGTGAAGGCTGGAGACTGAAAACAGAAACAGAAACAGAATCTGCCTGGTGTTGTATTCGAAAGAATAATAGTGGGATGTATTGAATAGAGACTGGGACAGAGTCACACAGAGACCTAATCAATTTAGGCATGTGAAAACGAAAGAAATGAAGCGGGGAACAAGGAGGATTGACGAGAATGTGGCTGCACAATTCAGCGATTGAAATATGATAGAAGGAAGGGGATAAACAGAGGAAGTGGAAGTAGAGGACAGCATGAGGGAGGCAGATGTCAGATGGCCACAGGGCCGATGGATGTTGTAGTCTGCTGTCTGTGGCTGCCTTTTGTCTGCTGCTCAACGAGACTCAACAAGCCATCCAGTCGATAGGTAAGTGATTGGATTTGTCAATTCAAGCAGATGCCTTCATTCATTCATTCAGTCAAATGCACACAATTCAACTCTTTCACACTTCCCTCTCTCTCTCTCTCCCCCCTTTTCCCTTTTGCACTTCAAACTTTACACTTATCATCGTTTATCACGCAATGTCGTCATCACGAATACAATTCATCGCCTTCCCTTCAAAATCTTCAGCTTTCTCCATGAGGATCAGACAATCCAATTCATTATTGCTCCAAACACAGCCCGACTTGACAAATACTTCAAACATTGATGCATTTGCAATGTTTTCATCTATTCATTCATTCACCTTCTTTCAGACTTCTCTGCTAATTATCGGCCCAACTTATTTCCTTTAGTCTTGCAGAACCAAATTCATTTCAAAATTTTGGCCTTCAAAATGAGATGACATGAAGTGGAAAGTGGCAGAGCTGAAGGGGAAAAGAAGGAGCTTGAAGCTGAAGGAAAAACTCAAGGAGAATAAAGGAGAGGAGACAAGGAAACATAAATCGATGGAGAAAGAGCTGGGCACTGAAGTTAGCAAATGGATGGAAGCAATGACTCACAATGGTTTCGAATACTTCGAGTACTTACTTGGGTCGTTTGGCCGCGAGGAAGGACATGTGTCCCTCTGCGTCTCCGCCCGAGTAGCGTCGTTTGGCGGCAGGTGGAGTGCTGCCTCCACTCAGTGCAACGCGATTCTCCCCACTAATTCTGCCTCTCTTGACGTTTCTCTTCAGATTCAGATTTTTGCACAGCAATTTGTCGATGCGGCTCGATTCAGAACTGTCTCTGCTCGATTGCGGCTTCACATAGAAGAATCGATGATGTTGTGGAGAGGAAGAGGTGGGAGGTGATTTGACGAGCAGTTCCGTAATTGTTGTAGATGTGGTCTGATAGAATTATGAATGAGTGAGGAGAATGGGGAGATATAATAGATCCACGAGGGAATTTGAAGGATTGACTTGTGACTTAGAATGGGGAGAGGGAAATGGGCAGAGGGAAGGGAGGAGGTTAACTGAGATCGAAAGCCACTCTTTCTTGACGGCTTGTGCTTGTGCTTCTGCTGCAGAACAACTGCAGTGCGAGCACTTCTGCAGCCTGGCTGAGGTCCTTTCTCTCTCTTCCCTCTCTCTCTCTCTCTAACAACACAGCCAACAGCCGGAGGGAAGAATGAAAAGAGTCAGCCAAACAATGGAAAGAGAGGGAGAACGAGAGAAAGAAAACGAGGGCGCACCGTGTGACGTCAGGACATAGAGAGAGGGAGTGAAAGAGAATGGAAAAGAGGGGTCAAACACGAATACGCAGTGCAGCCTCTTTTCTGTGCTGCTGTGCTGCGCGATGTCTTTCCGCTTTCCGCGTCCGGACACGCGCAAACTGCGCATTGCGTCACACAGACGATATAGAGAGATTGACGGACAATTGCAGAAGAGGAGAGGAAGAAAGAGAGCTGCACAATATTGTGGAGACTGCAGATGGAAGATGACGATTAAGTCCTTTGTTATGAGAATGAGAATGAAGAATGAAGACTGAGATTCTGATGGAAATGGAAAAAGGGCCAAGGGCGAAAAGAGACAAATCGTGAAATTTGAAGAGCAGAAGGAAGAAAAGAATGAGCAACGATCCGGAAAGGAAATGCGAGTTGATTCTCACTGAAAAATATACACAGAAAGGGGTTGTCTTCTTCAATAATCTTCGCAACCTACAACACTCGCCTCGCTGTTCTGTTTACTGTTATTGCCCCTGCCTTCCTTCTTGCTAGTAATTCGACAATTCCACGCTCAGCTGACTCGAAGAACCTCTAAGCATTGTCGCGGCAATTCTGTCGATCAATTCAATTGAATGCAGACCTGAATTCTTCCGAGACGTCGAATAGTGGGGATTTTGGGGGGAAACTGCCCGTGCTACCCCGTTTAGACATCGCAAGTAAGTGATAGAATAGATTATAGAAAGGAGGAGGCTTATCGAATGAACGAAAAAGTGACTGCAGGTCTGCGGTTGCTGATGAAGTGCTGCTGAAGCGATGAAATCAATGAAAAGCATGGCAATCGGGCAGTCAGATGGGTGTTGAAGGAAGGCAAAAGGCAGAAAGCAGAAGAAGAAGAAGAAGAAGGAGGAGGAAGGAGACGAGGAGACGAACAAAGATACGATGGAAGTGATGAAGTTGCCCGCACGTACCGGAAGTGAATGTCTCTTGCAGAAGAGAAGCAGAAAACCAGAAACTGATAGAGATAGACTGAATGATACTGATACTGATTCTCATTGAACAGACCGTGCAAAAGTCACTCTCCCTCCCAGCCTCTCGACAATTTGATAGAATTTAATGAATGAATGAATGAATGAATGATAATCAATTAATGAAAAGACACATACAGTAACCTATGAAAATCATCATGTATTTGTTAGAATAGAATGACAAGCGTTTGATGGAAGCGACGCAAAGAGGCAGAGAGAGAGAGAGTCACGAGGGCGGTCTTTCCGATAATTCGTACTTTTTGTCATTTCACTCACAAAATGGCGAAGCCGCATTCCTGACAGCATTGGAAGAGTCGATTCGTGTACTCGTAGGCCATGGACATGTGAAAATTTGATAGAACATGAGATTTACATCATTAATGGAGAATAGGGAATAGAGATGGAATGAATGAATAAAGAGTTGGGAAGAGTGGCCGTAAAAGAACAGGTCGAGGGGAAGAAGTGTAGAAAGACAATCAAACAAATGTAGTGATGGTTACTGATAAGCGTGCAGAAGCACTATTTACTGCTATTAAATTGCACCGGGCTCGCACAATTTCAGATTCACGATATCATGCTCATTAACAATTGAAAATAACGCCATAAGTTTGTGCACCCCAGTTGCACGAAATTAAAATGGCACCAAAATATAGTAATATATATGACGATAATGGTAAAAGTAATTAAATTGTGAAAAATTCGAATAAAAAATCTCTGCTCCGATTTTCGCCCCTCCCTCCTCCTTTGACATGTCCTGATTTTACTTGTGACGATTGTTAATGAACATGAGTCAGTGCAGATTGTATATATTTCGCATAGTATACACCTACCTCAAAACACGATCATTCGAGAAAAACCGAGTGCTTCTAAGACGAGGCCTGAATGAGTAAAAACATAATGACATTCACTATTGGATGTGTGAAGAATAATTGACAAGCATAATGAAATGGCGATGGGATGAATTCATTCGATTATTCACTTACATCGAAGCCGGATAAGTGTGCTGCCGAAACATTATTGAATTTGATGGTAAATACTTGGAAAGGGAGCACTAATTATGCTGACTGAGGGCATACACAACACAGCAAAACACTTCTGGGAGCAGATGGAGCTGGAAAAAATGACCAGACAATTGAAGTCTAAGTAACTCAATTATTAATGGCTTTTGAAATACCACACTCCAGATAGATTAAGCTGAAGGTTAAGTTTGACAATTTGATGTGTGATAAAATAAAGATGAAGACTGAAGAAGAGTTGGAAGCCTAACGACCAAACTTGGAAGTGATGCAATGCAACACGCAAAGTGGAGAGATCGAGTGCGTAGGAATTGATGAAGAGTTGGGATGCAAGGACGAGAATTCATGAATTCATAGATGAAAACAGAATAGTGCTGTGAATATGACTGTTACAATGCAGAGATGCAGAGATTATTGATGTTGAGAATAACAACCGACAGAGCAACAGAGCATGTGACGTTTTGCACTCAAAGCTCGAGATTTCCTGTCAAATCAACATCGAATTCGAATTTGAAATAATCGATATTCCACCTCTCACATTCACATAGTCAGTGCATTCAACATATTCAGCATATGCAATGCTATGTCTAGGGACCGCAAATGGTTTTGAAAAATTAGTATATCTCGGTAGTTTTCAGCTTCAACAGATCAACTAGAGTGTAGCTAAGATATTCGTGAAGAGAAATAAGATAAAAATCATTTATGATCGAAAAAGTTTCATCGAAACGAACACTTTTAATTCGCCAAATTATCATAAGCACGAGTGAGCACACGACTTTTGTGCTGATTTTTGGTGAAGAGTCGTTTCATTGGATGATTCACCGAATTAGACCATGCCATTTCATGTCTAGCCCCTTGAAGCATACTTGTTTCCTATTTTCTGGCTTTCAGATGATCACTTTTTGAAACAACGAAAATGCAAGGGAGCGAAGTTTGCGGTTCCTAGCTATGTCAGTGAATAATAATAGGATTATTGAAATTTCGCTTGATATTTGATGCGTGTGTATATGTGAAATCATGATGTTTTCATTCAGATATTCGATTGAATCAATGAGGTATTGCAACGAAGATCAACCTGATACTTGCACGAATGATTTAGTTCAGGCAGCGTTTTGTACTTTCGCCTCTGCTCATTCAGTTCATTCCCCTTGTGCTTGTGTCTTTGCATCTTTCCATCTGCTCATGTGTTCCCTTCCCTCGCCTTTCTTCGTGAATTGACTCGATTGACGTCATCATTTAAGCCATTTGTCCTGAAGCCAGAGCTCTTTGCCTGATTCCGACCCAGTCCAGATTCGAGATCTCACTCAGCCATTTAGATTATCTCCTTCATCCCTCTAAATCTCCCCATCTCTGCCCTCCAGCAACTGTTCATTTCTGCCAATTTTTCACCATTTGTTTTGCCTCATTTTTCTAGTTTTTCACCTTCCAGAATCACATTCGAGCAGTGAAAAGGAGCGGAACAAAGCAGAAAAAATTCAAGGATTTCTTTAATTTCGCTCATATCCAATGCAGGAATGGCAGAATGTGTGAATTGGTGATGAAAGCAGGCAACGTCCCTCTCTGACTCTGCGCGTTTCTCTGCATGTTTGCCTTTGTGTGCTTGTCTGTTTGTGGGTCTCGGGCTCTCGATCCAATTATGGGCATTGAAGAGAAGAAAATGCCTCGTGGCCAAAATAGACAGAGGTAAAGATAGAATGGAAGTGAAGGAGTGTATTAGAAACAGAGCAACTCATAGAACAGCATGAAGCTCTGTTGGAGTCGCGTCATAATTCTCGATGAAATATCTGCATGAGTTGGGATGGAAATGCGCGGATTCGTCGGGCAATCTGTCTGTCTCGTTTGTTTTGCGCTGCGACTCGCAAGAAGTGAAGTCCAGCTTCTTTGCGAGAGGAGAACGAGGACGTGAGCAGGGCGATCCATCAGAATCGAGGCAGTGATGCAGCAGCTCGAAAACAGCATCCAGCCAGCAATTCCCTCTTCCCCTTCCTCTTCCCCCTTCACTTTTACTGCTCCGCTCTTCTTTTTGCCGCTTCTGCTTCTGACTTTGTGCTTCCAATTTTCGTTTTCCCTTCTCTTTCTCTTTCTTTCTCCCTCTTCAATTCTCGTTTCCCTCTGCCGGCTTTAGCTTCAAGCTTTTTCTAACGGATGGCTAAATGATTCGATTCCATTCGACTTTCACAAAAAAGACAAAACCAGACAAAACAAAGTGACAATATGTGTGGATTAGAGCTGCAATAGAAGGATGGAAGGATGAATGAATGAATGAATGAATGAATGAATGAGCAGTGACAGGTTGAAAGTACAATTCGATGAAGATCGTCTGATCTTCACGAAATAAGACCATTAATTCGTATGATACTAAAACATCTTCTCATTCCCATTCTCCTTCGAATAAATTGAAGGAAGTAGCCTGTGTCTTTTCTAGGTCTGCCTCCTGTCTCCTCTCCCTAATAAGTGCATAAGCAAAGAGAGTACCCCTCCGTGCATGAATATTCTGTGTGAGAGAATGAATAATTTGAGTTTGGCTCACAACAGGAGAAGTATTGAGAATATGCTATGTCCGATGTTATCAATGAAGGCAGAAATACAATCCCCTCTAGTTTAGAATTCGCCATTATTCCATTCAAGGATTCAAGAATGTATGCGAAGATGGTGACTGGCAGGTCAATTTTATTCAGGAAACAAGCGAGCAAGAAGACAAGCAGATTGACAGCATTTTCCGCCTAATTCCATTGGGTTCCCCGAAAATGCCCCTTCTTTCCGAGTTTCAGTTTCAGTTTCAGTTTCGATTTGTCGATTTGACCCTCGAGACCTAAAATCCTTCCTTCAGACAACCTCGCTCTCTTTCTCTGCCTGTTTTGCTTCCTTCTATCTTTGCGCCTAGTTTCTTTTTCACTATTTACGGCTTACGTCATGATGAGCTATGTGCCTTCTGACTCTGACTCTGACTCGGCCTCTGCGTGCCATACGTCCTCTCTTTCAAACACAAGGCCCCGGTTTTAAGCATTGAAAATGATTAAATAACCAACTCATATGAAAAGCGAAATGGTGAACGATAATGTGTGAAAGAGCGTACCCGTGATCGTTGGATGCAATGCTGGAAGCTCTGCTGACAGGCCTGGCGTTGGGCTCTCTGGGGTCGTCGCTGGGTCGATAGAGGAATGACTCTCTGCGTGCATGCCCGATCCCACCGAGGGGCGCCAGATGGCCGTCCGATGGATGATTGCTGAATAGTCGACTAGGAATGACTGGTTGAGGCAGTGGGCACGAAGTGCCTGCCGCTGCGCTGTCCGCTTGCGCGACATGCGTTGCGTGACCTGCTCTTCGCAATAAATTGTGCAGATGAAGTTCGCGTCGGAGAGATGCAAGACCGAACCCACTGGAGGACGAAGAGGGTGAGGGACTGACGTTGGGAGAGGCAGCTGCAGAATTGCGACGGGGCATTGATGATGTAATGGGGATGGCAGCCACACAGACCGGTTGATGGTCAGCAGCCCGAAATGTCTGCTCTTCCTCCTCAGGCTCGTCCTCTTCTCGCAGCGAATCCTCTTCAATGAGAATACGTGATGATGTCTCAAGCCCTCTGTCACTGGTCTTCTTTTTGGCGGAGACAGCCTCAGGCCGGTGTTGTCTCTTTTTCTCTGTCCTTTCCCTTCGCCTGTGTCTGCCTGGCTCCTCCCTCTTCTGCTTCTTCTCAGCTCGTTGCCTTATTTGGTGATTGTTTTTGCCCTCCCTACCAGTTTCTTCATTCAGTAGTAATCTCCTATCATGTCCTTCCTGATATGTGTCTGTGCCTTCCTGAGGATGGTGATGGTTGTCACCTCTCCTCTGTTCGTTACTTGCACAGCCTCCCAGTGCTTCGTTGTCGTAGTCGTGTCTGCCTTTGCCTGAGTCCTTGCTTGGCCGCCACTTTTGCCTTGCCCTGAGGAGAAGTTGAGTGATGAGCTGCAGCTTCTTCCTTCCAGCTTCTGCTTCGTCTTCTGTCTGTTAGCGTTTCGAATTGGTGGACGCCGCCCGAGGCAATGATTATCGAAGTAATTGTGGAGTGATGGAGTGAATAGAGAAATGGGCTAGAAGGATGGGGGCAATGGGGATAGGAAGGATAAGCTGTAGAGGAAGGGGAGGGATGAGAGAGACAAAGAGATGGAGAGGTGGGAACAAGTGATCCTAGTCCTTGTGCTTGGCTGCTTGGCTTGGACTGCTTTGCTGCTTGTGCTGATGGCTAGAAGACGAGAGCTTTAGCTCGCGAAAGGGAGCGAAGAGAGGGCAAAGAGAGGCTCTGGAGAATGGAATGGAGAAGAGAAAAGAGACAAGAGAAGACAAGAAAGGGGAGGGAAAAGGAAAAGCTGAAAGAAATAGAGAGGATTGAGCAGCTCTACTGCAATGCAATGCAGCAAAGCAACACCACTCTCTCTCTCTCTCTCTCTCTCTCTCATCCTCTGTCTGCTTCTCTGCATCTCTACACTCTCGATGTGAATGAAATGAAGCTGCACAGAGTGAGGGAGTCTGGAACCCGATAAGAAGAGAACAAGGATATATGCAATGTAGAATGGCTCTGAATAAGGCGTTCAAGAAACACAGCCAGGGTCACGCAGCTGAGCCTTCCTTCCTGCACTAATTATATGGCATTATATTGTACAGAGGGAAGTAAGTCCATTTAGGGATATGATAACGTTACACATGAAAATCACACATGCGCTACCATTTGGGTAAGATAGAAGTAACGCCTAGATATTGTATGTTAGATGTATGATACCTCCTGCTGCCAGGCACAAACCAGACAGTATGTCTTCGGGATGCCATTTCGCTTCCCAGCCCCAATCCCAACTTGATGTCCTTTTCGTCGATAGCACACGAATTGGAGGTGGAATCTGATGATGCACCGCTAACTGAGGATAGGGTCGACAGTTTGAAGGAGTGAATGATTTGCTCTGAATTGCTATGCAGTCAATTATGAAGTATGGAAGTATGTAAATACAGAGTGTTCATTTATAACTTTAGTACTTATTTTTGCTCTAAAATGTTTCCTAATAGTTATTTTTGAAAACGGTCAACAGGAACTTATTCTTTGCAGCGGGAAAAATATGAAAATGTCTGCTTTCACCCACTTTCCACCTACAGTATGGCCTGGGCGTACTAATAGTGGGGTAAAAATGCTGTTTTTCCTTAACATCGAGCCTCTGTTTTTCGCTCACAACTCGCTTCGATTCAATGCTAATTGAAAACGTTTTTTTTCTTCAGATTCCGAATCAGTATAAAATTTTGCATATTTTTCATACCTAATTTGACCAGAAAGGTAAAAATAAAAATTGTCGATTTTTCTGCAGCTAAGTCTGGAAATGGGTCCGTCACCGGTATGCCCAGGTCATACTGTAGATGGAAAATTGGTGAACTCATACATTTTCGCATTTCTCTCACTGCCGAAAATAAGATCCCGTTGACCGTTTTCAAAAATAACTATTAGGAAAACTTATAAATGAACACCCTGTATGCATGTGATGAAATGGTTGCGACAAACAACTGAATAAAACGTAAAAAGTCAGTCATTGAGTTTCTCTCGATTGAAATATGGAATGGAAAGAATTACTGCATGCAAAATTATATGTCTGATGACAGAATTGCAGAGTGACTGAACAGTGAATGAGGATTGTTTACTGCCTCTGCATATTTCTGCACACAAAGACTGGCAACTCACCATTCACATTTGCTTTCCAATCGAGAAACAGACAGGCAGAAAATTGCTCGAAATGCCTATGCGGAAGGACAATAAATCAGAAGAATCTTTGAGCAGAGGTATTACTTGGTTGAAATACAAAAAATGAGAATGAAGTTAAAGTTCGTAAGAAACGAGGAAGGAAAAGCTGAAGAAGAAGACAAATGGAAAAGAAGAGAAAACAGCGGAGGCAATTAACTGATTTACACAGTTGGATGTGGGGAGTAGAGCTCTCGAGCTGCAAGGGAAACAGAAGTAGAAGCAGGCCAGAACAACAACAACAAATAGTATAGAATTGAAGATGGGAGGAGAAAGGGGAAGGATTGGAATGAATGACGAGAAACTGAGGATGAGGGAATGGACGAATGAAGATCGAAGATGAAGTGAAACGAAATGACAGAAGGACGACCATAAGGAAAAGACAATTTAAGGCTTGTCCTGATATATTGGTATATGGAAAGCAGACTGGAAGCCAAGAGCACCTCTTCAAAGCACAATATGAAATGTGATGACATTTCTCTGCACTACATCATTGCAGACAGACCCACAATATTCACGTAGAATTCGCGCCCTCGCCCCATAATGAGGTACTTCACCAAAAATACTCACGAAATCTTGATTTCAGTCTCAAAATATACCGATAGCCTACGTATGAATGCGATTTCGCTCTTTCCTATTGAAAATCTCATAAACTCAGGCATTCTGTCAGCAATTAAATCTGCCCATTCGTACATACAATTCTGGCATACAATAACAGCGCAAAATATGAGATTTTCAGCAAATAACTATAGAAGGAAATGCGTTTTTCGAGATTTCATATATCCACGAGGAAAATATGACTGATGCACTACGAGAAGGAGAAAAAGTTAGGTGGAAGTGCAGGGTTTTAAGTTAGGAAGGAGGAGGAAGGAAGCAATTCAAAGTGGGACGAAAATTGAATTGAATTGAATTCGATGATGACGTTGCGAAGATGAAGAAATGAAAAGGATGGGCGACAAAAATCAGAGAGGCGGAGTTTCGAGTTGAAAATTGATAAATCTTATGACGAAAAGCTGAGAATTCAGAGAGTAAATGCACAAAGTTGCATAGTTCAGAACGTCTGCTCGAAGGGCTTAAAACAAGGCTGAAATACACGAATTGAATGAATTGCTCACTTACAGCCCTCTGCAGACAGGCAGTCTAGCTACTTCTGTTTCACTCTCAATTACAAACCAAATTGCTCTGCGTCATTCTGAAAGATACACGCACTCAATATTTAGGCCATTTCAGAGGAATTGCATGATCAGTTGGATGAAGATCTGCTATGATATTAAAGAACTCAGGACATGGATATATTTTAATTGAGTGAAAAAGAACTAAAAACTGCTGCATGACTGCGTAAGGCAATAGCAGATTGAAGGACGGAGGCTAAGAGTCGAAGGGCAAATTGTCGAGTTCAACACTGGGAATGGAAACGAGACGAAAGAGGAGAAGAGGCTGAATGCTGAGGGGAAAGCTGAAAGACGAAGAAATATGAAATAGAGAACTCGATAGCTGTGTGGTTGTGTACCAGTAGAACTGGGAAAGGGACTGGAAAGGAAACGGAACAGCAGAAGAAAGAAGGAAAGGGCACAGAAGCAGAAGAGTGTAACGACGCAACGACACAAGATCATGTTTATGTACTAAAATTCTGAATGCTGAAACGAAACTCTAAACATTACAAATAGTTGAGTTAAAAATTGCAAAGAATTCTACGCAAAAAGGGCGAAAGAAAGGAGGAAGAAGGATTGCATTTCGAATTCGAGCCTTCAGCTTCTGCCTTCACAAGGCCGATTCGTCGTCTTTCTCCTTTGTCTCTTTTTGTCCAGCTTTATCTATCTTCTATCCATTTCGCTCCTTTCCTTTCCATTCTCTAACTCTAGTATTTTTCTTCTCTCTGCTTCGGTTTTTATTAGTTGACTTATTTTTTGGTCTGATTTAACAAAGCAAGGATGGCGAGGGGCAGTGTTCTTTCAAAAATCTCCCACGACTTTGTATCCCATCACACAACACAACATTTAGAGGTCCAAATCAGATTTCAGATGATTTTTGAAAGGGGTGATGAAAGAAATGTTCTGGGAGTTTTGGGAACTTTGTTATTCTTTTCCATGACGAAATAAAGCTGATCTTTATCATAAAACCTCATGATAATAAAGTGAACTTCATCTGCACAATTTACCACTGAAAAGCGTGATTAATTAAATTATTAAACTTTAGGCTGCGCATATTTGATTTAAAATAAATAGAAGAAAAGAAAAACTTACCAGTCTTCCCTGAGTGGCGACGCAGTCGAGGCCCAGGGACGTGACTTCCACTGCTTGCGTCGCGCAGCGCTCAGGCTCCCGTTCATCTGTCTTCCATCACCGGTTCTGCAATCATTCCATTCAATACAAACTCTTGGAAAAGGTACAAATACTCCTATACTGTTGATACCAAAATCTGGAAAGTCGAAAATGAGGGGAGAATGAAGCGATTTTAGGCCAATCCCTCCTTTTCACGTGCTATTTCTCGATTTTCTAATTACTAAAAATAGCTGTGTACTACTTCGCACCTCCCGATCTCGGTATAAACAATACGTCTACGACTTTTTGGCTTCCTTTATCCGTTAGACATGGACTAATCCAGTCGAAATTTGTATCACATGTTCACTGATACATTCCTCATATATCCTCGAAGTTTCAGCCCGATCCGATTTATAGTATGATTCTATAAAAACATTTTCCTGAAAATTATCCTTAACTATGGAATTTTACCAAAATGTCAATGAACGCACAGAAAGAAAACTTACAAATCATATATGAAATATGATATTAGTATAAATGATACTGATCCTGGAAACATATCTACTGCGTTTATTCTGAGATCAGACACATGTTCTGATGTCACGCTGCTGGGCTTCGACACGGCTTCAAACATTCAGCTTCGGTTTAGCTATGGAAAATAGGTCAATTTTTGAAGAAATTTTTCTTAACATTTTTGGTCAATTTCCATAGTTAAGGATAATTTTCAGGAAAAATTTGACAAAATCATACTATAAATCGGATCGGGCTGAAACTTCGAGGATATATGAGGAATGTATCAGTGAACATGTGATAAAAATTTCGACCGGACTAGTCCATGTCTAACGGATAAAGGAAGCCAAAAAGTCGTAGAGGTACTTATACTTTTTCCAACAGTTTATTAAATGAAAGGACCTTATTATAATATATAATCTAGTAATCCCTCAATTACCTCCGTTTTCCCACAAATTGCAACTTTTTCGAGCTTCTCAAACTCCCTCCGACCTAATACGCTGGTCAGGGATATAACGCACGAAGGCGCGTCTCCCTTCATAGTAGCGTGGTGTAATGAATAACGGAGTTAGATTTTTGCCCTTCTTGAGCGATGAGAGAGAGATCGCCAGTTGAGAAAACGCAGAGAAACGCGAGAAAAGTTTCAATTTGTGGGAAAACGGTAATATAAGACCTTCTCCTCATAGTGATTACAGCAGCCATAGGTAATTCGAATTCATCATTCACTTCATCGTCTTTTTCATTCTCATCAGAATCTCCCGCTCCTGCCTCTGGCAAATAGAAGACTGCACTCGAATTGGAATGTGATTCTTCCATCATTCGATAGTTAGAAATAAAAGGACTACTAAAAATCGTAGCTATTCTCTCAGCTTCACAAGCCCCTCTTCCATTCTTCAATGGCAGGTTCCTGTTGTTGTGCAACAACGATCAATGTGATCAATGGCACATTGACCTTCTGATTTTTTCACTCAAAATAAACCTAGCTATCGACCTAACACTTCTTTCGTATTGATAAAATTAATCCGTCCGTTTATTAGACATTAGGGGTGTGAGTATCAGGACCTGCCCATAAATGATAACAGAAATGCATAAGAATGCTGAAGGGGCTTGCGAACTTGAGAGAATAGTAAATGAAATGGGTAGTCTGTAGAAAATGGCGATGTTCCTCACAGAACCAGTGTTGAAGAAAATAAATGGATGAAAGTGAAGGGAACAAAGTGTGCATGAAATGTGATAGGGTTGAGCAGAAGCTGGCCATCACTAGCAGAATCATTCCTCTCTGTCTTTGTCTGTCTGTCAGTAAGCATTCGTCCAGGCAGCCACCTGTCAATAACGCGGTCTCTCAAGCAGTTCATTGATTCTTCCCCCAAAATCACGTCACTGCGTCTTTCCTCATTTCAACATTCTCATCCTTCATTCTTCATATTTCAACTTTGCATCATCTGCATCATCACAAGCATATGCGTTGTCCATTGCTTACCTCTTATTCAATAAAATCGGCATAGATTGACGAAATCTCGGATGGTTAGACGATAACACAAGTCACAGATTTCCTAGAACTCGGAATTTAGGATATGAGAGGATATAGTTTGAGCGGGGATTATCCCCGATAAATGATAACGCAGAATGGAATGAATAGACAGAGGAAGTGTGATTTTTGATAAGTCTGACAAAGAGAAGGATAAGTGAATGAGTAGATAGCACAATAAGACAAAAGAAACCATAAATGGGGGATAATGAAAAAATAAGAAGAGCAATATGCGATTTAAAGACTAAAAGCTGCTGGTTGAAATGTGAAAATAAAGGCCAGCCGCATGTGCAAAATATATTAGAAGCGAGTGAAACTGAAGACATTGAATTGTGCGGAAATTGATGTTGGAATGGCAATCTAGAATTAACACGACCCTCAAAAGCATGATTCAAATTTGTAAAGTGGGGTAATTTTCAAGTGGATCTTCGGTGAAGCGAGAAAACTTCTCGATAATCCTTTTGTACAATTCAAGAAATATTATTTATTTACAAGGAAAGAAAAGGGATTTGCACAGTTCAGGTTTAGAGGGTCGTGCGATGTCCAGAAAAAGAGTTGTGCTTTTGAAGGTCGTATCAAATCCAGGCTACCGTTGAAATGTCAGAATTGGAGAGTGAAAGCTGAGACAAGGCAGAAAATGCAGATCTGTAATGGAGAATCAACGCAACTCGCAAGATTCACATTTCCTATTTGTCTATTAAAACTGCAAGATTGCACATATTTACGCATTCATAATGCCTTCTTCTTTCAATGATCGTTGTCTGTTTTCAAAAAATTGAATTGAATGTGAATAAAAAAAAGAAGGGGAGAAGCGAGGAGGGGAAGACGTATATGGACATGGATATTTGAGCCAATTAGCTGTTTACTGCCTGCAGGGGAGTGCAGGCCGGGATATTAGGAAATTTAGAAGACGCGCAAAAATAAGACACGAGAAGGAGAAGCCCACATCACGCTGACTGGCCGACTGACTGGCTGCACTGCCTAACTCAAAAAGCCGATTAGTGTATCGCTTTGAAGGGTAAATAGAATGGAAGAGGGGAAATGAACAAGGAATTCCAGTTAAAATGATATGTCATCTGATAGGAAAGCTGGACTTCGTCCATTTTCTGAGGCGAATACTGCATTATAACATCTGCACATCTGGAACTGTTTTGGTTGTAATAATGCAGAAGGGAAGGAGAAAATTAGCTGAAATGGAAAAATGAACGGAGGCGAATGAAATGAAGGAATGAAGTCAAGCCGCTCAAATCTCGAGATCTATCTCCGCAATCCCATATATCTTTTTATTTTCATTTTATCTCTCCTCGCCCATTTATCTAGGTTTCTAACGACTTCCTCTCTCTTCGCTTCACTTCATAATTGCCAGTTTTCATTCGAACGACGCACACTCACATTCGGTTAATCAACGGAATTCTACTCGCTCTTTCCATCGAAACGCTTCATTTCTCCTCAATTAAATTAGATTATATCGTCTATGACAAAATGTCTGAAGTGTGCATGAGATGATGCACTGCACAAACAGGCTGATGAATGTTGAAATGTTGAAATTACTTAAATTCATTAGCGAGTTGTTCGCTGTGCTCGCACTGCTCATTCCGTTTATCCACTCTATTATTTCTTCTCCTTCTTTTCGCTAAACATTTCGACTCTGCGAAAGGAAGCAATTAGCAAATCTGACTGCACATTTCGTATCGAATTTAACCTAGATTGCAATGTAATAAAGTATCAGCAGTCTTGATATGTGCGAAACTATTACCTTTTCTATCAGCATTTAATGGATCCTTTGTTTCTACGACGTTGCTTCTGGCAGTCGATTAGTATAATTGAATGTTGCGATGAAGCGATGAAGATCAGCTTGTTCTTTGTCTGTTCGGCTGTCTTCTGTCAGTCAGAAAGTTCCTGCCTCTGAGTGACGGCCCTGAAAACATAAATAAGTTATGAGTAAATTGGGCTAAACGCAGGCAGCACAAGCTGAAGAAGAAGAAGAAGAAGCTTGGAGACGAGGGAGACGAGTGATAAACTGAACATAGAGAGAGGACAGAGAAGAAAAGACAGAAAGACCAGGGCCTCTTCCAACATTCAACACGGGAGGATGATTAATTGTTGGCTCTGTTGCTGTTGCCCAGACCCTCGATCATAGCATAACATATCACATTTTTCTGAATTGCAGCCACTTTTTATGCAATTCATTCAGACACACATTCATCCTTTGTACTTTTAGATTTTATACGGATTTAAGTTGTCGAGTAAAATCTTGGAAGACAGAGACACGGAACGTCACTCATATTTGTCGTAGTTTGATTTGGTGGATTTGGGTGAGGAAGCAGAAAACAAGAAAATGTGCTGGGAATGCGAGAATGCATGTGAAATCGCGATGAAAGTTGACGGAAGAAGAAGATGAAGAAAGGCTCTGTGCGCAATGTGCATATAGAGCATAAGGCAGGAGGGAATGCATGAAGGCATGAATGGGAAGCTGCTGCAAAACAGAACAGCAGGACAGCAGAGAAGTGAATTCGGAATTGGAAATGAATCAAAGAAAGGAAGGGAAGAGAAGAATGCATGACTGCCTGGCTGCTTTACATGGCAACTTCACAAATGAAGAGGCCTTCATTTCTGTAGACTTTCAATGAAAATCAGCTTTTTCATTGGCTACTGAAACAGCAACACTATATATGTAAGGCTAGGGGATAGCTTTTGGTAGGCTATAGCACCACCAGGAGCGAGATGGAATTCCGATTTCGATTTTTCAAAACTCAACTTCGCCTCACCCTGATCATCACTTTGTCGTTTTTCTCCCTCTACTATCGCCAATCCCGACTATATTTTCACCAAATGGCGAATCTGCTTCAAAGCTAAAATCGAAAACAAGCCATAAACAGCAACACAGGAAGCACGTGGGCGGGACGAAATGGAGAAAAGCGAAGTGCTCATTCACGGTCTACGGTTGCTTGTTTATGATTTTAGCTTTGGAGCAGACTTGCCATTCGGTGAAAATATAGTCGGGACTGGCGATAGCATTGTATAGATTATTATGTGATTCGGCCTGCCCAAACCTATTCCTAGCCATAATCATACAGCCTTGACGAATTTATGAATGAATGAACTTTAGTAAAATCATTTCTGTAGAAGTTAAGAGAAAAATGCTAACACAGCCCGGGTGATGTCTGCGAATGCGAGCTTATTTATCCATCCTGCGTTTCCTTTGCTTCGTCTTTCCGTAACGAGCGTCTTCCTCAGGCCAATTGTCTATGTTGTCTATAGCTCTGTGTGAGATCTCCTTCTTCTTCTTCTTCTGCTTACTCACTCTAATTTGTTAGTGCCGAATGCATGAATGAATGCGCGATTTTCGATTTCTTGTCAAATTATCTGCAAGATTGTTTTCAACCGTTTTTGCAGGCGTTCTCATCAAAACAGTTGATATTTGCAATATCTAATGGCACTGTCCTTGTACTTCATTCTTGATTGTTCATTATCTGCGATCAGAATAATTTATTTGCGCTTTAGTTGCATCGTTCAGTTTTCAATTCTAACGCTATGATCATCTTTTGTTTGTGATTACATCAGTCAGACAGCTTTAGTGTTATTCACATGCGATTCTCATGCAGTCATTTCATCATTCATTGCAATTCACGCAATTTCTGAGTGAACTTATTTTCAGTTTTAAAGTACCAAATTTATTGATTAAACTCCTTTCTATATCAAATTGTATCAAAGGCACCGTACATCTGGAAATAGAATACCCGATTTGGTATGTAAAGGCAAAGTCGAACGAGTAAATCAAAATCAAGAAAATGTAAATGTAAAGAATATGGCAAAACTATGAGGTTCGTATGAATGAGATTGCATCGTTTGCAGTGAGAAGGGAAGATTAATCTAATCTCTTGTTTATCCATCTATCACATGCGATTTACAAGAAGAAAATATGTGAATTGCAAAATGTGTTGATGAGATTGTGCTTGTGAGAATCTTTGCTCGAATAAATTAGAGGATTACGAGTTTGCAGGGATTAGGCATCGGAATCGTCAGGAGAAGTGCTCGTGCAGGAAGAGGCAGAGTCATCAAAGGACAGGCCGTTCATAAGCAGGTCCAGATAGGCCGCGGGCACGATCGAGGGGTCGGAGATCTTCAATCGAGCACGGACTTCGGCCACTCGCGATGCCACGGCCGAGGAGGAATCGCTGTCGTTCGGCAGGCTGATCTGCAATTCTTAGATTCTATTGATATACCGTAAAATCAAAAGTAGAAATCCATGAGCTGCTATTTTTCGATCTTCAAATTTTCAAACCCCCATAACTCTTCGTCTAATGATCGCGATTACTTCAAACTAAGACTAAATCCACTCTGAAGAGCATTATAAAAAAAAAAACTTTCGGTGACAATCTGAGGTGCATAATAGGGAGTTCTGGCATTTTGAGGGCGGAATTCCACTATAGGGGACTTCTAACTTAGGGCAACTTATATCGGAGATTTTATGATATTCAAATATTCAGATTAACTAACCGCGACTTCAATGAAATGTCCGATTTCGTCGACCTCATCCAGGTAGATGCGCAGTCCTTCGGCCATAAAGACTCGTCTCTTCTTCTGAATGACTCCCCGCTCGCCTAGTGCAGCACCCAACGTCGCCTGCAAGACAATCACTTCATTCCTTCAATGATTTCTGAGTTTGTTTATAGCAAATTTCGAAGGTTTCAATCAGATTTCTTATCAGAGAAACTTGTTGACTTTCAAGGTCTCTCTCATGTTTCTTATCAATGAAATGAGTGTTCGTTTTTCATCAAACTTTCAAATCTAATTGCTATTTGTTGGTTCAGACCCATTACATTCAATCTCTAGCCAATTTTTCCGCAATTTTCTCGAGTTATCGGCAGCCTTGAAATGAGGAAAGAGGAGTGTGTGAAATGTGTAACGAAGACTTGATGAAAGTGACTGACAAAGCAGAAAGTGGTAAACACAAAATTGAGATAAATCGATCAGCTGCTAATTGACTGATTGGATGCCTATCACAAAATCTATCGATCCATCAGATAAACATATTTATACATCGCGTCATTCGTCTTCTCTTCTATCTTTGTATGGAAGGTACAAAGTACTCTCTTCTCTTCTCTTCACTTACTCGCATGGAATAGACGTCCTCGACTTCTGTGATTTGCGACTCGCTCAGCTTGTGGTCGGCCTTCTTCGACAGCGAATTGTAGATCAACTGGCCGCAGCGCTGAAATTCTACAGTAAAAGTGACTTTGATTAGAAATGACTTACATTAGGCTTCATGATCCTGAGTTTGAGATTCCCGTGCGGCACATTGAAGTAGACGTCCTCCTGCTCGAACAGCGTACCCAAAGACTCCGTCAGCTCGAAAACGGCCTCCTCAGTGGTCTGCAATTCGTCCACACGGGCCTTCAGAGTCACCGACTGCTGCATTTTGAATCTGAACAAGGAAACTTTGAATATTCTAACAAGCAAGCGAAAATCATACTCGCTTTTGTTGGTATCGAAAGTGTCGTCAAAATACTGTAAAGCCAACATAATTTCGCGAATAAAATTGCGTTGGTAAAATTAGTAGAGATAGTTTAGGTGGAAGACAGCGTAAGAACGAACAAGAATGATGAAAGAAGAGGCAGAGAAGAGTGGAGGCAAAAGACAGGAGGCGGGTCTCTAACACTCTCTATCTTCTCTTTACCTCTAATCATATCACACTTCTGTTTCCCTTCTTAATCAAAGATTAATGCATAAACAAAAACATTAAAATTAACTCCAAAATCGTCGAATAAGTAATGAAACAGTGCATTGAACAAACGAATTATTTGTAAAAAGCTCGCAGGTTCATTGAAGAATGAGAAGAAGACTGATGAAACTTCTTCTCTGCTATCAGTGAAATGGAAATGCAATCAAAGGTTTTTCCCGCAGCCGTACTTTGGAACATCATTCATCACTCGAAACAAGGACAAGGAACAAATTGCTTGAGCATTTATTGAGTTTCTTCATAAGTAATCGTTGTCTGAGACCAATTATAACTGCCATGGTTTGTGTCAGCTTCTGGGTTTCTGAATGAACTGCAATTCATCTTGACTTAGCGGTTCCTTAAGTTGTTGTAGAGCCATTAGAATCTCCTTTTTCTGTAGCAAATACGATTCTTCGCTCAATTTGCGGCTGCTTTTCTCAGAATCTATCTGAAAAGCGTTTTCATATTGAAAAACCTAGAATACTCTTACAAGAAGCAGCCTCTGTCTTAGTTGTGCAGGTTGTCTTCTCGCAAACAATGCAAGGATTTCAGGAGTTCGGAATGCATTGCTAATGGCTGCTCGAATGGCCTAAGATGGTAACATAACGCTTTCACCTAATGACAAACAATTACAAGTTTAGAAGCAGTGATATTGTCAATCAGTGTCATATCTCCTTCTTGCATCTTCTCCAATGTCGTATTCAGCTCCTCAAATCAATATGTTCCATTTTGAATGAATAACCTTACATTTATAGATTTCAGGATTCAGATTCAGATAAATACCTGCAACTGATCTATTGTATCCTTCCTGAGCTCTTCATATTCGGATTCTTCCAGACTCGACCTGAATATGGACTTACGAGGAAAGTTCCCACATAGAAACTCACGAATTTTGGTGAAACTTTCAGAATAGGGGTTTTCAGTGACGGAGATTAGGATGGTGAAGTCAAAATCTGTAAAATAGGAATCTAGAATAAATTAATTTTTGACCGTTTTTATTCGTATCTTGTGTAAGTAATAGGCAAATTCACTTATCAACCATGTATGCAAATTGTGTAATTTCACAAATAAAGAGAAAAAGGCAGAATTTCCCCGATTTCCAGGCTCCAAGTCCTATTTTACGGATTTTGACGCGATAATAACGATCAGGAACATTGAAAACGTCGATTTAGAGAGTTTCGTCAAGATCTGTGAGTTCCTATGTAGGAACTTTCCTTATTAGTTCTGAGTGATAATGAATAATTTACCTTTCATCTTCGATGTCTTTAAGCTGCTCAACAAGCCGAGTCAGTTGGTCGTTGATTTTAGAGATCAAAGTCGAATTTGCGGATGACATTCACGAATATTCTGCACAAAATCTTGGTTATGTTAGAGTGGACAAATCGATAGTGTCACTGAGAGGAGAGTGAAGAAAAGAAAGAAAGAAGAAGAGTCGTAGAAAAACATACAGAAAGGGTCAGAGATAACAATACTCTGTCTCTTGAAATTAACATAAAGTAGAAAAGAATAAAATATCTTTGTTATCATAATTTCCTTAACAATATCATAGCTGTGAAAATAACAAATAAGTTCGAAATAAATTGGAATCTATTCGGATAACTTTGACTCGCTAGGGGTTGATCCGTTGTTACCACTGAGAGGTCTGCACAAGCTGAAAATAAGAACAATTTTTATTTTGAATTTAATAATCTTTACCGGTGTTACAGTAATTTGTTGCATTGCACACTTTCGATGCATAACTGTTGCCAGATATTTGTCTAAAGAGTCAAGTATTTCTCTAGCTTCTAAATCTGAAAAGTACCTGAACTCACAACTTCCAAAGCTGTGATAAAGCGAATTGTCTGGGTATTCGAGTAAGGGCAAGTTTGTGCATGACTTCTTCACAAATATTTGCCCAGTCGCGAGAATTGTTTGACGTTATGAAAATTTCTAGGTTTTATGATATCTCATCAAAAATTATTGTACCAAAAAGACAATAAGCTCCTTGGCAAGTGGTTCCTGTGCAGTCCAACTGATTTTGCGCAGAACATTGGGAACATGTCACTATCCCTACAATGTAGCTTCATTCTTAGCTAATTTATTTTAAATTCCAAACCTCCAACTCCGTTTCCGTTGCATCCAACATTGCAATTGTTCTGATTATTACAAATTCTGATCTGATACTCGATGTCATTTATCGTTCTGAAGTTTTTGATGCAAAAAAGAACAAGAAGGAGAAGAAAAAGTTCTAGTATTCAACCTGATTTCACACTGATTTGCAGTTTGACTGAGTTTTCCATCAGGATATTCCACATAGGGCAGAGCAGAGCAAGTCTTTTTGTAGTACATCAACCCACTGGAAAGTCTTCTTTGCTGTTCGAAGACACAGTAATTTGCAGAGCAAACTCCACTGAAACACTCCACTCCATAGCCTTCACAACTATAGCAGGACATAAGCGGCTCTGAATAATCAATCAATTCTTCTAGAAAAGCTGATCTTCATCTTACGCCTTTGTGGAGGAATAGTGGAAGGCAGAGGCTGTGAAGGATCGCATATATTGTTGCACAAATTGTAATCGTCGCAGATCTTGATCAAGTACTGACTGTTCGCTGTGTTTCTGAATTTATTACTTTAGTTTCAAATCTCTGCATGATGAATTACCTTATCTCACAAACTCCCGTAGCCTGCGCTGCAGTACCATCATCTAGAAGCACTAGGGGCTCGTTTAGACAGCTTTTCTTCAGAGTCATTTGATTTCCACTTAATTTGCGCTCTAAATAATTCAAGAAGGAAATTAAACCCTAACGTTTCCCTTACGATAGAGACAATAAGTAGCAGTGCAGGAATTCGTCTGACAATCACTCCCATCTGAAGTTTCGCAATTGAAGCAGATCACTGTACCCCTAGGGGCAATGGTTGGCATGGTTGGAATTGTGGGGATCGTTGGTAGAGTCAGTGGAGTGACGATGGGATTCACAGAACCGCAATCAGAGTTACAGTAATCAGAATCAGAGCAGATCTTCACCAGATAGCGATATTGGTAGATTGATCTATTATAAATTACCGTAAACCTCTAATTGAGGCCCCCTCTAGAGGAATATTGAAATTTGAAAACCCCTGGACTTCTATTAGGAGTTTTACGGTATTAAACTATTCTTCGTAGGAACTCTACCTTTCAACACATTGATTCAATAAGTTATTCGTGGTTCCATCATCGAATCTATAGAAGGACTGCGAAGTACAACTTTTCCTCACAGTCACGAGTCCATTGGCCTGGGTTATTTGTTCTGAATTTCTTATTTTACGAAATGTTTAGATAAATTTATCAACCAAAGAGGCAGTAATCCCCTTGACATGAAGGAGCGTTGATACAGACTTGTCCATTGTAATTGTAGCACGATGTACAAGTTATTGAATCTGAAGACTTCCTTCAATTTAAACTTATGCAAGATTAGGGAGAATGATCGTCAGAAGCACCTTGCAGTCTACCCCAAATTTATTTTCCTAACAAGTTTCTCTCTCCAACCTGTAATTAGCCAAAATTCTCACCAGTGCGACCTGATATCATAACTATGAATTCGCTCGTGTGACCTACTTCCTATAGTTTATTTCCGCCTGACGAAAGTGCTCCCTAGGTCTGAGTTTATGAAAATAACTTACAAACTTCAATGGGTAAGCACAAGAGTAGCAATAGTAGATGCATGATGATCAATATCATTAAGTGATGGGCTAGTTAATATTCGATTTTTCCCTGAAAAAATTGCTTTATTTTGAAGCTGATAATATTCTCTGAAGGAAGAGAAACGTCAGATGTATCGAATGAAGAATCAGTCATCCATCTGCAAGCAGCAAGCAGCACAAAGCATGACGAGTCCTCTCTCCAGACTTTCTTTGCCCGTTCAAGGAGTGGCTTTCATATTTGGACTTCGACTTATCTCACGCTGAATAAGCAGTACGTTTGACTTTCAACAAGGGCAACTTTAACAATAACTCCAAGAATTCACTCTATCATTGAAAAACTTCATTTTTCAGTTACAGTTAAAATAGCAAATCCACGCAATATTTTAAGTCTGTAGAGCTACCGTATTTATTTTAATAGAAGGGCATGCTCTTCTATTTTCAGAAACCCGATTTTCGAGAAACTCGAAATTTTCAAGCCATCATAACACTTCATCTAATGACTGTAATCACTTCAAATCAAGATTAGATCCACTCTATGCATAGGGTCCTCGAGCTGATATGGGAAATTGATGTTCGGAGCAAAAGTTTTATAAAGAAAGGTCGGCTGGGATGTAAATAAGGTTTTTGTGAAGAAAAAATAAAATTATAATTTTTTCAAGCCGAAAAAATCGCTAAATTGTGACCCTCAAAATGAACGCATTCTCACCGTACAAATTCAGCTTGTAGGCAAAAATTTTGTGTTGATTTTTGCACACAACCAATTTATCAAGTTTATCGTCGATCTAGGTTGGATTTAAAGAAAAAAAACACATTTTTTGTTTGAAAAGTACTCCTTCGCAAATTTGTGGTTTCCAACTATCACGTTTCTACCATAATACACATATTCTTCAAGGGAGCAGAGTTTAGAGATTCTAGCTATATCTAAGGTCGTGTACTCAAAACTCAGCGATATTCTAAACGAATTTCTCTCTCTTTCATATTTATCTCTAAATCCTCTTCTTTCCTCTGCGTTCTCGCAGGTGAGGGAGAAATAGCGCGCAGAAAGGGGAGATCGCTTATTGCAAGGCACTGTAAGGAGGGGCTAATGCAGTGTGCCCCTTTATTTTCGATGCTTCGTTCATTTTCAGCTTTTTCTTCGCTTTTATCCGATTGATTTTGGATAAAAGTTGCCTGATTATTAGGATTTTCCGACATGGAGAATCCGATTCTGGGGCCAGAATTGGGCCTAGGGATATGCTAAAATGCGATTTTTTAAAATGATTTTATAGCAGAATGTCTTATTTCGCTCATTTTTCATTTTCTTCGTTCTAATCATTTTATCTTCATGATTAATTGGTTAATTAGTTAATTAGGGCAATTATGCCTGTAAGTGTTCGTTTGCTCTGCTCTCCAGTGGTTTTTCACGTTCATTTGTGCATCACTTGAACTCTTCTCTCTGCCGCGCTCAGTCGCGCTGCGTGTTATCGATTCATTTTACGTGGCTTCGTATTCAATTACTTTGCTCATTTTATCCGCTACTTTCTGTGGAATTTATGTAATTTGCTATGTTTCAGATGTCGGATACGACTCAGAATGCAGGTGGCGATGTGGAAGATGTGAAGACAGAGGGAAAAGAAACAGAGAACGGAACGGAAATTGGCAATGGCAATGGCAATGGAAATGGACAGGAGCACAGGAAGGACAGCGGCAACGGGAATGGGACTGAGGAACATATTCCGCTCAGCGATGCTCCGCACTCCGAATTCGTGATCGTCGCTGATGCTTCTGGTAATTCATTTTTCAGAGAATCAGTCCTATGCAAAGCATAAACCGAATTTTCATTCTCAACTTCTCGCAATTAAAAATTCTCCGCTGAAATCTTGTTCAAGTTCCCCGTGAAATTTTTTTCCAACCCGTTTCCCTATAATTTTCCATTCTTATCGAATCCTGCCTATTATAAATGAAGAGAATGAATGAAAGGTCAATTTTCAGGCGAACCAATGGAGATCCCCACGAACGAAGACAACACGATGTTCATGACTACATTACAGGCGTCGTTCCCAGGCGCCACTGGACTCAAATACAAAAATCCGAAGACTGGAGCCAGCAGGGCTGTTGTGTAAGGAATTTTCATGAGGATCGAGTGAAATGGATGGATTTTCAGCGTCGACCCCCGTGGAACTCGGCTCCTGCCTCCTCAGGACGGATGGGAAGGCAAAGTGTTCACTGTCATTATCCCTACTGGACGAGGTTAGTTCTACAACATTAATTTGTGCGAAAAAGAAGAGAACACGACGAAAATATGCATAATTGTGAGATGAAAGACGGTCATTGAATGATTGAAGAAATGCGAAGAGAATGTTCGTTTGGAAGAAAAAGAAGGATGATGACTTTCATTTTGAGTTGTGCATATTGAATGAACGAACGAAGGGGAGTATGATCGTGAATGTATGGTGTGTGTTAGGTGCGGAAAGCTCTGCGAAGAGACGAAAGGCCGGAAGTGAGGGAGAGTCGGACAGCGACGGGGAAGGAACGCAGAGGAAGCGAGGAGCGACCGAGGCAGATGCAGTCAAGCAGCCCGTGGATCTGATCGTGTTGGGAGTGAATTACAAAACCACCGACGAGGCCTTCAAGGAATACTTCAACACGTTCGGCACTGTCGTCTTTGCTGAGGTAAAACAACTAATCCACAGACTAATTTGCAGGTTTATGTGAAAATGATTGTTTGGTAAGTTGAGAGAAGAATGCAAGAATAGTGGACAAGTAGCGACAAGAAGATACAGTAGAGTGGTAAGATAGAAAAGAAGCCAATTAGAGGTGAATATTGAATGGCAAAAGCAGGTATGACAAAGTGGAAGAGTTTGGACACGCTGTGAATGTCTAACAATAAGAAGAGAAGAAGAGTCTTCTATTTTCTGCGGAAATGAAGCGTCTGGTTTCAGATCAAGCGAACTGCAGAGGGCACTTCGAAAGGCTTCGGCTTCGTTCGAATGTCGACTTTGGAGGAACAGGACAAAGTCGTGCAGAACACGAATCACATGCTCGATGGCAGACGCTGCGATGTTAAAGTTCCTGATCCAAGAGTATGTCATATAGATGATTCTCGCTTTTTTACAACTTGTTTTGTACCTTCAAATTTGTCCGAAAAAAGTTTAAATTTTAAAAAATCGACTTTGCGGCCAAGCTCAGAGAAGTGGTCCGCCACTGATGTGTCGAGGACATATTGTAGGTGAAAAAGGGTAAAACTATATTTTCAGATTTTCCCCAGTCATGAGAATAGAAATTCATTAATTCTTTCCAAAACTATTCGCTAGGAAAACTCTAACGTCAAAAATAAATTGTAAAAAATAGCGTGAACCACCTTGTGCTACCTTCTACTTGAAATTAGAATATTACTTTAGGGCTCATTCGGTTCGCAACGCGCTCCAATCACGAAGATCTTCGTGGGTCGTCTCACAGACAAAGTCACAGAGGCCAATTTGCAGGACTTTTTCAATGAAAAGGCAAAAGCTATCAATTCGGGAGCCACTGTAAGAGAATAGTGCATTTTTCACGAGAATTGTACCATTCCTTGCAGGTGACGGATGTGTTCGTGCCCAAGCCATTCCGTGGTTTTGCGTTCGTTTCGTTCTCGCACAGCGAGTGTGCAGACAAGATCTCAAAGCAGGGCAACTACCTCATCGAGGGCGTGTCCGTGGCTGTGAGTCTGGCTGTGCCCAGGGATGAAGTCCAGCATGGAAGAGGGTAAACATTCTATTTTCTTTTTTTATAGAGTGAATCTTTGGGCTTCTTTTTTATACTTTACCGGCTGACCACCACCGCCATTAATAAAATTGACAACATTCTAACTTAACAGGGGAGGTGTACAGATTCTGATGGGCTTACCAAGCAGGGGTGACGATGGTAAAGTTAGGCCGTAAAATAGGGGCTTGAAACAAGGGCGTTCGCAATCATTCGTCTCGTATTTTGTGCGAGAAGCGAGCAAATTCGCTTGTTAAAAACGCATGCAAATTTGCATGTTCACAAGCACAAATGAAGAGTCGAGGGTTTCTAATCAGTTTCCTGCTTCTAAATCTCTATTTGGCGAATTTTGATTCTACTATCATGATCTCTGTCATAAAAAAGCTATTTGGTACGTTTCATCAAGATCTGTGCACTTCCTTGTAAGAAGTGCGAGGAAAAGAAAATAACGTGAATTTTAGCATAATGATGGTGGAGTGGTCAGTCGGTGAATTATAGGAAATACCGAATTTTTGCACTTTAGATTCATGAACGACTACGGTTATTCATACGGCTATGGAAAAGGAGGAGGAAGCAGAGATGCGGGCTTCGGATATGGCGGACCTGATGTAAGGATTTTTATAATTGCACGCTTCCATCTTCTTTCCAAAATTTTACTCGAAAAGGGAGAGAGAACGCCTTTTCTTGCTGGCTTTACACCCTGCGCTCTTTTCGCTCGTTCCTCCTCATTGCTGAAAATAAAGGGAGAGAGGAGACGCGCGAGTAAAGCCAGAAGGTGGTAGAGGTGAGCTTTGCCTCTGAGAGAGAAGAATGAATTGGAAAGAGGAGGATGGAAGCGTGCGAGTTGATTTGAGTGGTAAATTGGTGGCTTGCAGAAATTCTCCCGCTATCCCTCGCCGAACGTGTTCGGAAGCAACGCGGCCCGCGACGGCTGGGGAGGACAGCCCTCGAGAGGCAACAGTGGAGGCCCATGGTACAAACGCAACCATTAAATTACTAGTTTTACTCGTTCTTTTCGAGAAAATAAACAAAAAAATCCACTTGATCACTCATTCCTTTCCCAAAAACTCTTTTGCTTATACTGAAGAAATCTTGAATTGATTGTTTTATCTAAGTTCTAAAATGGTGTTCTTGTAAGATATCATGCTATATCGGGCTTCATCTCTTTAACATGAATATTTATTATATCTCTAATTTAAACGTTATATTTCTTCAATTTTTTGGCTCACAGTGGGATAGAAAAGTAGAAGCATCGCGAGAAGAAAAGGCTTCCAAATTAGAAGAAGCTAATGCGCGTTTATGATAAATTTATGCGAGATGAACCCTTCTGAATAGAGAATTCAAAACACCTCGCGAGATGCTACAGTAATCCACTAATCCACTGACGATTTCGCTGTGAGAGACCCCACTATTTCGATGTGATGTGTGTGTGAAAATGGAAATGAAAACGATGTGTTGAATAAAGGAGTCAAAAACTCGAGCATAGAGTTGTGATAGAATGAACGAATGAATGAAATCATAGAAAATGTGAAGGAATGCAAAAATGTAAAGCAATGAAAGAAATGACGGCAGAAATGCAGGAAAGGCTGAAGATGGAAGAAGGTGATTGGCCAAAAAATTGTACGAAATACACTATAAGACAATCCGCGTAGGTAAACCGACTGATTTTGTTTGTTTGTTCAGGAGAGGACCGCCGATGGGACGGGGAGACGATGGAATGCGGTCGCACGGCGGAAGTGGTAGAGAGAGCAGATACGGCAATTCGGCAAGTGGCAGAAGAAGTCCTTATGAGGGGGGCAGAATGGACAGAATGGAGAGGGGCAGAGACCGAGGCAGAGAGAGAGACAGAGACAGAGACAATCACTCGGCCAACGCACCTGCCTTCTCGACGGATATGGGCCGTGCCCTGAGCGGTCCTGGTCCCGCTTCATCAGCCATCATTCCAGGCCTCGGCTCGCATGCAGCAGCCTCGCCCATGCAAGGCACTCCCTATAGTCATAGTCGTTCTGCCTATGCACCCTCCTCTCCTCCTCCCCACAATCCCTATGGTCCTTCCACACACTCCTCCCACGTCTACTCTCAGCAGCCCTACTCGCCACAGCCGTCTTCCGGGCCGAGATCGATGCAGGGAACCGGATCCGCTAGACCTGATAGGTATGTCATCCTCGTTGGTCAACTTCCTTCAATTCGCTTTTCAAGTTTCAGCTATCAGGGAACGACGGGCGCGTCGACGATAGCGAACGGTCTGGACGCGTTGAATTTGGGCAACCAGAACTCGGAGTTCCTCTCGGTCCTGTCGCAATTCTACCACACTCTGCGTGGCAACTACGCTGCGCAGGAGAAGTGGAAGTCGTAATAAATCACAAGTCACACAAAGTCGCAATTGAAATTTGTAGTCTTTCAAGTCAGAACTACTAACTAGAGAGTGTTGTTATTGTTGAGATATATTTGAAATAATTTATTCGTTCACCCTCTTACAATCTAAGGCATATGTCATCGGGCAAGTGATTGTACTGATTGCGATACGCCATAATGTCATTGGCATAATCAGTTGCAGTTGCATCGTTGCCAACAGTTTGTTTATAACCGTTTCTATTATCATCAATTTGATCATTCTCCATTTGCCGGTCAATTGGTTTCTCCACTGTTTTCGTGTTTGTTAACTGTGAATCAATAAATTATGTTTGGCTATTCGAAGAGACTTACTGTAGTGAAAATAGAGCACCCAGGCAGTTGCAAATCACTCCGAACGAGTGAAGGAAGCTGTGCCAGAAGATGGTTTTCCTTAGCCAGAGCTTCAGCTATTTTCTTCATCAAATCGCAGTTGATTTGTTCAGGTCGATCTTCTTGTTTATCGTCTTCTTGGTCCTCTTTGAATCCATTATCCTTTATCACTCGAAATGAAACTGGAGTTGGACTTGGCGAGGATAAGACTGGATTGGGTAGAGGTGGAAGATATATGCTTCTAGCTGCTGAAAGTTTATCTGAGAAAGCTCTAGCGTTAGATATTTCATGCCAGTTTTCTGTGTAGAAGTTGGTATTGAAGTCGTCGTAGCTTCATAAACTGAAGGCTGTTTTCTTCTGACCGCATTCCCCTTCACTGAATCCGTCGGTTCTATCTCCACTACTTTAGGTTCCACAGCTTGAAGCACTATTAAAGGTGGGTTGTTTGTAAGTGGTTCTTCTAAAAAAATATCGGGTAAATTTATTATATTTAAGCTGCTAACTTACGATTGACTACTGGAGGTAAGAATGATGGATTGAACGAAGAGAATATGGGTGCTTGCTTGACTAGGGGCATGAATCGAGAAGTCACAGAGGAATTCAACCTTAGAAGTCGATCTAACATTTCAGAGAGCATGTTTGTATTAGTGCCTGGCAACAAGCTGCAAATTACAGTAGTTTTCACCGTGAAGATCAGCTTTACCTTCGTTTATTCCTTCTTTTATGCAAATGCAACATTCTTCCTCTGTACATTCTCGTTCTTTTAGCGATTAACATTCGAATTCTCTGTCTCTCCCGACTGTCTAATGGCCTTTTCACTTGTCCATCCACATAAACATGTTCATTCTGGAAAATTTCACAACTTTCTTAGTTTTTTTCGTAAATTTACTAACCCTAATTATGCATCCTTTCAGTACAACTTCCGTTGAATCATCTAACCCCTTACAGAAATCAGGCAATAACGGGGCTGATTCACTCTCGTCCATCCATTCAGCACTAAAATTTGAAAGCTCAAGAAATGTTTTTGCATATTTATATAAATACTCATTCCATCGACTGTTCTGCTCCTGATAACTCCTGAACTCGGTGATTTCGCTCTCTGACAGCTGTCTAATTGCTGCTCCATGAAGAAACAGTATGTCGTGCTGTGAGGATCAACTTTATTCTTGAGGCAAATAAATCGATAACTCACTACAACAGCACATGATGGACCAATATACCCATAAAATGAAGGACTTGAGCCTACTGCATTAGAGAAAATGATGGGTAAAATGATAGGAATCATAATGATTCACTGAGGGAACGAGGAATGAAGGAATGAGTGAATTTGAAAGAACAAAGGGAAAGGAGGAGTTCTACAATTGTGCACTTCGCACTGTGCAACGATAATCCCACGCTAAAGAAGACACAAGTGAACAAGAAAAAAGAAGAAAAGATGTAAGCTGCAGCTCGCTGCATCGATGCAATCAATGCACAAAAACAGAAACGCAATCAAAGAGAATCGACAAACAACCAAATAGCCAACAAACATAGACAAACAAGACTGACTTCATCTGAAACATTATGTCTGAAGGACGCAAGTGGTTTTTGAAATGACAATTTTCGGAAATAATCACTGATAACAGATTAATAAGTGATCTGGACGGAAATATAAAATTGTATGTTTTTTTCGATTTTCTAAATCAAGTTTTAACTAAGGTAGCTTTCACATTGCTATGTCTAGATTTTGGACTTTTCCATTGCAATTGCGGTGCAGTCGTAAAATTAAAAAAAAAAAAAAAAAAAAGTTCCGAGTCTGTACGTGATATGACATTAGTTAAGCCGAGACAAGTTTATTTGCTGTCTTCCAAATATGCTCAATTCGTTTGAATCTGTGGACTTTCGTGCTTGAGAGTGCGGATATTAAGCGGCAATGAAATGCGAGAAGAAATTGCAGAAAGGGACAGTTGCAAATCGGAAAGTAATTAGGAAACGGAATGAGAAGTTAGAAAGGAAGGGGAAGGAAATGAAGAAAGTGAAAGGACAAAAGAGGGGACAGTTGTATTGTTCTTCCACTCTCCACGGGCTACAGTCTCGGCTGCCAAGCAATTGAATCCTGTCAAATTCGCCTAAATCCCTCTATCCATTCGATCTGTGCTTCTTGCTGCTTGATTTGCCCTTTGACTTATAAGGGTATTCCCCTCTGTCCTTTTTCCTTTCAAAAAGCCACTCTCTCATTCCTCAGCATTCTTGCATTGCATTCTTTGCAATTCTCGATCACTTCTTGACTTGTGTTATTCAAATCTGTCGGACTGTGTCTATGTATTTGGAACGACCACTTCTGCATCCCTGCAGCCACCTGCCATGGAGTGATTTGTCAGTATGACGATATGTAATCTCTTTATTCGCTCTTATCCGCCCTTATCTCTTCTATATCCCCTCTCCTCCTATAGCCTTTTTCATACCTATCACATATCCATTTCTACCTTCATGACTTATATCCTTCCTACCTCTGCCCCTGGCATCTACCACACAACTTTTGCTTTCTCTTTCGGCTTAAACCCTTTCTTTCTTCTTTACTCTTTGACTTGCCACTTTCCTCTCTGCCCAAATATAGACGAAGATAAGTATCGTATTAATTCCAATTCATTTTATTTCCTGTCTCAATTCGCAAATTCCAAAAGTCCTCGCATCCCGTTTATTTCCGTGACCTTCTTTGGGAATTTGTCTCTTTCAGTCTACACATTCTTGTCGATTCTCTATAATTTTTGTTTCATAACTGCCTTGTTGCCGTGCGGGTTATTTCGTCTTCAACGAACATTTTTCAGTTCTTTTGGCCAATTGCAAATTCTCGAATTTGAGAATTTTCAAGTGAATACTCGACACTTTTTCCTGTCCTCTTTTATATTTTCTGCATGTCATCATTTCGTGTTTTGACTCTAAGCGCCTTTAATTTTTCACAGATTTTTCCTGGAAAACAAAAATATTCTCTACTTTAGATATTTATACACTTCATGCTAGCAGCAGTGTTATTGATACTGCACTGTCCTCCAGCAAGGAGTTTTCTATGGTCACTATTTGGAGGAGGAGGAGGAGGATGTAATTCCTGCTGCTGCAGTATGCCAGCCTCCTACTCTTCAAGCTATCCTTCATACTCCCCAGCAAGCTATACTTCGTCCTATCCAGCTTCTTATTCGAGTTCGAGCTCCACATCATATCTCGGCTCATATCCAACTTCGAATTATGGATACACAAGTTATTCCCAACCTGCCGGATATCAATACAACGCCTATCAGAGTCAGACTTCCAGCCAATATTATCCATCATCCAGCCAGTAAGTCTGATTTCCAAAACTTGCATCATATTTCACTTGCAAATCGGATTAACCTCGAGTCGCAAAGAAAGAAGTCGAGTGTTCGTTCTGAACCTTGAAACTTGAAAAATGCAAAAGAATAATATTATGACCCAGGTACTCGTCATACAATTATCGGCAGGGACAAGGCTATGCCTCTCAACTTCCATCATTAGCTCTCCCAACCACGCAATCGTCATCCTATCAGTCCTACCAGGCCCCTCTCAAATCATATCAGCAGCAGTTTGTGTATAATTCGCCTCCAGCTCAAACTCCGCCCGGATATTTCACTGAAGGTTCGAGGATATACTTTTTAGCCGCATTCTTTAAATTTACATGTGAAATGAAGCAACAGACATTTTCTCGCGGAATGACCGGTTGAATGCTTTCATTCTCTATTCAAAAAGACTCCCGCTGTTCGAATCTGCATCTTGTTCCCTAGACTTCCTGTTGCCTGTACTTTGAATGAAGATGTGAAGATCAGCTTGTTTTTCAGGTACATCACCTGGGAGGATCTATGTCAGACCGAGAATCAGTCAGGAGACATACACACAGAGAAGACCTGTTCAGGTTTTACATCTCAGTTCAAATAGTCCGAAATCATATAATTCAGTCACAAACCCAGCTTCGAGGCCCTATTCCCCCTCCAACTTATAAAACTCAGAAATATCGACGTAAAAATTAATTTAAAACCTAGAGAATTAATTATTTCCAGCGTACCACGAGTTTAAACAGAAGCCAATGAATCATTACCAAATTTCCTACAACACGGATGAAAGTAATTTTGATGTAATGTAATTAGTGATTGGGAAATTGAAAATTGTACAGAAAAATATGCTGAAATGCCCCCCGATGTTGCGATTAAAGAATTGCAAGCCGAAATGGACGAACATCGATATACAAATCAGCAGAACAGCAATAGTAGGCCTTCTTCGGTAAACAGCAGCTACAGGAAGGACCCATTCGCTCCATATATTCAATTTAAGAACAACAGAATAACTGTAATCGATAAAAACTTGTATAAATGATGACAGATCGTTTAGAATGTTGGTAAGAAAGGTCAGACTTCACACAGGACTACTGTTAAGCCGAATATATCGCAAGGTATAAAGTGTTTTTCAGAAACTGGTACTTTTTTTTCGAGCTTCTCAAAAATCTTCTAGTTTTCCATGCTATCTCGCCCCCTCTAGCAAAACGCATAACACAAAGTGCGTGTCCCCTTCATGACAGTGTGGTGTAGTAGATAACGAGTTAGATTTTTGTTTTTTCTTAACTGATAAACGAGATCTCTAATTGAGAGAGCGTAAAGAAGCTAGAAAAATATCAGTTTCTGAGAAAGCCAAGGTAATTCGTAAATCATTTACTTACAAGGTTTCACATTTAGATGTGAACGACTACGAGAATTTTCAAGTTGAGTCTCGTACTTTGACTCCATTAAAATCATCAGATGACTTTATTCCGATTTCTAAAAATCAACAGCTAGTCTCTGATGCATTCGGACCTGCTGCAGAGATGCCTGACAGTGTTAAGGACAAAGTAATCACATAATCATGCACAAAATCATCGAAAATATCACTTTAGATCCATGTAGTGGAAGGCGATGGTAACAATGCACACTATTCGGACATAAATGCAGTCGAATTGGAAGCCTCTAGACAATTCTTTGGAGATTCGAGAAGAAAGAGGAAAATGTGAACATTGAACTAAATCCATCATACACAGCTTATCTCGAGAATTCAACGGGTATTTCATAGCAATCTCATTTTGTCTGACACTTCCATGAGTTCGTATGAACTTGCAATAATAAACAACGATTAGACTTTGATTGTTTTATTGCACGATGCTGGATGACATGGAATCGAGAGAAGCTGACTGCACAAATCTTCCATTGTTTCTTCTCGCACAAACTGTCTTTCTGCAATGAGACAAGTCAGTAATAGTTATGCCAATTTCATTGCTAAGTCATTTGACTTACAGGAGGCTTTTGTAAGATATTCATGTTGGTGTCGGATGCGCTGCTGCGTTGTCTGTGAGTGTATCATTGCATCATTAGTCGCCGCCATCTGAATTCCTCTGTCCTTATCCTTGACTTCGATCATTTAGCATTTTAGAACCAAACCTCCGTCGTTGTCCTCTTTACCTTTGTTTTGCCCTGCCTGCGTTTCTTTGTCCTTCTTCTTTATCTTCTTCTCTGCGTGGTTCTGATAGGCCCTGATGAAGTCGGCCACTGCGCCTTCACGGTGAATCACTCCTTCCTGCAATCAATCAGTCAGCTTGAATTATTGTAATTGTGAAGATACAGTACTTCAATGAACAATTCGAATATGCAGATGTGGAGGAAGAGGAATTGTACATGCGATTGGATGGCCTGCAATCGTTGCATCATAATGCCAAATCAATTATACCATTGGAAAGTTCGTGATACCTGATATCGCTGTTTGCGAATCTCCTTGATGACGTCCCCGATCATGGTGCTCTCATTCTCTCGGATCATCACAATCGCGTAGTCGATGCCTGAAGAAGCTGAACTTCATCAGTCGACATCTCTCTTCTAACCAACAAAAGTGGCAGTCCTGCCGACTCCAGCCGAGCAGTGCACCAGAATGGTGGATCCCTTTGGATTGATCCTCTTGACCCATTTGTAGAGATTGAGCATTGGCTTTGCATCCACAGGGGCCAGCTGATCGGGCCAATTGGGCACTTGCACGTGGTACACTTCGAATGGGGGCTTGCCTCTGCAATGTTTCCCCTATTTAATTTTTTCAATAGTTTGCATACTTGGGCTCAACAGACAGAACATTCCAAGTGGCCTCCTCTGCGGGTTGCGGCTTTGTCTCAACCAGACTGACAGCGATGCTGCCGTATGTCTCCTTCTTCTTCTTCGCGTCAGGATAGTACTTGTCACACTTCTGTGTGTTGTCCTCGCACAGCTTGCACAGCATGATCACGAATTTCGTCTTCTCTTGATACACCATCGTCCAGAAGTCTGTAATTCGTCTATGTAGATTGGCAATCTTCCAGAGTGAACCTTCGAAAGTCTCAGGCAGAGGGCCCTGTGTGCAGATGTACTTCTGTCCGCCATTGGGCACTTGCACATACGAGGCGTGGATGTAGTCATTCGCTCTGTCCTTCAGCACGACGCGAGTCTCGTCACAGCAAATCACATCTGCATATCTGAAATCATTCCATCATCGTCTCTTCATCTAGTCACTCCCAACCTGTTCCTATCTTCATTACTCTCGCAGGCCTTGTATGTTTGTCCGGGTGCTTTGTACCTCTTGATGGTCCTTTCGAACTCGAGGCTGATGTCCTTGCAGGCCAGTTTGGCAGTTCTCTCAGCCCAGATCGCCCTGTTGTCCTTCCTGTTGAGCACAATATTCCTGGAACCAACAGGAGGAGTGGCAGACGCCAGATTTGGAGTGTGCATGGAGGGGTCTGTCTGCGGTTTGATCTTCTTCGAGCTGCCATTCCTGATCTGCTTCTTCGACCTCTCAGGACCCTGTCCGACTCTCTGCTGCGAACTTACTCCATACGTCCCTGGGCCTATGCCTGATAGAGGGTTCTTCTGCAATCCTCCAGTTCAATCAATCCATGCAATTCATTCCAACCTTCTGTACTCCCGAATGTCGGTTGGCTCGTTTGCCTCCACACATATTTGCAGCCATCGCGGAGAGGAGAATGGGCAGTAACCAGCAGAGAAAGTAGATCATCTCAGAGGAAAGACGGGGAGACGCGATGACCGGTAATGATAATGAATGACGACTTTTTACTGCACAATAAAGGCTGATCTTCATGCTAATTTTGTATCTCATAATAAGATCTTTTGATTTTTCTGCAAAGAAGACCAACCATTTTCAACATAGCTTCGATCAAAAGTAGTGGAAAAAATGGCTCAGCAAGAAGAGATGGCTGCAGAGCGAAGACAGAACAACTCCTGCAGAAACTCGCTTTGGGGAGAGATATCGACGCTTTTGCCCAAAGGCACTGTGGTCGTGTCGCCAGAGCACGAACTCAGATGCGATCCTTCGTAATTCCATTCACTCATTCAATCAAGGAGAATTCCGTCAATAGCTTGCAGATGGCTATTCTTCCAATCTTCTAACGGCTACATGACGCCCCTCTACACCGAATTCACCATTCAGAATCGCGACAACTACGCTGTCTGTTGGTGCATCAAATTGAAGGTACATACTTGCATACTGTAGATTACAGTAATTCAAAAAATGTCATGATTGCAGTCGAATGAGAAGCTTTTCAAGGCGACTCCGGCAGGGGGGTTCTTGAAGGCGAAAGAGCAGAAGACCGTGCGACTGTACTTGCAGCCCATTCTGGAGTGGCAACAGGACTGGCAGGAATACACCACAAGGCGCATCCGAATCTGCGTACAGAATATTCGAATCCTTCCTGAGCTCAAATACACCACCAATGATAGTGTTAGTGTTGGAATAGTAGCGTCGTTAGTTCAAATTCAATCTTTCAGGAAGACATAAGGGCTCGTGAGGTGTACCGCGTGGCCGAGAGGGACTTCCAGTTCGAGCGAATGTACACGAAAATCGACGTCGTTATTCAGAGGCCCGAAGATCTCAAGTAGCGATTCAGACATGCAAATTCAAGCAAACAATATGAGAGCAAACTTTGATAAATCGATTTTTTATTTCTTTAAAATATAGTCCATATCTAGAGGAATCTCTATCTGTTTATGATTTATATTTTGCGTTGCACGACCGCTCTCAGAAATAGAGAAATATTCACAACTCGGATGTTTAAGTGATGGATTTCAATGGAAGAAACGCATAGAAAAGCTTACACCTAGCATATTTGGGTAAGAAATACTTGTTATTTCAGGGCAAATTCTCGTTTAAGTCATGAGAATGAGAAAATGAATGATATTTAGAAAACACCACCTAGATTTCTGTCTTTATGTTAGAGAGCGCAAACTCCGCCCCCAACTGCAAATGCGCCGCATGTAGCAAAAAGTGGTAGTGAGGGAACCTCCAAATTAGGAAGCAAGTCATGTTTAGAGTTCGAAGTCATAAAAAAGTTTTTATCGACGATAAATTCCACGCCATGAAACGGCTCTGTGCAAAAAAATCAGCTTAAAATTTTGCTATGCAAAATGTGCAAGCAATTTGAAGTTTGCAAAAGTATATTCATGTTGAGGCTCGGAAATGGTAGTTATTTCAGTTATAAGCGACTTTTATTTTATCTTTCCTCTCTAAAAATCTTAGCTAGGCTAGAATACATTATTTTGGACAAAAATAGCGGCAAAATTTGAGCTTCGTGCACTAGCTTGCGCTCTCTAATTTATGTGTATAGACAGAATGAGTGATAATACAGGAAGAGTTTCACTTGATTTTAAAATGTATTCTTTTTGAAATTTGTGAAATCCCCTAAAGAAATGAATGGTAAAAGAATATTTAAAATCATCGGGAAAATATAAATAAAAGAAGAGGCAAAGACATAACTCACTGATTGAGATTGGGCGTTGAAAATGGAAGAGACAAATTCCTGCAGGAAGATGTGTAGAATGAGAAAATCGACTAGCAGAGACAGGTTACTTGAAGGAATCCCAGGAAATTAGGTCTTTGAATTGCCGAACGAGGCCTTGTTTGTCTGGAATATACATTCACTAAAAAAGGCTGCGAGTACTTTTGTCTCAAAGCGAGAGAAAGAAGAAGTAGAGTAAAGAAAAGAAATAAAGAGAAAGTGTTTGGGACAAAAGTAGTCGCAGCCAAAAATAAAAACAAGGTTAAGGAAATAAAGACAAACCTGAACAATGCCGATGATCATTCCGAACAGTCCAATGGCAGAGGCGAAAATCTCGATGATCAGAATTTTGACGAACAACGCGGGATTCGCTGCATCGGCCAGGGCTGCGCCAGAGCCGACGATTCCTGAGAAAAACGATAAATTTGTTGAAAAAGTGATATTTTAATATTTACATTTGTGTCCTCTGCATAATGTTTCTTGCCAAAGAAAGTGGGTATTATTTTGAGGTCGAAATATGCTATTTTTTTTAGAAATCTCAAGAAATCACTAAATAAACCGATATAATGAAGAAAATAAAACTAACCGACAGCCAAACCACACACCAAATTGCTGAATCCGACAGTTAGTCCACCTCCGAAGATCATGTAGCCGGCAGCCAGATTTCTCGCCAAAGTCTCTAAGTCTTTGTCAACCGTAATGTCGATCAATTCACGGTCGAATGGCTGCAAATGAAAAATTTAGACAATCGAGTTTGCGAGAAAGTCCTACCCCCATTTTTCCGACGAAGACGAAAGCCATGATGATTCCGAAAATGGCAACGGCCTCACAGAAAATGATCGAGACGAGATTTTTCGTTCGGATTCGGGGGGCTTTGACTCCGCCACCCAGGATTGAGGCACCCGTCGTGAAAATTCCCCTGAAATATTGAGAGTTTGAGGGAGTCGAGAGGAACGACTAGAATGAATGGCATACCATCCGGCGCCCAGAACTGATAGAGACAGGGAGAATCCGATGCCCAGCCCAGCCCACATGTGAGGGGACGTGGACTCCAGGAACCAGCGGATATCGAATCGCGAGCCCTGCCCACTCAGCATGTAGAACAGGCCCGTCCCGATCAGAATCAGCACCCCTATCGACGTCAGGGCCAGAGTCGTCTTCAGAATCGCACCTGCTCCCATTCTGCAAAGTGACAAAATGGTTAAGAAATTGAGAAAGGTCGAAAAGAAATGAAAAATTATTCGAGATCAACGCAGAATGCAAGGCCGAAGATTGATTCACTAGGGCCACGCCCATTTTGTAATTCGCTCGCGCATTTCTTTCTTTTGGCTTGTCATTGCGGGAAAATATCGCTGAATTTCAGAGTCGATCGGATGGATGCAGAGAAGTGCGAATTTCTGGCTGGGGACGAGAGCATCGAGGTGAGAGGCGCTCAGAAAAGTTCATACGGACCGATTTTTCTCTTTTCAGATAATTCCGAAACTGAACGCCGACGAAATTCACCTGATCAGTGCAGATGTGGGTCCTTTCGAAGCCGGAGTCGGAACGCGAGTGCCTTTGTGGCTGGCTCTGCTGCTCAGGAAGAAGCACTACTGCACTGTTGTGGTAGAATTTTGAAATTGCATAAGAAGAAATGCACAAATCTCTCTGTTCAGACCCCGAATTGGCTGAGTCCGGACGAGCTGCGTCGTTACTTGGTGGCAGAGACGGAGAACGCAGGCCTGACAGAGCTGCCCAACTACTTCTTCGAGATCGCGCACATTCTCGTGCGGGAGGCGCATGAGGATTTGCTCGAATCCGATTTGGTTAGCGATATTTTGCTCTATCAATTAAACATGATTTTCAGGTGAAGACGTTAGTGCAGGACTTATGGGACAGGAGGGAGGCAAAGCTGCGGACGTCGATCGTGAAGTTCCTGTCGCAGAAGAACGTGTCGCATGCTCGACTGGACTACGTGCAGCCGACTGAGGTCGTGGCTGCTCGCCCCACTCTGGCCGCCTGCAAACAGATCGCCCGGCTCGTGGCCAACATTCACGACTCACAACAGTCACAGACATGAGTATTCGTTCCTTACAAATTTATTTATTTGAGATAAATAGTTTAAAGCTAGCATCTATCCCTAGCAAGGACAGGTTTCCGAAGTGCCAATCGTCAAACCGCCAAATTGAGTCTTAAAATGTTCGTACTGGTTAGAACAGTCCATTGTTGTAAGTCGTTCCGGCTGATGATATCCACTTTCTGTCAGTTTTGGTCTTTTTTCGATTCAGAAACGGGATATCGGCTGGAACGACCTATACTAAGCGACTATTCTAATCAATACGAACATCTTAAGACTCAGTTTGGCGATTTGGCTACTGGGCATTTCGGAATCTTTCCTTGTCAAATAACAACAAAAAGATAAATTATGCCTGAATAACAATTGATATATGCCCTAATCAGATTCGCTCTATCGTCCTCTTCCTCTATTTCCTCTGCCTCTTGGTCCTCCTCTGCCTCTTCCTCTTCCTCTGCCTCTGCCTCTTCCACTCTGAATGCTCTTCTGTCTGGCCTCTTCATCCAGATATGCGTGGTTCAGATTGATGCACTCCTTGACTGCCTGATCGCAGAAAATGCAGCCTTTGAACGAGGTCTTTCCTTCGGGCAGGGGCGATTTGTCCTGAACTTATAAATAAAAACAATGAAGATGAAGAGGAAAGGACCTTGTAATCGACACTGACGAATTGCGAATTGCACTCTTCGCAGTTTTTGTCAGTGACTTTGACTTTGAGAGCTCCCTCGAAGAGGCCGACCACGGAGCTGCAGCGATTGCAGCAAAGTCGCCACTTGGGATGCGACATGGGGTCGAGCACGAGCACTCCGCCACACTCCATCAGACAGCCACACACGCCGTTCTTCCTGGAATAAAAACTTCGATCTTTACGAGAATCGAAAGCTCTTACATGAAAGAATGGGGACAGGCAGGATGAGAGCACTTGTCGCAGCCGTCTCCATTGCGCATACCCTCGAATGGAGGGTTGTTGTAGCAGAACGGACACAGGGCGAAGCTTCGGGACAACTTGCCTCCAGGGCCCTGGAAATTCAAAGTTGTCGAATTGTACTACAATTCCACAAATACCTGCCAATAGACCAAGTCGAATTCGTCGAGAGGGCACTTCCTGTCTCCGTAAGTCCTCACAATTCCGTCCTTGGATGAGGGCAGATTGTATGTCTCCTGGAATTTTTTAATATGTTTAAAGAAAACATGCAACGATTGAAAATACTTGGCATGCAGGGCAGAAGAGTCGCTGCGGTTTGGCCTCGACGAGCTTCATGAATCTGTGGCACTTGCCGCAACGCGAGAACGGCTTTCCTGCTTCAGACAGAGTTGTGAATGAGGCTGAAAAGCAGGTTTAAAGAAAAAAAGAAGATTTTTAAAAGTAACCCTCAAAGAGGGTGTCGACAAGAGGGATGTTCTTGACGAAATAGACGAATTTGAGTCTGAACATCTCGAGAGCGTGGTTCTTCACAGCCAGGTAGTCCGCCTGTCCCTTGGCGATCAGGTTCAGCTGGGTTTCCACTTCCGATCGCATAGTTGGGAGGACAAGTTCGCTGAAAATTCGTCTATTCGTTTATAACTTTGAAAAAAAAACCCTACCGATCAACTCTCAAGTATCCATGCACGAGAGAAATGCCCAATTTTGTAGGAATCAGCCGTCTTCCACTTTCCACCTGCAACCCATTATCATTTTCAGAAAACTCAAATAAATTTCCTACCGTAACATAATTCCTCTGGCAGATCGTGTTGATGTGCACGGGGATGGAGGCGTCTGTGCCGATTCCATGTTTCTCCATCAGGGTAATCAGTTCTGCCTCTGTCAGATACGAAGGGGGCGAGGTCTCTCTGTCTGCCAGTTCTGCTTCTCTGCAAATTTCCTGTTCGTTTTTCAAAGTCTTGTACTTGCTTACTTCAAAGTGAGAGTGTCTCCCCTCTTGAAGTTGGGCATTCTTCGCTCGTCCTCCACAGCCAGCCAGGCCATGATTTCCGTGAACCCAGGCACGATCGTGTTCCTCCCTTGTAACGACAATTCCTCCTCTCCACACTTGAGTCTGATGGTTGTGATTTCGTAGATGCAGGGCCCCATCAGCGTGGCGATGAAGTGCTGCGTCACGTAGTCGTACACTCGAGCAGAATCTGTATAGGTATTTTTTTTTGTAAAACTTTAAATTTATGCTAATTCCTACCTCCACTGAGCTGTCCATTGCTGGGTTTCATGGGAGTGATCGGAGGGTGGTCTCCTTTGTCCTCTCCTTTCTTCGGCTTTTGAATTCCTTGCTCCAAAACCTGGAAATAACCTAATTCTTTTGGCTCATTGTAGTTATCGCCCTCTTTTTCTCTTCTCCATGTTTTACAGACTGATTCACGCTATTTTTACAACTTATTTTCGAAAGCAATCGACAGCATTATGTTCTCGGATTCGAGATACGCAAGAAACTGCACGGTTTTACCCACTTTTCATTTACGAGTAGGCCTGGGCATACCGGTGGCGAGGTAAAATTTCTAAATAATTAATTTCTTTACATTCAGCTGCGATATTTCGGTCACATATAGCTCCTGGTTAGGGCAAATTGAAAGCGGTTTTCAGATTCGAAATCAGCATAAAGTTCTGCATATTTTCCATACCTATTGTTCAGGAAAGTTCGAATTTAAAAGCTCGAATTTTAGAAAACCTACATTTCTGGCGATATGTCCCCATTTGGAGTCGTTTGCCTGCATGCGAAGTGTTCCGACCAGATCGAAGTTTGGCGGGTAGGAAGTTGTTTCCGTGCGAGGATAGGAGATGTAGCCGGACACGTAGAGATGCTCTGCCACCGTCATTGTCGTTTGCGGACTCAGTCCTGTAAAATTTCGCTGTCAAAAATGTAAAAGATTCTGCTAACCTAGAGAACTGGAAGCTACTCTCATCAATTCGACAGTGTTCAGAGCCATTGGCTTCTCCTTGCGTCCCTCCTTCTTCGTTATTTCCACGACTGTAGCGGTCTTCGCTTTCTGAAATTTGAAAAGTAATGTTTTTTTCTATTTTTTATTTACTTTGATTCTTTCAAGAAACAGCTGCGCGACTTCTCTGTCGAAAATACGTCCTCTCTCCCATTCTGGACGGATTTCCTCCCCACTCGCGGTTGTGAATGTGGTTTGCAGAACCCAATATGGCTCGGGCTGAATAGGTTCATAAGGAAAAAGCAAGAATAAATAATTTCCACCTTGAATTGGACGATCTGATCATGTCTGGTGACACAGAAGCCGAGAGTGGGAGTCTGACAGGGGCCGTAGGAGATGACTGTGGAGTCCAAGTCGCCGTATTTGCCCTGGAAGTACTTGGTCTGGAATCGAGTGAACGAGCAGCCAACACGCAGATCCAATTCCTGTCTGTAATCAAATTCACTTTTTTTTTCGTAAATTCAAAGTTAGCTTTAATTCTGAGTTTGAAATATTGGTGGAGTTCAACAGTTTAGCTTGAGTGTTAATTTTCACCCGATAGTTATTCTTTAATGAATATCCGAGGGTTACGCAAATGAAATTTTAAATTTCGCAAACGTAAACGAAAACGACCTTATCATTTTAAAATCGCGTAAACGAAAGCGAAATTTACGCAACCCCTGATGAATATGGTACCTGGCATCCACGGACAGGGACATGTTTATATCCGGTCTACCCAAATTGCGCATCGCTGCTTTGATGTCCTTTTCTGTGATTGCAGAGAAGTGCGCTCTGAAATTTTTTCCATAAGAAAATAAAAGATGGTAACTTTTCTAGGCCTTCTGAAATTCTCACCGGCGGTGGCCAACCGGAACTGAAAATTTTACTGGATGTGAAAAAGCTTAATAAACCCATAGGGTAAGGGCTAGGGGATGATAGAGTAACCGCTAGCCTACCCCGGAACCTAATCCTATCAGTTGGTACCAAATTTGGTATATCAGATATCGCCTTATGTGGATTTATTAATATTTTTCGTATCTGGTGGTAATTCCAAAAGGGTCTTTTCTTACCTGTAAACCACGTCCATGAAATTTCCATTCATTGGGCGCTTCATCGAGTTTCGTACTGCGTCAACTACCTGAATGATTAAAATTATTACAAGGAAGGTTCGAATTTCCGACCTCAAAACAGATGTTCTCGCCTTCCTTGTCGCAATCGAGCCAGAGCACGAGGTAGTCAGCAGCCTTGGCCTCGGAAGCCAAGTAGTCGACCATCTTGAGCTTGGGATTGGCCTCGATCTTGACTGTGGGCGAGCTGTACAGCTCAGTCGGATCTGTTCTGTCCCAGTTGTTGAATTTGGGCGGGAAGTCCGTGGTCATCACGTGGCCGCAAGTCGAAGTTACCTGAAGTTATCATTTCGAAACCTGAAGTCGTTGTATTATTCGCTCTTTTTTCTATACTATTCCCTCAGAAAAGAGTGAAACATTAGAATATTCTGAAGGAGTGCCTTGAATCTAGCGTTCTGTCCCATGAACGAGCCCATGTACTCGCTGACTGAACAGGCCCCATTCCAGCCTTTCCTCTTGTTTGCCTGATTATCTGATAGCAGTTTGGCAATCGACTCCGCGAGCATCGGCTTTTCAGCCACCATCAGAACTGTCACTGTCATCTGCAAATCAACAATTGCAATGACAAACAATGAAATGTGCGAAGATAGCGACAGAAGCATCGAACTTTCGTTACAATTCACAAGAGCTAAACAAATCTGTAAAAATAATTTATAACAGTAAAAAATCAACAAGAATAACAAATCACTAAGAGAAATAGTGTGGTTTTTCTCTTTTCGGAGGCCAAACTTGATCCACTTTCTCCACGTCCAATTCGAGAATGTCTACCTGAACTAGCTTTTTTCAGAAAACTCATAAGATTTCAACTTGCCTCTCCATTTTCGACTCCTAACAAGTTCGCCAGGGAGGGTCGCGTTCTGCCGAAATCTCCATGCACGAATTCCTTCACGTAGGTGCCCGCTTGGGTTTCCAATCTGAAAAGCAAAATCTTGGAAAATTCCTGTAGAACATTCAGTTTGCATTTCGAAAATACAAATCATCTGAAAGGCTCTATAGAATATCCAATTTTCAATTTACAAGAATCAAGGTATCGAAAATTTTCTGTAAAAGTCCCTTTTCTTACCTCAAAAGGAAGTGATTTGAGTCCTGTCTGAGAATGTCCATGGAGTAGATCGTTCTGGGTCTGTCGAGAAGGGAGCGTCGTTTGAGCACTCGAATGGGGGTCTTTTGAACGAGCTGTACGGGAATCGCCTGCAGAGCCTTGCAAATGGCTTCGTCTGTCAGAGGCAGTGTGCTGTAACAGTGAGCGCTGTACCATTTACGCTTTTCTGAAAAAAAACAATCTCAATTTGTTACAATAAACTTATAACCAATTTCTCACCGTCAGCCCCAACGGCCATTTTCTCAGCCTCTTCTCTCTTGACCCTCGTCAGCTCTCGCACTTTCACGTCCTTCATTGTTCTGTTCATCTCGTCCTCCAGTTTCTGCAGCGTTTCAATGTATTCGACTCTGAAGGTTGAAGGTTTTTCTTGAAATCATCGAATCTCTAACCCTCTGAGTTGCTTCGTCCTTTTGCAATCCCTCATCTCCACACAGAAGGGTCTTCCCTCCCCCAGCATCCTCACATCTATGTCCTCTCTGCCACTCGTGTTGAATCTAGACTCGGAAGCACCGAATTCTCTCTCCAACACGTTTTTGATTTTCTCCGAGACCTGTAAATCATCTTCTATCAAAAACGAATACAATAAAAGCAATAATACCGAATTTCCCGGTTCAGGCTGCGCATTTTTGTCCTCATCCACAGTCCAGGGGCTCTGTGGGAGTGTGCGAGAGAACTTCATGTATCTGCCAGCGATGTAGATCGCGTCTCTCTCCAGACTGAGTTTGTAAGTGCAGGGCCGAGACGGGCTGACGAACGAGTATTTCTCAGCGATGTCCTTCGTGATTCTGTTGTTGATTTGCTGCAGCTGGCAGCGACTCATTTCGACCGACTCTCTGAAAATTATTTTCCATTTGAAGTGGTATTGAAGAAAATGAGGATCATATCGTCATTCACCACACTATCTCTTTATCCATCAAAGATACTTCAGCTATGTCGTTATCCATCAAACTTTTCGGTGGATAACGATATAGTTTGGTGGATAAAGACCGCCCTCGAGAAAATAAACTGACTGTTCAGAATCGCCATTTTGATGGTGGAATTTTCGTTTTCTTGGAGGCCGGACCTCGTTCGGGAAGTGTCTTCTGCAGAATGCCAAATCAGACTCGTTGAATTCATCGTTTTCAAAGGCTATGAGCAGCTGGAGGTCCGAGGCCAAAGTCGGTCGAATGTTCGAGGCCTGCAATTACTCTTCATTTCATCCAAGGTTGTCACTTCCCCCAATTTTCGCATAGTTGTTTGTCTCGATTGTGAACTTTCAGTTATTTGATAAAAATGAAAACTAATGGATTTTCTATACGCGCAAAAATAAACAAGTGTACATTGCGAACATAAATTGTCTTACGGGATTTGTAAAAGAAAAACGCGCATGAAGCATTGAACAAGTTTGATATGCACGCTCGTTTATTCTTGCGCGTATAGAAAATGCATTAGTTTTCATTTTCATCAAGTAAACGAACCTCCACAATATCTCTTCAAAACACCATAGCGCTTATCAAAGGCAAGTGCATCGAAAATGACTGCAGAAGAGATATTCGAAAGTGTCATCAATAATAGAAAATCACCAACGCACTACCACACTACGGTACCACTTCTTGCAGCATTGCGCTCTTCGTAGCTAGAAATGGGAAGGGGAGAAAGGCGAGAGTAAGCGTGCACGATAAGAGGGATTGAGAGAAATCATACGAAAATGAAAGAAAGCGGTAATCTTTGGGTGAAATAATCTTCAAAATTAGCCTACATCTCCAAGTTTGTCGATGTAGGTGTTGACGTTGCGGATTTTGAATGGCACGGTGTGGAGGATTCCGTTGAACTCGGGGTATCGCTTGAGGATGAGCGTCTCCCTGAGCGTTTGCGAGACAGGCAGACTCAGGGCCAGGATGAATGTGTTGGAATCGTACTGCTGAGAGGCGAACAGTCGATTCGCTTCTTCGGACACCTGCAAAGTTAGGATAGATTTGTGGGGAAGTTATAAAGCCAAAGAAATTGCCTGTTGGATGAAGTCTGGGTTGAGAATCCCGAAGCAGAGACAGCACTCGTGTGGTTTCTCGACCAGTTTGACTTTGTCCGCATTCGCCTCCCCCGCAATTTGTCTGCTGCACAGCGCGCACAAAGGCACTTGGTCAGCCATTCACCCGATCTGTGTAAAAATCGAATTAAAAATTCTCAACCCACAATTTCACAAATAGGATTACGCGGTATCTAACCGCCTCTATTCTCAATTCCGAATTCACTTCTAAAAATAACGAAATTTATCAGCCATCAATAAGAATAAAGACAAGTATGAAACGATGAGAGATCAGGTTTGTCTGATGAGACTACAGTATTCAGATATGTATTGTCTGTGTGAGGAGTGTCAATTGGACGTATAGCTAGTAGCCCTGCTTTGGCCGCTCTCTTCGGCATCCTCTGCGTCTGTGCCCTCTTCATCCTCATTCTCTTCCTCATCCTCAGCTCCTTCGTTCGTGTTGCTGGTGTGCATGAGCACTTGCATCATTTCGTCTCTCTTTCCCTCGAATTCCACTCTCGCCTTTTTGATGATCGTCTCCATTTCTTCCGCAGCGTTTTCCTGCACCGTTCTCAGTCGTTTCGTTTCTTCCAGCTTGTTTTTGCCCTGAAATTCTTTATTCTTACAAAATCCAAGTTTTCCAACCTCGACATAAGTGGTGTGCAGTAGCCTCATGTAATTCATCTGCTCGCTCTTCAGAATCGACTCTGCTCGCGGTAGGGGAGGCTGAAATGCTTGAAAATCAATAAATCCTACAGTAGTCCCTACCTCGATATCCTCGAATCCCTCAGCTTTCAAGTCAGGCACGTCGTACTTCTTGTTGCACTGAGGGTCGTAGCTCTTGTCGAAAGCGAAGGTTCTGAATGCGGAGTCGTCGAGAAGTTTGTAGAGACAGGCCAGGGTGTCGAGCTCTCGCTGCAGCGTCACGACGCGAACCAACTGCTGCATCTCTTTCATCAGATTCGGTGTCACTGGCACCTGAAGATAGTTTTATTCGTTCGAATTTCGACTTGTTGCACCATTCACTTATTCTTTTGTACTTTCTACCATTCTTTTTGGAAAATAGTGTGAGGAAAAGAAGCGAGAGCGAGCAATACAACGATTCCGAATTTCAGCTTTCCTACCTGATAGACATAATCAGTAGGCTGCAGATAGAAGAGAGAGTAGGTGAGAAAGACGCCGAAACGACGGTCGTCCAGAGTGGCCTCGCGGTTTGTCTGAATTGAGATGGTTTTTTTTTTATTTAAAAAAAATTTCCCACCTTGGCGGCCCGTTTGGAGCCCATATAACTGGCGGCGATTTGCAGCGCATTTTCAGCAAACTCGATGGCCTCGTACGAGGCAATGCGGCCTGCGTAAATGGCAGAGAAATCGAATTCGCGAAACACAGCAGCGAATGCAGAGAAGCTGAAAAGAAATGACGTTTGCAGAAAATTTTGTCTTGTAATTTCAACTTCTTTTCTGAAGACTAATAAGGAAAAACGCTAAAATTGCAAGAGGACATACAGGGTGTTCCATAATTATCTACTATATCTCTCAAAATGCTGTGAAAGTAAATTCAAAAATATAAAGAAAACGCTATAAATTGAGCATCAAGTTGAAGCCGGGTATAAGCCAATTATCAGGAAAAAAAATCATTTTATCAGTATGCTGATCTTATTACTAATAAGATACTGAATTCTTATCGATAGTCAGAAAGTCCACCATCGTTGAATTCGGAATCCTGATGAAGTCATCATGATTCAATTCAGCCAAATTAATTGCATAAATGTTTGCTCATATCCTTACGATACAATTCAAGTAAAATTGAAAATTTTTATCGATATTTTCAACCACCTGCTATTTTAAGCTAGGCGAAATTTGCGAAAGATCTTCCCCGTATTCCTAATATTGTATCACAGAATAATAAACCTTGCTCATTTATTTTTCGAGAGCTATAATAGAAAATCGTCTACTTTTTGGTTTCTGCCTCGAGGTACTTGGCGTGTAACATTTCGATGTCCTGAGTGACACCTGCATACAGAGGGGCGTGAATGAAAGCCTTCCTGTCCATCCTTCTGAATTAATGAAAGAATCGGTTCGAAACGAAAGAACTTGTCAAAAATACGGTCTCATCTGGATACTCAACCAGACTAATATTAGTACAAAGTAAAAATGGGCTTGTAAAACCTTAACATCTTTATTTTATTATCATTGATATCGTCTCGAGACAAACTCATAAAGCAAGTCTGTGCGAAAAATTGGTTTTATGGAAAATGCGATTGAAATTGCACACTTAATATGGTAGATTTGTTTTCTGCTGGAAATGAGATAAAAGACAACACATATTGACTAGAAATCGAAAAAAAAACATCTTTCAAAACCGATTTCTGAAAATCAAGTATTTTTGAAAAATGGTGAAAAAAGAACAAAATAAATTATTAAAAAAATTATCGAACATGATAGTTATGTGTCTCTATTTGTGCTTTTCATAATTCTCGTTGATGGCACAAAAAGGTGGGTTGGAAGAAACTCGAATCACATGCGTTTGACTAATAAGATAGTATGTGAAAGAAAGCCAACTGAATGATTATGAGAATGAAAATTATAGCACTTTGGAGGAGAATAAATTAAGCCTAGTCATGAAAGAAGTTATACTTGTTTATCATTACAGGAAACATTTTGGAAATAGAGACAAAACGGTCGCAGTCTATGAAAAACGAGGGCGAAATACACGTGAAATAGGGAAAAGATTCGTCGAGCTTGTTTGGTTGAAGAAGAATAAATATAGTATGCTGATTTTGATTAGAATTGGAATGAGGGAACAAGGACAACTGTCCCGACTTTGCCTTGGCCCTTACTTGAAGCAGCTCTGTCTGTTCACTTGGAAGAGGGATTGTAATTTGGGTTGATCATTCCATCGTCCTCCATTTGCCTCATGAACTGCAGAATGTCTTTCTTGGTTATGATTCCCAATACTTTGCCATTCTTTGTAACGAGCACCTGCAACTTTCTTCCCTTCAAAAACCGTGACTTTGCAAACAAACCTGTCTCAATCCGAGTTTTCTGAACATGTCGATGACGGTTTCCATCGGGGTTTGGTCAGTTATGGACATTGGTGCCTGAAAATCGAAAATGTATAAATTTTACAAATTGAAAGAAAAAATACCAAATCGAGAATTTTCTTGAGTCGGAGTGGGGCGGCGGTGCCTGCACTGGGTGTGCCAGGCATCGAGGAAGAGGAAGTCGGTTCGTGGAGAGTTGGCTGATTGGTGAAGTAGATCGGAGAGGTCGTCACGATGTACGGCTGGGTCTTTCTGGCTGAATGGATGGCCAGTTGCAGGTCTCGCCTGAAAAACCAACACATGTAGGGAACACATTTCTCTGCTGATTTTCTACCTGGAAACGAAGCCGACAAGGATCATGTTGCCCCTGCCTAGCACTACGGGGAATCCGTTGAACTCGTTGTCCCTGAGCACGGCCTCCACATCCCCTAACGTCATTCCTTCCTGGGTCAGCACCACCAACTCTGTATGCGAATCCAGTGTTGGACGCATCACCTGAATGTTTAATTTGTGACTAATTTCAGCGTTTCTCTTATTCAACCTGAGAAGCGACAGTCGAATATGGATACTCCCCCTTGTTGTCGAGGAAGGGATAGCCGTTCAGCTCGATGTGCGCGTCGTAGATTCCCTGAAAAAGGTAATTTATCTGGGAAAAATGATTTTCTTGTATTTCATACCAACTTTTTAAAATCACATACGTTCCATTGTCCCGAGATGAGTCTTGCATATGCCGCCCTGCGAATATAGCCTGCCAGACGTACACGTCCCTTTTGCGTCGCGGCTTCCATTAAAAGTCATTATTCAAACGAAATCGTCACTTTCATTCTTTGTTTTATGTTTTCACACGATATTCTGATAATTATCTACAATTAGTGGTAGCTAATTATGTGTGAGTTTTTCATTGAATAGATTTGCGATTTTCTTCCGATAGATAACGTGGCAATTATCGAATGAAAACAAAAAGAAAATTGAATGAAAATGAAAATTCTGTTTTAATAATGAACTTCAATGGAAGCACCGACACAAGGGGGCGTACGTCTCGCAGGATATAGACGCAGAGTGACATAGCAAGGTTCATCTCAGAAAACAATGGAGAGTATTTGTATTCCACATCCGGTTTATATAAAAATTGGCATATCTCTATAGAAGCCTGGATATACGTTACAAATGCAGAAACATAATGGATTTTCCAACCTCTTTAGAAATAGCGTCAGCAATCCATTTGGAGAACATCGTGGCGACCATTGTGGGGACGATGAATTCCAAGCTGCCGGTCAATTCGAACATGATCACCACGAGGGACACGGTCATTCGAGTGATGCCGCCCAGCACTGCAGCCGCACCCACCATTGCATACAGACCGGGCATCACACAGTCCTTCCCGATTTGACAACTCCAGTACGAGGAATGACCCGACTCTTGCTGAAAATATATTCTAGAAATAGAGATGACAATTTGACATTTTGAACCTTCTGTTTGTCACACCCTATTTTTAATAGAGTAGGGGAAAAAGAAAAGTGGTCGTGAGCGTTACAAATGGATGTGAAATAGAGGAGGCCGCCGACATTTTGACAGGATCGTCAAATCAAGAAGCCCTTATCCGTATCATTTAGATTTTCTGTACATTTTAGACAGGAAATAAAATAAAGGGGGTTTTGACAGTTCTACTACGCAAAATGAAATGATGGGTGTGATTTTGACCTGCATTCCACTGACGAATCCCTCCATAGCCACTCCCGTCAGTCTACCCGCGATAGCGCCCATCGCAATAGAGGGAATGAACAGGCCGCAGGGCACTTTTATGCCGAACGTGAACACCGTCAGGATGAACCTGAAGATCAGCGCCATCACCAGTTGGGCGAATGCACTCTGCAATTCAAAATATCTTCATTTAATTAAAAAGAGAAATTCCTTGGGTTTTCTTACGTTCATATTGCTGCCAAAAATCCCGGTGTGGTAGTTGTCATCGACCTTGTTGCTGGTGAAGGACTTGTTCTGATAGTCGCACAGATTCACCATGTAGTCCTCGGGGCCGCAGCGGTCGAATAGCTGCAAAATTCGGATTATTCCATTTCAATACCAAATATGAAAACTCGGGTAGTTTTTGAATAGGAAATTTAAAATTTCAGCAATTTTTTGCAGAAGGAATAAAAAATTCAACCTGCTTGACGACGCTGGAAGTGCTCCTCCTCATGTACGGGTTGAAGTAGGAGATGACGGCCGTGACGAGTGTGACGATGATCACTTCGTTGATGGGATTTTGACCGAGCAACTTTGAATTCTTCCGGAGTCGGCACCATCTGAAAAACAAAGCTGTCATTTTCTCAAAACTCATAAACTCTAACCTGATATTGGCGAAGATGAAGAGACTCCCCAGGATGCCTCCGAACAGTCCCAAACCGATGATGGGAACGAGCTCGAAGAAGCGCCACTTAATCATGTAATCCACGTGGAACAGCGAGGTCTGGTCACTGCCGAATGGGTTCACGATTCTGAAGGGTGAATAGCTAAAAAATAATAAGTTCCAGAAAGAAAAACCTCAAAATGATTCCAGCAATGAGCGCGCAGAAGAACGATCTCCACATCGTCTTGAGTGGGAAATAGTAGGAGGCCTCTTCCAAACTGAACAGGACACCTCCAATTGGGGCTCCGAAGGCCACACTCACTCCTGAAATCATAATCGCATGATTTAAAATCGAATAAATCTTAACGCTGAACTCACACACATATAAATAGACCACGATATTTCAGTCTCAAGGTTGAGCTCAAAAATTAAAGTCAATTTATGAGTATATTGTACCTGCGGCGGCACTCGCCGAGAGAATCTCCCTCTTCTTGGCTTCGTTCATTCCGTACTTCGGAAAGATGTACGACAGAATGTTGCCGATGCAGCATGCCAAGTGCACTGTGGGACCTTCTTTTCCGAGATTCAGACCTGAAGATGGAAGGAAAAGAATGCTTTCTGCAGAAAATGCCGAACCTGATGCGCAAGCGAGAATGAGGCCGACAGATTTGATGAGAAAGGTCCACTTGCCGAGGTAGCCGCGGATGACGAAGCCTGACAGGATGCATTTGATCTCGGGGATGCCTGAGCCGCATGCGTAAGGGGCAAACACCTGAAATTCATTCATAAGAATAGAGAAATGAAATAACTGTGACCTTGACGAAAAGCACAGCCAAAGTGGACATGAGGACGGCCATTCCAACGTAGAAGAAGAATTCGACCACATAGAAGATGGGGCTGCTGTTGGAGTAGTTGAATAGCTCAGGCCAAGTCATCCAGGCCCCGCAGTCTGAGTCACGATAGAAAGTGTCGTTGGACGACCAGCAGCAGTGCTCGCGGTCCAGCCAGAAACGGTTCGCGCAGATTCCGTCCTTAAGAAAATAACCGTTATCATTGACTTTTTAAATTTGACACAAGGACACACAGACACGCAAAAGACAGGTCTCGGAAATCCCGGTAAGGATAGGGTTAGAATCTGGTAGGCAAGTTTGTCTCAAAATGTACACAAAATGATATGCTCGTTATACGAAACCATAATCACCCTACCGTTCCCTATTCCTCCCCTCTTATTTATCCAAATTTTTATTCTTCAGGCCTGTCTTTTTCAAGTGTGTCCCTGTGTTATGTTCAAACAGATATCTTTCTACCTTCAAATCACTCATCCATCTCGCACCAATGTCGATGACTCCCGCAATGGCGCCCGAAGCCAGACCGACAAGCAGCACACACAGCCAACCTGCGCCTGCATCCCATGCACTTTGAAGCATACCCAGAGGGAAGTCAGCTCTGCAAAAGAAAATAGACTAAAAACGCAAGAAAAGGAATAAACCTCTTGCCGGCAATTAGTTTGTGCCTGAGCCTGTCCCTGGCGAGATCCCTCTGCCAGTCGATTGTGTGGAAGTCCCCGTACTTGCCGAACAGAGGAGGGGCATTGTCCATGGGCGATTCGTCCTCTTCCCTGTCTTGTGAATGACCGTCGGGGTTGAATGAGGCGTAGCCGCCTGCAACACGAAACTCGACACCAATAAACAAAGCAGAATGGCGGTATTGATTAGGGAGAATGAGAATGATGGAGTTCGAGTAGATTGATCAAGCGCGAAGAGGGAGAGAAGAAGAAGAGGAAAAGCATTGCTTTGCACACTGAGTAGAGAGTAAACAAACAAAACAGAATGACTGAATTGGAATGGACTACTGCTAGAGGAGTTTGATAAAATGTGAAATGATAGGAGGAAACAGGAAAAGATGGGCTGTGGCCAATTGAATCGAGGCATAGACAAAGAAAAGGAAGGCCAATTCATCAATCGATTGATTGGTTAACAAAAACAGGGCGAGTGTCACTCACCGCCAGAGAACTCCATGTGTACGGCCGCCTGTGTGGAATCGTCGATTTCGACCTCGTCGAGGGACAAATCGCGGTGTCGACGTTCCATCTGATTTTTTTTAAATAAGGAAAGGTAAAATCCGCACGTCAGTTGTGTGAAGATAAAATCTCTCGGAGACGAACGAGATAGATGCCGGTTTTAGTTTTACCTGAAATCCGCGTCGATTGGACAATGCTAATTGCGGAGTTCTCACGGGCGAAGCGATCAGCGACTCCGATTCAGGTTCGTCCTGCAAGTCGAACATTTAAAAATCGAGGGATTTCACAAGACGCTGCCAACCAACCTCTTTGAGAAGCCTTCTCATCAAATTTCAGGCCTCGTTCCAGCCTCTGTTGTCCTGTCATATACCCAGTTGCCAAAACGATGTCCTGAAACCACGAACTTATCGACTACCACGAAAAATAATGGTAAAAAAGCGAAATCAATGGACACGAGACAAGAAATTACGCTTTGCAAACGCGCGGCAGTGTGATAACTATTGACACAACTGAAGCGTTACTGTATGCCTAGACCCAGTTTCGATCTCAGAATAGGATCCTCTATGTTAGAAAACCCTCAGGAAACTTCCTGCCTCGAGTGTTGACAGTTAGAACGGCGAAATTGGGAAGTGAATGAAAACTAACGATCTGTTTTGCGTCTAACTCGCACTGCATTATGCCGTTCACCTCTTGTCGTCTGCGCTCTCTCGGCGAAATAGTCAAGGAAGGATCGCATCGTCCGTACCAGATAGAGTGCGTTTGCAGTGCATCGTTCAAAGTCTACTGTCATTTTCGACATGAACGACATAATGCAGTGACCCGGAGTCGATTGTTTTGCATTTACTTGGAAAAAATCAGAAAATCGCAGAGACAAGGGCCGTTCAGACTCAGTTGCAATGAAACTGCAACTCGCTCGAAATAGCATTGAAAATCGAGAGAGCACAAGAAATAATGCAATCGCGCTCTCTTCACTTCCTATGTTATTTCGAGCGGTAGCTTCAAATCAACTCCAGCCTATTAACAATGCTGATGCTAATATTCAGCAAAATCGACTCAGTGCAATATCATCTAGCTTCTAAGTTACACATATTTATTGTGATTACTTTATAAAAAAATAAAATCCAATATACTTTTAGTTTGCAAATTAAGGTAAATAAAAAAAATCTGTATCAGATAGATATTATAGTCGATTGTAAAAAACTTGACAGTCGCAGTGCCCTTCGCACAAGGGGGCGGTGCGAACAGCACGCTTCCCGCTCGCGTCGCGGCATGCATTGCGAATTCATTATTCAAACTGGGTTTTCATTTTCATTTATTTTTTCAACGTTTTCATCCGTGATTTTTATAATTATTCGGTGATCATCGATAATTAGGACATAATTACAGAATTTTGCTGAGAAATTATGCTCAAGAAATCATTTTATCGAGAAAAACGATAAAAAGTCACGGAAAAACACGAAATAAACAGAAAACTAAAACCTGTATCTGTAATTGTATTCTAATTATCGATAATTATCACAATTTTGAAGAAGAAATTCAAAAATCTATTTAAAAAATAATTTTCAAAAAAATCACTGCAAAATACGGGAAAAATAAGTGAAAAGTGGCTGTTCATTAAATCACCTACAGGTAATTAGCTCTAATTATCGCTAATTATCGATGATTACCGAATAATTATAAAAATTACGGATGAAAACGTTGAAAAAATAAATGAAAGCGGAAATCCAGTTTGAATAATTAATTCGCAATGCATGCCGCGACGCGAGTGGGAAGCGTGCTGTTCGCACCGCCCCCTTGTGCGAAGGGCACTGCGACTGTCAAGTTTTTTACAATCGACTATACATTTTTTTTTTTTTAAATTTCTGCTAGTACTTATTTTATATGCCATCACTTATATGAATGATTAAGTTGAATTTATGCGCTAATTATTATGAGAGCAGCACAGTTATTACATATTACTGGCTATTGTGAAAACTCCCAGAGCGTCTTATTCCACGGTCTTCAGCTAATAGATATTTAGAAACGGAGAAAGCAATGTAGGAGGAATGTCTTACGAGCTTAATAGTCTAACTAAGACGTCATCAGTTTCATTTACTCCATTTGTTACGATGCATTAATATCTTTATTATCAATGGCTCCATGAATGGTTAAATTATTTTGTAAAGGAAAAACTTCATAATTCATCAATTCTTCACAATCGAAATTTGTGTACAGGAATAAGGTAAGGATAAGGAATCTCTTCTAATTTTTTAGTATTATATAGATTATATTTACATCAAACTCGGCTTATTTGGCATCTATATTCTTTCGTGTAAAGTAATTCGTTTTCAACAATTGAGATAATTTTAGAAAATGGAAAGTTAAAACACTGTAAAAACAAATGCTACATGGGGTGAAAATGATAATAATTGTGCTGACACATAACTGATTTTATTGTATACCCATTATTTAGACCAGATACTTGTGAGCTTGGTCCAGGTGATCCAACCCCAGGAACTTTGATCCATGACCGACCAGAACCGCATCTGCCTTTAATATAAAGTGTATAATCATCATCCAATTTGGTCCAGCAGACTTCTTTGCCACCAGGATCTGTGAAAATGATTGCGGCACGAGTTGGCTTAAAAGAACAACGCCAGCAATAGTCGCATCTTAATCCATGTGATGGATAACTGCAGAAAAACTCATTCGCGTATATTCGCCAGTCTTCACCGGTATATGGACCCATTCCTGTCGAGGTGCCTATGGTCAGATCTTGACCATCACATAATACGCGGGTTGTAGAATTTGGGTCGAGGTATTTGTTCCAAACAGGATCAGCTGGACCTGTGCGTTTCGCACCGAATTTTCTTCGATTTTTAGAATTTTTGGTGTTGATCTTTGATTTCTTTGCTGGTTAGAGAACTTTTGCCACTTGCTTGACCCAGCATTTCTATACCACTTATCACACTGTTTATGATTCTCTCACTTTCTCTGTCATCCCTCGATTGAGGAATGACCACCTCCTCTACCGTGCCTCGAAAACGGGGTTCTTTCGATCGGACAGGGCAGAACACGGCTGCTCTGTTATTTTTGTCCTATTCCTAAATATGAAATAAATCTTCAACTCTCGACTATGGCTCAAGTCGATTCGCATGGACAGAAATAGTGCCTTCTATGGCACCCGAGAAAGCAACCAGGGCAGGAGTTTCAAATCTAAGTAATTTGCCGTGGCCTGCCATAGGACCAGTAACTGAGAGGCCATTACAGTCGTTATACGTGCATTTTGCTAAAATTTATACACTTATTAATTAACTCGTTTTTGAAACAACTCATAGAGGAACGATGCAATGTGTTACAGGGATATACGAAACATTTCGTTTCGTTTTTTTCGCCCATTTTAGGGGACATGGCCTGATCTCCCCATTTTTGTGATTAGGGTCCATGGATGTATCCACCCATATGGGTTTGGTTCGGATCCGGGACACTTTGCAGCTGTCCGGATCCTAGTTATTCGTGAAATGGCTCTTAAAGTGGAAAACGGCCCAGATTTTTTGGTACCTGTTATTGATGCATCAGTATTGCTTGAACTAGGCATAGGCGAATGCTTCGGTTTTGCCATTTCCTGGAATTTTTATCGAATTGTAAAAATATAACGAGATAATATCAATTGTTATATTCTGTATTCAGACTGCCGATCCATATGGATACGTGCGGATATGCAGAAATTTAACTGAGCAATAATATTTTTAAAAATAATGATATTTGCTCCTAGAGTTATTGCAAATAATGCCGATAATCATGTGATTATTAAATTACCTCGGGATTTGGATTCTTTTTGTATCGAAACCATTTGAGAACAGCATTATTATCGTAGAAATTTAAAAAATTAGAGTACTCGTTATAAACACCAATATATCCCAGTTCTACATGTTTATCCCTAAGGCTGGTACTGAATGACATCGCTTGAATTTCTTTGTTCAATTTTTTGATCTAAAATCAATTTTTTTTTGCAAACTTTGCAACACTAATTATTTCGTTTATGGCTTTTTGGTTATAACTAGAGAGGCCAAGTGTCCCCCTTTCAAAGAAGAGAGAACGCATGACATTTTCCGCCGTTTCAATTAGCGTTAATTGTTCCGTTAGTTAGTTGATAATTTAATAAAACTAAGACACTGATTAGGGTAATAAAATGCGCCCTAAATGATGGCGTCGTTGGTTTTTTGAAAAAAGCCTTCTGAAGACATGAACGACGTCAAAACTCGGCGATACAGGTCACTTTCCAAAAGGTTTCCAACGGATCCGGATTCTCCATAGTTGATTTAGTTTATCTGCATTGACCGCGCCGTTATCCTCTTTCTCTTATTGCAGAGTGACATTTTTGGAAAGAGGAGAAAGGCGTGATTGGCAGTTTGTTAAATTAGGTCCCTACAAGCGGCCACATCGAATTAGAAGTCTAACGTGAAAATGTTAGCGCTAAATACGTAGTATGCATAAAATACAGTGAGAAAAGGGGAAATCGACCGATAATGATAATTATCTATTTGACCATCACTCAGACACTACTTGGTAACATTTCGAGGGTGTTTCATGCCTAATTAGATTAATTAGTGTAAATGCAGTGTAGTCTCTGTCTGAAAAATTTGGGAAGACTGCTGCAGGAATGAATTGCCGCACAACAATTAGCATAACTTTTGATAGGATGGACCGCGTTTGAAAATCTAAAAAGTTTTGAGTTATTCACGATCTCGACCATCAAACTGATATTAAATTTAGCAAATTAAATCTATTAGGAAAAGCCACTTGGCCTCTAATTATAACAATGAAATATTGAATTCGAATAATTTACTAATATATTAAGAATTAGAAATTTAATGACTAAACCACCTACTTTTGCAGCTGTACGCTTATCTTCATATAAATTAATCATATCATGGAATCTATTATTTTGTTCAATCATAAGATCAAACATTTTCTTAATTAAATATCTTTAGAATAATTTATCTATTTATACCACGAACCAGTTGATAATCCATGACTTCTGGACTAATTGATTTACCAATTTGGCTAGTTAATAATTTTTTAGCAATAGGTTTAATTTCTTTTCTCATTTTTTCAACAAATTCATTTCTATCAATGATATCCCATACCTTAATGAGTACGATTGTTACTGACCGTCAGGAGTATTTTCAGTGTAAAAATCCTTTCACTACAGGGTGCGGACAAATTATGGAGGCACTTGCTAAAGCGTCGATTTTTCACGAAGTGCGCAGAGTTTACATGCTATTTTTATTTTTTCGTCATTACCATGCATTTCGTGATCATTTCCATATATTATTTACCATTGGTAGGTTTTCTATTCAGAATGGTAGCGCCGAGTTCAAAGCGATCTATTATCATCATATTGTATCAGGCTGGGAATCAAACGAAAGACATCGTCAAACTGATGAAAATCAGTCGAACGATGGTCCAGAAGACTGTAAAACGGTTCAAAGAGATTGGATCTGCTGCTGACCGTCCGGGAAGAGGCAGAAAACGGAGTGCAAGGACGGAACAGAACAAGACAAGCTTCGTGAGATGATTCGACGAAATTCCCGAAGATCCATACGAAAAATGAGCAAAAAATTGAAAATCAACGAAAAATCGGTCAGAACCATCATCAGGAAGGACTTGAGACTCAACTCCTACAGAATCCAAAAAAGTCCACGAACTCACGGACAAAATGATGTCAAACAGACTTGAAAGATACCAACAGTTTCCCAAGAGGCTTTCTTCGGCACGCTACAAAACGATTATTTTTTCGGATGAGGAAATATTCACAATGGAACTTTTCATGAATCGTCAAAATGATCACATCCTGTCCCCAAACGTCTCCTCTGCTAATTCCAATGGCAAACTGATCGGAAGACGTGCTCATCCTCAGTCAATCCCGGTTTGGGCGGCTACCGCCTATCATGGAAAGTCCTCCCTCGTGTTCGTCCCCCAGAACGCCAAGATCAACACCGAAACCTATCAAATCTTATTTAAAATAAAGCTCTTATTCCCTGGACCAAAATCCATTTTAAATCCTGTCCCTCCTGCTTTCAGCAGGATTCGGCTCCTTCCCACAAGTCAAAATCTACTCAATCCTTCTGCAAAATTCACTTCGCAGATTTCATCTCCTCTTCCGAATGACCCTCCAACAGCCCTGATTTGAACCCATTGGATTATTCCATTTGGTAATACTTTGAGACCAAGGCCTGCTCTACTCCCCACAAAAGTTTCGGCTTCTTGAAGTCTTTCCTTGTCGAAGCATGAGACAAAATGTCCAATGACTAGTTGCGTGCCGTCATCGATGCCTTCCTCGAGCGACTCAAGGCCTGTATCAACGCTAAAGGCGGCCATTTCGAAAACTCTTAGTTGATTTTTTATCGTTATGTTATCAATAAATTATTTTTAAAATTTGAACTCGATTACTTCAATATTTCGGGTTAAATCTCAATTTATCGGTGCCTCCATAATTTGTCCGCACCCTGTATAATGAAATATTAAAATTTCCTCATTGCACTAAAATCTGTTCATGATCATATTTTTAAATTACTTTTTCCTTAATAAAATACTTTCCTTACTTGTTTGAATAACTCCATTTGATATTGTGGTAATTCTAAATTCATCGCATGCTCGTGGGCCAAATCTATTTATAAAAAGAATAGTAGTTATTTTAATTTTATATAATATAAATAAATACCTCGAGCAATATCAGGAATTTTCTCAGCTTTCACTTGATAGATATATTCAATCGATATCCAAAGAAAGACGATAATGTTAGGAAATAGTAGCATTCTCTTTAATTTTAGCAATATTTTAATTTAAGAAAATAAAATACTTCTAAAATATCATATTATAAATTTTATTTTATGAGTGTAGTCTATTTACTCACATGATGTAGTGCAATTATGGTCGTAGTATGTAAAAAGTTCTATCACAATTTCGCAATATTAACTAAAATAGAAAAAGTCACAATATTTATTAGGAATATGGACACTAATAAAAAGTTTATATCTTAGTTACCTGAAATATATACTAATAATATGAATAAGCGTCACATTACTAATGGCTACGTTAGTTTTAAAGTGTACCGATTTCCAAATCAGATAACAATCTTTATATGAGAATAGTTGAGTTCTGTCTGACCCCGGAAGGCTGTAGAGGAGTATGTGCTGTGTGTAAGGAAGGTGAATACAGTTGATGGGCACGAAAACGTTTATTAATAACAGTTTGAGGGGTATTATAGTGATCGGGGTGAGATATGCAATTAGTGTGTAGTGAGATTATCGTACACTTAAGACGCATTCTTTGAGTAACCCGAACAAAATATATAAAGAGTGGCCGGACAACTGCAAAAGTATATCGGATCCAAACCAAACTTATATGGTGGATACACCCATGGACCCTAATCACAAAAATGGGGAGATCAGGCTCCGCCCCCAAAAGCGAGCGGAGCTAGACGGGGGCTAAAGTTGAGCGTTTTGACGATTTGACTGTAAACAGAAAGTACAAAGAAAACTTTTGCGATAAAAGATTTTCGAGAAGTTATGAATTTTTTTCGTTTTCGTGGGTCTGACTCATTCAAACCTCCATACCACACATACCATAATAGATAACCATGAGGTGTCTTCACAAAAGTTGCTTAGTTTTTCAAGAGCTATCGATTGTTGTATCGTTTGAATTTTTCCGACCGATTTTGTAAAACTCGACCCTCGGGCCACGCTCATTTGACTGCTTTTTTTCTCAAAAGTGTCCCACCTAATCTATACTTTTTAGGACTGATTTTGGGGTAATTTGATACTTAGAATCCGAATATAGCATTAGATTTTTGGAACTTCTCCTAAAATTTCTCAGAAAAATCGATTTTCTGCAAAAAAAATCATGTTTTTGAAACTGTCACTTTTGATACTTTTAACTTTGAAATCCTCTCCCACACCCAACAAGTCGCTGACTCCTTAAAGTCTATATATTCTTAGAAAGTGCATTCCATGATTATGTTCATCCTTTTTAAGTTCTTCGAAAATCTTTCATAGCGAAAAAGTTCTCTTTGTACCCCTGTTTACAGTCAAATAGTCAAAACTCTCACTTTGACCCCCACCTAGCCCCGCCCACTTTAGGTGACGAGGCCTTATCTTCTCGGTTTTGTGATTAAGGCCCATAGGAGCACCAATCTATGATCAAAAATCAGTTTGTGAGACTTTCTGAAATGCGAACAGTTGTTCGAGTCTTACAAATACTTTTTTAATTCAACGCTTGAATACCAAGTATTGATTGAATAGCAATAGGAATTAGGAATGCTGAGCTACGTTAAAGCAGCAATAAATCCTTCGCTTTCGAAGCTCACGTGTTACATCGATCAATAAATGTTCGCTAGCATTTGCGATATCATTGTTAGGAGTTTCATAAACTTGTGAAACTTTATAAATTCGTTTGTTTCGATTATGCCATTCCATAATTTTAGATAAATTATGTTTTGACAGACCCCTTGTAAGACTCAAACAAAGGTCTGCATTAGGAAGAAAGTCTTCCAATTCGAATGACTCATATGGATGAATAGACCCTTGAGCCCTGATCATAAAATGGGGTCCATTTGCCCCGTCCCTTTTGCGTGGGCGGAGTACAGTCGTTTGAAGGTAGCAAAGAAGCTATTCTGGAAGATACTTTTGCCTAATGCAAACCCACTCTGACCGTTGTTCGAATCTTATAAAGAGTTCGTCTTAAAACATTCTGATTCTTCTCATTTTTAATCGGATTTGTTATTATTGTGAAATTTTCGCATCTTTATTGTTTTCGTGATAAACCCCTAAATCAAATCGCAAACTCTATCTATTAGATTTTATCCTGATTTTTATTCTTTATTAGCGATGTCATTACTCAAATGATATACTATGCATAGAGATGTTAAGTCAGTGTTAGAAAATGTTAATCAGGAAAATCTTTAGTCGTAGCGTAATAAAGAAGGTCGATCGGAGCATAATGCTTTTTTAGACCTTCGAAAACGGTCCAGTGGATGTAAAGTCATGGCCATTCTTGTGCGTCTTATCTTTTTTTGCAGTCGCTTCCCAAATTTGTCAGAGGGAAAACTTGACTATTTTGAGAAGGATGCCAAACTAAAATATTGATGTGCTCAAGATTGTACATATTTATTATTTGAATTCCCCTCTAAAATGTCAGCATTAACTATTTTGCGGGTTGAGTGTGACTTTCAGTGCAATAACATGGTAACTTTCTCAAACGTTTTCTTTTATCCGAAGAATTTTTTCTCATTTGTACTATATTAGGCGTCACTTGTTGATAAAAACGACGAAATACGGGGTAGGAAATCGATATCGTAGTTTCAGAATCCGATTGACCCTTTGATAAGTATTGCTTTATTATTAAGGCATGGGAAGGGTGTGGATCTTGCATACATTTTGCAAATCACTTTTCCAATTGATCACGGGCCATGCCCATTCAACATGGCCTATTTTTCACCGTTTTTTACTAACATTTTTCGTCATTTTCTTTTTATAATTACTATCAAACTAGTTAGATCATTGGTCAATCAGCTTGTTTAGGTCGAAGATCCAACATTTTTACCAGTTTTAATTGAGTTTTACTCTTGAAAAACAAAAACTGAAGAAAACATTAGCAAAAACTGCAATATATGGCGGATCTTCGACCTAGGAATTTGATTCGGTCAATTATCAAGCTAATTGAATGGCAATTATAGTAGGAAAATGCCAATAATATTGATAAAAAATTAATTAAAAAAACTTTGGAATATTCCAGAAAAAAGCAAAGAAACTCAAACAAACGTCCTTACAAAGCTGTTCTCACTTTGAAATATCCTTTGCTTTATTCACTGCGAAGACAGGGCACACTTTTCACTTGACGAAAATTCATTCGCAAAAAGAGGGTTTCGGATCGTCGTCTTCAAAATTCATATCTTTGGTTACATTGATCCGTTTATCATGCAGTTTTTTGCTATAGCTTGCAAATCCCCGCCGATTAATAGAAAAATACTTTCATAACTCTGCCTTTACATCGGGAGTATCGCTTGCGCCCTCTAATTATGCACTATCTGCATTCTTTCTTTCCAAGTTTCGCTGATTTTCATCATTCCAACCGATTTTTCACGTTTGTTTTTCGAAATTTTGTATTTGAAAGCTTTGTTGTAATTTACAAAAATGAAAAGTTTTAATTTGAAAATATTTCAAAGTTCTATTCTTACAATTAGCTTTAGTGTTCTGTTTTCATTCTTTCGCAGAATTTTGTCTATAAAATTGGCCTTTGCAGATATTTTCAATTTCAAAGCTGATCTTCATTCCTCCTAATATTTTTCAGCGAAAAAAATGACAGTGAGTCGAAAGTTTGCTTGTAATTTGAAAATATCGACGATTCAAATTGCAGGAGAAGCAGGCGATGGAGGAATTAGCAAGGGTGAATGCTGAAATGATCAAGGCCAGCAAGAGAAGTGCAGCTGATGCTGAACAAAGGGTGCAGGATCACAGAGCGTAAGATTATTTTTAAGTAGTCGTTATTTTCTAGTAATTTCCAGTTAATAGCATTTTTCCTAAAAATGATCAATTTGATAGCAGTGAAAATTCAAGGCGTATTTAAATTTATTTTGTGAGAAAATGATATTCGTCATCGAGTAACGAATAACTCTTTGAGAATTATCGATAAAGGTAGTTTTCAGCCAAATCGACCAGCAGAACAGGCAGTTGGATGATCAGCGTAAGGAGTTAGAAAAGATACGACCTGGTGAGATAAAGGTAATTTTTCTCAGCTCTTGCAAAATGTACCATTAAGGATTGCTGGATATTCCAATTTTTTGAAAGTCTACAGACTTTTTCCTGAGCACTTCCAAATTTTGGATAACATCTCAATCGTTTATTTATGTGAACTCCTAAAAATATTCTTTGTTCGAATTCGGCATAACGCATTTTAGTATCTCGAACGTGAGATGGCTGTCGAAAGACAACGCGCGAAAGATCAGCGGGACAGGGCTGAAGTTGATAGGCTGAGCTTGGCAAATGAACACAGAGACAGGATGAAGGGCAATACGGAAGAATTCAATGGTCAAGTCAAGAGAATTGAGGATGCTGACATCAGGGATGCACAGGAACACAAAGGTTGGAAAATAAAATAGCCTATTATAATTTTGACCATGGGTTTACTATTGCCAGCTTAGTCTCTAGTACATCCATATAGGGCATGGGGATAGGACCAGATAGGGTGATTTTGATATAAAATGATGAGAATAGGGAGTAGATTATTCTGAAAAAAATTACCGTATTTAGTATTATTCCTATGTTCTATAGAACATGCACTACGTTTACGCATCTGGTAGAAACTAGAAGCTGGTAATAATGAACTTATGTTCAAAGCTACGATAGGCTAAAATTATGATACAGTCAATTATTCAATAGAATCGCATTTTATTGATGGTCTTCGGAAAATCTAGCAATTTTTCTACAATGAAGAATCAATAATGCTGAGAATTCGATAGTTTTGAACGAGGAACGAGCGGTGATAACGCGCTATTTTACGAAATCTACCGCAATCGCACTTTTTGGGGGAATTTTCATAGCTCTACCGCTCATACCTGTTTCGAACCAATTTTCTCGTGCTGTTTTGATTAAAAACTGCTAGAAATCTAATAATGAAATGGCATAATAAGAACAATTCGGAAATGTCACCGCAACACGATGAAGTGTGCAAAATGAGAGAACGATCTCTACCATATTCTTTAGCAACAAATCTTTCCGCCATGTGTGCGATATTTCAAATTATCTCTAAGAAGTAAATCTGAATTTTGCACTAGTTTGCTCATGGGTTTAAAAAAACAATTTATGCTATTTTTGTTGATGAGTTTTAGTTATCATTTTGATTTTAGAAGAACGTGATCGAATGGGACGAGAAGCGAATGAAGAAATGAAAAAACTGAAGTAAGACTATTCATTTTGATGGAATTTAATAGTCTTGGAGAATAGTATTTCGATAACAATACTTTTAAATGTTAAGCTAAAATACCTTTCTCCAAGACGATTCTAAATGTCACAAGCTACCCTTTTCAACATTGCGAAAATATGATAAATAATAATTTTTAGCGATGCACAAATTCGTCAAGTCGAAGAACAGAAAAAGGGTCTCGACGTTCAGAGGTTTGCAAAAATTTTCTGAAAATAAGGACTGAATGTTTCAGAGATTTGTTCTCATTGGAATATCAGAAAAAGCAGGAGCAGTACCAAATTAAACAGAAAGAGATGGATCAATCGGTTCGGCGATTTTCTATATCAAAAATTTGTACTTAACGTAAAATTTTATAATCTCTCAAAAATATCGAATGAAGAAAAGTTATTTTTCATAAATCTAAATTTATGGATGAAAGATAGGTAATTTAGGCAACACGGAAGAATCGTAATGTCGTTGCATTGGAAAATATGAAATTATGCTTAGGGAAAATAATCTCTACCTACTGTATTTTTATTTTAAAATAGGAAAAATGGGGGCGGAGTCATGTGTAAGTGTGCGGGGCCTTGGCATATCTTTTTTTTTCTACATTTCCTTCTTTCCCTCGATTCAGCTGCACATCGACTTGAGGCCTACGCTCCTATCTGTGCGTCTCTGATTTCTCTAGCGTTGTCTCTCTCTCTCTTCTTTCGATGCTGTATCTCCTGCCAGGGCTAGAACTACTCTCGCCGACACGCCCCCATTTTTCTTATTCCAAAATGAATACTTTGTAACTCTACCCTACTATTTTGACTAAACTATTTCGCGTGTTACGACATTTGTAAACTGCCGTATTTTAGCTAGCAAAGAAGATGGAGAATCAAGTGGGACAGAATTCGCAATTGTTGAATCGTACACGGTGTTCTGGGGATTTTATAAATAGCAGACAGGCTGCTGCTCAAAGGCAGAATGAGTTCGCCTACATGGGTGTATGTCAAAATTATCCTCATTTGATGATAAAAGAATGAAATTGATAAACATCTATCACGAAAGAAGCTGGTCAAATTCTGGAAGTTTGCCGATAATTCTTTCGGAAGCTGAATATGAAATGATTCATTTTGAGAAGATCAAGCATGAATCTAAAAATTGACTTTAATTTATAAAACCAGCGAGAAGAAAAATGATTTTATAACCAAGCCCAAATATTTCAGTCAATGGTTAATTTCGCTAAACGAGCTGAAAAATGCGAAGACCCCTATTCACCAACTATCAATTCGGTAGGATTTTTAAAAAAAATTCCGAAAATAGATCTTGAGTAAGAATTCGGAGAAAAATCTCATCAAATCTTTTGACCAAATCTTAAAACATTCTCCGTAATTCTCGAAACTGCCCGAACCAGAGACTTCAAATTCGTTTTGAAGGGGTATTTGAGTATTTTCTACCTATATTCGACCTGGAGAACACGATTTTGGGGCTTTTTCCCCGAGTTTTCAAGTCCAGGTTCGGGTACCGGGGTCCGGAGGTCAAATTTTAAAAGTCAGTCTGACACCCCAAAACCTATATCAGATTGTTCAGTTCGATGAGCTGAGTCAAGTGATGTGAACATTTTTCGGATCTTACCTTCCTATTGCAAGTTACGACTAAAACAGTGTAAAAGTGTCAAAAAGCATGGATCGTCGGGGAAAAATCGAAATTTACATACATTGTTATAGATATTATATCTCAACATTTTCATTAAACAGTACATGTTCTACTCATGTTAATTCAATAATTATTTCAAAGAAATAGCAGCGGCACTTTATCGAAAAATTGGCCCGAAGTCAAATTTGAAAATTTCGAGTTTTCGAATTTTTGAGTTAGACGCGCAAACCATATATCATTCGATAGAGCACGGAAAACTAAGCAACTTTTGTGGAGGCACCTCATGGCTATCTATTATGGTATGTGTGATATGGAGGTTTGAATGGGTCAGATCCATGAGAATGATAAGAATTTTCGAAAATTCATAACTTTTCGAAAATCAAACGAACTCGAAAAATCTTTTCGGAATATAGCAGTTGAATGACAATGCTTCATTTTGCCAGCCTCGAAAAGATACATCTTTTTGTTACGAAAAACACCACGCCCCGCCCCCTACTTTTCTTTCTCTCTCTTCTTTTAAAGACGTCGTATCTTTTCGAAATGGCCTTTATTTTTGCTTCCTAGAGTACCGCGTTACCACTTTACCATGATACCATATGGGTTCATTTCTTGTTTCAATGTCAAAATAATATATCCCAATTTTTATTTTAAAGAGGGAAAACAAAATCGGTGCGACGGGGTCTCCCCATGCATGATTTCTATCTAAAAATTATCGCAAGGCTTCAATTCATCATAAACCGTTGGGGGATTTGATGAGGGTGATCCAAAATGTTGTTTCTTTGCATTTTGAAAATACATAATTCATGACTAAAGCGGAAGTGATAATTTCAGAAAGGAATTGAAATGGTATTGATTAACAATAGAATATGTTTGTTCAATCCATCTACCTGCTCAGTCGAAGAGATTACAAAATTCGACAATTATTATGCGCCAGCTGAAGTAGCAACTACGCAGAATAAAGTAAATTATTATGTTCGTTATTTTGAATAATTTTTCAAATTTCAGATCTTTGGAATTGACAGCAGAAATAAATCATTTGAAATATATGACTTGAATATACGGCAATTTTCAAGAGGTCTCTCAACAAATCCATGAATGATCGATTCAAAGAATTTTACAGGTCCAAATCCTCCTGAATGGCGTGATGGCGCGTCTGTGGCTTATTTCAAAAACAAAGTGTATAATTTGGGCGGAGAGGATCCTAAAACAGGGGAAGATACGAATCGAGTTGATGTAGGAGAAGATCGAATGAAAATCCATAAAATAATTTATTTAGGTTTTGATATATGGAAAATGGCAGACAGGACCTGCTCTTCCTTGTCTAATTAGTTATGCTCAAACAATAACATCCGATGGAATTTTATACGGTCACATTATAGCATGTTCATTATTATAATTATGGATATTTAGTTATTGATGGTTGGAGAAGTAAAAAGATATATCGACTATCAGACGATGAACGAAAATGGATTGAAATTGGAGAGATTCCAAAAAGACGAGGTTTTTTCGGAGTCGCATCGCTAAATGGAAAAATTTACATAACTGGAGGATGGAAGTCGTTAATTTTATATGATAAATAGCGTATCATTATATATTTAGTGATGATGATGTATTAGAATCGTCTCTTTGTTTCGACCCCTCAGCTCCAGTTGGCAGTCGAATTTCTCGAATCGTTGATATGAATTATAGAAGATTACATCATTCGCTTATTGTCGCTAACGGGAAATTGTATGCAATCGGAGGGTGAGCTGAGATTTAGCATATTTTTATACAAAATATTTGTTAACTTAGATTTCAAAATATTGAGAAAAACCGCCTAATAAAATTCTGTGACGCTATTGAAGAATACGATCCACAAACGAATAAATGGCGAGAAGTCGGAATAATTAATTTGCAAATTGATGGAAACAATCCATTCAATAATCCACATAAAGTTTTATTTTATCGTAAGAAATTATATTGAAAATTAAGTAGGCTTTGAAACAATTCATAATAATTTAGTTTGTTATCAAAAAAATAATGATATATATAAAGGAAGAATATGCTTGTTCAATCCATTCACCTACTCAATCGAGGAGATTACAAAATTTCACAACTATTATGAACCATATCTAGTATCAACTACAAAGAAGAAGGTAAATTCTTGTTAGTTATTTTGAATCATTTCTTAGACTTCAGATTTTTGGGATTAACAACATAGATGAATCATTTGAAGTATATGACTTGAATACTCGGCGAATTTCAGAAGGTCTTATCAACAAATCCATGAATGATCGATTCAAAGAATTTTACAGGTCAAGATCCTCCTGAATGGCGTCTATGGGGATCTGTGACTTATTTCAAAGACAAATTGTACCATTTGGGTGGAGCGGCTCCTAAAACATATCTAGGCACGAATCGCGTTGATGTAAGAAGATCGGATGAAAGTTCATGAAATAATTTATTTAGGTTTTAATAGATGGAAAATGGAAAACAGGACCTACATTTCCTCTTCCAATTGTTCATGCTCAAGCGATAACATGCAATGGAGTTTTATACGGTCACATTATAGCATATTCATTATTGTAATTGTGGATATTCAGTTATTGATGGTCGTGAAAGTAGAAAGATATATCGATTATCAGACGATGAAGGGGAATGGATTGAAATCGGAGAGATTCCAGAAGAACGAAACTCATTCGGAGTCGCATCGCTAAATGGGAAAATTTACATAACTGGAGGAGACAAGTCGTTAATTTTGTATGATAAATAATGTATTATTATTATATGTTTAGTGGTGATTATGCATTAAAATCCTGTTGGTGCTTCGACCCCTCAGCTTCAGTTGATAGTCAAATTTCTCCAATCGCCGATATGAATTATGCAAGATATCGTCATTCGCTTGTTGTTGCGAATGGAAAATTGTATGCAATCGGAGGGTGAGTTAATATATTCAAAATTCTGTAGTAATTGATATGAATTTAGAATAACATTTTCGGAGAAGAAATTGGTTTTATGCAGTAAAATAGAGGAATACGATCCGTTAACTAAGAAGTGGACAGTTGCTGGAGAAATTGATCCTGCAAAAATGCTATAAGATATTCAAATATTTATTAATTTTTATCTAGATATGTTTTTTCCCATAATCATTGGAATCATTTAATATTTTCATAATTTTGGACTATCGGAATATTTTTTCCAATAAACGTGCTGCAAGCTTGCTAATAGATGAAATCACGCTCAATTTTGTATGAACTTGTTGATTTACCAATAAACATTCTTTATCGTCTTTATCAGTTCGCACCAAACCTAGGGAAAACGATCGTTAGAAACCCCTTGCTTAGGATCTCCAAACTGATATGAATAATTGATGTTCGAGGCGAAATTTTTATAAAGAAAGGTTGGCTGGGATGTGAATAAGGCTTTTATGAAAAAAAAAATAAAATTACAAATTTTCCAAACCGAAAAAATCGCTAAATTGTGACCTTCAAAATGAACGCATTCTCACTGTACAAATTTAGCTTATAAGCAAACATTTTGCGCTGATTTTTTTGCACAGAATCATTTTATCGGCATTATCGTCGATCTAACAGGGATGTTGATGGGTCGAAAAATTGCGACCCGACCCAGCCCGACCCGTGATGCAACTGAAAAACCACAACCCGACCCGACCCGCGGGTTAGGGTCGGGGTCAACATTCCTGCTGCTGAACAGTTAGGACTCAATTCAATAACTGATCTGCTTTGTGTGCTTGAAATTCTTTCCAGGGAATTATTAGGTACGAAAAGGATTACTCGAGCTGACTCCAGCATTTATACCAATTTTAGGAAAGAAAGGACCTGAATTGACGCAGGCCCTTCAGTACTTGAATGGCTTGGGGAAAGATGGATTTATTGCTGGAATCAAGAAGGATATCGCAGCTGCTATACTAATTGCTAAGCGATCAAATCTGACATTCGAGAGTCCACTCAAAGCTGCATATCATTTTCGTAAACATGGGTCTGATTTTACTAAAACATTACCTACAACAATTGAAACTTATCTGGACGAAATACCTAAATCGCTCTTCAATGACAACAACTTGGTGGAGATGTATAAGAATTCGGTAGATTTATGAAACAAATTTAAAAAAAAAAACAATTTGAGGAAAATTTAAGTTTACATTAAAAATAGCAAAAATCAGTTTTTCAACATTGTGACACTTCTTGACAATGACATCGACACTTCAAAATTTTAGATTACGATATTGAAACACTTTCATGTCGGTGTCAATAAGTTTCAAACACCGCAAGGTTTCCAATTTCTTATTCTATGTCTTCGTTTCGATTGAATTATGATTAATTTTCAGGATGGCATTATGTACAAGACATATTCGATGAGCGATGGCCGATTTGGTGTATTGAAAGAAACGGCCGATTCGCGAAGCATCGCTACTATATTCAGTCGCCCGAAATATTGGCAAAATTTCCTCTCTAAATTGCAAAATCAGGAAGTTATTGCCAATATTCCACCTGCTTCTTTTCTTTCACAAACCTCTGAATATCTGGCTGCATCGATGGGACTCGTTGGAATTCTTATTAGAGTCAGCAAATCGCTCGATTCGAAAGGACAGAAATTGGAAGAATATTTAAATGACAATCCAGATCCTGATGTTTGCACAGAAATCTCTCGTTTGTTAATGACTTTGGAAGCTGAGAATGACTGCAATTCTGAAGGCAGTAAATTTGAGGCGATTGGCTCTGTTGAATCCACGAATAACTCTGAAGATGAATTGCAAGATTAGAATCTTCACTTACAGTTGATATGCTAGCAATGTCATTCGTTTTTGTTTATTCCGTTTAGAATTGGGTACACTTTCATTCAGTTAAATTTGTTGGCATTTTGTATGTGTTCCTTCAATAAATAAATTTTTGTTAAATTTTGAAATCGATCTAGTTTTTACCAAAATTTTCCTAAGTTCCGATTAGTAGGATATGTATGTGTGGGTCTTTGGGTCTAGTTGGTTATGATTCCCTTTCTGTGCTCTGGATGCCAGAGGCCTTTAGGAGAGATTGCCTCCATCTTGGCGCCAGGATAGAGGCAATAATTTTCCAAGTACCCTTTGACATTTTCAAATCTCTGACATATTACTAAGAGCCCATACAGCTATATTTGAGTAATCGGACACGAGCAATCTGAATTTTGAGTAAAAGTTCCTCGGAAGACTTGAAAATAAAAAGATATGTAATAGTTGGTGTTTGAGAGTTGATCTTCATCTCAAGACGATGAAAAATTATGCAAATTCTTTGGTAAAATCTTCGGACAAGGCATCATAAGAGAGAAATTGAACCTTCAAAAGCTGATTCTAAGCTTAAAATTTCTCGGAGGATTTAGATTTTCTCTAGAGCTGATATGCTATTGTACTGTATCTATAAATTGCAGATTTCGCGATTGTATGTGTGTGTGTGTGATTGTGATGGTAGTATGTTATTCCCGAGCGAATTATGAATTGAATTGCTACATTGGCGATATACAGTCACAGTGGTGGTGTTTTGACATGGGAATCGAGACTCGAGAGCGTCTGTTTGGCCCTGACAATCAACAGTGTGTAGTGCAATGTCATTCTCATTCTTCTGATTACTTGCATGCTTCCCATTTCCATTTCCAATTCCATTATCACCTCTGCATTCTGCATTATCCAACATGCCCTTCCTTCACATGCAATGAAACAGCAGCAAAAGACTGCTTGTCAGTGATGAAGGGAAGAGATACAACCTCGTCAGCCATTCATTCATGCAGTCAGGCAGTCATTCCGGTTTGCCCTTGCGGGGTTGATGCCTTCCTGCCGTCCCTGTCTTTCCCCTTGCATAATACTCTCATACTCGCCTCTAACACTCTCCAAAAAGAGGCGGAGTTTATATTTAATCTTTTTCCTCTTCCAAATCTGAATATGTCTATATCAGTTCATCTCCAAAGGCTGCTCGTCCTTCCTGATAATTCTGCAGAAGATGGCCTTTCATCTATTTATGTGGGACCCGTGATTGCATGATTAACGTTATCATTTATCATCAATAACCCTTATCAGTCTCTCTCCCTCAGTCCTTATCCTTATCTTCCCAAATCCAATCAATCGACTGCTTTTATTCCCTCCCTACATTAACAGCCCAGCCCTTCACATTCATTTATGTCTCTTCTCAAAAAACATAGATTTCACGATGAGGCCTTCTCGGAAATGCATCGAATTCTTCGCATATCTGGCGGCTTCCGGTCGTGCCTTTCCGCATCTTTATTGACCCATTCATGTTTTATGATACATAAATGGGAGGACTGATTTAGAGTTGAATCGATATGGAATCGACAGCCTTGCCTATCATCGAATTATCAGTCATTAAGCGATTTAGTCGTTGAATCGTTCAGTTAACAGTTTCTGTATCTGTTTCTGCAGGCTGCAGGGACGCCGTTCGACCCCTCTTTTCCCATCTCCTCTTCCCTTCTCCATCTTCGTTGATATGTCCTTCTATCGTTCCTTTCGTTTTTCTCTCTTCCGCTGCGCGATTCATTTCAATCTATCTCTTCTCCTCTCTCCTCTTGCTAGTTTTTCTCGGAGTTCTGTTCGCTTCTTCGTCTCCTTCCGATTTTTCGATTTGTCACAGTATTCGCTCTTTCCATTCCCCATTCATTCATTTATCGTTCCGTAGAGGCGCCTCACAGACTCAGCCAGAACATATGATTTTTAAGTCCCCAAAATTTATTCAAACCTGAATAATCCTTCAGACCTGATATAATAGAGTTCATTAAATAGTCCTCTTGTACCTGGGTTCATGCTTTCTTGTCTTGTAATATTGTTGTAACGTTGTGGGTCCATTGGCCGGTCATTTCTTCCATTCCTCCCCTTTTTTCGTTTGATGGATGGCCACCACAGTCCAATTCATTCAGCAGTTTCTTCATCAATTTTCATTGATTCCTCATTCTCCATCACGTTTGTTATCTTTCATCATTCTCCTCCACAGTTCCAGTGCAGCATTTCATCACTAGCAAATCGATTTGATTCCCTGGTTAGCTGCTTGTTGACAGCCGCACAGCCCTTTGTCCTCTCATCGATTCTCTCTGATTCGTCCTCGAATTCTGCTGAACGAACTTCTTCCCTTCTTGTTTCATCATGTCACTCTGTTCTATTCCTTATCATTCAACATTTTCATCGCTCGTTCTTTTGTAAACGAATTCTGCAATTACCACTTTCAATTCGTCTGTCGATTCTGTCAATCAGATCATTGTTAATTGCCCTTTATGTCCATTTTTGTACACCTCGTTCCTATTCTGGCGATGACAATGCTACGGGTCAAATTGTCATCGGCTTCTTCCTTTTCTTCGACGTTTCATATTACATTGACAAATGACAAATGGCGAATGGCGAATGGCGAATGATAATGTTGTTGTAAGACTTAGATTGTAAGATTGCAGATGAACAAGATGGAGTTTCCTGTGAAGCACTTCATGTGGACATTGGCTCTCTGCTTGGGTCTCCAAATTAGCATATCCTCTGCACACCCGGTATGTCGTTCCTGCACCAAGAACTGCTTCGCCAATCTGAATTCGACTTTGATCAGCAACAGGTAATCAATAAATCTCCTTTTCTTCTGTGAGTATTGTCTTTGATGTGTAAGCCATTAGCCATTACATTCCTCATTATTCATATTTCATTCATTATTCATTACAATTCTGGTGACAATCATTTTCTCATTATTTCTGCAACACTTTCACTCTGCAGTTGCATTGCTGCATTGCATCAGCATTGAATATTACAGTCGAACATTAGCTGCATGTCCTTTTTCTTCATTTACTTAGGCAGATTTACTTTTCGAACTGCCTAATTGGGATATGGGAGTTAGGCCGTTCGCTCGTAGTGAAAAGCTTCTGCATAAGTCTGTATGAGTAAAGCAACCTTCGACAAAGTGGCTTAGAGACTAGTGAGTATAAGACCTGAAGATCTAATGTCTTGCACTTTCTATACTTTCTCCAATTATCCACTTTACTGCAGCGGATTTGACCATGTCATTGATTATCTTTATCTATTTTTCTTAGCATTTATCATAGTTCTTGATGTTATCGGCGACAGATCAACTCAGGTCAACTTTGCAATAGTACGTCTGTGCAAACATAGTCAACTTTCGGTCAAAAAAGGCTGAAGATTGAGTGTGATGACGTGCCGAAAGAGAGAAAAACAGATATGGCAGCAAAACTGACAAACTGATAAGTAGGAGTTAGAAGAAACAGGCAGATTAATGACCGTGCGACGCGCAGGCGCCTTTTTGCTAGCACCTCTCCTGGCGATAAATCAACTCTCAAGGCGACTTGTGAAGTTAGACTCTGTTTAGTTGCAACTCTCTTCGAGGAAATCCATGAAGATCAGGGGTGGGACTCGAATAAGTTTAACTATTATAGGTAAATTTTTAACTGCCTCATTTAACTATGATAGTTCAAAGTTTACTGTCGTAATTTGTTAGGTTTTACTATAGTAAAACTCATTTGGGTCCACCCCAGCTTTGTTCTTCGAAAATCTGCATCTTTATCACTCGGTTTTATCGCTAATTGTTCCTGTCTCCCACAACCTCATTTATCATTTTTCGTGCTGCGCGAGAATCTCTGCTGTGTGTGTGTGTGCGTTTTTTTTTTTTATTTTATAAGTTTGATTTGTGGCGCTCGGCGAGTGTGAATGGAAAAAGATTGAAACAAATCGGAAGTCTCATTTGGAGAGACGGGTAGAAAATAGAGGAAACACAACGGATAATCAGATAGACAGAGCTATGAATTCCCGATATTAGCTGCAGAGGAAACGAAGTCTTTTGAAATACGGAAGACTAGAAAAAAAATCATTGATAATTTCTTGCGGCGGACTGCGCAGCGGCCTTGATACATAAATCAATGCGTCGATTCGTCGCAAATCCCCGCGATGAAATCGTTCGAACCCTGAAAAACACTCCGCGCAGTCTGGCTGACTGATGAGTAAAATTAATGAATGAAGCGATGCGATGCGACGCGATGCGACTAAGTTTTTCTAAATCCGCCGGAAGCCTCTCTCAATCTATCTCCTCTCCTATGAAATTGAGACTGAGACCAAAGAATCTGATTTTAAAAAGTCATCGAACGAACAGACACACCAAATTACAGCACGACTTCTGGAGAGGAGACGTCGACGGCAGACAATCTGATTTCGGAATTGCAGTCGAATCGGATAAAGCGAGCTGCAGGAGAAGTAGATGAGGGGGGCGGGGTGCTGAGACGCGCCTGCAACAGATTCCAGATCGAGGTATGCGTCAAGCAATGCACAACACACGCAATTCGACAGTACAATACACGATTCTGATTCAGATGCTGTTGATTCCGATCGCGATCGCTATGATGCCCATCGTTTTATGTTCGCTTTTTCTCTGCACCTGTTGTTGCGGCGAAAAAGAGGCTCGAGGTTCCAAAACATGCGTCGCAAAGTTTGGTCTTCATCGATTAAATTGCAGGCAAATTGCCCGACGATATCATTGCGAAACTTCCCATGGGTGTTAAAAGGAGGAGACTGCCTTCAGGTATAAGTTTCTGAAATACTTGATCTTAGGCTACAAGTTAGTTCATAGTTTATTAAAGTGCAACCTGTATTTCATGCTCATTTTTGTACAATTTCACAGAGTTTTGTATTAAAAGTGGGTGAGACTTGCGAAACGCCATTTAAAAAAAGAAGAAAAAACTGATTTTAATTCCAGAAGAGCTGGAATTGGAATTTGCTGATGGCTACGTGATGAGGAAGGACTCGGCCAAGACCAAGTTCGCCACTACAGTTTCTTACATCGAGGCCAGAAGGGAGAGCTTGTGGTCGACACAGTCTAGCGGTCCAAGCAGTCCTATTGAACGAAACGTACGAATTTGTTCAAGGATTTCGTTTAAACCTTATAAAATTTAGCCTGTAGTGCAAGAGGATTATGTTGAATTAAATAAAGAAGAAGGAAGGAATGAAAATGCAGGAAATAGTACAAATTCTGAACCTGATGAAGGAGCTATCAAGCGATCAGAAAAGCCCGGATCGATAAAGAAGACTCGATTCAGCGATACGATATCTGTGATTGATGTAGCTGCGCTCGGCAGACGGTAGAATTCGATAGAGCAATGCATTTCGTCTGATAGAGGAGTATTGTAAGTCGTTATCACCAATCAATATAAAATGTTATGCTAATTTCAGGCTCCTTAGATTCTATGATTTGAATATTAAATGATTCAATGACTCTGACTCCTGCACTGATCTCATGTAGTCATTCTGAAGCACGATCCCTTTTGTCAATCTCAGGACATTCTTCTGTTTTTCTCGGATCTTTTGTATAATTCCCCTAGAATCGTCGCCATCAATTTGTAAAAATGCGCTACTATTCATTTCCTATTCTTTTAGCCCTAAAATCTGGCGAATTTTACAAATTGATAGGGGTGATCTTCAGTGATTATACAGGAAGCCGTTTTCTTGTTGTGTTTTGTTCATATAAATGACAAATAGAGCTTCTTTCTTCCAGCAGTTACATTTGTTCCCTTCGATTTAAATGTCATTGGCTTTAATTCCCACCTTCCAAAGTCTGTTGTATCAAATGTTCTTTTCTTCTGCTGTTTATTTTCGCGTTTTGCTGCGAGCAAAAGTCAGATTCGATTCGGGTTTTCGTTTTATCGAACATTTATTGCCAAAACTTATGTGAGAGAAGAGTGTAATAAAGAATTATTTCAACACAAAGTTTAACAACGAGATGAATGAACTGAGATTACTGGGGATTGGGACGGTGGGATCTGAGTCCATAGACAGGAGCGTACACTCTGACGGGGGCTCTGTTCCTGATCCAATCGGACAGAGTCGAGATGACGCTTGCATTGTCATCGTCATCCTCGCTCTCAAGGTCAGGCACACTGTCTGCGCCTTCATCGCTCAAGTGCTCTTCGTCGTGCAGAGTCATGAAGGACGAATTGTCCTCGCTGCCACTCTCCTCACCCCCCTCATCGAAACTTTCCTAAATCGAACAAAATCAATAAACTATCGATTATTTCAAGTTGCCTACAGTGAGATCTTCCTTGTACTCGTCCATATAGGCCGTGCAGAAGACGAACTTCTTGTCGTCGTCTTCAGCAGACGCAGAGACGACATTCTGCTCCTTTACCTTTTCTGACAGTTCAGCAACGAATTTGTTCATTATCTGCACGCGTTGCTGATGAGATTCGTTCAAATTCTCGATCTCAGCGCATTTCTCTGAAAATCGTCAACTTGAATGCCTCCGATCCAAATTATTCCTGACCAGAATAGCGCTTTTTGAAGTGGGCGAGGTCCTTGGCGGTCGTGTTGTAAAGCTCCTCGAGTTGGCCAATTCTGGTCTGCTTATCGCATCTGCACTCCGCTCCATTCGCATTCTGCACCTGATTCTGCTGCACCAGACCAGTCAATTCCTGCATCGATCTCTGAGTGTCTGAAACCAAGCATTGGGATTTCTGTAATTTGATCAATTTGTTGCACCTCTGATCTGGAAGAATGTCTGTTTGATGCCGAAGTCGATGTTCTCGAACATCCGCGTGAGTTTGCCGACCTCGGTGAGCTGCGCCTGCTCCCTGTACTCCTGCAGCTGTTCTCTGAGGGACTTGTTCTGGTCGAACATCTGATTGAATGTCTCCTGCCAATTGTCGCAGGTCCTCTCGAGCTCTACAGATTCAATTTTGATCAGTTTTATTTTTAAATTTCTTACCATTTGCATAGCTCTTGAGCTTCTGATTTTCCTCGGCGACTTTGTCGACTTCCATCCCCTCGAACTGTGCGATCTTCTCGCTCAGATTGCACAACTCCAGCTTCAGACGAGAAACCTCTGCCTCCTTCTCTGAAATCATCAGTTTTGCTAAAAATCGAAAATTTCAATCATACCATCATTTAGCTTGCTGAGATAGATAATTCTGTCAGCGTAAGCCCTGGTCCTGTCCTTATACTCATCTCCGTGGACATCCACCTTCTGCTGCAGTTTGTTAGCCCTCTCTTCAGATTGGAACAGTTTCAGTTTGCAATCCCTAATCTCTTTCTGCAACTCCGTTTCCTTCATCTTGGCCAGATCCTCATGCAGCTTGGCATTCTAAAGTAAGGTATTGGGGCTTATCAAACCCAAAAAATTCCCTACCATTTTGTACTGCTCGAACTGCTGAGAGATCTGACGCAACTTCTCCAGAAGGCTCTGATCGAAGAATTGACGATTGGACTCCATGGTGAAAATTTTGAAAATAGAAAATAATCACCAGAACTACACGAATTTAGAGTATAAATGACTTGACCTATCGAGATTTTCTCCTTTTATAGCCATAAAATGGTCAGTTGCTTCCACCTGCTCCTTCAAAATATGAAGGGTGGTCAGAATATCGAGCAATTCGATCAACTCACATACACATGCGCATGCAGGTTGTCAAGGATCACAGAATAACACCACTTTATTATTACTTCTGGCAAAGAGTATTGACCCGCTGACTAACATTATCGAAGAACTGAGATCTGAGATTAAAGGATGATGCCATACTAGGCTTAGGGCACTCGATTCGTCAGCAGATAGGCTTTAGGAGGAGAACAGTACAGAGATTCATTGTGATGACCCATTCGGAGACTGCATAGAAGTCCTTGAACACATGCAGCATCACAGGCTGGAGTAGCAGAGCGGAATGAATTCCTAAATTATTGGACTGATGCACAAGTTCTTAGCACGCCCCTATAACTTCCTTCATATCCCACGAATCAAAATGGGCCTTTCGATTAGTACCCTTAGCGTATGGGCTTTTAAAACATATACTTTTTGGAGAGGTGTCGGTTCCATGATGCTAAAAATGAAATCCAGGTAAATTATATACCATTTAGAGGCACTAGTTGATAGACTACGATCATACAAAAAATTTAAACCTCAAATGCGGCAATGCGCTCTTTGTGTGTCAGAACGAAAATTTGAGATACTTTCGGAAAATCGATTCCAGAATTTTATGGAGTGAGAATTTCTGCATAATCGTTTCGCAAAAGTCACTCAGGATTAACAGAGCAATCGATTGGTACCAAATGTAACTTGGTTTGATCGCTTTTGAAAATTTCGATTTTTCACGTAAGGGGGACCCGCAATTCGTAAATGACGAGACCTATCTTTTCTCACACTATTTCCCTCTACTTTCCTTTTCTCCCTTATCTTTAACTATAGGTCTCGTCATTTACGAATTGCAGGGGACCCTTACGTGAAAAAATCGAAATTTTTAGATGTGTCGGAAATGGAACAAATTGAATATCATTCAACTCGGCATCGTGCTAAGTAATTTATATGAAGATAGAACCCAAAATATTTGATCTAGAAGCTTCTGGAATCGATTTCCTGAAAGTACTCAAATTCCAATTCTGACACGCAAAACGCGCATTACTGCATTTGAGGTTTAATTTTTTTTTGTATAATCGTAGTCTATCAACTAGTACCTCTAAATGATATACAATTTACCCGAGTACTTATGTTTAACATTACGGAACCGACATCTCTTTAAAAAGTATATATTTTGAAACCCCATACGCTAAGAGTACTAATATCGAAGAGTCCATTTTGATTCGTGGGATATGAAGGAAGTTATAGGAGCGTGCTAAGAACTTATGCATCAGTTCAATAGCATAAATCGGTGAAGATCAGCTTTTCTACTTCGTAAAGGTATTCCGAGTAGAAGTCTCTGTATAGAGTTGATTGATCAGTTTATTCCACGAGTTAGGGCTCAGATCGAGCAATCCATATTCCTCTTTTGCAGAATAGAGCTGACTCCATTCAGGATTATCGTTTGCAGTCGGATACTTGTACAGATCTGTCGTGTAGACTTCGAAGTTCGAAGGTGTCTGGAAAAATTATAAGTAGAGAGCGTAAGCAAATTTTCCATTACAAAGATAAAGGTTCAGCATGAATTTTCTATAAAACCGTTAAGCTGGACAAGCACGTAACAGAAAACCTAATGAAAATAGATAAGTGCAACTAAAGATATGGATTCCTGAAGACGACCCTCCGAAAGCCCCTTTCGCAAACAAATTTTCGTCAAGCGAAAGGCGTGTGCCCTCTATCTATAAGCTTCAGAAAGTTATATAAATACAACGTTACATAGCGATTGGAAGCATCCAGTGTATAAATTCGATATGCGGGATTCAAATTCGAGTATGTAGTTACTGAAGGAGCTGCGTAGCCGACCTAAACATTCGTAATCCCTAGAATAATCTACTTTAGCTTACCGAGACTGGTTTCGAATTCACATCGTCCATGTTTTCATAGAAAACGATGAAGAAATCGTTGTGATCGTGGCCGAAGTATTGCGCGGTGATTGTATTGGCGAATCTAAGATAAATTTGTCGACTTTTAACAACGTTTCTAGATACACTAACCTCTGGACGACCCTATAGTAATTCCTAGCCCATCCTTCAAGACACTCCCCGTCTCCAGGGGGTATATGAGCCATAATGTGCACGGCATCCCCGGATTTCTCTGATGCATACAATTCACGAACCAACCAACTCATCGTGCCATCGGGGTCGCTTTGATTCAGATACAGGAAACTTAAGAAAATCATTTTTTAGAAAATGCTAGGTTTTTATACAAGTTTGTCGTTTCGCAAAATCCAGTATTCAGCGAGATAAGCTTAAGTCCTGGAGCCATCATAGTCGAATAGGAACCCATTCTAAATATTAGAGTTTTTTCGACAATTGAGATTCGTCATGACTTCGCGGCCCTTTCTTGGGTTTTTCGCGAACGCTATTTCTGAAGGGGTTAGCAAAAAAGAGTCGCGAAGGATCCATGTTGCCATTCTTTCTGGCTTATAACAAATTCCATACTTGTTAATTTGTCTGGTGGTTACATTGCCCTCCACCCACGGACTACTCATGTTCTTCAATTGATTGTAGAGCCAGGTTGGCCAGAATCGTTCTTCAACAAAGTGAGGGGCGAAACTAGAAAACTTTATTATTTTTAAAAAATTCCGCAGCAATCTGACCTATTAACGGGTACTCCTTCGTGGTTTCCCAATGACCAGTAAGTTGGTGTGGATGGGAAATATTTAACAATCAAATTCTGCAGTTTCCTCAGTACAACCAAATGCTCATCTTCGGAATATTGCCAATCCACGTGGTTTATGTAGTCCCCTGTCAGAATAATTGCGTCTATCTGCAATTTATGTGCGTTTTAGGTCTTTTTCCCTAAAATTTATACCTGATGACTCTGAGAGATATGCTGAAGCATATGTTCCACAGTCCAGGGTGGAATGTCGCAGTCTGCAGCCGTCCCCCAATAGCCGGCCTTTTGAGTGGGTTTGCCTGCGACGATCAGCTTTTTAATTTGGGTTATTGTACTCTAGTTCTCTTACTCGAATTATCCCTGCAGCAGACAGGCATCGAGCACTGGGCTTCTGAGCCTGGCAGATATTGGAAATCCACATGGATATCGGTCAATTGAAGTACTCTTAGATCCTTCGCGTTAGATCTGGAGGAGTATCTAATAGGACGGGATTTTCGGGGGTTATCTTTGGGTTTAGGTGGTAAGGTAACGATCCATGCAGCTCCTTCTGGATCTGTCGAATCAGCGCACTGCGGGAGTAGATAGCCACAGGCAACAGAGGGCTTGTGTCGAGTCAGCCTCGAGAAGACGTACATCGCTTCGTCCTAGAATTGAGCTTCTTATATTTTCACAAACCCCTTGCAACCTATCCCCAGTATATTTTCAGAGCAAAGTTCTGTCTCGAAATTATCATCTGTCAAAAAATTCACTTTTGCTATCCGGTTTCATAACTGATTTTGCCCTTGCGACCTACTACCCCTAGAGTTTCTGTTCGTCTGACGAAATTTCTCCATGATCTGTGCATAGCACAAAAGTGTGAATAGCAAAACACACCTTGAACTGGCCGGTGATTCCTTCACAAACGATCGAGGGGTGTTTTGCGATGATCTCACAGATCCACTGCGCTGCTTTCAACACAGCAAACTCCGAGTAGAATGCCACACTTAAATTTCATAAAATTGGGAACAAAATTAAATTTATTGCATGCCTAACAGCTTCCATAACTCCAATGCAGGCAATACAGGTCACGTCGTTTTCAGTGGATTGAAATTTCTCTACAAATCCCTGTTTTCACTAGTTAATCATGGAATTTCAAACCTTTATAAGTCTTAGATTTGGATAGACACAAAATTGGCAGGAATATGAAGAGAGTTAATGAATAAAACCGCATGATTCTTGATAGTTTATAGAAATGAATTTGGTGAGTCACACCACAAAGACATTCGATATCGAATAAAAGCGACGAGGAGAGAGGTGAAATGTGACCTCACGAGACGCACAAAACATAGGGGAAAGCGTTGCTCTAAGCAAATTGACATCGATCTTTTCTGACTTTTGAAACCAATCATATCAAACCATCAAATGATCAATTTGTTGTAGATTAGTCCTCATAAAATATTTATTCTTTGTTTCATTATATCTGAGTTTTATCCTTTATTATTGTCTAAGTGGATTTAAAATTAAGTTTAAATAAGATTTATGAATTTTCAGATTGAGAGAAAGGACCTGAAATGCAATTTAGCGTTTTGTGGAGAATACCCGTCAGTTGACATATGAAATATAGAAGTTCTCATAGAATAATAAATCTTTGACTAGACCTATATCGAATATCTTTGAATCTCTGAATGATAAATCATCTTCAATCTAGGCATCACAAATTCGAAACCATTAGAGCTAAAGTCGGATATATCATATCTGATTGAGATAAAGAAGACTTGATGGCTAAACTGGCAAACTCATGGGTAACCGGGATTTAGTTGAGTGAGTGATATCTGATGAACCGGGCTAGAGGGAAAACGTAAGCAATTTGAATGAAAGAGAAAGAGGTAGAAGTGAATATAGGGAGATTTTGAAGAGCATTAGACTCTTGACCGATTTAGGCAGTCCTTTATGATCTAATGTCTTCCATCCAACGCATCCAGGTACTTGTAGTCGATTATTCGTGGAATTAATGTATGTCGTATAGGCAGAAATAGGAAGCACACCACGGGGAATATCTGAAGAAAAAACCATTGGTTTTTTTTTTAAAGATTTTGACGATTTCTCATGATTTACCATTTCAATGAATGGATATGGGCTGAAGCCGAATCCGCAAAGAATGATCAACTGCAACAATTGGCAACCGGTAAACAGATGCACTTTCCGTTGGGGGACTTTTCTAAAATTAAACTTCAAAAGTATTGGTTTTTGGGTAAATGCTACCTGATATAATGTGTAGGAGGATAGGCAGATTGTTCTGTGATCAACAACAATAGTCTCTCAAACATTTCATTTCCTGATAGTGACGTTAAAGCCATGTAGAGGAATCTTAAGGAATTTTTTTTAAAATGATTATTAAAAACAAACAAAAAACATACAATCCATGAAGTACTGAGGTCGGGATGAGTTGTAGAGGATACGGTAGCAGGTAAAATGTCGATAGAAGTATCAAAACATGGGCAATTAAACTGGCCAGTCTTGTTTCCCTGACATTCATGATGACTTCGTGGACATGTCCTTGGGAGACACGCTCTTCGACGTCGGCCAGAGCCCTCAGATGGAGTGGGGAGTGGGGCAGAGCGCCGTGCATCCAAGGCAAGCCAACCATCGACAGAAACACGTTCAGAATTGCCACAACAAACAGATCCAGACTCTGGGATGACCCTTTCTTGAGTCTAAAAATGACAAGCCTAAAATAAATCAGTAAATTAAAACTGACTTGTTTTGTGAATTGTTGACAATTGCAGAAGTGATGTTTTGATCGATAAAAAACAGGAAGGATAAAGAAAATCCAAGTAGAAGACAGACGAAGTAGGCAACGAGTGGAAGATTGAAAATATCCGCGATTTGCACCGTAGGGAATTCCAGGCGCATTTTGAATCGGTCCTCTGAATCAGCGTTCATCATTTAACCCACGAAGATCAGCTTCAGGTTTCTTACTTTCAATGTCAGAGAATGCATATGAGCCGAGGAAAGACATGATTAGGACTGAGGCTGGGAGTGCGTAGTCCGCTAGCCATTCTCTTCGAGATCTCGTCAGATATGGGGTCTAAAACTCATAATATCATTTATAATAAAAATAAAAATAGAAATATAATTTTAATCAACCTTTCGAAAATTATAAAGGAAAAGTCCAAGCCATAGGGTGCCGAACATCAATAGCATGTAAAGTATAGAGGTATCCCTTCTACATTGCAAATGTGGAGTGCCTTCGAGCAATACTTGTTTTCCACCCTGGAAAGATTAGAATAAAGCTATCTTCTTGATGAGCGTTGTTACGATAGAAAGAGCCTGAGATATATTGCCAATGATGGAGACTGGATCAGATCCGTTTTTGTAATGGTCCAGTGCTTGGGTAGCTGTCTGAAGTACCAGCGCTATGTGATCACATTCATTGTAGTACATCTTGAAATCTGAAGGAATATGCTAATTGCTAGAATACTGATTATTCGACTAACTATTACTGATGGCCCGTATACTCTCGACTGTAAATGCTATCGCTATAAATAGGGAGAACATTTCCTCAGCGGATCTAGAATTAAATGTAAGAATAAGAATATTTTTTAATAAAATAATATTCACCTTGTGGCTAATTTCATTAAACTACAAAGTTCAGTGGCCGAGTACAATATTAGGAACACTTGACAGCATATCCCCACACAAGCATACATCGCTAGGAAATCATAACCTAATTCTTCCGATATTTTATGGATCACTGAAATAAACACTTGAATTTTCAAGGAAAACCAAATCTTTACCTTTGATATAAATAGCTAAAGGAACCGTAGTTAATAGAATGATCATGGGTTGACCTCCGAATAAGGAGAAGAATATGCCCCCTACCGCCTGAGCCATGATTACCTTACGAACATCTTAAATAAAACGAATGAGGAATTTTAAACTTAACTTATAATTACTTATAGCTCCCTTCGTATTGTCATCGTTCAGCACTCCGAAAGCAATGGCAGGAAGCAAACAGGCGAAGTACAGGAATACAATTGTCGATAGTAGCTTCTGAATTGTCTTCGGTCCTTGGATTCCATCGATGAAATCTGATGGGTAGTGCTTTATTCGACGAGAAAACTCCTCTCTCAGTCCGCGAAATGGATACCACGCATTCGGTCCGAACTAAACGCAATTACTCTAAGTTTTAGTGCATTCTTTGAAGCCATACAATTTGTTCTTTAGCCTGACTCAGATGAATGGAAGTCTTCCGTTCTCGCCATTGATTCTGATCGACTGCGAGTTCTTTTGCAGCTGATAGCAAAGTTGATCTTCAAATTGAATCGTCATTTTTATCAAAGATCTCCGACAAGCTACCTAAATTGTTCGACATTCTGAGCCATCACCAATCTCTGTCTGATTTCCATATCGGCAAAAAGTGTGGCGAATGTTCTGCTCGTTTCGAGCGCAGTTTTCGTTCCCTTAGCCCTGCTGGGTGCAATGACGATGATGATGAATCGCAGATCCTGCATCGTTCGGCCCAAATTGGTTGGATGGGACAATCGCGCTATGGCCACATGTCTGTGCTGAACAGAGTTCAGCATGCATCTGAAAAAGTTTCTATTATTATTTCTCATTCTAAATCCGAGTCCTCGTTATCCCGCCCCCGCATTTTGAGTAGCTTCCCTTCCCAATCTGCTCACTTTCTTGCTTGGCCCCCTGTCGTTTCTCTCTCTCTCTCTTTCAATGCCTTTCCCTTTCCATTCCTAATGCAATGCAATGCCTCAAATCAAATAAGAGCATTCGTCGAGTGCACCCAAAGAAGAGCTGCGGGATTCTTGAAGAAGTTGGGAAAAAGATTTGGATTCAGAGATTCGAGGGGAAATCCTCTAGAGGAAGAAGGAAGAGACTTACAGGGCACAAATCCAGGTCTGGTCATAGTCGAAAGTGCCTCCCACAGTGCCCGTAGTGCATATCGATTGGACTGTCCGCGATAATATGTGAACTGAAAGTGAAAAGCTCGTGATCTCCGTTGATATTCTTATCGTTCCTACATTGATTAGCTGCATCCTGCGTGAAGAGCACAGATCGGACCTGTTCCGAGGTGAATTCGGGCTCCTGAATGTCCATTTCGTGGATGATCCTGCAATTTCACTCGCTCATACTCCTTTTCAGTCCATTCCATTTATCCTCGTTCTTTCAGGCCTGCATTTAGCCCGCTGTCCCCCTCTGCCCAACCCACACACACATGTTTTTGTTTGCCTGCCAGAGGCCTGAGAATTTCCGTCGCGATAAAAATATCCCTATCTCATCCACAAACAAATAGCAAATTATGCTCGGGGCCGTGGAGCAATAGGGCAGTCATCCGAACTCCACCCATTCAATTCATTCCGAGGGAATCTCGGGCAATTTGAAGTTGAAGACGATTTTTCTGCATATCGATTACGCGCTATGTGCTATGCGCTTTATTTGGCGAGGGCAATTATGAGTGAAGTTGAGACTCTGCAAATGGCATGTGCATGGAAAGCAGAAAGAGGACAAGTTAATATTCTCGAGTAGATGAAACAGAAACAGAAGCAGCGCAAAATGACTGCAGAATCAAAGAGTCTATTGTTGTGTGGAGAAGAGCAGCGGGCCATGCAATGCACCAATCGGAAGAACGGGTTTGGAACCTTTCAAAGCTCATCGATCAAGGAACCATCTGATTCCAGACTTACTTCGCAAAAATCTCCTCCAAACTGGTCTCCTGTAAATCCAGCAGAAGTACGGCCTTGTTGAGCAAGTGATCGATGTCCATCGTGGCACGAATCTCTGATCCAAAATCCTTCATCGGGATTTTCTCATGTTTCGCGTACATCAGCGTCACATTGTCGTATTCATCTGAAAAAGCTGATCCATCGAGAATTCATGATGTTTGATCGGTTTTCTGTAGTTTTAGCTCAAATTGAAATGCACAACTCGTATAACTTACTGCCTGCATTGCTCCAGGACAACGTATCGAGAGGTGGGGTATCAGAGTCGAACTCCCTGTCTTCTAGCAAATAGGGAATGCTTCCAATCTGTGACATGGTCCTACTCGGACTGCCTCCCCTTGGAGAGCCTCCCGAGGCCCTTCTCCTGTATCTCTCGACCTCTTGCAGACTCTTCATCGACAGCCACGACACTCTCTTCGTCAGCATCTTCTGCTTATCGGTCACTCCGATGGGCGTGCCAGTGGACGGTGTGGTGCTGTGCGGCTGACTGTCCTTCCCACTCCCAGTTTGGCCTTCCATGACCAGGGTGGGTTGAGAGGCCCTTCTGGGGAGAATAGGTCTGAATGCGATGCAGGGCGCGGCTCCAGTGTACGTGTTGCTAGTCCTCCTCTTTTCGTCTATGTCCAGGGAAATCTTCCTCTCCTGACAGAATGTCATGGTTGTACCACAATTCAATGGACAGCAGCATTGCTCGACACCTTGAATTCTGTCTTCCTCGGGCACATACAATAGCGTATGGCTGGTTCGTCGTCGTTCTGGTTGCCCTGTGGAATTCTGCATCTGCCCCTGGTTTGTAGTGGAGTTCATAGGCGGACTGCTGCTGGTGACCATCTGCTTGACTCGCGTTGTTTTGGTTCCATTTGGCCCGTCCTGTGTGACGATGACTTTGACGTGACTACCTTGGGAGGCTGGTTCTGTGAATGTCGACTGGGACTGGGACATAGCGGAGTGGGATGATTCGATTGGTTATGGGGCATTCATGCAGTGATGCAGTAAGTCAGATTCGAGTGTAGGGATTCTGGAGCATTTCCTCAAAGTCGATGTGAGTCGATGCTAATGTGCTGGAGAGTATGAAAGAGAGCTTTTCCCTCTTCCCTCTCTTCTCTTCTCTTGTTTTGGCAGTTCTTTTCCCTTCCCCTTCCTTCCCTCTGAGTGCAATTCGCAGTCTCTCTTTTCTTCTTCAATTTGCCGTCTCTTTCCCTTTGCCTGCTTCAGCTTCAGCTTTTCATGACACCGACCACGCCCCCTTTTCCCTTCCTTCTTCCCACTGCCTTCCTTCAATCCATCTTCAGTCAGCTAACTTTTTACTTGCTCTCGATTGTCCCTGCATTCTTGCATTCCTGCATATATGCACATATGCACATCGATCATCGGCAACTCTACTGACAAACCTATCAATTTATGACCAGTCATTCAATGAATTAACATATCCCACTTTGAATGTGTGCATTTCAATTTGAGCATATCTACCAATTTCCATTTCATCTTTTCATCATTTTTGATGAGGGAAATAAAAAAAAACTGAAAACAGCTATGCGCAGCATTGCTGTATCGCTTCCGGCGGAGAAACAAAATTGAAGAGAAGACAGGAAGCGGGCTGATTAATTCAATAGGGCTTACACCCCGACAGAATGGACGTGTAAGGAAGAGACCACGAGAAAATGAGAGGTTCATCAAATTAGACAAGGGAAATAGTAAACGAGTCCCAGATATGACAGAGATGCAGAGAAATGAACATAAAATGTGAGGGTGGATTGGGAAGATATAGTAGAAATAGATGAAAATGGCTGAGGCAAAAGCGGCTTGTCGAGGGGATAAATATGCCAGCCCAGGAACAGAACAGAAAATATGCGAAACGGGGACATTGTTGTTAAAATTGAGACGAAAGAGCAGAATACACCAAGTAGAAAGACTATAAAATTTAGGACCCATTGTAAAATTCGTCTACTTTTCCATGAAATGACATTTGGAAATGTTTTATTTGAACCCACCATTTCCATCGTCGAATTCGTGCAGCGAATCATCGTCCAGAACATAGACGTGGCTGTGTCTTCGTTCGTCCAGAGGATTACCAGATTCGTAGGAATGAATCGTAGCTGACGTGGCCGAGGTGTGGATCATCTCTGCAGAGGACTTAGGTCGTCTCATGGCCCTTCTGGGCGTTGTTGTGCCTGAAGCCACTGTGGCTTCGCTACCGTTAGACCCACTCGCATCAGAATCGTGTCTCCTCCTCCCGGCTATCCTGTTCGATTTGCAGACAATCGCCCCATCGTCGCTCGTCTGCTGATTCATCCCCGTCCTCCCGTTAGATCTCCCGATCGTCCTCACAGTGAACACTCGGCCCTTGCCCGTACTGATAGCCGTCGTACTGGTATATCCCGAGCTGGGCAGTGTCCTCTGCTGCTGCTGGTCGATGTCCTTGTCGAGGGAGGACTCGCTCGCAGTTTCTGTGGCGAACGAGGTTTCCGACGCGAATTTCCTCAGCTTCCGATCAATGATAGACTTGGCGCAGTTCGGAGCTCTGAATGTCAGCGGTGCTGACGGAGGGTCCGAAGGGCAGTCTTCCTGTTTATCTGATTGGTTCAGCGAATATTCAGCCGTTTCCTCAGCAGGCAGAGTTGACGATGACATTTTCTCAATAGAAATATTCACGAAGATCAACTATGAATGCATCATGGATAGAATAATTGAACTGAAATTAGATGGTCTTCACAACAAATTCGAGTGGAAAATCGAGAAACGCGAAAATTTTAAAAGTGATTAAATTCGCCCAACAAGAAGGCAAAGAAGTAATGGAAATCGAACTGAGAAACTCTTCTCTTTCCACATACATAATTACAGTCATTAGAGTTGGGGGAGTACTTATTTTAATGAACTAAATAAGTGGATAAAGTTTGCTGGGGCTGTGGGCTGTGGAGACAGCAGCTAGTAAGCGGAAACTATTTATGAAAATTATCTGAAGGAGCTTGAAGGCCTGGGCAGGAAGGAAGAATGAGGGTTTTATATCGGAAGGAGGAGAAGCTGAGATCTGAGTGGATTAAAAGATCGAAGTGGGGGAAAGTAAGCAGATAAGCCTAAGATGGGAGGAATAAATGGCCGATAAAGTGTGGGTGGATATTTGGGAATGCAAAAAGTGCGGAAAGGACTGCAAATGACTGCTCTCCACATGATTCTGCATTTTCTGCTGTTTCTGCCAACTTTCAGCCTTCAGCATTCAGAGGCAGTTTTGACTCTATTTTGCCATTGTCCTCCTCTCAGGCTTTTCGCTCCAAGTTTTCTCTTTGACCTACAAATTATTCTATTCTTGCAGCCTTTCTTCCAGTTCAAATGGCACAAAAACTCTCAAAAGCTTGAAAACTCACAAAGTGTCACCCAAAAGTGATCAAAATGATTAAAATCGTTTGAAAACCAGCAATGAGAGATGATCTTCACTGAGATAATATGGCTATTATGATAGAAAAGTGATGGAAAATGAATGGATCAAATAGAAAATTACGTATAAAAGCTGATCTTCCTCAAATTAATCAAAGCTCTGATGTATCAAACTATATGATGTTGAATGAAATGGAGGAAGTGGTAGACATGAAGCAGAGTCTCTGCTGCAACTTACTCACATCATTCGACTTGTGCATTTGGACTTGCAAATGCGAATGGCAGACAGACTCTGACACACACTTCTTCAGTCATTCATTCTTTCATTCAAAAAGTGAAAAAGGGTCAGAAAAGAATATCTTTCGAGATTCGAGATTGAAATCGGATATATGGCCAGCCTTCACAAATCCAGGCAGTTTTGGTTTCTCTTTGCTCTTTTCGCTTTGCGCTTTTTCTACTTGACTTTTCCTCTCATTCTTCTCTCGCAGAAGTTGTCCCTCGGCCGGCGATTAACACAGGAAATAAATACATCGACATAAATTTGGCGGAAGAGCCCATGGAACTGAGAAAATCTCGAAAGAAGAGAGGATATATGAGATCGCGGATAAAGTGGGAAATAAAAATAGGTAATGCCTGAAAAATAGACAGACCGAGCAGACAAAACAGACGGCCTGAAAGTGAGGGTGTCAGTCAGATAGTGAGAGGGGAAGGCGTGAAATTAAACCTGAAGATGGACAAATTGCGAAGAATGAAGCAGAGAATGGAATGGGAAGAATTAATTGGGGGATGATAGAGGGAAATAGAGCGAGATAGAGAAAAAAGATAGAGCTGCGTATTGATGCAAAGAAGTAGGCGGTCAAATTGAGTTAATGAGCAGAGAAAAATCGCGCCTCTAGCAGAGATGGCTGTAAAACACATGCTGCGAAGCACAAGTCTTCCGAATTTGTGAGTCCTCTTCCTGCCTTCTCCTCCCTTTTCAAGCATCAAGCCCCAAGCTTCTTCCCACCACATTCTTCCATTGTCACTCCATCTTTCTCTCTGTGCTCATAATTCATTCTCTCTCATTCTATTCCCAGAGAAGTAAATTTATAAATGTGTAGACAAGTGAAAAATTCGCTCGTCCATCGAACCATTGAATATGCCAGTCGGTCGGCGCGCGCAGAAATTATCTATGCGCAAGCCGATATAAGCAAAATATATGTGAGGCGATTCGGGGATTAATGGATTTCTGAAATTCCCGGATGTGAATTTGGCAGTAGAAAAGTTGTGCTGGAAGATATGGACTAATGACAGGCAAATATGCTGCTCGTCGCAATTGAAGCGAAGCGGATATGTGGCAAAATAAGAAATTTGGATTTGGGATGGGATGAGAGGGGGGAGAGAAGGAGATGAAATATATTGGATAGAAAAGGATATTTGGAATCCTGACATAGAGTAAAGAAAGGCTGAGAGAGAAGTGGGAAAATCCCTTGAGAGGTAGAAGAAATGGACAGAGTACCGAGTGAATGAACAGTGAACAGAACAGGGCAATTAAAGTATGAAAAGCGAGGTGTTTTTGAATGGCTAGGAACTGGAATGTTGTTGCAAAAGCGGAAAGCTCTGAGGGCAGGGAGGGACTTCTCGAGAAAGAGTGAAATGCAGCAATGCAAATGACTGGAACTTGCACACAAAGCAGCGGCAGCAGCAGCAGCAGCCAAGTTACTGACGGAGAAAGGCGAGGAGCGAAGAGATGAAGCTGCGTGGGAATTCTGCCTGGAAAATAGATAGAGAGGAGAGGTATCGATAAAGGCTGAAGTAGTGACAAATCTGCAGTTAATGTAAAATCATTGACTTCAATACTTTTCACTAGTTATGCAATAGATCGTGAGGTAAGTGACGATAAGAGAAATTTAACCTAAAATATGGGGCAGAATGCGAAGATCATCTTGATGCTACACTTGGTCATAGTGCTTTAAGCCGTCCGGCGTCATTTTTTCAGGAAAAAACTGTTATAACTTTTTATCTATGCATTACTTTAAAAATATTTCTTTACTGAAAAATTATTAAAAATATCCCCGACAATATAAACGGAGAAGATTTTCAAAAAATTGAATGTAAAATTAGAAAGAAAAAAAAAACGATTTTTGAGTCAATTTTTAGAGGGCTTCGTTGGACAAGGCAAAGAGGGAGCAAAGCACTGTGTTGACCTACTATGCCTCTTACCTATCCCTTAAATGGCAAGCGCTACATGTGCGCCATACCTAGTTAAGTTTACAAATCGGGGCGGTTATTGTGAACTGATAAAGTATGGAAGGCTTTAGAATCCTGTCCCATTCTCTATGCTTTGGATTCAGATTCAGATAGAGAGAATTAGGAATGCTGTTAGGCTGTTAGATTACTCACTGCGAGAAGAGTGTAGCACAATTGAAATACAGGGACAATGCAATAATTGAAAAACACAGCAGAAGCAGAAGCAAATCCACTTGGAATTCAAATTGGAGAACAGAACTTGGAAGGAGTTTGTGAAGGAATTGGATGGACCAATTGAAGAGGGCTAATTCACTTGCACAACATCGGGGAGACGTAAGAAAATGCACGAATTGAAGACAGGATTGTCAAATTTCGAATTTGAGGGGGATCAGATCTGGGCAGACTTTGAGTCAGAACGAAAGTTATGGGGGCGGGAGTACGCAAGATAAAAGCTTTCCATAGAAAACTGGTATTGGGTTGTTGCACAAGTTTTGATCAACTTTTTAAAAACTTAATCAAAGCTTATGCAACGACCCAATACAATACGATTTCAGTCGAATGTTTTGATTTAAAGGAAGTAAAATCGAAAAATTTAGCTTAATCTTTGCCTGTGTATGAGAAAGATAAATACATTTGTTTTAAACAACGAACGCGAATGCAAGGCGAGAATGAGTGGAACGAGACAATTTGTGGAAGTTTGGAAAATCAACCAGAAATTCTCGAGAAGCATTTGGCAGAAGTCGGCCTTGTGCATTCTGCATTCGGAGCTTATGCCGCGCGATTCCATTCCTGCCATGTTTTATTCGATTGTGTGAATTGGTTGGAGGCCGCGCGGCAGGGCACAAAATGTGAATGTGAAGAATCAAGAATTGACAGAGGAAGTCGAAAACGAAGAAGAAATATTCAAGGAATGCCAGTGGGAAAGTGGGATTATAGAGAGGCTCTGAGGAGATATATGAAATCCATATCCGGGAATAGGGAAATTAGGAAGGTAAGTTACAAATGGACCTGAGACAAGAAGGGGAGGCCAGCTAAGGAATGTGTGAAGAGAAAGGGGCAAGGGGAATGCGAAGAGCTTGGAGAGCTTGGAGAAGAAGCCTGAAGCTGAATGCCTCATCTGATTATGCAGATAGAGCCGAGACACGGCAAGGAGAAGAGAAAAAATGAGAAGCAGAGAAACAGCGATAAGTCTGCCGGAAGCGACCGGTAGAAATGAGATGGTTTTTGAGGAAATCGAATAATTTCTGACCGATGTCGACATCGTCGTCATCGAAGGGGCCGTCCATGCAGGAATCCGGCTCCGAATTGATGCTGGCCACAGAAGGACTCGTCCTGCCCGAAATGGCCGGCACTCGCAGGTAGCTCCTCGAGCCGAACATGTCCAAACGGTCGTCTGAAATTCGACATATTACTTAATTACTTCATACATAAATTCTTCAGAATATATGTTGCATTATGAGCATGGACATATAGACCTAGACTCGAGTGCATTGCATTACTCTCCGAAAAAAGTCATTCTCCTCGCTTCATTACCTTCCTTTTCACTTCCACCCCCATTGCAATGCTATAATTTGTGGTGGTAAAAAATTCATTATTTCCGTAAAGATTAGCTTTATATACTGGAAATTGAGTACAAAAATGCAGCTTTTCGATGAAGATCAGTTTTATTCGCGAGAATTGGATAGAATTTCTACCAAAATGGACTCCATGTCGATGTTTCCTCCTGAGAGAAGGCAGAGTGCCTGTCCTTCTCAGAGGGGTGTGTGTAGGTTTTTTGGATGCCTTGACGGATGTGGCTCTCTGCATCCTGTGGCTGATCGGATGAATGTCGTCCAGCGGTTCGGGCGACGAGTCCTCCATGGCCCAGTCGTCCAGCGAATGACGCTCCGAAATGTAACCATCACGATTCCCGAATATGTGATTCATGGGGAAAGTGAGAGAGAACGATGGAATGTTGTGTTAGCGATCGGAGTAAAAAAAAGACATAGATCGAATGGTTCGAATGATGGAGCAGGAAGAGGAAGGGAAGGAAGATCTGCTAATTGGAGATAGGGGCAGACATATCAAAGCAGATGAGCAGATCAATGATAAGTGATTGGAGTCTGGCTGATAGAGGCAGAGATGCAGAGAGAGAGAGAGAGGAAGTGAGAAAGTTGTCAGTGGCAAGAAAAAACGCGAAACGAAGTGTGTAACACAAGAGGATGCATATGAAGGAGCACAGAAGCACATAGACAGAGAGACGTGAAGTGAATCGGAAAATATGAGCTGACGAAAGATGGAAACGGAAAAAATGAGGAATGCCAAAGGTACGGGAGGTGCATTAGAAAAAGGCGCGGGGAGATACAGGACTGAGACTGAGGGCTGGAGATGACATTTGCGGATAGATTTGGGATTGCATGCAAACAGGGCATATTACGTGGGAATGCTCGCGAAGAAATACAAATCCCGCAGCGGCGCAATATTTGTAATGAAACGAGAGAAGTCGAAGTCGTACAGGATATGCTAGGCATACGCATAAATGCACGCAACAGCTATATGTTCTCAAGACTCTTAGTTTCAATATTCCACTCTCCTCTTTCAGCTTCTTCTTTGCTCTGGCTTTGTTTTACAAGAATTGATTGTGTATGCTTTTGCTCATTCGTTGTTTTGGGGCGGGACGTCGGGGTCTCTGCGTTTCACTTTTGAGTCGGCATTTGGCACTCAAGATAGTGGGGTGGATATCTCGAAAAACGAGAGGATATATATAAAATCCCATAGGAGGCGAGTGGCAGATCTGGCGGATATCAGATATCCGAGTTGATCTGAGGCTGGACTTCGATAGTTATTGCTCTAGTAGAGAGGACATTCCTCGGTCTTTTGACTAATTTTTGAAAATAATAAACTCCATTCCCCCTTCTCTTCAGAATTTCTGAGTGTTGCCATGCTCTATGTGCTCTCTGTGCCTGTCAGCCGCCCTATCGCTCGTTCGGCTATGCATTTTTCACGACAAATCGTAGTGAATTTCCAATCCCGAATTCAGCTCCCCGAAGCAGTCACTTTTCACGCCTTGTTCAGACTTCTCTTCCGCTTCTCAAATTATTTTCTTCCGCGTATTTTCCATTGTCTTCGGGACTCTCTTCGCGCAGAGCAATGCAGGACAATGTGAAATTTTATTGCAAATGGGGGAAGACGGGCTTCATTTTGAGTGAGCACAATAACATTAGAATAGCTCTCACGTGAATCATTTGGGAGATGAAGTCTGGGTCGAGGCGAATGGCTGCGGGCGATTTCTATCTGAGGAATCACGTGATCATAGGTCTGCAATATATTTAAATCATAATATCTTAGGTTCATGGTTTGGCATTACATGATTAAAGACTTGTCCATCCTCTGAGAGATTGTCCCATTCCGAATTGACCGAGTGCACAGAGCGACTGTCCGCCTCTTCATCCATTTAAATTCATTTGTTAAACATAATCTAAAAACTAGCTATTAAATTAAGAAATAGCTTAAACACGTCGATAAATCGAGGCTAAAATGCATGAAGTCACAAGCATAATGATTTAAGAAATGCAAAGGCGTGTAGTCGCCTGCAGGAGTTTCCTAGATTCCGAAAGAGCGTGGGAAGTGAGGAAGTACAGCTTTATCTGCTAAAAGAATGAATGAATGAAGTCTGTCTGTGTCTGTCAAAATCTCCCAGCAGCTTTTCCGTTTCTTTCGAAGCGTTTGCCCAATTTTATTATCAGCATGATTTGTTTGACTTTGCCTTGTTTTTGATGATGAGATTCACATGTTTGGGCGGACTGCTGCAACAGCAGTCAGAATTCCAGAGTAGAGAGTGGAGAATTACAAAAACTCGCTCTGGAATGGGGGATGGACGAATCAAACAGCAGTGCAGAAGGCAGAGAATTCGACAGAAACAGGCCAAAGCTGAATGCAGAATGGCAACTTTGAATGAGCAATAAACAATGAAAGAGTGGAAGAATGCAAGGGAAAGACATTTCATGTTCGGACGGAAGGAATGAGGATGAAGCTGAAATGGAATAGAATGAAAAGCCGCATATGCGGGTATGGATATAGGATAAGGATATGCGATATCGGATTTCGGGACGAATATACACTCGCTCTGATCGAAGAAAAATTCTAGATTGTTTTGACAGCCAAATCACGACAAAACACACAGAACATATGACGCTCCACAAGCATTGAAGGATTATAGTTACTCGGAAAAATAGACCAATTAAAGAGGAGTTAGATGAATGGGCACGCTGATTAGACATCAGATAATAAACGGGAGAAAGAAAGACGTGAAATGGATGCGGATTGAGCACTGAATTTGTAGTTTGCTATTCACAGACGTTTTTGTTTTCTTATCGAAGCGAATTTCGAATTTGGAATTTGGCTGTCAAACGACAGCTTGCAGCAGCCATTGGAATGGAACAAAGTCGTGGGAAGAAGCAGAAAAGCTGGGCTGCTTTGAAAATGTCCTCTATCAGTTATTCAGGAAAAGGGCTTGTATTAGATGACATTATAAAAAATAAACCCCTTTTTTTTGCAAATCTAGGATATATTTTAGCCGAATAAAAAATCTAAACTATTAGTCATCGGATAAATATCTTCCTATGAATAGTTTACCTTTAAAGTTTCCACATCACAAAATTAGGGTATTCGGAAATCTCACAACTTACGAAATAGTATGCAGGACTAGGGGAGAGGGTAGGGAAAGCGTTCTCTCATTTTCGTATGCTATCTCACAAATTTGTGAGATTTCCGAATACTCAAGTTTCAACCTGGTTTTTTTTTTGTAAAGGTTCCGTACACAGCATATAGCTTAAGCTCTACTTGGGTTAAGATTAAAACGAAATTAAATAAAGAAAAATGGAAAAGTAATAAATGTCCAGAGACGAGACGTAAATGATGATGAAAAGATGAATGAATTGTGTTAGGAATTGTGAGGAATTGTGAAGAATTGAAGAGGAGAAACAAAGGGAAATCTCCCCCCTCGTGAGCTGGGCAGAGCAGACACAAGCGGACAAGAGAAGAATAGGGGAAAACACCGAATAAGGGTTAGACCAGGGAGTAAAAGAATGGAGTAGGATAGGGGTAATAGAGGAGAGAATCTATGCCTAAACACGGGAAAACTGCCACAATCTCAATAAAAACTCGGAAAGAGATTTAGTTTATCCTCAAATCTCAGAGACATAGGGAGATTTATAAAATGCAACAAAGAACGATATGATGATTGATAACCGAGAATGGGTGGACGATGTCTGGCTGAGGAGGTAGATAAAAAAAATAAGGAAATTGTATTACAACCCAATGAAATTCCAAGAATTCGCCACTCCTCAACAAGATGAATAACAAGTTCAAACCCTTAGGCAGAGGGATTAGCTATATCTATTGGATTACCTTATCTTATCTTCGGATAAAAGGATAAGATTTTGGCCTATGAAAGCGTCGTCACATATTTTGCAGGCAAAACGTATACTTTATTGGCAATGCTTCAAACACCCGTAGTATATTCACACCTGAACCAAATACACTAGCATTAAGTACACAGGAAATTAATCTTTCGGAGGATCGAAATAAGTTCTGATGTTTTTCTTCACTTTTGCATAGACACAATGCGAACCTTTCTTCGAGAGGAAGAATAGGGAAGATAGAGTCTAAAATTTTCGTTTTATCAAAGACCTATGTAATCTGCAAACCATATATCCCTCCTTATCTTTAGCGCCATCATACGCATTATTATGTGCACTGATTAATTCTATCGTTTCTTTCTTTTCTCTTGGACTTAACTTGTACCTAAATTTCAGATGAATTGGGAATATTACGAATGTTTATATCAGTACCATCCTCCATCGATAAAGTCTTTGCTAGAAAACATATCACAATCCAAATCGCTGTACCCTTCCTGACATAGGTCATTTAATATGTCCTGAACGTTAAATTGAATATATTATTAGAAAAAGCCCTACTTCATCAGTTAAGTCCTCATTTTTCTTCATTCTTTCGACAAGTTCATTCATGAATGCTTTGGTTACGTTTGTCGGATTAACAAATAGCGGAGTGAAGTTTAGAGTTTGATTTTTCTGGAAAATACTGATTAAATTAATTTTAACTAAGAAAACTCTAACCCTGATTTCATCTTCATCCTCAGGATGATATTTCTTCTGTCCGGCTATGAAAGGGCTGTCGCCATCAGTTAAATTGCCCAACTTCAATCGAGGATCTTTAAACCAAACGGAATCCACTTCGAATGACAAATATGGTATATCATACTGAAAGAATGAATAAGTTTCCAAATGAAGCCTTGTTTACCGAGGTTAGAAATGCGAGCAATTCTGCTCTCATCGTGAGAATGTGCTTCCATTTCTGTGATCCGACTTCGTGCTCGCCTTTATATCCATCGATTTTCAGGGCTAGACACTTGATCTGCAATCCACCATAATCGGATATCCCTCATTATAAACTATTGATTTCTTACATCGTCTCCCCACCTCTCCTTCAAATTATCGCAAGTTGTTTGAAGGAATGGAATGATGATGACATTCTGATGGAAGTCCTCGAAGATCACCGTGTTGCAAAGCCAATTATCCAGCAAATTCACGTATGCATCGTTCAGAAGCGTGAAATAGATCATGGACCCATTGCCCTCTCTCCAAATGTCTTTTGCAGCATGGTGAAGATACTAAATTTTGGTGTACAGGGTGCACCATAGATATCAATGGTATCTTGCAAACCGCTATGTAATTGATTCTGATAGTGAATTATCTGTTACTATCTTTATAGAATTAGTTTTCCTATAGTTTATTTATCATAACTGCAAAGTTTTATGGAATTTTTATCTCGTGAAAATTGAATAAATATTTTATCAAACTTTTCATTCATTTTGGAGCATTATTTTCGCACGCTCAACTTGAAAATTTTTGAACCTGCGATACTTATCATGAATTGAAGGAGGTAGCCCAAATTTGGTTTTTATTCATCAGAGACCATCTTAAAACGATGATCGGATGCAAACTTTAAACGCTTTGTCATTGATATTTATGATGCACCCTATATTTTACAAATCAAGTGAACTTTCAAGCTTACAGGTCGCATAGTCTGAACTCCTTTCGAAGGATACTCAACGTATTCTCGCTTCACTTTATGGAAATGTCCTAAATTTTTAATTTTTTTAGTCTTACAGACCTAGGTAGCAGTTGATAAAACTCATAGATATTTAGGTGTAAGCTGTACGATCATCTTGACATATAAGTCCTATGAAGATCAGTAATTGTTGATGCCCAAATCTGAGAGACGTGCAAAGTGGTGCACAGTTTATTTTAGCGGTTAGAAAATCGAGAAATAACACGTGAAAAGAGACTGACCTAAAATCATTCTTTCTCCCCTCATTTTCGACCTCCCAGATTTTGGCATCAACAATAAGAGATTAGGGACTTCTGTTGAACAGACTTGGAAAAATTCATCTACTATTGAAAATACACCTATGTATAGTTTGGTTCAGACTCAAAAATATATGACGCATAGCTTGCACGATAATTTTTACCTAATCCATCCCTAAGTCTGAAGTTATAATAAATAAACCTTACTTTTAGTGATGATTTTGTCGACTTGTCTGACAGGCTTCATATGTCTTACTCGTCCGCCCATCGCTCTATAGACCACAAACCCATTTTTGACGATCATGGGACTGTCATTGTCTGTCTGGAAGTTCATAATCATGCTGATCCTCATCAAAACATACATGAGTTATCGTTTTCCCTTCTTCCACGGTAAAAGTGATGTGCAGGTAATATGTGAAGTGAAGGAAGACATAGATTACCAGCAGAGGAATGAAGAAGGGCCTTATTGCTTGGATCAAACGATGACCACCTTAATTAGGATAATTAAAATTTAATTAGGGAGATTAACTCTCCTTTAACTAATCGATGCAACGCAGGCTTTTCGATCGATCTGGCCATTATAGGACTGGCTGATAGAAGACGTGGATGGACTGGTTCATTTATGGAAGGAGGAAAGATGGATGAACCTAGGAGAAAAGAGACTGGAAGAGAGATAGAGAGGGATAAAGCGAGAGTGGAGAGATGAGAGAAAGAGAGAAACCGCAAACATGTCAATTGCGGTGAGACTTAGGCTTCATCTTCACTTTCCATATTTAGACAAATTAATTTAAAGCATGATTTTAGGAACATTTTTATTTTTATCGTCTTTGTCTATGATAGTTGTTTTGTTTGATCAAAAATACACGAAAACGAGAACAATGTTAAAAGTCTCGACACTAAATAATTGAAAAACAAGAAGAAAAAACAAAAAAAACAATTCCAGTTTAATAAGGTCAGAAAGTTCAGATCCTTCAGAGCACATAGAGCATCATTGGGAAAATGTGTGATTTGTGAATATGTTCCTTAAGAAATACATGGAAAAAATCAGACAAAACAACGAAATCAAAAGACCAAGGCATTTTTTGTATCTGGGGGTTTAATTACTTACTCAGGGTACTTACAGGTAAAAAGTACAAAATTTAGAAATTTGATACGCAGGTACAGGCGCGACTTTTCATTCAATACCTGTAGGCATCCCTGGTTTTAGTGAAAAAAACAGATTAAGGTTGAGTCTCAAAACTCGAACTCAACAATCACTACTTGCCTATCAACAACATTATGAGTGTTTCAATGAAGTGGTGTGGTGGAATTAGCAGAAATTCTCTGATAATCCCAAAATAATATAATTATACAGGAAACCATGAAGACTAGCCAAACAATTTAGATGGTTAGTCTCCGCACTTCTCTCAGTCATTCCAAAACAATTCCTTCAGCTCGCTTCTTTCCAAATATAGAACAAAATCAATTCAACTGATAACGAAAGTTCAATTCGCTCGGAAATTCTCCAAGTCGTTTTTGAGCTCCTATAGGAAAATTCATAGATTCATAAAAAGTGGAGAGCCGTTAGATTAGAGAAAAAATTGGCGTGAACTTTTCCATAACAAAATATACGATGTGAAATTCGAAAATCATAAGAATTGATGAGATTTGTTGATAAGAAATTCAAAGGAACAATGGATAAAAATAAAATAAGAAGAAATAATGATGATTGACAGATTTGTGTGTGCTCTGACCTTTCACAAAATACTCTCACACGTCGTTGGTTTGGGGCTGGGGTGGGACTTTGAATGTTGAATGGGTGAATGGGCGTGGACTATGGGATATGCAGATGAGCAGACGATCACTTGAATTGAAGATCCATCAGCCTGAAAATCGGTTTTTATTATTTTTTTTCTGGAAAAAATCAATGTTTACCTATCGAAATACTCCCTAAAATGTTGATAAACCTCGTTTCTGAAAAGCTTGTTCGCCATCATCTCCTTGATCAGCTGTTGCTCTGCCAACTGATCTGTCTGCGTTTCGGCGTCTTTTCTGAAAAGAAGACCGATAAGTATTGATTTTCTTCCGACAAAAATCGATATATGCCGCCTTTCTTGAAAAAAACATTCAATTTCTACAGAAAAATCGATAAATATAGATTATTTTTGAAAAAAACAACTCTTACGTTTCAACGTCGATTTTGGCAGGCTTGAGCAGCGTGGAAATGTTGTTCGCCGTGGAGAAGTCGAATGCGGCTGAGGACGAGTTGCCATTGGCGTTGCCGTTGGCGAGGCCTAGCAGAGAGCCACCAGAGCCGCTGACTGAGGCAGGACCGGGAGTGGACGAGTCAGTGTTGCCTGGACACCACGGCAGGAAGTCTTGCTGCCCCAGAGAGAAGATCGAATTGAAGTAGGGCATTTCAGAGCCGGAGAATGGGCCTGAGCTCGACTGCAGAAGGCCTCCAGAGGATGTGTCTGGAAAAATATTCTATTTTCTTGTATAGTTCACTTTCATTTGTTCCTTAACAAGTTTTCTGCAGAAGAAGGAAGATAGGGTATCTCGCGAAGGTAACTATTATGCCTCTGCGTCTCTGCACTCCGCATTCTCTCTTATGCCCTTCGTAAATACGCGTCCCGCCCCCCTTTCAGCACGTCTTTCCAAAGACAATGAAGAGTAAAACCCACCAATGGGTGCCAATTTGGTCGGCCTCAGCGTCGGTGGCGATTCAGAGCTGGGCGGGGGCGTTAGCGAATTGATTGATGGAGTCAGGCCTCCGTTTTGTCCTGAAAATTCAATTGCTCCTTCTTTCTTCAAAACTATTTCGAAATACCCCTAGGCGGCAGTCCAGGCGGTACACCGTACAGGCCGAAGATGGAGTCGAACGGATAGTCCGTGGAGATGGAAGAGGAACGCTGCTGCGAGCCGGCAGGGGCGGGCGCTCCCCCTGAGTGCCCAGAATGGTTGTGATTGTGCGAGTTGATGTTCGAGCCGGAGCCGATCGGGGCGGGCAGCGTGGGCGACGGGGCGGCGGAACCGATGGCCGAAAACTTGCGGACCATCTTGGACGCATGCGACGCCACTGGGGGAGGCGGAGGCGATATCCTTACGGGGGCCTGCAAAATTAGCATATTATTTGAAAGGAAAAACTACAGTAATCCAAACCTCAATAGGAGTAGGCAGAACGGCCTGACCCGTGTGTTCGTGCATGGGATGTTTTGTGACGGGCTTGCCCTGATTCGGTCCCTCCGTCTCCAGAGGCGTCACCAGCACTGCACGCCACGCATGTTTCCTGTCCCTCTGCTGATGGTATACGGTAGCTCTGAATTTCTCATATCATGTTAATTTCCTCAACTACATATTTTATGCTAGTTTTTCCTTTTCATGCTAACTTTCTCTTTATGCAAACTAGATTTCACAAAGCCTGCAGTGAAGGTTAGAGGAATAGTATTACATGTTTCTCTTCTTCTAGAAGACATACTATCTCTATCAGCGCATTGTAATGCAGGAGTATGCTTTAAGGGTTATGCTAATTTCTCCAATTCTATGCAATTTCAATCAAGTTCCTTGCCTGCAGACAGTGCCCTGTGCAGGTGGAGTGTCGCCCTCAGTCAGATCAGTCCAGGCGATGAACGCGCTCCCGAACTTGGGGTTGTCCATGAAGCCGAAAAAAGTTTGCTGCTGCGCTTGAATGAATTTCACCTGCAAGTTTATATTTTTCTAGGAAGAGCAACAAAATTAACGTACCACCCATTGATCATCGGTAATGAGCAGCTGTGCATTGGTCTTGCGAATGTCGTCGTCATCCCCCAGCACTTCGATGCTCAACGCACTCCACGGCACGTCCTCGAATGCGCCTGTATACAGAGCACGAATTCGCACAGAGGCAAAGGCGTGCAGGCCGCGCGAGAAACACGAAGACGGAATGTAAATACGGCCTGCAAAAAGTGATTCTTATTTTATAAATTTCTAAATGACGGTATCTGTGGTCGGGGGTGATTTGTACCAAACTTTATGAGGGAAGTCTTTATAATTTTAGTCAATTCACTCCCAAACCAGGTCTGTGCGCTGTTCACTTTTCAGAATATGACGACCCTTTTTTATATGGTGGGGGGAATTTTCTATTTTTTTCGTTCGAAACTTGAAAATAGAACAATACAATGCTGAAAATAGTGCAACTCGGAAGGTCAGATTGCTCCTGAACTTTATTTTTGAATTTCAAACAAGTCAGGCTGCTAGACTCTTAAATTTTCAAACCCGCAGGTGTACGAATAAACGAATAGTATGTCTTTTCGAGAGACAGAAAGAAAGCATGCTGTCTCTCGATTAGACACGCTATATCGTTCATGTAGACACGCGCAGGTGTGAAAATTTACAGGTCTGAACAAAACCAAAACACAAAGACTAACCAATCAGATCATTCCAGAGCCAGGCAGCGCGAGAACTCGTCGAAACTCGATTCACGACCGCGGGCACTTCCAGATGCAGCTTTGACTCGTCCATATAGTCGTCTATGATTTTGTACAACTGAAAAACAAGCTTACATCTTTCCAAAACAAATACCAATCGACAAACCGTTCCAAGATCCTTCACATTTTTGATGGTCCAATTGACTTTCCCATTTGTGTCCTGCTGCTTGGTCACGTCGTACTGCAAAAATCGGCCCAACTTCATCCAGCTCTGTCGACCCGCTGCAGGCAATCGAGCCAGGCCTGTTTGCTGAAACACAGACATTTGGAACAAAGACAACGGAATTAGATCTAAGAAGAGATTTTTGAAGTGTTCGCCTCCGATTGGGCTGATTCCTTCATCATAGGGGTATATTTCCTGACACTAATCATGAATCTGAAGTCAAACGAAGTGCAATGGCGACCGTTCTGACCTTGGGAATCAAGAAAACCGCATTTATGCAGTGAGGAAATTGCATGCGAAGTTGTTATTATAAATTTGCATAGATTATTTTCTCTACAAAATAAAGTGTTTCTCCACTATAAGGGTCTTTGGGATTTTCAAGGCCAGGAAGGCCGTCATTGCACTTTTTGACTTCCTATTCGTGATCAGCGTCACGAAATACCCTCATGGTGAAAATCAGCCTAATCGGAGGCAGACACTTCAGAAATATGAAAGAATATAAGGGAGAGGTTTCGCAAAAATATTTCTTCTTGTAGAAAATGTATTCATAAGAAGTTCTGTAACATTATGACATCAGTTGAGCCTAAGGCTGAGAGAAGCAAAGACAAACCGCCGAATAGACCAGACAATCGCCCTGCGAAGGATAGGAAACAATCACGCCAATCTGCAAGGGGATCATGTGTTACCGTATCTGATTACTGCAATTCACCTGTTCAGCAGCAGCATCTGGTTGTTTCTCAGCGCCCTTCAATTGGCCATTCAGCTTGCTCGTCCCGTTCTCCTCATTCCCACCTTCAGTGATCGTTATCCCGAATGCAACATATCGACATTGATTGATATCGGGCTGACGGAAAATCTGCAATTCATTCTCTAAGTCTAAGAAATTAGCATAAATTGGCAGACCTTCAACTGACAGGACCTTCCCTGCTCTGCACCTTTCCCAAGCCAGGCCTTATTCTGCTCATTCCTAGCGCTATACGGAACGAATACTTTCCCAAACTTTTTCACTTCAGCATAACAAAATCTGAAAAAAACTTGTACTATTTTCAGGAGCTCTTCCAAAATTTCCTACTTTTCACAAGTATCAGCAATTCGACCAGAACAGGAAATGAGCTCCCTCTTTTTGACCACACTGCTAGCTACGTAACGGCAATTCTCATTCTGAATATTCTGCTGCTTTTGCGCAGTGAAAATCACAATTTCATCGGCCTGGAAATTCAAATTTCAGCATTTTCAAAAATTTCCTTTAAAAAACCTGAAACTTATCCCTCAAATCGTAACAATCACTGGAAACGCAGGCGGCAATCGGGAAATACACAGCGCCGAGGCGTTCATCTTGAATATACGCAAACTTTTTGGCCATCTGAAATAAAATCTTCATTTCTAGAAGAAAATAGGCGAGAAAAACCTTATAGATTTTGCCTTCCCCCAGAGAACGTGTCATTGCCATTGTGAGTTGATTGGGAGTTTGTACAGGAAATGGAGATGAAGTTGATTGGTAGTCGCGGAGTCAGCTGCCACGCAAGAACTGCCCCACAAACGCAACGCAACTAATACGAAATTCTTGTTGAAACAATGATCGTCAAGATCTGAAACGAGTAACCCATCATTAAAGCAAATTAGAGGGAATTCAGAGAGAGAGATAACCTTCTGCGAGGTTCGGTTCTTCAAACCGATAATAAATAAGACAGAGAAAATGTACAGAGAAAACGTATAAATTTATAACGGAAAACAACAACGATGTTAAGTGTTCAACAAGAAATGAGTAACAAGTTTGTCTAGAATTAGGCGATGAGTTTTGTGGACTTGATGGTGGAGATCCTGATGCCCTTGGCTTCTCCGCTGTATTTGTCGATTTCCCTGCGAATCGGAGCGATTTGAGATTTGACTCTCTTCTCGATGGCTTTGACGCGAGCGCGGTTTCGTGTCTGAAATGGAGAATTTCAAATTCATCTGTTCTTTTCATAAAAATCTCACCTTTGCAATTCGTCCCTTTTTCTGCTTCACAGCTTTTGCCTTGTTGGCCACAATTGCATCTGTCGCTTTTCGCTTTCCATCCCCAGCTGCCGCAAGTTCATGTTCAGCCAGTTCTTCTTCCTGCTCGTTTGCTCCTTTTAGAACCGCCACTTTGCTCTTCTTCTTCTTCTTTCCAGTCTGAATTGGTGAATTAGCGAACCGTAATTAAAGTCGCGAAATCGATAGGTAAAGGCAGGTAGTGCTCCCTATTAGGCATAAAGGCTTGCGGCAATCTCGTTAACAGCTCAGTTAACACCACATTCATATTTGATTAGATATTAGATGCATTAGCCGGTGCTCCGTTGAGCGAGAAATAGGAAAACAGATGAGATTTTCAATCAACAAGTTTCCTTACCCTGTCTACTTTCATCTTCTCTGCCTTTGCTCTTTCCAATTCGCAGATCTTCCCGAACTGCTCACTGCCAGCCTGCTCTGCCTTGACGATCTCATTGATTTCATCCGAATTTTCGCCCAGATATTTGTCGACTTCGTCCACCTTCTGAAACAAGTCGAATTTCGTAAAGAAAATTATGAAACTGGTGAAAAATGAAGGAGAGTTTCATAGCAACTGAAGACAATAATTAAAATAAGAGTGGCTGATTTCGATTTCTCGAAGCACCTTTGCCCGTCTTCTGTCTCGGCCACTTTGCACCTGCTCATTTGCCTGATCACGAGAATTTCACTCCTCCCAAAATCACAAAATTGTAATTTGTCTATTTCGAGCTGCTCTGCCCAGCAACTAATTGCCGAGAGAAAGAACTCGCGAAATTACAGACCTCGAGTAAAAGATAATTGCCATTTACAGGGAAGGAGACGAGGGTAGTGCATGTCACAGGAAACTTGCACAATTCAAGAATTAATGAAATGAAGAATTGAAAAATAAATCGCAAACTGACGATTTTGAAGAGTTTGACGGTGTCCAACACGGGGTGCGCATCGATCTCTTCATCAGAAACTTTCTTCTCCGCGAAACTGTCAGACTTGAGCTTCAGATAGAAAACCACGTTCATCAAATACCTGAAATCAAGAAAATGACAAAATTAAAAGATAGAAAAAAAAACCCTACGTGGTGTATATTTCATAGCAATTCATGAATTCTTCTTTCAGCGGAGATCCTTCTGGAAGACGTTTGGCGACAGGCAGCAGGGGCTCCACAGCGGCTTTGAAAATCTCCATCTTCTGGGCCAAGGTTTCCATGAGTCGCTTCAATTTCCTGTTGCTTCTCATCACGTTGCCGAGGCTGAACTCGTCCTGTGCCAATTCTTCCTGAAAATATTCAAAGTTCCAAGGGTTTCATGAAAAGTCATACTTGTTCCTCGAGAATCTGCTCCTCATCATCGTCACTCTCAGGCAGAACGATGCCCTGAATGATGGCGTCTAGTTTCTTCTGCCTGTCGACTGCATCCTCCTCTTCGATTTGCGCGTCTTCCAGCTCCTTCTCTTCCATTCCTCCATAATCCTCGTCTACATAGCTGAAATTTGAAAAATAGTTCATTTTTTCCATTTTCACTTTTCTTTTTCTAACAATTTTTTGAAAAAATATGGTGAATAGTAGAAAAGTAAATTTTCTCTTGAAATGCCTTAATTTCCCTACTCTGCTCCGTAAAGTCCCTTCCTTTCCCGGCCCCACTGGTTCGCACTGATTCCGTCGTCGTCTGCATCACTGTCGAAGCCTTCCGCATCTGAATCGCCGTCACTCGACTCCTCTTCGTCGCCCTCCACATTCAGAATCTCCACTGCTTCAACTTCCTGAAAAAAAAAAATGTGCAATAAAGTGGAATTTCTTCCGATTTGCTACAGCAAAAATCCATTTTTGGGGTGCTATTTTTGTTCACAGCTCGGAATTAGCTCGAGCTTAGACTCTATTTTTCCACGCTATCTTCCACCCCACGCTAAGCTTGAACTGCAAGCAAAAATACCACCACTGCAAAAATTAGTAATAAGTCGAAACAGGATTCCAACTTTTTTTCTCCCGTAGTCCGAGTCAGAAACTGTTCGATCAGCCACATGGAAGGCGTCTATTTCATCGCGAAGCAGTTCGTCGTCAGTCGAGTCCTCGCCTCTATTCCTGAATATGCCATCAATTCATCTTTGCCTTGCTGAGGAATGGCTTGTGACTTTCAAGGTTACCAGCCGAATGGCTTACTTGGCACGGGCCCTGCTGCTGCGCGTTCGCGGCATTTCTGTGGGTCAGGCAGGGGTCGAGTCGATGAGGCCAGACTGCTTGGCTGTGGGTTGGAAGGCGTAGGGCACGCGGACGACAGAACCTGAAACACAACATGGAAAGGGCGAAACAGAAACAGAAACAGCGCGCGCATGTTAGAGGGAGACACGACAGGGACGGACAGGGGATGAGATAAAGAAAGGCAGTCAAGTCAGAGGGATGGAAATGGAAATGCGAGGGAAAGGAATTGGATAAGAAAGGCGAAGGGGGAGGGAAAGACTGTTAGAAGACGAAAAGCAGAAAGGCAGAAACACAGAAACAGTGGGGGGCAGATTTAACGATGGGCAGACGAAATAAGCAAGGAGAGGGGAAAAAGGGGATGTGGGATTATCAGCCCGCGCGATGCCCAGCCTAATCAATTCGATCAGCCATCGCAGCCGATCCGGTAAACTGAAACTGGAATGACAAAAACCGGAAAATGGGCAAACGCTGTGGGCGAAGAAAGGCAAAAGAAGTAAGCAGCGAGAAGGCGCTTCACTTATCGCTGCATCCATTTACGCACTGCGTTTACAAGCGCTCTCTGTGGTTTTTTCGTAGGTCCATTTTTCCCCTCACACATACACTGAGAGAGCAGTTGCAACGTTCTCGCTCGATTTGAGAGACTTCGATAAAATCTTTCAACCGGAAATCGATTTTATCTAAACAGGTAAGAGGTAAATTATTGATTTGTCGACTAGGCTTTTCACTTCTTTCAGTAAATAAGTGGAATTTACTCATTCATGTGATCATTTCATCATTATATTGCACCTGTCTCGGTCTGAATAACCAATGGTTTACATTTTCGTAAATAGATAAAACTTTTATTATTTGATTGGAGATGTGGGAAACTTGTGCATATATTTGTAACCCGTATATTGAATGATATCAGAGGAAGAAAGAGATGACAGCGTTTGCGAGGAAAGGGAAAGAAAGGAGGAGGGCAATCTTTGCTGTGAATGGTGTATGGAGAGAGTGATAAGCGATGCGAGAGATGATAATATTGAAAAGGCAGAGAGCACGTGGTTTTGATTGTCCAATGCCGAATGTGATCACATTAATCAGAGCAGCTTCTTTGTTTAGATCAACCATTCGTCATTCGTACAAGTTTTTTCTCACTTTTAAATTAGGGTAAGCTAGAATAGGCGTAGCAATTCAAATACCCTATTCGATGAGCTGATTTCTCAGAAACAATATGACTCCTATCCAACCCTATCCCTAAATCCTATACCAAAAACCTTGAGGATATCACAATTGATGAATGAGATGATCTGTTCAAAAACCCATCAAAGTGAATCAATAGCCAGATGATTGGAATGGAAGGCCGCTTCAGCTTCTTCTGCAATGCTCAAAGCATGTCGCTTGGCTATTGAATTGTTTCCATAATTGTGCCTGGCCGGATTGGCCCTGTAGCCCAAATCCGTGAATACGTGTGAAGTACAACTTCCTCCCTGCAATATCTTCAACTCTTTCTATGGGAAATGCTCGAATACCTTATTTGCAATGTTGATATTCGTCCTAAGAAGTCTTCCATTCAGGGCTCTTAGAGGCCTGTAGGTCGGCCACATCGGTGCAGCTTCTGCTTGCTTCGTTTCACTCTTTTGAAGTTCATTCCAGATGGATAACTGAAAGAGCTACGATCACTTTTGCTTTCTTGACAAATAACTTACATCTTCGTGGGTGATGTAGAGAGGATTATTGATAATGACCCAGGTGACGACTTCTTCACAACCAGGATATGTCAAACTGCCTTCGTAAGTCACGTAGTGTGCAGTTCTTGGAATCAACGATAAAGGATGGACTTGTTTAATCGTTGTATTCTGTCCTTTGTGCGTTACACTTTGACTTGCTACCGTCAACCTTCTCAGTTCTGTTTGGGTCTTCTTACCGACCTACAAAATATCATGAAAACTGCATTTATTCATGAGGATCACCTCTACGAGGACAGATATCGCCAAGATTCCTCTGGGATTTTTTCTAGCGTCAGTCCAATTGTGATACAGCTCGCTATTGTAAGCGAACAATTGAATCTAAAAATATGCTCTGATAAGAAGAGTTTTTTCCTCCTTACTTCAGCGGGAAATCTGACTCGATCTACAGTATGTTCTGATCCTTTCTCTCCTCCAGCTTTGCCGAAATGAATGATTATCTGATGGAGCTTGTAATTGTATGGTGATGCAGGTCCTCCAGTAATGTTGACTGATTCTTTAGATGTATCGATTACGGTAGCGATCGGTAACTGTCCTGTATTCTCCAGATTCAGATCTACCTGAAAACATGCGCTCATTTTGAAAGTGATGATTACTTTAGCTTCTCACCCTGTGGTCGGATATCTGAATGGGCAATAGATGAGGATCGTAGAGAATGTGCGAAGGGTCGAGATTGATGGGCGATTGCAGATGACCGATTGTACACATGCGCCAGTCCCTGTGCACGAGACCCCAGAAGTCCGGGCCTAAGACACAAGGATAAACGCAGGCCGTCATTAGCCAGGACAACATCCTTTTTGGCAAGCAGATGAATGAAGCCGTGCTTACTTATCCTGTACCGAGTGGATTTTTACACACAAAATCTGAAGTTTCAATATGAAGCCCAGCTTTCTGAAGACAGTTGCTAAGAGAATATCGTTAAAGATGCAAGAAAGCCCAATTGAATAGAACTTGGAAATCGATTAGTTGAACTTCTATTTTTGTACCTCTCGTACAAAACTACTGAATACAATTTGTGAATTGACATTCTCACGCCTAGAGAAATGAGGTTATTGCAACAAATTCTCATAACAGAAGTTGGAAAATGGCTTGGATAAATCGAGGTAAATAAGAAAATAATTGAATCTGCCTCGAGACTGAAGGACTAAACTGAGTGGATAAGTGTGCAGAGGCTGAAGGAGTAAGTTAGATACTTTGAAGCTAAACGGAGCGATTAGAGGAGGGAAGAGGAGAGAAAAGCTTGGAAATCGGAAGCGAGGAGTGGGACGGGAAGGGGAGAGAAGGAAGGAGGGAAGGAAGAGGATGTGCAATATTCATGAAGGTTGGACGGAGGACTGAATCCTAAGTGTGAATCTTTCAGGTCCACAGCAGTCCTAAATTGGGCAGGCTGATTTTGGAAGGACATCCATGTTTGCATGCATTTATACGACAGAACACGTAGAATGAATTATGGATGAATGAGAAGAGATCAAAATAGAGTGAAAAGCCCGTACACACAAAAAACATGAATGAAATAAAGAAAGATAGAGTATGGAGAAAGTTTCGAGTTAGAATAATCCTCAACACAATTTGCACAAACTTACTCTCGTCCTCCTACTCTAGGCTAATTCGATATAAACAGGGATGGGCAAATGGCTTTTGGACTTCGTAATCGAAATACGCAAATTCGAGACTCATGCAAAAAATCGTAAAACTTATTTGTTTTCGAGAAAAATAACTGCTTTTGTTAGAGCAATCTTGAAAATCTAGTTAGCTGAAGAAGAAGAAATTCTCAACAAAATGGATGAAGAAAACTGAAGTGGAGGGAAATATGGAAACTCAGAGTGAGTGTGAGAATATGGTAATGATGCAAATGATGCAGAATGCATGTGAGAGAGTGAATTTGTGAAATTCCATAGAAAACTTAAATCTGACTGTTCACAACTAGGAGAATCCAGGCAAAAGCTGACTGCTAGATTCGAGTTGAAAGTGCGCAGATAAGGAAATCGAATGAGTGGGATTTCAAAGGGATAAATAGGATATCCAGAAAAGGGGCCCTTAGGAAAAGTTACTCGGTACAGGATAAGTCCGGGTTTTTCTCCGCCTAATTTCTGACCTCCAAATAAGTCGATGTCAAACGTCCATGGATATTCGGGTCCTTTAGCCATCATTAAAAGAACGTCTAATATCGTCCATATATAGAGTCGCAGTGCAAATGAAGGGCTAGGCATTTTCCTGAAAATCGAATATTTGTAAAATCTCGGGATCTCTCAAATCCGTATGAGATTTAGATTCCTCGAGTAGAAGAAGAAGAAGAAGGAGTTTGGGGATTTGATGAGAATGAAAATGAAAGGGGAAAGACGAGCAGTGAAGAGACAAAAATGAGAAGAAATGAAAATGCTAAAGAGCAAAGGGGAGAGAAGCAATGGGGAAAAGCTGAGGAGAAGCTAGGGACCTCACCCCCCTTGGCCTGAACCATCAAAGTAATCCTTTTCATTCCACATGAGAACACTCAAATAAGGAGAGAGCCTCATTCTCTTATAGACAGGAAATAGAATGATAAGTGAATAGGCCAAAGAGATGCAGAGAAAGAGTTATTATGATTATGCAAAGGCATGCGATATATACAGCACAGGTGCTTGTCGTCCATGCAGCTGCTAACACCTTTTATGGAATGAGGGGGAATACAAATAATCGAGATCGAGACAAGTTCATGACCGGAAATGAGCATTTGGCACGAGGGAATGTGGCAAAAACAAGATGATTTTGGACCCAGAACTTTGAAGAAATGAAAATGGATACAGGAAATCGAGCCGATTGGAGGTGGTAACACGAGAAATTGTGGGAATCGAATGCAGAAAAAGAAGAGGCTGGAGAGGAAACAGGAAATGGCCAGAGCTCTGTGGATGGAGGGAAAGGGCAGAAGCTGTGATAGATAATCAGATTGCATATATCCACACATACACACACATAGAGTAGAGAGAAATTCCATAAATGGTAATGGACATGTCTCACTCGTAATGCAGAGGGGAAGGAAGACAAGAGTGTCACAAAGATTAGACAAACGGTTAGCAGCAGTGAAAAATGGCCTGGATACGTAGAATGAAAGGCAGAAGCTGAAATATATAAAGTTAAAGTAGAGAATGGAGAATTGAAATGTGGAAATGAGCCATACGAAATTCGAGGAACAAAAGAGGAAAAGCTGCCAGATGAAGGGGGATAAATGGAGATTGGGGATATGCAATGCATGAAGCTGTCGGCCAAAGGACCACACCCTGTCAAATGCATTCGACCTGATGGCCATGGGTCGAAATGCTCTTCCTGCACAATATGATGAATTTACCACAATACGAAATGATAAAAGCATCATTTTTCTCAAAAAGTGCGCGCGTACACTATTTTTCTGCGGGTCGAGTTGTGAGAAGTACGCTAGAAAGCGCAAGTAGGTTTATGAAAACGAACTTTCACAATATTTCTCCCTTTAAAATTGTATATTTTTAAGTAGCTAAGATTTTTGGCAAGAATCAATAGAATAAAATAAAAGATTTTGAACGAATAAATAATCACTTTCTACACCCTCATATGAACACATTTTGTAATACAACAGCTTTGCGGCGTTGAACATTTTGCACTGATTGTTTGACACAGGACCGTTTCAGAAGGCTTATCGTCTCTATTTGGTTTGAGTTTCTAATGACATACGACTATTGAAGGGTACTTGCTTCCCATGTCTGGGGTTCCTTAGCTGCCACTTTTTGTTACAAGCCGTGCATTTGCAGAGGACGCAGCTTGCGCTCTCTAATTCTACTTTTTTCTCCGAAACAACATCATTCTTTTTTTAATTGGCTAATTTGCCTAATTACCCTTGCTAATTGCGCGTCAGATTCTTATGGTTCTTGCGTGTGTCGCTTCTAGATTCGTGTTGCGAAATCCTGTTAGCCGTTAGTCGTTTACCGCGTTGCAGCCGAGCTTCAGAGAGTGAAGATTGATTTTTGAATTTTGTCATTTTTCTCGAGAAACTATTGGATTTTCAGAGATGGCCGAATGGAAACTGGATTGTGACTCGAAGCAGCGACTGGAGAAGCTGATCGAGTCGGCCGGAGACGAGTTGAGCGGGGAGGGCAGGAAGCAGCTTCAGAAAATCGTCAAGCAAAACACCATCAATTTCGACGATGTTTCAGTTATTCGGGTATTTTTTAAAATAATTTTCAAAGACATTTTACTTTTATGAAATTTGAAAATTTTCGGACTACTTTTTGCAGATATAATTCTTCCAGTATATCCTATCGAAAATGCGATTTTTTAAAATTTAATTCTCTATAGCAAATTTTCAGACTACCCTACCTCCATATCAACCGCTCTACACCTTTTTCAACCGGCTCAACATCCATTTCGAGTCCTGCGAGTATAAGGCAACTCCTGAATTTCGGTATTTTTACTTTTGCTTGAAGAAGTTCATTTTTCCAATTCAGTGCAAAAACCGACCGTTTGAAGGAGCGATTCAAACACGAGGAATATCGAAAAATGGTGGAGAACGTGGATTCGACGCAGTCGTTCGGCACGGTCAATTTGGTGTCTGGAATTGGATCAGAAATGAAACAGGTATTTCTGTTTTACTATGAAAGACTGAAATTTCATATTAAAATGCATTGTAGTATTTTCATTTTCTTAGGTTGCAGTAAGATTTTTAAAGTTATTTAATTTCGGGTGAACCGACAATTGACGTCGGTCATTAACGTGGTGATCACCGTGGTCGGCGCATTTTTCTTCGGCTTTTCAGGCGTCAATTATGCCTATCCACATCTGCACTTGGATATGGTGAGTCATGATTTTTTCGCTTTGTATTATTTGTGCTTCTTGGAAAGCACACCCAGGTCATCTAGTTTACCCATTTCTCTGACGAAAAAGAAAAAAGATTATATGAACTTTCCAGATTAGATGTCGGTGAACTGAATGTGAACCTTCAAAAACATGATCTTTCTATTTAAATTTTAGGATTTATTATTTGTATTTGAATTTTCAGGCGACCCGCTTCATAATCGGACTGGTGCTGGGGACGGTGGTGTTCTTCGCGGATTTGTATTTCGTGATCAAAGGAATGGACGAGAGGGAGATGGCTCGGCCGCCTGCACATGTAGAGCGATACGAAAATGAGCAGAGACAGAAGAAGAGAATTGACGAACAGCAACAAGAAACCAAGAAGATTCCCGTTAAAAGCGCGAAACAGAAGAAAAACGATTGATATCAAGTACTTCACTCATTCATTTTATCATTTGCCATGTGTTATAGACTCTTGTAAAATTCAGCAACTTTTCAAACGGAAGTGTAGGGAAAAACTGATGAATTTTACAAACTCAGAATTGGTGAAAGATACAGGAGGCCTTTTCTGATCTCTCGAAGAAGATGTGATATTTTTGTGTGATGACATATAAATAGGTTCATATTGCAAAGTGTTTCGTTTTCGAATTTTGAAATTTGACATAGACGCATAAAAGGAACTGGAGGGTCCTTTTCTCTATATGATCGAGAGATTATGTGGAATGAAGAGAGTTGAGAGAAGCCAGTCTCAACAACAAACACTTGTCTGTTGGTTCTCTTGCTGTTGCTTTCTCTTTGGACTTCTGTATTGCTGTTTTGCTGCATTTCTGCATTATTTGTGTATGTCGTTTGTAGTGGCTGTATTGGTCAGTCACTCCTGTTCTCCTCTTGCGAAAGAACGGATCATAGTCATTCTGTCCACACATACACATTGTATTCCAATATTCCCCAACGTCATTAATGATCTTTACACCCGTGTAAATACAGTACTCATCAATTAATTATCATTGAATCAATCTATTTCCTGTGATCATGTCTATGTGTAACACCTGCTCTGTGCCTCTGCCTCCCATTCAGCTGTAAATCTTCATTCTTCTCCCGAATCCTTCGGCTTTTTCCTTCCTTTCTTTTTTTAATCTTTCTTCATCATTTCTTTCTCTCCCTCTACTTCTCTCATTTTCTTTCTTTCTCTTCCTCTGTCATCGTTTTTATCCCTCCAATTGTCACTTGCCTCGTCAAAATGCCACGATCCACTTGCAACAAAGTCGTTACTGCTGAAGACTAAAAGTTAGCTACTTGAGGCGGCATTCATTTCACTTCATTCACTCCATTCAAGCAGACTCAGGGATATGTTCTCCCTCGACTATTTTCTGCCTCAACTACCTCTGATTTCACTATTTCTAATCCCGGTTATTGGCGGATTTCTCGGAATTAAATATATCCTCTTGCGAAGTCCGATTCATTATCAGCAGGTAGACGTTTTTTGCTTTTTCTAAGTTGCAGTATGATTACCTAAACCTTCTAGGGCACATTAGGTTATTCTCCCTGGAGAGTAGCGGTGAATATGACACTAGTTTCTCTACCGCCCTTTGCATTTTGGTGCTTGATGGTTCGAGGACCGTGTGCTTTATTCTACCCAATAGGAACTTGCGTCTCTCTATTATTCTGTTCATCAACAATAGCCCAGATTTTGCATTACATACCATCCCCATGCATAAGTTCTTATGCACAATTGAGGTTTCATTCCATGTCTTGTAAGTATTACTTTATTTTAATTTTTTAAAAATAAAAACTTAAATTACAGTAAGAAGATTCATACTTCTGCTACATGGAGTATTGTGCCTATTATCAGGACTTCTGCTTCTATTGAGCATGTCCTCATTAATTCTTTCGATCACATCGTACTCTCCATACATTTTAATTCCGCTACTTGGATATTTCTCGTTGTTCGATAATATCTTCTCTGGACATTCATCGATGATGACATTCTTGCTGATAGCAAGATTAATCGTAAGTTTTCCAGCATCGTTTATATTTTCCGATTTAAATTTAGTGCATATCATCGGGAATAGCAATATTTGGGTTTATATCTCTAAGAGAAGTAGCATCATTTTCTTCTCTCGTACCTCTTCACTTTTCCATATCACAAGCCACTCTCTCATTCTTTGTCGGATTCATATTTTCATTCTACCTATTCAATTCGCCGATATTTTACTCGGTAGGTCGAATAAATTGAAAAGAGAACTGATTATTTTTCATCAGATCTACGCTCCCTTGCCTACGATTCATAAGCTGCGACTTTCAATATCACTTCATGCAGTATTTCTACTGTTCGGAAGCACTATCGTGTTCCTGCTAATATCTCTGTACTTTTCATATCTGACCCAGCGATGTCCACATAGTCTATCGACGAACCATGTGATTTTAGGATTTTTAAGAGTAAGCGAAGCTTAGATTCTTTGGACAATCCAATATTTAGGCCCATTCTTCTTCTCCCACGGTCATATTTGGCTTCATTGCCTCGATTAGCTTGCTTCTACAGTCATCATTTGAATGGCATCTCCACGCATTCGTATCCCATTTATGGGAGGAGATATTCTCCTTCAGATTGAGGATCAAATCACATCAGAATCAATTGTGCATTTTACAATTTGCTCTATTAATTTCTACAACAGGTTTTAAAGAGCTAAACTTGGACTCCTAAAATATCACGATTTAGCCTTGATTGGAGTAGCATTGGGATGGCGGCTACTTGGATTCCCGTTGAAATTATATCTTCCTTCACTTGCCATAATAATAATGTAACTCTTAGAAACGATTTAATCATTGAACTATTTGATTTCAGTCTAATTGGCTCAGTATTATCCGCCTCTATTCTGGTTGGATACGTCTTTGCCCAGGTCAATTCCAAGGGTGTCTTCGCAGCTTCACTCCTATCACTACTCTTCCTCTTCTCCCTGACTTACCTACATTTCACTCACAATAATCTGCCTGTAATTCCATCGTCATGCAGATCACTGTATCAAAATATCACGTCTTTTCGGTAAGCCAATGATAGAAATGATTTTTTTAGAAAAATAATTTAGATTCTCAAATAGAGAAGGATTGATATCGATATTATCAAGTTTTCCCCTGCCCACGCATGCAGTGATACTATTCGTGGTGAAACATAAAAGCTTAGAGAAATTTATAGGAAAAATTTTCAAGATGTGCATATTATTCTCGATCTTCATATCATTCCTGACTGGCGGTGAGGACGAGATGTCGTTGGATTGGAACCTGCTGGCCTTCCCCTCACTGTCACTGCCTTCAGCCTCTCCCTCTCCACTCAAACGGGTCATCCCCTTTGCAAGTACGGACTCATTCCGGAACGCCTATCTTCGCTCATTCCCACAAAGTTCCACTATTCATTAGACTTAACAAATCGGGTTTATAAGCATAAATATTTATGTCTGTGATTCTTAGGAAAGAAATAAATTCATTCGATTTCTTCGATCTTCAAAAATCTCGTCTGCTGTTCGTCATTGTAGCCGGGAGGAGCTGAAATTTTCGCGAACATACTCGGCATTCCAAAGTTCGAGCTGAAAGGCCGACCGAATGGGCTTGAAAGCACGTGAACTGGCACGAACATGGGAGGACCCTAATCAAACATTGAATTATTCAATTAAATGACTAGTTTATTACCCTTGGATGAGTAGAGTATGGAGGTGGATCAGCGAAACTGCATTCGCTCGAATAGTAAAGGCTACTTTTATCCAAGGAGGAGTCGGAATACTGCAAGGTTTTTTTTTAACTAAAATTATAAACAAAAAATGTACCACTCGACTACGTCTTCTATCTCTAATAGGCGTTGCATTGGCGATAAATACTGGCACGGCAATTTCAAATAAACCATATGATGAGAGGATCAAATCGTAATGGACCTAGTATTCTGGACGGTTTAAGAAAACAAGGTGATCTTCATACTTGAATGGGGAAATCTGACGTGTGTAGAGTTGGATAGAGATCCTTAGGGACTACTAATGAATGGTTGAGAATTAGAACGTCATTTGCAGGCACTGTACCACACACTAATCGAGATATCATTCGAACACTAAAAATAAAGGACATTTTTGTAAATAACACTAGTATTGTTGGCATTTGAAAGTTTCAGGATATGAACTTAATAATGGTAGAAATATTCTATCAAGTTTTAGGTCACCAGGTTAGAATTTTGAGGTTTTTGTCTTGTTTTTAATAGACAGATGAGATAATAAATTCTCACTCAGATTTCTTCGCATCTCCTGAAGTGTATAGAACGGTTTGCCTAATTTCAATCGCAACATGCTTTATTATGTGAGAGTGGTGTTGGTTTTCGATTTCTCCAGTCACCAGAACATGCTCTCCTAAATCAATTCAAATAAGTTCACGCAAAATCCGGACTTATAGCCATTTTCCCATGTACCTATACACAATGTTTTCAGGTAAATAACTACTTTCGTTGGACAGTTTTCGCTTTCTCATTTCCCTTTTCCATTAGAATGGTTGGTTATAAATTGCATCATTTTTCTGTTCCTTGCCTTACCATTCTGCCTTTCACTCTTTCGCATTGCATTTTCACTCACCGACTGCGAAGGCAGCTTTTTGCAATTCCAACTTCACGGCCGCGTTGAGTCGATTGAAGCATAGCACCTGGAAAAATCAATGAAATGCTAATAATTCTAGAAAATTCTGGAATATGGTTAAAATATTTGATCATCCAATAAATTATTACAATTGAAAATTAACATTCGTTTCTCCATGCCATTTCTAATCATAGATTGAAAGTGGCATTGAAGTTAGAGATTGCTAAACATTACAAATTGATGAAAATTGAGAATCTATAGTCTAGCTTGCTATTCTTATCGATAGCATAAAATTTGTACCCTTTTCTTGATATGTCTGTTGAGCAGGACATTCTGATGGTATGAAGGCTCACATCTCAAAGGCACTTTACCCAAAATGTCCAGCACTTTCTCAGCCTCAACCATGCCCGTCTCATCATTGTCGAATTTTTTCAGCTTTAGCTGAAACATATACAATTTTGACTAGTTGATCAGCAATAGCACTACTATCATTTGTTTGGTCAGGCATTTCATCAAGTCACTAAGTTTTTATAGGTTTTTCCTCGTGCTGCTTAACGCGGTGAAAATGCTTCGTTTGATTGTTTCGCTCCCGTCGGTCACTCGATCAAAAAGACGGCAAATTTAAGGCAATTACTTCTTTCTCGTTGCTATACGTTAAATGCGCTTAGAACTTGATTTTTTTTTTTCAGTTTCGCGCATTGTATTTGTCGCTGTGTTAACAAATATAGTAGTGAACTTTGTAAGGTATCGAATTTTTCATACCTTAATAGTAAGTCTGTAGGCAATAGCTCCTGACTTGGCTGAAAGAGTGCCGGGGAGATTTTGGGGCAACATGAAATGCAGAGGGATGAGATGACTGCCTTCTGGTAGAATTGAAAATCCCTGAGATTAGACATGCTTGAAGAAATTAAAAATGATCTACTTTAGAGGTGGGTAGTAACAAAGGCTCCAACGGAATGTGGATATTTTGTTTGACAAGTGTGTGGATCGAGTCCTGGTTGGCAAATGAAGCTCTGCATCTTCCCTAAATTAAGAATTTGAACTAGCTTTGATTTAACGAGCTGTACTTCGATAACAGCCTCCCTGTCGATGACTTGAACTGCCTCTGGAGTGCGCAGATGCATTTCGATCATTTCCTGCTGAAAACGAGACCGATTAGGACAGATCAACTTAATCCCTTCCTTCTTCAAAAAAATCTTTTCTTCCTTCTGCCTGACCCAAATCAAGAACTTCCCTATTTGCTTTGAAGAAGTAAATCAGCTGATTGAATGAATGACTCGGAGACATACCGTGCCAGTAATCAAAGGCCGCTCGGGGGTGACTATCTTTAAAGCTCGCTTCTCCTTCATCTGAAGTTCTATGTGGCGTAATCAAAAACAAATCGATACGGATTTTATGCATGAAAAGTAATATCACACGAATGAGAGGGGAGAATCACGAAAAAACTTGCAGCGAAGTGACCGGCAAAGGGGCAAAAATGATGATCCTATCATCAATTAGTCAATGTCGAAAAGTGATAGGGGAGGGAGTAGAGGGATATTGATACAACTAATGAAGTGATAAGGGAGGAGGATATCATATCACTGATGTCTGCCAGTGAACCACGAGTTTAACGCCCAAAAATGGGTGGTAACCTTCCCTGCCTTTCAAACGCAGTGATTCAGCCTTCGAATTTCCACATTCTAACGTTCTTTTCGTCTGACTCTCTGGTTTCAGACTATTTCTTTGTCTTTCTGCCTCTCGCCTATACTATTTCTCCCCTAGCATTGTGCCTGAAATGGGCATCAGCCTGTCTCTGTCAGTCCTCTCCCAGTCAGTTTTCGTTTTCCAGGACACGCCCCCTTCTCCTTCTATGTCCACTCTGGCCGCAAGCAGTTTCCCCACTGTTCAGGGGTTTTCACGATGATTATCTTCGTCTCTCGAACTGGCCGCAAAAACTAAGCCTTTTGCTGGGAAATTATCGATACAACTCGATGGCGTAAATGTTTCACAGTTCGCCATGCAATTCGTACTGATCTGGCAGCAATTCTGCATCAGCATTTTTCGGTTTCACATTATATGTAATTAGCAGAACACAACAAATTCTATTATGTTTTTATTTAATTAGAGAAAACCAAAAGCAAAAAGGGATGAGGTATGTAAAGCATAATGAATGAAGTGAGTGGGGAGGCAAATGATTTATTGTCTCTTCAACTGTAAAACTACGAATTGGCGTCTAAGGCTTGTATATATTCTACTAATAACGTAACCACAATAAATTAGAATCTAATTATTAAATTAAACGCATCAGGTCGCTAGAAACCTAGATTTCGAGAGAACTGGCTAAGATCATTCGGAAGTTGTGTGGCATGGATGAAGTATGGCTTTATCGATTTATCCCTGGTGTCTTCTCCATCTCCTAGCGGCGGCGGCTCTTTGAGCGGCAACACGGGCGGCGACTCTTCTGGCCTGAAATCCCAATTTATCCCGGATTTCATATATCCCTATTTATCCCCTTACATTAGCCTTGGCTCTGGCAGCAGCAGCTCGGGCCTTTCTGGCGATGACGAGGGAGCGGCTGATCCTCCTGGCCAAATCTCTGTTCTTCCTCTGGATGGCCTTCACCTTGGCAGCAAACTGGCGAGCTCGGAAGGCCTGGATCTTTCTCTGCTATAAGTGGATATATTAGATCCTTCTAGGATATGAAATCCCCTACTCTTCTGATTCTGTTTTGTCTGATTCTGAGGTTTCTCCTTCTGATTCTGAGATTGCGAGCGCGTCTTCTTCTGAAATTAAACTCATAGCTTTTTTGCTTTTTAAACTCAGATTTAAAGAGGCATTCCGTGTAACACTCAAACAATTACGAAGGAGTCTGGCGCTTCGATTTTTGTAATTGGATCCACCAAGGTATCCAACCATATGGGTCTTATTCGGCGTGGAGGACTTGGCCAAACCTGTGCCAGAAAGTGTTTGAATGTTATGTGGGATGCTTCTCAACTTTAGTTATTGAAAAATATTAATTTATCTCAATATTTTAATTCAATTATTCATATAATTTATTTTTAATCATATATACCTGGCCAATCTGGCTCGTCTCAGTCTTCTGTTCCTGAGGAGTCTGTTTCTTCTGAGTCTTCTGTTGCGTCTGAGTCTGTTGGCTCTGGCGCCTCTCTTCACTCGGGTGTTCTCTCCTTCTGCGGTCTCAATCTAAAACAGTCAATCGAAAATACATATAATTTATGCCAATTTCCCTACATTTTCGTCGTTGCTCTGGGCGATCTGTCCCTCTTCCTCTTCCTCCTCTCCCTCAGTGATTGGGTTGGCATCATTCGATTCAGCCACTTCAGACTCGGCCTTCTCGATCTCCTTGTTTGTCTCTACAGCCTAAATTAGTATATTCGATCTACAATAATTCCAGTAATGACTTACATCATCGGCGAGAGTAAATGCAGTGAAGGCCAGCAGGCCGAACAGTACGAAGAGAAGCTTCATGGTTAAAGCAGCTTCTGCCTAGAGATCTCTCCCCCGTCCACAGCTTTTATATCTGCCATTTTTGGGGATCCGCCTCCATCATTTTGCCAAAACCACTGTCCAGGTAATCCTCTGCCCTCCACAGATCCCCCTATCACTAATCGATAGAGGAAATAGTGATAAACCAGATGTGCAGAGAAATCGTCTGTCTCTGATAGGCATTTCCCTCTGTTATGCTTTGCCTTCCTTGCGCAATAGTTTCCAGATCAAGCTGGTTTATGCATATCCCAGACGCTCGTCTCGTTCCAATTGCCCATGTGTTGGCGGGCGAGATCGGTCGTCGAGTTGCAAGGGTGTCGGGCGACGTGATTTTCGATTTTTTGCAAAAAAAATATCATATCTCCTTTTCTGTTTACGATTATGATCATATCTTTGCATGCTTTTTGCTGATCAGGCAAGGTCGTCGTCTCTGGCGATAAGGGAAAAGCTGATATGATTCATCTTTTTTATCAATGAAGCGGTGATAAGGTAGCTGACCATCCACCAGCTGTCTGAACCCTTTCCTACAACCCTGCTTCATTCGAATTTGATTCGGTTCATTAAGCAAATTTCACTTTTTGCACTAACCAATTGATGCTTATCTTATGGGTTTTTCTTCGAAGAAATGTGAATATCAAAAATTTTTTATTATTCATGATTAGTCTGTCGGTTGGGGGATAACAAAGAGCCAGTGATAGAGGAATTTGAGAGATTTAGAGATAAAGGATAAGGTGATAAACGTGTTTAAGTCTGCAATTTCCCTGCCATTCATCACTTCATTCGAGATGTCCTCTGTCATTGCGCAAAAGATGAGAAAATGATAGCGAAACGTCATCTCTGCGTCTTTTCCCATTTTCTATCTAATCGCTATCTTTCTTTCTCTATCATTCTTATAATTTCCCAGATTTTTCCCCTATGGCATGCCATTTATTATGCAAGGAATCCAACACACGACGACATCAAAGGGCAAAATTTTAATCATCAAGTACTTAGGAAAAAATTATCAGAAAATTGATAAAGTGAGATGAAATTACACACCAATACAATGCTGAGTCTTCATTACTAGCGGACTGCTACACTTGCTTTCTGAATGATGAATGTGTTAGATTTTCCTTGATTTAATTAAGACTTACATAGATTCCGATGGCATTGTTCAGTTGAGCACATAGGATCTTTCCATAGACCAAATGGTCGTGATTGGACAACATCTAATTTTTCCTATCAATGGCAGTCAAATCTAAATAAATGACAAACCTTAGCAGCGGCCCACGCAGCTTCTTCTGCCCCCACAACAGTCGTGCAGCCCATCCCTGAAGGCATTCTCAGCGAAGACCAAATGTCTTCTCTCAGCATATCAGAAGCTGGAGGGCAATTTATTACCTAAAATTACATTTTTCTAAATTTAATATTATTTTATGCAAAGAGCGCAAGTGCTTTCTCAAATTTGATATTTTTGACATTTGAAGCATACAGAAATGCTGTCTGATATTTCAAATACTCGAATCAGTAAGAAATTTTCTCGTTTGAGCAGTTTAAACCTCCTAATTGGGTCGATAATTACCCTATCCCATGTCCTAGATGATACGTTAACGAGAATTGGAATTTTAACTCATTTTTACTCACTCGAACCAAAGATCAATCATTTCTCTTTCAAAATTCGCAGCTATTTCCCAAATAATTCGACTCCATGCTAGCAGCGAGTCTCAGGAATGAAAAGAAGTCGCGGTCATGAATGATAAAATGACCAAATCACAAATGAAGCGCGTTAATTTTTGCGACTTTTGAATAAAACAAGTAAAAGCTCAAAATGCTGTTCATTGGTGTTCATTGATCGTAGGGATTTGGAGCTTCCAAAATACGATCTACACCTTAGTGGCTTTATTCTATCGAGTGTCGAAAATTGCCGCCTCAAGGAATCGAATTTTTCAAGATTCTGCTATCTTTGAACCCAAAAAGGAAGTTTTCGTTGATTTCCTGAAGTTGACCAAACGGAGACTTTGTAGAGCTTGAAATTTCTTACAGAACTCCTGTTTTGAAATATTATCAAATTTTAAGTTTTTGTCAAAGCCCGGTTCAAAAAATTGTAATTTTTCATATTCAAATTCGAGCATTTGCGTTCTCTAATCTAATTTTATGCATAGATTTTACAGGAAGCGTAGAGTTTCCGGCTAAAACAGGTCCGAGCCCGTTAGATCTTCCTGCCACGGCAATAACCACTGTGGGATGGCCGTCTTCGAATTCAGAGACGAGAGATAGGGCTTCAGAAGTCGTTTTATGTGCTGAGCAGACTCTGAGAATAGGCTGAATGCCCAGATGACGTAGTTCATTGGCGATTTTCTCTGCGTGTCCCTTATCTGCGATCGAGCCCATCACAATCAAGCATCTGGCTTGCTCCTTTTCGTTCTTCATGAAGCTTCCCGTCAGATTCATGACCTAAGATTCAAATTATTATTATTATTATTGGCTTTTGAGATCAACTTACCTTTTCATAGTTGGAGAGGAGTTCCTTGAGGCTGTCTTGCGTGACTTGTTGCAGTTCCCTGTAGAATTGCTTGTCCAGTTGCAGTCGTTTGTCCCCATTCGGCCAAACTCGCCATGAGTCATTGTCGATGACGTCAGCTAAGACCAAGGCCCCTTCAGAATTGACTCCAAACTCGATCTTCATGTCTATCAGAGAACATTGCAACAACTGAAAGCCCCTTTCCAGCACTTTGAAGACCACGATGGTCATACGGCGCATTAGATCCACCTAGAAATTAGAATAATTTGTAAAAATAGTCATTTTTTGAAGTCCACCTCTTCCTTTCCGATTCTCAATCCACCTTTGGTCATTCCAGAAGAAATAATCTGTTCATCACTCCACTGTGGATCATCTTGAGCGTCGTCCTAATATGAAAATTAAGAAAGCAACGTATTTTGTTTTAATAATGCCTTGTAGAAAGTTTCGATTTTGGGGCTGGAAAATCTGTATCCCTCCTTAACTCCCGGGTTTCTCTTGAGGAACGACCCAGTAGCGACTCTCCTAGCAACCCATTCAATAGGGACCATATCACACTTCTCTACGATCATTTCTGTGTCACTCAACTCACAGAGAAAGTGGGTTTTCATGCCTGAAATTGGCATAAAGTTCTAATTTCTACGGAAAAAATACCCAGAAGTTGTAGATATTGGAAGATATGAGTTGTAGTGAGATTGGCGATTCTGCCTTTGCCTTGAATCTCATTTTTCCTGGCTGCATTGAACGCCGTCAGACTGTCTTTCGATCGGACCAACACATATTTCTTTAAAAAATCGAGATGTTTTCAATTTCAATCGAGAATTCATACCTCATGCCCTCTTATGGAGTAGATTTCTTTGGTTTTTCCCTCAGCTAACTTCGTGAGGTTATCCGGATTTCTGGCGACTTCTTGAATGCCGTGAAATAGTGTCATATTTGGAATATAAATGATCAAGTATAGGATCGATTAGAAGTTTTTGAGAGGAAAATATCGTTTGTTGACAACAATGTAGAGATAGTATCTGTGCACTATTTTGTTGGCATAAAAAGGGCGGGGTCAGTCGTATTCTTATGTATCAGATCAGAGATCAAACAAATGTCGATGAAAATCCAAATGACACCACAACAATAATACGTCATTTTCTTATTTGCCCGAGAAAAATCGAGAAGGTTTATTCAGAGATCATCGTTTCTAAGAAAATCACCCGCTTATTCTTAAGTATCACGTATTTATAATTGCGAAGTTTCTTCATCTATGATCGGTGCATATTGTTCCGTATCTAATAAGTCTTCCTGATGGTCTTTCAGCATCGATTTTTTCGAGTTACGCTCAGAACTATGAAAATAGCCGTAACTGAAGTAAACTACAAGCCCTGAAGACTCAACTTTCATTTAGACTTTTGAAAAAATTATACCTAGTCCCGTCCACGCCAAAAATGGGATTAAAAATACTGAATTCAAGCTACCAATTGAGCATGTCAAGATTCCCAAGGAAAATAGCGAGCTGTATGGGAAGAATTTAATCGGGTTGTGTCTTCTGAATATTATTTTTCTCGAATACTTCATATTTTGCCGTACCTGTACTTATAATCATTCTTTGTGAGTCTCGATATTAGAAAGACTGAAATGATCATTAGCATCAGCAGAAATATCAGAAGAACATATGAGGAGGTCTAAAGTCGTATAGAATTAAAATATTTATTATTTTGTTGATAAGGGAGGCTTTTCAACTGTTAGTCTCCGATTGGACTAAATTTGATCTTAAACTTTTTACCATGATTGGAGTAGTCTATTAATATAGATTTTATCTACCCATTTGCAGATTTGGTCATTTTCTGGGCCGAAAAATGATCAAATCTGCAAATGGGTCGATAAGACCTATATTAATAGATACTACCCTAGTCGAAACAAATATCTTAAGATCAAATTTAGCAAAATCGGAGACTGGCAGTTGAAAAACCTTCCTTGTGAGTTACCGTGATTCCATTCTGATTGAATATGATTTGCGACAATAGTGCTGATGATAGAATGAATAGGAAAAGCAAACAAATAGCTCGTTGACATTCAGATGCAATTCCTTTAGCTTGTGGGTTAATTGACGATGCAATCGATGGGACTATTATTCTCATTGGGTCATTCGAAAACAAGTGGGCGGAGTCTGAAATATCGATTTTATATATTATTTTAAATTTATATATACCATCATCAGAAGTTGCATCGCAGGCTTCAGCAATGCAATTATGCTCATGTTCATGAGAATGATTCGAAGGTCTTCGAACGTCCATCGTGTGATATTGCGATACAGATTTAGCCATTACAGGCTCCTTTTCCATTGAGCCGTTCATGGCCTGGGTTTTAATGAACTTTAAAATTCACACGGTTTTTTACCTCCTCAAGTTTTTTCTGCAGTTTCTCTTCGGCAACTCGAGCAGCGTTAGCGATGAACAGCGTGCTGGATTCTGAGTCGGTAGATTCAGCGATGGAGCCGTGCAGCTCGCACGACGACGTCATCATGCTTCTGAACCCGAACGACGTCAAATGACTGTATTCTCGAAGAATACTTACCTGTAATGACTCGTCTCATGAGGTATTCCGATAGGCTCTTTGCAGTAATGTTGAAGTATCGTCATACTTATCTAAATTTCTAATTAAGTAGCCAAATTTTGGATAATTGCTCACAGTAATTATGCATCGAAATGGGGCTAGAAACAAAAGTATCGAAAAAACGACTGATGATCGAATGAACAATGATAAAGCTGCGACAATCATGCAGATGAATAATGAGAATCTTGGAGATTTTGGTGAAGGAATAAGTCCATCTAAATTAGGATAGGGTAATTCAAATTAAAATAATAATTAGTAAAATTGACTACCCAGTGCCAGAGATGACAAAGCTCGACTTCCCGGTATAGTTAGACACAGTAGAGATCCAAATAAAGAGCATACAGAGCCGACTGATAGCATGTATCTGAAATTATCAAATCCTATCGAGATTTAAAGAATATTATCACGATATCAGTGTGTTATTTCACGGGCACTTTATAGTCGTTAATTAGCATGATTAGTGAGATAATTAGTGTAGCTATATCCTAAGCGGACCACAAGGACTTGACTTTATATGGATAGGGAGACTACTCAATTCGCTACAAACCGCATGCGAGAGAAGCCGAGTTCATGAACTGAGCTGCAAGCCCAAATTTGGCAATATTTCCAGGGAAGTTTATGATTTCATTTGTTTAAGTATCGATTTTTCTTACTTGGCCGCTGGAACGTTCATCGTTGTGAAGAACTCGGGAAGTAGGGTTTGTGAAGATAATGATGAAACGTTTACAGATACACTCAAACATTATTCAATTTTTCAATCTTCAGGTAAACTTAATACCTGAATAACAGAAATACGGAAAAGTAGATGAATATTAGCAGAACATTAATTGAGCTGAAATGTAAATTAAAAATGATTGCTTTATTTAATCTACCTAATTAGGGGCGTGGCTCTCCTTCTCGGAACTTTAGATTCTTCAATGAACATCGATAGAGCCTCCCCAGATGAAAAGCATATGCAAACAGCGCAAATTCCTCGGAAGAACTGCAAAATTGCATTTTTTTACAATTTGAAGAAAAAACCACCCCCTCAGCGCCATAAGTGAAGAAATTCGCTTCAATCCAATTTTGTGGGTCGGCATGAAAAAATGTGACCATTGTACAGCTTGATAGGATCAGCAAAGTAAGTGATAAGAGGCATATCGCCAGACAAACTAGCACCTGAATCAAAATAATTGATAAAAATGACGATGATTTTGAACTCCTACTCTAGATCCACAGTTAGCTATCATCGTTACCAGAACTATCATTGTTAAGGCGACATAATCGAAGTCTATGTCCAGATATTTCGAATTCAAATCGAATAACCGTGATTTTAGCGAAGTTCGGAATAATAGAAACTGAAAATTTATCTTTATAAGAGCTGCGATGAAATTCTTACTGAATGAAGTGATAGCGCTCTTGCGGTGAGTGATATCAAGGATAAATGATGCAAAAGTGAAATCCATCCAATTAGAAATGCTGGTAATTCTCCTATCGATGCGAAAGCTGTTTGGTAGATCACGTTGTTCTTCGGCAGAGCACAACATAGCTCTCCCAAATGTAAGCCTGAAGATCAAATTGATATTTCATCTAAAAGTCAGTATCTTATCACCTGTACTGTAGATTATTACGAATCCCAGTAATAGTGAGAGTACAGTACATGGTCCTGATAACATTGTCAAAGCTTTTGGTAACACCATATAAAGGGAGATAGGTATGCATAACATTAACACTGAAATTTTAGTTGATTTTTTGAAGATGGTGTAAAAATTACGTATGATGATGACAGAGGGCATGGAATAGCTGCGTTTGACTTCTGAATGCCTCACGAAGGACTCGGCCAGAGGGCGGAGTCGGAATAAACTTCTCAGCCTCATCTTGGACAATTGCTAATTCGAAATTTGACAATTAGAAAATTTTCATTTAGAAAATGATTAGATTGTCAAAGCGTTACATCATCGGTGAAATCTGCAGAAAAGTGTCGAGATCTGTTGAGTTTGCATGGAATATTTGATGTGTCTCGGCCGTGTGCAAAATATAATATTCGAGAGAAGGGGAGACAAAAATCAAATCAGCAGCCGCGAAAAGGCGAAAAGCCGCACAAGTTCGTTAGAAAGGGGAAAAAGCTAGAATGTGTCCAAAATGAGAGGAGCTTCAGAGGGCACAGCAGGAAACAAGAGTCAGAAGGGATTTGGCCACAGCTTCATCCTTTTATCCTTTATCTCTCTTCTCCTCTCCCCGCTTTGTCTTTTATCCCTTCTTTATCCGTCTTTATCCCCTCCCAATACATTTCACAGCAAAGTCTTTGTCTCTCATGGGAAAAGTTGGAAGAAGTCACAAAAACACGGATATTCCAATGCAAATATCCGCTTTCAGGTCTTTTTCCAACAGGCACTCAAATTCAAAGTTCTAATTAAATGAAAAATATGTGAAAAGGGTACAATTTAGAAATGGCATAACATTTTCATGCGAAAACAGAAATTTAAGATCTAAAAATAATTTATTTTCGGTAGAAAATGATAAAATGATGAGATCTTACATTTGATGAAATTTAGAATTTACATTCAATTTGCATCGATTCCGTTGTGATCGTCCTCTTCAGCACGAGGTACCATGATTCCTACAGTGTCGTCAGGTAGATACGAGTACGACATTCGGTTGGCCTGAAAACTAATTCATAGATCTATTTAGGTTTAGAAATTTAGAAATCACGTTTCTAATCATTAAAAACGAAGAATGAAGATAAGTTGAATAGATACTATCCTCTCTGATGATAAAAGATGAAAAAAACTATTTGATATATCATATTCTCTCTAATTGAGGGACACTAATAGTAGAGCATCCGCCAAATATCAGAACTACCCACTACAACTCAGGTCATCTTAGGAAGTATTTTAGAATGCTCTTAAGAATGTGTAGAGTAGATTTAAACTTGATTTGAAATGATTACGATCATTAGATGGTAAGTTATGATGGTTTGAAAAATAGAAGAGCATGCTCGTCAATTGGAGGGAATACGGTAATTCCATTTATGAACGAATATTCACAAAGGTTTCAGATAGATCTCGAGTATCCAATTCAGACTGGAGGCTTTTTTTTTTTTTTTAATTTGGCCCACTGCACCGCAGCTTAACCCAACTTTTTCCCACTGCGCCGCAGTTGCGGTGGAAAAGTCCCAAGTCTGATCCAATTTTAAAGGATAGACAGTAAAATAGGCTGGTATAATTTAATTTGTAAGGAGAGAAAGCAGCATCTGCTTTCCTATGATAAAAGGTAGGAATAGAGCGGGCTGGAATAATTTGAAATAGCGTACCTCATTGCTCCTTTTGGTCCTGATGACCTGAACGATTCGCTCGTCGGTGTTCATCGCCAATTCGTGCATCCAGATCGGCTCGTCCCACCTCAAAGGGACGCGAGGCACGTGCAGCGGGAAACCCATCATCGCCATTTTGGACTATACTCTGAAAAATAGATATCTTTTTCAGAAGCAAGATATTTTTTAAAAAAATATTTCAAAGTTCCTAAACTTTTTCATTAAACTCATACAGTTTTTCAAATTTGTGAGATTCAGATTTATTCAGTATGTACAAAAATGAATGGATAACAATTCAGATCAACAATAACGCGTGATAAAAATAACAGCGATATTTCAAATCAAATTGCCGATTTTCGTGTATTTCCGACCCAGGAAGCCTTCCCAGTACTCCAGAGCACTTTCGTACTGAAATTTTTTTAAAATCAAAATTAAAAATAAAATTCAAAAATACCTGTTCGCCTTTCTTCTCCTCGGTCAGTGACAAAATCAGCTGCTCTGTGGCGTCTGTGCCGATCAGATGACGGAAATCACGACTTCTGAACAGAGCAGAACTTTTAGAGACGTCGTAGATCTGAAAATAAATTTTGAAAAAGTTAAAAAACTAAAATACAATATTTTTCTAATTAAAGCACCTTCTCTAATAGAGGTTCTCTTCAAGAAGCAGCAAAAATAGGAACTCCGGGATTTTCATTTGGGAAAATACAATAAAAACGAATTGCTCACATTTCCATTGAAAGCGACATAACTGGGCCTGCCCTCCTGACCGCTGAACTCTTTCAACTCGTCCAAATTTAAGTCACGATTTTCGACGGCTTCGGACTGAACTAGAAAAAATAAAATAAAAATTGAAAATTCTCACCTTGCTAGAATTTTCGACGATTTTTCGTTCCAATTCGTTTGCCGAGCCGAAAATGGCGTGTCGCAGCCAGCGGATGGTCACGTAGCCGATCAGGAACAGAATGAGGAAATCCACGAATTCCAGGGAATATTCACCGATTTTGATGGGCTCCAACATTGCGAATCTGCAAGAAAATACAATTAAATCGGCAAAAACGCGAAAATCAAGATATGAAATCGATATCAATATTTAGCATTTTACAAGCACATCTATGATTCCGAGACAACAACCATAATTACGATAAACAAGGAGATAAATTAACGAAAAACCATTTAAAATTAAAACCAGCACGGCTTTGTTTTGATGGTTAGGGCTTAGCCCTGTCCATTTGCAACATTGCTGCGCCGTTGTGCATCTTCGTGCAATCGCACAGATTCCGACAATTGAGCAAGATAACTCAGCGTAATTAGTGCGTATCCACACGGATCCATGCGGATTCGCAAGTTGTCCCACATGGATACGCAGTTTGAACGCCGAGAATTCTTCTTCTTCATGTATTAATTTTCTCGTATTTTCTCTCCATTTTCGTAGGCATTTCTTTTCTTCGAGTGTAATCACGGGACGCTACGAAGGCATAGAGTTCATAAGGTCGTGTTTTATTATTTTCTTCGAATAAAATGTAAAATTTATTCATTTCATTATCATAACACTTGAACATAAACCTTTAAAATGCCAAATTGTTGCAATAAAATAGCGGAATGAATCAAACATTGGTCAATTTCGATAGAAAATCTTAAATCTTAAATTAAAATTTTTTTTTTTTTTTAAATAAAATTGAGCAACAAGGAGGATCCTTGAAATCCCTAAAGTGGCAGAAAAATTTTAAGAACTTAGAAAGAAAATTTCATAAATTATTTCAAATTCTACATGCACATGTTCCGGCAGTAATCAGAACGCATTAGAAGAGTTACAAAATCCGGAAATTCGGATTAAGAGTTATTGCCTGTTTAAGTTTTTTTTTAATTCTAAAAGAAATAGTGATTTCTTGAGAAGTTCACCTTATGTGGAGCAGAAATAATGTTGATTATGAAGGAAAAGAGAATGAACTTTTCAAAAATTTAGACAATTAACGGAAGTAGTACGATAAATATAAGATGAATTCTCTAGTTTTTAGTGCTTCATCATTTTTATTAGCTTTCATTTAGCGTACTACTCTTATTAGTTTCCAAAAATGCATGTAAGAACCCTATAATCGTTGAATAACCAAGAGCGAATCTTCACTGATCGTGCGATCGATTGTGGGGATTGAGGAATAGGACCGGGGCTTGAAAGGGCGAATTTGGGGATCGGACAGGGAACTGAGTGCTGGGGCGGAGCGGGAGCCGGAGTGCGAACGATGACGTTGGAATCTTCGAGAGGGATCTGAGGGTGCACGAAGAGGGGAAGATACGGTACGTTTGTTTGGATCTGGGTTTTCATGGTATGAATTAGAAGAAGAAGAAGAAGTTTCTGCAGAATTTGATAAAGTAGGTCGATCCGGTGAAGACATTAACGCGGATAGACTTATTGGATCAATCTGAAAATAGATATTTTTGGATGGAAACAACATCGAAAACTTGCAATATTATAATATTTAGTATGAGAAAATTATATATGCCCTACCTATCCATAATAGTCTATACTATTTCGGATGTAACTATTTTTCCAGATTGCTAAACTTTTAAAATAAGAATCCTTACAGGAATAAGCGCCTGAGGTTGACGTTCCTCGATGCCCGCTCTTCTGAATCCCACTTCAGGCATGCGACTTGCCGGATGACGGCTGTAGCGGTTTCGTGGACGACGTCGAATATTCGTTGCTCCTCTCGAATCGGTGCTCCAATTCGTATTCGCCCCTCTGCAAATTAGCATAAAGCACAGTAATTTTCATATTTTTTATACCTGTCTCTGTTCCTGACATATACGAAATAACAGAAATATAAATCCGGCCTGAAATATGCTGTATTTTTAGTGGTTTGTATATTTTGCAATGCATCGTGTGGCATATAATGTGAGCCAATCATTGTAATGCACTCCAGATGCTTTTACTGCCCATCCCTTAGTTCGCATATTTCATTGCGACGCGTTTCTCGGGATTTTCATGACTAATTGTCCACCACAAAGGCTGTACTTCATCGGTCACTTTACTCTTTATTCATTACTTAGGCACTTCTCTCTCTCTCTCTCAGAATTTGCATAAGATGACACAATTTAACTCCCTTAAAGAGCGCGTATCTAATTTTAATCGCGATCCCTAAAGATATATTGCAATTAAGCGGTGACAAGTGAACTGCACTTCAGCGAATTCTTCAACGAAGTCTGATTTTTTCTTCTTCTTATGAAATAGGAGTTTGTCCCGAGAATAAGAAGGCCCATTGTCTTTTTCAGGCAAAAACATTTGATCTACCGGAAATTGCCTGCTTCCCCGCTTCCCTATCCGCTGAGCCACTCAACCACAAGCAACCATTTTTCGGGTTTCCATGCATCGAGTTTCAGCCAACTAAGTGTCCTTCCACTTGAGCTATCTCAAGAAAAGCAACATGAAAGTGGCCTCGACAATTGTTTCATACGCATTCTTGTGATATGTTCTGGGCATATAATTACCGACGGAAAGGTTAAAGCGCACATTGTCATTCTTCTGAGCCTAACGATAATACATTACCCTCTTTGCGATTTAATGTGTCAAATGACATATGATATGTGGATATATCATTGTTTCCTTCCGCGATTTTATATATTCCTCTATATCTTCCCCTCTCCAACAGCTGTTCTCTTGGAATTTTCCCTCGGTTTTCTGACCGCAAGTGACAGCGCCTCTCTATAGATTTAGTGCTAAATGCTAAAAGACTTGCATATCATCAAATTTGACAAGCAGGACATGCAAAGTGATTGATCAAGCGCGGCGCTGATTCAATTATTACGAATTTCATGATTTAATAAAGAAGATCAGCCAAATATTTTGCAGTTTTCTGCCCTTTTTAGCCACACTGCAAGTCTTGTGTCCAAATATGGCCGCATATCTTCATACGGTTGAGTTGGCAGACAGAAAAATAGAGAAAGGAGGGCGGCAGAGTCAAAGGTAAAGCTGCTCGAGAGTCAAATAGTCAAATGTACGTTTAAGGGCAAATCCGGCAAGGAAGTTTATGAATAAGACTTACGAATAGAGTTACTGCCACCTGACACACCATTATTATCATGTACATTTCCAAACGACCCATGCTGTCCTAAAACTATCATCATAACACATTATAAGTTTGACAAAATGATAAGATAGCACCTTCATAGATACGATATCGTCAAACAATTGTGCGATTCTGGCATATTCTTCCATAAAGGCCTTTAATCTGAGTTCTCGCTCCATGATGTATGGGCCCATGCCTGGGACGACGGCTCCGTCGTCGGACAAGCCTTCTGAATCCTAGTGTCACTTTTAAATCAAAGGTTACTGTACCTTCTGCCGGTGACGACGAAGAGGAGCCTATTTTCTCGTCGTTAGTCGGGGATTCAGAATTCGAACGTCAAGTTGGCCTGACTTCGCGAATAAAAGAACCACATGAGTGTGCGTATAATAAATGGAACTTTCAGATGAAGGAGCCCAAGTACATTTTTAGTCGTCTTTGTTTATTCTTTGAGCAGTAAAAGTAAGACCTTTTAAATGCACCTTGAGCCAGAGGGAGGGATGGAAAGACGGCTGGGGTTAAGCGGAGGGAAAGAAAGAGGCGAATAGAAGAGAGGGCAAAGAAAGCAAGACCACGCCCCTTCTAAGCTTCAACCCTGGAAAGAAGTAATAATTTTTAGGTAGAATCATTTGTTATCTTCCTCTCTACCATTGTAAATTATGAAGGATCAAAATACGTGTAGTTCCCACGATTCTAGCAATGACGGTCTTTTATGAAATCATTTATTTTCTGCACTCGCAAAAATAAATGGGATTTTTCGTGATATTTTCCAAGCGATTCTACGTCGCTTCGAATTGTAACCAAATTGTGTGAAATCAAAAATTACAAAAAAGAAAAAATGAAAGATTAAACGAAAGGCCTTCTAAAGTGTTCCTCAACACAGATTGAAAAGAATCTTAGAAGTTACCTGAATTTAAATACACAATAAATTAATGAGTCTTAATAAAAAATAAATAGAGAAAAACACATGGTCCACGGGATTTTGCGTAGAAATATTAGATTGAGCTGATTCAGAGGCATATAGCTTAAGAAATCTAATCAAAACTACGAAAATAGTCAAAAACTTCCAATTTTTGACTATTTAAGGCACCCAATATAGAGATTCAAATAGGAAGAGAAGATCCTACAAAAAATCAACCTAATTTTTGAACTGAAAACAACCGAACTGTAAGAATTGCACTTTTGCACTAGGAGAAAAGTGCAATCAAGATCACTAGATAAAGCAGCAGACGCAGACTAGACAATGACAATGTATGAGCGATATCGAATAAGCTAATGGTAAGAGTGGGCGAAGTTTAGAATTAATGAAGCTCATCTTCGAGGTCACCATTCATCATTTGTCGTTCCGCTTCAACTTTCGACTTTTACAGAGGGATGAACACGAATTTTTACAGGCTGGCTCACAAACTCGCGATGTTTGCCCAGAAAATTCACATTGACCCTGAATTTTTCTTTTAATTTTCAGTAGAATTCTTATATTTGCTTTACCTTGCAAACATTCTGGCAAGCCTCTTCACAAGATACCGCAACTTCCATTGTCTGCTGGCTCGCAGGTGTAGGTGCGGAGCCGCATAATTGATTGCAACTGTTTGCACATCCTAAATTTTCTTCGTTTAGTTTTGAAAATTTGAATTTATCTGCAAACCCGTCTGACATTGGGGCGTTTGTGGAGGGCATAGCGCTTGGCAATCATTCATACCTTAAAAATGATCAATTTAACAAATAAAATTTAATATGTTTACATTTAGGCGCGCACATTTGTTGTGCGGGTATAGTTGTTGTGGCTTGACTCGTCGGCATAGCCGCCTGAATTTTTTGCTAACTTTTGTGAATCAATATAATTTTCTACTGCTGCTGCACAAGACTGTGCACAAATTGAGCTACACGCCGGCTGACAGGCGTTTCCAAGACTGGCCGATGAGCTTTGACATTCTGATACGCAACTAGAAATAATAGGAAAAAGTTGATCTTCACCAAACTTAAATAAATACCTAGATTCGCATAATGGTTGGCACTGCTGAGTTTGCGATTGTTGTGCTACATAATTCACCTAAAAATCATTGAAAATTTATATAGCTTTCCTAAATGAGATATTTGATCGCTGATTGTATTAGGCTTAGGATGGGCATATTAAATCTTCAGATATTATCGATTATTTAAGCAGAACTGAAAGCGTATAAAGCACCTCGACGTTGATTTGATTGCCGCTCTGTTGAATGCAGTCCTCTGTGCATTGCGGAGCACACTGTGGAGGGCAATTAGCAGGTGGTTGAGGGGCGGGGCTTGGAGAGCTTTGCTGGGAATTGGTCTAAGATAAAGCCAAATTAGAGCGGATAGACAGAAAGGGATTTAGAAGGAAGAAGCTCGTTTTAACAGTACCTATAACTCGTTATTTGAATGAAGGACATTCGAAATATGTTATTAATGAAAATATAAACAAAATAACACACAACCTGCGTAATGCAAGCCTGACTGCATTGATTCTGAAAATTATATCGGTTTGTCACTTCTACGGTATGCATTTGCACTGCGTTTACCTTGCAGACGAAGCCACAATGGTCCTGTGGCAGTTGCTCGACGCATTGAGAATTGCAGGACTAAACAATCGAATAACTCAAAATCTTAGGCCACTCGAAATGATTATGATTAGGCACAAAGTAACTAAGGATTATCCGAAAGAGTTTGATGTTTTACTTGTTCACAGATAGGAATGCACTCGGCCACTGCGAAATTGATGTACATCAAGGGAGAGGCGGTCGCTACAGGTGCGACAGGTACGGCCTGGACTGCGGGTGCCTGAACGGTCTGGACTTGCTGCACGGGAATCGCTGCAGATGGTTGGCGACAGTCGTTTTCGCAAACCTTCAACAACATAGAATAGGCTTGAACTTAATGGTTATATCTCTATCTAAGGCCGAAACTTCTTGTTTTCAAAAATGATGACCCGAATGTACCTCTACGCACACATTCCTACAAGCAGTGGCATCGCTGTTATGCTGGGCGCAGCCGGCTTCCTAAAACGATAATAAGCATTGAAGCAAGCTAAATCGATTAAATCCGAAAAGCTCAGATTCAATCGATAGAAGCATTACACATTGCTGTTGGCATGGACAAGCGATCGACTCGATGTTGATTTGAATGGTCTGCATTGGAGCTGCAGGCTGCGGGGATGGAGCAGAAGCGCTCTGCAAAAGCTGGGCGTACATCGATAAGCAAAGCGGTATAATTAGATTAAGGAAGGGATTTGGTAAATGCACCTGGATACAGCTCGATTCGCATGCTGGCAGACACTGTAATGGACACGAGGGGATCGGTTGGAGTGGCTGGGGTTGAATTTGAGGTTGGAGTGTTGGAGCCAGGGTCTGAATGACGCAGTTATTCACCATCAAAGCTGATTTTCATGTGTTATGAACTTAGCCTTGCAACTTAACGATAATTAACTTAGGATAAGCGTTAACCTCTGGCAACAGAGATGGAAGAGTGGGAGGTTGAGGAGAACTGAACTGTCTGATGCAGTCTGGGGAGCATCCAGATGGCTTGCAGGCCTCGATGCAATCCAATTGGTTGTCAGTAACGGTAATTTGGATTGAGTACATGTCAATGCATGTCTTTTCGCACAAAGGTTGACATGGTTCGATGCATTGGGGCTGTTCGGGAAGAGAAGGAGGAATGGTAGCGGATGGTTGTTGGATAGTTGGTGGTTGCTGGATGAGAGGTGGTTGTGGAACTTGTACTGGAGCGGGAGCGAGCGTGGGAATATTGGAAACATTGGGAACTTCGGGAGCATCAGGTACCAATTGATAGTTGACAGACACGGTGAACGAGTCGATGCACTGCTTTTGACAGGCGGGCATACAGGGCGGAATGCAGGTGCTTGGCCAGGCATAAACGGGCACTGGAGGAGGCAGCTCACTCATATTGAGATCGTTGTTATTGTTGACGTTGTTGCTGTTGGCATTGTTGACGTCGTTGACGCTCTGAAGCACCAAACAATCAGGGTGACAATTTTGTTTTTGGCAAGAAGGCGGACAGATCAGTGATTGCAGACACTCCTCTTGACAATTGTGCGACATACATGCTTTTGGGCAGATTACTTGGTTAGATTCTGGAGTGTCTTTAGCTGGGCTCTGTCCGGGATAAGCAAGAGGCTCTGCTACATCTGCGAAGGGCACGCTGGAGTCGATAGCTGAAGAGTTTGTAGCTGGAGAAGAGTAGGGAGGCACGACGATACGGTCGGAGTCTGGTTTTGAAGGATCGTGTTGTGGAGTGGAGTAGTGGTGCTCGAAGACTTCTGGACTATTCCCACTCTGTGCAATCGGTTGTTGATTATCAATATTAGGTATTTCTATCGATTCAGGCTGATGAATTTCCTGTACCCCATCATTAGTAATATTTTGTGATGGTGCAATAGTTTCACTCTGATTTTGTGGCGTGAGCATCAGGTAATCCTGATTCTCCTTCGAAGTCCCATAATCCAATCCTAATTCATTCATGACTCCAGTCAAATTGTTGGACTTCAGAAATCCATCGTATGATTCAGGAGGAATATTATCTGGGTGTTTAAGTTCTTGAGTTTGAGTGATCGTGATCAAGGCTCCGGCAGGTGGTTTTCCTGGATACAAATATATCGGTGCTTGTGAGATGTTCTGTGGATTTTGGGGTATAGAAGTTAGCAGATTTACATAAGTTGGTTGTGATGAGTTGATGTTAAAGTCGGAATAATTAGCGGGGTTAATGGCCAACGTAGAGTTTTGTTTAGTGCAACTAAAGAGTGGGGAACCGACACACAAATAGATGGGAATTTCGAGGACCTGCTGCTGAGGTTGGACTGGTTGGAGTGGAGGTGAAGTTTGAGGGGAATAGGTGAAGGTCAACAGAGTCTCCAGTTGCGGTGCTCGTGGAGTTGTGACTGGTGGAAGTGGGAGTGGGGTTTGAGTTTGGATGGGAGGTGCGGGTGTCGATGCGGGTATTGCAGGTTGCTGAGAAGACTGGGAACTCATTTCAGGCTGGGAAAGGAGTCCGAGCACGATCATGGCTCGGATGCAATTGGGCTGGCACGACGGACGACAGATCGCAGGCAGACATTGACCCTGGCTTAGAGATTCCGCAGAAGAAGGTGGAATTGGCGTGGTTGCATAAGGATTGTACATTGGCTGATTAGTCATCGGTGTCGTCAGGGGCGTATAATTGAGGGTCTGAGGGGGTCCCGTCATATTCTGGAGAATTGCGTCGGGAACGAAGGTCACTGTAACGGAAGGCGTGGATGTTGTGGTCTGAGGCAGAGAGACTGGAACGTTATTTGGAATAGGAGTTGTGGTGTCAAAAGTAAAATCGGGAATGACAGTAACGGTTATGGGAGGCAAGACAGGTGGCTGGGTTGGTTGAGGTGCGTCGGAGTTTATGAACCGTTCACCGGACCCAGATGATTGTTGCGGATGATATGGGCGTGCAGTTGTGGGTGGCATTTGCTCATAACTCTAAATTAGGATGCTATTATTATTCGTTTTACTTCACTTGTATTTTTGTTGGTTGGTTGATTTCATGCATGCGTTGCGCACATTTTAGGTACATTCTCGTAGTCAGACTCAGATAACTCGTTATATGTTAATGTGATTAGAAACGGTTGCGTGGGATTACCGTGGTTGGCTGGAATGGCTGCGTGATGATGAGTGACTCGAGGCACTGCTTGGAGCAGTCGGGAAGACAGGTGGGCACGCAGCTGGGTGCGGGTGCAGGCCTTGCAGCAGTCACAGTGGTGGTCGTGATTGGTGGGAGAGTCCTCGGCGTGGTGACTGGCCGCTGAGTTGATGTGGTGAAAGTGAAGGGTGCTCTAGTGGTCGTGCTCGGAAGGCTCTGGCAGATTGAGTGGCACGAACTCGTGCACGCGCTAGCAAGAACTGGTGCACGCACATTCACAATCAGATTATTGTTGGTCTGGCACTTGTTCACACAACGCGACTCGCAGGTTTCTTGCTGTTGAGTTGTAGTCATTACACTCGGGTAAGTGATAGGCGCAAGTGTTTGAATGTAGTCAACCTTGGGCGGCGTGGTGATCACTGGCAGTGGAAGGGGCGCGGCCATTGTCACGGGGGCAATCGGAGGCTGGCGATTCGCACAGGACACCGTGCACTGATCCTGACAACTGTCTGAGCAGACGACCGCAGCATTTCCTAAAATCGTCCATCTCCGAAATCCTATTAAATGCCCTACCTTGCGAAACACACTGTGAATAGCAGCCTTGATTACACTTCACAGGACAATTCGTATTGAAGTACGAGTCGTTGATGTCCAGAGTGATACGAATTACTGAGTTCTCAGTCGCAGTTACAGGGGATGAAGATCCGAGGGCTCCTATATTTAAATAGATGTTTCAAGCACTATTTAATTGAGAAATACCCATATCGCTGCATCCGAATTTGCAGGACTGTTGACATGTCTGTGAGCAAATGTTCGTCGGAGCTCCTGATTTCGCCACGCATGCATCTCGGCAGATATTCTATTTAGAATCTCAGATCTTTTGAATTCAGTTTAAACTTACTTGGCAATCGTTTTCACACGACGTTGCTGGAGCAAGTTGTGGCGCCATGGGAGTTGTTAGCTAAAGTTTGAAGATCAGCTTCCACGATTTACTTCTCCTCTTACTGTCATTTGCGTCGTCAATCCCGCAGCGATTTTGCACGTGTTGGTGCATGTGTTTTCGCACTGTCTCGAGCAGGAAATAGGGTTTCCGGTGACTTGGCTGCACTTGGGAATGCACGCTCGCACGCACGTCCCAGAACAGTCCATTTTCTGTAACAATCGTTTTTCTCATCTTCTTTTGATTCTCAAGAGCCGCGCTTCCTCATTCTCCTATGGCTTTTTGGCGATTTCCCTTCTATGCTCTCTCTCTCTCTCTCGAGCTTTTCCTGTCAATTGTTCTGTTTCAAGGTCATTCAGCTTAAGCCCTTTCGCATCCCGAAGGGCAGCTTGTTTCTTTTTCTCTATCCTCTCAATCTCTTTTGAAGATCAAACAATGATGTGTATTTCGCTGCGCGCGTCGGCAAAAGTTATGTTCTGATTTGGAGGAGTGAAAAGAAGCGACGGGAAAACACCGGAAATCGGAATGTTCGGAAGGCCAAAATAGGTGAAGAAGGGCAGACTAGAATTTAGGAAGGCGAAATAAAATGAAAGGGAAAACCTACGATGTCTTGCATACTGCATGATGGAGTGCAGGCGGGTGCCTGATTACAGCTGCACGAGGGCTGTGGAGCTGATTGTTGACAGTTGCAGAACGACGAGCAGCCACATTGCCGCTTTAGTCGAAGGGCCTGAAATTTCGCTATTTTTCAAGAAGAAAAAGTTGATCGGTACTATTTTTGTCGTTATTTTCATTGGTAAAAAAGCTGGTTTTCGCTATTCTTTAATCTACACTTGCACTGGTTTCGGGAATTTTTCGATTCCTCCTTTTCTTCGTGGTGGAAGACGGCGTCAATTTTCACCGTTCATTTGTATTGTTCGTCTAACAAAGACGGGAAGCACTATTTCTGTCTTCTTCTGCAGCAATTAAGGCGAGACTTCAATTCATTGGGCGAGAGGAGACGAAATGTAGTCCTTTCTACAACAAACACAGGGAAAGGGGGAACTGCCTGAGTTCTAATGCATTGCTCTAAACGACACAAGCAAACTCTCCCTTCCCTTTCTGCGTCCCTGTTTCTCTCGTTCCGCTCCTGATCGGGCAGTAATCCCCTATCTTCTCTTCTCCTCTTCTCCGTTCTATTCCCATGTAATTCCAAGTTCAACGGCCACAATCCTTAAAAAGACACACAAAAACATGACAAATTTGCACAGGAACTATCGATTTTCTGTAGCGAATCATGGAAAGGCCATGTGAAATCCACCCAAACTCCCCTATATCCCGCCTCCTTCTACCTGAGGCCAGCTCTCTTTCAGCGCTACGGGTTTGACTCGGAGTGTTTTCATCATTGAAGATAGGGCTCTCCACAGCTCGCGTATATTTTCACTTCTCAAGCCTTATCGAGTGATAGATCAGGTGATACGATGAGATCAGGGAGATGAAAGATAACGCCTATCAAGTGGTCAGTTGATACGTAGACACGTCACATTTGCGAGAAATCAAGAATGTTGATAGCTCAATTAAGAAAATGATAAGGCAATTTGGTTAAGGATCAATTTTTTCCTATCTTCCGATGGCTAGCTTGAAGATTTGCGAAATTCACATGCTCATCTGCTTGATTTTCAAGTGGTTGTTCGTTTTCTGAACCAACAATCAGCGCAGAAAATGTCTCCTTGTATCTCACACATTCGGACTCCCTGTCTGGCTACAAATAGAACTGTGTTAACAAGCAGAAGCTGAGAGAGGAGATAGTGAGTGGAAGTGAGAGAGCACAGGGGGTCAGGAGCGTGAGGGGCCACTCAACAGGCACTGGGCACAATGAGAAACAAACAGAAACATAATAATATAAGTCAAGAGATATTGGAACTGCATGATTCATACGCGCATGGATATCGATGCTTTAGGGCACAGTTCAAAAAATATAGTTGTTACACATACGAAATAGCATGAGAAAAGATCTCTTAGCTAAGCCTATTCTATTTCGTATGTAACGATGTGGCTACTTTGTCAAGTTATCTCATTTTTTAAAGTTAACAAGTTTTTATTGCAAGAAAAAGCGACGCAATGTCCTGCTCGTATAATTTGCGTTGCTCCCCTTTCCGGCCTCGTTCCCAAGTGTCAGCGCAATTCCGATCAAACAGATCCTCCCCTCCTTCCGGTCATTTTCGATCCTTAAGCTCTATCCTCCACAAACTGCTCGCTTTTTGCACTGCTGCGCCGGCTGACAACTTCCCGCTGCCGCGAGCACCTGCGGATTTTTACGCAACGCAAAAAATACCTCAAATACGGGTCTCGCAGAAAATGACGCAGAAATTATGGATGTTTAGGGAAATTAAACATGATTTTACTGGTTTGTAAGATGGACTTACCGCTTGAGATATAGAAATGGCGAGCAGAAGCAGAAAAATCTGCTGAACGATTCGGATTCGGAATCTCAGCCTCATGCTGAGAGATCAATCTCTCTGGACGAGATCTCCGTTGTTAAACCAGAAGCCGAAAAAGGGCGAAGCCAATGAACGACACCAAAAAGTCGTTGCTCTTCTAAGGCGAAACTGATGAAATCAGCTAAATTTCCTCGGATCTTGAAAATTACTGGCGGTCGTCGTTGCTTCTTGAATAATTCGTTCGTTTACCAGTGTATTTCCTGCTGAAATTAGTATACATTATTACATTTCTAGATAAAAGAATAATAATGTAAAGAGCGTAAGGGTTACAATAGAAAAAGAGTAAGACTACTGCAATATATTTTCTAAGAGTGGGAAATGATAAGATATTGTAAATTGAAAATGCAGACGTGGTAAATTGAAGATGAGGTTCTTGGCTGAGAGGGGAAATGGTATGTGAGAGTCGATTGAATCATTGAATCTCTTGCGGCTTGAGCCTTTCCGCTAGCGGAAGGAGGGAAAGGGGGCGTGGCCAACCGGAGTGCGGCCGGGAGGCGAAAAAACAATGAACGAGAGGCGGACAAAGATAAACAAGACACAAGAGTGAATTAGCATTTAACTGCTGGATCCGTCCTGCAAGACCTTCTGCTTCTTCAGCTTTTTCTCTCTCTCTCTCTTGACCTCTGTCTTACAGAATTTCGTCGCTTTTGTCAGGGACTCTTCAAATACAGCCACATAGCTCCCACACTCTGGACACATGCAACTCCTTCACATTTCTGAAACACTGAAACAAAGAAGGAAGAAGAGGACACAAAAAGATTTCCGCAATTCACAGAATGTGTGTCCGATTGTCCTTGAACAAGATAAGAAAACATTAATTGAAGATCAAATGGTCTTGACAAAATTACATCCTCAGTAAAAAAGAGCCTCTTGTAAAAGAATACTGAGGCTACTTTAACTCAAATTTGGATCCTATTTTATAAATTAAAAGAAAAAAATCCTAAAAATTGCCACTGAATACTGAAATATTCAATTACCGTACTCCTTGATCTGTTTGTTTTTGCATCAATTTTTGTTTTCCAATTGCTTGTTTTGTCAGATGCTGCGATCATTTTGTCATTGAATACTCAAATTTCGCGCTTGCAGAGCAAATACTTACGTGTGGACTGAGCGAACGATCAGCCCGCAGCAAAGTTTTACGAAAAATCATAAACTTTCAAAATTTAGATCCAAATCATATGACAATATTGAAGGAGTTGGAGCAATTTCGACCATAAACTCGAATTCCAGATGGTCGATTTACTATACAAAATTTTTTCGTTAGTTTTGGATTTTTGTCTCACTTTGAAGCGATCTCATAGCCATTTTGATCTAGGAGAGGCGAGAGTGATAGAGAAACAGAAATTAGATAACGATTACCTCATCGTAACATCGTCACTTTGAAGCTTCATAAAAACGTTGAAGATGAAGCTGATTACGTGTGAACTTTTCAAGGTAGCTTATTGACATCATCAGAAGCCCTATTTCGAAATTTCGGGACGTCTTCGGGCCTTCTGTTCTCGTATTCATAAACGCATTTTTACCTAATTCTCTATCAAAACCTCAAAAATTTTGATCTTTTAATTATTCCAATTAGAGGTAATTATCTTAAAAAAAGCGGATTACGATATTACCGTAACCATGATTTTTTTTCTAGAACAAAGACCCATGAGTTACTTCCTTCTAATTAATATGTATGTCGATTTTCTAGCAATAAACTGTCTGAGCAGATTTTATTTTATTGAGAAATTTAGATTAATATTTGATATCTACTACAAGGGTCAGCTATCAAATAATTTGTAGATCAAATACTTGTGAAAATATTTCAAGTAGAAATAAAAAATAGAATAAACTGATAAAAAGTTAACAATCGATGAAAATAGTTGAGGATCATCATTACCACCAATTTGACAGGAACCGAAACCAGGAATGTACAGACTCGGACTTGCTCACTCCGAGTCCAAGATATTAATCTTTCGGAAATCTCTTGTTAGTTTGTTCAGAGCGATCGTTTTGTCTACAGAAGGATAATATCTAGATTAATCGTGTAATATAAATGCGAAAATCATTAGAAAACATACTTTCTTATTTTATTGACAAATTCTTTCATTTTCGTTTCGTATAATTCCATTGGTTTAGGAAATTTCTCAGCCCATTCAAGATATTCGTTAAAGATTTCAAATGTTTTTTCTCTATCACCATTGCTCATCTAAATTTATAATGAATTAATTTTCAGGCTAACAATAAGAATATCGCCGATTTATCATCTTCCGCTGAGTGCTTTATTCGATGAATTTGGCGTCTGAACTCGGTCCATGTATGAATAAGCATTTCAAATTCATCATCCTCTTTTTTATTCCTCTTCGCTTCTGCAACAATATCTTCTATATTTGCCTAAATTATATCATATCAATGATAAATTAAGCTAATATTTTGATTCAAACATCTTTATGCGGGCAACCATCATATTTAATCATAATCGATGCACTATTTCCGTTTTCTATTTCTACCTCAGTTACACGAAGGAGACCATTTTTGTCTATTTCAAATATCGTCTAAATTTGTTCGCCTTTGTCTTCACTTTTAAATTCCTTTTAATGAAATAGAGTACCTTTATATCGTATCCTTTCCTACTGTTCTGTTTTTTCAAATTTAATTCAATATTACCGATTTTAAAATTGTATCTGCACTGTTTTCGCTCTCCTTCATAGATATCAGTACAAACTGATTTTTGGTTATCTATAGTCAATTCAGTAATTTGTTCTGCCTAAATTTATTCGCTAATATGAAAAGTATATAACACCTATTCAGCACTTTGCATGGATATTCTGTCCCTCTTTTGATTGCAAATTTCATCAAATCTCCACGGAGACCTTGCCCTATCGATAATGGAACGATGTCGTTAAAGTAGATTTGAAGACTATCACTGGATGAACTTGTAAGCGATTTAGCGATGAGTGCTGCACCTTTTGCAACTACTTCATCAGGATTATGCTCGTTCCTAAACTTTTTTAATTTAGAATTTTTAATAGATTTTTATTAGAATCATACCAAAGCTTGTCTTTTCCGAATTTCTCCTTTAACAGATCCTGTACCATGGCAATGCGCGTCGAACCTCCAGCTAGAATCTAAACTAATTATCTCGAGTGTTTCTAAGATATTTTTCCTTCAGCAATATTACGATTATCGCTCATTCATTGATGCATACCACGATGTCTATGTCAGTTGTTTTCATCTTCGCAGTTCGTAGGGCTTCATCAACAATGTCTAATGTGCCACGCAGCTTTTTATCGATTAATTCATTGAATTTATCACGAGTTAATATCAATTCCCAGCCATCATCAGAATCGGGATTATCTAACTGAATAACATTCATCTATGCAAACTCATTAGTGAATTTTACTCACAAAAATAGTGGCAGTATCATGACATGATAGGGCAATTTTTGCTTCAGTGCACGTTTCGATCAATCGACGCAGCATTTTTGGCTTATTTTTAGGAAAATTCTTGAAATTCTCGAGTACATAGTCCGCAATAATTTTGTCGAAATCTTGTCCACCTAAGAATTCGTTTAGTAAGAAAATGATATAAAATATCCCAGAGAGAAACCTAAATGTTTGTGGCCGTCAGTTGCAACTATCGATATTCTACTGTTACCATTACATTTACCGATGGAACAGTCGAAAGTTCCTAGATAGAAGCAAGTTAAAATTCAAGTCAAACACACATAATGGAATGGGAATTTTACCTCCTCCCAAATCATATATCAAAATATTTTTGTTTCCTTCATTATGAACTCCATAAGCGATAGCAGCCGCAGTCGGTTCGTTGATAAGTCGAATCACTTCTATTTCCGCCAACTCAGCTGCCTTCATTGTCGAGTGCCTTTGTCGTTGGTCGAAATGCGCCGGCACTGTGATTACGGCTCTGGTTACTTCTTTTTGCAGATAGTTCTGATAACATTGTATAATGATTTGCACTACAAATAAACAGGATCCCCAACCTCCGCTATTTTTTTCATCATCTTTAAAACTTCCGCCGAAATATCTTCAACTGTAAGTCTCTTCTCTTCATTATTATGAGTGAGTTTGACGAGAGGCTTTCCCTGAACATGCATAATTCAAAGATAAACACTAATTTTCAATTTATCACACCTTTTCATTGATTATCTTGAAAGGCCACGACTTCATATCTTCTTGTACGGATATATCGTTATATTGTCGTCCAATGAGACGTTTTGAGTCTATTTTCGGATTTTTATTCTCAAGGATGTATGATGTCGCATAAAAATACCGTAAATGATATTTTCCAGCGGAGCTGACGATCTGACCGCCGCTCTGCCGACTAAAGTTGCGCCAGTTGGATAGGCAACGACTGATGGAGTCACGTTAAGGCCTAAAGAACGTAATTATTCCTCGAACTCTAATGATTGTAATAAATCAGATAAAATTTTTACCATCAAAATTAGCAATGACTGTCGGTTTTCCATTTGGTTTTATTGTGGCAACACATGAAAATGTCGTGCCCAGATCGATGCCGATATAGATCATTTGTATTCTTTAATTTGTTAAATTAAAAATTTGTACTGATTTAGGAAATAAATCCGACATTCAACTCAAACAAATAAAAAAAATCAATAATTGTTAGAAGCAAGAAAACAAGCTTTTATATTGAATGAAAATTGATAAGAGAATAGTGATGTCAAATATTTTGCGAGAAAGAATCTTATCATAAAATTAATAATTTTGACGAATGATTAGAAGTTAGAAATAAGAAAATGAAGGAATTTTAATTAGTTGAACAATAATCTGTTCAATTTCGAATGCCATTCAAAATTTCATCTCGCATTCAAATGAAACATGCTCAGGAAGAGAGAGTAAGAAGTTCCATTTTAATAAATATTTAAAAAAAAAAAAAAAACATTTATTTCAGTTATAATTTCCCCTCGTTACTTTTGGATGCCTTCGAGAGTTGTCTGTATCGTGTGCATTAAATTAAATTATTATTTCATTTTATTAAATAAAATTTTTATATGAAATCTGAGATTATTATAATCAAGCTTTTATTTTATGTTAATTTTTCCGACTTCTCGCCATTCATTCGTTTGTGGATCGTATTCCTCGATTGAATTGCAAACATTTCCATGTAAAAATCTATAAAATCCAAGTTAGAAAATATTTCGTATAAAGTTGTGCAAAATCTCAGCTCACCCTCCAATTACATACAATTTCTCGTTAGCGACAATGAGAGAATGATTGTATCTTTCATAATTCATATCAGCGATTCGAGAAATTCGACGGCCAACTGGAGCTGAGGGATCGAAACACAGATAGGATTTTAATACACTATCACCACTAAATATATAATGATACATTATTATCATACAAAATTAATGACCTCTTTCCTCCAGTTATGTAAATTTTTCCATTCAGCGATGCAACTCCGAAAGAAATTCGTCTTTCTGGAATCTCTCCAATTTCAATCCATTCCCGTTCATCGTCTGATAATCGATATATCTTTCTATTTCCCCAACCATCAATAACTGAATATTCATAATTACAATAATGAATATGATATAATGTGACCGTATAAAACTTCATCGTGTGTTATTGTTTGAACATCACTAACTGGAAGAGGAAAAGCAGGTCCTGTTTGCCATTTTCCATCTACGAAAACCTGAATAAAGTATTTCATAAACTTTCATTCCATCTTCTTACATCAACTCGATCTGTCTCTCCACCCAAATAATACAATTTGTCTTTGAAATAAGCGACAGATGCAAAATTACGCCGTTCAGGAGAATCTGGGCCTGTAAAATTCTTCGAATCGATCATTCATGGATTTGTTGAACAGACCTCTTGAAATTTGTCGAGTATTCAAATCACAAATTTCAAATGATTTATTTCTGCTGTTAATTCCAAAGATCTGAAATTTGAAAAATTATTCAAAATAACGAACATAAGAATTTACTTTATTCTGTGTAGTTGCTACTTCAGCTGGCGCATAATAATTGTCGAATTTTGTAATCTCTTCGACTGAACAGGTAGATGAATTGAACAAGCATATTCTTCCTTCATCTTCACCATTATTTCGATAATAAACTAAATTATTACGAATCGTTTCAAAGTCTCTTACTTAGCTTTCAACATAATTTCTTACAGTAAAATAAGATTTTATGCGAATTATTGAATGAATTGTCTCCACCAATCTGCAAATTATTGATATTCCAGGGTAATTCATTCACTGTATTGTTAATCAATGAAATTTCAATTCCTTTCTGAAATTATCACTTTCATTTTAGTAATGAATTATTTATTTTTTAAATGCAAAATAAACGATATTTTGGATCGTCTTCGTCAAATCCCCCAAAGGTTTATGATGAATTGAAGCCTTGCGATAATTTTAGACAGGAATCATGCATGAGGAGACCCTGTGGCGCTCTTTCTAATGAGCGAGAAATGACGATTTTGGACAATGTTCAATCGTTTGGATGTACAGGGTGTCTCAAGTTTTTCTCTCTAATTTGTTTTTGGAATAAAAACCTTAAAATCCATCAAAATCGAATGTGGTTTTTGCAATGGGTAGTCAGAATCGGTACAATTTGTTTGACACCTATTTCGAATTGGAACCAAGTACCCTCTTCTCTACAACCACCTGTTTTCTGAATTGTAAAATTCTAAATAAAAATTTAAAAAATAGCAAAAGTGGCCGGACCGAATTAAAGGTAGGGTCATTCAAAAGCCCGTTTAATTTTGAGTAACTTCTGTGAAAGCAACATCCAAAAATGTTCACTATAGAGACTTCCAGAAGCGGTTTTATTTCTGCACTTCGAAAATGTATGGAATTTTGCACCTCAATAACAAATGACTGTATGGGTCAGGATATATTGCTTCACTCAAATTTATTTTCCCTTGTATTATGAGGACTCTGAGTACTGTAAATGATTGGCTACTTGAGACAAGATAAAAGGAATTTCTTTTTTTTTCTCCCGCTCATTTGAGCCTCGTATGCACGCTGACGACATTTGCTAATTTGTCGATTCTTTTTATTTTCTTTCATTTCTTTGTTCTTTTATCGAAATTAACGAGATTTTTGTAACAAGCACTTGATAATTACCTTCCTTTATAGATATTGATAAAAATTGCTCGATTAATTATCGATAATTTTTCTTAAAAACGCGAAAACAAAAATAAAACAAAGAAATCGCTTAATGAACAAATGCTCGTCTCTCGCACATCCGAGGCTCACAGGAAGCGGAAAAAGAAAGACGCTCTTTTTTATCTCATCTCAAGTAGTCAGTCATTCACAATAATGCAAAATGATAGAATCGGATGAACAACCACCAGTCGATGAGACTGGCTGTTCAGGCTGAAAATATGAGATGCTATGATGTTTAGACTGATTATCTTGAGGTACGTGCGGATTTTGAATAATAGATTTCTTACTGGATTATACTGATGATTTTTTATCACTACCTTTGGTGTTTGACTGTTTCCAACGTGATTTTCGTTTGCAGTTGGATCTGGTCTTGCACCTGCATTTCCATCTGCACCTTGAGCTGACATTCTATTTGCATTTTGAGTTGAAGCTTTCTCTGGAGCTAGAGGTTGCTCTTTTTCCTTTTTTTCTTGTTCTTGGATAATTTTGATGACTTGCTTGTAATCGATGGATTCATTAGCCACAGTAACAGCTTTGCTAGCAATTGCAGCTGCACCGATGGCTGCTACCTTGAAATAATCAATTTGCCATCATAATACTAAATTGTCACTCGTACAAACCTCATCGACATTCAAGAAATTGCAAATAGTAGAATCTTTGAAAACTCCGGAGAGGCCTTCGGAAATCAGGGGAATTCTAGTACTGCCACCAGCCAATAGAATAAATTTCGGCTTGATTTCTAATATAAGAGAAAAGGAAGTATGAATTTAATGAAGAACAAACTTTCATAAACTTTTCCAACTTTTTTAATGATCTGGTCAACTTCCTTATTATAATATCCTTCAATTTCCTGCTTTTGAATTACATTCACCAAATCACAATCCTCATCACCCTTTCTATACAACGAATCAACATCTAAATATCGAAGAAATAATTGCGAAGCGAATTCGATTGATGAACCTATTCTTGTAGAAGGCGCGGATGACAATGTGCATTTGACCTTCTCACATTCAATTTTCAGTCGACGTTGTGCCCACTTTGAAAGATTCGGAAGTGAGTTGTTATTCTACAATTCCATTTTCTCCAATTTATTTAATTTATGAATTAACGAACCTGGGCTTTTAACCTCCCCATCATGTTGTCATAAATTAATTGATCAAAGTAATTGCCTGCGAAATCATCTCGAACAATTGGTTTGATACCATTAATTTTCTGTATTACCCAATCTATGGGCTAAAATTCAACATCTTACTAACATTGTATTCTTTTTAGTTTCAGTATTACCTGCTGTTTGATGAAATATGCAGCGACTTGTAAATATCCTGCACCCATGCAGAAAACGAGTGCAACATCACTGTTTGGGTGGAGTTCTAACCGAGATATGTATGCAGCAGCAACAGCGATCGGCTCTTCGACCAATTCGATCATATGATTATCGTTTTGAAGTATATTTCTCGTAAGTTCTCGATAATTCTCATCCGATAGCATAGGGATTGTAATTGCTAGCGGCACAGGTGACTAAAATTCTTCATTTTACATATAGAAAAAGGAACTTCAAATCGTTGACTAATCCTAGTTGAGATATTACTGTGAAGGCTACCTATCCAATTTCTATTATCTAACATATTTTATGTGAAAATGATCTTGGCACATGAAAGGGTAAAAATCTTAGATAACTTTTTAAAGGATGCAACTAAAATTAGTTCAAAATATCCAACAAAATTCATGCATTAATATGCTGATGTGCCGTTGTATAAATCCTCTCTAGTAGTGTACGAAGTGCTAGACTGGCAGTAACAGGTTTCAATCCTATTGGTTTGTCTTTAGAATCTCCAAACACAAGAAATTCGAACTTTGCCTCTCCTATAAATTCCCCAGATTTCATATACATATAGGATTATAACCAACTTACCATCCTTATTTTTATTTGATAGTTTTAAAAAATATTTTTTACTCCTTTTCGAAATTTTCTTCTTTTTCTTGCCCAATAACCATCGAATATCTGTATTTTTATGCAAAATGCATAATTTTCGTACTAACCATAGATCACATTTTGTAGACAAGCAGCGTAGTTTTCGGCCATTTTACCAACTAACCACTCGTCTTGTTTGGAATACGCTACATAAGATGGTATTGCTTGATTTGATTCTAAAAATAATTTTTTTACAAAATCAAAAGTAAGAACGGCTCCAATTGCTCAATATTGAATGAAAAATCACCGTGCTCGATAATTTGGATGTCCTCGTCCTTGCAAATAGCAATTCTACATTTCGATGTGCCAATATCGATTGCAATTGCATCGCAAATATTCGGGTTCAGAGTCATTTCATTGGTAGTCATTTTTATTGCAGAACTAATAAAAGTTTCGCTGCAAAAAATCGCTTTCGAAGAGCTTATCAGTTTATCATTCAACAGTTTGCATCGATTGCTATCAACTCTTTTAAATAAAATTGAATGTGAAAGTTCGTCAGCCACACGAACTTTGAAAAATTTGTCATGAATGATTTTTTAGGCATAATTAGAGAATGCAAGTGATATTCCCGATTTGAAGACCGAGTCATGGAAGTATTCTTCTCGGATTCTGTAGGGCTAGACAGGATGATAGCAAAAAACCGCATGAAAAACGGATCAGTGTAACCAAAGATATGAATTTTTGAAGGCGATATTCGAAAACCCCCTTTTTGTTAGTAAAACTTCGTCAAGCATTTATTTTAACCACTAGCATGCGGCGACTTTGCCGTGCATTATTAGTGGGCGTGGTTTAGTCAAAGCGTCGTTATCTTCCGAAAGAACAATAAAGCTGAAGAATTTACCATATTGGATGCAATAACCGAGTGCAAATTGAAGAAAAAAATTAAAATAACGATAATTTTGGGACTCTCTGACGAATCAGCACGCTGTTAAACGGAGCGCACGGGCTTTTTTACTTAAGGAAATCGTTTTTTGGAGTGCCGACCTGCGCCGGGCTGAAAAGCGATGCATTTTCTATCACAAAATAACAAGAAAAATGTAATCTTTCATAATCCGCGTGAAGGCTGATGATTACGGCCTATGAAGCTCACACGAGCGATTTTAAAATTTCAGTGTCGATTTTCGCGGGCTCAACTCGTGTTTCGGAGACATGTTCTGGAAGCAAAAATGTTCCCTAGGCTTATATCTAATAGTGGGAAAAGAAAAAAATCACTTCGCAAATTTTCTAGAATTTTTTGAAAATTTTAGCGAAATTGCCTTCCTTGACTTTGATTTCAGAATGGGCGGAGCTTGTGCTCCCTAATTATAATCAAGAAAATGGTTTTGTGCAAAATATTTAGTTCCGGGTAACTTTTCTCATTAATTACTCGGTTAGTTGTTTTATTTATGTTCCATCTACTGAATAAAATTAATTATAAATAATCAATGCAAAAATATAATGATTTTCCTCATAAAATAACGATCAGGGGCATACTTTGAATTTACATTGGATTATATAGTGCTACGGTTCGTCATAATTGGCGATTTTATCATTTTATCAGATCTATTTAATAGTGATGGAGAATTGATATTTAGCTAGTAATGATAAGCAGTGATTGTTATAAAAGCCTTAACTTTTATTTATTTCGATCAATGGTTCGCTAGTACTTTTTCTTATACTTTTAGACCTAAATCGATCATTTCAAAATGGAATCTGTCATTGGTATCGATCTGGGCACCACATTTTCATGTGTTGCCACAATAAAACCAAATGGAAAACCGAAAATCATTGCTAATTTTGATGGTAAAAATTTTATCTGATTTATTACGATCATTAGAGTTCGAGGAATAATTACATTCTTTAGGCCTTAACGTGACTCCATCAGTCGTTGCCTATCCAATTGGCAAAACTTCAGAACCTTTCAAATCTTTAAAACCTTTAGTCGGCAAATCGATGGCCAAATCGCCAGCTTCGCCAGAAAATACCATTTACGGTATTTTTATGCGATATCATACATCCTTGAGAATAAAAATTCGAAAATAGACTCAAAACGTCTCATTGGACGACAATATAACGATATATCCGTACAAGAAGATATGAAGTCGTGGCCTTTCAAGATAATCAATGAAAAGGTGTGATAAATTGAAAATTAGTGTTTATCTTTGAATTATGCATGTTCAGGGAAAGCCTCTCGTCAAACTCACTCATAATAATGAAGAGAAGAGACTTACAGTTGAAGATATTTCGGCGGAAGTTTTAAAGATGATGAAAAAAATAGCGGAGGTTGGGGATCCTGTTTATTTGTAGTGCAAATCATTATACAATGTTATCAGAACTATCTGCAAAAAGAAGTAACCAGAGCCGTAATCACAGTGCCGGCGCATTTCGACCAACGACAAAGGCACTCGACAATGAAGGCAGCTGAGTTGGCGGAAATAGAAGTGATTCGACTTATCAACGAACCGACTGCGGCTGCTATCGCTTATGGAGTTCATAATGAAGGAAACAAAAATATTTTGATATATGATTTGGGAGGAGGTAAAATTCCCATTCCATTATGTGTGTTTGACTTGAATTTTAACTTGCTTCTATCTAGGAACTTTCGACTGTTCCATCGGTAAATGTAATGGTAACAGTAGAATATCGATAGTTGCAACTGACGGCCACAAACATTTAGGTTTCTCTCTGGGATATTTTATATCATTTTCTTACTAAACGAATTCTTAGGTGGACAAGATTTCGACAAAATTATTGCGGACTATGTACTCGAGAATTTCAAGAATTTTCCTAAAAATAAGCCAAAAATGCTGCGTCGATTGATCGAAACGTGCACTGAAGCAAAAATTGCCCTATCATGTCATGATACTGCCACTATTTTTGTGAGTAAAATTCACTAATGAGTTTGCATAGATGAATGTTATTCAGTTAGATAATCCCGATTCTGATGATGGCTGGGAATTGATATTAACTCGTGATAAATTCAATGAATTAATCGATAAAAAGCTGCGTGGCACATTAGACATTGTTGATGAAGCCCTACGAACTGCGAAGATGAAAACAACTGACATAGACATCGTGGTATGCATCAATGAATGAGCGATAATCGTAATATTGCTGAAGGAAAAATATCTTAGAAACACTCGAGATAATTAGTTTAGATTCTAGCTGGAGGTTCGACGCGCATTGCCATGGTACAGGATCTGTTAAAGGAGAAATTCGGAAAAGACAAGCTTTGGTATGATTCTAATAAAAATCTATTAAAAATTCTAAATTAAAAAAGTTTAGGAACGAGCATAATCCTGATGAAGTAGTTGCAAAAGGTGCAGCACTCATCGCTAAATCGCTTACAAGTTCATCCAGTGATAGTCTTCAAATCTACTTTAACGACATCGTTCCATTATCGATAGGGCAAGGTCTCCGTGGAGATTTGATGAAATTTGTAATCAAAAGAGGGACAGAATATCCATGCAAAGTAATACATAATTTTTCATAACTCAAACATTACATCATTATATTGCAGGTTGAACAGAATACCATTACTTCGAAAGACAATCAGTCATCCATTTTATCCGAGATTTATGAAGGAGAACGGAAACAGTGCAGATATAATTTTAAAATTGGTGAAGTTATCCTCAATTTGAAGAATAAATACACCAGAAAAGGATACAACAAAAAGGTTAGCAATATGAAAATATTGATTTAGAGAATGATATGTAAAAAATTTTAGACAATATTTGAAATAGATAAAAACGGCATTCTTCACGTAACTTCAATTGAAACTATGAATGGAAATAGCGCTTCGATCCAAATTCAATATGATGGATGTCCACATAAGGACGTAATATTTCAATAGATAACAATTTTAAATGGCTTTTATTTATTATAGGCAAATATTGAAGAAGTCGTAGAAGAGGCTAAAAGACATAAAGAGGAAGACGATACATTCGAAAAGCTTATTTATAAACGAAACGATTTTGAGGATGAAGTCTACAGAATCAAACATTCTATCGAGGATGATACATCAGTAATTCTTTCATCATAAGTTCAAAATGACTACGTTTTACTTTATTTCTCTCTACAAGAAAAGTGGATACTTTTTGCAAGGAGAGAATTTCTCTGCAAAGGTGCAGTCAATTTGATAGACATCATCTTATCATTTTATAACTGATTGCTAGCAGTATTCTCAACTAAAAATGCACTCTATTGCGAGGCAATGATAATATCATTTAACAGATTAAAGATGACGTTAAAACGAAGGCAAAACAAGTGGTAGAAAAATATCTCAAATGGTCGGATTTATTGCCTGGGCCAATTGAACTCTACGGACCAGAATTGAAGAAATTTGCTGAAGAAATAAAAGCGTATGCATTTACATTAATTACTAATAAATAAAATCAAAATGCGAATTTAAGAATCTACCCGTCAGCGCAAATATAAGTTTGGTCATTAAAAGCTTGTGAAATTAACTAGGCGAAATGATGTGCAGAAATTTTTCTACAAAACTGATACATTTTATTTACATATAATTTGATTGTGTTTTACGAATTAAATGCTCTAACCTATCATAAAATTTTTACGAACCTTGAGATCAATAGCTTATAAATTGCAAATAAATACTGTAGCTAACCATTTCAAAATGTTTACCGTCGTATGGCCTGATAAATAATTAGAAAATATTGTTTCGATGATGACAGTTCGAATGAATGAATTTCATGTGGTCCTAATTTATGTCCGTGTTTAATGTGAATGCACTTTCAAAAGAAATATCGCTCAGCGTTCAAACTGTGTATCCATGTGGGTCCACAATTGAAACTGAATGCGGGACCTACAAATCGCCCCATGTGGATCTACAAAAAAAAAAGTGCGGACGTTCACATGGATACGCTGTTTGAACGCTGAGTATCTAGTCGGAAAAGGGAGGTATGATGAAAAGAAAGAAGAATTTAGCCTAAAGTCGAAGTACAGTAACGTCTGTGCTCTCTCAATTTTTAATTTGTGCTATTTTCTGACACAGATTTTTACATTTCCAAAAGCACGTAATAGCAATTTTACGTCACGACAAATCCAAATAGCCCTAAACGTAGAGGGCGCAAACTCCACCCATTCGCAAAAGCGCGGCAGTGTTCAAAAATGGTAGTACGAAGGCCCCCAAAACAGGAAGAAAGTAATGTTTAAGTAGGTCAGCCAAAAACGTCATACTAGGATAGACGATAAACCCAATGGAATTCTCATGTGCCAAAAATCAACGAAAAATAGTTGCGTACAAATGTGTACAATCGATATTTCGATTTCAAAAACGCGTTCATTTGGGGTCCAAAGTTCTCGATTTTTTTTATCAAAGCCGTTTTTTATCTTATTTTTCTTTCGAAAGTCTTACAATTAGTTAGGCTCGAATACATCTTTTTGTACAAAAGATAACTGCGGAATATCGTTCTCGTGGATCAGTTTGCACTCTCTACCTAAACGAGTTTTTCTCTTCCTCCTATCCCTAGTCCCTCTTCTCTTCCCTACTCTCGCTTTCGCTGGTCAGATAGGGAGAAATAGCACGCGAAACGGAGAGAGTGCAGCCATTTTATTCGTTGTACAATGTACATTCGATTTTTATCGCTTATTTTTCATTCACTTAATTGGCCTAATTATCATAATTACTCTTATTAATTACTTTCAAACCACTCGGCTTCAGAATTTCGTTCGCATGGGCTGTTTTTCCCATCTAACCCTGCCGCAGTTTTGCATTATTTTGGATGATAAAAACGCCAATTTATGAAATTCGTTGTATTTTTCGATTTTTGAAATTTTTTTCTGGATTTATGCTATTTTTGCAGCGAGATGGCGGCGATTTCGGTCACGTTCAAGACGCTAAAGCAGGAATCGTTCAAGCTCGAGTTGATGCCTTCAGACAATGTGAGGAAGACGAACAATTCTTGAAAAATTCATCCACTTTTTATATAATAAAAAATGGATGAACTTTCTAAGAGACATAATCTCTATTTTCTGAAAAACTAATTCAATTTTCAGATTGGCGACGTGAAGAAGAAGATCGCGGAGACTCGCGGCGAAGACTACGCTGTTGAGCTGCAGAAGCTCATCTACAACGGCAAGGTGTGATACAAAAATTCCAATTTCTCACGGCCTGTCGACATAGTTAGAATTTGTGCGTTCAATTTAACAACATTAGCATGATTAATTACTTGTTTTGATTTGCTAGTGAGTCCTTACTTCTTATTTTCAAAAATACTAAAGATAGTTTTGATGATCACCCGATTTCCGAGTACTTTTTCAAAAATCCAGTTCCACACGCCTATGGGCACCAGTTATCTATAGCCCAATGGAATCCTTTTTCGATCTTCCGCTCTTAAGCGCGCTAATGCCAAATTTTTATTTTTTGCTAAAATTTGAACAACAATAGTGTTAGCGAGACCGACTAGAGTAATTTTATTACTATGCACCGCTTGACAGGCCGTGTTCTAGCATCCTAGAAAGTTAATCTTTTTTAGATAACTTGGTGGACTTTCCAAAAGTCTAAAATTTAAAATTCCTGAAAATATAAAGCAAAAAATGTTCAGATCCTCAACGACACGGACACCGTCGAGTCGGCCGGGCTGGATCCGCAGAAATTCGTGGTTGTCATGCTGGCTGCCAAGGTGAAAAAATAAAGAGAAAACACGCAACATTTCCAAATTAAAATACGAATCTTTGCAGAAGAAGCCGGCCGAGCCCGAGACCACTGCGGCTGCGGAGCCGACGTCGGCTGAATCAGCCACTCCGTCCGTGCCGCCGACCACGCCCATCTACAAGGGTAGCACTGAGTCGACGTCCGATGCCACGCCGCAAGTTGCCGCCCCCACTCAGGTCGCCCCCAACGCCCCCGCAAGGGCTGCTTCTCGTAAGACGCCACCACTTCTTATATTTCTTATCAGTTGATTTTGTTCACCCTATTTGTAAAGTTGGCCATATTTTAGGATTGTGGGAATAGGAAAAGAATTTTTCAATTTCATAAATATATGAACTTGTGAATAATAGTACAGAGAGTACACTGGATTAAAAATATAATAAAATAAGTTCACTTTTCAAATTTTCTCTTCAGACTTGACGACTGAGCAGAACTCACAGATCGACGCGATCTCGGGAATGGGCTATCCGCGCGAGCAGGTTGTGGCCGCATTGCAGGCCGCCTACTGGAATTCGGACAGAGCCGTCGAGTATCTGCTGACGGGCATTCCTGACGAACAGCAGCTCGCTGCGGGCGAGTTTCAGGCCGGGGCCGAGGCTGAGCATATCGAGGGCAGTGAAGAGGGCGAAGGTACGGTATTCATCATCCAAGAGTGTTCAGCATTTTAACTATTGTCTTGGTCAAACGAACAAATGGCTCATGCGTTAAAATCACAGCACACGGGCATTGCGCGTTTGAACTAGACACGAGAGGATGGCGGCTAGAGTGACAGTGGAAAGAGTGTCAGCTAGGGATAGTGGAAGGCGTTGTACCCAGTTTTCTTTGCGTCTTTCTACACTTTTTAACAAATGAACGATTTATCTATTTAATCAAGACAATATTCTGAGACCGAATACACGGGGCGACTCTTTCAAAAATGGAAAGGATCAATTTGGCGAATTTTGCGATTTTTCAATTTGTTCAAATGCGATTTCAGGCGGCGACTTGGGTGACCTGGCCTATCTGCGTTCCAACCCACAAATCAACGAGCTGCGTCGACTGATCCAGGGCAATCCGGCCCTGCTGAACGACGTCTTCCAGCAGATCTCCGCGGTCAATCCCGAGCTGCTCAACGCCATCCAGTCCAACCCCGCCGAGTTCCTCGCCATGCTCAACGAACCTGTCGTCGATGAGAATCCCGCTGCAGGGAGAGGAGAGGGAAACGCACCTGCTGGAGGACAGCAGCAAGGCAAGAACATGGGATTTTTTTTTTCGAAGATTTCTAAAATTTTATTGCGATTTTCTAGAAGTTTCGACGAAATTTCTCAAGTTTTCCGAAAATTCGAAATTTGAAATATTACAGGTCAGCCCCCTGTGAGAGGTCACATCGTCAGATTGACGCCCGCAGAGCAGGAGGCCATTCAGCGCATCAAGTCCATGGGATTCCGCGTTCCCGACGCTGCCATCGTAGAGGTAAATTCGAAGCAAAAAAATGAACGAGAAAAAAAAGCTAAACTAGGAAGTTTTTGTTTGGAACAAAATTAGAAAAGAAAACTACGTCTTTTTGGCGAAAAGTATAATTTTCTAAAATTTCAGGCCTACCTTGCCTGTGATAAGAACGAGGAAATGGCTATTCAGTACATCCTCGACAACATGGCTGAATACCAGGAGGACTGAGTTATCAAATGGTAACCCCTTACCAATTGATGACAGAATACCACTCCCTTCCCGTCCCACTTCATCCCTTGCCCCCTCTATCACTTTTGACTTGCTCGCAATTTTTCTTTTCCCACCCCTTCTTCATTCATAATTGTCATTTTATTTTTTCTCCCTCTCGGCTTGAAACTATAATGTGTCAAGCATTTTATTCTTATCTATATCTCTGAAAATCTAAAGAAGAATAAGATTTTGCTATTTATTCATGCAATAAAGGCCAAACTCCATTAAACTGAACATTTATTTTCATTGTTAACTTTATTTTCTTTTTTACTTGGCAAGCCGGTGTGTTGTTGAATTGAATGCGTAAAACTTTGGCCTCGGCTAATCTCTTTATTGAGAGATAATTTGACTCGTATACTTTTACATCCGTTTTATCCTAAATTTTTATTCTTTTTTTCATTTTAATTAATCATTTATTTATGAAGAAGTTATGACGTGTGATTTTTCATCTAAATCTAAGCCTATCTGGTTTTGATTTCAATAAACTTTTCTTCCGGAAATTGTTCATTTAGAAGCTCTTTGTTCTATCAGTGATAAAATATTTGATAAGTTCATCATTTTCTGATCAGGAAAGATTCTTAGAGGATGTCGAAAAAGCCGAACCAGGAAGAAATTGATGCGGAGCAGGCTGAACGGCGAGAATACGTCAAGAACATTGGAATCGAGTACAGATATGGGTGTTATGAGGTAGGAAATATTTTTTTTTCTGTCGAAAAGTTAAAAAAATGCAAATTTACTGTAGAAAATGAAAAATCTTTTTTTCAGGAAAAGCGAGCCGATTCGTGTCAACTGCTGGCGGAATACATGGAAACGTTCGAGTTGAACTCGAAAGGCGCGTTTGCTCTCTACAAGAAGAATTGCGAGGAGCGCAAGTGGCCTCGCAGCTGTTACAAACTCGCCATGTACATTTTGGCTGGGAAAGGTAAAGAAAGCTAGGCCACACCCATTTTTGACAAATTTCGAGTTTGTTTGCAGAAGCTGAGCCGAATTTGAAGGCGATGGTGGAACCGCTGAAAATCGCGTGCGACGCGAACATCGCACAGGGATGCAGGTCGAACTGACGATAACGCTGATAAACTTGGATTTCTTATCAGTTATCTTTCAGATTCTTATCGCTAGTCCATTGGAACGGGGAGAAAGACCGGCCGGCTGACTCGCAGAAAGCAGAGCAGTTCATGAAAAAGTGAGTGATAAAAATGATATAATGATAAGGGGATATCATATTTATCCTAGTAGAAGGGCATGCCTTTATATTAAAATAGATACGGTATATGATGCTCTTTTTGAAGAAAAAAAGATTATACGAAATCCAGGGCCTGCGATTTGGAAGACGGGGATGCATGTTGGCTGCTGAGCACGTGGTACATGGGAAACAAGGAGAAATTCAAAACTACTGCAATGGGAGCGCCAAAAGTATGAGTAGCAAGATATCTTATCAGTGATAAAAGATATGGGATTTAGGAAATAAGCAGAGATGGGTTGGGAACTCTGGAGCGGGACATGATGAAGTCGCTGGAATACGGTAGACGAGCGTGCGAATTCCACATCCCACAGAGCTGTATCAATGTAGCAAGGTAAGAGAAATTCAAAGTTTTTGAAAAATCAAAAGAATAAAACTACCGAGAAATGAAATATTTGAAAAAAAAATCGATAACTTTCAGGATGTACAAACTCGGCGACGGCGTGCCGAAGAACCTAGACGAAGCCCACAAATACGCGGAAAAGGCCAAAGAGTACATAGAGGCCTTGAAAAGTGGAGATCATCGACCGGATTTCACTGGATAAAGCAGAAGATATACGAAATCCGGCAAAAACTGCCAAAATGAAATATACTTCTTTCCTACACGACTCAATACGGGACGATCTCTTTTAGGAAACATAGGCTATTTGTTATTTTTGCATATCAGCAAATTGTTAGGAGTCTAGAATAGTTGCTAAAATCTTTATTCGACTCTCTAGGGACGCTACGATAAAATAGAATTCATAATAAATATCTTCTTTTCGTTTGAATTTTGGATGCACGAGTGGAAAATTGTGAGAATTCAGACGCAAATTCTCGAATGAAAAGAGCTAGACATAAATAGAGAAATGGCCGAAAGAAACATACACGTGTCGAGAAATGAAGGGTCTGAGCTGAGAGATTTTGGGAGGAACATCTGAAACCCTTTTGTAAAAGGATTTCATATATCCGAATCAGTTGGGATAGGCCTCGATGAGCATTCCGACTCCGTGGCCACCAGCGGCACAAGCAGCGATCACTGCGTACTGTCCTTTCTCATCCTGAAATTAGCATATTTTTGAATTTTACTTTATGCTAATTTCTCGCGTACCTTGAGTCTTCCGGCGCAGTGAGCAGCGAGTCTGACCCCCGTGGCCCCGAAAGGATGTCCCAGGGACAGAGAGCCGCCCCACAGATTCAACTTCTCCATGGGTAGTCTGCCGTACTTGCCGCTGCGTCCCATTTGGGTCTGGAAAAATTGAAGTATTCTTGAAAAATATGGGGAAAAAAATAACCTTGCAGAAATAGTCGGAGTCCATGGCGCTTAGGTTAGCCAGAACCTGTCCGGCGAAGGCCTCGTGGATCTCGAAAACGGCCACGTCTTTGAGCGTCAGACCTGATTTGTCCAGCAGCTTGGGAATCACGTAGGCGGGTGACAGCAGCAGCTGGTCTTTCGGATCCTGAAGCGAAAAATATTCGAGTTTTTCTTTTTTTGCGCTTATGTTTATCACTCTCAGCCTTTTTTCTTATGCACAATTTTTTTCCAAAATAGGCTGATAGACATAAGGTGCCTGAATTATAGAATTACTGTAATTCCCCCACCTGAGCAACGTATTGGAAATCCCTGAGGTAAGCCTTTGGCTTGTACCCGTTGGCGAGCGCAAACTCCTCGGACATAATCAGCGCGGCCGAGGCGCCGTCCGTCAGATACGAGGCATTCCCGGCCGTCACCGTTCCGCCTGCATTCTTCACGAAAGCCGGCTTCAGTTTGGCCATCTGAGGAAAATTCGAATAAAAATGGAGCCTATCATAATATTACTTTTTTTTTGGAATTGCGATAAAAGAATTGATACATTTTTCAAAAATTCAAAAAAAAAATAATAATAGATCGATGAAATATACCTGCTCCATGGTGGAGACTCTGATTCCGTTGTCCTTGGCCACAGTAGTCGGCTTCTTGCCCTCGAGGAATACAGGAATTATGTCTTTGAGTTTGCCTGCGTCAGAGGCCTGCTGCGCCAGAGTATGGGAGCGAATGGCGAATTCGTCTTGCTCTCTGAAAATTCAAATAAATATTTTTTCAAAAATCAGGAAATTTCGAGGGAAAAACCTCCTGGAAACATTGAACGCTGCCGCGAGTCTGTCACCGGAGTGGCCCATTGTTTCTCCGCTCGAAAATTCAGCCACTGCGGGCAGTTCAGGAGCCAGCAGATTCTTCACGATTTCACCTCCTAGAAAAATTAGCGTAAAACTTCATCCTTAGCACTTTAGAGGTAGTTGTATATTTACATATACGAACTCATATCGAGGACGATAGGGAAATGATTCCTCTACCTAGAGACCCTGGGACGATTTAAGTCTGGCCCGAAGACGAATTTTATCCCTTCCTTTTGCGAACTCCCTCCCCTATTTTGTTCTTTAATCAAATTCGCTATCACTCACATCGCGGACCCCCCTCCCTATATTTTTGGGTCTGACCCAAATACTCCCTCCTAAGCCTGTTTCTACCTAGACTATTTCGTATGCAACTACTTCTGTAGGTTGCTTTATTATTTTTCAAAATGTTGTAAATCACCAATTTTGAGTTTGTCGGGAATGGTCTTGGCCTTCTGAAGCGAGAGCATGGCCTTGCGAGCCTTTCTGTTGTAGCGAATTGGCACGTCTGAGAGCAGCTCCACGCCGCCCACAATTGCAGTGTCGATGTAGCCCGTGGCCTGAAAATTTTAAAAATAAGAAAAAAAAATATATAGTATAAAAATCATACAATCATTCCCATCGCATCCGTCATCGCGACATTCGCTGAGATACAGGCCAGAGTGACCGTATTGCAGGGAACCTGGAAGTTTCGAGTTTTTTCTTTTATTTTAACAACTTTATAACTACCTTGTCAGGAACCCCAGCCAGCAAAGCAGCCTCCCTAGCGATGTTGCTCGTTTTGGGCTCCTGAATCACTGTTCCGCAAATGATGTGGCCGATGTCCTTGTAGGGGATCTTAGTGCGAGACACCAGGGCTGAGCAATAAAAAGTAAAAAAAAACAACAAAAAAAAGATTAAAAGTTAGGCGAACTACCTCTGATAGCCTCCTTCTGCAGGTCGACGGCCATCAGGTCCTTGAAAACGGTGCCGGACTGCACGAACGGGGTGCGCACCGCATCCACCAACACGATGTTAGGGCCCTGGAGTGGAGAAAATTAGCAGAAATTCGAAATTCGACCATTTCTGACCTTACGACTTTTTGTCTGAGGCGCCGCGGCCGCGAAATTTCTGACGGACTGACCGACGAGTGCGGAATGCGAGACTCGAAGCATTCTCCAAGTCTGTGAACCTGAAAATTCGAAATAAATTCAAAAACGGGTACAAAATACAAAGAAAATAGCGAAACGGGGTCAAAGTCTCTCTTCAAAGCAGGCTACGCCCCCTTGCAATAACACTGCATGGCAAGCATTTAGCAATGATAAAAATGAATGTTTATTGCGAAAAATGAAATGGATAAATTATTATTACACGTAGATAAGATAATCACATGTGTGAAGGCGCGTGATTTTCCCTGAACTTCGAAGCTAGTCTTTCCGAAACGGGTCCTTTCTTCTTCAGCTTGTTTCTTTCATTTAGCAGAGTTCTAAAATCGCGAAGATAAGCTTTTTAGATTGGAAAAATTTGATGTTTACTCGACTAATGCATTGTGTTCTCGGTTTTTGGACAGAATGCAGGCGTGAATTAGGGTCTGCGTGAAGATGTCCCTCTGAAGATTTTTTAATTTTCGAAAAATGAGCTGGTTTTCTTAATTTCAGGAAATTTTGCCGAACCTGGGCGTTGCTGCCTCCGATTCGGTAAATGTGTTGCCTAATGGGCAGCATTTTTTCGGCGGCCAGTTCATATTTCTCGCGTTCAAAGGCCATCATTCCCTCGTACAGACTCAGTCCGACTAATTGACAGATTTTCGCATTGTCTTCGTTCGAGCAACTAAAAATTTGAACTCTACAAAATTTTGAAAAAAAAAAACTAAACAATTTGGAAAGTTCGTAAGGCAGTAGATTATCAGTATCTCCATTAATTCACTATCTGCCTTTCAACTATTTCTTACTACCTTACGAACTTTATAAATCTGAAAAAAGAAAGTGAATTCCGACTTGGTGTATTTCTTCAGAGATTCGTAAAGGTGGTTCTCGTTCTCCACTTCACCCCGCCGACCTAGCAAAGGACCAAAATGCACATCGTTGAAGACGATTGTGTGATCGTCCAAATGAGCAGACATATCTGGGATTTCATGCCATCTGGAAAGCACCATTCTTTTCTCTGCAATTTTTGGCTCACTGTAGTTGTCACCCTCTTTTCTGAGAAATAGTATAGAGAATGGAAAAGTGGATGGTAGGAGAGTGGGAACTACAAGGAATTCAACTTTTCTTTCAAATTACTTTTCCTCCACATTAACGCCCTCCATCTCTAATCGCCACAGCAGTGAGACCGCATCAACCATGTCCAACATCGAACCAGATTTCTTCAATCTTCGATTAATCTCGCTAAATGTCTCCTAGTCTTAAAGGCCTTTGAACAGTTCTAACTTATCAAATAGAGTCAGTGGAGTTTCAAAGTCTTTTTCCTCAATGAAGAATAAGGAAAAATGCCAGTAGTTATGGGGCGCTATGATCCAGCCGGGCTTAAATGCTAAGATATCCATTGAGTATCAAATTATCAGCGAACCTTCCAATCGTTCTCAGTCTGCTGCATGAAAAGCTGGCCTTCTTTCCAACGAGCTTCCATCTCCAAGACATGTGCCCGAGCGTGGGTCGCCCAACAGTCGAATCGATTCAGCGATAAAGCCTGATAAGAGAATTCTTATTACCGATAAAGTAGCTATTTCTTATCACCTGAAGAGCATGCTTTTCGGCCTCTCGATATTCCTCACATTCTTCAAGTCCAAATGCCAGCATACCATGGAGATAGCTGAATCCTTATCGTTTACCCTTATCACTGACAAGGATTTACCTATAACAAGGCTCATCAGGCTTCCACTTATCGATGACGTTCTTCACGGAGTCCCGTTTGCTCTGTGCATCGCCCATGAAGAAATACGCGTCATGTGCAAATTTTAGGGCCATTAGATCGTTCGGATGATCCTTCAAGATTTGCTCCCACTTTTCGGCCGCGGATTTATGATATCCATTATCCCACAGAATAACGGCTTCGGTGTGCAACTTCTCCCTGTCATTGCCGCGAATCTCGGCATCGAGTTTCAATTTCTCCAGGTTCTGTTTGAATTCCTTGTCGACCCTCGGCGTGTGGCCTGTGCCTAATCCGGTCAATCCAAGCACAAAAGCTCTCGGAAGAACTTCAAATTTGAATATCTTTCGCTTATTTAAAATATATAAATATTACTTGCATCGGGATCAGCCTCAACCATTTTCTTCAGCGTTGAATCAATTCCCCCCAACGCATCACAGTCCGACCAGGAAACTATCTGAAAATCTAGGCAATTTGTAATTTTTGAATATTTGAAATACCTGTCTAAGTAACGCATCGAATAACTTCGCAGCCTCATTAGAAGTTGTCGATAATTCAAGAGCCGCGTCTTTCCAGGCCTAAAATGTTATCTCCCTTCAAAGAAAAAGCTGCTGATCTTGATCATTTTACCTGACAATCCCTGAGACTGTCTGCGCACCAAGAGGCCATTATCTGTTCCGTATCTGAAAATTCTTGGATTTTCACTTTTTCGCAATGAGGATCGTGAATGAGGATTCTGATTGTGATGAGTTATTGGGGCGTATTTCCCCTTACAGAATTGCGCATCAGTCAAATCAGCCGCATTGCATCATTTTCCTCTCTCAGAGACTCACTCTTTGCCTGACTTTTCCTGTTTCGACCTCTTTTTCCCTCACTTTTCCTTTTTCCCACCTCTTCATTCTCACTGAAAGTTCCTTCGACTGTATTCCGAAGACTTATATATTACACGCTACTAACCTAGTCTGAAGGCTATAATTTGTGTTCCGTACCATCTTCGAAATGCACAGTTTCCTAATGCGCATTTTAATCCTAATTATGCTGAGTTTCGTGGAATTTATCAGGTAGGAAAAATCCTTTCCTTTAGAAATTTTGTAAGAAGCAATTACGTTTCGCTCCTATTCTTAACCGGTCAAAACTTTGCAAAAACATGGAAAATGCAAATGCTTTCAAATGCCTTTCCATTTTTGACATGAAAATGGAAATATGAAATTACTTGAGAACCGGAAAATATGATGGGGAATTTGCAGCTCTTCGTGTACGCTACAAGATCATCAGGCTTGCGACGAAGTTTGTAAGGTTCGAAAATTCGATTACTCAGGTTAAATGAATAATTTAAGATGGATAGTTTTTGGTACGGCCATTGTCAGGCATGGGACGGAATAAATTTTAGGTTTGATGACGATAAAATGATAAAACTGATTTAAATACTAATGAAATAATATCAGCTGTTCTTGCATTGAATACAATCCGCCCCTAGATGGAAAAATCTGCAAGAGTCGACAGGAAAATTGCAATGGCAAATGTAAAGAACAGGTAAAAGCAGAAAATCGAATGTTCAAAAGCTGCATAGTCGGTAAATTGATTGATATTATTTGGCCAGAGCTAAGAGAGTAACGAGTATTTGATAAGAACATTTTCATAGTCCAAAAGCGCGAATTTCCGATTCAAAATGATAAGAATGATAAATAGTGAATGTTATTGAGCGTTTCTCAAAATAGACACATTTTCTCTAGAAAAATGACCACCACATGTCGATAAAACTGACACTTTCGTCGACAAAAACATTTTTTGATGAAAGATGGAGAAATCGACAAATGCTAGTTGAATGTGCAAAAAGAAAACGGGAGAAAAGAAAATGTTGTTTACTATTTGGCGGAATAGAAAAAGCTGAAGGAAAAGGGAAAGCCCCTAGAGAACACGTGATCAGCTAGGAAAGGGGGGAAAGGAGATTAGCCGCGCCTAAGTGACTTTCGAGTTGGTAATTTTTAGAAAAAAAAAAAGTGTTAATTTCTACTAAAATATGCTAATTTTGAATAAAACTTCGATTTCAGGGAGCTGAAGGAGGGTTTTGTTACCCTCAGACGAATTCCAAAGGGAAACCCCAAACCGGCTGCGAGTGCTTCAAAGCTCTGCCGCAAACCAAGCGACGAAGAAAGCGTAGTTTCGACAAAATGTTCCAATTTTAAGTAACAACTTTATTATTTAGCCGTATTTAATCGTAAACATGTAAATATTTCTATCTAGAAGTTCCGAAAAGAAAGGGAGAATAAAGAGTTACACAAGTTTCTGAATAAGAGAAAGCATGAGTGATGCTGCAATGGCAATGAAGATCTGCTTTATTGTAGACCCATTGCAAAAATCTGTCGAGCAGTAGCAATGCTTCGTGATCTAGAAATTGAGATTTTATCCATAAACTTCATTTTTATACTTACCACTTTGTATCCCTTCTCATCCTTAGTGGCAATGTCGTAGCAAGTATTTGATGGGATCCCATTGTTATCTGCTCGGGTTGAGGCGCATCCCTATGGTATATCGTTTATGTTAATTAAAGCTACAGTATCTCAACCATAGTGTAGGTGTTCCATTTCACGTTGATCTTGTCCACACCCACCTGGTAGATCGCTAAAATTTATAATTCGAGAAGGTCGATTTTATTTCTCGGACCTGATTTCTTTATGCAGAATAGTCCATTCGTGCATACGTTTTCTCCCGAAGTCGCGGAGCAATTACCTTTTAAAGGGACCTGAAGTATGCGAGGCAAATAATGAAAAGGCGACAAAATCAAATAAAATACTTTATCACAAGTATCTCAATGAAATTTCATTAGATTGTCAGTTGACTTTATGCAGCATTGATATTGATTATATAAGCGACTATTTAAAATTCGATTTAAATTGATTAAATAACTCACATCGTGCGTCAAATTCAATTTAGTGATGGTGTCTTTGGCGATCGTCGGTACCGCATCAGCTCCACTGCAGGAATGACACTTCAACGACACCACAACTATAATTATTGACTATTGATATAATCAATTCTTCATAGTTACCCTGCAATAAACCGCTCAGAAATAATACTCTACCTAACATGATGGGCGAGAATATCTGAAATTTTTCATAGAACTTCGTGAAAAAATGAGAAATGAAATTTTTGTGGAGACAAAACCGAGAATGTCTGAATGAAGTTGTGCATGTGGCGAATCGCGAATCCTGGCAACCGACAATGGGCCGAGCATAATTCATAAGTTGGTGATGAAATGCTGGTGCCTGGATACAGAATACAGCATAATGTAAATGTGTCTTTCTTTGAAATAATCCTCTGATCTTCAATTTTAAGAACTCGAAATTAAACTGACATGTATGTTTGGGATCCATATATTCATGAAAAATGTTGAAAATCATGTGACAAAAGGTCGGGCCGAATTGAAACTTGGCCCAAATAGTTCTCTGATCTCATTATGCGATAGAAATCGAAATCTTCTTACAGAACGCAGCTGGATTTCAGGATATGAATAGATTCAAAATATAGAATCACGATCGTAGGGCCTGAATATTCGTCTATTTTCCGAGTCTACTATGCTTTGCTGTAGAAAGTGTTTCAAAAGTTGTTTTATGAAGTGACACGTCTACATATGCTTCTAGGATTTTCTGCGAGGTTAATGCATGAGCATGAAAAGAGAGCGTTCAAATTTTGATTTTGTATCTGACAACTTTCAAATATCCCTGCACGAGTATGTATGCTATTACTTTGCAGAAAGACGTGATATTGATTTTTCCCGCTTAGTGGCTTTGGACTAGAATATGCATTATTTCTGCAGTTTATTATTGCTAAATCTCTAATTTAATCATTTTAATTGCCCTAATTGGAATATTAGCTTAATTAACTATGATAGACTATTCGTTCAAGGAAGAATTGGCTCGGACAAGAGAGCGAGTCGAGGACCTCTTCTATTTCGAATCGTCCAAGGTGGCTTATTAATTCTTTTTTACTAATATATATTTTTAAATTTAATATAGTGATTGATATGCTAATTTTTAGAATATCTTTCACTCTATTCCAAATTTTGACTAACTCTGAACTATTTTTTCCATTAAACCTATAATTCAATCGATTTCAGATAGGCCGCGGTACGTATGGTCTGGTCTACAAGGTAATCGAATAGCCACTGATTTATTGATTAAATTCTAATGTGAACATACATTTTAAGGCCACTCCGAAGCAGCCCTCAGTCAAGTATCCGGCCAAAGAATACGCTCTGAAATTGATCGAAGGACAGGGATTTTCGATGTCCGCATGTCGCGAAATCGCTCTTCTCAGAGAAATGAAGTTTAAATTAAGTTAAACTATTAAAAAAATGAACTATATTTTAAGGCACACAAACTTGATTTGCCTTCAACGCGTGTTTCTGACGAATGAGAAGAAAGTCTGGTTGCTGTTGGACTACGCCGAGCACGATTTGTGGCACATCATTAAGCATCATCGGTATTAGATAGAATTAAAACTCCAAATTCAAGCCAAATTTTAGAAATGCCAAGTCCAAGAAAACGCCTGTGATGGTGCCTAAGAGTATGGTGAAGAGTATTCTGTATCAGATTTTGGATGGTATATTCATTACCGATAAATTAAATTAAAATATCAAACATAGGAATCCACTACCTTCATTCGAATTGGATTTTGCACCGCGATTTGAAGCCCGCGAACATTTTGGTGATGGGCGACGGACCGCCGAATGTGCGAGGTCGAGTGAAAATCGCGGATATGGGATTTGCAAGGATTTTCTCAAATCCATTAAAACCACTCGCTGAACTTGATCCTGTCGTTGTTACATTCTGGTACCATTTTAATCGTATCGCTTTCAAATAACGTTTTCTTTCCATATTAATCGTGATATTTTGATTGAGTGTAGCCAGATCTAGGGAGCATTTTCGTTAGACGAAGATAAACTATAGGGAGTAGGTCGCAGGATGTTTCTGACGATCGTCCTCTCTTGATCTGAGCGCAGCATAATTTTCTTTATAGAAGATCTATCGTAGAATCATACGATTAGACGTATTCTCGTTTTCCCATATAGGGCTAATCGATATTTGATTTATGATAAACCTGAAATTCGAAGTTATAGGATACAATAAGATGTTGCATTAATCCGTATCGATATTGTAGGTACCGAGCTCCAGAACTTCTCCTGGGAGCAAAACACTACACGAAGGCCATCGATGTCTGGGCCATTGGGTGCATTTTTGCCGAATTACTCACTTCCGAACCCGTATTCTTCTGCAAGGAAGAGGACATCAAAGCTCAGAGTCCTTACCATTATGATCAATTGAAGAGGTATTTGATAGGATATCAAATTATCTTAGTTAATTTTACACTTCGAATAACTTAGTATCCAAATAATTTATCCCTTAATTGACGCATTAAATCTAGGATTTTTTCCGTAATGGGATATCCATCTGAAGCCGATTGGAGCGACATCAAGAAAATGCCGGATTACCAGAAGCTGCATATGGATCTGAAGAATCAAAAGTACCGAGTTAAATTCGTTCTAAACTTGAAGCATAATTTAAGTGCCACATTTGGAAGTTGCTCGATGCAAAGATACATGGAGAAGTATAAAATTGAATCTGAAACGCAGCAATTTAAGGTAGTTAAATATCTTGAGTGTCCTCCTAATTAGATATTCAATTAGCTTCTCCTGAAATTGCTGACAATGGACCCGATCAAGAGAATTTCCTGCAAGGACGCGATGGAAGACAACTATTTCAAGACGGATCCCAAGCCTACAGAGGACGTCTTTTATAAATTCGACATACCTTATCCCAAGAGAGATTATCTCCCTGACAACGACGTCAAAAAGTCTCACGCTATGCCGACTGAAGAACAAAATACTAATCCACCTGTAACTTTAGAAAATTCATTTCAAATTAAAAATTCCGGATTTCAGATAAATCAAGCCGACTCTGAGCCTGCGAATAAGAGAATGAGGGTGATGAACGCGCATAATAATGGATCTTCCCTCAAAGTAGGAGCATTATAAACGAAGGATTGCTGTAGTTCAAATATTTTAGATAGGCGGTACGAACTCTGGAACGATGTACGGGGCTTCTGGAGCTCAGACCCAGTCTATTCAAGTTCAACAAGCTGCTTCGAACAATCGACCGATCACTTCTGGACAGGAGATGCATTTGCAGGTAGTGCATTCTTGAATAATAATTAAACCTACTGATAAGATTAAAATAAATCTTTTAAAAGTATAAAATGTTGCTATTTTTAACCAAGTCTAAATTCGGATGTTTAGAAATTGAATTTAATTCAGGGCAATAATCAGATGCAAAGTTCTGGAGCAAGTGACATGCAACAGCCGATTGGTGCAATGTCCAACCAACAACCACCTGCTCACCACATGCACCAACAAAGTAATCATTTTATGGCAATTTAACCAATTTATCTTAATCCCTAGATATGCAAGGAATGATGCAGCAGCCTGGCCACCATCAACAATTTCATCCCGGCCAGACCCAACCGCAGCAGATGTTCCAAAACCAGCCAATGCCTGCACAAATGATGCAGCCACAGCAGACCCACCCTCAGTCGGGACACTACCCAATGGGTAACTTATTATCAAAATGGTATCATTTTTGGTAGCAATACCATTTTAGGAATGATGCAGAATCAACAGCAACAACAGCAGCAGCAGCAACAGCAACAAATGATGGCTCGTCAAGGAGCTCAGGGTGGTCACCCACATGGGCAGATGGGTCAGGCTCATCCCCAGATGATGGGGCATAGCAATCAACAGGCTCCTCCCCCTTATGGAATGCAAAGTATATTATTTTCTTTAAGATTACTACATGTAGTTTTAAATATGGTGCTACAAATAATGATAATGTTATCATCAAATTATGACAATTGTGATCTACTTTCAGATAATGACAATATGATCATGCAGGGCGGTCAATATATGGGCCAAATGCCGATAGGACCTGGGAATAACATGAACGTCCAACACGGCCAATGGCAACAACACCGATATCAATAATCCGATTCTAATTATGACGTCATAATTGAAATGATACTCATTTTTGAATGAAATATTGTGTTACTGGTATGCAGTTTCTCTGCAATTTATTGGTCTAATAAATTCTAGCTGAGCTGAAGTTTACCTAAATTATTAAGCTTTTGAGGGTGCAAAGAATTAAGTATCATATGTGCGTCAAGACTTAGACTCGAGAAGTTTATTCAAGCTCTTAGAAGTTGCCAGTAGCCCTACACTTTGAACCTGGAATTAAACCTGCCAAATTTCATCTACTCAGGTAATTTTCTTATAGTGTAAACTACACATTTGCATCATGATTGTGTCCATAGCAATTAAATTCTTTGAGAGCAATTAAAAATTAATGGCTTCTTTCTTTGATATCAAATCGAAGAAATTTTTCAAGATTTGACCCTTCGAGATTATTCCGTTCCAAAGAACGCATATTCTATACGCCTGCAGACTTGCCTTTGATCAAATCAACCTCTCACCTCATTCCTTATCATTTTTGCCACTCACGTATAAAAAGGCATAGTGGGGGTAGTCTACGTACAATTATTCCAGATCAGATCACTTTGAGATCAATTTGAGCAATTTAATTAGAACCATCATTATCATTGATATTGGCTCCGTTTTTCTTGATTTCAGCCAATTTTGCCAGTTTTTCTAGCGAATTTGCATTCTGTATCTTTTGAATGAATCAAAATATATAAAAGACCGATCTTTTCTTTAAAGATTGGAATTTTGTTTTTCTCAATATTCAAAACATATCGTTTTTAGATCGTTCGATTTGATGCAAAAGGCTTCGAATTTTTCGCGAGGCCCCCGAAAATCTAAGCAGCGTCAGAGTCTGCTTAACTTATTATTCATTTGCTTTGCCCAGGATTTATTATCTTAAACCCTATTGCTTTATTTGAATTAAAATGCTGGCTCCTAAAGGAAAGCTCGTTTCCTGTATTCTTTTGTACGGATTTCTGGGAATTGTCGTTAATTTTCCGGTAAGTACTCATTTTTAAAGTTTTTTTTTTCCAAATTAAGCTTATTCAGGAAGGCTATACGAATTCATTCCCGAATACTTCATATCTGTCATTCCAGAAAATGATCAACGGGTCTTTTATCAAGCGAGGTTTGAAGGTAGATTTCTAAACAGACTTTCAATCAGAACGAAATTCTAGGGGAGGAGGTGCACTCAAAGCCAAAGTTTTCTATAGAAAGTTGACACATAGGGGGTACGCAGCATGATTTTGTCGAACTTTTTCGCTTAGGGAGTACACACAGGAGAGCTGGTTTAAGCGCTGCCTATATCTGTTTCTAAAGAAGATCGAAATTTTAGAGCCTAAATTATAATTTTTAGGATGGTCTATCTTCGAGTACCTTTACTTGGCTCTGGTCTGCCACTCTGAATATTTGGTTTATCGGGTATTTGATCGGGACGTTTGCGACCCCATTTGTTACTGAAAACTACGGAAGAAAATGTACCATCAAATGGAGGTCTAGGTTTATGTCGAATACTTTAGGGTCACTAATAATCTCTAACGGAATTGCTCTATTCGGAACGTTTCTCGGATTCATGTCAGCTATATTTCAAATCCCTGAGCTGTTCATCATCAGTAGATTCGTGATTTCTATCGGAACTGGAATTTCATTTGGATCGTTAATGTTATTCATGCAGGTAATTTTGAAAAAAAAAATATCGAAAATTGATTGAATTTTAGGAAACCTCACCAACAGAATATCGCGGCATGACTTCATTTATGTCTGAAACTGCCTTTATTGCTACGATAGTTATCGGAGTCGGGTTTGGAATGGGTGGAGTTTTCGGGAAAAATCTTCCTGTATTAACTGGTATTTAAAATATACAGTGCTTTATTAAAATTCGTATTTAAAAATTCAGGTATCGCCCTAATACCCGCGATACTTTCCATTCTGATTATGATACCATTGAAAGAAACCCCTAAATTTCTACTAATCAACCGACAAAACCGAAAAGCCGCCTTGGAATCTATCATATTTTATCAGGGTTATCGCGTAAAATTTCAAAGAATTGTGCAATAATGACGAATTTAGGGGAGAAAAATGACGTCGAATCTATGCTCGATGAAATTTTGCTTGAAACAGAAGATGCGAACGAAAAAGAGCCGGTTTGGCATTCAGTGATTACGGTAATCAAGACTCCGGTCTTGAGATTGGCATTTATTATTGGATGTTTAGCGACACAGGTAGATTTCGATGAAATTATTCATTTTTAAATGCAAATTTTCAGACAATTGTACCTTCCTGGCCTCTACTCTATCTATCGACTGACATCTTATCAGTGCACTTCCCCGAAGATGAGGCTCAATATATCTCTTTGGGATTTATTGGGGCTAACTTTATTGCTGGGATTTGTGGACTAGTTATCATTGAGAAGTAATTGCCATATCTACTAATTATTCAAGCATAAACATAAATAATTTTACTGCCCGATATCAGAAATATCTAGCTAAAATTTTTAACTTATCTAAAAAATATTAATTTCAGAATCGGTAGACGACCTTTACTCTTAACTATGGGGTCGATTAATACCCTGTCTATCATTTTCTATGTGATCTTCGACAGATTAGCCTTCAGTGAGCCGAATTTCAAGTGGGGCACTGTAGCCTCCCTGATTCTGTTCGGGGTTACATATGGGTAATTCTAAAATTTAGTTCCTTTCTAATATTTGATTTTTAGAATAGCCTTAGGACCTATCGCGTTCTTCATAACTTCTGAACTAGTCGTTCAAAAGTATCGCTCTGTCGTGCAATCTATGGTTTTTGCAGTCAACACGGTGGTCAACTTCACATTCTCATTCGTTACGCTTCCACTATTTGACCAGTTTACGGTAATATTAAAAAAAGCAAATTCTATTTTAAAGAATATTCTAATTATAGTCGATATCCTTTATATTTATCTTCGTCTGCCCTTCAATATTATCGCTGATTTACCTGTACTTCAAAATGCCAGAAACTCTGGGACGAGAAATCCATGAAGTCGTTGAAGAATTGGAAATGAAGTCTGGAAATGAAAAGAATAAGAAAAATATTGTATTTCCTAAGGTAAGACAAATTAAAATTTGCTATGAAACACAGGGGTGAGCAAAAATAGATTTTTCTAAGACAGGAACGGGTAAATCTTGTCCATCCCTAATGAAACATTTAAATTTAGATCATATCATCGTCTGAAATTGACAAGAATCAGAACTATGGATCCAAGAATGTTGAACAGAATGATAAAGTTTCAATATCTTCTTCTAGAGGAACCTTAGATAGATCTGATGATACGTTATTTACAAAACTCTATTGAATGAATTTAATAAATATTTGTTTGCAAAGATATTCAACACACTCTAAAAATCAATAGAGATAGTCATGGAGGTTGAATGCATCGAGCGGAATTATTGATTTTTGCGCGAATTAGAGCTTTTGCAATGAATCATCGCACATTTACTTTAGCTCATTTTATCGCAATTATTATTATAGGAGTGGTAATGCACTTAATTTTAGATAAATATAATTGAAGTTTAATTAAATTAAGTTAAGTTCTCCATCATTTAAGCTTCAAGCCAAGAAGTTGAGTAAATCAGCAATTCTGAGTCCACAGTACTTAATTAATTTATTTTTTCATAATCATTTAATTTAAGGTAAATAAAACTATTAATAGCAGTTCTCCTAAGTCCACGATTAGTGAGACTGCGGCCCATTATATCAAAAAGGCTGGAAATGCAGTATATTTCAATTTAAATTAAAAATCTCAAATTTAAATTATTTAAAAGGTATCTTCCGTCATGAAAGGTGCTGTTAATACTGTGTTAAATTTGTTCAAATATTGTAACGATAAAAAGAAGTCTAATGCGACTACAAAAGTTTCAATGGTTATTAAATCTAATACTTCTACGAAGTAAGCTAGTGTTTATATCAGGCTATATGTGAAACCGCTTATTTTAGTTTCCTTTTAGAGTACGCCAAGTTCAAGTATTCAATAAATTAAACAATAATAAAAAGTCTGTTGAGCAGAAAGAAGTGAAAACTCACAAACATAAATCCTGATTTGGATAATTTTCCAAATATTTGGTATTTTAATAAATGATATGTTAGCCTCCTACAATGTGCATAAATTAGTCATGTCTGAATGTAAATGTTAACCTTATCTTTTCTTATTTTACACGGCTTATCATAGAGCTTAAGCATTAAATGATGAATGAGTGTATCATCAATAAATTAATCGATAATAGCCACATTCATTGATTTATCACTCTTGAACAACATGCCTGAAAAATATGCGAGAAATCAAGATTTGCCTCTGCTATTTGGAAGATTTGAGTATAGGGTAGGTTGAATTTAAATTCCATCTTTTAAATTATTATAATTTGAGACAGCCTCAATAATTGTCGCGGGATTAGAGATTTTGTACTGGATGTACTATGTCATTCTGTTAATCTTCACATGTATTCATTATGGAAAAGCTTGTAATATTTCATTTATTCATTGGGTTTAGAGATTATTTGAATTCAGGGAGTATAATATTCACTTCAGTTAATTTGCTAACTCTATCTATTCAAGTTGCTGTGTTATGGTATGGAGTGATCACTGAAAATCACAAATATCTCCAAACTCATATAATATTCTTGGTAAGCTCCAAACCCTAGAGACAAATTAAGCTATGAAATCGTTAAGTTTCTCACCAATACGTACGACATTTTCATGGCGATTATATTTTTCATCTTATCAGTTGTGCCTTTCGCATATACCAATCAATATCTGCAGTACGGAGGCAGGGAATGGCATGGTAACTTGCATAATTACCCAATTAAGTTATAATTAATTGATATAATTGTCCTAATGAAGCTCGAACCTTTGCCATTGTGATGGGAAGCCTTCTGGTATTTTGGTTTGCCGTTAGAGTAGTTCTAACCTGGATAATCTATCGATATTGGAGGATTTTACGATCCTTAGTTCGAGGAACCCCAATGCCCTATATGAAACCCCCCGAAAATGTTTAATTTCCCGGTATAAAGTTCACCTTTCCGAGGACTTTCTAGAAGATTATTTTTTCTCAACAATATGAAAATTGATGATAACATTGCTGATAATAAAGTACTTTAATCCGGAAATATTTAATGCTCCGCTCAAAAATATAGTTGAAAATCAGACGTTTATTCATTTTTACTCGTAATTATGACTCAATCTTTACATAAATCAGTAAGAACTATTTATTCTTCAACAAAGACTGTTTAATGTTTGGGGTTGACGAATCCACCGACGAAAATTCTGGGCTTTGCCTGATTTGTCTGCAATGCGGCCGCCTTCTCCCACTTGGCCATGCCTTCCTTTTCTTGGGCAACTTCTCTGTGAGCCATGCCTTCAACTTGCGTCATTGCAGATCCAGACATGTAGACGTCACTGAAAATTTAGAATAGTCTAGATTTCGAATAAAGTAGACTTTATGCAATATGAATGGCTTAGAGGGTGTGGTATTTCTCTTCCTTTTGGAAAGGGAAGGAAGAATGGAAAATTCTATCTTCAGCTTACCGATTGACGGTGATGCTGCAGACCTGCTCGACCTGAGCGAATTGTTTGACTGTGGGGGAGTTCCAGCATCCGAATGGAGCGAAGTCCGAGAAATTGGGAGGGCTTTCGCCTGAGACTCCGCCTCCCCTTACGTTCCAGTACCACAACATCACGTCGTTGCCTAAACAATTTGAATCAAGCTGCTAACCTACCCAATAGTTTTATGATAGCAAGAAAATACCGCATTACTCAAGATATTCTTATCTTACTATCATACAATATTACAGATTTTTCCTTACCCACTCCGGTCCATCCACCAGTGATCTGATTCCAGTCGTAGGCAGAGGTGTAGATACCCACACTCAAGCTGTATTGCTAAATCAAGTCAATAATGCCCCGGATTTTTATAAATCAGTAGTAGTAAATCTTACTCTAGCTCTAGCCACAATACTGTTAATGAAATTGATGTTGGTATTAGAATTGGTCGGCCAGTTGATTGGCGAAGTGACTTGGATCCAGATGGCTCTGACGGTGATTCCCCTAGAATTCAGTCCATTGTAGACCTCATCCAGTTGCTGATATCCTGTTTTGCTCGACATCGGCTGAGGAGTCATGTAGATCTCGATTCCGAGACCAGCTTAAATCACTCTTCTTAAAATCCCATCTTTAACATGGCAACTAATAAAATTAGTATGGTGAAGTAAATGAAAATATAGCATATTTAAAGACTTTTTAAACATTTATCGTACTATTTTTACCAATTGCCTTTCCGACTTACCAGAATAAGCATTGTTGATGTTAGTGCAGGAGTTAGCGTCGAACGATCCCTGACCAGCAGGATTGTAGGCTCTGAAATTTGCTTTCTGGAATTTTTTCAATCCAACATTCTTAACTCACCTAACAAATGCGGTGCTGTATGAGTTCTGTCTCAAGCACTGCATCTGAGCAACTGTGGCGACCTGGGCGAAGTCTACTGCGTACGCATAAGCTGCCTAAATTCACTGTTAGGTAAGTTGGCTAACAATTCAACTTTTATACCAGTTGCGAAGGCGGAACAATCGCGGGTGCGGGTTCGGGTTCCTGTTTCTTGAACGTCATAACTGGGGCGGGTGGAACGAAGGCCGGATTTTTCTCCTCTTCTCTTACGAAGGTGGCCTTCTTATCGGCTAGCTTCAGGTTGAGGGCCTGTAGAGTGGGAATCAGTGTTGGGCAGAAAGTGCATTTTCAGATTTCGGAAACCGAAAACGGAGATAAAGTTCAGTTTCAAAATTTCGGAAACGGAATTTCCGCCCAACACTGGTGATAATATCTCTGTTCTGTTAAATCATGCTGATAATTCGTAATGATATCGTTCCTATACCTATTTTCCTATCATATAAGTGTCGATATTTAGGAATTTATGTAACAATATATTGTAGACAATTTGGAAAAGTAGTTGCATCATCATATGCGAAATAGTATGATTTATAAGGAAAAGAATCTTCTGTTAGTATTTCGCGCGTAACGATGCGACTATTGCGACTACTTTTCCAGGTTGCCAATTGCTCATATTTAAATTACCTGTTTGGGATGATTGTACTCGATGACGATTTCATTGCCGACCATGTTCGCACTGTCGACTGGGGCATTTTGGTTGGAATTTGCCGAGAGCTCTTTGAGCTTCTGGAGAAGTCTCTGATGAGTGTTGGCCACACGGTCCGCGAACGAAACTGGCTTGTCTGCCAAAGTTAAAGCCGCCAAGCAGCTCAGGCCAATTAGCCACAATTGCATGGTTAATCTGAAAAAAGAAATTAATTGAATTCAATTTATAAAAAAAAAATAGTAAGATAAGAATCGTGAAAATGAGCGTATTTAAAAATATAGAAAATTTGTATCGATTGCATTTAAATCAAATGAGAAAACTACAGAGAATCAAACCTGAAAATTCGATCTGATGAATTCAAAAACGCTTAAATAATAAGCGATAAGAAAAGCAAGTCCTCTGTGGCTTATCAAAACCATGATTCGAGCCTTTTATTTAGTCGCTCTGAAGGGCGAGATGATTTTAAGTTTAAGCTTAAATAAAAGATAAGACGGGTGCGCGCGGTTTAGGGCCTAAATTTCTATGATTCTGAATCATTCAATTTGTTAATAAACAATAGCGAAAAAACTTTATCATAAACAGTTTCCGGTCAGATATGCAATTGGAAATTATTATATAAGAAATAATAGTGCAAATTGTGCAGAGGGTTAGATCAGAGAATTATTCGAGAATTAATTATCATTTTATTACTACAAAATATGGAATTGATCTTTTTGTCTCCGAATTAATTCTTATCAGTTGTCATTTGGTTTTAGTATCTATGACAGCTTGTGGCATTATTCTACAAAATGATGATATCATCATGGTATTTTCTTCAAGCCATTTGGAATCATGAAATTATTATTGATCAGTTATCAATTATCATTCAAATTATACCCACACAGATAACATGTAATGCTTTTCTGTCTAAAAATATTCATGATGCCTTAAAAGGAAACAAGTTATTCAACCAGTCAAAATCGGACAAATCTCTGAGTCGGAGATTTCCAAGGATTAGGAATATCGTAAAGAGAGGGGAAGAATAGCTTCAGTCATTCATTCTTCACTCAAATATGCATGAAAGAGACGTTCTTCAATATTCTACGGCATTTTCTGTCGCTCTAATTATTGTAATTTGCACGTAAGCTAATTGGGTAATTAAATTTTAACTATAAAAACCACGAATTTAGATGGGTACCTTCAACGATTAGCAATATTTCGCAAATTCGTAATAGACTGAACAATGAGATGACTCAATTTTCTAAACTCGAAGGGAAAGTTTGGGTTGAATTACGGGAAGCCAGGAAAGAATCTGAATCGGGTACTTGGGAAATTAGCAACTTAACGAAATAATACATATGTGTAGGGATGTCGTGATGGCATGAGCTATCCTTTCCCACACTATTTCTCTCCACTTTCCTTCCCTCGTCTATCCCTAACTAGAGCGCACGTTCTCACGTCATCGCGTTATTTCAAAATTGTCTGTAGGGCTAGAAGAGGATAGATAATAATAGGAAAATGCCATTTTCTCATACTATTTCATAGGGTTTCGAAATATCTAAATTGTGAATTTTCAAGTTATGGTTTAGAATCCGAAAAAGGAAAGGGAAAGGACCGTATAAAGCGAGATTATGATGGATATGGCCTGGAGCGGGGATTGACGTACGATTTCTGCGAGTGTGAACACAACTCGCTATGCCCTACAGGGCCCAAAGGCAAAAATGGTAAGCTGAACAAATTTTGCTTTAACAGGAGAATTTTCTGCTCTAAGTTCTTTTCAAGAATGAAATCACACTCCAAAAATGGAAAAATAAATATGATTCACTTTGCGATTAGCCTCTATTTTCATTTGGAGAAATGCAATATTAAACCATTATTTAATTTTATACTTCCTTTCATCATTAAATTCTCGTAATTTGGTAATTTGTAGATTAAATTATTTAGGAAGAGATGGTCTCAATGGGGAACATGGAAGGAAGGGAGAGCCTGTAATTATTTGACTCCAGAATTTGAATATTTTTTAAAAATTTAATTTCATGGCCCGCCTGGCTTACCCGGAATAATTCCTCCTGTACTTTATACGATTGTCGAAGGCTGTAGAGTTTGTCCGTTCGGAAAGAAAGGAGTAATTGAAATAATTTATTAACAAAAGAAATGTTAAGCATGTCTTAATTTCAGAAGCCTGGCATTAAAGGCAGGGACGGTCGTGATGTAAGATTTAATCAAATTGCCCAGTGACGTAGTTTAAAATCACAAATCTCAGGGCTTAAGGGGTCTACCAGGAAAAAATGGTCAGATGGGAATTCCGGGGTCAGTTTAGGATTTTGAAATTATACAATAATCTTAAAATTTAAACTCAGTTTCCAAGGCAGGATCGGTGAACCTGGAAGTAAATATTCATCTTTCCTGAAAACGATTTACCTTTTAAATTTCTAGAGCCCGGCGTAAATGGCAGAATGGGTAGGGTTGGGCCTCCAGGTTACTTTCTATTTGGCCGAGAACACTTTTAACCGACTTACCTAAGGCATGCCTGGCTTGGACGGCGTTAACTGGGTGAAGGGATTGGTCGGCGAGCCGGGGCTGCCCGGAAAACCTGGGTAAAAATTGGCCTAATCCTTTAAAGAATTACCTACTTTTAACTAGTCTATTTTCGAACCACTTAATTTGTTTTCGATCACCTATCTTTTTAGATGACTTAGCCTCTTAAATCATTTAAACTTTTCCTATTTTAGATTTCCTGGGAAGCCGGGCGGTTAGTAGAAATTTTAATTTTGCTTTCAAAACTTAAATTCAGAACCGGGAACTCCAGGAAGGATGGGTGAATTGGGAGGTTGCTTAGATTTTTTCTGTAATTTTTCGAATTTCCAAATTTAGAACCGGGCCCAATCGGCCTTATGGGGAGGCCTGGCCCTCAGGGGAGGCAAGGTGAGTTTTTCTGAGATTTTTCGTGTTACCCTCCGATTTTTCCGAGTTCAATTTCTGAGTCGTGCCTTTATTTGTGACTGAGTGACCTTCATAATTCCATTCTTCCCAATTCCATCTATTCCCTCCCATGCACTGTTTCTTCGATATGTTTCAATTAATTTTTCGGTTTTTGTGTCACTGGTTTAAGCAAAAAAAAAAAGAAAGAAAAGAAAACTACCCTGAGTGACACGTTCAAAAGATACAATAATAATTAGTACACAGAACTCCGGTCATTTGACCGTGAACAGAACAAACAAACAAACAAGCAAAAATTATTGAAGCAAATGATCTTCTATTTTTTGTTTTTTTTTTTTTTTTTAAATCGTAAATTAGGTCTTCTATTATAAAATTACGATATTGAAATTTCAGGCGACAAAGGTCCGAAAGGGATACCCGGAGATAGGCCGGGATCGGACGCTGGCTATTGTCCTTGCCCAAGAAGAGTCGCGAAAAATTCGAATTTCTTTCCATTCTTCTGAATAAATTTTTTGATCTTCCGAATGTTGACGTCAAGCCCTCGGAATCCTGACGACGAGAGGAAAAAGTTGGTCTAAGCAGGGAGTTGAAGAGTGAAAGATTCGCAGTTATGTGCGAATTGAAATGGTGAATATCTTTGAATGGAGGGCAAGCAAACATGTGGTTTGAAGCGAATCTTCCCAACCATCTTTGTCTTCTCCATTTGCACAAATCTCTCGTTCAGTTTTCACTAATCCACATTTTACCTGAAAATCTGATGGATTCCAATTTCTACCTGCGAAAGTTTCGTTTACGGTCAACGGATACAAAATCTTCTTGTAGAGTTTCATATAATCTTTGTAAATCCATTTGGATCATACCCATAAAATCCAACTTTATTGTGCCTGTTTCTTTGAATTTAAGCGTTACAATTTCTTCAATGATAAGGGACAGGATTAGAGATCTCGAGGAAATGAAAATAGTGTGGGTTAGAGAAACAGAATGACCTTGCTCGGCTATGTTCGTTTTGTTCGTGTCTTCCTCTCATTTCGTTCCCCGCAATTCCTTTGTATGAATCGCGCTTCTTGAACTTTCCTGCACAATTCTTATAAAATGCTATTTTCCTATGCTATTTCTCTATCTTCTATAGAAATAGTGTGGTAGAATGAGCGAGAGAAGAGGACAGAGCATTGCTAGTCTCAGATTGGAAGACTTGTATTTGTGATCGAATGTCTATTTCCATTTCCATATAAAGAAGCTGGACTTCACCACCCCGCGTGCCCCTCGCTCCAAGCTTTTGCTACGCAAACATGATTCTTTTTTCCCATCACACATTTCCAGCTTTTTATTTTCATTTACTGTAAAACACATGCCCACGGATTTGTATGCAGAAAAATACTTTCTAGTCTTCAGAAATATTAGGATCTAAACTTCGGATCCGAACTATGCTGCATCCCTAAGCCTGAATTAAAATTTAGCAATTTAACTAATTCTCAACCCTTTTCAACTATTACATCATGATGAAACCCACATCGACCCTCGGATTTTGGGATTAGCAAAAGAGAGAGCTTTAGATCCATTGGCAACGAATACTGTAATTTTCTCTTGTTCTCTCACTTTTATACTCTATTTTTGCACACACCTGTCGGCATGCGTTCTTTCAAATTTTCCTTCTGAACAATTCCTCTATTTCTTCTCTTTCCCATTCCTGACCCCTTGACCTTATGCTAATGAGGGTTACCTTTTATTCGCCTGTTTCCTTCATTCTTTCAGAATCTTTTGTCTTACACCTTTCCTATACTCGTCACTCTGAGTCTTCCTATTGTCAAAAACTTACCGTCTTTCTAGAATTATCCCTCTTTTCATATATGGTCTTCTTAAACTAGCATATTTATTGAATTTTCATGCAATAGATTAGGTTTTACGAGGCTCTTTCGGGAATTTTTCGACAGTTCTTTTGTATTTCTCATCTCTCGAGTAAAAAGTGTGAGGAAGTTATTGTGGGATAATTGGCCTTAGGTAGCTCCAACTTGTCTATTTCTTTTCCTCGTTTTCTTTTTCTTCTCTCTATTTTCCCTGCTCTCATTTTTTCTCCCATTCCCTGCTAAGTATCGTGTGCTGTTGCATCAATTCGCGTTGTGCTGTATCCCAGACGTTTTTCTTTCTTCAACCGATTTGCAATGAAGATCAAAGGTTTTGTATCGCAGTTGCACATTATACATCTCCTGACGCTGAACTTCCTCAGTTCGATACTTAAGCACAAGGCCATTTAAGACATATGCATGTCTGCGTCTGCGGGCCTCGCTTACAATAAGCATTATGGCCTGTCTTCCTGCTTTGACATTAACCTAATTTTGGCTCTTTTCTTCCATATTGCATAAGTAATAATTTCGAACTTGGCCTAGTATCTTTAACTCTTCAATTGTGGTAATTGCTATCTTGTACACTAACTAATCTATATATGGGAATTTTAGTATCGTATAGTGTAAAACTGTAAGCAAGCATATATTATAGGGCTTTCTCTTTCACATCGATGCACATTTGTATATTTGCACTGAACTATTCAGGGGAACGCTGTTCAGGTCTTCTTACGATTCATTTTTACAGTCGTGGATCTTACAACCCTTGGCCGATCAATAATATCCTCGAGTACAAGCACAATTTCTTATGCAATATCATATAAGGACGAACACTTGGGACGAGATAAATGACATGCCAATTTTGAAATTTGCTTTTCGAAAAAAAAAAATGTAGCACATTTCAAAAATTTAACAGTTTTAGAACTACTCGAAGTTACGCAATGCACACATTTTTCATTTTCAAATTTGCTCGTCATTTATTATGTCTCAAGTGATCGGGCTTTGACAATGCACTTTCTCCACCCATTGTTATGTGCATTGTGCAACCACTCTATTAATTCATTCGCTCATTTTATTATATATGAAAAGTAAAATGTCAAGTATACTTTTGTTGAGCGAGAAAATAGTGAGATGAATAACTTTTTGCCACATTATGTAAGTTTCACTTGTTCTTGCTTCCGGGGAGCGAGTGTGCTCTCAGACTCGCAATAATTATCGAATCTGTCTTAACCTCCTATCCCAGTTCCTTTGTATTCTCAGTCTCAAAACATGGTCGTGTAGTGTAATTGTGAGTTCGCTGTTTTTCTTCCTTCCTTATTCCTTATTTTTTCGTAATTTCCATTTCCGACCTTGCCCCACAATCATGCTCACCACACTGTATGGCGTGTTACATTTTTTGAATCGTATCCAAAGACGTTGGACGATTTTTACTTCGCGCAAAAAGAATGAAGTCTTTTTTCAGAAACACAATTTCTGCGTAGAGAGAGAGAGACTGAACGAAATTAGACGACGACGACAAAACGCCCTACAGAGACCTGTAGAATATAGTGCAACAGCTGCAGTAGTCGTAGCCATTTCGTGTTCTATTATTTTTCGACTCTAATTTTTTCTCAGCCTATACTCTTCTGAAATGAACCTAGAATCAGTCTATAATTGCCTAGTGTTCTGCCTAACAGTACTCCTGACTCAGGCTACAGTAGAATTTGATAATGCTTTGCAAGGTATGGTCAAGTTTAGATTCAATTTCATACTCATAAATTCAGGAAAGCCCGAGATACACTGTGGTAATGGTACGATGAAGTTGACAATACCCACGATGAAGGGTCCTCCTTCGCATGTCTTTGCAAAGGGTCACTTTCACAAGGCATGACTAACGATATCTTATTATTGATAATATTTGATCTTTTCAGGAAGGTTGTTCATTTTCGAATTCTTCCGAAGTCACATTCAGCTTTCAACATTGTGATGTGAGGAGAAAACGAGAAGTATTCTTATAGCTTTTATTTCTTTGAAAATGGAAAATTTTTAGGTAAACCCAAGAGGCATGACCTTCCAAATGACAGTCATCGTGCAGTTGCATCCGATGTTCATGACGAAAGTCGACCGAGCCTACAATGTGCAGTGCTACTATCAGGAGGTCGAGAAGGCTGTCGGGGCCGAGATGGGAGTTAGGTAGGGACATGTGGAACCCTTTTTCTTTAATATTTAAAACGCATATATGAAATACGCTAAGAGTTCTGCTTAGAGCTGGACTAATGTTGTTTGACACTGTGCTCAGAAGGGTGTTGACATTATTCATCCCCGTCAGTTACGGATGATTAATAAAGCTGTTGTTGGCGCTATTATCTGAGAAGGCCATGGGATTTCACAATGTCTTAGGATGTGAGCCCCTACCCTCGCCTCTCACCTTTCCTTTGCTTGCTTTGCTTTCCTCTTGCCTTGACCTCCAAAGTTAACGCCTAATAAGGGGAGCTACACATACAGACAGAGGAACATTCTAACCACGCTCCGTTTCCTGCTAGCAAAAGGGATATATTCAGGGATATTCGCCCCTTAAGGACATTTTACACGCAGCGTAAACACTACTCTAAACACTAATCTTTGTCTGGCGGATGATTTGAAGTATACAGTACTCGAACAACAAACATTATGCAATAGCTTGTGAATCGAAAGTAAAGGTTACGATGAAATTTATGTTTAATTTTAGCGACCTCCCGGAAAACGTTCTGACCAACGAAAACGAGCCCCCAAACTGCCTCTACACGCTACACAAGGTTGATCAAGTAGCCTAGGAGAAAGTGATCATTAGTAAAATTCAGGAGTCTCAAAATGGCCCGATCGCTAAATATGCCCAAGTCGGAGACATGATTTACCACACATGGGATTGCCCTAGCGATGTAATGCCGATTTATCACAAATCGATAATAATCAATGATAATTAGGTCTACGGCATGTTGGTGCACGACTGCTTCGTTCTGGATGGTCAGGGGAACAATCATATGGTGATCGATCAAAATGGGTAAGTTCATTTAAATTTTAGGTAAAATACGAATTTTCAAATTTAGATGCTCTCGTGACACCTTTCTCATGCCCGAACTCATCTATGATCATGGCTATACGAGGGCTGTAGCGGTGGGATTTCGCTTATCCATCAAAATCTCTGAGATTTTAAATTTAGAGTGCTTCCGCATATAATTTTCCTGATCAGAATTCCCTGTATTACAATTGTCAGATCAAAATCTGCTACAAAACTGATGGAGGATGTGATGGAATTACGGTAATTAAAAATTAGTATAAATTATAGGAAAAAGCAAATTTATAGCCTCCTCGATGCGGCGCTAGTGCGGATTCTTCAAGTCCTCCTGCAGTCAAAACGAAGGATCACGTCGAGCCTTCTGAAGACCCCATTACTAACGACATCGACAAAGAGCAATTGATCACCTGGAGCACGACACAAGGTTCTTAAAACTCGGACGTTTTCAAAAATCATCCTCAACCTTCAGAATCCACGACGACGACAACAGCGCCCTCGACGACGACGACAACATCAACGATGCCATCAACAAAGACAACGTTGATTCTCCCCGCAGACTTCCCTAGACCGGTAACGATGCGACGCTTCATGGAAGAGAAGATGAAGAATGAAACAAAGTCGGAAAAATTCAAGGCAAAGAACCCGGCTAGTGCTGAGGAAGTAGAGGGGTCTGGTAAGTTTAAGAAAAATGAATTCTCGAAAAATCAGCAATTTCAGGAATGAGTGACATGCCTACCCCTGAAGCGCTGATTTTGAGCCCTGATGATCAGACAAACGGCAGCAATTCGAAGCGGGAAATCAAGCGACGAGAAGCGTTGAAGAAGGCTATTGACGTCGATATTAGCTCTCCAGAGTTGACCATCGTCGACAAGGACTTCGGTACGCTAATCTTCACTAAATTTTGAATGTTTAATGGACAACCAAAAATTAGTATAGCAAACATGTAATAAATACTTCAGAACTTTCATTAGCTTATGAAGTACAATTTTTATGCTTAATGACTTTTTTATTGAAATTTGAATTTTAGCAGCCGAACTACCCTCAGCCCTTCGAAGTGAGCTACCCCAGACTGGGTTTGAGTCGTCCGGAAATTCATCGGTTTGCCTGCCCCTGATTGCATTTTGGGCTATTGGTGGATTAGCTGTAATTTGCTTCTCGATAATTCTCACAGCCCTCTGTTACGCCCTCAAACAACGAGCGAAGTTTAATATTCTTCCGTAATTTAAGCTTAATTATTTAAGCTATTGATTTGTGATTACTTAATAATTGATTCCTCGATCTCTTTTTCATATGCATTCCAATGATTTCATTCACTAGGGAAGGTCGCAATTAAAAGGTGGTCAATCCCAATGAATCATACAACATTTCGTTTGTCTCGGAACGGGGATCACGATACTATAATTATTCTTTTTTGCCTAATCGACCTCCTTTGCAGTGGGCAGGGCTTTCAAGGTTGACGATTTTGTAAACGAATGATACAAGGCTGAACTACGCTTCAAGCCATTTTTCTTGATTTTTTCCTAGAATAATGATAATTGCCGCTAATGAGGCATAATTAAAGTGTTTTCATTAAAAAAAATATTATCAAAAATTCTAGAAAAAGCATTAATTTTCTACAAGAATAGACATGAACATGCACATTGCAATGCGAACGATCATTTTGATACTATTTGTTCGCCTCTCCGGTCAAATTCTTAGAATATTTGATGAATTTACGGTTAATCTATGATAAGAAGATGAGAAAAATTGATCATTTCGTTCGTTTAAGCATTGATAATTTCAAAAAATGAGTCTAGGCAAAAATGAATTACACTATTCGATTCCTTATCACCAGACGAGCTCAATGGTGTAGGTTTTATTGGGAATTTTCACCTTGGGTCCGCGGACCATCTTAGTCAGTCATATACACATTCCGTGCAATTTCTAAATCAAGGATTTATATGGTTTTAATTTGAATACTTATTGTTATTATTAATTGTCGAATTTCATACGATATATGCTTCTGTATATCATTTTCATTCAATATATATATCGTGTGATATTAAAATCGGCTTTAATGCATGTCGGGCTACATGTTTTCACTTACCAGTTTGATAATTTAGGATACATCTTGCCTTAATTTGTCCTACCTAACATTTGAATCTTTCACAATTTAATTCTTGAATTTTCGCAATTATAGCTCAGTGTTTATTCTTCTATTTATTTATTTCATTTTAGATTTGATTGTATATTGCGTGCCAGATTGACTTTAATGTTGCAATATATTTATTCTTAACAAACCATTCATCATTTAGCAATTAGAATGTGTTATTTTGAGTTTATTAAGTTCGCCCGTATTTTTGTTGATATGTTTCGAAAGATAGCGCAAAAATAATAAGAATAAATTAAATTTCACCCATAAAGTACTTTTCGATTGACTCTTCGAATCTGAGTTAAGGTCATCTTCTGTGTTGTTTTTTGTGGCCATTCAAGGGCGAATTGGCTAAACTCTTCCCGCGGTCATCATTCAGCGTGTTAGCCAGCACGTGGGAGACAAATCTAAACTTTTATAGGAGTTAATTACCCAATTAATTAACCTAATTAGTTTAGTTACCTCGGAAACAAGCCGACAATTACCGTAATTATCATGGTTAGGTAGAATGACGAGTGTGAGAGGGCTGCTAAGGGTACGTGAGTCGGTATATCTTTCACCCAACCTTAAAATCTATATTTAAAGCTGTCTAAATCAAATTATTTAGACCTGGTTGAGCGAGATAGCAGAATCCAAAGAAATACCCGAAGTGAAGCACGATGAAGACTGCATTTAAGAGGACTAGGTAAATGTGCTGAAATTTAATAATTCCAAATAATTTATACCTAACATTTAGTACCCAATATCTGACTTCCAGCGCTAAATGACAGATATTAACAAAAAGCATTGCAGTAGCCAAATAGAAGCCCATATCCCATAAGCCGGCGTTAGATCCAAGCAATGCCAAGTGTGTGACGAAGTATACGACTCCGGCCTGCCAAATACCGTCTGCGATATTTGCGAAGAATCTTGGAGTGGTATAAAGTCGATCCTAAAGGAGAATCGTTTATTTAAGTCATTAAAAGACGGTGTTTTATTTTTACCTCTCTTCCAATATAATACAAGTCCGGATTCTCTAGAAGCTTCTCCTTCGTTTCACACTGCTCCAAAACTCCAACAAATATGGGCTGCACGCTTAAAATCGTATCTTATGAAACCATACACAGAGTGCTTCAGCATAGCTTTACAAGTGTTTCTTGAACAAAATTTCGGATAAAAAATTACATCTGAAGATGGTTAACGGAATTCCACTCAATTGGATGTGGGATTTATGAAAATGTATGGTTTGTCCACTTTCCTATTACTGTATGCACTGGGTATACCCCCGTGAGAAGGTAAAATTTTAAGTTTTTTTTTCACAACATCGACGACAGGGTTTTCGAGTATGAATCACTTTAGACCGATACAATTCAAAACGGTTTTCAAATTCTGAATATTTTTCATATCAAATTTAGCCAAAAGCCAAAAGATGAAAATTGCAATTATTCAGCCATTAAGGTCCACAGAAAAAGAGGTCTGTCGCCTGTATGCTCAGGACATACTGTAATAGGAAAGTAAGTAAAACCGTACGTTTTCATAGATCCCCCACTCAGGTGAACAGAATCCCATTTTTAGGCGAAATTTGATTGAGAAAAAAGTTGTAGAATTATGCTGAAAAATTCTGTAAAACCCGATACCTTGTAAAAGCTATAGGGTAAAGTAGAGAATATAGAGGATCCATAATGTATGCTCCTGAGTAACAGTCGAAGAATTGGAAGAAGAACAATATGAACACACAATTCTAAAATTCATATCTGGCCTTCTATTAATATTTAATACAAGGCACTACCGTATTCTTATAGAGGAAGTACAAGAACGCCAATGATAGTCTATCGTAGCTCCAATGTCCATGAACTAATAGTAATTTCTTCAGAAATCTGAATCTTGCTATAGCGAAGTCGCATGCCATCACGGCCTGAGTAAAATGGATAAATCGAGATTTTAACGGGTGTTTAAACCTGAAGTCCCTCTTTCCCCGCCACTCCAATCCCGACATCGGCAGCCTGAATCATGGGCACGTCATTCGCACCGTCTCCGATAGCCAACACGTTCGCCTGAAATTTCATAACTTATCAAATTAACATAATCTTTCGTACGGTCAAGTATTTCTTCACAGCTTTAACCACTGTAGCCTTCTCCGAAGGGGTCATTCGATAGCATAGAACTGATTTTGCTCTGGATTTAAATTTAACTAAAAGGGAATTTTGGAATGAAGATCAACTTTTCTAGGGCTTTGATTGAGTCTGGATGACCCTCTTCAACCGCTTTTATCGCATCGTGTGAGAGAATTAAATTGCAGCCCTCTGCTTCAGCAGCTCTTTCCATGTCATCTTCGCCGTTTATCACTCTAAATTTTTAATTTCTTACTATTTAGATTTAGTTCAATTTAAACCTGATAGGTCGATTTTCATTGAATAGCCCAGATGCCGTGGCGATATTCTGTGCGGTTTCTAGCTTATCCCCAGTTAGAATCCAAATTTGAATGCCAGCTTTTCTTAAGGAGACTATAGTTTCAGGTACTCCATCCTGAATTGATATTTTAAAAATTAGAACATTCTAGCTTATACCTGAAGTCTGTCTTCAATCCCGGTCACTCCCAATATTTCCAAGTCGAATTCAATTTGATCGGCTTTCTCAGATAGCATTTGCTCTCTTTCAGACGATGCATCGTCCATTAACTTAATTAAAATAATGCTTGATTGGTTGAATAGATAATTGCTCAATTAACTCACAAATTTATATGATTGCTCGAATTCTAGAAATTCTTCTTTGGTCAATTGCTTCATAGCGAAGCATAACGTCCTAAGTCCTTTAGAAGCGTATTTATCGATGTTGCTTTGAATGTATTGCAGTCTTTTCTTCTCTCCATCCGACATTTCAGGAGATAATCTAAAAGAATATGTCAATTTCCTACAGGAATTCTAATTGAACACCTGTCTATGATAGCTGAATCCGCTCCTTTTGTGTATAAAAGCGGCCCTCTCTTGGTATCAATTATCACGGACATGCGTTTTCTTCGTGAATCAAATGGCAGTTTAAGTAGAATCGAGTATTTCCTCCGTTGATTATTTGGGAGAAGTAAAGTTACAGATCCTGAAGCTCTATCTTCAAGACGGAAATCATAGAGATGAGCCCCTAAATTGTGAATAGTTGATAAAATGATTAGTTTAAATGAATACCATAAATTAAGGCCAACTCATCCGGACTTTCAGCTTCATAGGGATTAAAGCTCATTTCATGAAGAGTATCTACTCGATTCCTATTCGGTAATCTAAAATCAATAAATAAAATTAATTTCTGTACAATTTAAATTTACAGAGATGTAATAGGATTTATCAGGCCTCTTTTAACAGCGTTGGTTAAGCTCCTGGTTAATGTAGTGACCCTTTGAAGTGGGGTGTTGGCATTGAAATCATTAGATTTAGGAGACATAGGCGTACTTGGCATAGTGATATCTTCAAATAGCTATTTTGATAGCCAAAGATGATAAGATTTTGCAATGATTACCAGAAGAATTTGGTGAAGACGCAGATTCTTCATGAATAGTAGATAACTCGCTGACTGAGCCATTCCGAACTTCCAATCTAAAATTAGGTTATTTTAATAAAGAGAAATATTGAATTACCTTAGAGGAGTGAATCCATTAGGGGACTGATTAAGTTCTTCGATCATATTTTCGAATTTCTCTGGAGTTATGTCGTAAAATTCCGAGTTCCCGAGAAAATAGACTCCTTTATCGAAGGTTCCAAGCTGAAAAGGTTATATTTTTAAATTTAATTTAATATAAAGTTTAAATTAAACCTCTATTGCATCCTTATGCGGTACTTTGTTCACTACGACTGAATTATTAATCAGGATATTTAAAAAGAAGTGTTGTAGAGTTTGATCGTTATCCCAATCGTCAGAAACCCTGGTCATTAACGATAAAGACTGTACTGGATTTACTGGGTCGAGGGAAGCCTGAGGTATATATGAGTTCGGGTTTAAAAAAACAAAAAACAATTTACCGGATCAAATTCTCCACCATAATCAGCATCATCTATCGAGCAGCACCGAAAAATCATGACGTTCTCCGTCAGCGTTCCTGTTTTATCAGATAAAATATGAGTTACAGTACCCAGTTCCTCTGGAATACTTAACGAACGGCAGTCTATCGGTCGGTCCTTAAATTTGACTACTTCTCAAAAGAGTTTAAGTGGTTGAAACTACCGAGACTTCATCATATAATTCAACATCCTGACTTAGAAAATGAATTTGGAACACTTTAATGATTTCTACAGTAATGTATAGGGAAATTGGGACTATGACCTAAAGTCTGAGTATGTATTTTAAATGTATGATCTATAAATTACCTGATAACAAATTATAAAAGATCCTACACTAATCAATCCGTCTATTGCGGGAGATGGTGTATTTCCGGGCATATATGGGGCCTGAGATTATTTATTAGGTTGAACCATAATTTCTGTTACACTTTTTCTTTTTTCTTGGGGAAAACTGTGGAAGCTTCTGGAATATTTGGTCGTGGGGGGTATATAAAGCGAGTGAAAAGGACTACTCATTAACACATTCATATTCTCTATGGCTTCAACTAGCAGTGAATCTACGACAATTTCGCGAGAGGGTCTCCGGCTCCTTCTACTTCACGAACACCGCCTCGGCTCCTCAGCACGCAAGGCCGCTGACCGAATCAACCAGTCGATGGGCCCAGGTACTGTCTCTCATATGACGGCCACCCGATGGTTCGATCGTTTCAAACACGGAGACTACGACCTCGAAGACAAACAGCACCCTGGACGCCTCCGGTCTTCGATCTTGACGTCCTGAAAGCTGCCGTCGAAGAGGATCCCCGTCAGTCGAGCTGGTGCCTGGCAGAGCGGCTCGGACACTCTCAAACCACGGTGCTTCGCCACCTCCACGACCTCGGGTATGTCTGGAAAATGCCCGTTTGGATCCCACACGAACTTTCGGCTACGCAGCTCCAAATGCGGTCCGACATCGCAGTCTCTCTTCTCTCGTTCAAACGCACGACGACATGGCTCGGCAACCTGGTCACTGGTGACGAGAAGTGGACTCTCTACGTCAACTACCACCATGGTCGGCAATGGCTGAAACCGGGCGATTCTGGAGATCCGACGCCGAAAAGCGATCTGCACCCGAAGAAGGTCCTTCTGTGCGTCTGGTGGTGCGCAACGGGCGTTATTCACTGGGAGCTGTTGCCATCCAACACGACAGTCACTGCCGATCTCTACTGCAGGCAATTGGACACCGTAGCTGCAAAACTTACCGGAAAAATGGACCGAGTCTTCTTCCTCCACGACAACGCTCGTCCACATGTGGCAAAGTTGACGCGTCAAAAGATCCAGGACCTTGGTTGGACGACGCTCCCCCACCCACCGTATTCTCCGGACATGGCCCCAACTGACTACCACCTATTCCGGTCTCTGAGCCACTTCCTCGACGGACGGCAGTTCAAAGACGACGATGACCTCAAAAGCGGCCTCCAGACTTTCTTCGACCAGAAATCTCCAGACTTCTACAAGCAAGGCATCTATGATCTCCCTATTCGCTGGCAATACATTGTTGATCACAATGGTACATATTTTGTTGACTGAAGTTAGACACAAATAAAGAAAAATAAATTTGAAATTTTTTGTCATTGTGTAACAGAAATTATGGTTCAACCTAATAAAACACGATTTAAATTAGCGCCCGCAAGTGGTTTTGCGAAATTGAAGATAGCGCTTTTCTTATGCCATTGAATCGAGCCTGTTTTGGAAAGCAATAAGTAGTTTTTTTCTCTTCGAAACTGATGCTTCTATCAAAAGTTGTGCATTGCGTACTTTCGAAAATAACGAACTCAACACAAGTTGTCGTCGATCATTTTTAAAATTTGTTGTTCTAAAATATGCAGCACATACAGATCTACAAGAATATACTAGGTGTTTTCAAGTGGAATCTTCCTGGAGTTTTAAAAATTCATTTTCTCAAAATTTCGTTGAAGCCTAATTTCCGAACGATTCCAGAACAATTCCGTGACATTTTCATGACATTTTTGATGAAATTCTTTTCCCAGAGTACTCGGTTTACTAGGTTTAGTATTTGTAGAAGAAAAATTTCCACGAAACTGCCTAGTTAACAAGATAATTAATGAGGACAAAAATTAACTGATTTTTGCTTCACAAAATGGGCGGGACTTGAGGATTCTAATTTAAATATGATTAAGTCTTACTGTAGTAGGTTCGTGATCTGAGACCCAGAATATCGACAGAAACATGCCCAAAACTACCATCACAACCAATATTACGAAGCAGATTATGATATATCTTAATTTGAATGTGTTGACTTTATTTGAAATGCATTTTTGCTTACATATTGGTTTTCTTCTCAATTTTAGACTGCTTCTGAGGAGCTCTACCATTGTTCATCATGATCTTCGTGTCATGCCCTAAAATTTTAATTTTAAGCATAAAAATTTAATTCCAATTTATCTATTACCTGCATACATTACTACACCTTCTACAAATGTCGTATTCTTCACTCTACTGCCTCTTAGTAGCATATTCTCAGATAGAACTGCATCGTAACTTCCTAAATTTATAATTAAAAATTTTAATATTCAATTGAAAATGTTGTGAATCTTACCAGATTCATATTCAATTTTAGCGCGAATTTTATAAATTGCTTTGTCGGGACTTTCGCATATTATCGTATCTCGAAAATCGGTCGGTTCAAAGCCTGAGTTTTCCTGAAAATGAAATTTTAGAATAATAATTAAACTAAATAATCATTACATCGGAAAAATCCAGATATCTCTTCGGTACAAATCTTTGCTTCAAAGAAGTTTCTCCATCTAAATTGCTTGTTTCGACATAGCATATTCCATTCGGGTCCGAGGATCTAAACTCTTTAATGTTAATTTAACGAATATCAACTTTCCCTGATACCTCAGGAATAATACATCTGCCGGTACGTCCTGTTCATTAGAAATATGCACAAAATCGCCCACTAAAATGTATTGCCAATCGGTTTTGCGGAATCTACCATTTTCTCTAAAGTTTAAATTTGAAGTTAAAGGTTTAAATAAAATCTTAAATACCGATCCCAAACGTGGCAAGTCTTTGAGTTAATTTGCTTGTCAAATCTCCATCTTCTTAGATCTTCCACTCCGTCCTAAGGTTTGAATTAAAAATAATAATTGAAATAAATTCACCTTTATCATAGTAGTACTTAACACAAAAGTAATAGGAATTAGCGCTAGAATCGGGTTGAAAGCGCCGAAAGACGGGATAAAATTGATGACTGCAATCAGTAGAAAATATAAATTAGCATATTTGGTGGCGAATTGGTGGAATATATTGAACGGGATGAATGTCAGAAGAGAATATTTCGTTGTAGTTATTGAGTTATTCGTGAATCTTCTGCAATTATTCAGCTCGTATCTCGGTACTTCGAACATGTGGTTGGGCTGAATCATTCTTGATCTGAAAAATTTTAATTAAATATTTAATTAAAATACAATACTGATTTACCCCATAATCCTATCATTTCGGTTTCTGAAGGCAGTTATTGGATTGTTTATGGGTCCTGATGGTGGTACCCAACGTGAAGACGATCTTCTGAAATTGTATTAATAGCTGTTTAAATTCGAAATAAGATTTAGCCCTTGGTTTAAAATGTAAGTTTTTAAATACAGGGTGTTTAAAGTGCTTTGGCAAGCTTGGCATGCTCACCAGTTCCTTATTTTCCATTCAAATCAAATTCTGTCTTCGACATGTGTGATAGCATAGGACTTCTCGATTGTCATGCACCGAAATTTGAAGTATCAAGGCTCATTTTTGGGTCTAATTATCTAACTTTCTCTAAATATTTCTGAGTAGCTTCAGAGCAAAATTAGAATGACTTAAAAAGTTATTGGGACAGGTCAAAAGCGATACCATTCGCGGTAGATCTCTTAACTTTGAGCACCTTTTGCGAAAACAGTGCCCAAAAATGTTCACTCTGGAAATTTGTAGAGATGATTTTATGTAAATAATGTAAGCTGATCCTTTACAGCAGATGCGATCTCTTTTGTAGAAAATTCAGGATAAGTCCAAATCAGGTAAAAGTTACACTAAACGATTCCTCATGAAACATAGAATCGAATGGTGAAAAGAGCTAAAAGATGAACCTATCTGACTCATTTTGAGACGCGAAAATATCTAAATTTGAGTTGCTTGAGAAAATTAGGCAATTAGATCCAAAAGTGAGCCCTAATTACTTTTGATTTTGATGCAGAACAATTGAGGAGTCCTATTCTATCACATATCGAAGACAGAATTTGATTTGGATGGAAAATAGGGAGTCGATAGATATGCAAGATCTACCGAAAATACTTGAAACATCCAGTATTTTAAATCTATGTTTAGGATTAAATTGAAATGCTTTTATTAATTTACTACCTATGAATATGTTTCACTTCGCCCTGAGCTCGACCATTTTGGACGGCCGCGGCCACTCGGCCTGGGGCCATTTCTGGATAAAAAGATCTAAAATTGGCGCTAAAGTTGCAAATAAAAATTGAATAAATAGGTCATTATAAAAATGAGAAATTAACGTTTATGATTAAAATTGACTAGTTCTAATAAGGTAGACAAAATTATCGATCGAATCTAGCCGCTCCAGAAAAGGAATTCGTTTCAGCTGACTAACGCAGTGATAAGCTATTCAAATAGAACGAAAGGAAGTAAGGGAGGCAAATGATTACGTCATAAACAAAGTGCCCCAAGCAAGCGTGTCCCATCTGGAATGAATTACTCTCAGAAAATGGGTTCATCTTCGAGATATATCAAATCCAAACCTAATCGACATCTCTGGGCTTTCAATGCATTTACTCGTGATCTTTATAATTCTATCGATTTCTATAAGGTTTTCTGATGAAGTTAGGGCTGGCCTGAGATTTAAAGCTAAATTAAACCTGGGACTTAGGGATGGAGACCATAATTCTGAGGTAATATACTGAAATTTATAATCATGTATGCAGCAACAATCAAATGAGAAATTAGCATAGTTCAGGAAGAGGATGACGATTCTCAAGAAAGATTCGATGAAAACGACGAAGAGACGCAGATCTATCAGCAGGGGTAAAATATGATCATTTTCTCAGAAAAGTTGATATTTTTGTAGAGAAACCCGAGATTTTCTGCAATTTCTAAGAACAATCCAATATGATCACCGGCAGCTACCTGAACAAGAAGGTTAGTTTTGGGAACTGCTCTCTTTGACTTCTATTTTTGGCTATGAAAAATGAAAAGGTAGGCAACGAATAAAATGCAGAATTATAAACTGCATCATTTAGGGAAAAAATAAAATATTAAAATCTCAATCCTAAGTCGTCCACGTCAAAATAGCAATAAACTAGAAATCGCCAGCATTACCTAAAGAAGAAAATTTTAATATTTTACTTTTGGTTTTTCACTAACTAAGGTTATCCTCCACCAGCCTGAAAATTGAATTGGCGAAGCTACCAAGTTTATTACACATTTGTTATTTGAACATACTTGATACTTAATTTAAAATTGGTACATTAATTATTGCTGATAAATATGAGCTAAGATTGCGATATTTACAGCCTAAGCGTCGAAAGCTTTTTTCGACGTCGTATTTTTTTCAATTTCAAATTTAGGCGGAGTTTTGGTTGAAGTTTCCGTCGTGATGAGCAACATTCGTGACATATCTGAAGTGACGATGGATTATTGCGTCGAAATGTTCTATCGGGAGAGTTGGCGAGATGAGCGACTTCAATATGGCGATAATCTATTCGGAAATAAGGTATTCTATTTAAGGATTTAGGATATCATAGGCAAGCTATAAGCACAAAATTTTTCTTTGACAATTATTGAAGACAATAGGTAAACTTCTATAGAGAATGCTTACTGACCTATAGTTAAATAGTAAAGGATAAGCTAACTTTGAGTTTAATACGACCACAATTACGATTTTCGTTGCCTGTCGAAATAACAAAATTTACGCTAATTTTAATTTTTAAGTCTGAAATTGCCCTACACGAAAGTTATGTGAATTACTTATGGCAGCCGGACACGTTCATCCCAAATGCAATTGGTTCAAAAAATCCTAGAACTCAATCCATCGCTCATCGAGATTTACTACGGTTGAAATTAAAAGATCACTGTAACCCTGAAATATGCTAATTTCAGACTCAGAAATAACGGCTCAATTCTGCATTCGCGAAGGGTGTCGTTGGTTTTGACTTGCGCGATCAATTTAATGTTGTTTCCATTCGATTCTTCGTTGTGCAAAATCGGCTTTGAAAGTTGTTAGTGATAAATTAATCGATAGATCATTGATTGCCTGATAAATTGGATTTCAGACGGCTATGTCTCGGATCAAGTGCGTTATGCGTGGGCCAATAACATAGACCCAATCCAGCTTTTCCCAATTGCTCTGCCAGATTTCATTATCAAAGAAGCCTACGTTACATCTCGTCTAGAGTCATATTCTACAGGTTTATTTAAACACCCGAAAATATCGAATTAGAATATTTATGTTAGGTACATATTCCCGTCTGTATATTTGTTTCCTGTTCAGTAGAACGCCAGCGTTTTGTTTCCTGCAAATAATAATCCCCACCTCAGCAGTGGTTGTCTCAGCGTGGACGGCGCTTTGGAATGATCAGGAAACCGAGTTTCAGGTAAAGTTTAAGTTTAATTATTTTTTGGATATATGAAACTCTTAGGATATGATATCAATTATACTCGCGATTATTCTTCTTTTATTCTCCTACAATGAAATGATGGCTCGAGTTAGCTATATCAAGAGCATGGATATTTACTTGGGTAAAAATATGAATATATTGGACATTTCAATCGCAATAACAACTGTATCTATCTTTCAATTTCAAAAAGCCTGCCACTATCTTACGACAAGTAGAGCTGTTTATGGATAAGCTTTTGAAATATTCAACTTGTGACTCACGTTTCTCCTCGCTATTCATCAACGGAGAAGAGAGGAGCGTGGAGAAAAGCAAAGTGAGGCTCCCTCGCGTATGCTTAAAAATAGCTTGGCCAAGAATGGTTCCGATATTTCGCAGAGAATAACAACTGAGGATGGCACACATTGTGCAAATTGTCGTAAGATAGTAGAACCCTCATTGAGGGTCAAAGATGGCTCGAGCTGCCACTCAAATGGAACAGACAATATAATTCAATTTTGAAAATTTGTAATTTAGGAGTGTGCTTCTTTACTGTATTTATATCCTTGATTAAATTAGCTTTGATGAAGTACATGAGACAAAACGTGAGAAAGGCTCAGTAAGAAATCTTTATTTTTAATTCAAAAGCCATAAATTTTAGGCCAATAGCTCCTGAATTAACTTATAAAGAGCGTCTGATGGCAAACTATTCGAGAACTAAGAAGTTGAATGCGGTTATTTGTCGACGATATGAGTTTATCTTTACGAACCAATTCATCAGGAAGTTCCATTGCATCTCGCAGGTCATATAGTTTAATTTCCAATTAAAATATTTACGTTTCAGATGTTGTTCATGCTGACCTTCCTAGCATTTTGTTTCTGCTTCATCTTTCTATACCCGTATATTCATGATACGGTAAGATTGAGCTTAAGTTTAGTGTACTTGTGACCGTCGTTGCATAAACAAAAATATCAGAGCAGTTTATGTAGAGATATCTATACTTAACGATGTGTATATTTTAATTACCCAAGTTTAGAAATTCTTGAAATCCTTTATTTATTAGATTCAAGACGACGACTGCGACCGGGCGAAAGCGGAATTTTTTGCGATCAAATGAGAGATGTTTCGGCGCCCGGCTTTATAGCCGAAGACTTTTGGCATTTCGTATTTTTTGCATCGATGACACGACAATATGTGACATGCCCGCATTACGCATTTACGATCTTACGTCGAATTTTACGTCTCTCGTGGAAAATAATAAACATTTCCTTTTTGTAAAGTTCTTTAGGTTTACGCATTAAATTTATGTTTGCCGACCCCAAAATTTTAATGGATTAGCTTTCTTGCAAATAGTTCACTAGCATTTGAACCTTGGCCTAAGCACGATTTTTTACATGGCTTGTTATATCATTAACCTCTGTTAAACTTTATCCGTTCGTATAGTTCATCCTTTTTCTCTATACCATTACTCGAAAAAGAGGGTCAATAATACAAAGAGTGAGGGTGAAACATACACAATCCCTATTAATGAAGGGAAAGGGATTTGGGAGGGATAAACGAAATCTTTTGGCGCCAGGGATTTTTCGCGGCTGTTCGCGCAGGCGCGGGATCGCGTAATTTAGATCGTTCGAAGCGATAAGACCTGAGATGAAGCTGGGGAAGAATGGGCAGAAAAATGACGTTGGAAGTAGAATAAACATGGGTTGACAGGCATTTACATGTAGATAATGACAATTTAACGATTCTAGCTTCGAAGTTTGTCATAGCTGTCAGTCATTTATTGTTGAGAGTAACTCTTATATGCGGATAATGGCAATTTGACGGCCTAGCGTCAAACTTCGACATCTGTCAGTTAGTTTTTCCATCGAAAGTAACTATTTGCTTACAAAATCGGTAAGTCAATTAGCTGTTTCTGGCAATTTTTTTCGTCTTTTCCTCTCTCCGTTCAGTTCATCTCTTCATCTCCTCCAAGATGGGCTTTTCTAATGGGATTTTCCTGCATGAGCGCTATGTTTCTCTATTTTGTAGTGCATTTTGTACATAATTATCGAAGCGAGTGAAAGGAGCGATTATTTCAAATGCGACACGAAGAAAAAAGATGCAAGGAAAAGCCGAAAAATCCACATATACAGTAAATGTTCCTACTGATTCTTACAAATGAACGGCCTGGGCTTAGGACAAAGCCTTGAATTTTTGAATGGCTTGCTGTATTGTTTATTCACTTTCTTCATTTTTCATACTATTTCTCTAAAAGGGCGAATATTACAAAGGGTAAGAGAAATAATAAAAAAATCCCAGACGTTCTTTATTTCTTGACAAAATGTTACAGTTCAAACATCTCCAAACCCTGTTTGGGTACATAAGCCACCCCCTCAAAATGACTGACAGTTGTTTTCATTCAGCACTGCAAAAATCTACTACATCATTACGCGATTTCTTATCAACTAATTCGATGCCAGAGTTGTCGACTGTTTTTTCATTTATCTATCTGCGTCTCTGCCACTCTTTGTTTTCCATAATCTTTCGCCTAGGCTTATATAAATCCCCCGTATATGACGACCGTCTCCCTTTCAAGGAGTAGGGGCGATTTTTTATCCTTTATCACCCTCCTCCAGTGCCATTGGATATATGTTATCCCCTTACGCTTGTCCTTGGCAGATATTTTTATTATCCTTTGTCCTCACGCGAGGGTTTCGATCGCTATCCCACCCACAAAAATTCCGGCGAAAAAAGGCAAAGATTCAATGAAAAGCTGGCACTCTTCGCTTGTGATTCATCGTGACCATAGGAAATTTAATTTCAGTTTTACTTCCCAATTTGATGCTAAAGTTATAGTTATTAAAATCATTTTTGAAATTGAATTTTCCTGCCTCTACACATCTCTGCAAATTTGTATACCCACATGATGCAATTCAATGATCATATCAATTTTCCTGCATCCTTAACATTTGCATTATCAGAAAGCTAGGCTTTGATGTCTTCCCAACCTCTTCACATTATCGTCCTTATCCTTAGCGCTTTTTGCAAATGCTTATATTTGCCGCGCCTGAGAGCTATTCATCAGAATGTTTATTGGCTTTTCATCAATTTGTCACTCACTTATCAATCAACGATATGAGTTCTTATCATTGTATACTGATAGGTAACATTGACATTGTTTATCATCTATCATTTTTTATTATCATCCAGTGATAAGGACGGGGGATTTCGTTTATCCAGTCCCTTCTGTTATCATTCTGAATCTCAATCGTTTTTCTCCCCCGCTTCCTTTGAAGGCCTTTATGTTCGAATGCCGTCCTTGTCTCTGCGTGTTTTCCTCTCTTCTATTTCATATGGTTAAGCCTGGCCTCTTGCCTTTGCAGGTCTGTCTTCTAAGGCATTCTCAGATCCACCTTCTGCTTGCTGTCAAATCCACCTCATCCATGCCTCTTTATCCTTATCTTCGTTTCTCTCATCATTCCTCTTTTTCTTATCAGTGTTCACTCTTTGCTTATCAGTTTCCTGCCTTCCTGCAGCCGTTCTCTCTTTGCTTTGCATTATGCAATCCGTTCATAATTATGCGTCTCACCTAACAGTTACTTTTCGTCGATCTTTACAGTTGGTCCTCGTGGCCGGTTTGGTCTGCATTTGTGGATGTGGAACAACTTTTACCTTTATCTTTTCAGGATGGATCTTCGGAGCCTCCTCGCTTTGCTAATATCGCTAGTTACTGTGGGAGCCGAAACCCGGAATCGAGTGAGTGCTCTTCAATTGCAATTAATATAAAGCTAGCATAAATTCTGTGATGTTCAATTTCATTCGACTTTCTATTCTTACAACTTTTATGAATTGCTATTTGGGTTTCCATCGGATAAAGTCATATATCTGAAATCTGCATCCCCGAATTAATCCTATTGATTTATGGGCGGTGGAACAGGCCCGATCCTACATGTATTAAGGCTGAAGCTGAGATTTTTTGCCGCGTTCGCACCTTTCTCCGAAGAAAGGCAATCGAATTCGGCCACTGAATTTGTCTAAGACCAAATAAGATTCATGACTTCAGATTAGATAAGTAGCTGAAAAAGGCCTGTGAATGTCCAATTCTGCTGAGAACAATGTGACTGGAAAAGTGTCTAGATCCCTCTAGATATCCCAAATTTTGACGGGTTTAGAAAATGTTGGAGAAACTTCCGAGATTACGTAATAATTTCAAATTCACGATAAATAGCGTTTGAAATGGAATCGCCATCAATCATCGTCGCTTATCATTGTCATTGTTATCAGCTACGGGGATTTCTCTGATCCTTTATCTTCCCTTTAGATCTGTCTGTCTGAATATCCATCCCCTTTGTTCTTGCCTTCAAAGGCAGTTCCCGTTCCTTTCCAAAATTGTCTGCTGCCATTTTCATATGCATTCCTTCTTCAAACAAACTGTGACCGGGTTTTCACTAATACCCCTGCAAAGGATATGCAAATTACATCATGCGAAAAATGTTAATCAACCATTATTTATAAAAATCCGATTATTATGATGCAACTTTCCACACATGTTGAATTAAATTTCAATTAGCAGACTAAACGTAAATCCGGTTTTAAGCCAAATAGAATGATAAGGACAATGAAAATACGGCTGAGCGTAAGGCGAAGAGATAAAAAAATCGCCATTCCCCGACCTTAGCACTGATAAGATAAGGACGTTACTGCATGAATGCGGAGTGGACAAAACAATGCGAATTAAGTCAATTGGTTTAAACTAAAACCTGCAAATCGATTATACTGATATGTGCAACTATTTAATGGGAATTGATTAAGTTACATACAGTCTGATCTTCATTATTTAGCATTGTAATTGCAATTCAGTAACTATAACTAGGCATTACATCTTTGTATAATTTATATAGACGTTAAATCGTAATGTGTAGACGTCGTGTTACATGAATTAGTGGATATCTGACTTTGGGCATGCTAAACGTAGTCAATAATATAGCATTTAACGAAATATATCAGCTAGTGCTGTAATTAACAATAATGTTACATTTTCAGACATCGTGTTTCCAATACATATCATGTCTGGAGACAAGTCAGGCTCATTTCAAGCAGTGCGCCGGTGGAACTGGAGTTTCATTAACGTTAGAAGCTAAGGATGTTAACATCAAACAAATCATCAGATACAGAGCTTTGGAGTTTATCGGATGTCAAGGTTAATCTGAAAGTGAAGATAAAATGAATCAATAGTGATTTTAGATCGCCTTTTGAAAGAGATCTTGGATTTTGACGCTCTTCAGATTCTAGTGAATGAGGACGCTAAAGAATGCTTTGAAAAGCTGCCTGAATCTACAAGGAGGATAGAAGGGGTAGCAATATTGTCAGAATCATACAAATTTAGCAATTTAATGACAAAAATTACTTATCATATCCAAAGTAGTATGTAAATGTTGTTCAATTTCGAAATTATTAAAGTTTAACTTTACAAGATTAAATTGAAGTTCTCTGATTCCTGTGATTACGTGGAGCCTGTGAAGCGTGATCTTCATGGTCGAGACGCCTTCCAATGCCTTCTGGACTACAAACAGGACAGGGAGTATTGTGAATCCCTTCTGGAATGCTGCCCAGATCATATCAGGTAAAGGCGAAATAATCCATTCCTCAGTTAAACGTTTCATTTATAGATGCGGCGAAAGAATGAACGCAGTCTCTCAATCATATCAATCCGCAAAGGATAAAGGTAGAAAATCAATAATCAATAGATAGAAACTATTGATTTATCGATTTTAGCCCAACAAATCGTGTCGAACATGCTGTTCTGCATCGTGAACAACGATCCGCGGTTCAGAGAGGAGGGCATTCGACTTCAACAGCTGAGGGATCCTTACAGGTAAATGCTGACCTTCATGGACTTTATTATTTTTTTTTGTATTGCAAAACCACATTTGTACACAATCATAATTTGTTTTGTATTTCACACATACGTCTATTTGAATTCCATATTGACTTTTCGAATAATTATGTTTTGCTGCAAAACGTAGATGTGATCTACAAATTGGTGTGAAATAGATATCATTCTTAATAAAAAATTATAATTCTAGAAATGCTGGAATACCGTTCCTTCGTCCTGATAAGGCTACTGAAGAGCGAATTTTGCGAAGACTGGCTTTAACATCGAAGTCTTCATTGCTGCAACGACGAACCCGATTCAATGAGAAGTACAGAGACGTGCGAAAGAAGTTGCAGTTGAAATTACAAGTATGGAGCCATAAAAATATTCTATAATGCCGTTTATTAGTTTTTTTAACAATGAAGTCTTATTTATTTTTAAACAAAACGCTAATGATTTTTTTTTGAAAATATGACGGCATACTATTTTGTTCAAATATGATGCCATTTATCGTTTTTTCAACATGGTCTAATTTTGAAATTTAGCAATTCTACGCCACGACTGAATGGCCTTTAGCCAGCCCTCAGCGGTTCGAAGAAGCCACCGGAAAATCGCCCGCGGCTATCATTGCCGAACAATTGAAGAGTGATGTAACTATTACGACAATTTATATTTTAATTTAAAAGTCGATATTAAGGGGCAATTTAATTGATGACTGCATTATCTTAATTAACTGCTATAAGTTTAATTTTAAAGGTTTACGTAAAGTCTAAAATAGAAGCCTATGTAGTTTTATTTTAGACTTTACGGTATATAAACTTCTGCTATTTTGAAATTATACAAAAGCAAAATTTTGAAAATCAATTTAATTATTGTAAATTGTTTTTTTTTTAATTTTAATATTTGATTTTAGGACAAGTCAACTGAGGCCCCGACTTCCGCTGAATCCACAGTTGCAACTGAAACTGCGAGTGCGACGTCGTCTGAAGAGGAGAAACCCCTCAAATCGACGACCGTCATTGAAGAGCCGCCCAAAGTTGATCTGAAGGCGAAGGAGACGGACAAGGGCGACAATGACGACGCCAGCATCGAGAAATCGCTCGAGAAGATCGTTGAGGATGCGAACAAGGACGTCACTACCACTCTCGTGATCATTAAATTTAAATTCCATCACTATTTCGAAATCTTAGGCTCCATCCACTACTGAAGATGCCATCGAATTCTCAACTGAGCGAAGGATTGCTATAATTAAAACTCTACTAAGGTAGATTGGGTTTAGGGCAAAAAGAAATTTAAACTTGTTTAGATCCGCCAACGATGAAGAACTATCTGAGATCGTGACTTTAATTGCCGAAGCGAATTTCAACAAATTGGCCGAAATCGAGGCAGCAAAATTGGCAGAGGCTAAAAAATCGAAGACCCCCACAGGCAAACTGGATGCGGACCGAGTTGAGAAAATCAGAGGGGCGATTAAGGTAAGAAAAACATTTGATGATTGACAGATATGGCAAATGCATGACATGGTCAGATTGGAATTAACGATGACAATATTTTAAGCAGTGATAACATCATTAGTCATCAAGAGAAAAAGCTGATCTTCATTAGCCAAAGCGGCAATGACAACATTATTCCAGCATTTATTTATCATTTGTCATATGATAAAAAGCTGATCCTCATTACAGGAAGTGTTGAAAACGAAGAAACACAAACCCGAAGACACCCTGGAGAAGAAGACATTGAAATTTGAGAAGGTTTATCAATTAATCAATAAAAATTAAATAGTTTTTCATCATAGGAGGACACGAGCGATCTGGACTCTAAGGACTTTGCACGACGAAGTTTGGTTGGTGCGCCTCCAGGTGCGAAACCTTCTGAGGCCGGAATTGAAGATGCTGCGAATCTGAATGAAACCGTTATACACCCAAATGTGGATAGTACCTCGACAGGTGAAAAGCTGATCTTCGGTAAAAATCAATAAAACCATTGATCTTTAGAAAAATCCACGAAGAGCTCGGAATCTGAGGAAACCACTACGAAGAAGTCAGAGGAAATCAAGGAGAAAGTTGAAGAGCAACCAGCGGAAAAGGAACCTGAGCCGGAAAAGCCTGAAAAGGAAGAAGAATTGAAGGAGAATGGCGGAGAGATCGTGGAGAAAGAAGTGGAAAAGACTAAGGAAGCTGATAAGATCGATAAATCTGATAAGGACAAGAAGAAGGAAGAAGATCGTCATTCTGGAGAAGTCTCTACGTCAAATAGCACTGCCTTTGATAGGCCGAAAGGTCTGGAGGATGATTCTAAGGTAATTTGATTTTTAAAAACCCAAAAGTTCTTCTTTTTGTTAATTATTTTTTTTTAGGAAAAACCATATCTGAAGTCCTCTGAAGAGGCAACGACTAAGCTCCCGGAAAAGGAAGAGAAATCCGATGAAAACTCGAAGAAGAATGAAACGAAAGAGATTCCCGAAATCCACAATGTCGCCGAGCTTCTGGACTCCGCACTCCATTCACAGGTACCATATTAAAACGAATTAAATTGTATGACTATTATTAATATCTCTGGATTTAATATTGTTTTGGGTTATTAACATTTTAAAATCGGCGCTTAAGTTTATTCGATTTTTAAATATCGAAGAATATGCTTTCAGTTTGTCGCCTTCGGAAAGGACTCCAAATTGAAGGAGGCTAAGTTGGCCACTCTGAGCTTCGCTTCTGATAGAATTCCTGAGAAAGTTGACAGAACTGCTAGGAAGTTGAAGGAAACTGCATTTGTAAGGGGGTTACCGTAGTCTTTAACTTTTAAGATAAAATTTAGAACAAAAATGGCAAGGAGCTGAAAACCGATGATTTCGAACAAGCAGAAACAGCCATGGAAAAGCCCAAAGTCAAGGATATCCCTAAGTCAGTGGAATTCGAGACCGTCACACCGAAGTCTTCGGAAGTCAGAGAGAAACTGATGACTGTCGAGAAGGAGATAAAAGCCGTCAAGGATATCGTCGTTCCTGCTCCTGACCCGGTAGTTATTTATTCAAGGAAATGTGGCGTCGGATCAAAAGTTGAAGTTTTTAAAATTTCGATTACTTAATGAAAATTAAAAAATGACGTATTTTTACGTGCGCAAAGATAAACGAGTGTGCATTACGGACATACACATTATTTTGTGGAGTTAGCGATAGAAAGTGTAGGGAAAAGAGGAGAGAAAAAGAAAGAAAACGCGTGAAGCAACGAGCACGTTTGATATAAACACTCGTTTATTTTTTCGCGTATAGAAAATGCGTTATTTTGATTTCCGTCAAGTAAGCAGAGATCTAAAATATCAAATTTGACAGAATATTTCTTCAAAAATCGTGACATCGTACCTTAGTTATACCTATTGAACATGAAATTATGCATATTATCTTCGTCTTTTTTGAATAATATGACGTCTAGCTTTCATATTGAACGATGGCATACTTTCTATATAAATAATAACGACATCGTATTTTATCTTTCTATCAAACCTAAAAATATATCATTTTAATTTCAGGCCACTCAACTGAAAGTCGTCGATGAAATCTCGAAGATCGTCAACTCGAGTGGGAGTTCAGAATCGCCTAAGAAGAAATCCGTCGCTGACCTCCCAGTCCAGGAAAAATCGAAGGAAGAAAAGGACTCCAAAGAGAAGTTGAAGGAAGAGGCTGAGGCTGAGACTAAGGAGCCGGCTGAATTGGTAAATTTTAGATTAATCTGAAACTATCAATGAAGGTAATAATTAGATTATATATCGTATTCCCTCAATTGTGAAGAGCGTGCCTTCTATTTTTAACTCCAAATTTTCGAAAAATTCGAATTTTTAAAACCGTTATAACTCATCATCTAACGATTGTAATAACTTCAAATCAAGATTAAACCCACTCTAAATAATATTATAAAACATTTCCTGACAACGATTTGAGTTGGGGAATGAGAGGTTCTGGCATTTGGGGAATGCCCTATTATTATAGAGCGCCCTTCAATTAGAGAGAATACGATATGTTTTCTTATAAGTTTATACAAATGCATCGCACTCGATTTTTCTTCCTACTTTTCTTAGTTATTTGAATTGCCATCAGAGGTAGACTTAGTTAAAATTCTAGGTCAAACCCACCCTCGAATCGAATACCACTACTGAATTGCCTGAAGTCACAACGAAAGATGGCAAACTATCTGGTGCCGCGGAGAAACTGATGAGCAAAATGGTTGAAGACATGAAACAGAAGACACGGAATGGAACTGACGGTGAAAATTAAATTTAAATCTTAAACAATAAAAAATAAAAATTTCATTTTTAGAGAAGGAAATATCAACTAAATCCCCGGCAGTGCATGATGACGCTAAAATTTCTGACGAGGCTCCATCCACTGACGATGTTCTGCTAACTTCAGCTTCACTTGAAGTCGAGGGAAGTGGAAATGATCAGGCATTTTATTTTATCCTTTTTTTAATCTGAAAGATACATTTAGGTAACAACCCCACTGACCCCAGAAAAATCGAAGCAGGAAGAAGAATCTACTGGGGTATATTTTTATTGGAACTAAACATAAGTTGTAATATTTCTTAGGATATGCTTCACTCGAAAAATGTGACTCGGACTTACTGTAAGGAATTCGCTAGCTGCTGGGAGACACTGCAAATCTATGAAGAACAATGTGAAAAGCGATTCTCGAAGGATATTCTTAATCATGGTAAGGGGATATAATGGAATTTAATAAAGTTGTAAAATATTATCGAGTAAAATTTCCCAAGTATTTAAAGTTAAATGCACTATTGTTTTCACTAACCTCAATTATACTATTTTTGTTTCAATCTCATGGATATAGAAATTTAATTTAGTCGATTAATCTGGAATTTTAGGAATCGAAGAACCAGAAATCGTTCAGATGCTATTAAATTCATCACTCAGCAAGAATAACATCGTTCTTAAAGCCTGTCTGAAACCGCTCGACAAAAATGCTTATACCACTGTAAGTCATTTAAAATGTATGCTAATTTATTTGAGTTATGGTTTAAGCTGAAGCAACTGTTAGTGATCCAAAGAGGAGTTAGGAAGGCCTGTTTGGAGTTTGGAAGGAATAAGATTCCAGTTACAAATGAAGAGGTATGGTTATTTAAGAACCTGATAAATGTGAAATATTTAAATTTAAGGAGGCTCAGTGTGATTTGGGCTTGCCTTCAACAGAGCCGATAGATCAATTCCTTGCCAGCACTCATGTCCGATCTCAGGTATTAGATTCACAAATGATTTATCTTAGGATTAACCTTAACAATAATAGTAAAATGCCAAGTCTTCAATTTAACATTTATATTAGAGTTAAAGTTAACTGAGGATAAAATATGACTAAATTTAATCTCAGGCCAACCATTTGACCTGCTTCGCGAAACTCGTCCCGCTCCGAGAATCCTGTCGAGCGATCTCCAGCTGTTGCGCCAGCGTTGACACGTATTCAATGAAAATCACAGTAGTCCCTCAAATATTCTAATTTCCAGATGCGATAGTTACATTGTAACATCGCCAGTGAAGAAGATGCAGACTGAGGCATTGCAGAAGCTAGTCACGAAACAGAATGAATGGTGAGACGATTTATTTAAATGATAAATACTGCCAATGACCGATAGCTTGAGACGAAATAAATGACGCATTGCGTATTTACAAGCAGTCGCTTATCTCATTCTTTGAACATAATGTAATAGCGTAAAGTCCGCTGCACACTACGCCTCAAGTAATCGATCATTAATAGCGTTTAACTTAACTACTTGATATTAGATGCAATTTAATTTAAGCTAATTTAATTCAAATTCAGTGAAAATAAAATGTTGGAAACGCTGAACTACATCCACACACAATTCGGTGCGGTTCGGAGGCGACGAGTTTAAGCAATTAAATTTAAATGAGATGTCCAGGAATTTTCAAATTGCATATCAAAATGTTAGGAATCTAATTGGAATATTATAGCCAAAATGACTAGATTTTCTATTATTTAGGCAGTTGTTATTAAATGGGCGCTGAACTTTACTTAACAAGCGTCATAATCCATTTCAAATACCGGTCTGTTTTTCTTCCTATACTATTCTACTTAAAGATAGATTTACGCTAATTTATTTCTAATCGCTAGAACTTAGTTTTAATTTTAAGAGTCGACTAAATGTAAGCCTGATTGCATGACTGTTTTCTTACAAATTATTTTTGTTCGAGTGTAAATACTCAATCGCTGATAGTTTTGTTAATCACTTTTAATAATTGCTACTAGACGTTGCAATTTTGTGTTTTTGAAGAAAATGAATAAAATGTTATCAAAATTGAATAGTTTTATTGATCTATCAAAACTCGATTGAAAACCTAGCTAACTACAGATAAATACGGTAATTTGTAAATTTCTTTGGGTAATAAGGCAAAGCTTGAAGACGAAAAAGTCGTAATCTTAGAGAAATAGCACGCAACTAGGCATTACTACTTTACGAAATTCACGAATTGCCGAAATAAAATCTAAAGAGCAACTGACTGCTACCGAATTTTCTGACACTCTTCATCGTTCGGCCCCCAATTGGGCAGCTTTCCCTCCGCCTTCAGTCGTTTCAGCATCGGCGTCCAGAGCTCTTCCGGCAGGCACTTCAGCTTCAGGTTGTATTTCTTCACATCTTTGATATTGTCTCTGGAATGTCATCAATTTACTTTTTTTTTTTATTTTAAATAAACTATAGTTTAATCTAAACTTTTAAATTCGTTATTTTAATTACCTCCTCCAAACGCGCTCATTCTCGATGCAATTGTTGATCGAAAGCGTCCATTCCCCACATCCATCGAAAAATCGCACTGAAATCATAAAATAAAATTTTAAATGGCTTTTCACTAACAGAGCAACTATTAAATTAAAACAAAAAACTCACTGAACGGTTTTTCCTTGGAACATTTCTCCAATTGTTCGATGAGGAAATTGCACTCTCGACTGTGCAAATGCGCCGCGTACATCGGGTTGTTGTCTCGCATTTTGCAAGGCTAGAAAATTAGCATAAAATGTAAAACTAAATTCAAATTTTAAACGAAAATGAAAAATATTGTCAAACAAAGCCGTGCGTTTACGCGTTACGGATGAGATTAATTGTGCGTAGAGAGAGAAAGAACATCTCTATTTGCAGACAAATCAATAAAGTTCACAAATATGGGGGAAAACAAAGATATCTTAACCCGTACATCATAATTAAGAGCAATTTAGATCGTATGTCTGAAAGTGTAGCTATTTAGGCGATATTGTAAATGAAGATCTCCATCGGTTAAATATCCGCTTTGCATCATCGGTTAGAATGAAAATGACAGGCAGAAGTAACAGAGCATGGAACATTCCAAGAATCGAAACGAGAAGGACTGTCTTCCAGAATACCGCGACGACATAGGCGTTGACAAACATTAACGGAAACATTCCTAGAGCTGTAGATAGTCCGGACTGAATCACCGGCCAGCCTACACCTCCTAAGGTTAGCTTTAACCTTCGGTAGGTCTCAGGTTCGTTCTAAAAATTGAATTTTTGCCTTAACTTATAAATTGAAAAACATCGTGGCATAAGACATGACAGAGTAATATAGGATAAGATATCGTATCCTACTCCATTTTGCCCATGCCTTGCATTATGGAAATTTTCTGACTTACCTTATTTTTATTCGAACTTTCATTAGTCTCCGCTGCATGCGCGAAGTAATGATACGAAATGTGTGCTGAGTAATCGACGCTGAATCCTATGGACATTAGGATGGAAATGAGGGAAACGGCGTCTAAATTGACGCTCCAAATGTGCAGATAGCAGACGATGCCCATCATTGAGAAGATAGACAGAATCACCGAGCAAATGGCTTCGATGTTCTGAAGAAACAGAAACACGCCGAAGGCCATTAGAACCATCGCGGAAATCGAGGTTTGGAGGAAATTTGACGGTGCGGAGGCGGCACTTTCTAAAATGATGTTCTTAACTAAACTTTAATCTGCGTTTATTTTAACTCAGAATCTAAAATCCAAATCTTAGCTATTGTCGATGAGCGATAACTTGGGATAAGGTAAAAGGACGTACTTCTTTCCCTCCTCTTCTAATAATCGGAATGCGCGCACAGACAACAATTGTTCTTTCAGTGATTTTCCTTGTTTTTTTACGTTCCTCCATCAAAATTTGCGGTATTCTTATCATGAACACTTTCCAATTATTGTCATCTATCAATATTGGCAAAAATTAATTCATTAATTATCGATAATTTGCACAGAAATTTCTAAAAGGGAGAAGGAAACAACAAACTGAAGAAGAGCTGTGGCTCACAGAAGAGGGGAAAAGAAATGCATCTCTTTTACTTTATTCCAAGTTATCGTTTGTCGGCAATGTTTTAAATTCAAAATTAACTTTAGCCCTAAATTTAAAAAATTAATACGATACCTGTAGGTACTTTATCGAAGGGGTGGTGAGAATGAACTGATAACTCCGGGTATCGGTCGATAATTTCCCTTCTAAATATTTATCTTAGGTGTATGCCACTGCACACCAAAAATATTTAGTATGATATTGCGCACCAAAGTTGTTCAACCAAAGTATTTCTACACAGAAATGCATCAAACTGACAGAATGAAGTTTAGCACCCAACATATGATTTCTTCTATGGAATTATTGCTTTGATGCGCGGTGACCGTCTCGCGTTTATCTTTATGATTTTAATCGACTCATTTAAAACTTAGTACCGTTTCTCCATTAGAGCTTCGACTTCAAGGAAATTTTCCAGGTTATGATAAGTTACTGTGAAATAGAAACCGATGATTTTCTCTTGGTTTAGTTGGTTCCTTCTGAAAAATTGAATTTTTTTAAATTTCGATTTTCCTTACGAAAGTAGAAGAAATTTTTCATCGATGCCGGATTGTCGGTAGTTTTCCAGAATTTGTTTATTCGACCACATCGATTCCTCGCCATCTAATTCCTCCCCCCAAAATGCGACACTCTAAAATTTTCCTTATATATATATTTTTCTTTAAATTTGTAATTAACCTGCTCATATTCCCTGATCCACAACTCAGTGCCTGATTCTCCCTGTCCGAATTTGGGAATGTTTTCTAATTCTTGCACCATTTTCATCAGTCTTTCTCGCAAAGTATCGTTCTTCAAATCAGGGAACGGTTTAACAGCTACATTCACGACATAGGCTTCTTTCAGAACCAAGTTCTGGAATTTTCACATTGCTTAAATATTCTAAAACTACTAAACCTGCATAGTTCTAGAAATCTCGGTTAGAGGTGAATCCGCCATGTAAAGATTTTCCATGTCAAAGTTGGTATTAATCTTCGTTGCATAATATGAACTGACCTAAAATATTAAATGTAATAATATACAGTGGTGCTCAAAAGTTTGGAAACACTCAAAATTTTTTCGAAAAACTGCCGCCAAGTGGCACAGAGACGTCGAAATCTAATATCCTTTGGCACACTAGTAGCCTAGTACTGGATGAACTAGTCTGCCAATTTTTATCCAAATATTTTACTCCATTGTTAAGTTATGCTAATTTTCCTAAAAAACGCGTGTCCAAAAGTTTGGAAACACCATAGTAAAATCGTCAAACCTTAAGTATGGAAAATTTTTTAAAATATTATTTTAAAATTTTCCGAATAAGGATATTTGCAAACCGTCTTCTGGGTCTGAAACTTCGGTTATTTTGCCACATTTCCTCAATTAATTCATCTGCTAAAAAAAATTCTATGAAGATATACAGACGATACAATTTTCGAATTTTCGTTAACTATGGAAATTTGTCAAAATTTGTCAAAAAAATTTTCAACCCATCACTATCTTTTCGTAAGAACGTTTTTGATCATCGAACGAATCGAAAATATATGTCAAAATAACCGAAGTTTCAGACCTAGAAGACGATTTGCAAATATCCTTATTCGAAAAATTTTAAAATAATATTTTTAAAAATTTTCCATACTTAAGGTTTGACGATTTTACTATGGTGTTTCCAAACTTTTGGACACGCGTTTTTTAGAAAAATTAGCATAACTTAACAATGGAGTAAAATATTTGGATAAAAATTGGCAGACTAGTTCATCCAGTACTAGGCTACTAGTGTGCCAAAGGATATTAGATTTCGACGTCTCTGTGCCACTTGGCGGCAGTTTTTCGAAAAAATTTTGAGTGTTTCCAAACTTTTGAGCACCACTGTATATATAGAAGATAACTTGAAAAATCAAGCAAACCTACTGAAATATGAATCAAGAAAATAAGAATAACGATGATCTTCGTGGAAGATTTATGCAGGAAATACACTACTCCATCGACAGAGAATATACTCTTCACATCCTCCGAAGAGAGCGAGAAGAATGAAGAAAACGAAGATATTGAAGGCGAATTTTTATTGTCGATCTAAAATTAATTGACTCCTATGTTTTAATGGTTTAAATTACCCTATTTTCCTTCCTAACTTTCAAATGCTGCTTAGAAATAATCGCTACAAAGGCCGTGAAGAACGTAACCTGAGCTTATAAAAAAAACCTAAGTTATTTGAAATTTTCACACTTGATAAATAAAGTCCAGGAACAAAGCTACAGTTGAATAAAGACAGAACAATCTGACGACTGGTAGGTTCGACAATAATCCAACCGCGAAGCAAATTACGTCGGTGAACGAGGTAACGGTTACCGAAGCTCCTGATATCGCTAATGATTGACCGATTCTATCAGGAAGCGACGCAGAGGGACTTAATTTAAAATTTATACTTAAAAAAAAAGCATTTGAAAAGTCTAACTCAGACTGTCTCCAACCAGCCAAGATCAGAAAAGCATCATCGATTCCGATAGTTATGACCAGAAATGGCACGACAGTTAGCACGTTGCTGAACGGCACATTGCACCAGAACAACAGCCCGAATGTCGTGAATAATGCCATTGCAGGCGATAGAATGCCTATTAGGGCCTGAGTTTGGAATGAAATTAAACTCATGAAAGATATGATGATACCTCAAAATGTTGAGAATTAGATAAAGGTAGTCGCATCAGAGTTAAGAGCATAAAAACCAATAATACAAGTACTGTCAGGCCCAGAAACGGTAGTGAAGTTAAGGATATGGCCCTGAAAGTATAATAGAGCGAGAAAATCGACGGGGATCAACCTTTGCTCTTCTAATTCACGCCTTCTCGATAATAGAGAATATTGCAATTGTGAATTTTCAGATAGCTCGGCAAAATATCTTCTGAGTTTAGATTCGAACTCAACAGATAGGGCTTGACCATTAGGTATATTTAAATCCACCATATAATGGAGGATAAATAGCTTAGCATCTCGAATAATCGAAGAATTAGGAAAATATTGCAATTGGCCTAGAGAATATCCGAGAAAAACCGGTTTCTCGAAGGCCTTGGCCCGGGGGAAAGTAAGTTGCAGCGATGAATGTGATGATGAGGATATACAGGTCTGAAAATAGTGCTTGAAATAAAGATAAATTGAATAACACCTCAAGAAAGGCCAATATCGCTTCATTCGTTTCATTGCAATAAACCCCACAAATCTGAGAGTAATTCATGCCATATCCAAGTTGAATTTTCCCGACTTCCTATAAAAACGGTAAAATTCTTGATTTTATGTAAATTTTTACATTGTTGGCTTGGTTAATTTCCCTGAGAATTCGCTTTTCCAATAGATTGCTTCTATCTTTTCTGGTGACGAGAATTTGCATCTGAATTGGACCGAATCAAACCAAACAGAGTTGGGATTTGTGTTTGTGAACAAGGAGAAAGGTTTAGCATTGTGACGTCATATTCGAATAATTTACCCTGTAATGATGGGCGCTTGAGGCGAATTCGAATGGTCTTAACGCGTTTTCTTCGACTCTTGAAACTCCATTTGACGGAGCGTACAGGTCCCAGATATCATCGTCGCTGTGGAAGTGTACGAATCCATATCCGGAGATGATCGTTAGTAAGAGAGGGAGCACTGTAAACGGCCAGGGCCGACTGCCGACCCATTGACCATAGGAGTAGAAGAACCTCTCCAGGTGACGCATCAACCGGCTACTCAAGTGGCTACTGGCTTTGAGTGGAAGGCTATTCACTGAACAAGGTTCCTGAAATTAGTAGTTATTGTAAAAATAAAGTATAGCGGAAACTGCCACAATCACGACATCGATGTAACGAATAACTTGATCAGTTAAATGTTAATTGGCTTTTCTCGACCCCCACCCAGGGCAGGCTTTTTTGGACGCGAGAAAACAACCACCTGGTATTGTTATGTAATGCGAATAGTAAAACTGCTGGCAAACAACTGTAACTTGCGGCAAATCTTATATAACAAAGAATTGCAAAGAAAATAAGTTAAAGAAGTTAAGGCGAAGGACGAAAGGTCTCTTATTCGAACTGTATATGGGTAGAGAATGAAATATATCGAATATGGCAGGATTTAGAGGGGCTTGAGGGGATTAAGATGCAGAAAGGTAAAATAGCTCTGAGAGGGATTCACAGACACAACACACAGATACAAAGAGGCTGGAAGCAAACTGGTTAGGAGGGAGGAGAGGGAAAGAAAGATGCTTTGATGAAAGAACAGAACAAAATATAGAATCTGAATATAAATTTGAATCTGAATTGATACGAAACATTTACATAAATGTTCAGGTTTATCGTCATAATTATTATTATTATTTTTTTTTTTTTTTAAATCTCTATTTTTGAGACTTTTTAAACGCATATTTTTGCTATTTTAGACTCGACTCTAGCTATGTAGTTTTAGTTCTTATCAATTTATCAGTAATTCTATGCACGTAGAGCACTCTTCAAACCATTTTCTTCCCCACCTCCAAATTTGTACATTGCTTAAGAACGTGTCCTTGACACTATTCAATCGTCCTTCTAACTTCTCTCCTCAAAGTCCAACTAAATCCTCTTTTATTCTTTGTAGATTGGATAAGTCAACCAACGATGTTTTTCCCTGTTGCCTATCTATTCGATCCGTCATCGCTTCATATCATTATCCCTATCGTCACAGCCATTCTTTTCTATGTGAAACTAATGCAGACGTAAGTCAATAATGTCAGAAAATACTGGAAAATCAGTGTTTCACAAAGTCCGCTCCATTGCCATTCTTGAAAAAGTCATTCCGTAACTTTGTCATGGAGCAGATTTTTATATCTTCGATTTTCTAATCTGAATCTTTAGTGTGAATTCAATTTAAACTAATTGTAGGCCTAAACGAAATCCCAAAATTCACGGAAATTGCGACCCTGAATACAAATCTGTTCAGGATGCATTCAAGTTTGTGCACCTCATTAATAAGAGTGGTGAATTTTCCAAATCAGGCGAAATTTCGACGAAGGCTGGGAAGAGGAAGGCGCTGCTATTGCAGTATTCCACAAAGGTCGGCTGGTCGTGGATCTATGGGGCGGATATTCTGAAAGGAGATATGACAGACCCTGGAGGGAAAACACACTTGCTTGTGTGTTTTCTTGCACGAAGGCCAGCTTTTTCTACCTTTAAATTTATCATTGATTTTCAGAGTGTAGGAGCAATTTGCGTGGCGATGTTGGTGGATAAAGGAATCTGTAAATATGATGATAGAGTTGAAAAATATTGGCCTAGCTATGGAAAAAATGGGAAAGAAGATACAACAATCGAAATGGTGTTGGAACATAGGGTAGGGAATTTTTAAATCGCCAAAAAATTCCTGATTTTATGCCGGACTGCCATATTTCCAAAAGCGGCTAGAATTGGAAGATCTAACAGATGATATGAGGATGAGGAAATTGATTGAAGATGAAAAACCAAATTGTCTGATTGGGAAGCATACCGGCTACCACACCTTGACATATGGGTGGATTTTAGATTCGGTATGTCCATATTTAGAATCGCTGCTTATTTTAATTTTTAGATCTTTCAATCAGTAGATCCCAATAAAAGGACGATAGGCGAATATCTTAAGGAGGAAATTGCGGGAAAATACAGTGATAAAAATGAAAAAATAAAACTAAAGAAAATTTGATATAAACTCTTAGAATTGGATATCCATATGGGGAAATGTGAAAAAGAAGAGTATCGGTTTGCTAGATTGGCAAATCCATCAATTCTACTGAAGATCAGGTTAAATAAAAGCTGGTCTTCATCACAATTTCTAAAAATTCAGAGAAATCTTATCATATCCTAAGAATTTAATTAAAATTGGTAGTACTGCATTAAGGCCTGGTGGAAATTTCGGTAGGGCTATCAAGAATATGCGAAATTTTGGAGTGGTATTTCTGTATATTTAAGTATAAAATTATTATGATGGTTGAGGAATTCACCAGCTTCAACAACCCTGATCTGCGTATTCATAGTCAGCCGGCAGTAAATGCCATTTCTACCGCACGAGCTTTAGCTGATCTTCATATGAAGGCTTTCGATGGCACTTTGTTGAGTGATAAATTTGTTAAGGTAGAAATTGCCCATCTTTGGAAATAAATTGAGTTTTCAGACGCTAAAAGAGCCTTCGCATCCAAATAAGTTCGACCGGACCTTGGGTGAGCGTCAGGACAAGGGCAAGGGATTTTTCTACACGAAAAGTCCCCTGGACACTTGGCAAGTAAGATCTTCGGAAATTTTTCAATCATAGGATTAAACTTAGTTCTGAAATTAAAATGCTAAAATATAGTAGCATTTGAAAGTAGGGTTAGGTTTATCGTTGATGCCAAAATATGGGGGTGCAGTTATTTTTGCGGTTAGAAAATCGAGAAATAGCACGTGAAGCGGAAAGAGACTGGTCTAAAATCATTCTTTTTCCTCTCATTTTCGACCTCTCAGATTCCGGCATCAGCAATACTCGAAGTTTAAAGTGACTATGAGTTTGATCACAGATCGGTCACTTTGGAGTTGGGGGCCAAATTGTGCGATACGATTTCGAAAATCAACTGTCGATCGCCTACCTCTGCAATGGAATGAAGATCGGTGTCCACAAATACGTAGAGACTTACAATCGATTAGAACGACGCATATATGAGAGCTTTAAACTCAAACAATAGCGTTAAATAAAATTCAACAGTTTATTATATTTACACATTCAGATAAATATTAATCATAATGTTAATTTTAAGTTAAATATATTGCATTTCATTCATCCTATGATTCCAAGAAGTGAGCAGTAGTTGTTGAGTCCCCTAAATTTCAATTTAGCTAAAAAGTACGATTTAAAACCTACATAACGCCAGCATTTTTAGCGCACATACAAAGTGCTCCAGCCTTTCTCTTGATTCCTAAGCCCCGGGTGCAAACGCTCAGGGCATTTCTTAGATTGTATATTTCGATATTAGGCTGGCATCTAAAATACATTTCCTAAAAGACCATTTGACCTTAAAATTACCCCCTCTGATCAAAGCACGAAGTCTGTGACGAAAAGCATCTTCCGACGCAACTACCGTACGACAGACCGACTTCAACCAAGGGTCTGATTCTGCTTAACATAGAATTGGACAAGATTCTGCCCCTTTGTGCCGTAATCATGGATTCCCCGATACTAAATGCGGTTCTGAGATTATGGTGGGGCACTTGACGGCCTGAGGGTCCGCATCTAAAAATGACTTAAAAATCCCTTTTAGATGAATAATGTTGGTTAATTGTAAGATAAATTTATGGATTCTCCAAGAAGTCGAAAAATTAGGATATTACGATCTAAGGTGCGTCTGCATGCACCCGACGAATCTGTCAATTATCGGGAAGTGTCGCTGAATGCACATGAGGAGCTGCTCAGGTCTGCTCGTCACGGTGCGGAAAATGTTCGAGCAGGAATACGAACAACTTTTGCCCTGGTTCTGCATCATCCCAACACACTGTCGCTCTTCGTTACAGTTACACTGAAGTTTAATTACTTTAGCAATTAAAAGAAGTACTACGATACAAAAAAAAAACTCACAACAATAGTAGTGCTTTTCAAAATGTATGCAGTTCTATTTGCTATTTATAGTACCTTTAAATTTAAAAGATTACTGTACCTGACGGACATATCTTCCTGTTGAAGATCTTTGTAGAATTGAGGCTGCTGAGTTTGCTAGCTTAATCAAATTATCACTCTTCGACGATAAGAAAGCTATATAACTCACAGAAGAAGCTGAAGGTAATTGGGGAGCAGAAAAAGGGATTAGACTTAGAAAGAGGAAAATATAAAGCATTGCACTGTGTTCCCGAGAACTTCGAAAATGAGAGAATGAATGGAATAAGGAACTTCGGTGGGCGTCCAAACCTTAACTTAATGCATTGAAATGAAAAGTTCGACAAACTTGGCCGAGGGCGTGAAATCAGAAAAAAAAAATCAGAATAAGGAGTCAGAGAATTGAATAGGCAAAGTAACCGGTTAAATTAAACTTTTAAGTGACATAAAAATGACACACGTTTTAGTCTACGATTTTCGCGTAAAATCTTATATTTTTCAGGAATATAACTTACAACGTACCAAGTGAAAATTGACATGTTAAGGCATAAAGCACCCGATTTTTCAGAATGAAAGTTAGAAAATAAAAATTTTATCCAAATCTGAGACTCTAAGCTGAACTGATCATCGTGGTTTGTCTTCTTCCTCTGAAGAAACCTCTAATAAATCATCGTCTTCATCCGATTCCCTATTGAATGTGTACACTTCGAATGGGGCTTCGAAGTTCTGGAAAATCGAAAAATTCGTAGTAGTTCATAAATTAGAATAATGTTCTGGGTTTTAAAATTTTTGAGATTTCAACAAAGATCACCGTTTCTCGAATTTCACAAAAGTACCTACAGTTGTCTGTTGACGTTCAAGGGCACCCTCCACTGTCTCTGCGTCTCTGTCGCTCTCTTCATCTGCTGTACTCTTTTGTCCACCCTCTTCCCGTTCGCCCACTTGCCGTCTATCATCACTGCAAAATGATGACATAAATAAGTGAACAAAGCGTTTGAAAATCAAAAATAGGTAACGTTTGCATTTTGAAAGTTCATATTTTGATCAATAGTATCTCGACTAAAAAGTAAATTTTCAAAACGTTGCTAAAATTCACTTACTTGATGAGCTGCGTAGGACTTAGGTAGTCGAAAAGCCACCTTGGGATTGTCTGATTTCTGGCCCTCAGGCATTCATAAAGGGGGTTTGCATGGCGATAGTCCGTATTCCGATCTGAAAATTAAAAAAAACATCAAACCAATAAAATTCAGTAATGTAATTTTACCGAAAATCAAGGTAGATCTTCCTTCGTGCCCAATTCGACCCGTTCTTCCGATTCTGTGCAGGTAGTCATTGAAATCGGCCGCCATTTCGAGGATGATAATCTGAAAATTTATGATCCTTTTATAAAAATCGAAAAAATAAAGTTACATGTTCAATTCCACGAATGTCAGCGCCTCTGGCCAATTTATTCGTGGCAACGACTCCTTGAATATGACCGTCTCCCAACTCACTGATCACGTCCTGAGTAGCTCGATGGGACATGTCACTTAAAATGGTAACAAATTACCAAACGGTAAAAATGGTTCGCCTACCCATTCACCATCTTGAATTTGTAGCCTTTGAGCGTCAAGTACACAGTAAGAAAGTTGCAGGTGGATTTCTTCTCCACGAAAACGATCGTGCGATTTGCAAAGTGGTCGGCTAAATTTTCATCCTTTTCTTATCGTACAAATTTCAAGACTTACAATTCTTTTCCTTATTTTGTCTTTTGAGGTCCTGATCGAGAAGAAACAACAGAATGTGGAGCCTTTTCCAGAAGGGAGCTTCGAAAGGACTTCGGAATTTTGGAGGTTCTAACTGAAAATTTAAAAACTAAGGAAATTTTAAAATTTCAAGAAAAAAATTAAGGAAAGCAGAAAAATAAAAAAGAAAACACCTCGAACCTGAATGACACGTTGTTCGATCAGACTTCCCGGAGCCATATGGATGTACGTGGGAATTTGGCACCGATAAATGGTCTGCTGTACGTCGTTGAAAATCAGAATGTCGTCTTCTTTGTCGAACGTCGCAGAGAATGTGGCCACTTGGTAGTGGAGCAAAGGATGATCCGGCTCGGATTCATCAATATCTTCCTGAAAACTACAATAATTTTCAAAAATGAGAAAAGCTACAGTAATCCTTATTAATTATGAAGTAATCAAATATACAGTAATATTCAAAGAATACAAATAGCAGAATTTCAACAAAAAAAAATTAATGAAAAAACTACCGCAAACCGCATCCTCTTCTGCTTGACGATTTCTTCATGTAGCTGGAGAATTTCGTTTCCGAAAGTCATGCTCACCATTTTATCGGCTTCGTCCAAAATGAGCAATTCGATGTAATCCAAGCGGATCTGGATTTTAAAATTCTTGTATTTTGTTATGTTTTAAGATTTATACCGTTTTCGCCTTGACGGCGTCGAGGAGTTTTCCCGTTGTGCAAATGCAGATTTCGGAAGAGCCGGTCTGTTCGGTGACATGCCCGGTGGCCGCAGCGAAACAGGCAAATAGACGGAGGTCGAGGGGCGATTCTGGACTTGCTTTAATTACAAAAAAAAACTTTTAAACCCTAACTTTTCGTATCCGGATCGAATTTGATGAGTTTCCTGGCCAAGTCGAACACCTGGTGCATCAGATTGTTCGTATTTCCAATGATCAACGTGTACGGGACTTGAGGTCTAAAAATAATATATATTTCTTATAAGAAAAAAAGAAAGGGAAAATACCCATAGTTTTTGACCTTGGCCTTCAAAGTGAGCTGCACAGCAGGAATGAGATAAGCCGCGGTTTTGCCCGTTCCTGTCGGAGTTTCCACAATGATTTGTTGACCAGACAACATGTAGGGGATTGTGTGGCACTGACAAAAAAGTAAAGATTTTAAAAATGAACTAATCTAACCTGAAGAGGATTGGGACTTGGATAGGTCTTCTTGATTATAGTCAAGAATTCTGGAGCAAGTTGAGAACGCAAATCGTCCCAGGTTCTGGAAATAAAAAATATTTAAAAATAACCACAAAAATAAAATCACTTGACAGGATGTCGATTCTTCGGCAGAATATCGTCAGGAAAGTCGACTTGCAGCGTGGCTTCCTCGTGCTCTCTCTGCTGCTCGTACTGCTCACCAGCCTCGTGCCTTTGTAGCTCCACGTTCAGGTCGATGTCTGCAAATTTCTGGTAAATAAAAATTAAGAAAGAAAAAAACTCACGTTTTCTCGTCGATTTTGACGATTCTCCCTGTTTCTGACAAGCGAAAGCAATTTTTATATCGAAATCGTGCTTTTTGAAGCGTAGATCGTCGGCGGAACAGGGCTCCTGAATTTTTTTAACTTTAATTTTCAGAAAAAGACAACTATATTAATATTCTTTTTTTTTTAAATTTTATGTGGGGACCTACTATATTCTTCTGTTTGCTCCCAGATGTGTTCGGTCTCTGTTCTCTGAGTTCCCTGTTGACCGGAGGCGGATTGAGTGGGTTCGGCATGCCACGACTGCTCCGCAGGGGAACGTCGTCTTGCAGGTAGTATTCTGGAGAGTTCACGTCGATTACTTTCTGCAACGTACATTTTTAAAAAATTTTAATTGAATTTTACATTGAGATCCTCCAGATTTCCGGGCGGTTCCGGGGATTCGTCCAGGTTTTCATCGAAAGAATCATCGGAATACGTATCTGGCTTTACAATCCTGAAAACGAGATAATTTGAGAAAATGGAAATTAAAGGCTTACGGAGCAGGTTTAGAAGTTCCTTTTGATGCCGATCCAGACTCTTCAGACTTGTTCTTCGACCCGCCACCGAAGAAACCCTTCGTGAACATTCCCGGAAAAGAAAAATCATAAATTTCAAGAAATTCAAACGAAAAATGAAATAAACGAATGAATACACCAAGACAAAGAGTGGAAAGATGGAGAAAAAGAAATAATGCGGAGAGTGAAGAGACGAATGAGAATTTCGTATTCTGCCCAAATTTTTATCTGAAGCTCGCGATGCTCCGATTGTTTGTGTTTTTTTTTTATCGATTTTCAGAAATTTTCTTGTCAATAATGTCGAAATGATAAACGACATCAGTCAGAGTGGCATCCTAGAGCTGGTGGAGTGGGCGATCGGGTAAGGATAGGAATCACCAAGCCACGCCCCTTTTACGAGACACAAATGTACTCTTTTTGGTTAGTCCCCAATTAGCTTGGTTTTTCATAGCTGAACCATAAAAACCACTTCATACCCGCCACCACCAACAACAATAACTTCATCCAGCGCCTCCAGCCACGCCGCGATGACTTGCGCTAGTCGTCTCACAATCAGTCCCAATCAGCGTTTCAAGTTGTGGAATTTTATTTGGAATTGTTATTCTTGTAAATACCTCAAAAATAATTGTCTTCCGAAACGAAAATAAAGTTTGATAATAGAATAAGCATCAATCAATCAATCATTGCATTGTTTTTTCCATGCCGTTTGTAATTTGCTCGAGCTAGTGGCCATCTGATAGCCGGATGTAAGATATCCTTTATCTTTCCGTCCTCCGGCTTCATCGATTGACGAGTGACGGCTTTCTTACACAGCACTCTTCCTTCTGCATGCACATGTTTCAGTCTTTCATCCACTAATCAACACCCTACTTTTATCCTGTCTTATTGAATCTAAATCCTACGAAAATGGGCGATACGAATGCTTGGGATATGGCTGAGCAGTCGGATAAGAAAAGATCTCGATCTCCTTCTAAGGCCAGTAGGGTTGAATCTGAGGTATTTTTGTTTTTGATTTAGCAGTCTTTTATATTCTCAAAATTAGTTGCTCTTACCCATTGACGATGCAGAACTTCAAGCTTTGGGTTTGGCCAGCAAGGAGCAAATCGTTGAAGCGGCTAACAAGGAAATCGTCGAAGAGAAAAAGAGGCGGAGCAAAAGCAGGTGGTTGCTAGAACTAGAGATGACTGTAGATTTATCGATTCTAGATCGCCAGCCCTAGACTCTTTGAGACGAGTCACGAGAAATGCTCTAGAGGTTGATTCTTTAAAGGAAATGATAAAAATTGCGAATTCAGAAAGTTGGAGTAATTATGAAGAAGAGGGACGATGCGATACCTTGCATGAAAGCCACAGAAATCGAGTCTTTACCTCTCGATGATTACTGCAAGAGGTGATCTCCCTTGAATTTGTTTTAAAGGATACGCAAATTTAGACCAATAGAATTTTTCCAAGAGCCTAAGCCATTCTTCTTTCATGATTTCGGCGTTTCGAAGCTTCATCAGAAAGATGAGCCGGAAAGATGGTATATAGTTCAGGGAAAAATTACTGAAACTCGATGTTTAGTGCCTACCTTTTCCGTGGTTCATCATTTGAGGACGATAATGAAGAGCTTGCTAAGCAAGAGAAGAAGCTGGAATACGACCCATATTGTCCTGTGCATGGTAGTAGGCGGAGATTGAATCGAAGACGACTTGTAACGATGCAGTCCATCATGAGCAGTGTGGATCAGGACGATCACGAAGCCGAGTTGGCTATTCTTTGCAGGTTTTCGACATTTCATATATCCGAATTCGTAAAACCCCTATAATTAAGTCAGGAATTCGTTGCCAAACTTATTCGAAAACGAAAAAGGGAGTTGCTAACTGGCCGAGAGAAAATGAAGGTTCAAAAAGTCATGCAGAAAATCGAAGTTGGATTTTCTTTATCGTGAAAAAGACGGAAGTGTTTTTCTTTAGCATAATCTATGGATCATATCCCTGTCTTTCCTGTTTTTATTCACCGCCTTTCACGGTCTTCAGAATTTACAGACGTCGATCAACAATGAGATGGGATCCGATTGTTTGGCGTAAGAGCTTCATGATCTTTGAAAAAAAACAACAATGCAAGTTTCCAGAGTACTGTACATATCGCTAGCCCTATCATCCGTCGTCATTCCTCCATTTATGATAAATCGCCTCGGTTGTAAGCTGACTATCATCGCTTCTATGTTTATCTATGTGCTGTATCTCTTCATCAATTTCCGGCCTAGGTACTATTTAAAAAAAAAAAAAAACGCTTCGCAGTGTTTATTTAATTTAGTTATTACTCCCTAATTCCCGCGTCGATATTATGCGGGGCTGCGGCGTCATCATTGTGGGGTGCAAAATGTGTCTACATTACTGAAATGGGGATCAGATTCGCGAAGCTTAACATCGAGGCTCAGAATACTGTTATTGTTAGGTACGGAGAAAAACCTCGAAATTTATACGTTGTTTTTTCTTAAGATTTTTCGGCTATTTCTTCATGGTTCATCACTGTGGTCAGGTCGTGGGGAATCTAATTTCTTCATACATTCTGACAGCCGCAATGAAAAGAGATCAACCTCTCGATGAGATTTATGAAACGTAAAAGTACTGCATTTAAGAAAAAACATCTAAAATTTTAAGTTGCGGCCACGCATTCCCCTCGAACTTATCTGGACTTAGCCATATCGCGACAAACAATCTTCAAAGACCTCTTCAGAGTGCATATGTTTCAGGTTTAATATATTAAATATCAGCACACAATTTCTTTCAATGATGCAGTAATCCTGACTTATATCGGATGCGCTATCGTGGCTGTTATGATAGTGGCCATGTTTCTGAATGCACTTCATCGGGATGTCATCAGCAGGTTTTTTTTATCGTAAAATTCAATGAAGATCCGATTTTTTTTTAGAAATAAAGCTCCGTCCTTCAATCCCGAACTTCTTAAATTGACTCTGAAGAACTTCTCATCGATACAGTCTATGTTGCTCGTGCCTCTGACGTTATTTAACGGCTTCGAACAAGCCTTCATCGTGGCTGTATTTTCCAAGGTCTATTTAGTTTATGACTAATGTAATTTATTAAAGCTTCAGGCCTACGTCGCCTGTGGGTTGGGTATATCTCAGCTGGGCTTTGTTCTGGCGGCTTTCGGCCTTGCGGATGCGATATGTTCGATCGTTTTTGGGCCTTTGATCGTAAGTTTCAATAATTTCTTCGAAATTTACGGACAATTTTAGAAATTATTCGGCCGCATGCCCTTGTTCGTCTTTGGGGCTGTGGTTAACCTGCTTATGATTGCGACTTTGATGGTTACTATAGTTTTAAAAATATTCTAATTTTTGGATCCAGATTTGGCCGGTGAATCCCGCGGACGAGGCGATTTTCTACGTCGTCGCTTGTGTCTGGGGCATGGCTGACGGGGTCTGGAACACTCAAATTAATGGTGAGTTGTTATAAATTCTTGAACCAATCTCATTTGATCCGTTTTAGGATTTTGGATAGCCCTGGTTGGAAAGGAGTCGCTTCACTTTGCATTCACGACTTATAGACTTTGGGAATCGGTAGGAATGGCCATGGCTATGTTATTGATAAGGTAAAATTGGTAAGGAATAATTTAATTAGTGAAAGTTATAGAGTACTGAGTGTGGAACAGTTTCTATATTGTTTATTTGCCCTATTATTGGTGGGTATGTGCGGCTATGTTCTAATCGAGATGTACGATGAAGTGGAGGTAATTTAATTTTAGAAATAGGAAACTAATTAGGTGAAGTTCAGCTTTACTATAAGCACATGTTTGGTGTATGTTCGAGGAAGCGCAAGGAGGACGAAGAAAATGAGACTGAACAGTTTGGGATTTCGATGGAGCAATCGTTAATCAGTGATCTGGCTATGCATAAATCTTACATCTGAAGTGATAATTCTGTGAAGATCAGCCTAGGCAGACTTTAAGCCAAAATTGAAAATTAAGTGGGACCCTGAGAGAGAATCTATCTAGAGAAAAATGATACGAACTTGGATACCCAGTAAAATTTTGGCTTAAGTAGTGCTTAAGTCTGATTTCGATGAAGATCAATAAATGCGGATTTTTATAAAACCCGAATTAATCGAAAGGGAGGAGGAGGACAAGGGTCAATAATGCGTGTGGATAAGATAAAGAGGGCTATTCTGTCTGAAGATAAAGGATAAGGGATGCAAGTGAAAGTCCTCGTAAATCCTCCTTCAGATTCTCCATGTCCAGTTTGGCTATTCCGTCCAGCCACCTTCCAAGCCACACAATATGTGTATCGACTTTTTGTTTGCAATCTGCCTAAATATGAGTTTTTTTTTGATAACAACAATACGACAACACGACTTTTCTTTTATAATAATGACGTCACGAATTCCATCTATCTAGTTACTAATTACATCATATGTCATAAAACGTCTATTTTATTTTACAAAATCATGCCATCGTACTGTGTCTGTTATAGTTAAAGCTTGACATCTTGGTGTAACCACTGCATCACATCAATGCCAAGCTTTTCTATAGCCATCCTTAGTCTAATTATCAATTTATCGATTTAGATGCGACTTATATTGTGCTTATTTTGCCTGATATATTGTGTTCTGTCACAGTATACCTCTCAAACGTTCCCCGACCCAAGGGCCGATCCGTTGACTTGTCGCATAGCTTTTCCCTCTCCAGTATGCGATCCATCGGCGGTAATTACCGATGAAGAAAGGGCTCGTTTGGTGCAAAGAGTTAATCAGGTTGATACATTTACAATGATCCGGACTTAATCTCATAACTCCAGCTAATAGCGGTGACTTCCGGTATCAGAAACACATCCCCATCTTGCGCCTCTCAGCCGGAGAAGAATCTTGAAGTAGGCATATATGAAATCTCCTTTCCACATACGGGTTTTAGATTATCATAGCTGTGATCGATAAAATAGGCGTTCTTCCCAATTCGGCTGCGGATATCGAAAAATTTGCGAATAATTTGAAGCGGAGATATCAACATTTCCAAGACGTCGGCGCATGCGACACTACTGTACTTATTGTCAACTCAAAACAGGATAGACAGGTCTAATTTTACCTAATTTAGTGGCTCACTCAGTCTAAATCTCTTAGGTCTTCACCGTAGCGGGTAGAGATGCACGAATCTCTAAGGAGACCTTGAAATCCGCTTTCGAGCGAAATATCGGTGATAAACACAAACCATTTCTCATCTATAATAGGGGGATTCCAGGATACTTCAAAGCCGGAAGATATGCATTGGGACTTGAGCGAATGATAGAAATTATCGTAGCTGCATATTCGAATTCTCACATCGTGCAAGTACCTGGGCCGGAGACTTTCCCCCCAGTTACTGAGTAAGCTTAAACATTTTTAAATTAACGTGAAGATCAGCTTTTTCTTTAGAAATATCGAGCAACCCGCCCCCTTCCGTGCAGCAGGATTGCCTACTTCGTCTCAAACGGGTCTAAACCAACTTAGCGTTATCTCTACTCAAGTAGAGGAGGATGATAAAGTAAACTGAAGTTTTATAAATTAAAAAAATGGTATTTTAGATTTGGGTCCGAATTATGCAAGAGGCTGTAGTTAGATGTGGTCAGAATGAGAATTTGATAGCACAACACGTCAGGGCCGTGGTCGAAAGTGATTTACTTAGTCTTAGAATAAAACCTAAAGTCAAAAATTTAGATGCAATGCAGCTAAGCTTGAAATTGATTTCCGACCCTCATTATGATTCGATCGAGCAGGAAGTCGAGGGAAGTAAGGAAATCATCGGCATTAGGGACAGGTACACTGTCTTATGTAATTATTCTAACCCCATGAAATATGAAGGGCCTGGGAGAAAGCCACGTCGAACTTCATCTTGCCGATCTACCGCAAATACAAGTCTTTAATTTACACTACCTCCGCTGTCGGCGTCTGTCCTGCGGTTAACCGCCCTCTGTGGTAATATCAGCGTTTTTATTCTAGTTTTTACGGGTCAACTAATAAACTTTTATTTGTAAACTTTCAAGAATCAACAATGAAAACAAATCAAACTTCAACAATAACGAATAACTTTGCCTGATGGGGAATATTATTCTTCTTCTTCAGTGTTGGCTTCCTTCAGAACTCCGATGGCCTTGTTTTGCACCTGAAATATTTAGGGATTTAATATATCCTTCATACTAAAGAGCTTTCTTATAGCCCTACATTAAGGAGTGTCATATTTCATATATCCTTATACGTATAGATTTCATATATCACTTGAAGCTATTCTAACCTCTCTGCGACTCTTCTCATCTCCATGCTTCTCCTCGAGTTCCATCCAGAGCTTGAAGAGTGGGCGAAGCTTGTGGATCGACAATTTCTGGCCACAGGCACGGCTCAGAACTTCTCTGAAAATAGTTATTTGATAAAATTAGCAATCTTATCAAGTTATCACCTCGCCGTCTGGATTCCGCCTTGTTTGAGTGCCAAATTTGCGTAGATCATCCAAATATCAGTCTTTTTCGGGTACGCGATTAGCTGCAATTACGGATTTGTAAAAAAAACTCTTAAAAATCAAACATTTCAAAAATTTTACCAAATTCTCGAACATCGTCTTGCCCTTTTCCGAGTCGCCTTTTTTGTATTCCAGCTGAGCGAATTTCGAGATTAAGGAGGAATCTGAAAATTATAGTGTTTAGAGAAAAACAAGTTTGAAAAAAAAAATTTCTTTGATGATCAACGCGACTATTTTTAGAGTTCACAATTTCTGCAAAAACTAGTGGAACTACAAATCTGTGTGAGTGGATATTTTACAAAAAAAAAATCCTACGTCTAGCTTTGGGCACCGAGTCGAGAGCACGTTTGAGCAGGTCCCTGGCCTTGGCCTGTCTGCTCGTGTTCATGAGATTTTCCGCCTGCAGATGCCAAACTTCGTCCGACTGGGAGCGGAATTTGCGGACCATCGCGTCGAAAATCTCATCGGCCAGCTGAAAATACCTTATAAAATGATAAAGCACTAAAATTTTCCTAATATTTTTGTCAAGTAAAATTAAATTTAAAAATCCCACCTCTTGTTTTTCATGTCTGACCAAAATCGCTGCGTACTGCTTGTGAACCCTCAGACTGTCCGCATTTCCGCAGGCCCTCTCGAAGATCGTTCTGGCTACAAGAAAAATAGTCTGCTTTCTAACTTAGCGCTATCTTTAACACTAGATAGCAATGTTAATGGAAATAAATATGGGTGGAGTTTAGTATAATCTTTGAACTCAACTATTTCATTTTTAAATACGGTACCTGATTGTTCGTCTCCGAAGGTCACTTCCATATTCAAATAGGCGGTCCAAATGTTGAAAATCTCGTCTTCTTCTCTGAAAATTCAATTTGAGGCAAAAAATAAAATCTAAAAATACCTGTAATTAATAGAACTCAGCGCTCTTTCCGCAGTGATTCTGGCCTTCACAAGGTCGTCTTTCTCTAGAAAGTACGACATGAATCTGAAAAGAACTTTATTTTTTGTAAAAACCAATTAAAAAACTACCTGATCCAAGCCTCAGCGTTGTGCTCTTTCCGAACGAGTTTGGAGTAGTCGTCTTCGGTTTTCGGCTCGGTTTTGCCAATCTCCATTTCCTTCAGCTGAATTTTCACCGCTCTCATCCGATCCAACTCTTGTCTGCCTGAAAACTTCGTATTTTCGCAAAAAAAATGCAAAAATATCTTTTTTCAAGAAAAATAGGAAAGAATCCTACTTTTCCCTTTCATTTCATCCTTCTGCAGGAGTTGTTCAGGCTTTTCCATCTTCAGTCCGGTTTTCTTGATCAATTCTTCATCGCCTTCGAGTTCACCGACTTTCCCAACTTCGACGAAATCCTCCGGCCGGAAGCCCGAATCGGACCAATCAAATCCGGGGTCGGAAATCTGAAAATTCAAAATCGTCAGAAAAGGCTATCCGAAATTAGCATGAATTTTTGGTAAAAGTGAAGGTTCTTGAAATAACAAGAGTTTGTTTTTTATCCAAAACTTCGTCACCGATCATATAGTCTTGCGGGTTGGTCATTTTCGAATAACGAAAAATAGCAAAAAATCGCACCTTGACACTCTCCGCCTTCTTTTTGGGCTTCTCTTCTTCTTGTTCAGAGTCTTCTTCGGGCTTCAAAAGCGGTCTCTTAGTTGGTTTTTCCTTTTCAGGTTTGGCTTTCTTGGACTTTTCGGGTTGAGCTTTGGATTTTTCCTGTTTTTTCTCCTGAACGACGTCCTTCCCAATCAGGTCGAATCGCATTCTTCGCTCTTCCGGGTTCACTTCGGCCACTGTCACTGGGAGGGTTTGGTTGACTCTGAAATTAAGAAAATTAAAATGAAAAAACGATGATTAAAAATTAAAAACAAGAATTCTAACTAAAAAGGACTAACTTAATTTCGCTAGTCATTCCCTTTCTCTTGACATGAGAACCGTGGACGATCCCCGTCACTCTTCCGAACGCCTTGACGATCAAACTGCCAGTCGGGAGGACCTTCGAAATCAGCACCGCCGTCTTCGAGCCAATCAGATTTGCATCGTATGCACCGACGGGAACTCCCTCAAATATTCAAACTTGTTTAGATCCATTTTTTTTGCTTAAACTCACCTCAAATTTAACCAAGTCGCCTCTTGCCGCTAGGACGATGTTTTTCTTCTCCTCATTCACGTCCCAGATTCGGCATTTGACGGTCTTTCCTGAATTGTTAAAAATTAAAAACAAAAAATATTTTTAAAAAATACACAAAAAAAAATACCGATTGGAAATGCCGTGACCAAATTGAAGGCGGTTTTCTCGCTGCAGAGTGAGGTGGGAATGAAAGCGGGCACGAGGTTGTTGATGATCACTTTCACGCCCAGACGGCCCACCATTTTGACTTTCGCATCGACCAGCTCACCGGGGGTTGCATTCAGAAAAAAAAATCTAATTTTCAAAAATAACAAAAATAAAATAAAACCTTCCAACAGATAATTTTCTGTTTGAGAATATCCTTCCGCGTAGCGACGATCAAAGTCCTCTCCACGTAGTTGAAATCCATCACCCGACACTTGAAATTCTTCCCGGTTTTGTAGATTTTATCTGGAAATTTTGAAGTTTGAAAATAAAGAAAACTCGAAGAAAAACCTCTTTCATCAGCCTTGTCCAGGAAACTTTTGGAAGCGGTAGCAGTGATGAGCGAGGCTTTCCCGTCTTCAGTGTCAGGCAGCATGAACGTCACTTTCGGGCTCTTCGAGTCGAGTTCCATCACGGTACACTCGATTACGTCACCGATTTGGTAATTCTGAACAGGATACTGTAGCCTTTCTGTACCAACATAAAGATTACAATAGTTTTGGTTTAATTTTAAAAAAATAAATAAATAAAGATACCTGGAACTGAGTCCGTCTTTCAGGCCTGGACACAGCGATCAGGTCTGGATGCGCAGAGAGCACGAGCAGATGAGTGTTTCTCTGGCACAGCATTACCACGGCCCTGTAATCAAGTTTAGATTTTTTCTTTTTTAAACTCAATTAATCTTAGCTCTGGAATCAAAATGTGTCACACATCTTAATATTTATCTTTTGGAAATAGTCCAACCTTAAAGTTAAGTCGTTTTTGAATATCGTACCTAATCGCTTTTCCCAATCGAGAAGGGTCTTTCCGAATTCTCGGCGGCAAGTGGCGTCTGTGGATGAAGCCTCGGACATCTGACAGAGAACTTTTTTATTATTTTTAAATAAAACTAGAAATACCGTTTCCCAGATTGACGAAGATGCCCTTGGTTTTGGACAATTTCTGCTCGACTTCGGGCGTGCACTCCACAATCGTTCCGGGCAGCAAACACTCCATCTTCAGAGTCTCACAAACTTCAAAAGCCAAATTGCCCTGAAAGTCAATCAATAAAAAATAAAAAGGAAGAAAGAGAAAGAAAGAAAAAACCTGTTCAACAAGAGCGGAAACTTTCAGAGTTCTGGATTCAACGGATTCGACTCTGACAGTGAGCGGGAGACCCTCTTTCAGCTCGATTTGACCAGCTTTGTCTCGAGGCAGGAAGCCTTTCACCGAAGAAAAGCCCACATCCAGAATGGCTCCTGGAATTTGAAATAATATTTTTCGTCAAGAAACTATCGTCAAAATCATCATTTTAAAAATTCACCTTTTTCCTCGAGACTTTCGACGACGCCAAAAATCGTCAGCCCCGGATGCATCGTGTATTGCGCGTTGAGCTTTCCTGGCGCACATTCCACGATCGGTCTGGTTCTATACGATTTTCCGCCTTTCTCTGGAATTTTGCAATCTTCTAGAAAATAAAAAAAGATAACTTTTCGGGGGCTGAACGACGCTGGGCCTTGCCACTTTGAAGGGGACCATCATTCCGATTGGAAATGCTTCTTCCAGCGAGATTTTGTCGGATTTCAGCGCCTCGAGGAACGTTTTGCCAATCTTAAAAAATCAAATTTGAAAAATTCGGGGAAATTTGTTAAATACGTTGGTAGCGGGCAGCTCGACCTTGACGCCGTCGACGCAGTCCAGAAGGACGAAAGTTTCTTCTACCTGAAAAAGACTACTGCATTTATTCTGATGAGTTACAGTATACCTCATGCACAATGCCGCACCCTCTGAGTCCCTCGACGTACATATCCATTTTCACCGAATTCATCCAAACCGCACCTCTTTCTTCGGCGATTTTCGCCTTTTTCGACTTCTTCTTCGCAACGTCGTCATTCTTCACGGCTCTAGAGGCTTTTCTCTAAAAAAAAATGATTTTAAAAATAAAAAATAAAAGCTTTCACCTTTTTGCCAGTTTGAAAAAGTGGCTCATCATCAAGGGCCGCTTTGACTGGAGGTTTGGTTGAGTCCTTGTCAAATACGACCTTCCCACGCGGAAAATTCTCTTCCACAACCATTTCTGGAAGAAATAAAATTTAAAATGGCAAAAAATTGAAAATATATTTTGACTTCAAATAAAAATATAAAAATCCCTAAAACCTAAGATTTAGCAGACCCCTAAGCTCAATTTAGACCTCAGATTCGGATTCTACGTACCAGAAAACCCCAAGAAAATTATTCCAGTAAAGTTTTACGACAAAACGGAGAAAATTGAAATTGAAGGAAAATCGTCCTGATTTTAGTGTGAAGACCGGCTAACACACGAAAGACTAAACTCTTAATATAACCCACACTATTTCCACACGCTCTCATGCATACCGAATTTATTGTTGCCTTTACTATTTCGTCGATTCCCCTTTCTTAGACTCACTTTTTCCATACTATTCTTCTTTTTCTGCTTTTCTAGCGTCCACTTTTTGAAAATCCCATAGACTGAAAGAAATTTAGCAAAATGCTACATAAAGAGTAATTAGAGAACGCAAACGGTACCCAAGTTGCACCCGAAACGATCAAATGTGGTATCAAAGTACCCTCTGGGGTGTAACTAAGATATTGGCGAAGTCGAAAAATTTGTTAGAAATCCACTTAGAAAAGTGATGAAATCCGACCTCAAAACGGACACGTTTTTGCAATATGAAAAAAACTGCGGACGCGAAAATTACTAGTTGATTTTTGGTACAGAGCCATTTCATTGGATTTATCGTCGATCTCTATTAAGCTTTTTATGCCTTCGCAGTTTGAATACGACTTTCTTCCTATTTTGGGCTTAAACTGGTTGGAAAATTTTAATATTGTCAAAAAATTATTTATTTTCACAGCACTATCATCATAGCGTCATTTACAACTTAGAGAATTCAGGCAATTCTTTCTTGCTAAACGAAGCCATAGCGGACTTGGGTATGTCCTCTGTTTGGAGTTGTGACGCATTCCAGGCCACGGTGAAATTCAGGGATTCGTCCGTGGAATGATCCTTTGAATAATTCAGTATGACCTAAAATTAGAATACAGGCCTTAAAATTTATATGGACTTCCTACTTTTGTGCCCTGAGTAGCAACGGGGCTTTTCGAGGCTATTTCCTTAGCCAAAGTCGCGACAGATTGGGCCATATCCTCTTTACTTTTATGGATTTGGTTTACGAGGCCTGAAATTTACATGTTTTTTGACAAATCGCTCATTTTGAGTCTTGCGACCAAACGCCCTTGCCTCATGAATTTTGAATTTTTCGCAAAGGCCGGTGGGATTTTTCGCCTTTGTCTTTCGTTGTCTTTCGACTTCCCCCCAACGAATTTTATGTAGCGTTTTTATGTGTATTCGACTGTGTTATGTCTTTCATAATCAAGTATATTGGGAGTCTGGTGAGAATACATGGAAGTATGAATGTTTCAAACGATCAAAAACTCTCCCCTCCCCCCCTCATTTCAGGACTTACCGAATTCTAAGGCCTCTTGTGGTTTGATATTCCGTGCAGTATAGGCTATCTGAGATAAGAATTCTGTAGCTAGTTGAAATCTTTTTGCATTCTTTACCTCTCTCAGCCAACTGTGATTTCCAACCAATTTGGGTAATCGATTCAAAGAACCCACATCTGCCGCAAGGCCTACATCGACCTCCTAAAATGGAGTTTTTAAAATCAGAATACTCGGATTGCGGTACTTTGATCGAGAAGAAAGCGTCTTCAGAACAATGTCTGATATCGCAGGCGGCAATTAGATCTACGCCTCCACCCACGCAGGCCCCATGAACCGCTGCGATTACCGGTTTACAGCACTAAAATTGATGAAGATTAGTTTTCCCTCATAAGGTCCACCCCATTTTTCTCTAAATTAAAGGTGATTTTGTTAAAGAGCATGTACTTTATCTCAATCATCAATACAATTAATTAAAGTCAGCTTTAATTTGTAAAGTTCACGCATTTTCCTGAAAAAATTGAATTTTCTGAAGGAATGTACTTTACCTTCTCGATATTCGTGAAGCACTGCTGAAGATGAGCGATTTTCCTCCCGATGAACCTGGCCTCTCTCGCGACGTCCAGATTCTCATCATCGTTCTTGTCCAAAATACCCCCTGAAAATAACGAGGCATATCCAACTTTATCCCCAAATATAGCCTCCCAGTTTGTCTGATTAATTCCGCGTTATTTTTGCGTTGATGGCATTCAATTTATGACCAGCAGCGTATTTTATTTTTCTCGCATTACAAAGAGCGAATACCCTAACAATAATAAAATATCTTTACGAAAAGTTGGCCGAGCTCCAGTTTTCTCGAGAAATTAACTAATTTTTAGTTTAATCTGTGAGGTTTTTGATTTTCTTGGAGATCCGCGACGGGATAATTTCGAATGCAATGTTTTCCGCAATTTCTCACGACGCTTTCCATGTCCAAATGGTGGATTAAAAATTCTGAGGAAAAGATTCGACAAATCCCCCACAGATGAGGATGTTTCCAATTTAGCACGTCCGAGATTAACTATTGGGTCATCCACTAATTAATTTTCATAACTTTAAACATGAGCATTTCCTAACATCCAGACTAGTTTTACTTGCCCTTGAGCATATGTATGCTAATTTTCGTAAGTGCTCAAGAAATGTCTAAATCAACTTACCATTCAAATCAATACCAGCACAGAAAGATTTTCCCTCCCCATCCAAAATTATCACCCGGCAATCTTTATCCTCGTCCAATTTCACGAAAACATCACCAATTTCGCTGAAAAATACGATCTTTCAGCCAATTTTTGGAGTTCTTACTTCCAAATCTGTCGATTCAGAGCGTTCCGTTTATTAGGTCGATTTAGCGATACCCTCCACACAAAGTCGCCGAGATTTTGGACTTTTAGGAATTCGTAGGAATACTTCTGCGCCATTTTCAATAGGAAACTGAATGACAATGCTGTTTTGAAGAGAATGCCCAGGTATTGATAAGGGTTGTACCCTTGGAAGTCATAAGGCTATAACGTAGCTTCAGATTGTATTGTATTCTTCGTTAAAGACCAAAATGTTCCCTTCTTCTCTTTATAGATTATAGATATATGAAATCCATCTCGATCCTCCCTCTTTTACAAAGGTTCTCGTAGTTGCTGCAATTTACCCGAATTTCTCGGTTCAGTGGTTTTCGAAATTATTTAGATTTCATATTTGAATGAAAATATCTATGGAGATCAGTTTTCTTCTATCGTTTTGTGCTTTATCCTTTGATTTTCTTTTGTTATTCGAAAGTCAGAGTTCAGGCATTTTCCTTCAATTTAATTTGGGTGACGCAATTTTTGGGGGGTAAAAATTGAATGTTCGGGATTTTATGTTAGGAGATAGTCGGGAATTAGGGTGAATATAGGGGGATATCGGAAATCCCGCCAAATCCCCTATTACAAATCGAATTTGACGACAGTCGACTGGCCGCGAGACGTTCGAAGAACAAAAAACCTCGAGAATAAGGCGTGAAAAACTAGGCAGAATAGAGAAAATAGAGGAAAGGGCCGTTTAGAGGGCATTTTTCAGCTTCATCCTTTGCAGGACCTGGACCTCGTTCTCAGAAGAACCCCTACTTCTTATTTCTCACTCCATCATCTTTGTTTTTTCTTCTCGAATATAAATTATTTTCCGAACGCTCTCGCGCGCTCGCATATGATTTCTATAGAAAAATTCGTGACCTTTTTCAAGAGTTGAATAGCAGATTTTTTAACACGGGGCAAAAGCCAATTATCCTATTGCACATATAAATGCATTAAACCTAGAATTCGAAACTCGGACATTTTTCGCAGGCTCTCTTTTGTTCGAAACGACGTTTTTGCTGATTCCTCGACCGGGAATTTTGCAGTACAAGGCTTTCCTCGAGGATTAAGCTAACGGAACGCCAATTTTCATTTTTCTACCCCTCCAGTCTGAACTAAGACCCCCTAAGTGGCTAAAACCACCATTCTTCAGTATGTTCTCCGAGTTTTATGAGCTGTGAACTCTACCTAAATTTTTAATAACCTGATTTTCAGCATGCAATGCTTTAACTTTTTGGGATATCATATATCCTTTAGGATATGAGTATTTTTTCTTTTTTAAGCTATGTCTTCACATCTTTTCATGAATATCAAAATTGCGGGCATTTATTCACACATTTTCATCATCACTATTCATTCACACGAAATGTTTTGATCCTCACACATTTTATGCATATTCAAGTTTCTTCTTTCTTTTTTCATTTTATTTTATAGTTAATAGAGTTTTCTCTTGCAATTAAGATGATTCAGAGAATACAAATTCTTTGAGATATCAAATATCCCTAAATCTAATACTTAGAACCGAACATCTCATTTCTTTTGTTCTTCTCAAATTCAATCGTTTTTGAGCTTTTCTCGTTTTTTTGCTTTCCGAGTCTGATTCAAGAATGTCTGTTTTTTGATACATAAAATAAGAAAAAAAATATATTCTAGAAATTTTCATGTTTCATTGAGTTGTGTAAATGAAGTTTATCTTCTCTTCAGGCAATCTGAAAATCTGTCTGCTTAATTTAAGTTACCCTTTCCTTGTGTCAAATGCACGCGGATTTTCCGTTATCTGCATATTTAGATCTTCTATTTGCATTATTTAAGTTGCGTTTCAGTTCCTTTTTGTTTAACTTTAACTTTGATCTCATCATTTTATTTTTCCCTTAAAGTTTCTCGTGTTTTTTCTCAATTCAATTTCCTTAATTTCTACGCCGTTTTGGGGATTCAGTCTTTGTCTTTTTCGAAACTCCGAAAAATCCCGTAGTTAATTCGTTTTTCTTCCGAATTTTTGCAGTTTCTAAAAATGTTCATTTTAGGTTTGATTTTATGGTGTATTAATAGAAAATCTCGTAGCGGGAAATGTTTACGTGAATCTAAATGATGCTGCACGACGTCCTGTTGATGATTGCCGTTAGTAGTGGGAACGTGCCCATTACGTCATCCAAGGAAGTGACGCCGTCATTTAACACTATACCGTATTCCGCTCATTCCGTTTTAACTTCAACAGGTATCGTATTCATAAGCGATTTAAGCATTAGGCTAACACAGTAGATATCACTAGTATTTAACCCATGGCTAACAAGGAACTTAAACTGTGTGTACAACGGATCTTGCTCAAAATTGGTAGGAAACTCAATTTGAGTACGCTGATAACGAATGTCATGTTGAAAAGTAAAGAAGGAGGCAAACTTTGATAGAAAATCCTGGAAACAGGAAGCACGGTGGGCATTTTTCCGCGTGATATTCGTTATCAGAGTACTCAAATTGTGACTTTCCTACCAATTTTGAGCAAGATCCGTTGTACACACACTGCTCACATTCCTTGCAAAGTCAACTGTAAGTTTGATTTCAGAATGTCTCTACGATTCTAATCAGAGGAAGAGTATCCTAAAGGTATTATTGCAATGCTTGAAATTTCATTTTAGAAGATTTTCTTAGGATCTACTCCAAGACTACGACCAAACCGTCGTGCCATCTAACAATTCTGTAGATGTTAGAGTCGAATTAACCGTTCAGGATATTTCATCGATATCCGAGATATCGTCAAGTTTTATCGCCGATGTATGGTTCTCGCAAATCTGGGAGGACCCTCGGTTACAATATTGGTTAGTTTCAAATTAGGCTCCGCAACACACTATGTATGCAAGTTTTTTGTTCATTCCAAATTTGATTTCAACTAAATGTAAGGAAAATTAGTTTCTGCAACTATCTCATCAGAGAGTGGAAATGTACATAAATGTCACACTGGAATCTGTGGCAGACATGACAAGGTCTAAGAATAACACAACATTATCCCGAAATGATCCCGTCCGCAAATGCCCGCGGCGAAAAATCGTTTAGTAGTTTGTGAACGAGCGGCGCAGGGGTGCACGTCAAATGAGCAAAGAGGGTAATGGCGAATGGTGCTCAACGAATTCAAGCATTCGAAATGATGTATGCAAGCTTAAAAAAGACAAGATGTGTGTTCACGCTTTGAGTTTGTTTTACCTGTGTACTTTGTAGGTAAAAATGCGTTCGGGAAGATTTTTTAATAGCCAGAACCTCTAAGTTACACCAAAATCTGTTCGTATATATGTTTTTACCCCGAAGGAATAGCTATGAAAAATGCGTTTGTGGGGTCTATTTTAAATCGATAATTTTTTGTTGAATGTTAATTTCGTCTAAATTTAACGCCTCAATTGCCATTATCTGATAGCGAAGTATATTTTTAAACAGAAAGAGGAACTTAAACTTCTAATTCAAGAATCTAAAGTAAATACAGAGAAGAAAAGTTTAGGAACATTTCTTGCCGTTCGAATTTGTCGTTATCGAGTTCAGTGAGTGAAAAATTGTGGACGCCTAATGTGTGCTTTGTGAATAGGTAAAATCAAGAACAAGGCACCTAAATTATAAATTTATATTTCAGTAAAAGTACTGTGGTCCACAAGAGTCCTGCCTCTAATGTACTTCTAATTATTTATCCGAATGGTAATTTAAAGTGAAATTTTCAATTTTATCTCAATCTTTAGGTACCGTCTGGTTGAACTATAGAGTTCAAGTTTCTGCCCCATGTTCATTCGAACTACCTCGATTTCCAATAGATGCTCAGGAATGCACACTGATATTTGAGTCGTATTCTTATAATATAGCAGGTACTTTGATTAAATTTAGATAGAAGATCAGGGACTTATAAATAATATATAGAGGGTCCTATTAAATTTCATAATATAGCTAAAAAGGAAAGTGAACATTCATCTTAAAATCAATCAATAGTATAAAAGATTGTAAGGGTTTGTTGCATAAATGGGGCCTTCTATTTCTTTATGTATCTTTTGTCTTCAGAGGTCCGTCTAAACTGGCAAAGTTGGTCCCCGGTTACAATGCCTCCTCCAGAAGAATTTAGACTACCCGATTTCCAATTTTACAATGTCTCATGGCAGAAAAATGTCAACGAATATACTGCTGGTATAATATATGCTTTTATCGAAATTTTAATTTAAAGTAAAACTAAGGTATGTGGGACCAACTGAAAGTGACATTCCGGTTCAAGCGGCTTTACGGGTATTACGTACTACAAATGTATCTTCCAACATATTTATCCGTGTTCATTAGTTGGATAGGTTAGCTGAGTTTGATTTTTAAAATAATATTTTATTTAAGCGTTCTGGATAGACACGAGGGCTTTACCAGCTAGAATTACACTAGGAGTATCATCTTTGATGGCGTTGACTTTTCAATTCGGTAATATCGTGAAAAATCTGCCGAGAGTTAGCTATGTGAAGGTTAGTTTGGAGGAGAAATGTGAATTTTTTGAACATTAACATTTCAGGCTATTGATTTATGGTTTTTCGTGTGTGTAGCGTTTATATTCTTCAGCTTGGTTGAATTAGCCATCGTGGGGTTTGTTGACAAAATAACTGAGATTAAGAAGAGAGCGCGAAGGGCTAAGTTATCTGTCGCTACAAGGATGTAAAGGAATTTTTCATAAACTTAAGTAATTCACATTTTAGAAAACTAGCAGAAAACGATAGAGCAGTGTATTGCCAGATGGGTCGGTTGGATCAGGACATGATGAGGCATAAGTATGTGAATTTCAACCTTTCGAATATATGAAAATCTTGATTTTGCAGTGGACTCGGCCCATCACACTACGCGCCAAATTCGTCTGACAGGGGTGCGAAAGTCGACGCTATAGCCGCTAGACTATTCCCCGCTTTATTCGCCGCGTTTAACGGTACTCTAATTTTTAAAACCTAGTAAATTTTATTCTTTTCAGTATTTTACTGGTGGTATTATCTAAGTCGAGAGAGACATGCATAAGTATTCGTTTTCCCGTGAACATTGATAATTTATGATCTCATATCAGAATTTTTTTTGTAAAACAACAATTTATCCCTCGAGATGCCTTTTATGAACTACGGTGTTGATATACGGGTATGATCACTTTACTAAGTTATTAAGAATCTTGATGTGAAGAAGAAAACAATAAAATTATTGCAATTTAAAGAAAATTTGTCTATGGCTTTGGCAGTGGGGTGACGTCAGATGGCGTTATGATTTTTAAAAAGATGTCATTTTAGTCGATTCTGTTGTATCGAATGAAGGTGTGCTCTTGCATGCCGTGAGTTAGCGTTTCCATCATCAACCTGGCTTGAAGCGTATTCTTATCCAGTAACGTCCATTCTCTGATGAGCTGCAATTAAAATTTTCATCATAAAGCTATTTTCTAAAATTGTGTAATATTATATGGCATTGCTTTACATATCCCATTAATGAATGAGATTTTTGTCCATAATTAGCCTTTTTAGCTTCATTACTCAAAAAATCGAATATTATGATGCGTGGTCTAGCATAAAATTTTATATAATGGAAGCGGCTTTTCTTGAATTTTTCATATTATTTGAAATATAGTCGAAATGGAATTTCACACTAAGCGCCATTGGAAACGAGATAAAATCTCAGCCTCAGAAAATATATAAGAAAAGGCAGTCAGTGGGCAACCTTCGAAATTCATCCAAACCCACGGCAATTTCTGAAGAATAAACCAAGCGGACTGAATATTTGATATTTTGGTGGAGATCTTTGTAAAATTTCGTCCACCATTTTTCGTGCTTATTTGTAGTCTGGTTAGCGATGCTGTTTTTTGGTATCAGGTACCATTTTCTTAGAATAATTATACCTGATTTACTGTTTTGGAATCATTTTTGTATTATCTATGATTGAAGTTTTGGCATGGTAATACCATTTTCCTGGTATCTTTGTAATTCTCGAAGATGTACTATTTTTGATGTCGAAAATGTCACTTTTTGACCCCGTATTTGTAATGATGTTTATCTAAAAGATTCCATACCTACGCTTCAGCGACTAATTAATACACCAAATATCTATGTTTTTCAGCAAACATTGCATAAGATTTTGTTGAAATTTCGTAAATTTTTTAATTTTCAGAATAATGGAAAATACCAAAATATTCGCCATATTTTTAACTACTGTCCTGTCCTTCATATTATTGATCTTCACTTTGGAATTCCTCTACAAGTTATTGTATACGAGTAATTTTTTTGAATAATTTCTCTTAAAGATATTGAAACATGTATGCGCAATGCGATATTTTAAGATGACGTAAAGATAACATTGTACGACATGGATAAGCCTATAAAAGGATTTCTTGATTACTCAAGGGAAGGATATAAGGTAAATTTAACTTGAAACAATTTTTAAACCTCAAATTATATGTTGCCCCGAAATATAATCTCGCCGTATGCCAAATTGCTAAGTCGCTGTCAACGTTTAACGCGGCCCTATTTTGCTATCTTTATGATCCAGAAGCCTTTAAGGAAGCTGGACGAACTATCTCTACCGATTCTTTCTGTAAAAGGTTAACAATTTAAAAGATAAGAAAAACACTAGATTTTTAGATTTTGCGAGCGTAAAAATGAATATTTACGTCGGAAAGAGATTGATATTATAATTGGTCAGAACTCCACGAAAATAGCTGTGGTTCGGCATCCTGTGGATCGATTTATCTCGGGATTCGTAGATAAATGCATACAGTAATCTCGAAATACCTACTCCTACAAGTTATTCATTTTTAGCGAAGTGACCGAATTCGGCAATGCTAAGCAATGCTATTATTGTGGAGCAGACCCTGAGTGTTTCCTCAAACATCAATATAACCGATATCGAATGATCGAAGAGGGAACTCTAACCAAATGGGACTACATTGATTTGCATTTCGCGCCTCAGACATGGTATTTTTTTTAATGAAAATTTTAAAAATTAGAATCGTCGAGTCTACTAGTATACTTCATCAATGAGGATCTAAGTATATTTTTTAAATTCATTCGATCATGCCTATTGCTCTAATAATGACAGCTTTTACCGATTTTTAAATGGAGTCCAGCTTTTCTTAACTATTTTCCCCGAAAATCGATATTTTTCTCGAGTAGTTTCACATCGATGTAGTTTAAACCATGTTAGTGTGACTAAAACGGGAATAAAATGTGGAGAATTCGTAAAAATGTCCAAAGTGATATCAAAATAAATCAATTGCAGGTTTTGCGAATTTAACAAGTATCAGGATTATCACATAATCAAACAGAATCGAGAAGCTAAGGAATTTAACCGCATGGTCGAAGACTATTTGAGTATCCTTAAAGAAAATGGCGTTGAGAGGGAGTACTTGTCAGAGATTCAGAAGGAGATGAATAGTTTGTTTTAAAAGCTATAAAACTTATATTTTTTCAAAAATTTCAACATTTATCTCTCAAATCTATCCCGAATTTTAACGTTAACTCAGCAAAAACCATCTTTTTTGCAATTGTGTTGAAATTATCTTAATTAGGATCTTTAATGATTGCATCAGCTGAATTTTAGAGGGCAAATCGGCGACGACCCAATACGGGAGTTCCACATATTCGAAAATTTCGGCGAGAGTGAAATCGAATCCGAAAATTTTGCGGATGATCGAATCCATATATGCTAGCGATTTCAAACATTTCGGATATTCACTCGACTAATTTGCCTATGGTTCAGATTTGCAAAGCTGCAAATTATGTAAGACGACAAATTTGTGCAAAAATAACTACAGGGAGCTTTAGCTATTTTACCCTGTACTATTTCTCTTATGTTTAAGTCAGGAATTCCCACAGGTAAAGTGTAGGTATGGAATTTTTTTCCTAGCTATGAAAATACACTCCATTGTCTCGGAGATGAGCTCTTACAAAGAAAGCGGGAAGGGTACCCACGAGCCTTAGCTATGTGCCTGCTTGTGTTTTGCCCTCTGCTTCCTCTTATCTCCCTCTAATCTCAATGCGTGCGTCTCGCAGGTTATAGACGCAGAGTGCATATGAAAGGCTCGTCTCGAGGACAATGGAGAGTAGACAGACAACAGTTGCGACTAAATTTGTACCTGTTCATAGTTGAGAGAAGTGAAAGTTACGAAAATTTCGGATATAATACAAGTACAAGTGAAATTTTTCAGTGCCTGTGGGAATTTCGGGTCTAATCCATATTGTCTTATATATTTTTCTATTATTTTTTTTTCAATTCTTACGTCATGAACAGGCAGATCCCTCGAGAAGGAAATTCTACCGATGTCTTTCAGCCGGAATCTGATTCGATTCGTCGTCACGGGACCCTCTTCCACAGTCACAAAGCCTAAAATTTGTTTATTGTGTAAACGATGACATTTTCTATTTACATATGGCGCTATTTCAATGATTATACCATTTTGTGTTAATTGTAACGTTATTATTATTATTATTATTAAGGATTCATAGTTGAGAGTATCTTTGCAATACTGCGCATGCTATAATGAGAAAGACCGTTCCTTTTCCTTTTTGAAAAGAGATACCCTGTATTTCCCCACCAAACTTCCGTTCCCTTCCAATTTTCTTGTTTCTTATCCATCTCTCCTTTCCCCCAGAGACATCTAGCTAAAATGAGATGTAGTGACAAACAATGACCAGCAACTTTGACATACTAGCAATGCGTTGAGATTCCTCGAGTCAATTGACAAAGGTTTCGACTCTCTTCTTCGCAACAACTTGTGCATATCTCTGGTATCGTTAGCTGAGAGATTGACAAAAATGAAGAGAGATGAATAAGAAACGACCAAAATTGGGAGAGCGAAAATTTTATGGGAAATAGAGGGTAGATAAAGTCACACCCATTAAAGTATGCATCGTGCAAAAATTTCATTTTTTTTTTTTGAAAGCACTGATAATTTACTTATGACGTCATTTAAGCTGTTTTCCCTACCATTGTTCATGACAGTCGTCAGTGCCACGTCACGGGTGTTGCGTTTCACGGAAATGTAGCCGTATTCTGAGTGCAACTCGTCTTTCTCGTTAATCGACCAGGCAAAAGCCCTTAATTTAAAATATTAAATCACATTTTTAAAATATCCAACTTTAATTAGTTTCCATTAATAAAAGTAATAATAATAAGCAAGGCAAATATGCTCTGTTTCATTCGCGATTTTGCTTATTACTTTTACTAATTTCCCATATATTGAACTTAAAATATCATCTGTTAATACCTATCACCGGAGTTTAATTTAAACTTAGGCTATATTGTTTCAATCACCATATTATTAGCGATAAGAATGAATATATTGATTGATAAATCGTGATAAGATTAGTTTCCATCCCAAAATTATCGTATTGATGCTCTTTCCTGGTTCCCAGTATTGTTTAAAAGGAAAGACCAACTTTTTCTTGCCGCTCAAAAGCATTTTTTTGCTTACACTCCAGGCCTTTGCTCTAAAATGGAAACGTCCTTGCGTGACGAAGGGTAAGATTGAAACTTTGCAGAATAACAAGGAAATATTTGAAGAAGTTCCTTTCATTTCTTACGTATAATTCAGCGCTTTTGCAGCCTGGAGAGTATCATCGGGAATCGAGAATTCGATTTGTTCACCGAATGTAAACTTGGGGATCGCTGAAAATCGAAGTTTAGTTAGTTCTAGCACATCGAAGCTGACCTTCACGTATGGAAGTTCAGGTTTCTAAAATCGAAGTATCTTCAATCAACTTACTCGGGAAAATCGCCTTTCCTCCGTGCTCACTTCTCCACTTTCCTACGAGGAATGAGATGGGTTGAAGTTCCGGCGAAAGTCGGTGCGGATCAAACTCTGAATTTCTTTCCTGAACGATCCGAGTCAGATGACGATCATCTACCACGCCCCACAGCACGCCGCACAGCGAAATTAGGAGCGGCAGGAACATTGTTGTTAGCGGCTGGTGAGATGACAAGAACTTGCTGCACATTTACAAGCGGAACCCGGGCCTGAGGCCGTCTACGCAGGCCCTTTCTATGATGCCTACGTTTGCCTTGGTTGTGCAACACACCCACACCGATTGCAGCTTAAGACATGTATTCATCATAAGTGAAAAACAATTTTAGCCGAACAAAATTTTGCCCTGAGATAGGCTAAATTGTGTCCAGACCTTCTAAGCCGACTAAATTTATTCTTACAAATAAACTGCTAAATCCATACATATTTTGTTAGTTTATGCAAATGTAATAATCCTTTTTGGAAAATTCATGCACTCTTATTGAGTTGCAAGAGTTTTCCAAGTAGCTATATTAGGACAACAGCAAGCAACTTATGCTAATTTAGAATGTGAATGGCTTACTCCCGGTAGGATGCAAAAGTCCTCCACCTCCACAGGTACCACACGATCTGGCGCACGATCTCTTGATATACTCCGTTCCCTGACAGACTGCCGCATTATTCAAAACCCAATCACGGCAATTTTGGTCGAAATCACGGCATTCTAAAGAAATTCCCCTATCTTAATCCAAAAATAGCAACAAAAAATACCTTGGCCAAGAGATAAATTGAAGAGTAGCCCAATTAGAATGAGGTAAAGCATGATCTTCTCTATTGATCGAATATAAAATTGCCACCTGAAAGCGGATAACTGGATTTAGCTGGATTTGACCTTGAGAAGGGATTTGCATAGAGGGAAATAACTGCTAAAGTGGCTTATATGATAAAAAAAATATTAAGTGAAAACGGATCATATACGGCATTGGATATTTCTAGAAATTGATTTTCACACCCTTCCCATAAATGGGAAGCATCGGCATCGGTTCCGTGAAGAATCTCGTCAATTTGCCCTTCACTTTGTCTGTTTTCCCTTCTCGACGTTTTTCTTTCTCTACTTCGCTTTGATATAGGCGAACATGATAACGATAGAATGATAATGTGACAAAAAACAGCGATAAGAGAGGAAAAGGGAAGGAGGAAAACCTGTTGGAAATGGAGAGATGGCAGAGAAAAAAGTAGAAGTTAATCGAGAATACCTCTACTCCTCACAGAAGCCCTACCCGCATCATCACAAAGAACCTAGAAAAAGCTGAGAGGTAAGCATCAGAAATAATCAATCTTCCCATACAAAATAATCAATAAATTGTAGTAAATATAGGCATTCTATACTAGTTAAGCAAAACGAGTTTCCTTGTTGCATTCTTTAGTATGGAAAGGGAAAGTAAAACATATCTTTTTATTTGAGCATACGGTTCACAAATATGTCAAAAGAGATCAAATTAAATTAGAACAAATAAATAATTAAAAATGGCAAAACTTTAAGAAATTCGTTGGATAAAAGACTTGACTATTTAAAGAAAGATATACCAAAGCCGGCAGCTTAATTCACGAGATTGAACTGAATTGAAAGATGTGTTGATTCAGTTGATAGAAAGAATCAAAATCATAAGTAAACAAATTTAGAGGTACATAAAAAATGATTATTCAATGATTACATTTTCAAAACTATTTGGAAATCATAGGTCCTCAAAGCCCTCAAGCCATACCAAATAGTGTATGGTTAGGGGAGGATATTGGGAGGTAGGATATGTTTTCCATACTATTTCGCATGACTTGAGAGCCTATGGTTTGCAAATAGCCCATGTTAAATAAAACAATAAATATTGCTAGAATTGGAAATCCCACACCTAAATTAGGGTAATTAAATAATTTAGTGATGTCGTCTCGAAGTTCCAGCCACATCCGCTCCATTAATTGGCCCGTTTGCCGACTCCCACGACGATTCTCGCGAGTAATTGGTGTAGATACTTAATTAGCGCAATTAAAATTCATTAGGATTATTAAAAGTAGAGAGGTCAAATGGTTTTCCTTAATGAGGTAAATTTTATATCAAGATAGTTGACGAGGTTGTGAAAAACTCATTTACTTTTTAAATTTTCAAAAACGGTTTATTCTATCGAAATTTATGCCCATTTTGTGCGGCAATTCGTTCCTGCAGCAGCCTTCCCGAATTTTTCCAACAGGGAGACTGCACTGCGTTTAAATCAATTATCCTAATTAGCCATCATTTCGAGCATCGTTTATCACCCTAATCAGTGTCTTGATTTTCGTGAAATTACCGATCAATTAACGGGATAATTAACGATAATTGAAGTGTCGGAAAATTGCATTAATTCTTCCACCCTCGAAAGGGGGAGAGCTGGCCTCTCTGATTAAAAGTTAATTACTTTTTCTTCCTGTGATCTTCGTTGGCAATCAGAAATCTTTCGACTCGAGTTCGGACTTTCATAGGAGGTCTCAGGCCAAGACTACCCTTGCGAGCTGGATCTCCCTCTTTCTTTCCCAGAATCTAAAAAATACCTATTTTAAAATATAATTTAAACTAAAATACCTTAGCAGGAGAATTTTTCAGCGGAGATAGAGAACTGGAATGCATTGCTTTCCTAATAGGGGAAAGGGTGTCATCCCTTGCGACTTCAATAGCGTCGTCATCGTCCTCATCTGAATCTTACAGTAATTTGGTGTCAACAATTCGGATGACGTACTCTCATCTCCGTCAGATTTGATCTTGCCCTGTGCTCGCTTCTGGTATCTGAGGGTTCTTTCATTGGCTTCATCAGTGTTGGAGACAGAAACGAGTGTGCGGCCTGAAATTGGGTACTTTTGAAATGACTACTATAATCTTACGACTATTTTTTGTTCCATTTGAAGGCTTATTTTTGTTTCTTAGAGTTCGAGATCCATTCAAATTGCCATTGTCAGATTCTTCTTCACTTTGGCTTTCCTCAGATTCTTCGGAATCACTCTGAACTTATAGTTTTTCATTTTTATTCTGGAAATTAATAAATTCCTGCATCAAATACTTGAAAAGTTTATGATCTTTTGGGCAAAGTAATGCCAATAAAGAATAAAACAAAATATGATTTCTTCGATAATATTTCATTTTTATCCTCTATCCAGATTAATCCCTACCTTGGCTTCCTTTTTAGGTCTGCCTGGCCCTCGAGAATTTCGCTTCTTCTTGTCTTTGATTTCTTCCTCCTCCTCTTCTTCTTCAGAACTCGAAGATTCAGAATCTTCATTCATCGTGTTGTTCATGGATCGGTTGGATCTTCTGAATATCTTTATTGAATACCCGAAGATAAACTGTATCTTGTAATGCCGCATAGCTTTGTGGGTATGGTCTTTTCCCCATTCTTTTTGAGAGAAGAACAAAAAGATAAAGAATAGACTCCGCCTATAAAATTCTGCTTCATTGCGCAGAGTCGTAATGCCGACACTGATTATCATCCTTACCTCGCAGTGACATGTTTCTTGCTTCCAGCTTTCATCTTCTTCTTCTTCTGTACGTCTTCATTCTCAGAATCTTCCATCGAATAGTCATCAAGCTCCTCAACGACCTTCGGCAGCTTCTTGGCCCTGTTCTTACTGTAAAACTATTGATTTATGCTAATTCTTGGATTTAAATTCACATTTTGCCGTCCTTGGTTTGAAGGGGGGTTTCATAGGGAACAAATTGACCCTTGGCCTGACGATTATACCGATAGTCGAAGAACAGCTCCTCCCCCTTTTCGATGTTCCTCTTGGCAAAAATCGCCACTCGATGATCGCCATTCACAATCATGATCTGCAAAAAGTACAGTAATCGTAAAATTAGCGTGAACTTTCGTACCGCCGAATAGCAATTGGCCATTTTCCCCGAGTGATTCGCGAACCGGATCAGATTTCCCATGCGATTGGCGTCCAGGGATTGGTCTTTGTTCAGGTCTAAGAAAAGTCAATGATTCTAGAATGCCTAAGAAGATCTCACCAAAAATGTAGCTGCACCCGAATTTGTCGTAAATGTTGCCCCTTCGTTCAGCCTCTCGACTGGTGATCAATTCGCCGGTGTATTCCGAGATCAGCTCCCCTTTCTCTGCAGGCTCATCGATGAAGCACCCAAATCCAGCGATGTTCGAGACTCCCACCTTCAATTTCTTCTGAAGTCCTCGGCCAATGCTCGTGTTTTTGCATCTAAAATAGTAGTTGTTTACAGTGCCATTAGAAAATCAGCAATTACCGGACTTTCGGCTCTTCCTCATTATGTTCGGCGTCACAGCCGATGTAATCACAGTTGCAATTCTTACAGATTGCCGGATCGCACTCCCACTGTAATTTAAATTCAAAATCATAGTCTCAAAACTATTCTGAGTTATTATTTTTGAATAAGATCATACCTGAGCATAATAGCACTGACACTGTCTTGTTCGGCAATTCCCAGGAGCGCATCTGCATCCTGGAAACCGGATTTTGCAGTCCGCTGGGCAGGCGCACAGGTTGAAGCAGATTCCGCTCCTACCACACGAACATGAAGGGTTATCCGCACCGCACGCGCCCTCGTGGTTGCAGGGCTCCATTCGACGGGCATTTTGGATCTAAAATTAGCATGAGCCCAGCAATTACGGTGGTCTACAGTATACCCTCGATCCCTCGCCAGCCCACTGCATTCTGAATGCACGATGCTTGTCCTTGTCAGACTTCTTCGACTTCCTCTTGTAGTCCATCGAGTCTCCATCCTCGTTCTTCTTCTCATGTTTCTTGATCATGTCGAATAACTAGAAATCGATATCATTGCTTTTCTATTTCGTAAATTAACCTGAGCACAAGTGATGGATTTCATATCCTCATCATCCAGGATGATCTCGGCTTCCCTAGCCAAGTCGCACGCTGTCTTGACTCCTTTCAGAAGAATCGATAGCAAAAAGCAGTGGTAGTTTTGAATGGGCAAATTCTCGAGGTGAACTTGGGAGTGGTCGAAGGAGGCCTAAAATAGGATTTCCAATATACCTGTCGAGATTAAAACGGTTCTTACTGGCAAGGAGTGGAGGTAGCATTTGGAGCCACAGGGCTTTTCCGGCTGTTTGCAACTTCCGGACATGAATCGTACGGTTTCCTTCTGGACCAGATCATCGTTGGCTCCGATACCTGAAGTTTAGTTAAATAACTTGAAAACCTTCTATTTTACCATGAATCATGCAATCATAATTATCGCATCTGACGCACATGGTGGTTAGCACTGAGTGACCATCCTGTTGGCTCTTAAATAATCGATATTTCAGATTCGCGAAGTAATCTTAAACCTTCTTATCGCGATTCTTCTCTTCACGAAGACGCTCTTCCGGAGTCATGAATCGCTCACACAGGTCAGTGTATTGATCGGCAATTTGACGATGCGAAAATTTATTCGGGAAGAGACGGAAAATCGAATAGAAAAGCAAAGCGTCATCTGAAACATCAATTTACAAAAAAAAACGAATTAATAAATGGGGGGTTTTTTTTTTAAAGTTCATGTGTTTAAGCGAAGTAGTGTTGAGAAGGAAAAAATTTATGAGGATTTCAATAAAATGAATATCATGTGATAGTTACCATGCTGATATCCGTTTTCTTTGATATCCTTGATGAGTTTGACGAGCATCCAGTTGTTCAGGTACTCGCCACAGCCGCGCTCCGCTCCGTGGACACCTTCTTCAAACAATTTCAGCAGATCCTTGCAAATCGCTCGGTCGTCCTGATCCTCGCTCACGAAGGGAAGGTGGGTTAGACGGTGAGAGTCGTCGCCCTAAATAATTAAGTAATATTAATTAATGGAAAACCGATTTAGAATAGACGATTCTTTTAAAATGATAGACCCTTCTTGAAATAGAACTAATCCATAAAATAAAAGTCTCATGAATGATATAAGTGAGGGTTTAGAATTTGTTACGTTTTCATGGCACGACAGTGAAACTGCAGTGTCAGTGTCAAACACCTTAAGCCCTGGTCAGGGTACTTCTATTTTAGATATATAAATCTCAGATTCAAAAAGCTTTATAAATCCTAAAACCCTACCCGAATATTGCACTCCACATGCACCCAGTAGTTCATCGGGGGCATTTTCGGAATGGCATTGATGAACAGAGTCCTGACTGATTGAACATTCCGTTTCGAGCCATTCTGGGTCTCTTCGTACAGCTTAAATCGCTAATTTACAAATTCAAATCGATATTTTGTCACTTACGCTAGTTTTGATGGCAGCTTCACGAGGCTCAGCCTTATCAATCTTCAACTTAGTTCGGAATTCGTGAGACTTGAGTCCAGTACTCTCTCGAAATAGCTTCAATTCAGAGTCATTGAGGTATGAAGCCAAATTGCAGCGTCGGAACTGTCTTCCGGAACTCTTCGGAAGCGTAGAAACGGTCGTGTTGAATCGAGGCTAAATTTTAAAATTTACCTTCAAACTCAACTTTTTCCCTACCTCCTCCAAATTTCGAATGTTTTCCTCGTACTGCTTCTTGACTTCGTTGAACGTCTTCATGATCGCGTTTTTCGTTTGGTCCACCAAATTCGAATCGAATTTTGAAGCCAAGCGTTCACCCTAAAATGTTTAAGGGTGACACTCGAAAATTTAGAAAGTGCCATATTTAAATTCCTACCGCATCATCGCAACTCGTGTCGCTCTCATGTTCCTCCGAACTTTCGTCCTCTTCCTTCACTTTCCTATCCTTATCCGATTTTTCCGACTTGGGTTTCCCGTTTGCGAACTTTTTGCCGGATTTCTTGACGGGAATTTTCGCGCTTCTTCCATTTACAGAAGATTTCGGCTTCTCTCCATTCTTCTTGGTAGAACTTTCGGGCTCAGATTCGTCGTCGGAAGACACAGAGGGGGCTTTTCGTTTGATGCCCCTCTTTTGAGTCCCATTCAATTGACCGTTTTGATGCTTTGTGGAGATACCTAAATTAATTCGAATACCACAATCATGTGTTAATTTTTACCTGAGGAAATACTCGCATTGTCGTCGTCCTCACAATACTTGACATTTTTGTCGCGAGGCTTCAAATTCAGAGATGACTTCTTGTCGCTGGAAGAGGCTACTTCCTAAATTAGTATCTTATAATTCGTGCTAACTTTTGAAAATTTACCTTGCAGAGTCTGGGCTTCGGTCGGATTCCCTTGCTTGAGCCACCACGGTCCTTCATTTCAGACCCGGAGTTCTGAAATCCAAAAATATCAATACAATAGTGAATATCTGAAATCCAAGGCAAGATATCGATTAAATCAACTAGTGGTTATAAAGGATACATTAAATCTCATTAGACAGTGGCCTAAATCTCTCTGTGATGAGTAAGTTGTAGTTTCTAGGCAACATGCGAGAGGGGATATATCATATGTGGAATCCCCTTAAAAACGGAAATTGAGATATGATAAATCCATTAAAGGAATATGAGTTTAGTGTAGCGTTTTAAGAACCCGCCAAAATATCACTGACTATTGACGCACACTCTCATGCTGGGCAGAATAGGCCTGCACCCAAGACGTGAGATAGTATTGAATTTAAGGAGAGGATGCAGAGAAGCAGAAAATCACATAATGGGAACTGAGTTTGTAATGCAAAGAGTGCTATAATAGGGCATATCTCCGATGATAAGTACAAAAATGTAGGGATTTAAATAAAGAAAAACTTCGATATTTAAATAATTTATTACAATCTATAAATATAATAACAATTAAAAATTCAACGTATGAGATTAAATTATATACTCAGATAATAATTTAATTTAGTAATTTATTCAATAGTGCATATAAATCAATCGTGATTAAAGAGTGAAGTGTTTAAGTTTGACCTAAATTTAAATAAAACTCAGAGATTCTGCAATTGCTGGATGACTTCTTTGGCGATTTGATAATGAATCAATGTTGAAGGTGACCATAAATCGTGGTAAGCGTATTGGAATATCGTCCGTGGTCTAAACATGCTAATCCTCAATTTCAGCCTAAATTTGACTCACTGAGTCTCCGGATTATGGTGGGTAAAAGGCTCCGTCGTATTTAGCGAATGCATAGACGATAAAATTATCGGGTTTAAATCTATCAGTTTAACTTTCAGCGTCGGATTTAACTTCTTCGTTCCCAACTCTGAGTCCCATACGATGTGGGTGAGCTGCTGAAAGTTTCCCAGAATCTCGAATTTGTTCTCAGAAAGTGTTCTCGGGAACTTACTCGATTGGTCTCAGCGACTAATTCTGCTAGTCTCTGCTGCAATTCTTCGCCCTCCTCAGCGGATCTAACTCCAGGTGCGGAACCCAAATCGACCAGGGCGAAAATTAGCAGGGTACCACTTGCCATTGACTAAGATTTTGAGTTTCCCTTTATAGGTAAAATCAAAATACCTGTGTCAATTTATTAATCGTCCCATGGATATTCTCCACGACAGTAGCCGAGTCTTTCTCACCAGTAAAGAAATCTATCGCACCGCCCGTTTGTAAGATAACCAAAGGTTCTAAGAAAAATCAATACATATTCTAATTTCGAGGTACCGTATACCTTCCGAGCTATAGGGATTAGTCTCGATGTATCGTGATACTTGCCACGCAACTCCGGACCAGTTTGAGAAGTAGAAATTATCGACTCCACTTTTCGCGCCAGAATAGGCGTAATTGGTGTACTGTAATTTGGAAAATTCGACATTTACTGGTTATTTGGAGAATCACATGATAACATGACGTATGAACATGGCGAAATAATATTTTTAGAGGATAAAACGATACGTCTCGACCATGCTATTTCTCATGTCATTTGGTGTCACGCTTTAATATTTCCTGCAAAAAATCAGTAAATTTTACTTCATCGCAGTGCAGAATATCGTTGACGTATTCTGGCCAGACTTTGCCGTTAGAATTCCGCAGAAACCCGTGAGACTCTCCCACGGCTTCCGTCCCGTCATCGGATAAATTATCCCCGAACACAACGAAATGTGTACAGCGAAAATCTCTCGGCTGAAAATACAGTAGTCCTCAGGATATTTAAAGTTTTGCAGAGAGACATTTCCGATATCGAATTTTTAATCTATGAAAGCCACTGGTATGCATGTTCGAAATATTTGTACAATTTATAGTTAAGACAGGGACACTCAGATACAATGTTTCAATAAATACTAAAACTGCCTTACTTTATGAATAATTCTAGCCTCAAGAAAATATGATATCATGAAAAAGTTGAGTAGCTTGCAGGGAATCATTGAATTCGAATGAGCATGTACAATTGCGACTGAATAGCGTAGTGGCTAACAGTTCGGGCTTCCGACTGGATGTCCATCAAATAGCGCAGCTGGACAAGCAAAGGCCGATCCCCTCGGGGCGAAATATGGATGAATCAGGGATAAAGGGATAAAGCATAGGGATAAAAAGGGATATAGGATTTAAGGTAAGGGCATGACCATTCAAGAGAAAAACCAAAACCACATGTTTTCTACATGCACGATCAATTCACTCTATGCAAACATTACGAAATCGAGACTATTTATTCAAATCTATACCCTGATAGAGAAATACTCGTATTTAATAAACTAAGCTAAGTATATGTATAGTTTAAATTAAATGCTAACTTTTGCCAACTTCTTATAAAATATGCATAAAATTGTGAAATTTAGCATTAAAGCTGAGAGAAGGAGTTTCCAAACATAAGATGCTCCACCGTGGGTGTACAGGTACCTGAATTAAGGCGTTCTTTTAAGGTATATAATAAATTTAGACTAACATAGAAATGATTGGAGATACAATAATCGCTAGGTAGTATGTGAATTCGTAGATACCGAAGAAGAATCCCTGAAACAGTTTTTTTCCTGAAAATATGTACAAGAGTGGAACTAACATGTCTGAAAGTCAAACATTTGGAGTAAACTGTGACGGCGGTGACGATCTGCATTGGTATAATGCATCCATACAAAACTACAAACCCAATCAGATACACCTAAATAAACCATAATTCTCTTAATATTAGAAAGTTTTAAAAAATACCCAAGGCGATGAAGCTCTTTGATGAAGTAGTTCATCACTTACAATAGGAAGAGAGGCTTTATTATTTAAGTTAAAAGTTTCTAAATCAGTTTATGATGTTTAAAAATTAGTTAAACCTACCGTTATTAACTTTTGAATAATTAGCATAATTAGGCATGAAAGACCAGGGATAAATGGATAGCTGATAAAATATCGCTAGACAAATTGTTACGCTCAATATGAAATGTGGGGGAATCCTGAAGTCATTAAAACTTTAGTTAAATTTAAAATGTAAAATATCCTACTTATTTAGACGTTTTCCAAATATCACGAATATAAAAACCATCATGCTCAGGAATCCAATCATAGTTTTACATAGGGAAAATATCTTGACTGTCTCAGTCTTCGAATATCCATAAACTGCCATAAAATAGGGCGTTGAAACACTTAATAATAAAAGTAATTCTAATTTAAGCCGAATATCCTTACGTATCCAAGCTGGATTGAACTATGCCCTGTGTGAATCTGGTTAATAGCGCAATAAACAAGGCGTAATTATTACTCTCAGCTTCAATAGCGTCTTCTTTGCTCTGAAAATTAGACAAAAATATTAGCATTCAAGTATACCCTTACATCAGTCGAGTTTTCCTCGATACTCGCATCATTTTCATCGGTACCCATATTAGGTCTAAGTAGAAACACTACTGGAAGAGCAATTAACGTGGTAATTGACGAAAACCACGCCGGGAACGAATAATTATTCAACACTGATCCTGACATTGCATGAAAGTGCGCTACTAGCAGAGAATAGAGAAAGTGAACCCCTAAAAATGTGCTTTGTAGAAAAATTGAACTTTTCAAGTACTTACCAGGTCCAATCATGCCTCCTAATGAACTTCCCGCTGATAATATGGCCATCGCACTTGCTCTGTGCTCTCGACTAGATTTTGTAGTTGCGAAATACCTCAATAGTGGCGTATTACCTAAATTTTTATTGAATTTCGGGTAGAAATTTCATTTTTAAACCCGATCCAAGGCCCGCTGTGAATCTAGCCGCTGCCATGAAGATCGCAAATCCGGAAGTTAAAAGCGGCAAGGATAAATAGAGTAAGTGAGAAATTAGTCGAAGTAATAATCCGATCGACAGGAAGAATCGAATCTGAAATAATTATTTAACATTTTCGCTTTAAGAAGTTCTTACTTTTTCAATTTTTCCGGCTAGTAGGCCCATTAACGGACTGCCGATACATTGTCCAAGCGAGGCAAAGGCCATAACCCAACCATATTTGGTTTCTTTGATAGATGGATCTAGCTGAATTTGAAGGGTGTATGTTGGGCATGAAAATTTGGGTGCACAACGACCGTTCCCCAATTTGAATAAATTTAAAATATATATTATTTGTGAGATTTTACCGTCTTCAGGTAGGGCCACATGGAACTCATGTAAATCGAAATCTGAATGGTTTGAAGCATGGAGCAACTTCCTAAACTTATTATGATAATATAAATTTTAAAATGAGCACAAATTACCAGCCAACCATATTTGCGACCAATTGGATTGAATTTTTTTAGGAGTTCTGACAGACATGGTCAGGTGTGGCTTGATAAAGACCAGTATTTGCCTGAAATATTGACATTTAGTTGATAATGTGTCAGGACACGAAATTATGAGAAACCAATTGACAGATGATTTGCTATGACAGAGTGATGATAGGTTGATTGGTGTGATGCGAAAGAAGCGCAAACATTTCATCGTTTGAATCATTTCTTACAACGATTGAATGAAAGATCAGATAACTTGCGTTCAGTAATCTTTAGAAATGATAACTTATCATCTAAACATTTATCAGTTAGACATATTTGACAAAGACTGAATGAAAATGCCACGATAATTCCATTGTCATGAGTTCCTCATTTTAAGGAATTTCTCTTCGTTTCTTTCAATGTTCAAAGTGATCATCTGAACAAGTTAATTATCTAATTTCTTTTGTAAAAGTCTCTAACAAAATGACCAGACCGTCCTTTATAAACCCTAATATTGTTGACAATATTGAGATGGCCTGACTAACCACTACCTTATTCCATCCAATAAATATTTGTGCATGAAACTCCAACCTAAACAACATCCCAAAATAGTTTAGAAAAGTTAGAAATACATTAGTTTTCTTTCTTTTCTATAAACCGAAAGATCAAGTTACATTTAGTTTAGAGGTATCTAGAAATTGGTTCTGATAATGATAAGTTATCACGATGGCAAATTATAAAATACTTGAAGGAAATTTTTGAAGATCAAGTTTGAACTTAGGATTGATAATCACGGGAGATAACATTTTCTATTTGAAGAGCATACTTTCTATTTATTGAGAATAAATTTTTCAAAAGATTTATTCTTAATTAACTCTTTTCAAATGATTTTATTGAGTCGAAAAATTAAATGTAGCCAAACTAAAGCTATTCGAAAGGATATTGAAGTAGATTTCTTGAAGCGGTTATGGATTTGGGCGTGCTGTTCCAATTAGAAATGGTAATATGGCATTTATAATGGCGCGAATTTCCTAATTGTCAATTAAATTGAGCCGATTTCGGTGATTTCCACTTCCTGAGAAATCAAACACTAAAATACAATATCTTTTTATCTATAAAGGAACAGAAAATAAAGAAATTCGGCAGACCAACACATATCTATTTCGATATTTAGACATTACAACAAAGAAGAAGATGGTATTCTTCATTCTCTGATCGAAGCACAGCAAAAACAACAAAATGCAGGGAATATCTTTCGATTTATATTTTTTCAGCATCAATGTTTAAAAATAGCAATTTTTGGTATCTCACGTTCACAAATATCTCGGAATTTAAATACTTTATTATAATTGCATAAAATATATGACAATTCAAATATTAATACATCATTCATTTATTATTGTCACTAGCAAGCGGCGTAGGTAATTAACTAGACTTAATTACTTTCTCTTACATTTAATCGGATAATTTAGGACCAGCTTAATTAGTTAATTGAAAAGAAGAAAATTGGCAAAGATGGCGCGACTAACCACGAGCAAATTTGTATTGATTGGCGAGTGATTATTAAAAATTCGTTAATTAGATAATTAGATCTAAATAGAAATATTTAATTAGGCAATTAAAAGCTAATTATAGCCCCACACAATCGTAATAGACTTTGTATCAATAAGCAATGTCAGCTGAATACTGATGGAGTTGTTTTAGTATTTAAAAATATCTACATAAAATTGGCGAAATAAATCTATCTGATAAATACTCTAATCTGAATTATTACCGAGTCGGAATGAAACAAATGAAAATGCGTTGAAGTTGAGGAAAATCCTCTTTAGCCAAATAAAAAATCCATGATTAGACCAACTTAAATTTGTATAGATGAAGTGAGTGGGTACGGGCGAGCTGTTTTGTCTTATCAATAAAAAATGATAAGAATTTTCGTGATGTCATCATTTTATCAACTAGCTGCCGTCATACGCAATCTGTTGCCATTGCAGGTCTAAAATATTTAAATTAAGAGATATTTTAAGCTAAAGTAACTTGAAGTGGTATTAAAAATATATTTATTCTTCCATTATTTAACTAAAAATTATTACAAGTTTAGACTATAGTTATAATCCATTAAATTAAACTAATTGCATAGTTTTGACATTTATTTAAGTTTAAGATATTCCACTACCTACCTTACAATACAAGTGAGCATCTAGCGGATAGCAGCCCTGTCCTTCAATTTTGCTCGACAATTGTAAACCGCAGTCCTCACACTTGTAGCAGGATGGATGGTAGGATCGATCTATAATTAGAAAATTACCGCAATCCAAAAAGCTACCACAGAATTACCCATCGCAACGACTCTAACCGACTCCTTCTGGCCCTCTTCCGGAATTATCGCCTTCGAGCACATAGCGCATCGAGGAGCGAATTTTCTAAAACTTGGGATTTAAACAAAAAAATTTGTAAAGTAAGCTTACTCATGGAAGCAGGGCACACAAAACTGGTTGTTGTCAGCGTCGACGGTGAAGGGGATACCGTCCAGGGCTTTGCGGCAGGCCGAGCAATAGAAGCACTGAAACTTTAAAAGTGAGCACCTTCGAGAAAATTAAAAGAGAACTCGACCTGAACATGGAAAACTCCTCCACAGGCCCTGAGCAGCTTATCCGTGATCGTCTCACCACATTTGGTGCATTTTTCGAGGGTTTCCTGAATTTTTAGTTTTAGAAACAAATTTCCATCTTATTTTAAAATATATTTATTTCAAAATTCTTTTCATATATGAGGTCTTTGCTTTTTTATTCTTTTCACATTTCGCTTTTTCATGTTTCGTTTCGCTTGATTGAGCATTTCATCATTGTGTTGTCCTTTTCCTTTCTTTGCAAAGATGAGTTTCCGAATTATGTCTTTCCTTTCTCTTTCCAATATGGTTAACCCAGAAATGGAAGAAATTTGGAGGAAAACAGAATTCTAACTTAAGAAATTTCATGTTCGAGGAAAATAATGTCTTGGAGAAAGTCGTAAAAACTTCATCAAAATTTGAAGTTAGGTTTAAGCTAGTATATTTTAAGATATACAAAAGAAAATCATGAAACTCCATGAAAGTAAATTCAACCTGATTTCATATACTCTAAGCCATCCAGGGATTTATGATATCCCCTAACCCTGGAGATAAAGAGATTTGCAGAGACAATTGCGAGAAGGGATCAATGAAGGCCTGAAAGCTCGAAAGGCACAATTCACTTGGGGAAAGGCATGAAAAGTTGAGCTCTTTTGCAAGGATAGAGCAGCAATGAAGAAGTTAGGGGAAAGGATTGACATTTCTGATGGAAAACAGGAAAAGTCTCTCAGAAAACGAACTAAGTTAACAGCCTGTTGTCGTAGAAAATGAGACTTGGAACATTCTTATGGATGATGTAATAGCTATGATGCAATAAAACGGTGAAATTGACTAAAATTTTTGAAAATGTGGTGTATTTTATAACTTATATAGAAAAAGACGAATTTTACTAACCATGTAGCAATTTTCACAAGTCGGACTATTGTCGATGTTGTAAAACGAGGCTCCGGCCAACACTCGCTGACACTTTTTGCAGGTGAAGCAGGCGACATGATAAACCTGGAATTTCTCTATCAATTATCAATACATTTGTCGTCTTTTCACTGTTTGTTTGTTTTTCTAGATTAATGCGACATGTGAAATTCTAAGCTGTCAATCACACAAAGACTTGGTTAGAGAAGTTTTTGATAAATAGCTTTTCTCGCTTTTTCTTGCAATTTAAATATCAAAAGAATCGTCTTTAACAATGAAGACCAGCTTTAGAATCGCATAAAATCGATGAAATTATCGATCTTTGCTTGTTTATATGTTTTCTAATCACGACACCTGATCCATGGCGGTGCAGCCGGGTTTGTCCGCGGTGATCTCCTTGCCACATGACACGCACATATCTGAAATCACGCACTTAAGGTTAAATAACAGTTGCTCTTCTCTGCAACGCAATACCCCTGCATTTCATTCTTGGAACTTTCATATAAAATTGGCAAAACTTCAAATTATATCTATCTGTATAATATAGCAGAGGTGAAAATTGCGGGAAATCTCTTTAGTTTTGAGCCAATTTTTGGCTTGTATGATAGGATTGATCGTGGATAAACATTTAAAATAGAAAATAAATCCCGAGGAAATTAGTAAAATTCAGCAAATCTGGCTTTATCCGAATAAAGGATTACGCATAAATGCGATTATCCAATCGGCTTTAGCTTCAAAAAGTTAATGCTTAATTTCAGGAACTTCAAATTAATTCAGGAGTTTTAAATTCAGCTCTAGAATAGTTCAATGGCATTGGCATTTTATATATGAAAGTTACTGAAACCTCAAAACTCAATTCCAATAAATTTCTTAAACGCATTTCGATTGATTGTTTGTCCAAACCCATTCCTCATCTTTTTTCGCGTTTCTTCCAGATTTTGAGTGCCATTATATTGCGCATGAGGAGTTCTTCAAGAGCTCAGTTGCAGCGAAAAAACGAAGTTCAAATTTTCCAGAAAATTTCTGCGGAAAATTTGCCAAAATCCAATTTTTCAGTGAAATCACATCTATCCCCACCACAAATAAGGAAATTCGTCGCTCTATCGCCTCTTCTAGAAGGGTTTTCTCTCTTTCGCCTCAGACCAATTATTATGTCAAGAGAGAAAATCGAAAAGCTAACGGGCTGAGGACAAAAATATAGAAGCAAGAAAAAGCGCAGCGCAGATTCGAATGAATTTTGAATTGACATGATGAATTTGCGACGAACTTCTCTGAAACTCAAACCCCAAAGGCGAGTTCAAATTTCTATTTTTCTGTTTTCGAAAAGTGCAGTCCGTTTTTTTTTCTTATTTTTCTGTTTTCCTTGCTGATTGCTTGAATTGTATATGAGTTGAGGCTGATTTTCGTATGTTTGTGCGGCGTTTTTTCTGTCTGCAAACTCCAAGCCTCATCTTTAAAGCCTTTTTTCGCCAAATTTTCGCGCGCCAGGAAGTAAACATATTCCGAAAGAAACATAATCTCATACATAATGATGCAGAAATTTCATTTCTCAAAAAATAATCTAAAAATGCTTTTCTTATTTACATTTCACATTGCCAAAATGGTGAGTAGAATGGGAAAATTGAAAAACCACAAATTTCCATGTCCATTTTCATATGTGGTAGTTGGTAGCGGCAATTTTGGGATATTGGATTTTCGCCGCCTTCTAATCTCTTGCCTTTCCATGCTATTTCCCCCGGTCGATCCGCATTTTACTCTTTTTCTCTAGTTGCTCAAATATTCTGACTGCAAGTTTTGCACTACTATTCCCCACCTTTCACTTCAAATTAGAACTTTTTTCTTTTCCAAAAAGGTTGCTTCAGACAAAAAATGGAAAGACAAATAGAAATAAACACGTGAAGTAGCACCAGGCCTATTCAGGCAAATCATTATTAAAAACTGACACATTTTCAGGAAATTACTCAGAAAACTTAGCAATTTGCCTCAAATACTGACTCACAAGTTTAGAAAATCGATTTTTTGATGATTTGATAAAAAACATATTCTTACCTTCTTTATCAGCCATTTTTTGCTTAACAGTTAAATATGGTGATTGGTGATAGGGGAATGGGGGACCGTGGGAAAATTGGCCCGAAAGGGATGATGCAATCGTCAGATTCCCGGGTTGAAATTGCCAAAAGAGCAGTTTCCTTGGTGCAAGGGAAAAGAGGGAGAGAGGAAGCTAGAGAAAAAAATGTGAGAAAGAAAAAGAGAAAAGGAGAGAAAAAGGGGCGGTGCCGAGAGAGTATGGCAAATTTGAGATGGAGGAAAGAAAATGAGGCATCGACACACCCACTCAGTGAAGAAGAAGAAGCTCAAGGCTTGTGCCTGAAGCTAGAAGTTAGCAGCGGAAGACAACAACAACTGGCAGCCACAACTGATATATCCAGATATCCAATGATAAACCCGAATTTATCGAATCCAAAATCAATCATGAAAAGGGGTATACGAAATCCCTCTTATAAAATGAGATATTTCGACACGTCGCAATTAGATGAATCATATTTTTAACTCTAAGAAGATGTAGGGGAACTTGTTCTAATTGTTGAACATTATCTCTTGTGTTGCGCGAGATTTCCAAATTACCAAAGGGGTATCCGCTTTTATCCTCCACTTCTTTTAGATTCAATGAATACGCAATGAGTCTGGACCGCTTTGCCTTTTGAGATAAAAGAAATCAATTTTCAAGAAGTATATCCCAATTTAGCATGTGTTTTTCATTCAAATGGTCCCGTGTAATTTCATTCAGAAATATATCGCAGCCGTTGTTTTGAGTAATAGGACTTTTTGAGTAAAGCTTCAGCAGAAAAAGAAGCTCATCTTTTCCCGTTTGTTTCGGTTTTCTTTCTGCCTGCCATTTTCCCTGGAGAATTTTTCCGCCGCTGGCTTATCCCCTTCGCCTGCAGCCGCAGTCAAGAATCATACCAAATAGGGCAAAAATAGAAGGAGCGCCTGAATTAAGCCTGAAATGGATGGAGAATGGAATCTTGATTTCTCAGGAAACGTAAAATTTAAACTTCTCATAGTCGATCCCTGTTTTTAATTTTCGACGACAATTTATTGCCCTGCGTAATTGCATTTTTGCGCGTAATTGCGCGTATTTCAGAATGAAAGGAAAAGGGATAATTGGATTAACGAGATAAAAGGAGACATATTGGCTTGGGCTAACAATCAATTATCTGGACTTTAAGTTCGGACTTAGAGACTTCGATTTGAGAATTGAGGCTTTAAAAAGAGAATCTATTCAAAATTTAGATTGAACAAATTGGATTTAGAAGTTGGGACTTGAAAAGATAGATAATGCCTAAAATTTAAAGTCTTACGTCCTTTCAGACTAATCGTGCCACCGATGGAAGATGAAGTGCGATTGCTTCTGCTCATCAGAGTGTTCTGAGTGATGGAGTTGATCGAGTTCCGACCTCCGGATGACAGAGAGCCGCTTCGGGACTAAATTTGGGGATATATTAAATCCCTAGATGCAATAAATTGGAATATATATATATATAAATTCTGGGATATATAGAATCCAAGGGTATATAAAATGCAAGGATACACGAAATCCCGTACCTCAGGAGCGGACATGGGGTTAGCGGAGGGGCTCAAATTCGATTGCATTTGATGAACTAGCTGATCAACTTGGTCGCCTTTATAGGATTGCTGAAAAGACATATGATTTTTATATTGAAAATCGACATAAAGAGTTTATCACATGACAAATGCAAAATTGAAAAAAGTGTTTGAACTGTGATGTGAAGGGAAAAATTGTCGGAAAAAGGCGAATTTTAAATAGTCGCCTGAAAGAGAAACTTTCCATGTCAAATGCAGCAGAGAAGCACAAATGTTGAGTCCAATTAATTAGATCCCAAAGCCCTCACTTTCATCATACATAGCCCCTCCCAGACCATTTATGGTCAAAATCCCTTATATTTAGAATTAGCCGCTAAATTTAAACAGAAACCCAGTTTCAGGATCAGAGAATGAAATTTAAGGTGGCTAATAGGTAGGGGACCGAAAATTGTTTTCGGCATTCATTACTAAAGGGTTATTACGTAGAAATGAAATTGAATGATAAGAAAAATGGACTGACAGACACATGTCAAAAACAGATAAGCGTGCGAATATGGAAGAAAATAACAAGTTAAGAAGGTGTAAAACTTTGGTATTTTTCAGTTTTAAAGAAAAACCATGATTTTTGGTGGAGATCAGCAGCTTTTTAGTTGAAACTTACCATGATAATTGCGTTAACATCAAAGGGTAGATCATCCTCACGTCTTTGACTTCTTTGGAACTGATTGGCAAAACGTTGAGACGCAGTTAAACCTAGGAATTTTATATATGTCCGGAAATCTGTATTTAAGCAAAATACCGTCATCTCTTAGTTGCTTGACTAGGTCGTTTTGTCGACTGGGTGAAGACCTCCTTTGATGCATAGAAATGTTCTGGTTCATTAATGGCTGGTGTTGATTCGTATCCCTTACGTAGGTCGTCGTCGCGTAATCATGGATTCTGGCTCGCGGGTCTAATATTGGCGGTGGGGCGGGAGGGTTGCTGTAATTTCAACGATTTTATATTTTAAAAAAATAATAAAAGGCCCATTACTTTGGATCATAAGGCTCTGTCCATTCAACGACGGTCTCTTGCATGGAATTTTTCCGGCTCAGAGGTCGAATTACATAGTTGTTATTGTCGGTGAATTGCTTATTGATTGGAGCGTATTGGGACTGTGGGGGCGTGGCTTGTCTAAATTGCGGGGGCGAAGTCGAGGGGGGATGAAAAGCGGATACTGAAGCTGTGTTTGTATTTGGATAATTCGGATAATTCGTAGTAGTGGTTTGATAGGTCTGAATAACCGCCGGTTGAGTGTTAGATTGATTATTAGAAGAAGTAGTAACAGTTTTGGTAGAGATGAATACAGTCTGATTTGGGGATTCATTAGTAAATATGGAAGCTGGCGTGTTGAACGGTTGGAATAGAGATTTAGGCGTAGTGTCAAAAGTGTCTATGTTCTGGTGGGGCGGCGGTAGGGGGTTGGTTGGGAACTGAAATTTCTTTATTTGACGCCATCTGATTTTGATAACGTCAATTTTTAGATGACGCCATCTTGAAGTATCTCACCTGTTGTCTTATCGCATCGGCGGTTCGATGAACGTTGCCGATCGAACGAGGTTGCATGGCACGAGTGGGCGTAGCATAAACCTAAATTATATATGCTTTGGAGTTAAATGTAAAATTTTTGCTCGTAAAAGAAAATATGATATTCAAGGCATTGCATTACAATTTCTGTTAGAAGACCCTCTCCTCAGGAGATATTGAAAAATTAAGCTTCGAGGTTTCCATTACCAAAACTATCGTAATTAGAAGCTTTCTAAAAATAGAAAAAGTTTTGGAACCTGTTCTCGGGTTTGATGCGCTCCCAGTTGATGCTGCTCCGCGCCGTTCGGCCGATCTCGTCCAGGCACAGGTTGATCCGCTCGTCCCAGTCCTATATTTAAAAGATCTTACTTTTCGTAAATGATGCAAAATAAGTGCGCTCCCAATCGCCTAAGCACGCCCACTATTATAAAATGGGTATTTGAATCTTGAATTAGCCAAAGGGAGGGGCAGTCAAAAGGAGTCCAGCCACTTATCTCACGCTTTATTTCCTTATCTGTCTCTCTGGGGCTCATGGATAGGGTCTTACGGTTATTCGATGGTTTAGAAGAGATTTGTCCCTTTTGAATAAATAAATTCAACCTTCAACTAGCAAATCTCATGCCCCTTAGCGTTCTGTATTATCTTATCTTTGGCATGAGTTCATTAGCACTTAATAAATTTAAAATTTTACTATCACGTTGTCTTTAATTCTTATTTTTATATACCATGTTCTGAGTGAAAGATATGTTTTAATTAACATCATACATATTTATATTATTATTTTTCCTATTCTAAGTTAAAGTCATAAAAATCTCCAGTTCTGCATTTACAAGATCCCACTTTAGGTTGATAGCGTTAGGAAAAAATCTTCAATACCTGCATCGGGTAGATTCGGCTGGTCACCTCGAATCTGTTCACTGTGCTCGGTCTTGCGTAAGCGAGCTGCTGCGTGCTAAAGTAATCGTTTCGGGTAACAATGCTACTATTCTACCAGTTTGGTACCAAAGACTGCAACACTTGGTAACAATGTGACCAGTTTCGGTACCACCCACCCATACCTGTATTGCCTCAGCGTGTATCGTGGGGCGTTCGGTGGCTCGGGCCGGCGCAGGTGAGGAATTGTGGTTATGTCGTGGTGCATTCGCTGCCGGCCGTTGGCGTTGTGCCACCACCGCGGGCCTGGATACCGTTTGGTTACCATTTTAGTGATTTTTACCACTTTATTGATTGTGTTAAACGATTTCTTACCTAAATATTCCGGCTGGAGGGGGTGGCGCTGCAATTATTATTCTTTAAGGATTACGCTAGCTTTTATCGCTTACGAGGTGGGGGCGGGGGTCCCATAGGTCAGTTTCGTCAATGGGCTGCTGCGGGCGCCAAGATCTGGTCCGACGAAGGCTGAAATACGCAGTTTTTACTCTAAACCTATGAGCTTGAGTATCTAGATAAAGTCTGAAGTTCGAGGTTTAAAAGTTAAGTTAAGTTAAATCTAACTCATAGGCAAGAATAGGAAGCTTAGGTTTCAGAATAAATTGCGATTTTAGATAAATGATGAAACTTAGGTCTTGAGTAAGCATATGACCACATAATAGACGCTGCTCAAAACAACCATTGAAAACCGCAATATATTGTTTCGCGGCGCTGCGCTAAATTTGGGCGCCCGAGACTCTCACGGAGGTGCTCGCTGCAGTTTTCTATTGAAAGGCGAAGATGATTCATCCGGAAAGGAAATCGAATGGTCGCGAAGAAAGCGATGAAGAGATCAATAGAAAATAATTGAAATTAGGAATTTCGATGAAATGGAAAAGAAAAATGCGTGAAGATCAGCTTTTCAATAGGCGGTATCATGGAATTTTATGTTGTGACGGTAGTTGACCAACCTGGGAGCCGTATAGTGGGGTAGAGGGGACAAATAGCTCATTGAAATAGTACAAGAACAGGAATTTGTAGGTTCGATTTGAGTTTGAGCAAGGCCCCGCGAGCAGCAGTGTCTGAGTGTGGGATAGACACGGGAAGAAAGAGGGAAAGGATATATGAAATCCCCCTCTTTATCTCCTTTTATCTCTCTTATCACTAGTTATCTCTATCTGCCTGAAGGAAAAGCTTGCCTGCCATAGTGTAATGGCAATTCGTCTCTCGTATCTGAGCCTCTCAAAATCGCTCGATATTTCGGCCGTGAAAATTACAAAAATTCGCTGCGACTTTTCAGAAGATATCTGGTGGATAGGGGGACCAGAAAGACGTGAGAAAATCTGGAAACTGACAAGAATTTTCATTTTTTGTAAAGGTCATTAGGAATGTGAAAGATAAAGTGAATTTCAAATATGAAAAATAGACTAACTTTATAAATGAAAATAGATAATTTTTAGAATGAAGAATTTTGAATGAAATAGAAAATGCCTGGTATCATAAAAGGCGAATGTTTAGAGTGTGAGTCAACGATAAAAAGCGGCTGGTATATAAAAATCAATATTCAAACACTTCTTGCGGAAAATGTTATCTATGTTTAGAGAGCGCAAGTGAGATTCGAGATGTGAAGATCGAGTCATGAGAGTATTTTTCTATAAATATGTGAGACTTGACAAGTATATAACAAAAAAACCGCATGAAAAATAAATTAGCGCAACCAAAGATATGAATTTCTGAAGACGACCACCCGAAAACCCTTTTTTGCGAGCGAAAAGCGTGCCCTTCCTTTATAGTCAATAGATAACGAAACTATTTCAAAGAAAGAACGACTTTGTAAAGACGTCTTCTGGATTTGTTTCAGTTGCTCCTGGAATATTTCTGAGTTTCGGTAAGGTTTTATCATTTCCAAAATGATGGACCACGTCCATTTTGCTATTTGACCGCAAAGTGGGATGAAACAAGTGTCAAATGGCTTTGTAGCGGATTTTTGAATTGTTCAGTTTCCAAACCGCTATCGCCGGTTGTCTGTGGCGAGTTTGGTATTTTTCTTTTCACCAAAATGCTTTCTACAATAAAAAATATATATTCTGATAAATGCGGAAGATACGTGAAGCACAAACAAGCCATTTTAAAATTTCACTGCACGTTTTGACCTACCCAAATCGTGTTTCAGGGTCATATTCCGGAAGTGAACATATTGCCTAGGCTTATATCTAATAGTGGGAAAAGAAAGCGATAAGAAAAATAGCTTCGCAAAAATTTTGACGGAAAACTGCTCTATGATTTTGTCTTGCTGAGTGGGTGGAATTTGCGCTCTCTATCTATGTCTGTTTGTATACTTCAGAAAAAATAGAGAACGTTTGTAATGTATAAATATGAAATGTTTGGCATATGTCACTGAATACAATAAACTTATTCATGTGAAAACTATGAATGGGTATTAAGTTATGACTGGTTTTGGGCAAAAGTGATCTTTAAGTGAACTGATATGATAATCGATAAAATGAAGGCCGTTCGCTTTAGTATGGATATATTTAGACCGAAAATGGGATAAATGAATCGACTTATGAAAAGAGGATATAAAGGATGTAAGGAAAGTGACAGTCTTCAAAGCCGCTTCGATTTATCCCACAGGATCCTCGCACAGAAAAGGAAAGATGATTGAAATGAATTGACGAGGCGATTGCTATCTTTGAAGATCTCGTTCAGCGCATAATTATTTCGTCAGTTTCAAAGCATATTCATAACTAAAATGAACGAATGATAAGTTTAAAATTACAATTACTAGTAAATCATCTATAAACATATCATAGGTCAATAAAACATGTTTAAATTTCAAATTAAACAAAATCCAGATAGCATGACTATTTCATCATCCTAAAGCGAAATATATCCTAGCACGTTGAATAATGAAAATAATCATATTTAGATGGTTTAGTTAAAATAGACTGATAAAAGCTGGGCCTGAAAATATATGTAACCTATATAACCCGACCTCCTACTCGCTTCATCTAAAACTCTAACACTGCATCTCTAAAACCTATGTCCAGTGGGAAGGTCCATCCTTCTATTTCTCTGCCCCGTTACTGCTCTCGCACACGTGTTGCTGTAAAGCCGGCTGATATCTCTTCCAACTTTTTGCATCTTTTCCACTCTTCATTTCCCTCTATCTCTAACCATCCCTTAGAATTCTATCCGGTAATTCGATACCGTATCCCTTCGCTCATCGTATTTGTATATTCATTTTTAGAAAATATTTTGTACTCTTCAAAACAACCCCTTCCTTTGCAATTGAAAACCGCGCTCTAGTGCCACTTCCTCTTTTTCTCTGTGTGGCATTATTGATTTTGCCTCTTTACACACTTTCCTTTGATAACATTCTAGTTTTTTGTTGACGTGCAAGTTCAAAATTCATCTTTAGTTGACGTTAGCCTTCTGAATCACGACGACGAAATGGTCTGTGTTCCTTGCATTCTTCTGCCAGCGCTCATGTTCATCTACATGAAGTTTATCGCTCCGTATCTTTACAGGTAAAAATTAAATTTTAGTTTTAATAAAATGTTTTAAAAATTATTTAAATTTCAGAATTTTGCCTGAGCGCTGGGTGCACATTCTGGATCCGTACCTGTACCCGACGTGCCCGGTTAAAATTCCTGAAGCCGAGGGAAACGAGACGGAAAACAATGGGAAGACGGGTAGGAACATATGAAATTTCTTATTTTAAGGGATATATGAAATATCCTTAAACTTACCAATTTCAGAAGAATGCTGTTGCCCCGCTGCCGGAAGTTCTGAGGAAACGAAAAAGGACAAATGAAATCCGGATTTCTGATATCCGACTAGTCAAAGCCGTGGATTTTTGTTATTATTGATGATTAGAGAGAATGTCGATATCCAAAAAATTACACGATTCGTCTCGTTTGTCTTCTACGCGACTCACTATTTCGCTAAAAATTCGATTTATAATTACGGAATGAATTTCGACTTTCTCTCCAATCAACGATAAGATCTCAAAATTTGTGCTCATATCATTTTCAAAAATTCACCGTTGAACTTGAAGACTATACGCGTATTTTCAATGTGATGCATTCATTTAAAAATAAATTTTAGAAGTTTTAAAAATTTATTAAAATTTAAAGCAAAACAACGGGATAGGGATGGGCTACAATGTGCTAGATTTTCTCTTAAAACTAAAGAAAAAACTAAATTAAAACTCAGAGAAAAAGCGCATTATAGTCATGAAAGATACATGTACAGATTATAAGTTGAGTATCATTAATTGTGAGACAACAAAAACTAATCGCAAAGATAATAAAAGGAATTATTGTTAATTAAATTGCGATGATTGGGCAATTAATTTAATCATATCCAATTGGTGTTACAGTGCCCTCCTCTTCTTCCTGGATTTGTTTGCATTCGCAGTTCTGGCGTTTGGGAGTTTCATCTTTTCTGACGATGTTGATAGGAATTTCTCGAACTTTCAGCTTTTCTTCTAGCTTTTTCAAAAGTGGAGCTGTTATATTTAGTTTTCCGCTCTAAAAAATAAAATTTAAAAAGCTAAAGCAAAATTGACTTACCTTCGCATTGCATTCGACTTTATCGATATCATACTTGTCATCAATCTTTAGCTTTCGCTTGAAAGTCGTTTCTAAAGTTTCTTCCGGATTTTCCGGGTTCGACTTCTTCATTAACCCTTCGATCGTTAGGATTCTATCTTCCAATGAAATCTGAAAACTCAGAAACTCAGGAAAAATCTAATTCTCGAATTACCTTTATGTCATCCTCCGAATAGTTTTCCAGGTCGAAAATCATGTTGTATTTCTCCTCTTCCATTCCGTCGAAACATTTTCTTCGTTTCATACCGCAAATTCCCATTGGTAGCGCTGGGGAAGGAAACCTTTTTACAGAAGAAATCATGTCTTCCAAGGGATCGGCCGTAACGATCAAATCAAACGCGGTTGGAAGCAGCTCCGGAAGCATTTTTAGGAAATTAGAATAAGCGTTTCAAAACTCAGATACAAATAGAGGTTATTTACTCTCGCTTCCTCGCCTGTTTTATATCTTTTCGCATCGAATGTTCTGGCACTCTCTAGCTCATTCTTTCTTTCTCTCCCCCCTCCTTTCGAAAGCCAGACCACACCTATTGGTTCAAAATACTCTATCTTATTCGTGAATATGCCAGATTTTTCGCGAAAATCGGCTTTGCAATCATAATAGAATGGTGTAAACATGGATATTTTCAGCTTTATCTGTAAAAATAGCTACTATCATACCGAGCTTTTTTGTATGATCGTGTTAATTTAATTAGTTTACTGAGCTGATAACTAATAGAAAGGTTGTTGACGAAATAAAGTAGAAGAGAAAGACTGCTCCTTTGCAAAGCTTATATAGAAAGCGAAATAATGTAAAATAGAAAATGACGAGGACTGCACGAGAACGCCAATTATGCATTTGATAGAGCATGTGAGGGAGAACTTTTGATACTTTTTCCCAGAATAACAACAAAAAATACCTGGCTAGTTAGGCTTTCTACTGTAGTCGCAGAAATAGAAATTCGGAAAGAAACAAAGATTAAAACATATGCAACATTTCGAAAGAAGCAAAGTTGCATGACTGCAGCAGTTACAGTATTCTTCTAGCAATTATGAGTGTCATTTTGCTCCCGCACTTTGTTAGGAGTCTGAATGACTCTTTGGAATAACTTTCTCTACTGGATTCCGTGCTAAAAGATGCATTGGTAGAATCAGCCTTGGGAAACCAAATTTGATCAAATTCTGGGGAAGGAACGGTAGGTCTATTTTCAGAAAGTCCAGTTTCTGTTTAACAGAAACTTCAACTCTGTTAAGCAAAAATAAAATAATCTTAAGAATTCTTCCTTCAGACGGTCGAAGAAAACAAGGAGATTGTATTGAAAATGAACGTTTCTCGTTCAAACCGGAGGATTTAGAGATCAATTTGGATGGCAACAGATCAATCATTGAAGGCTCTATGAAGCAGGAGACTGAACATGGGGTTATCGAGAGGTACATAAGTAGAGGTCGCAAGTACTTTTTCAAACTCGAGTATTTGCGTTCTCTATACATGAGTCAATCAAAAATCGATTTTTCAAAATTATAAATTTTAAAATCCTAGATCGTTCCTTAGAGCATACCTTCTGCCGGAAAGTGCTGATCTCCAAGGCATAAAGTCTACCTTGTCAAATGAAGGAGAGCTGTTTGTGACCGTGCCAAAAGCCGAGAGAAAAGGAATGAGTATTCCGATTGAAAAACCCAGAAACACACCTTAGTGAGAAAGGCTCCAGAGAACGAAGAAGAGAAAAATGCATAAACTTTAAAAATCACTTTTATTCGGACTTTAAATTACTGTATCTCTTAGAAATTTATGTATAAATCTATTTTTCGAATAAAAATTTTTATTTAAATCCTAGAGATCAATAAAATAAAATTTAAAAACATAATTATGAAATAGTACCCGTCTTCTTCCTGGCCTGTTGAATTGTGAAGAAGCGTTCTTCGTGGATTTTGCAGACTTCCGGGTTGCAGAAGGGCTTGCGGAAGATCAAAGGATCTGGTTTACCGGACAAGGGCAAACGATTTAGGCTCTGGAATAACAACTAATTTTCTCGAAAAATGAGAATTTTAACCTCAGAATCGATACTTCCTGTCCGGAAAATCGACATTCGCTCCTGGAAAAGCACCGCGTAGCCAGTCATAAATGCATCGATTCCAGCTCGGTGGGATCCTGAAAAATTTAGAAGTTCAGAACAGAGATTAAAAGTTTGGCTCAAATGCCGGCCTGGACTCAATCAACCCAGGCCTGGACCTGGACCTGGGCCTGGGTCTTCTCAAAACTCAGGCCTGGGCCGGCCTGGACCTGGTCAACCAGGTCCTGGGCCTGGACCTGGACCTGGATGGGCATCAAGACCTGGACCTGGACCTGGGCCTGGGCCTGGGTGTTCTCAAAGTTTGGGCCTGGGCCGGCCTGGACCTGGTCGACCTGGGCCTGGACCTGGACCTGGGCCTGGGTGTTCTCAAAATCTGGGCCTGGACCGGCCTGGGACCTGAAAACCAGGTCCAGGTCCAGGCCGGCCTGCAGGACCTGGCCAAACTTTTAATCCCTGGTTCAGAAAATAAGAAAGTTAAGTTCAGCAAAATTTTAGAAATTTAATTTTACCGGCTACTGCAAGTCGGGGTTTTGAGCCAACCTCCCGGACGGAGAATTCTTCGTCGGCCGTATTCGTTTCAGAAGAATCGGAAACATCGCCCTCTGCCGGATGTTGACCTTCGGGAAATGCGAAGCTGTGTCTGGAAAACAATAGAAAAGTTGATCTTCATCAAATTCTGAATTCACCTCCTCTTTTCCGCCTTTCTTCTTTTCATCGAATGTTTAGATTCGAAATCGAGCGCGTAGTCAACGTCGTGCAGAAGAGCACACTTTCCTTGCCTTTCCAAATGACAGACACCGTGATTCTGAAAAAATGATAGTAATCCAAAAAATCGGTATTCTAGTTTTACCGCGAATTTTTTGCAGAGTTGAGTGCCCAGATCGGTCGGGATTTTGTGATTCGGGAAATCTTCGGGTAGGCGACAATCCATCTGAAATAAAAGGCTGAAAATTAGTATAAAATCTAAAATGAATACCAATTCCGAGGCTTTCCTTAGTGCCTTGGTCTCAAGCTCAGTAAATTCGATTTGAAGATAGACTTTCGATTGCGTTTCTTCTCGCACATTATCACCTTGGCTAAAATATAGTATTCTTCAAAATTAAGAAAAGAAAGCTACAGTAATCTTTAAATCTTTTAAAGTCCAACCATTTTCTGAAGACGTATTCCAAAAACGAGGCGGTCATTCGCGTTTTCGACTCGGCCAAATACTTCGAATCCACAACGGGGAAATCGGCCGTGAACAACTCTGCCGCGGAGTTGCAGAATTCTTGGAAACTGCAAAATGGGGCGTGATTTCCAAAATTGAAAAACTCAACCTTTCAGGCAGCGGGGAGTAGAAATGATGGTAGATGAAGACGACGTCGATAAATCCGTTGTGAAGGCAGAGCGGGGCGGACTTCGAGAAAATCGAGTGCACCAAGGAGCGCATTTTACAGGTCTGAAAATCAGTAAAATTACTGTAGTTATAGCAATAAATATGATTTTCCTGGTGCTATTTAAAAATAGGCTCACTTCATCCGTAGTGTGAGGCATATACCGTACTCCTGAGGAAATCAATCGATTGAAGTCGAACGAGTGTTTGGCCAGGAATTCCAAGGCATCGGGCTCCATGACGAACGGCTTACCGCAAAGGGTTAGAATATTGAAGACCTAAATGTTATTTTTTAATCTATCAAACTCGACTTTTAAATGCTCTTAAAGTTGATTTATCTCCAACCGACCTGCGAAGTGAATTTAATTTTCCGCTTCTTCTCGTTGACTTTGCTCTTCTTGAAAAGCGCAATACCGAACGATAGGACGCTTCTGAAGAAACAAATAAAGCTCTGTAAATCTTCAGAAAATTCCTTAGCTAACCTAGAAATGGCCGCTTCACGAATGTTTTTGTATCGCTGCTCGATGTTCTTCGCGTGAATCCCAATCCCTAGTCCGGAAAGTTCCTGAAAATTCGATTTCTTGACTTTTTCCAGCATTTTTAAAGCTTACCAAATCGACCGCGATGAAGTCGGCATTTTTCAGCGAGTCGATAAGTTGCGACCAAATTTGATTAATGTTGTTCCGATTGATTTCGACGATTTGAATTTCGTCCAGCCGACTTTTCGCCCGACGATTTTCCGATTCGTTCATAGAAAATCTGAAATCTGAAAAATCAATAACTTCAAAGGAAAAATCGATAAAAGTCGAGGTAAGAATTTCAAATCCACGGTTAGAAACCACACGTGGTAAAATGAGTGAAATTCAGTAGTCGTCGAAACATTTATTATTTTCCATTTCAGGCACTTATTATTCAACTGTGACCAGTAGGCATACTTTTAAAAGGCACAAAGTCGAGGAAATTACATTCGAGTTTTAAAGCAATGAAAATCATTTGTTGAGCAGAGTATACTGTATACATCAGTTTCAAAACATAAGAGATACCTAAAAGGGTAAATATTTCGAAAATCGTGAATAAAATATTGACTAGAATAATGACTGGTAAAGTGCCTAGACAACTACGAACAAAATAATCTCAGATATTCGAGTCTTGAGGATTTTATATATCCGGTGATTTTCAAAATGCCTATTGATCTTTCTTTTCTCCACTGGCTATGGAGCCATTTACGTTGGCGTCCGCTCCAGCCCTTCTGTCTCTGGCAGCCGCTAGAGCTCTAAATCATAGTGATTTAAAATGTCGTATTCACGCGTTCTTCCTTTTTCGTCTCTGCTCTTTCTCTTCTATTCCTCCCCGCTGCCTTTCCGTCGCCGAAGAAGAAGGGAAGGAGGAAGGCTAAAAATTTCTTACCTCGATAGCGCATCCCAGATTCCACCCATGAAAACTGCACAGAATAGGTTTTCGATCGGAGCGAAGGGATCCGTCACGTGAAGGATGACCGCGGATAGCTTGAAATAGACGAAAAATCCGACTATTCCTAGATACACCAAATCGTGGGGTGCTGTGACGTAAAGGGAGTTCTTCTCTAGGGAAAGTACCAACGAAGCGAGAAGACAAGCCTTCGTTCCAAACGAGGGTCGCAACACTTCATTGTGGTTCGGCAACCACACGCCCCGGACAAGCTAATCTTTGCGGTATTCTTGGCTCAAATAGTAAATTTACCTGTTCTATAGTTCGAATTATACCAGACCCAGCGCCTTTAGCCGTACCAACCAAAATCTGCACCAAGTAAGAGTTAGGATACAGCTTATGAGCATGTGCCACTCCGTGGGACACCTAATACGATTTGTTTTAGAAAGATTAAACTTTAGGCTTACCTTATAAGCTCTCTTAACTTCCTTCATGACCGCTAGCACGCACTTTATCGGTAGTATCTTCGATAGCTTGTAAATACAATCAAACGGTGCGTAAAACACTAGATACCAAGTTATGGTAGCCTAAAAATACCATTTGACAAAGTGGTAGCAATGTAGCAGCATGGTGAAAATGGCGTTACCAATAAAATGTCGTCGTGTCTTTTGAATGGCGCAATGACAGGTTCACCAAGTAGGAAATTAGCCAGGAAAGAATCGGCGAAGCACATTAGCATGGAGGATAGCCAGCATGACAAGGGATGTTTTCTTGAGAAGATTGATGCCGCTTGGCCCAGGTCGTCTCGAACTTCGATGATCATCTAGTAAAAATCATGAAGCTGACATTTAAGGATGATTAATACAAATAGTAAATAAAATCTGCCATTATAAAGTAATGAAAACTTAAAATTTATAGCTAAAGTTCCCAAGCTCCGCCCCCTTGCAAAAATGCGTTTGTGGTAGAAGCGTGGTAGTTTGGAGCAGAAAATGTGGTAAGAAGGTACCCTTTAAACCCTAAATGTCTCAAATAGCACCATCTAGCTCGACGATAAGCCTGATGAAATGGTCCTGTGCAAAAAATCAGGTTAAAATATCCGCGCACAAGCAATATTTCATTTGCGAATATGGGTTCATTTTGGGTGATAGATTTTTTGTAACTTTTTTTCTAAATTATTTTTCCTTCGCAGAAATCTTATTACACATTCCTGGTTATCTGTTTATGCAAGAAAATTATCCCGAAATGCTATTCGGCATATCTACTTGAGAAAAAAGCTTATTTATAGCTTTGCGTACTATTCTTATTAATGGTCATTTATAATTTATACGAGTTTTTAAATGAGTACCAAAATATAGTGGGCGATATCGAAGTAGGGGAACATTTTGAGCCGATGTAGTTGGGCCCCCACGTCGAGGAGAATCTCCTGATCGAGTTGAAATGAATCAGGCAACATCCTGGACTGGATCCTCGAATCGACCTTGACTCGAGACAGATTGATCACAACCGGATCTATGAAATCCCTGAAAATCCTAATATAAGTTTCAAAATACATCCTGATAAGTTAAATCAAACTTGAGTAGATTAATAAAAAAATATTGATAAGTATAAGTGAATTCTGATAAAATCTTGTAAAAAATCCGGAAAAAAATGTTGAATTGAATGAGTGCCATGAGATGTCGGGCTTCAAAGGGGACATGGCAAGTGGATCAGGGCAATGTAGGAGAGAATGAATGAACAACTGTTACTCGTAGATTCTGTTAAACTCGAACGCACCCTGATAACTTATCAATGAGAGGAGAAATCACTTCGATCAATAGTAAAGCCGCAAAATTTTGAATTTTTAAAACGAGCAAACCTTTATCTGATCAGAAAAATCCGTTAGCTTTCACCACCTCGGGGCATCAGTTAGATTTCGGCGTCTTTAAGCTTCTCCCTTTTCTTCTTTCCCTCTGCCCTATCGCTGTCTAATCGATATCGAGATCTTCTCTTTTCTCTTCCCCCTCTTCGACTCCTTTGATCTCTAACACTGCTCCGCAGCTCATATCTTATCGCTCAATAATACATTTCCCTGAAAAACACCGCTATTTTTAAAATGTATGCAAAAGATATTACTTCTCTAGATCATAAAACAATTGTAGATTTAATCGATTTATTTTTAAGTAAACAACAAATTATGTGATTTAAGCTACCCGTAGCGGTTAAAGATGTGTATGAATTGATATATTAATGCAAAGCAGGTTAAATATAATGACTGTCTAAAGTGGAACTGACCAGTGGTATGCATTACCTTTAAACTATTATGACTGTTAAAGACATTATTATGTGTCCTGATATATTCATCAATATTAAAGTATGAGCAGGTTGTGATAATTTTTTATCACAAATGATAGATATATTGAAAATAATTGAAAGATTTTACATAGAGGCACTAGAAGTTGATATAACAAATGAAACGAAACAAATTACTTGTTCTTTTTATCGAAGTGATTGGCGTTATTTTGCGTACTGCGTTGTTTCCTGTATTTCTCTGATTCCGCAGCGTAGATTTCTTCATCAGACTTGGGCCGTCCTGCCTTCATCGCTTCCCTTGTAGCTTCGACTGCTCTTAAATTAGAATATCATAGCAAAATATAGTGATCTAAATCTAAATTAGAAAAAAGAGCGATTTAAAATTAGATAAAACAACTAGTAAGTCAGAACCAATTAAACTATGTATGCAAGATTAAATTTAAATAAATGCAGTAATCTAACCTCTGGAAAGCGTCTCCCGCTCCGCCCATAAATATCGCACAGAACATGTTTTCCAGCGGCGCCAAAGCGTCATTCACCCCGAACAGAATAGACGACAATTTGAAGTAGATGAAAAATCCGCAGACGCAGAAATACACCAGATCGTGCGGCGCCTACAGTAATTCAATAAACATCAATAAAGGTAGAAAGTGCGAGTGCTCAAATTTGAATATGCAGAAATTGTAATTCTTCCGTAAACGAATTTTTCGAAACGAATCCCTGCAAAAGCCTAAAAACTTGGTAGAATTTCAAAGCGGGTTTTGTAGGAAATTTCGAATTCTACAAAAGTTCCCGTCAGACCGGCTCTGGAAAACCAACGAAAATACTTGTTTTTGGGTGGGGTTCAAATATAGTCAAAATAGTATAAAACCCGAGCCCTTGAGGTGGCAATTTTAGACATTCAATATAGAATAAAGCCACCAAGATGTAATCATATTCTGAAAGTTTCAATTTCTATTAACGAATAATCAAAGACATTTGGAACGGACAATTATCGATTTAATTAGGGGGTTTAGACTGGTCCAAATTGAATTTTCTTTTTGATTAAAGTATTTTTGAAGGGTTCCACAATATTTTTGCAAGCTTAACATCCCACAAACATCAAACTTGAGAACCCACTTGCGTTCACTAAATAAAGGATCAAATTTCTTACCGTAACATAGAGCGAGTGCCGTTCCAGAACGAATATTAGTGAAGCGATGACAGAAGCCTTCGTGGTGAAAGAGGGACGCATCAGTTCGTGGTTATCCAGAGTCCAAGATCCGCGGACTAACTGAAAATCGAAGGATAAAGGATATATGAAATCTTTAGTATACGAAAGTCGGATATATATATATACAAAATCCCACCTGCTCTACAATTTTGACAATCCCACCGCCAGCGCCCCTCGCCACGCCTACCAAAATTTGCACCAAGTACGAATTCGGGTAGAGTTTCACCGTGTACTGGATGCCTTGGGAGATCTGGAAATTAGAATATATAAAAAGAATAATTTAATTTTAAAAATGACCTTAGCAGTTCGCTGCACTTCCTTGGCCATGGATAGAATAACGACGATGGGGAAGAGCTTGAGAAGCTTATAGACGACGTCGAAAGGGCTGTAGAACACGAAGTACCACACGATTGTGGCCTGAACTTATCATGCATTACAAAAATATATATATATATACATGGTAATTTAAATTTATAAGAAATATTAGCATACACATCTATGGAAAAATAAATGGCATGAATATTTTAGACATTTCAATTTTAACGAACTAACTCACCAAAATAATATCATCGTGTCGTTTGAATGGCGCTATAATCGGCTCGCCAAGCAGGAAACCGGCCAGAAAGCTGCCCGCAAATGACATTATCATCGAGGAGAGCCAGCACGAGAACGGGTGTCGTCGCGAGAAGGCCGTTCCGGTCGGACCAAGGTCGTTCCGCACGCCCGCGCACGTCTGCAAATCACCCTATATTTATAATAAAAAATTCAACAAACGAAGTTCGAGTATTTGCGAAGGTTCTCATGAAAATTTGAGCGAACTTTTGCTAAGTAATCCGTATATGGAAAGTTCAAAAAATATAAATTTTTGAGTTTTGACTCAAGCTTGAGGTTGAAATTAGCATTAAATTTTAAATTTAACCATTTTCATACCAGTGCATAATGTGCTGCGTCGAAGTATGGGTAGAGGTTGAGTCGTTGTAGAGTGCCACCGAGGACGATCAAGTGATCCGGTTCGAGGGACCATTCCGACGGCCAACTCAAATAGACCATGACCTGAAAACTTCGAATTTTAATAAAGTGCACTATTTAAAAAAAAATGAAGTGCGGATTAAAATTTTAAAATCAAGTATCTTAAACTAAAATATTCACTATTTTAGTTTAAACTATAAATAGCGCTAAATTTAAGTTGTAAAATAAACGATTTAAGTTTAAAAAAGACAACGTTTGAAATTTTAATGTCTATTATCTAAATTGAAATTTTAAAAAGTATTGTCTCGAAAAATGGCCGCATATGAGAAGATCAATACACATTATTCTGCAAAAGTTGTGGGAAATTATATGCGCACGAGAGAATGCAATAAAAGATGAGGGTAGAGAGAAAACGAGTGAAAGTAGGGGGCTAAAGGAGGTAGGAGAGCAACATTTGAAACAAAGACATTGAAGAGAATCGATGATGCTAAACTTGTGCTAGATGAAACTCGAAGGCAGGATGGGATGAAGCTATAAAACCGATTGTGAATGATGTGGGAAGAATCAAGAGTGGGGAAACAGATGACTCTATGTTTTGAGACGTAGCTTGTCGGAGGTCGAAACTTGAAACCTCGTCTTGAGTTCTCATTTAAGAGTTTCATATTGAAGTAGTGATAACCAGGGTTGCAAATTTAGACCCGAATAAGACCCTCGGGTATTTCTCTATGTCTTCTATACTATTTCGTTGTTTTCTGCCTCTCTCTTATATAATGTCGGGTTTAAATGCCCGATCAGGCCTCAAATTCGCGACTCTGGTGCTAGCATATGATGTTGTATATTGAAATTACTACTTCTGGGGGAGTAATTGATATCCTAGAAATTGTTGTAATTACCTTAACATCGTTCTATATGATATCAGAAGCGACGAAGCCAAGACAATAAATTGGCTTTTATGTTTATTCGACGAAAGCGACGAAGCCAGAACAAGACGACCATCTTGAAGTCGCTAATGATAATGACGTTGTAGTTGAACTCGAAAGTATCATCGAGTTTCGAATGCATTCTAATTTTTACACTTCTCACGTAACGCGCCATGTTTGTGTTGTTGTTCTGCATTAGTCATCACCCTACATTTAAGCAGGTGGTTGTTGTAACTTCGCTTCGAGATATGAATTGACATAAGCGCTGTAGGGGTCTGACTGTTCAGTCATTTGGGCGATTATCATCTAGTATATCTCGACCGGTTTTCCATCTTTCTCTCTTGCCTCTAATATATCCTTTATCTCTAGATAGCAAAGTCTGAATTTATCAATTTATCATTGCGGGAGGATATCTTCCAATTCATTCGTCGATAGTGAAAAGCGATGATACCATCATCGACTTTTATCGCTTTGTTAATTTCATTATCTTCTGTCATATCAGTAAAGGCTCAGGTAAGATCTTATCAAATTTTAAGTTCATGAACATCAGTCTTAGCTCCGACCTAATCATGTTTCAATCAATGAGGCTCGAAAACACATCGAAGTGGATTCTTCCTGGCTGGATAAAAAGCAGCGGGAAGTTCAGAGGGTAAATTTGATGTCATTCGAAAAAGTTTTTGGAATAAAAAACTAGCATACACTTTTTATCGAAGTATTTATGATCTGAAGCTGCAAAAATTGTATGAAATTAAGGAATTCTTTATTCTTGAGAAGTCCAATAGCTTAGATAGGCCAAATGAATTTTCGGGATCGATATACTACTTAGTATTACCTGTTGGCGAAAAACGATGAAATACGAGGTCGATAATTCGATATCATAGCTTCAGAATCCGGTTGTATATGTTGTGAATATGGTCTAGTTTTCGAGATAACGCGATTCCGATATCGAAATTTCTAGCACATAATTCGAACGCTAGTTTTGTCAGTCTGTCTAGTATTTTTAAACTTACTGGATAATTCAATAGAAAGTTCGCTTTAAATTAAAAGAGGTTTCATATATCCAGGTATCGTTAGACGCCTCGAACAAGGAGAAAGTAATCTTGGATTTGCTTAACACGAGGAATCGACTGAGCGCTTCCGCGTCCGGAAATATCGCTGCGGCGGAAACTTCCGACGGAAAACGGGCCCAGGTCCAGAAAATCGGCGATCGAGGCGGCATTGCTACTGTGGATGGACACAAGTACGGGAAAATTTTTGATTTTTAATTCTTTGATTTTTAGAGGTCAACTTCGACTTAAAGAAGAAGAAGGAGCAAAGCATGCGTTTTTGAAAGCCGACGGAAAATACGAACTCAACACTGTAGCGAAGGGAGACCTGAAGAGTGCCAAGGTCCGGAAAATCCGCGTTTTCTAGACTTATTGATTCTTTAGACAAGTGAATTTGAAGCGACGAATGATAGATTCGACTTTGGTTTGAAGCCGAATTCTCATAACAACAATTCTGGAGACGGTACTGTATCTTTTAACGATAAAGTGAGTTGATCTTCATGAAAATTTCTCAGAAAAATATTAGGAAACCGGAAAAAACGGAAAATACGCCTATACGATAGCTCAAACTGGGCGGAAAACTGACGCAACCCTTTCTGCTCATAGTATTGGCGGGACTGAATTTGAACAGGCCTTATTCGGCAGACGAAGTGATAAATATCACTGCACAGGTAAGTAAAAATAAAATTTAAAAATCCCGGGAAATTTGACTCTTTCAGCTGAAACTCCCGGAGTCTCCCAGTGCTATGATGCACAGGGAAAATCTGTTGGAAAGGTGAACAAATAAAGAAAAATCATGAAGATAGAATTTTTAAAGGTCGCAGCCGACAAAAATGGAAACACCGTGATTTACAACGATAGGGATGTCCCGATCGCTACGGGTCAAGTCAAACAACTCGGGCCGAGAAGTTTTGAAGCTATCATTTCGAAGAATCTATTCATCGCTCGATTGAAAGACGCTCGGACCGCTCCGTGTTGCGTTGAATTAACCGGACATGAATGCATCCAAGCCATCAAATTGTCTAATCCACAGGTAAGCTGGTCTTCATCAAGGTATTATCATCAATGAAATTCGTGTATTTAGAACTCTAGTCATTAAGTATTTTAATAGATGTAGCCTTACTATTTTTATATTAGTAATCAAGAACTAAACCTGAATTTAAGTTCTCCCATCCTTCACAAAGAGACGGAGACGACACGGTTCATCTGACCTGGCCTGACTGTTTTGATATGTCGGTCGATGTTACTTTACCTCCAGGCAACATTAAATCTCTCCAATTTGGTTCTTACTAAAATGATGGTTTTAGGAGTGCACATCGACAAATTAGCCATGAAATTGGACGTGTCGATTCAACCCATCGGAAAGTTGAGGTGCATGGATGTCGCTACATGCGGAAGGGAGTGCTTCTATTGTGATTGGTGCAAATCTTCGAGGTATTCCACCATTTTTCAAGGCTCACAACTCTTTGGTTAATTTCAGAAAATTGAAACTCCTGGAAAATACCGACGGTAATTTATGCCGGGCCACTGCAGAGAGAACTTATCGTTTGACGACTAAGTTGTGTCCGCCCCCTGAAGATCCGAATTTCACTATGTGCTCAGCATTTTCCAAGTAAAATACAAAATTATCGAAAAAAAAAAATAGTAAATTCGTAAATTTAGATCCGTCTGGCAGAAGGACTATTGGCAGAAACAGGGAGCCGTCGACGTATGGATGAAATTCTACGAGAGAGGTCAAACCCGGCCTGAGGTGGGATTTAAGAGGGAATAACTAATACAGACTTTACCTCTTAATATCTCCTTTTTTATCCCAAAAATTCAAATTTAGCTCGAAAAGGAGTTCTTCGCTCAGATAGACAACCCCTTGTTAGGAAAGGCTTTTAAATTAGCGATTATTGGAGAGTGGTTGGCTGCTAATAGTTTAGACGTATTTTTTTAGTTTTTATATTTTTCAAAGGATAAATTTTAGCAAGGATCCTACACTCCTACGAACTCGGAACTTCTTGAATTCTGGGTTTCCAGGAGGGACCCGGACAGACTTTTGGCTTGCCAGGTGACTGTAACAAAAATTTGATATTTTAAAATTTGCTGTTTAAATGATAATGAAACTAATTTTAGCACGGAGTCGTAGACTATGAAATTGAAGGTGCTAAAGTCAAGACGAATTTGCTATTTGAAGCTGCTACTACGGCTAATTCGGTGAAGATCAGCCTTTATTCTTATAGTTTAGACTTAAATTTTAGATCCCGAATATCCTGAAGGACAAAAAGTGTAGTGCATTTGAAAGGCTGCAGGTACACATTAATTGACGATTTAATACTTTGATTAAACCAAGCATTGGGATTAATATGTCAAGCTATGTTAATTTTTTAGCATACAAGGGAATTTTCAGAAATGTCCTCCTCCAATTTTGCTGATTCCTTAACCATAGGTGTATTTCAGTGTGTAGATGACTGATCCGAAGTCAAAAGTGCTGACGTTGAGTCCTAGGTTTAGGATTTGGTTTTTAATGACCATTCAATGCACAACCTCCCATTTTAGCAGAAAAGGGGAATGAAGCGTCTGCCAAATAGTGTATTCAAATTTGGGCACTTCTTTTACTCTCTTTGGCTTCGGATTCGTCATCCACGTACTGAAATATCCCTACAGCGAAAAGATCAGCCAGATCGGAGGCGGATACTCCAGAAACTTCCCTCGTAGATATTCAAACTATAATTTCAGGAAAATCGATTCCAACAAGAAGCTGCGGAGTACAAACAAAGGACTGGTGGCGGAAATTTCCTAAGTGGAATTGGGGGATTTTTGAACACTGTTAGAGGATAATTTTTAAACGAGTAACTTATTAACATAAATATTCGTCCAAAACTATCATTTTTCTATTGAAAACGGGTAGAATTCAGTTGATACGTTGAATTTTATTGCCATATATCATAATTATGCGAATTCGTAATTTTTATAAACAACTTGTTTACAGTCACAGTAAAATTAAATTACATTCAGATAGAATTTCGAATAGAATGTTGAAAATAATCGGTGTTTGTGTGTACCCAATGTGAAGAAGTTTCGCGAGGATTACGGTAGAATTATTGTTTCTAATCAATAAATAATTCTACCTAGAAGAATACTTGTATCATTCGGACCAATTTTTAATGAATACATTTCTAAATTGTGATTTTTGTTAAGAAAATGCACAGCTCTTGAAAATCGGACTAAAATGGAAAGAGAATTCAAACAAATCACATAATTTTTGTGGAGCAAGGGTAATTTGTGAAAATCGACGAATTTCTTATCAAAATTCTGTGGAGAGTCTCGGTTTAAATAAGTCCGCATTTTGTAGATCTTTGAATTTAAATAAAATGCGACACTATCTGTCTCTAGTTGAAATGCGTTTTGCCATATTTGGTGTTGCGAATACTCGAAAGAACTTGGATTTTTGGTCACGTAATAGTTTAAAATAAAACTACAGAATCGCTATGTGTTAAATAATAATAACCGGATGAGGATAATACAATTATGCTTGATGAATGATGATGTAATTCTTACGTGACGTGTGAAGAATGACATGAATTATTGCGTTGGCCAGCAATATCGTTCTCACTTTTAATAATGAAAATATAACCTAATTGATGGCAAATATGTCGTAAACTGATGGTTTGTTCATGACTATGTTTGATAACAACACTCATGAGATTTTTGATGAAACGAAATTGGAGTCCTATGATTTTCTAAGGGAAAATACGACTTTAGATACTCGAAAGTAGAAACGAAGTTGTTGATCAACACGCAATAATAAAATCCAACGTCGTTAGGCTAAAGTATGGTGTGTGCTATCCCCAACGCAGAAATGACGTAGGGAAGGATGTTGGCAAATAGGCAGATAAGTTAGAGATACGAGCCGAAAGGGTGGTGGGCGTGGACTCAGAAGACATCACGTCGTCACCATTCGACTCTAACCGAGACGCTCCCGCGCACCGTCAACTGTTGCGCTTTTCTTCCTGAAAATACGAGCGTTATTTTAGTTAAAGATATAGTTTTTTTTTTTTTTAAATAACTATCGATTTTTAAGGGAAATTTTACCTGCTCCCCGATTTCGAGAATTTCAGGATGCTTCTCGATGACCCGCATCAAAATACCATTAATATACACGCGAAGTTTCTGGTTGCACACTTCCTGCTCACGCAGTGCGTCCAGGAGCTGAAAAATTATAATAATCTAAAAAGAGTACTAATCCGGAGAAAATAAATAATCAAAAATATCTCAGCAACCCCAAAAAATCTGCAACAACCCCAAAAGTCAATATTTTCTAATTAATACCTGTTGAGAATCGCCACCGGCTAATTCGTCAGCTAAAGACGGAGCGTTTGCAATCAAATTCCGGCCCATTCCGATGTCAGAAGCCAAAAGTTGAGCCTAAATTGGCATAATCTAAAAACTCAGGTACTAAAATGTACCTGAAGTTCTTCCTTCTCAGAATTCAACTGTCTAATTTGCAATTTAGCCCTCTCCAGCTCCTCTTCTAAACCCATCATCTAAAATTCAAGATATATAAGACTCGGATTTATTTTTGATGAATACTTGTTCTGCGATGGAGCCTTGTCGAGGGTTTATCCTCTTCCTTAGCTCTTCGGTTTCAGCTGTAAGAACCTCGACCATTTCAGAAGACGAGTCGATGTCCTATAAATGTGAGGCTTAACTCTTCTAAACGTTATCAGAATTGACTTGAAAGTTAACACAAATGAGTTTAAACTTCAGGATTATCGCAAAATTTAGCAAAACTATGAGCACTAACTCATTTAATAGCCTCAAAATAAAATCCAAGCTTTAGGTTCAAAGTTTAAAATTACGTCTGATCTTCACACCTGTTTAGCCTCCTCTTTGAATCGTTTAAATTGATTGTTCAATTTCACCAATTCCTCATCCAGACTCTCGACGAGGAATTGCGACTGCGCCAAGTCGCCCTTGACATTGTCCAGCTCGGACTTGGCTTTTTCAGCTTCTTGGTGGGCTTTTTCGGCTTCCTTCTTTGCCGATTGCAGGTCTTTTTCAAGCATCTAAAAATATTACATGATCATATTTTTATTTTTAAAACACGTTATTTTTTAATTACAAAGTCTTTTTAATCATACGATTTTTACCTGATACTTCAGCGCATGACTTTCTGCCTCTAGCTGCTTCTCCCGTTCTACCCTCGCCAACAAATCCTTAGATCGACTTTTATCCTCTTGCATTTGCTCTTTATACCTAAAATCTCAGTATTTTATATCCCAGCCGTTTTCGAATACAATATACCTCTGCTCGCTAGTTTGTAGCTGCTCTTCTAATACGTGTATCCTCTCCATTAGAACTGCGTTTTCCGTTTTCAGCCTGCTTCGTTCTTCTTGCAACGCCATATTTCTTTCTTCGAATTCGTTGAGTCGCTTCGTGAATGACGTCATCTAAAATATCGATTTTTTCGTTCAAATATCGATTTTCCATACTTGGCTATTAAAATCCTGAACATTGTCGGAGTCTGAGAAGGAGATGAGTTCTGGATCGGAGCCCAGGGAGTCGCGGCGAGAGCGGGTTCCGTAAAGTCGGCTGGCTACCGACGCTGATGAGGCTGAGCTACCCTGGAGGCGCATGGGCGACTCCTGAATTTTTTTTTTTTAATTAGCATAAAACATTTCATTTTTAAAATAGATATGCAAAGAATAGCATAAAAACTCTCTTATACAGTAGTTCATCAGAAAATTAGTATAAATGATGATAGTCTTGATCTTAAAACTCAAATATTTGACTATCTCCTCATCAAATAGATGCGTAGGGGCTATTAGATCAGTGAAGGTGAGCTTATTCCATTCAACTTCAACGAACTTTATACTTATAGATCGAAAGATATACATGTGTGGAGCAAAAGAGTCACATCCATAAATGGTTATGACTTTGTCTGACTTCTCTAAGATCTCTTATTTTAAATGCTATTTCGCCCTCAAAATTTTAGTTCCAACTGAATAAATTCAACACTCGAGTGTCAACAATGGAGGAGAAGAGGGGGTGCGCTCAGGAAAGAAAAAAGCCGAGTTTGGGAGAATTCCATACAAGGACACGAGTAACTGTTATAATAACTTGGGAGTATTTTGTTTCCCAAGTTTGGGAATAAAAGGAATAGTCGGGAAGAAAAGTAATTGTAATAACAAGTTGGAACAACTTTGTTCCCAGCATAGATCATTTACTCCAAAAAAGAACTTGGGAATAAAATAACCTGCGATAAAATTCTAGGCATCATAACCTTATACACAGACAATCGTAATTATATGAAGTTTCAAGAAGAAGCCCAAGAAAAAATCGATTTTCTTAGGAAACGATTATGACTTCTTCCAACTGTGTCAAGTCTATACATAAAAATCATTCCCCAAACTGCAATGAAAGGACAGGAAAATTGATCTCCGCTGGAGTGAAATTTCGCAATAGCAATAGCGTATTTCGCAAAACCGTTTTGGCTACAGTAGAAAATTGGGGAAATAACCGACTTACATAATGAAACATTAAATGTCGTCCAAAGCACGGAAATTAGCTTTGGTTGAATGTTCTAGAAAATGTTTAAGAGTTCTCGAATACAATTAAATATATCAGGTGTACCAGAAAGTTAGATTAAATATATGGGTTTTTTTTTCTAGAACTTTGATAAATAGCAGGTGTTATTATTCTAGAAGTTTTAGAAGAGTATGATGAAATATACCGAGCGGACTTATTTGTAGTTGCTATGGGCAATGTAGGTGTGCTGGCGAGAGGGTATGGGATATTTAGAGGAAGCGAGACATAGAAAGGGGAATTTTCGAAAGGAGGAGCTACCTGCGTCTAAGTATCGATTCATTATATGAGACCGGACTCCAAAAAAGGCGTTATTACGCAAAGTGTGACTTATCATGACGTAATAATAACTGGTAAGGATATGATAAATCTTATCAAATGACTATATTAAAAATAGATCTTCTAAATTCATAGCTAAACAGATTTGTTTCAGATGTATATGATATTACCTCATATAGCTTCATTTCACTAGGAAGAATTCTCACAAATCGGATAAGCAAAGAATAAAGGAGATGCTTAAGGATGGGAACGGTTTAGAATGCTTAGCTTCTCGCAGAAAGGAGAAAGGAAAACAATGCGCAAAATGTCCAACAATAGAAGCACGAAAACGAAGAGTCTTCCTGTCAAAAAATAAAAGGTCTCTAGAAAAATAAAACATCCCTAAGGAAAGTAAAAGAAGCTTGGAAGAACAAACTGGTTATAAGAAGGGTGAAGTGGTCCGAAACGATCTGATAATTCAACTATATATTCTGGAATGAAGGTGATAGGCAATTCTCCTAGAACACACGAATACTGTTGTTCCAGAACATATTTTTGTGGGAGTTAAGCACATCATGACTCGTTCAGCCTAATGATATTTACAGAGAGCGTTAAATGTCAGAAATGCAAGAGTTGATTTTTTTCGACTGAACAGTAAAACAGTAATTCTTCTCTAGTAGTTCCACTCAACAGAGTTCTCTACAAGACCAGACAAAATCAATTTTGCTCTCAAAAAGAGAAAGAAAAAAGATGAATCACTCTGATTCAACATGAAATTACTCATCTCTATGATAGAAGAAAAAAAAACAAATAATTTAGAAAATCGATATGTGATTTTGCAGAACTCGTCACTTTAGCGCAAAAATGAACCAAGTATTGACATTTCGAATGATTTCATCATCGCGTTTTCCAAAATCGGGGTCGCATTATTTTCCTTCTACAGTCGAAACGCGCGCATGACTGCTCAATTATAACTTCAAGGAAAGTCAATATTTTCCTAAATTTATACGACAAAAATAAAGATACCCATTACGGAAAATACATAAAATGCAAATTAATCAGACGCGCATTTTCTATAGGAAGTGTCTCTAAAGTGGAACACTCGAACGCTAAAGTCAAATTTTGGAGTCAACTACTAAAACTGAAAAGGAGGAAAATGGGTAATGGGTAAAGCAAAGACAAGAAAGGCAGAGGCATAATGACACTATATGGACAATATATGGCCTCGAAACAAAGGCAATCGGCATCCATATACTGGATTCTGGTTGCTTGAAATTGCAGGTGGGTGTAAATTGATACAAGAGTCTTTAATAGTACAGACGTAAAGATGAATTAGGGGTGTCTATTTTACTTACCATGTAATTTTTACATTCGTCGCTAGTGTATTCTTCCATTAGAAATGTGAATGAAAATGATTGGTTAGAGCTTTAAAATGAGGGAAGGGACGCAGAGAGGATGGAGAAGAGTGACTGTCAATAGCTAGCGAGAAACATACACAGATTGAGCTATCGTTATCTAACCGGTCTTTTACGCTATTCTCTATCTTTTCCAGTCTCTCTATTTGCTGTTCTATCTCGTCTAAACAATTCTCATGGAATTTTATATACAGCCCTGTCAATTAAACAAAACATTACATCAAAAATCAATTTAACCACAAATTTCAGCCAATTTTTGAACGGTTTCGGTAAATAACAGGAGTAATTTGATTTGATTAGAGCATTTTTCCAGAAGACTTACATTTATCGCGTTTTCGGATGATGGCATAGAAAATAAGAGGTGAACCAAGAAGTATCAATCGATAATTTACAGAATTCTCTTCTAACTAAACGGCGCCATAAATGGTCTTGACGAATTCAATGTATTTTCTCGCAAAACGCGCTGCGCAAGCTACGTAAAGTGTCCACTTTTCTATTGGACGAATTGAATCGAATCGAATTCGAGAAATACAGACGAAATGTTGTGACTAATTGAAGAAACTACCTTCTTACATAAAAACGATCTATCTTCCGCCAAAGAAAATGACAATTCTTGCATTTTTTCAGATTTATAAATAAGTTTTAGCGGCTTCTTCAAGGATTGTCGGCCATTTGAATTGGTGTTTTAATCAAATCTTGAGTCATGATTCAAAGCACGTCAAATTTCTCATTTTTCTATAGAAAAAATCGTGGATTGCGCGATCCTCGACGTTTCGGGGAAAAGAAAACAAAAACTACAAAAGGCGCGCCGCGCAAAATGCCTGGGCGGGCACTGTTTGCCCTGGAAAATATCTATGGCAGATGAGAGACTTTTTAAATAAAAATGAACGAATGGACGACAACACTTGGGAAGTGTGAGAACTGGAATAATCTTTCGAATCTCTTGAAAAAATATCTTCTAAAAATCAATCTGTTGAACAGTACGGCATCATGATACGAGATATAAATCAAATGAGTAGGATATTATATCTTTTCTCATTCTAAGGTGCAATTCAATAAGTTTTATAATTCGAAAATTAAAATACTCTAGCTTCAATGACATTTTAACTCTAAACAGATATAGTATGATTAAAACATAAATACAAATTATTAATTTCAAGAAAACTTATAGGATGGGAAAATATTTGTCTTGCGGTTTATAAATTGATTGAAATAATAATGCTTACATCAGATTCGTAAACGTCGGCCATTTTTGATGGTAAATGGGTCGGATTTCAACTCCACGCGAAGCTAATTTCAACCATACAGAAGTCAATCACGAGGTTTTGTACACAGCCACCCTAAATCACGACACTTTTAGCTCGAAGCGAAAAGCCATAAATATTGGATGGTTCACGTACTGAAAGGGGCACGAAAATGGAAATTAGAAATCACGAACCAAATATGGACATGAAAAGAAGATGAATAGAATTATAAATATCTCTCTCGAAAGATAGAATTTTAATGAAAACTAATAAGGTACGAAGAAAAAGTCGATTTAAACCTGACTCTTTTCATTTTAAGCTGATGATAAGCTTGGCAAGAATGTGTTTTGCATGAGAAGAATTTTGATAAGACATTTTATTTCCGAGGGAAAATAGAATAGATCAAGTGAAAAAGCTTAGCAAAATTGAATAAACTTTAGCATTTTTGAGCTATGAAAGTTAAGCACCGAAAGTTTTGCTTAGTGCTTTTATTAATGGGACTGGAATGAATAATGAATCTGAAAATGTCAAGAACATATGAAAAATGGGCAGAGATTGAATCTAAAGAGGACAGGTTGCACGGTGGAAAATAAAGAAATCCTTAGAGGAAAAAAACCGCCGAATAGGCTGGGTTTTCAAGGACGCAAAATGCAGAAAACGCAAATTAGTCGGAGGTGAAAGGAGGAAAATTGAGGATAGAGGCTGGAATTTAAATGGAGATGCGAAAAATGGGGCGAGAGTTGAATAATTAACCGTTTTCAAAAACGAAAAAAGCTTATCTTCACTAATATTTTGAGGTTTTCGGTAGTTTTGAATGAAAATAAAGCTGATTTCCATCAATTTTTCTGAATCATTTTGAACACTTTCAAATAGGAGAAGCTGAGCTTCATTGAAAATCTGCCATATTAAAACTAGTAAAGTCAATACATTTGTATAGTAAAGCGCTTTTTTTTTTCGAAACCAGTCTCAAGTATCCAAAATTCAAGAGTTGGTGGGGGAAAGTCGCGCTACAAAGCCGGGGCTAAAAAGCGATAAAGCTCGGATTTCAAAAAGAGGGTCAAGATACGAAAATAGGCGAACTTTAAAGATCCTAAAATTATCAATTATCTCGAAGAGAGGACGATTTAGTCATCAAGTGGGGGAAGCAGAAAACATGTGTGAGCCATGGTGCGGGTAAAAAGCGGGGGAAATAGAAATCAGAAAAATGAGTAGCCGAGAAAAATCACATGTGAAAAGACGAGAAGAAGAAGAACAAGAAAGCTTGCAGAGGTCGGCACGGCAAAAATGAACAAATGTTGTAATGCGGCAAGAAACATCGGAATTAGATGCTATCTTGTCAAAGCCCATCAAAAATCGGAAAGCAACGAAAAAGGTGGTCATTTCGTCTAGAAAATGAGTAGATTTATGAAATTTGATATCTCAGAAATTCACTAAATCTGTCAAATTCTGATTGATAGCGATTTGCGTACATGACAAATGATCTCGCCGAAATAATATCTCGCTTCAAATTTCGCCGGACTAAAATTTAGATACGAGAACAATTACTCGACTAAATAAGGGGCGAGGATTTTAAATTAAATGGGGTCTTGACAACAAAGAAATAAGAAAAAGGCCCGGGTAAAGCTGGACTTCGCTTGGAATTTTGAGCTGATACTCTAAATCGAGGCCTTGGGGATAGCCGCATAAAGATTTATGAGTCAAGACAAAATCCGGGTTGGAGGCTAGAGACAATGAACAACGAGGAGAGCGCGGATGATAGTGTGCGTGAGAGTGAGCCCGGAATGAATGAATGAAAGGGAATGAAGAAAGGAAGGAACTGAATGAGAAATGAGTAAGCATAACACTCCAGACTAGCGCTAAATGTTGCCAAGTATCAAACTAGAAAAGTTGGAAAAACTTGAAAAATACGTTAATTTTGTCAAAAAGTAGTAAATTTTATCAAGTTTTTCTATCGAAAAACCTATAAAGTGTATTAATTTAATTTAAAAAAAAGATGATACTACCATACTTTTTACGTATAAAACAAGTGAAATACGTCATTAAACCAAAAAAAGTCGCGAATTTTCTAGACTCTTAAGGATTTAAGAGGATAAATGAAATCCCTTGGATCATCTCGAGATTTATAACGGCTTTTTACACCCTTTTCACACATACACGTGTTCTATCATAAAACGTGGTCTATTATAACTGAAAGAGTGAAAGCTAAATAAAAAAAATGTGAAGAGAATAGGTAAAATGAGAGCAAACAGAACAGATGAATGAAATAAGGGAAAGTGCACGACGACCGAAACTGGACAATGAAAGAAAGAAAACTACGCCATTTACTCCTACATTCCGTTTTCTATAAAATCTCACAATTAAAATTCAAAGGCAATTTATACTTTTAGAACAATGATAAGTGTAAAGTTTTCATCACTATACGATGGTCCATATTATTAGAATTTGTTACTATTTTACTTGCTCTAATGAAAAGCTATTGGCTGCAACGCAAAATTTTCCAATTTACGACCTATAAATATAAATCGATAAAGGACTGATTATCAATCAGCAGAAGAAGGAAGAATTCAACCGACAGAAAACAGGCTGAAGTATCAATCGATAGTTTTGGTGGGTGAAGTGAAAATCCACGATAAAATCTAGGATTTCAGGGATTTAAATTGGGATTTTGAAAATCCGAAAAACCGGCTGGTCTATTGAAAAGGAAGAAAAGAGGGCGGGGCCTGATGAATAGAAGAATTGATTGAAAAGGCGAAACAAATCGATGACGCAAACAATGATGATGAAAGAGGGGAAAAGCTTGTGAATGAATGAAGAGAGAGGATACAGACTGTTTGTGGAGAGTGCAGAGAAAAAATCCTAAGAAAAATAGTATAGGAAAAATATAAATCGGAGAAGCAAAGAAAGCAAAATAGTATATGGACATCAGAGATAGCAGACGATCAGAAATTATGAGTCCTACAAAACTGAATGTTGACTTTTAGTATAAGTTGACCGTCACGAAACAGCGATATATCACAAAAATCTCAAATTAAAAGAATCGTCCAAAATAAGGCTAAAGGGGGATATACCAAATCTCTTTGTTTCCCTATGCTCTCCTACATCCGAATACTATCTCGTTTGTCCTCAAACAATAGTGGTCAGGTGAGTAGAGGACGTTCATGAGGTCAACCGCAGCGAGCCTTTATTTATTCATGTCTCCATTAAAGAGAAAAAATGTGGAAAATGCACCCTATTAAAAATCAAAATGTACCCCTCGAAATATGAACATTTTTAAAATTACCCTTCTCTAAATGACAGTAAAAGAAACGTATTCGAGTATTTACAAAAGATATGGGACAGTCTAACTAATCTGTGGTGGGGGTAACTACGAGTGCCACTGCAGCTTTGCCGCAGAACCGGATCTGGAAGGGATATTTCATATATCCCTCCTGATATACACAGTGTCTATATTGTCTCTCTAGACAAGTATGAGATACAATGGGGATGTATTGATTGGGAAAAAGACAATGGAGAAAAAGTTATCTTCTCAGGAATGTGACAAGTGACAAATTGACAACTCTCGGGGGTACGATTGACACAAGCGTCACCAAAAATGGAAAATCCCGGAATTTATCGACTATTCATCTTAAATTAAGGAAAATTCGTGAAATTTAAAAAATAATCATAATAAAAATTGACCTGAGTTATATGTTTGGTAAAATTTGGAATTATGCAAGTACAATTTCAACGAATTCAGTCATCTCAGTTCTCTCGAGGTCAGCATAAGAAAACTGACTCGAACAGCCAGAAAATGCACTCTTTGCATGTGTATAATTGCTGAATGATTATCATCGAATCTCTGTTCTTTTGTATTTCATTCATATTGATTCATTTCAGAGATCGTCTGAATCTGAATGAATGAAATCTCCGGTAAATCTTTGTTTGTTTAATTGTCTGAAGGCCAAATCTTCGTGCAACATTTTGCATCTTCCATATTCTTTTAGTTTTTTTTCTTAAGTATCGCCAATCGATTAATAAAAAATTTAATATTTACTTTCTCTTGAAAATTGCATTTTCACACCTGGCCTTTTGTATTTTACAGTAATCTCTGCATAAAGTATGACATTCGTGTATTGGGTTGGTGCATAATTTCTTTCATCGATAAATTTTTTGAATTCTTTGATTACATAAAAGTGAATAAAACTAATTTCACTGTGTGTTAGAGAGTAGAACTAGAGCATCTAAATGAACCAAATATCTCCTACTTTTCTCCTTTCATGAATTGAGGGTTTAATTTTTCTTCGGATGATCGTATATCTTTCACTTCAAAAAAATAGCTAAAATTTCGAATTTGGGTTGGAAAAAACCAAAGAGGGATGCCAAATCAAGTAATGTTTATGATGTTACAGTATTGATGTTGTTTTGCGCAAATGACCATTGATACGCCTCATTTAATCCTTCCGAGTATTTGGCTACCTCAAAAATTGCTTCATAAATTTTGATTAGCTCATCTGCCTCAACAAACAACCAAGAAACAGCCAAGCCCAGGAAAAATGGCAGCCTGATTATCATAATGAAATGATTAATTAGGGCTTTACCTTTGGAAAGAGACAACTTTTCAAAGTATTCATCTCACAAATGAAAATAATTGAATCAGTCCAATAAAAAGCGAATTCTGTGTATACAGAGGACCAAAATTTGAATTTTCATTTCTTTCCATAAAAACATTTTCAGCCTCACCCCCCATTAACCCTTATTTTTGGCTTCTACATTTGCCAATCAGATTGCCACTATTACACCTTATCATTTTATCATTCACAGCCATTCTCGTTCAGACAATCGAAAGCCCTCAAAACAACGTCTGTTTCTGCATTTTACGCCTTCTGACAATGGGGATGTTTCTTGCTTCAAATAAATAGCGCCCCAGCACTCCTTGTTTGAGGCTGCCTTTCCTAATCGTATAATAGTGAATTTGAGACTTCGGGCATGAAAGATAGTTGTATAATTCATACAATTTCCATTATTTTCACCTATACAATTTCGCATAATTCACCCCATTTTTCTTTCCAAAAATATTTCTCAGGAACAACGCTGAATTATACAACAAATCTCATATAATTACTCGGGTCTAATATTGTTTTGATTCAGCCAAACTTGAATGATTTGCAAAATCCTTTTCGAAAACACTCAAATTATTAACTCAAGATCTAAATATAAAAATGTGAGAAGTCACAGTTTTCTCTGGCGGTTATCATGACTCTCGCTAATCTATGATCATTTTCCATCACATTGTCTTCACAGGACAAATTCAGTCTGATTTGATGACTTCATTTTTCAATTTCTGTGATTTTACCATTCTTCAGCCTAAATAACATTTTAGTTTGGCCACAACGACACTTTCCTTCAAACTATTGTATGCTTCTATTCAAATTAGACCGCTTTTCACCTTTCCCCTTAGGGCATTCTTGAACTTTAACAGTCTTTACATTGTCATTTTCTCTGTCGTCTCCATCATTACCGTTGCCTTTTGCTGTTGTCTGGCATCTTTTCCCACTTGCTATCCTTCCTGCTTGCAATTCGCAATCCAGTTTCTAAGGTCGTCGTCCTTCGGCAGTTTTTGTGTTTCTTTCCGCCTCTCGATTCGAGAATCTCTCGCCATTTCCCGCAATCACTCACAATGCCACACTGCCCCATGCAAATCATCGTCATATCAGTCACTTTGCGTTTGACAACCAAAGATGCGATCTCTTTTTCCGTGCAGAAATTTCATTTGCAGCTTTTCAATATCATTGAATATTATAACCTTTCCAAATCTACTTCAGAAACTTCAATTTCATCTAACGTCAAATCTAATTTAAAGTTTCTAGTTTTTTCGGGAGTAAAGTCTCAGTTTTCATTTATTAAACATTGTCACGAAGATCAAGAATTTCAGGAAAACTTTCGACTCACCAAAAATGGTACAATGCTGGCTGATGGACTCATACCCGTCGGGTGACCCACGCCTGCCACATCATGTTTTCCCACCGAAAATAATCACTCCAGACGAGCTAACGAAGAGAACCGGGACTTTGTATTGGAAGGTATAATAAAAAAAGTTGCTCTCCATAAAATATATTATTTTAGCTTGATACACTTGATCAGATCGCCCTGTCCAAGAGATTAACCATGATGAAACTCGAGAGAAAGTTCAAAAGAGAGGATATTTTCACGCTTGATGCTGAGACGACAGCGAATTTCAAGGATAAGGTAAAGCTGGATTTTAAAACTCTAGGGAAAAACTTGAGGGTATTTTTAAGATTGACGAATTATTCGAGGAAGCTTCGAGCTCTGACGATCAAGCAAGGCTGATCATCGACGGAAGTGCCTATTTTGACGTGGAGGATAATGTAATTTTGGAATCTTAATCATTTTATGGCAATAAAAGTAGTGAGAGAAAAATAGATAAAATAGCACTTTAGAGATTGCATGAAACTACTAGATTTAGTGCTAACTAGCTTCTTTTAAATATTAATGGCCAAGTTTTTCGAAGTTTCGAAATTTTAGGAAGGCAACTGGGTGCGAATCCTGTGCGAGCATGGGGATTTGATTTTGATCCCTTCAAACACCAGTTTCCGTTTCACCACCACGCCAAAGGTAGGCGAACTATCATTCTCAAAGATTTTTGATGATGCAATCTTAGAACTACGTCAAAATGCGCCGTTTCTTCAAGGACAACAGCCAAGAATAAGCCAAAATTTTAATCATTTTGTCCTTGTACAGTAAAAAATTGCTTATCTACGGTTTTCATAATCCACAAATTTAAATTTACGCTTGATTTAGAGAAATCTTAGTCTTTTTTTTAACTAAATTTAGTACTTGTTGATAGAGAGTGCAAACTCCGTCACTCTGCAAAAGCATGGAAGTGTACAAAAAGTGGTAGTATGGGACCCCAAAACAGGAAGAAAGTCATGTTCAAACTGCTAAGGCATAAAAGGGCCTAATCTAGATCGGCGATAAATCTAACGAAACGACCCTGCGCCAAAATCAGCTCAATTTTCGCATTCGCGATCCACCGCGGGGTTTATATTGGAAAAAACCTGTTTATTTCAAGGTACAATTTTGGATTTTTTTGTTTGGTAATTTTTCGACTTCGTAAAATTCTTAGTTACACTCATACATATATCTTTACACCAAAGTTTACCATGTGTTGGCGCAATTTGAGGAACTGTTTGCACTCTCTACCTATTGAATAGGATATCAGCTAAAAATGATATGTACGTATGACAGGTATCTATATTTTCCAAAATCAATTTTTTGATCACCAGTTTTCATTTTAAAAATTAGATTTCGGATAATATTGACGTATGCTGCCATTTTCGTTGTCAACGCTTTCATTTTTCTACTGTACAAATAAACTGTTCATTTTTGCGAGAGAAATTTGGCCCTTTACCTTATCGAATCGAATTGATAAATTGACAAAGTCACAACATGATTTTGTCAAACTGCCCAAAATGTCAGAAACGACGTAATTTTTACCAAACTACTGCAGAAATTCTGCCCATAAAAGACCAGTATCAAATCAAGTGAGGCATTAAACTACTCTTCTTACTTTTGAACAAAAAAATCTTTAGCCGATAATTCGTAAAAATTAGTTATACCAATATAAAGAAAGTGTCGAATTTTCACATAACTTGACAAGAATTTAGTTTGTTTTGACTCAATAATTTTACTTTTTGCTAATACATGTCAACAAAGTGAAGCCGCACCATTGATCTTCATAATTCTTTCATTTTCACCTTTTACTAATACCTGTCATTTTATTTTTCAGAAGAATATTCCTGTGGTTTGGAATTGCTAATGGTTTAGATTCTTGCAAACAACTTGTTTTTCATGGTAAATGATAAAACTGAAATTATCACAAGTGGCAGTCTAAATTAAAACCAATTCCTTTTCTGAAACTTTAGTGATTTATCTCAAGTTGACAAAGCGATCATAAATAGGTAAGTAAAGTAAACCACACACAACATTGATTTCTGAGAGCTATATCATTAATCGACCCGTTTTGAGCATAAATACTGATAAAACTGATAGAAAGTTATCCTGAGATTGTTAGGTTTTTGTTGGCAGTCTTGGCGGTTGCAGGTAGAGGTTTTCGAACGCCTGAAACTTCTCATCTTAACTTTTCGAAATTGCCGTTGCGACTGTTTTTCTATGTATTTTATATTTGAAAAATGACAGTTTCTATAGTTCGTTATTTCCATGGTTAAGGGGTATGAGATAAGGTAGGGAGGAATCTTTTCTCGTACTATTTCATAGGTAACGAAGTAACGAATTATTCAGGTTGCCCTTGGAATGTTTAAATTAATATTTGCTTTTTGTCTAAGATAGATATCTATAATTAAGATGAGAAAATACCTGTTCATCCTGATGTGTTTCTCCGTTTGGCTGATTGTCATGTCCATTGATTCTCTATAATTGAGTTCATAATTATTTTAAACTCCGAATTAGCCTTGGCCCAGGTTTCAAAACGTCAAAAATCCTAGCATTTTAATCCGGAATTATAGGCTAATCTAGGGGTTAAACTGCTTACGAATCGGGTACCACCTACCTGCACGGTTGCCGCCTCGTGTCGTCTCGAATGGCCATTTCCCCTCGTCGTGTCGTTCTTCGTTCCATTCAGTTTATTTGCGGCTTGCAGCTCGTCTTCCTGTGCCTCGTCCGTCACCAACACCGACAGATAGGCACGCGTCTCGTGACTCGGCTCCAGAACTGCACAAAATAATTTAATTGGATTAAAAAACTATTTTTCATCGAAATTCTTATACAATCTCTTTAATTTCAACAGTGAGTTCAACTTTTGTTATCTTCAATTATCTAATTATTTTTTCTAATTTGAGGATCAGAAAGAAAAACTTAATTATCGGTATTTTGTGCTAATACGTGAAAATAAAGAAATTACCATATGAATAGAAGGGGATCCTCTTTCTGACGAGACTGGTCAGGGTCTCCTCGGATTCCATGGAGATTTCGCCGTCTTTCGCCTTTTTAGAACTCGGGCCTTCGTCCTGAATTAAAAAATCTTTTTTTTTACCTAGAAAAAAGTTTACCGCGTCCATATCTTCCAAAAGATCGTGTTCATCGAAAGACATTGCCGAATTCGAGTTGCTCGCCTGTCGCACCGTCAAAGTGGTCGGACCGAGCTCTTTTCTTCGATCTCTATCGGCCAACTCAAATAAAATCATACAAATAAAACAACCAAGACTTAAAGTGTCAATTTTCCAAGGGATAATTTTAAAAGTAGCATCAAATAAAAAATGTTAAAACAATAGATCAGTTTAAAAATTCGCATAAGTCTATATATTCTTTAATGAAAGATCTAAAAGTTAGCATACAAACCTCGCTCATGGCGGCCTGTTTGACCTTCTGATCGTACTCGGGAAAGAGGCAATAGTGGGGATGGAGACGGAGCATGAACGAGACCAAAGTCGACTCGACGTCCCGCTTGCTGCTGGCCGCCAATTCACGAACTCGTTCGTAACTACCGTCCGGCTCGCACATTATCTGCAAAAAGAGTAAAATTATTTTAAAAAATCTTCTTTTTTATTTTAAAGTTTAACTTGGATAAAAATATAAGCGAACATTTTTGAAAAGTTTATCTATTTCATTCTAAGGTGGTATTTTAAATAGAGAAAAGAAGGGGAATCTTTAGAAACGATTTTTTCTTCACGAATGACTTAGTTGCATCACAATTGAGCTTTTTAATTAGGAAAAAAACTCGAAAGATATCATTTCTGTGAAACTGTTTGCGATCCCTACTTATAAATTCTTACATCAGTCTTGATGTAGGTGTGAGGATCGGGGAAAGCGGGCAGGAATTCGTTGACGTAGGCCGGATGTGGACGGTAGTGACCCACATGCAAGGCGGGGGCTGGCTGAGTGGAGGTTTGCATTTTGGCTGAAAATAAAGAAATACAAATATTATTAGTTAAAAATAGAATTTTTTTGAAATCTCACGAGAAGGCACGATGACGCATCCGCTCCTTTGCATGGCGCTCAAATACTCGGGAAGTTGATCGACCCTATGGCCCATGTTAACCAGCGCCAACCAGACATCGCCTGAAATATTTATCTTTTATCTTTTATAAAAACTAAAGAGAATTAATAAATTAAAATTTGAAAAGATATTTTTACCTGGAATCGTTATCGTTCGCCCCGCAACTTCTGTATTCGTTTTGGAAGACAAACAGATCGCAGTCATGTCTGAAAGAGAAATACATTTTATAGCTTCTATTTCTTTCGTTTTCATTGGGGAAATATAGCATGAACTTCTGGATATTATTCTAAGCAAAATAATTCTAATTTTAAGATTTCTGTTTTTATTCCTACCAAGAAAAATAAATAAAACTCACAAGAAGAAGTGAAATGGGTTAAAGTTTCCAGACAAGTCGGCTGAATGGACTCAAACCCTCTCATCTGGCCCAGAGCAGCAATGCAATGTCGCAAACAGGCACGCATGGCGGCCGAATTGATGGCTGGATTCGAGACTACAGTGGAAGCAGGCAGTGTAGAAGATTGCGGCAGGGAGGAACATGGTTGAGAGGCATCACTGAAAATTCAAATACTGATTTCTTATTCTTTTTTGAAAATTTTAGGTCTTTGAGTCATTCGAGCAACCCTGCACGCCTTTCGACAATTGCCTGACTGACTCAGAGACAATCTCTTAACATCTAGATTACTACATGTTTAATTTGAATTTTTTACCTCGTCTTGTGCGCTGTTGATGCCATACTAGAAGCCATCTACTGATCTTCTGAAAATTCAAGAGTTTAGTTAAATCACTGAAGGTTTTAGAGATATGCTCCTGGGTTTAAAAACCCACATTTCTTAAATTGAATGAACAAACTCTGAATTTTATCGAATTTCAAAGAATCAACTGCAACAAGAAAACAACAAATAACAATTGAATAGTTTCATCTATTTCTTCTTTTTGACGATCTTTTTCTTGACTTTGCTCAGGTCGGCTCCTTTTCCCTTCTTCGCTCCTTTCGGTTTGAGTTCAGGTTTCTTTACGGATTCGCCCCTTTTATGGGCTCGAATTTTCTCCAGGTATTTGTCAGCCTGAAAGAAAAATAATAAAAATAACATTATTCTCATTTCAAGCTCAGGGGTTTCTATTTTTCGATATCCCATGTAGAGGATCTTCTAATAAAGAAATAAATAACTAATAAAAGATCCCACCTCCTTTTCTGAAAGACCAGCGAGAATGAGCTCTTTCCTCTTGTTCGTCTCCTTCTTTTCGTTGAAGTTTTGCTGCTCCAGTTTCAGCTCGGCTTCTCGCTTGGAAACCAGCACCTGACTCACGTACTTGGTCACGTTTTTCTCGTTCACCTGAAAATAAAAAAGAACAAATACATAAAATAAAAACAACAAACCTTAAGTTCCTGAAGCTGCTTCCCAATGAGCTCCTCAACCGCCTTCAGCAGAACGATGTCGAATTGAGTTACGAAAGTGAAGGCCGCGCCGAATCTGCCCGCTCTCGCGGAACGACCCTGAAGTTTATATTTTAGAAAGAAAATCAACTTGAAAATCTAACCACTCGATGAACATAGGTCTTCGGGCACTGTGGAATGTTGTGATTCACTACCAGGTCGACCTAAATTTTAAAATATATATTTTCATCTTTACATTGAGAGTTTTATATTCTATCCTAGAAGATTTTCTAAAAAAGAACAATATGAAATTCTCTTACATGTGGAATATCCAGCCCTCTCGCAGCGACATCTGTACAGATTAGAATTCTGACTGATTTCGAGCGAAACGCAGAAAGTGAAGTCAGCCTTTGTCTTTGAGGAATTTGAGAGTGCAGGGAGCCGACCTGAAAAAAATAACTTCAAATAGAAGAAAAAATATTTAAAAAGCATAACAAAATAAAATTTCCAAAAATAAAAGATTACATGAAATCCTAGAGCCTCAAACATGTAGGCCAATGCTTGGCATTCGTGGCAGGTCTGACTGAACACGATCACGCTGCTTTTCTCATTCCTCTCCAGGAAATTCTTCACCACATAGACCTGAAAATAAAAAAGATAAGCGTTGAAACAAAAATTAAAAGTATTACCAAATAAGCATCCTTCACAGCCTGGGGACACAAAATGTATTTTTGGTCGAGTTTGTCGACGGTGGCCACTTCGGAAACGTCCTCGAAAAAGTAGGGCTTTCGGACGGAAACCTAAAGTTTGAATTTTTGAAGATTAACAAATTTTTTAAAAATTAAAAAATACCTTATGCAATTTGGCAATTGCACTGGTGATAGTGGCTGAAAACAGGAGGGTTTGTCTCTTGGCTGGGAGAAATCTGAAGATCGTCTTGAGCGAGTCATTGTACTGGCCGTCCAGCATTCTGTCTGCCTCATCCAAAACCAACACCTTTATCTTTCTGGAAATACAAATTTAAACAGAAAACTTTAATTAAAAATTTACTTGAGAATATTCTCCACGTGCTCTGAATTGCTGTCTAGAATGTCGGCCAGTCGTCCTGGAGTCGCGACAACCACATGCGGCCTGGCTGAGATGTCTCTGGTTTGTTCAATCTGAAAATATTTAGTTTTTATTTATTTGAAAAAAAGATTTTAAAAATGTCCTTACAATAGATCTGCCTCCTACAATAACCGTGCATTTGAGTGAAATCGTCTTGCCGAGCGCATTGAACTGGTCGGCGATTTGAAAAGCCAACTCCCGTGTTGGTGTCAGAATCAGGGCGTAGATCCCGTAGGGGTCGATTGCTAGCTAAAAATTTTAACTATTTTTAAAACAGAAACAAGTAAAAACCTGCTGAAGAATAGGCAGAGCGAAAGCGAGGGTCTTTCCTGTGCCAGTCTTCGCACAGCCCAGAACATCACAACCTTCCAGAATTTTCGGAATGCAAAATTCCTGAAATTGAAAAGAAGTTAAAATAAAATCCCAATTTCAAAAGTAGTAAAATGTACCTGAACAGGTGTGGCATTTTTCATGTGCAGCGAGCTGAGCTGTTGAATGAGCCAGGAATGCAGACCCAATTCGGAGAAAGGCTTTTTCGAGGCACTCATAGAAGACTCCTGAAGAATAAATGAATACAAAAAAATAATTTTTAAAAAAATATTACCCCAGTCTGCCTGAGACATTCGATCTCTAGTTCGTCCCCTTCATTCTGTTCATCCTCTTCGTCTTCACTGCTTGAGCCCTCTGAACCTCCAGATTTTGAAGATTCTTCCTGAAAATCTATTCTTAAGATTTTTATTTCTTAAATTCCACCTCATTTTCTTGGCTGTTTTCTTCATCCTCTGCAATTTCTGCTTCTTCGTCATCAGATAGAAGTTCGTCGTTTAAAGAGGTCATTTCTCTAAAAAATCAGAAATCAAAAATAAAAATGAAAGTTTTCTAATAAATATCAAACAGTTTCAAACTGTAAAAATCATTTAAAAATGCATAAAAATTTCAAATTTTATCAAAACCGTGAAGCAAAAACGGTAAGGGAACAATAAAACAATTTTAAAAATGAAAAACGTAACCCAGAGATTCATTTAGCGAGGATTTTTAAAGCTTTTCTACGCCTTTTTGGCATTTGAGACGGGTTTGGCAGCCTGCGTCTGTATTTGAGCCATCTGTGCCTTTCGCAACTCTTCGGTCTCCTTCTCAGTCAAAAATCGGATGTTGTGTTTGGTCTTGTGCTCGTTCAGCTCCTTGCCTTTTTCCACGAGTTTCTCGTTGAACGTCCTAACCAGCTCGGTGAGCTGAATTATTTTTTATTTTATTTTCTTATGCCTTTTTTTAGCTAAAATAAAAATAAGACTACGAGCACATTATTTCTAAAACTGAGAAAAGGAGAAATTAATTAGTTGAGAGGAAGTACTCGCAGTCAAAGAAATTCAAAATTTTTAAATAAAGAAACTAACATTAGCCAAATTGGTCTGGAGGAGCGGAATGACGTCGCCGACGGTGTACTCGACAAGGCTGTCCGCCAGCTGTTTGTAGCACTTCCTGGACGGGTCCAACTCGTTCAGGGTTTCCAGGACACGGCTTAAATCAAATCCTATTTATTTTTTCTTATATTTTATGTTTAACTGAAATTTTGCGTTCATTTTTTTTTAAATGGCACAGCTATTTGAAGACATGACGATCTGACGACCCCTTTAACTTCCCACATTATTTCGCCTTACTTTAGCCCCCTTCCCTTCTCCCTCTAACTTTGGAGGCCGTCAAATCGTTATTTAGTAACTCTTTTCTATTTGGACTTTGTTAACTTTTAAATGTCATTTTTAAAATAGAAAATTGCTCACGAATGCTCCCGCCTCTCCTCCTCGAAGGTGGCGATTTCACTGACGATTTCCTGTTGTTCCTGGCGCAGCTTCTGGAACGTCTCCACGATTTTCTTCTGCTCGTCCTGCTCGGACTGCGATTGTTGGGAGGACATTCTGAGTTTCTTAATTTTGCAAAGTGCGATCCTCCGAAAATGTGTTATTTTTTAGTTAAAAACTAAAAAAAATGGATTTTTTGGAAAGTGTAACCATTTTTCATTTCGTCTTCAACACTATTTCATCCCAAAAGTATATAAACTTTCCAAAAAAACCTAAATTATCTCTAAAATAATAAAAATCAAAAATATCTAAAAATTCATTCAATAGAGCGCGATCTACGCGTTACTAAGGAAGTAAAGTGTGAAGTGCGCTCCATCGTTAAAATTTCTATTCATCAAGGCCTTCAAATATTTTCAATTTTTCCTTGAAACGTAGTGCGGTGCAAGTTCCGGACATTTTTGAAAACACCCGCCTGTATCCACTATACCTGCGCCAATCCGACTCAAAATGTTTGCATGCATTAGCTGATATATCCCCAATATAGCTGCTGCGTTTCAACTCGATCCGATTAATTATAAGGTTTTGGTGATTTTTTTTCGAAACTATTTCTTAACTACTATGGAAATTGACCAAAAATGTTAAGAAGCGGCACGAAAAGAGCCATGACTCCAATTTTAGATGTCATGATAATCCCTGTATATCCTACAACTCTCCATCAGATTACTCAACTTTGAAGCTCAAATACGACACCGGAATATGCGTTTTCAGTGTTGCCAACGTCTCAAAGATTTATGATCAGGTTAACCATGGGAATTGAGGCTTTTTGAATGATTTCAAAAATCGCCCTAGTTTTAATATCAAGCGCTTTCTAAAAAATCTCAATTAGTATATTTTGGAATCTCACTGATCATGTTATTAGAGCCTGCAAGAACTTTTCCAGTTGGCTTAACGCATCACGAATAGCGGAGTTTTTTCGTGCCGCTTCTTAATATTTTTAGTCAAATTGGGGATATATCAGGCAATAAGGTATACAAAAATTTTCAGTCAGATTGGCGCAGGTATAGCGGGCGTTTTCAAGTGTCCGAAAACTTCTGCACCGCATTGTATTTATTCTTTTGAAAAAGTAACGAAACTTTATTGTTGTTTAAAAGGCACACAGACAAGGAAAAAATTGGCAGGGTAGATTGTAGAATTTTTGAAAAATTTTAATTATTTAAAAAATAATAATTATTAGAATTTTAAATGAACGATCCCTATAGTCCATTGTAAAAAACTTGACAGTCGCAGTGCCCTTCGCACAAGGGGGCGATGCGAACAGCACGCTTCCCACTCGCGTCGCGGCATGCATTGCGAATTCATTATTCAAACTAGATTTCCGCTTTCATTTATTTTTTCAACGTTTTCATCCGTGATTTTTATAATTATCGATAATTAGGATATAATTACATAATTTTGCTGAGAAATTATGCTCAAGAAATCATTTTATCGAGAAAAACGATAAAAAGTCACGAAAAAACACGAAATAAACAGAAAACTAAAACCTGTATCTGTAATTATGTTCTAATTATCGATAATTATCACAATTCTGAAGAAGAAATTCAAAAATCTATTAAAAAAATAATTTTCAAAAAAAAATCACTGCAAAATACGAGAAAAAATAAGTGAAAAGTGGCTGTTCATTGAATCACCTAAAGGTAATTATCGATAATTACCGAATAATTATAAAAATCACAGATGAAAGCGTTGAAAAAAATAAATGAAAGTAGAAATCCAGTTTGAATAATTAATTCGCAATGCATGCCGCGACGCGAGCGGGAAGCGTGCTGTTCGCACCGCTCCCTTGTGCGAAGGGCACTGCGACTGTCAAGTTTTTTACAATGGACTATATCACCGAGGGTAGCCGCCGAATAAATTCTATCAAGAATCGAGAGAAAAAATGTTTAACGAATAATACAGTTAAATTTTGTCATCGAATAATATGCTCCGAGAATAAAATTCTGAAGATTGGAAATAAAGAGGCCAACAAATTGCAAACAACTAAATGAATTTCTACGATGAAAAGGCAATTTAAATGCGCCTGTAAAAGAGTCAACTTGAGCCGGATTGTTCTTAAATAGCAGAATAATTACCCCAGTAGCTGAAAATGTTCAAAACCTAGATTTGTTATTTTCATCGGTTAAATAAGTTTCCCTCAACATAACATCTAACAAATACATACTACGACGCGCTAAAACTCTAGATAAGAAATAAAATGTTACAAACAAGAATAAGGGACTAGCCTAATAAAGATGGAGAATAAAATTAGTGTACTTCAGTACAGAATTTAATAAAAATCTCGATATAAATAGACAACAGTTGTAATTTTGTAAAATTCACCTATTTTCCAGGAAAATGGTGGACTTTACATAAACAAAAATTACTTCTGACTCTCGAATCTAGGCAAAAATAGACCGAATTTATGCTCGATACCAGAAAATGTGGCCGCGGCGAGTCTGTAGCCTCCGACGTGGTCCGGGTTCTGCGACGATTCATCGATAATAGTCCGGGTTGTGGCGGACTGGAAAAAAAATTTCATAGGATTTTTGAAATTTTCATCCGCTTCGTTAAATGGCAACAGCTATATGACGGAGGGCTTAACTAGGGGGACATTCCATCAGTTTTTTTTTTTTTAAATACCCTCCGTTCTCCATCACATGGTAACTGCTTCATAAATCATTCATTTGGAAATTTCACCATTTTTATCAATGTTATTATTATAAGTATTTCTTCTAGAAAGTAGATGACCTTTCCAATATGCCAAATCTTTATAAAAGAAAAAAAACTACCTCCGATCCAGTAGGTCGGCTGCCTCCAAAATCTATGTAGAAGAGTCTCTGCAGAACTTCGTAGGTCAGCAGTGTCACTCCGAATTGGGGGCTGCTTCTGCAGACTCTCGCTGCCGTGCCTTTCCAGAAGGCTTTGGGGCCTAAAATTAGAATTCAAAAATCGATATTAAGAATAGATATTTAAAAAAAAGCAATATTAAAGTTATTATTTTCAAAACTCAATATTTGTTTAAATTACCTTCTTCCTTCATAATTTTCCTTGCACAATCGATAACCCCGTTGTAAGTGGTCTGTCCAGCTCTCGCAGCCACTTGCAGTCGAGTCTTGATGACGTCAGCGGGTGTGACAAGGCCTGCCGCGGGTACACCCGCGATGAACGCCGAAGCAAACAGGGAGCCAACGGAGTTGATGCCCTCAAATTTGCATTTTTATTCCAATATTTAGTTCTTTTTCGGGAAGGATTAATAAAATTAAAATGTTCTTTCATTTCAAAATCATTAGGTTACAAGAAAAAATTACATCCTCATCAGCCGTGGCCAGTTTCGCATGAGCATAAGCAGGGAAGTAGATCGCAGAAAATGGGATATCTCTGAAATAAACTTCATAGTCATTTTATACACCGAGTAAATTTTCATCTTGGTTTAGAATGCTATTGAATCTTGAAATTTTAACTTCAGATCTAAGTTTAATCCTAAGGCTAAATCTTTATGAATAGGATACCTGAGAAAACAGGCCCTCGCGCCCTTGTACAGACCCCTGAATCCTAATTCCTTCAGGACCGTGAAAACGCCTACCTGAAATTCTCAAATCAAATTTTTAAAAATTAAAAATCTCACCTTGTGTCCAGTCTGTATTTCTCCAGCGACTTGTAGGCGAATTTTAACGATTTCCAGCGGGTTCGTGAAGACTACCTAAAATTATGAGTTAAAAAATAATTTTTATAAAATCAAAAATAAATGAATTCTCAAAAGAAAAACCTGAGAAGCACCACCACAGCCTCCGGCTATGATTTCTCCGTACAGCGGGATTTTTCCGTCCTTCGTGAATTTATCCCTCACGAAATCGTTCATCGTCAATTTGATAGCCTTTTCGGGAGCCACGCCGACGATTTGGGGCAGCAGACCGCGGTAGAGACCAAGTAAGCCTGGAAATTCATTTTTAACATTTTTTTTTCAACTTTAAAAATTATATTAGACTATCCTATGTTTTTTAATTAGAAAATTAGAATATAATTTTTTCCATGCTATTTCTGGTCGGAGATAATGAAAAATTCTCAAAGTTTGAGAATGGTAATTTAAAAAATAAAAGTTATTGAATGAACAATATTTTCAATTTTTAAAGCAAAATGAAAACGAACCTTCAAACTTGACGACCTTCTTAAAGCAGTCCAAACTATTTTTATACATCACTTCTCCGACGAAGGAGCCGCTTCTCTGGTTCTGCATGCGCGTTTTCACCAGGTCGATTGGATACACAGCGGTGGCTCCGCATGCACCTCCCACTGAAGCTAACAGGAAACGGTACGCTGATTCCAGGACCTGCAAAATTTCATTTTATTACTCTTATGCTAATTTTCTAAAATAAAAATGTAAATTTTCAAATTTCAATTTTATGGCAACTTTTTTCTTCAGAGAAGTCAAAATATTCATTTTTTTACTTTACTTGCAGAGGAATTAACAAAAATAAAGAGATAAACCAACCGCAGTGCCAACGCCCCTCTCCTCTTTGCTGCTGACAGCCTTCACATTGATGAGCCTCTCCACGTGACTGACCCTTTTCAGTCTTTCCGGATCAATCAGCTCGATGTCTTTGATGGAAAGCGTCTTCTTACCGGGGTGGGCCAATTCGGATAAGTGGAACAGGATTTCGACCTGAAAATGTTAATTTTAATTTTTTAAATAGATTTTTTTCATAATTTCAATAAAATATTGTATACAATTTTCCAAATATATCCTTGAATATTTTAGATTCTGATACAGTAGTAAAGGTTTTAAGAGTGTTTGCGGACTCCTGTTTATACAGGCTTTGGTCTTGACTGATATTCACTCTTAAAATATTTGAATTCCACCTCATAGGGGGTGATCTGAGCGTAACTCTGAGTGGCCATTAGAAAGTCTTCTTTCGTCATTTCCAGGTCCAAATTTCCTCGAGCTTGGCTGACGTAGACTCGCTTGATCAGCTCCATTTTCGCCAGCAAACTGTTGAAAGCTGCATAGTAGGGGAAAGTCACCTAAAATTTATATTTTAAAAATTTCTTTTTGATTTTGAGCATTTTGATTAGACTAACACAAGGCTTGAATCTGTGATTATATATCTGGGCTTATGTATGTGAGCGACATAGGTTCTACAAATTTACAAGCATGAAATAGCTTCTTTAAAATAAGATATGCTAGTTTGTGCCGACATTATAACTCACTTGGTTATTTCTCAGATCTGGGAACTGAAACATTGTAAAAATAAATAAAAAAAAATAACTATTCTAAACTTAAACTAAAAACAAATCTATAAATCTTATAGTTTTTTTTATAAAAAAAAAATAAAACTATCACTATCTTTTAATGGAAAATCTAAAATATTAATAGACTTTGAGAATAAAAAAAAATAATTTTAAAAATCTCACTTTATGCCCGGACGCGCCTCCTCCTGAAACTGCGATTAGGTTGTTCTTAACGAAGTCCGTCAGCAAGTGTCCTTTCACTGTGCTCATGATGTTCTGGAAGTCGACCGACGAAATCGCTCCTTCTCCTTTTTTGTCATATCTGAAATGTTAACAAATAATAAAAAAATAAAATAAAATAAACTTTTTAAAGGCCTGAATTCCTTGCTCTTCATAGAAATCGTGCAACAGTTGGCAGAACGAGTGGTATGTGATGTGTCGCTTTTTGTCTCTAAAATAAAAAGAAATACTAATTTTAAAAGAATAAAAAAATAAAAGATAAAGCATACGCTCCAAAATAACGCTTGATGAAATCTGAATTGAAGTCGAAATCCATGTCGTGAAGTGGTTGGGTGTGCCGGATGACTGCCTGAAACATGGAATAAATTTTTAAAATAAAAAAATTAAATTGAAAAATAAACCTCAAACTCGTCACAAGTAATCGAGTCGGAGCCGTTTCTGTCGAATATCTCGAAGGCAGTAAGATATAAGGCATCCGGACTGAAATGCCAACTTATTATCCTTTAGAAATAACAAATCACGTCATTTTATTATTTTTATTCACATTTTAACATTTCATTTTCGTGACCGGAAACATCACAACTACGCTTCCCGCTGGCTACATTAGGGCTTATCAAAAAGCAGGGAAAGGAGAACTTTGAAACGTACAAAAGAAACGAAATAAAATAGACTACACTTGACATTTTTGATGGGAGTAATTAGGAACTGAAAATGGCTTTTCAAAATCTATGATTTTCGGAAATTTGCTACTCAAAATAATCAAATACGATATAACAAAAACTGAAATTCATTTCTGACCGAGAAAATTAGCCAAAACCGATCAGCGAAGCGAATAGAATCTTTGTTCCTCATCGGTAACTATTTTGAGTGTACGTGCATTTCCTGATAAAATTTTTTGACCAAAGTTCATTTCTATCAATGGTTCATCGAATCTGATAATGACTTTGTGACCCTCCATTTTAAGGATATTTGCTTCCCATTTTTTAGTTTCAAATGTTCACTTTTTGAGCAAAAGTAGAAAACGTAAGGAGTAAGAATGAAAATTGAAATTTTACCTGCAAAGTAGGGCTTCAAACGCACAGAATTCCTCAAAGGAAATATCGCCATCTTTTGTCGTATCGGCAGCTGAAGCCAGCAAACGCACCGTCTCCTTATTGTAACTCTCTTCCGTGTAAAGGCCGAGGTACCTGAAATTCGAAAATTAGCATTTTCTCTGTATAATTCGTCCTTTCTCAATATAGTTCTCAGGAAAAGGGCGAACAATAGAAATTTAGTTAACCTCCGAATAAAGTCCTCGGCGGTCATGTAGAGTTTGCCATTTTTGGTTTTCGACGCGAATCGCTCGAAAATCGGTCGCAGGTGGTCGGGATTGGCTCGGGGAATTCCGGGCACGGCTGAAATTGTAATTTTTGTTTTCAGAAATAAAATTTAAAACCAATCACCCCTCGATTGAAGCGCGATTTCCGCATTGCAATAGGCCCGCCGTATCGGTAGAACGGTTGAGAACTGAAAAATAAAGAGAATTAAATTAATTTAAAAAAAATAATAATGACCAAGTCCCCTTGCGGCGTCTGAAATTGGTGGCTCAAAAGCTGCCGCCGTCTGTGCGAATCGAACGAAAACGATGACGGTTCACCACCAACCGCTGCCATAAAATTTCACCGAACCGATCTAAAATATCGTTTTTAGTCCACCATAAAGAATTTCAAGTGGCCCACTTTACGAAAATCTTTTCAAATTAATTTTTAAAATGCACCTCCAAAATTTTAAAGGTGCGAACTTGAAAAATGTTCAAAATTAGAACACGCGCGGTGCATTTTAGAAATGATGGGGGAAATGCGTTCAGAGACCAACATATACACGGACAAGAAAGAATGGAAAGGCTTGGAAAGAGGGGAGGGAAGAGAGAAAAACAGGGCATGTGAAGGGAAGGAGGAAGGGAGGATGCATGCCACCAGGTTAGAACTAGAGTGAGACTGCTGTAAATACACACATTATTGAGTGATTGTGGAGTACGTAAACAGCTGAAATATAAGGGGCTGAGAAATAAAATCATCGAATGTACGTATTTTTAATAGAGTATTTCACAAAGTGTCATGATAGATCGATGCAAAAAGAGGGAAAACAATAGCCTGAATTTGCATTCTGACGTGCCGCGACACATTGCATTGGCTGATAAGGAAAACAAGTGAATGGGAGGAAAAACTGGCGAAAGATTGATAATCAATTTGACGATCGGGGAAGAGATAGAGCCCTGGACAGCAGGGCTACGAGATTCAACTCGTCCGTGAAGCGACTGGGCTGGCATTCGAGCAAAAAGCTCACAATGACAGCTGACGCAAAACTTCACGTGAAACGGATTTCTTTATTTTTGCACAAGAATTTAGCGAAAAAACAAAACGCAAAATACGATCAGGTAGAGAGCGCAACCTCCGTCCCTCTGCGAAAGCGTGGAAGTGTACAAAAAGTGGTAGTACGGGAACCCCCAAAATAGGAAACAAGCTATGTATAAAGTGGGTCGGCCAAAAAACGTCATATTAGGATCGACGATAGACCTTATAAAGCGGTACTATGCCAAAAATCAGCGAAAAATATTCGCATACAAAAAACTACAAGCAAATCATGGTGAGTATTTCAGATAAGCTATTTTTATTAGTCAATTTATCCTAACCTTCTTCTGGAAGACCTTGCTAGATCATGTTTGAGTTGTTTGACTGCAGAGAACGCTTACCAACTACTACTGGATTGGGTCACCTACCACAAGCATAACGGTAAATATTACGAGGGCTGAACTCTAAAAATTTTGAGATACGTTTTTCGAAAATGGTCACTAATTATCGTACTTTTCGGATAACTCACTTCAGAGTGGATATTTTCGAGGGATATGTTAATATAAATTCATCAATTTTCGATATGCTATCAATTATTTAGCATTTTTCTTGAATTTACTCGACTGCGTTTAAAAAAAGAATTTTCTGGTAATGACATTGTCGCAAATAGTGGAGAGTAAATGGTAGGATCAGGGCTGTCTGAAGTTCGAAAAGATCGAACTTTAACTTAACTGAACTTGCAGACATTTCGAAATTCAGTTCAGTTCGTACAACCCTGATTAAAAGGAGTATTTATTTTAGTCACAATTATCCCTCATCACTTTTGGATGTCTTCGAGAGTTGTCTGTATCATGCTCATTGAAATTAAAGTATTATTTAACATTTTATTGAATCAAATTTCTATATGAAATATGAAATTATTATAATCAGGCTTTATTTTATGTTAATTTTCCGACTTTACGCCATTTATTCGTTTGTGGATCGTATTCCTGGATTAAATTACAAAAATCTTCCATATAATAGTTTCGGAATCTAAGTTAATAAATATTTCGTATAAAGATATGCAAAATCTCAACTCACCCCCCGATTGCATACAATTTCTCGTTAGCGACAATGAGCGAATGATAGCATCTTGCATAATTCATATTAGCGATTGGAGAAATTCGATTGTCAACTGGAGCTGAGGGATCGAAACACAGACAGGATTTGAATACATTATCATCGCTAAATATATAATGATACATTATTTATCATACAAAATTAACGACCCCTCTCCTCCAATTATGTAAATTTTCCCATTTAACGATGCAACTCCGAAGTAACGTCGTCTTTCTGGAATCTCTCCGATTTTAATCCATTCCCATTCATCGTCTGATAATCGATATATCTTTCTACTATCACGACCATCAATAACTGAATATCCATAATTACAATAATGAAAATGCTATAATATGACCGTATAAAATTTCATCGCATGTTATTGTTTGAACATCAGTGATTGGAAAAGGAAAAGCAGGTCCTGTTTGCCATTTCTCATCTATTAAAACCTGAATAAATTATTTCATGGACTTTCATTAGATCTTCTTACATCTACACGATTCGTATTTTTCCTTTTTTTAAGAATATTTCCACCCAAATAATACAATTTGCCTTTGAAATAAGCGATAGATGCACCAAAACGCCATTCAGGAGGATTTGGACCTGTAAAATTCTCTGAATCGATTACTCATGGATTTGTTGATAAGACCTCTTGAAAATTGTCGAGTATTCAAGTCATATATTTCAAATGATTTTTCTATGTTATTAATTCCAAAAATCTGAAATTTGAGAGATTACTCAAAATAACGAGCATAAGAATTTACTTTATTCTGTGTAGTTGCTACTTCATGTAGCCTATAGTGTTTAGTAAATTCCGCAATCTGCTTAGCAAAAATATTATACGAATCAAACAGACAAATTATTCTTTTCCCATCATCGTCGTCTTTATAAGGCACTAAATACTAAAATTAATTTTGCCCATACAAGAAGTATTTCCTACGATAGAATAAAAATTTCCTCTCAAGCGCTATCGGCAGATATCTCTTGATTATTTGCATGATTTGCTTGTTAGTCCAGGCCAATTGTCCCAGGTCTTTGAATTCGGGATATTTGCAGATCAACAGTATAATTTCGACTGGTAAATTGGCTAACATCTTTCTTTGTTAAGGAACCTAAACAATCGCCATAGTATTATTTCAAGATGGAAATAGTAAAGGAGTATTGATTGAATGAGAAAGTCTGTAATTAACGAGTTTGAAATTGATTATTGAAGAAAGGAGAATGAAACTGCTAAATTGATGTTTCACAATTTTATCTGACTAAAAATCGATTCCTAACACATGGTTTATCATTTAAGAATTCTAACACTTGAAAATGCATGCTGAAATAAAACTATCTGTGTATTTACTTATCGGCTATAAACGACGAAAATGCACATCTCGTATCATCAAATATTTTCGATGATACTAACTTTATGATATCATTTCTATTGCTGCTGAAAATCTGTTCAATTTCAAAATGAGTTATTTGGAAGATAGGAGATTGCCCATAACGTTCATTCACATTGATGGTATATAGTCTGATAACAACTGAGCTATTGAAATTTGTTTTTTTTTTTCGATATTTGGTTTAGCACAGAATATACCTTTCAAATATTAATAATATCAATTTTGTGTTACTTGATCCAATGAGTATTTTTTATTATCATTCTATTCTGAATACTGAACATTATCTTCAATGGTGGTCTGCAAAGCCTGTAAATTCATCCAGATTCTGAGTGATAAGGGCCGCTCCGATGGCCACTGCTTCGTCCGGGTTGATGCGATAGCGCAATTTGTCTTGTCCGAATTTTCCAGCTAGTAACTCCTGTATTTTCGGAATTCGGGTTGATCCTCCGATCAGTAGCTAAAAATCTTCTTTAAATATTTATTAGTTTGATTACCATAATCTCACCACCAAGTCGATACTGTCAGTTTTCATACCGGCCTGCTGAATTGCCTTATCCACAATGTCGAGTGTGTCGCGCAACATCGGGTCAATCATCTCGTTCAGTTTTGCTTTCGTCAATTGACAAGTGAAGTCCTCGTCCTCATTCACTTCAATCTGAATTCCTAAAGTTTCACCAAGTAACTATCTAAGTTCGTACAGTGATAGGGGTGGGCTGCTCGCGCCAAGACAGGATGTGTTTGGCTTCTCGGCAATTCAGTCGCAGTCGATTCAGAAGTTTCGGTCGATTTGTAGGAAAGTCGCGGTTCGTTCTTTCTCTATAGCACTTCTTGACGTATTCCATGATCAGTTCATCGAAATCTTGCCCTCCTATATTTTCTTTGGCAATTATCTTTTAGTGAAAAGAAAATACCCACCTAAGTGGTCGTGACCATCGATGGCAATAACCTTTATGCCGTTATCGACCTTCACAATTGAGACATTAAATGCTCCTAAAATAACTAGGAATTATTGCTAGTTGGATTAGATTGACTTAAGCTGAATTAGAATTTATTTTCTATACTTGAATATTTTTGATCATTAAGTCTACGTGAAAGACTCAAGATGGATGAAGTTACGCATCATAATGATATCGATCTGATTGACCTTTCATTGCATAACATTATTTCAATTTGAAAACACCTGCATTCTTAGGGAACACTTTCATCATACGAAAATAAACTATGGGGGATAGGTCTCAAGAGCTTTTTGGTTAACGGTAGATTAGAGATAGAAGGTTTTTAAAGAAAATATACTGGGGGTAGATCGCAAAGAGTTTCTGACGATTATCTTCTCTAAGACTGAGCATTGAAAGAAAGTTATATAATTCAATCGAATAAGTATTCCTACCTCCACCCAAGTCGAATACCATGACAGTTTTTCCATTGAGATCGTACTTGTCTTTGTTCATGTATGCAATAACAGCTGCAGTGGGCTCACTGATGAGTTTGAATACCTTCAGCCCTGCAATCTCGGCTGCTCGACTCGTTTCAACCTTTTGTTGGTGATCGAAATAAGCAGGCACAGTGATAACTGCGTGGGTCACATTTGTGCTCAGAAAGCGCTAAATAATGCAAAGTAAAATTATATTATTTCTACGAAACTTCTCACTTCAGCAATCGCTTTCATTTCCTTCAGAACTTCAGATGAAATTTGTTCAGGGGGAATAAGTCTTTCGTTCCCGTTATGCATTAATTTGACATGTGGTCTTCCCTGAAATTAAATTATTGTTCGTTGTCATTTATCCTATTATTAGAAAATCAGTTTAGATTTTTATATTATTCACGAATATTTCCAAGCTATAGATTTTGTAAATACCTCCTTGCTCTCAACACGGAATGGCCACAACTTCTTGTCCTTCTCGATGCTGGCGTCATTCGCTTGTCTGCCGATCATTCGCTTTGCATCGTAGATGATGTTTGTTGGATCCAGACCAGAATTCATTGCAGCCTCTCCAATGAGCGTGGATGGATTTTTCGGATCATAGGCAATGACAGAAGGAGTGATTCTGTTGCCAAAATTGTTGGCAACAGGCTCTGGGTCGTTACTCACTGCATTCGCGATGGCCACACACGAGAATGTAGTGCCCAAATCGATTCCAATCGTGGTTGGCACTGTCGTTAGTATCTGCAAGTATTTGGTAGATCAATAGGTATTGCTATGATTAGAGAACGCAAATGCTCAAATTAGAATATGCGAAAATTGCTGGTTTTTCGTAAACGAATTTTTTGAACCAAGCCTCTGTGAAAGCTTGAAATTTTAGTGGAATTTGGTGGTTATGAAAATTGTAGAAAATTTTGAACTTTATAAAAAAATTCTCATCAGGTCGACCCTGAAAAATCAACGAAAACACCTGTTTTTGGTTTAAAAGGTAGCCAAAGTGGTATAAAACCCCTTTCCTTGAGTTGGCAATTTTTGGCGCTTAACATTATATTTCTACCAAGATAAAGGTATTATTCTGAAAGCTAGAACCTCTTCGCTTCGCGCCCGCTCGCTCGTTGTTTTAGTGTCAGCCTTCGGCTGGCTGTTAGAATTCAATTACCTTTACTAAACGTTTTAGCTTTAAATTTATCTAAATTTTTGTATTATTTGTCGATTTGGACAGTCTAGGTGATTTTCTTTGGTTTTTGAAAAATCAAGTGCTTACTAAAATAGATAATAGAGGGAATCAAAAACACCAATGAAAAGTAGAGGGCGCAAGTGGAGTAAAATTTCTGAAGACAAATTCATAGAGCAGTTTTTCATCACACGGATTTTTCTCGAAGGTAAAGCGATATCGAGGAAAACTTTTCTATACACAAATGTGCGCGATCCACAGTTGGGCAGCTTTGCTTTCTTGACCTAATCCGAATTTCTATTAAAATCCTCAAGGTGATTATGAAAACTGCCTATTAATGGTTACTTTCGGAACACAGGAATTGTCCATAGAAGTCGGTGCAAAAGAGTACATCTCGAAAACCATTTTCGCCCTTCAAGTGAAAAGTGTCATTTCAAATAGATGGAAATCTAATAATTTCTAACTAATAGTATTTATATTAATTTACTTCTCTAACGATTTTCCATTTTTTCGTTTGTGGATTGTATTCCTCGATTGAATTACAAAAATCTTCCATATCCTTTTTTTTAAACCTAAGTTAACGAATATTTGGTATAAAGATATGCAAAATCTCAGCTCACCCTCCGATTGCATACAACTTTCCGTTAGAGACAATGAGCGAATGATTCTTTCGTGCATAATTCATATAAGCGATTTCCGAAATTCGACTGTCAGCGGGATCTGAGGGATCGAAACACAGACAGGAGTTGAATACAACAATATTATCAACAACATGATCACTAAATATTTAATGACACGGTATTTATCATAAAAACTTAAACTACTTCTCTCCTCCAGTTATATAAATTTTTCCATTTAGTGATGCAACTCCGAAAAAACCTCGTCTTTTTGGAATCTCCCCAATTTCAATCCATTCCCGTTCATCGTCTGATAATCGATATACCATTTTGCTTTTCCGTCCATCAATAACTGAATATTCATAATTACAATAATAAATATGCTATAATGTGACCGTATAAAATCCCATCGCATGTTATTGTTTGAACCCATCTAATTGGAAGAGGAAAAGCAGGTCCTATTTCCCATTTTCCATCTATTAAAACCTGAATAAATTATTTCATGGACTTTCATTCGATCTTCTTACATCAACTCGATTCGTTTTTTGACGTATTTTAGGATCCACTCCACCCAAATAATACAATTTGCCTTTGAAATAAGCCACAGATGCACCATTGCGCCATTCAGGAGGATCTGGGCCTGTAAAATTCTTTGAACCGATCATTCATGGATTCGTTGATAAGACCTCTTGAAATTTGTCGAGTATTCAAATCAAATATTCCAAAAATTTTCTCGGATGGACCAATTCCAAAAATCTGAAATTTACAAAATTGACAATGTCAAATAAAATAATCTACTTTATCTTTTGTGGTTGCAACTTCCCATGGCCATAAATAATTAGTAAATGTCGTAATCTGCTTAACAGAGTTAGTATGCGAATCAAACAGACAAATTCCTCCTTCCCAAATGTTGCTGCTTTTATAAGGCACTAAATACTAAAACTAATTTTCGCTCATACAAAAAATATTTTCCTACGATAGAAGAAAATTTTCCTCTCGAGCACGAGCGCTATTGGCAGATATTTTTTGATTATTCGCATCGTCCGTTTATTAGCCCTGGCCAACTGTCCCAGGTCTTTGAATTCGGGATATTCGCAGATCAATAATATAATTTCGACTGGTAAATTGGCTAACATCTTTCTTTGTTAAAGAACCTAAACAATCGCCATAGTATTATTTCGAAATGGAAATAGTATAGAAGAGTATTGATTGAATGAGAAAAGTTTGCAATTAACGAGTTTGAAATTGATCGTTGAAGAAAGGAGAACGAAACTACTAAACTGATGCTTCGCAATCTTTATCAGACTAAAAATCGATTCCTAACATATGGTTTACCATTTAAAGACCCTAATACTTGAAGATGCATGCTGAAATAAAACTATCCGTCTGTTTACTTGTCGGTTATAAACGACGCAAATACACACCCCGTATCTTACCTTTTAGTATTTTTGCTAGGTCTTTGTTTGTTTGTCTATGCACGTTTAGTTCTCAGCAACTATCCATGATAATCCTCATAAACCATAAATGGCTGGAAAGGAAATTTTTGCCTGATGTACAACGTAAAAACTCGATTAGTTTTAGATTGAAAATTCGGTACTTATACTCAAAAAACTATTTCTTATGCAATTAAGAGTGTTGACTGTCAAATATAAATAATAAAAAAACTAACATGGCTTGGAAATGAAGTATAAAAGGAGGACTTTAACACAATTTTTGACAGAGGATGGAGGGTCATGTTGCATGTCTTCATGGCTATTTTCACTCGAATCAATTTTTTCTGAACTCTCACTAACATTTTTGGTCAATTTTCATAGTTAAGGACATGTTTCAGAAAAAAAACATTCATAGAAACATTGTAGTAAATCGAATCGGGCTCAAACTCTGAGAACATATTATGGATATGTAAGGTAAATTTGAGCTCGATTAGTTCAAGCATTGTCGATACGGAACCATAAAACAAGAAGTGCACCCATAATTTTAAGACACCTATATGGTCGATGGTCGAAAAGCTACTACAGAATGCAAAAATGCGATTTTGAATCCATAAATCGACCTGAATTATAATCGATGATGAAAACAAGGATGTTGGCGGTGCAGTAAAATAGCACACCGCACCGCCAATTCCCCTAGATGAAAATGGACTCAGATAAATCTAATATTTTCTATTCAAAATCGCCATTCTCTTCTTACTTTTAATCAACAAGCATTTCAAGGTCTGTTCAGCAGGAGTCCTCTGTTGCAAATTTTCTGTTCACCAGAAATCTTGACTTTTGACCTACAGTACTCTACAAATTAGCATCATTTTTGAGCTAAAAATCATTCTTTCAAATTCGAGTTTTGAGTTGGCGCGTGGAACATGTGTGCGTTGCGGTGATTTATTCTGCTAGTCTTCTCCAGCCGATATATCGAATTGTGGAAATGGGCCTTTAGGCCTTCGGCGCACAGGCCATAAACTTTTGATGGCTGTACGAGGGGATGTTAGAGATAATATAGAAATGAGAGAGAACAGAGAAGCAGAAATTCGAAATAAAGCGAGAGGTAACATAAGAACGATAGAGACTAGAGAAGCATAACATGTTAGAGAGAGGGTAAGGGATGACATTTAAATGAGAGAGAAATGAGAAAAAAGAAGGAAGAGCGGCGTCTCCTTTGAACTATGGGTATGAACTGGCACACGCCCATTTGGAACCAGAAAGAGAATCAGGTTGAATTCCTGAGGACTATTCTGCGAGTCTATGTTGCTGTATTCAAAGAATATGATCCATTATCTTATTGAACTCTCAATTATTGTCGTAAATATCACTATTTCAGGATAAAATTACTTTTATTTATAACACATAAGGGTGATATTTATACAAATGTACCTGAGCTGCTGGTATTTTCTATGCTGAAAGTCTAACGACCAATCCTTCACTATACTGATTTATTTTACCCTTTTAAATCTATAATCTTGGAATTTCTGACTTTAATTCTCCTAAACCTTGATTCTCACCGGAATTTTCAGATTAGCTCGAAGTCTGTATTCTGCGTTTCAAGATTTTAGTAAAATTAAAATTGATTTTTCGGGAGAGTTATTTTATCGTCGGATTTATTGCTGGTGGGCGGAGCCTTGATATGATCCATTGTATGAGTTCTTTCTCTTTCACTCTACCCGCTCGTTACCTTTCTTCTTCCCTGTACATTTTATTTGCCATTTCCCTTTAGAGATCCTCTTTTCTGAGTCTTTTCGCCTCTAATGTTGCCCTTATCTCTGAGTGTGTCGATTTTTTATGACCGTCATGAATGGCGAGTCGTGAAGTGATAGATAGAGGAGTAGAGATGGAAAAAATCGAAGGTCTTGGGAGTTACAAGGCCTGGAGGTTGTACTCTTCCTTTTAAATTTTGCTAACTTTGTATACCTACAAAATATTCAACTGAAGCCTTTCTCATAGAGAAATCTAAAAATAAAAGCTCACAGGCTACTATTTGAAATTTTACGGTACCAGAAAAAATCAGCACTTTTATCATTTTCAGATTTTTGAAAAAGAACAAACATGTCACTTTTGGCTTACCCTGTAGAATCTTGGAGTCGGTTTTCGAAATTCGACTTTTTCGACACAAAATTCTACGCGGTGATTCAAGAGCTGACAATATAAAAAAAAAACTCGATAGATATTCCTAAACAATTATTTATTCGACTAAGATACTTCATAGATCGCCCCTATCCGAGATATTTATCATTCACGTTAACATATTCGTGCTTCATCTAGCTATGAATTATTCAAATCCTGCCTCCCTAAAGGCGAGTGTGATAAGTTCTTATTCATTTTACCCTCCGCACGCTATATTTCATTCCCCCAATTCTAAAACATCCGATCAAATTTTATTTGGCTATAAAAATGGTAAGTCGAAACCTTTTTATCGAATTTTTAAGGTAATTAAATTTTTAGTTTGGCTTTATTCACGAAAGTATCCGACAATTAATGATTAGAAAACATGGTGAAGAGCTGTGGTTGCAAGTTTTGTTAGTATTCAGGGGATTTAAAGAAGAATATTCTAATTTTTATCATATTAAGGCAGAGAGCCGGGTTTGAAAACGGCAAGGAAAACGTAGTGAACCATTACTATTCTGATCAGGATACATATCAACTTGTTGAGAGTGTTGCTATGATCACAAGTTAGTGCATGAATAAATAATTTAATTTCTACATGAATCGGACATTAATAAAAGTAGTACCACAAAAATTCGACGAGCATGCATATTTTGAGCCAATTAAGAAACTAGTAGCTTACATAGAGAATATAGGGTAGGGATCTGGTAGGGGAATGCTGGATATTGAATTTTTGAGTTAGGGAAACTCATATGATATTTTTTATCGATTTTTGTGATGCTATTTTATTAATTGTCCATGAATGAGATTTAAAAAATTCGCAAGTTGACCAGAAGTAGCGTGTAGGGCTAAGAGAGGATATTGTAGGAAGGGAAAACGCCTTCTCTTCTCTCATACTATTTCAAAAATTGCGAATTTTCCAAGTTACTGATTATCCTAATGTTAGGATATGACTTTCGCCCTAAAATGGATTTAGAGCTAAACCGCGAGCAAGTCTGGGAGATGTACGGTCAATTTCTGATCACCTATTCGATGGAGATCGGATGGGATGAACTAGTCCGTAGTATGAGCCCCAACTTAAAGGCAACAAAAGTCCCTCAAAATGGAGCTTAATTCAAAATACAGGGTTTCCTGGACAATTTGGATTCCCTGCATTACTTCATCGATCACGTCGTCTATAAAGCGAATCTTCGAGGTCCATCTTTCAGATGTGAGGAAAATTCCGACGGAACATTGACGCTGCACTATTTCACTGGAAGGCCGGGGCTGTTTAGCATCGTTAAGGGTATTTATTTAGTTAAATTAGATCAATAATAATCTATAAATTTGATTAAATTAAATTGTTACTTAATTAGTTAGAATTGAAATAGATCTTCAGTGCTAAAATTAATAAAGTAGTTCATGAAAACTATTATATTTCAATTATCTTCATGTTATATTTTAATTCGTGTCTACTAATTTATTGATTGCCCACAGAACTATTAATTTGAGTATATTCAAATCTCAATTTATATAACCTGAATTTTTCGATCCAAATTTTAAGGTGTTGTAAAAGAAGTCGCTCGAAGAGTGTTTAGCCTCGACATTTCGCTAACAATCGCAGGAAGGACACAGCGTTCCGTCCACATGTCAACTGGTGAAAGAATCGAGGCAGGCGTTCGGTTTATTTGACCTGTTTGGCAATTCAAATGCAAATTAGGGTGTTTTTACGACAATATCAACCTTTCTAACCGAGAAAATCTTGTTATCTTAGAAATGCTAAAAGTTTCTAATCAAGATTCAAGGTTGATAAAAATCGATCAAAGTTAAAGTTAATTCCTCATAAAGCGTTCCTATCTAATTGTAGAAATTCATCTTTTAATCAAAGTTAAGGCTGACCTTTACATAGTTTTTCAGTTTATATTAAAGATAAAAGAAACTTGAAAGTTAAGATAAAGTTGATCTTCATCCGATTTACATATAATTAATTTCCCAGGAGCACGTGATCTTCGTCATTAAAAACCTGAACGAAGATCGGCGCGCCAGTGAGGGATCTTCGGACACGAGCATGGTCGCTGCTCAATTTTCAACCATCGGTTAAGAATAGAAAGAATCAAGAATATGAACAAAATTCCAGATATGGACGACACTTTGAGAATAACTCCGGTAGATTTCTGCATCGCATTGCCCTATCACTTCATAATGGATGATAATTGTCGATTGGTCCAGGCTGGAAAGGAGCTATTCAATCATATTCCTAAGGAATTATTGCAGCCTGAAACTCCTATATTGAGGATTTTCGAAGTTGGAAATTAAATTTCATTTCTAAAGTTGCCAGAAACGATAAATGCTAATTTTCGTCAATTTATAATATTCCATTTTATTATTAGCATGCAGTTATTTTACAATTTATAATTTTAAGTCGTGACTCAAAAGACTGATCTTCAGATTACCCGACCCCAAATACCTTTGGATTTCGACAACATTTGCAACTTCATCAATGCTGTGTTCGTGCTTCAAGTTCGAACTTCACCTTCTGATATGAGAAGGCAAAGGGAAAATTTGGAGGGGTAGATTCATTTTGTTCATTAAAAGTCTTACGATAAAAAATTGAGGTCCGACTCAGCTTCACTAAATCAAGCAGTCTTACAGCAGGGTTGCCATCTCAAGTTGAAGGGCCAGATGATGTTGTTATCAACTAAAAAGGCTCGTAATTTGAATGATGAAAATTCTAAAAACCATAAGAAGAACTATAAATGTTGAATTTTATCAATTCATAGGTGTTATTATAATTGAATATTGCTTTTTTTCTATTTATACTTCAAATTGAAATTCCCAATATTCCAGCACCTAATATATCTATGCAGCCCTTATGTGACTTCGATTAATGAGCTAATGCAATTCGGCATGCGACTGACTGCGATGCCCATGCATGACGCTACGAGGGATCTCATTCTGCTAAATCAGCAGAGATTATCAGATGTTGAAGTCAAGTAAGGAAGAACACTGTGATGATCAGTTTTTTAATTGGATTTTTCATAGTTAAACATAAGAATCATTTTGTGATATAAAAATGAATAATTCATAGAGCCTCTGAAAATTAAGGTGTTAATAAATGGCATAATTTATAAAGTGAAAAAAATAAAATTGAAGTCTTCAATTGGAAGCCAACAACGAGCAGTTAGAAGCGATGGCGAAAGATTTGGAAGAAGAAAAGAGCAAAACGGATATGATTTTGAAGGATATGCTTCCGGCACAAATCGCGAATAAACTCATGGAGGGAGAGCACATTGAATCTTGTTAGTTTTAGAAATTCATTTAAATACTTTACTATTAAAATTTCACACTTTTTATATCTTTATTGGCATAGTACACATTTAAAAATCGAACTAAAATGCGTTTGCTTTCAAAATTGTGTAATTTCTATTCTTTTATGGCATATAGTACTCGAACTTCATATTTCAATTTATGTTTTTGTTTTTTTATTATTAAAACTAATTTGATTTATTATTATTATTTTATTTTTTTTTAATTTAAATTTAAATTAAGGTGAATACGAAGAAGCGACGGTGATGTTTTCCGACGTTCCCAACTTTCAACAAATCGTGCCCGTTTGCCAACCCAAAGATGTGGTTCATCTTCTAAACGAGCTGTTCACCAGACTCGACAGACTAGTTGTGCTTCATAAGGTCTGAAAGTGTCTTATAAAATAAATAAATCAATCAATCAATATATGGCAAATTTAGCTAATCAAATTCCAAGATATGAATTCTGATTCAACTAGCCCATTTAGGTGTATAAGGTTGAAACCGTGGGTGATTCTTATATGACTGTCGGGGGTATCCCCGATTTCGCTCCGGAACATGCTGAAAACATCGGACATGTAGCGTTAGGCATGCTCTGGGAGGGCAGAGCTGTTAAAGACCCAGTATCCAATAAGCCGTTACAACTTAGAATCGGTATAAAAATCGTCATTTATTCAAGCGATTTTAAAATTTCAGGAATGCACTCCGGCCCTATAGTGGCGGGTATCGTTGGTACGAAAATGCCCAGGTATTGTTTATTTGGGGACACGGTCACTACCGCTTCGAGAATGGAAACCCATGGTCTGGCGGGGAAAATCCATTGTAGTGAAAAGGTAAATTAGGGATTACTAAACTAAAAAAATAACTTTTTCGTTAAAATAAAATAAGTTTAAATAATTTGAAGTGTTTGCTTTAAATTTTAGACCTATAATTGCTGCCTAAAAACGGGCCGATTCGAATTCGTAAGTCGAGGGCGAATGACGATTTCCGGAAAGGGCGAGATGGACACCTATTTTATCATTAAAAGTCTGAAAAAGTCGATTTGGGAGATTTGCGATAGACAGAGAGGTTAATTTTGGCATTATTTCATTTTTTTTTTTAAATTTATATTTCAGATGTGAATTTGAATAGTATCGAGGGCTATGAAGAACTGGAAGCGGGGCTTGAGGGTTTGGCGATTAGTCAAATCGATAAACCTGAGTTAAGAAGAATGAGTAATAGATCTGCGGCATGCACTATAGCTTAAAATTATTATACTATTTCATATATTTGGATTTATTTGTTTTTTTAAATATTTGGCATATTCAAGGAGTTATACAGGATTTTCGATTATTTATATATTGATTCATATTCATATTCATATTCATATTTATATTTATAACGTACTGTGTTCTTCGTGTATGATGAAAGTAATAATTATCATCATCTATTCATTTTTTGTTCTGTATGCAATCATATAAAAATTTTCCGGTTTTGTTAAATAATATTTTAAACGCCTATTTATTTAATAAATTTCAAATATTAATTTAATATTAAACTATTTAAAATGACTTGTTATTTTTTAGAACAAATTTGAAAGACTAGAATATTTTTAGACCTCCATTAAATGTGTAAGTATGAAGTATATTAAGTTATGTGCGCGAGAATGAGTGGTTTGTGAATTGTAGAATGGAAAACGTAGAGACATGCAGATTCAACTAATGGAGCGAGGTCATTTCTGCATTTCTGTCGGCCAATCATTTGGTCATTCTGCAATCGAAGAGAGGATGACTTCTCTCTATGCACACGCGAATAATTAATCTTTCTACCAGTATTATTTTCTCCATTTTTTCTTTCAATGCCCTTATTTATTTTTTCGTAAATATCATCCTTCTCTTCGTAACAGTATGCCGGAATAGATGTTTCTTAGCATATATTTTCGGCGTTCTGTTAAAAAATGATTCGATGTTTATGTATATTCATTATAAGATAAGGAGAACTTCGTAAAAATGTTTTTTTTTTTTCTCAAAAACTTGTTGATTTTTTCTACCCCTTCGTCTCAGCTCTATGTCCAAATAAAGTCTGCTAACCTTGCCTTGTTTGCTTCTTCTCGTTTTCAAAGCCTTAGCTCTTAGCTTCACGTTTCGAACCATATAATTCTTCGAAGATGAAGATCAACTTTCTTAGGCTTCTTTCACTCTCTCCCAGTCTCTCTCTGTAAACAATGTATCCCTTTTCTTTCTATCTTTTCGTCTCCGCCTATTTTCTTCTTTCTCTCTCTCACTCTTTCTTTCTCCATAATCACCTCGCATATTTCATTTCTAATGGCGCGGTTTCCTTTACCGTCCTTCCTTCGTTCACCCATTTTTTCCTCTTTTACATTAGAATTTCGACGTTCTGTTTTCCCCCAAATTTCCGACATCTGATTTCTCTTAGGAATAAAAAAATCCGAAATTTTCCGGCTTCCTGACCTCACATTAAAGTGAATTTCACATGGAAATTTCAGCCCTATCTAAAAGCTGTCAACTTGATTTCGCTTTTTCATATCGCAGATCACGATAATCTTGAAAAATTTCAGAATATCTACGAAAAACCTATCGATAATTATGGATTCTGACGAATTAACGTGAAATTAACCTATTTTCGAAACTAGAAAATTTTCTGGAATGCATCATTATGACCGACAATGGGGCATCAGACGGGAAAAGTCCGGACTTCACTCGGATGCTGCTTTGCCTTCTTTCATCCTGGGCTGTTTTATCCACTGCCCGGCTAATTTTCGATCTCATCGGGACCCTATGGCTCTGCGTCATTTTTGACCTTTTACAGGTATCCTCGCTCTTCAAAAATTGATATTTATGACTAGAGTGCAGATAAACAAATTTTCCCATTGTGAAGATGCCAGAGCTTCTGCGTCTCTACCAGTAGAAGTTGGAGATTTATAAACAGTATAGTATGACACAAACTATATGTGAGTTAGAGTAGAGAAGGGCAAGAAGTGACATTTGTCTCATGTATTACGATTTTCAATTTGGCCTAAAACAGCAGAAATGGCACTTTGGATTAGTTTATGAAGGAAAGATCGATATGGGAAATGCAAGTCGCGGTAGCCAAATATTTGGGAGGGAAAGGTAAAGAGAGCTTCTGCTTTTGCAGGCAGACGGTTGGTCAGTCGCTGGCACTCTTACCCTTACCTCTACCTTTTATAGAGATGGTAAACAGACAGATAAAGGCAATCCAAAGGCAAAATACATAGAGAGATGCGCTAGGAGATTAATTCCCAATACCACCTTCTATTGGCTTCTTACTTCTTACCTTCTATCTATGCCAATATAATTCTAAGTTCTTCAAGGTCAGAATGGTGGGAAATTAGAATATGCTAGAGAAAATTCCAAAGGTTGATCCTCACTTTTATAAAAAAAAGGCACATATTTTATGTTCTAGAGATTTTCCTTTATTTTACTTCCAGAATAGGTAAAATTTTCAGTCTTCTGAGTTTTCGATTTCACCGTCTGAGAATACAGAACATGAAAGGGAGTGAGAGAGTACAGAAATCGAAGAGACCGGGAAGGAATCAGAAACGAATGTACATGGACATTGGGAAGTGAGCAAACATTACATGCGAATACACACCAAGGCAGAGGACTGGTGTAGGTCTAGAATTCTGCCTCAGGCTATAAAGGAAGAAAGAGTACGAAATTGTAAATATCATGATCATCATATGATAGTGCTAATCATTAAATTCAATATGCTGTCATATCAGTCTTATGACTGTTACTTCATTCGATAATTTGAAGTAGTCATAATATTATTAGTTAAAGAATCATGCCTAAATTAGGAAAAATACAAATCTCAATTATATTTTTATCTAAATTCTTTATCATTTATCTGCTCTTGTTTGTCTTTTCGATGTCATCTTTTCTGCACTACAGAAACTCTTAGATAGAAAAACAACACCAAGAAAAAATAAAGAAAGAAGAATAGTGAATGTCCGACTGTCCAAGTCTAAGAGAATGTTTATCCAAGCTTGTCCACTTTTCCTTCCGCTTCCTTTCCTCATATCCACCCTATATCCTCCTTTTTATCCGATATCCTCTGACTCTCAGTTGATCTCAAATTTGACCAAGGAAGGGCTAAAATTCGACAAAATCTGGAAAAGCTGTTACAATTATTATATGCGAAACAATATTTAGGGAAAAAGATTTGCCGTCAGGCACCATACGATTTAATGCATAACGAAGCAACCATGCTTTCAAATTGGCAGAAAAACCAACTTTAAAAATTACGATTTCAGATAATCTGCTGTATCATGGGATTCTTTGGCGTAATTCAAAGAAGACGGTCCCTCATCTATGCTTTGATGGTCTGTATCATATTATCTGTCGCTGAAAACGTCCTGATATTTTTATGGTACGTAAAAAATCGATATATATATATATATAGTTTTAAATCCTTGGTTTTTCAGGTACATGAGCATATTTGGCAATCCATCGCAGTCTCAAGCCCTATCACTAGGGTTGCCTTACTCGTATTCGTTTTTCCTCAGGCATACACCCTGGTGCATTTCCAACTTCGACTTACTCAAGTAGGTCACACAAATCGCTTCCCACTCGGTTTTAGAGATTAGCCCAGAAAATCTCTGAAAGGCACACCGGAATTCGTGGGATTATTCGAAAACTTTACTATAAAATTGAATCAATAAAGAAACAGTTAAGTTTATTTAAAAACTCAGATCCCAATGGATTCAACACAACTGCATTCTTCCCTACTATTACATAGAATCGGTTCAAGCCCTACTTCACGCGGCAGTAGCTATTTTGATATTCGGATTTTCAATAGCCTATCTTTGCCAAAATTCGAAATCTTCGAATAGCAGCAATGGCTCACTTCGACATCAGCACAACGAGGCATATTATACCGAGATCAACCGGGATAATAAGGCCTCACCGAGTAGCTCAGCTTCGCAACAAACAATGTAAGTATTCTAATTTTTAGTTTTTACTTAATCTGAATAGCAACTTCATTATTTACTATAATTTAAGCATTGTCGATCATACGAGTCTTAATTTATCTGTATAATTTAGAAATGGCTATCTGAACTCTTCGTTTACCGAAGAAGAAGGGGATATTAGAAGTAGAGTTGAGACTTCCGAAAGCCGAATGTCTAAGGATAAAGATGGGGAACGAAGCAGTAGTGCTGAAACTGAGGACTATGGGAAACGGATTTTGGTAGGATTTCAAATTTCAATACTTTTATAGAAAAAATTAACCTACTGTAGGAATTGGATAGTTTAATCGACTTATGATATAATCACTTCGTTATAGTTTAACAAACTAAATTCAGCCCCTACCTCGAACCAACGTGAGCGGTACAAGCAAGCAGAAGGTTGCAAAGGCTATACTCCCATTGCCCCATCCCAGTGCACCTGCACGAACTAGATTATTCAAAAAAGTGAATCATAAAGAACGAAGAAGCACTCATATGGATGAGGAAAATGAATTTCAGACAGGTAAGATATCATAAATTTAGCGGACCCTAGATTTATGATTATTCTAATTAAGACATTATATATATTTTTAAAATTAACTTATAATTGATTTCAGAGAGCTCGTCTAGCAGTTCCTCAAGATTGACTTCTCTAGTGAGTCTGGATTTGCGGAGTCCAGCTCCCGTTCAAGTACAAGAGCACTACGAATCGGAATCATCGGATGGTAGCGACACGATCTATGAGAAGATCACTAGGGGATCTGAGTATATTGAAAATATTGCTAAAAATGAGCTACCTCCTTGTAATAGTCATGTAAGTTGATTTTCTTAAAAATATTTGATTTGGTCTGAGAATCATCTTTTCATTATTTTGTAATTGATAAATTCAGGACTCGGCACCATCAACTCTAGCCCCAATTCTGATATTCGATGAAAACAATGTTGCATCGCCCTCCAGAATGAATCCAGATTCAGGAATTGAGTATCCGAAATCTCCAGCTAGGTACTTTAGCTACCCATAAAATTAGAATAATTATCGATATGATTTCAGAATGGATCTATGGAAAACTGCGTCAATTTCGAGTCCTAGCTCAAGTACGACTACTATTTCCTCACCAGGTGAGAACGATTATTATTTTTTCTGTCTAAATTATAAAGATTTTCATAAAAATACTGATATGACACTTTTCACGATAAGAAAATTCTATTTTTTTTTAAAATTAAATCATAGCAATTCTATTTAAAATGCTAGTAAATGGTGAAGATCTGGGAAGTTGCATTATTTCAGCCGGTTTATCCGCCGTTCGTCAAATCGAGGCTTGGAACCGTCGTCTGAATGCGAGGAAGCAGAATCAGAATCTGAAAGCCCCCGACGTGACGTCACCCTCCACCAGTCTTCAGTCCTCCTCCATTCAGCAGAATCTCTCCCCAGGCATTCGGTTACTCTCTCAGAGATCTAATGATTCAGTTTCGTCATCTCAGATCTATGGGCTGAGGAGTCAGTTGGAGGTTTGTTTCTGATATGGCAGTTACTATATGATGGAGGGTATTTAAAAAAAAAAACACTACTAGAGTGTTCCCCTTAGTTAGCCCTCCGTGATATAGCTGTTGCCTTTTAATATTTAAAAAAATTTTATCCTAAATTTTATCTTTAATTTCAATAAGATTTTTAAACTTATCCTTGACTATATTTGGGATTTTTATAAAATCTTAAAATTCGATTTTAGCTTTGGCCTTCACATACACTTTAGCCTATCTTTTATCCCGTTTTTCTTCTATTTTCCTATACTTTAATTTTATTTTGCCAAATCCAGGCCTCCCAAACCGCTGGAATCTGCCTCGTCACCTCGCCCACTCCCCCAGTCCGACCTCTAGAAAGGAAGCCCCAACTTATGCCCTACAAGTCGTCATTTCGAGTGGAGTCTAGGAACGACAACAAAAGCGTCGTTGGGTTCTATCATTCGCCATCGGAGCTGAATTTAAAGAAGGAGGGCGAAACCTGTGGATCTTCATGCAGCAAGCCTATAATTCGTACTATGCGGCCCTCTGAACCTGCCCCTTTACTCAGACTTAGCAGCGATTATCTGGTTTAGTATTATTTGAATTTGAATTTAGATTCAATTTGATATTATAATATCCAATATAATTCGTATTCAGTCCCATTTTTAGATCTGTCGATCTACTATTATTATTATTATTTAAATCTACGGGTATTTTATATAGACTATCATTCAAACGTTATTTTTACGCAATAGTTTATTTAAACTATTTTATCGCTTAATATAAATACCTAATGTTTCTATGTCTAAGAATAAAAATTTTGACGTTTCCTATTTTTTCTCAGAATCCGAATGTGTAGATTGACTTTCGACAAGTTTGGATAAGTCCTTGAGGGATACGTTTTGAGATCCTCGTTTCGCGGGCTTCGGCGTGTCCGGGCCTGGTTTCCAGCCGATGAAAGACAAAATCCGGAAAGTAGCAGGGAAGTGATCTTCCTTCTTACTGTACATTGCCTGAAATTTAAAAAAAAAAAAAAAAAAAAAAAAAAATTTCCAATGAAATCAATAATTTAAACATCTTACATGGGTAAATTAAAGTTGACTTTAAAATGAACGCTTTTATAAATCAATAGATAACTAAATATAAAGTAGGATAAAACACTAATTCGACAATTGTCTGATTCATAATTGAATTTTTATTATATGGGAAAAGGCTAAACTTAAATTTTAAAAATCAATAGGTTAACACTTGGTTACCTTATAAATCGCCTGAGCGGCAATTAGGACGTCGTTTCTCAGATGAAGGGCCCTCTTGTCGGTCGCATTCGATTCGGCCATCAGCTGGAGATCGTACATTAGGGCGAACATCGAAGGGTAGCCCACCTAAAATTTGTATTTTTTAAATTTTTAAAATTGTTTTATTTAAAATTACTTGTATTTCCTCAGTATCCAGAGTGATCATCTGGAATCCGGCCGCTGTAAGTAGGCCTCCAATGTCTTGGGCCTTCACGAACGGGCTGATGTGGGTGCTCACGCCACCTAGTAGGTCCATCTGAAAATTAGCATATCTAAACGAGCTATTCTTAAATTTGTTTCTAACCTCAGCCAACTGTAGAGAGCACCTCAATTCATATAGAGTGTCCTCAGTGAAAACTGCCCCGATCAGTGGACAGTCGGGCTTCAAAATCGAATAACAGCGACGGAACCTAGATTTAGAAAGAATTAATTTATAATAAAAAGTAAGATAAAAACGATGAAGATGAACTTGAAAAAGAAGATCAGCTTACCATCCCGGTAGATCGTTGATCCAATGAGCAGAAAGGGACGAGAGAAGCAGGTCAAATTGCTCATCTTTGAATGGCTCTAGCGTTTCTTCGTCACAAACGAGTCTTTCGATTTCAGTCTGAAAATGTTCTTTTATTTATGGGGATTCTTTTTTCAAAGTTACCTCATCATTACTAGCACTTTTTGTCACCATCGCCTCACTTATATCGCATTGAATGATTTTGCCGACATTCTCCTGAAGAATCAAGTTTTAAATCCTGTTCTTCAATTGCTGAATTTTAAGGAGTCTACTGTTTGAAAATTTGAAGATCACCTTGATGAGATGAGGAGATATATGCCCTGAGCCACAACCAATGTCCAATACGAGGGGGTTGAATTTTGTCAAGTCGAATACCTGAAGAATTTAAATTTAAACTTAAAAAAGTTTAAAATGAATAAATCGATAAAAATTACTTTATCAGCGATCCTCCAACCGACCTCCTCTTTCAGATATTGCGCTTTTGCAAAATCCGGCTGTTTTACCGCCCAATCCCTTTGCTTTCTTTTCAGATTTCGATCGAATACCTGAAAAATGCATAACTTATAAGAATCTGAGTGCCTGAAAGTTAGCATACCTTGTATGGTTGCGAAGAAGTCGAGGCTAGGAACCTTTGACAAAATCTTTGAGATAGCATATATCTGAATTGGACTTAAAATTTAGATAGGGAAAGATTTGAAGATAGGACTTTGCAGACTATTAAACTGCATTAAAATACAAGTTTTCAAATGACAAGGTATAAATAATTTATTACAGCATCATTGAAAGTAACATAGCTACCACTTTTTAAAATAAATAAGTGAAGTAACAGACTAATTTGTATACATTAACTTAAATTGCACCTAGATATCATCGCCTAAATCTAAGTGAAGCTCATTTTTTTAAATTATAATAAAAATTTCAGATTAGAAAACCCCAATCTCTTAGAAATTAAGTTTAAAGAAAGTCATTCTTAATTGTATCACAATTAATTTAAATTGTCATTTTTGCTTAGAGCATGCCATTCTTCAGGCTTTAAGTTATAGAAAAATGACAAGTTACATGAAAAAATCCCCGTGTAAAGAAAAAAGCAACGAAAAAAATACCTGATATTCAAAAAAAATTTGGTTAATCTCTATGTTCCCTGGTGCGAGACCGCGGTCGTAGTTGGGGGATTGGCAGACAGAGACAAAGCAGGGTCATGTGGCACAAATGAAGCAGGAACGAAGACCACACCGTCGAGGGGTAGACGTTCCAACACAGCTCTATCGCAAGGAGAAGGAGGACCCTGAAATTTTATCTTGAAAACTAAAAGATAAGCTTTCATCATTTCGTATGCAAGTATGGTGAAATTTTCTGACTTCATATACGAAACGACAGCTTTCTAGAAGTAAGATTATAAGATGGTTATTTTTTAAAGGCTATTCTTTTTCTAATTAAAACTTTTTTTTAATTACCTGACGAAGATGCTTTTCAACGGAATTTTTTCGAGTTTATCGACATTCGATGGGAAATTCCAGAATAGCAGGAAAGGAAGCTGATGAAAGTACCTGAAAATAAACGATTCAAAATTTGAATTGGAAAAAGTTAGCATACCAGCTATAGAACTGATAGTGTAGCGAGCGGGAGAAGGAGATGCCGATTAGATTTGATGTAAACAGGGCGAACATCGTTTCTGCAATTTCGAAAATCATAAATTTTTAAAGATAAAACTGTTTTAACCGGCCACGCCCGTCCTAGTTCTGATTCCCCCTTGCAACAACTCGATTAACGAGGCTCGCAGACCACCGTGGGATCTGAAAATTATTTTTTTTCTTTTTATATATCTCAGAAAATAATCTTGAAATCTCAATGAATAAGAACGCAATTCTTACGCCATAAATGCAAAAATTATTTATAGGGACTGCAAATGGTTTTCTAAAATTCATAATTTTCTGCAATTTTCTACTTTAATGATAAAATTAGATGCAACTAAGGCATTCGTGAACAAAGAAAGTAGAATAAAAATTATTTTTGACCGGAAAATAATCATTGAAAGCAGCTATCAGACAAGAACGTTTTGACCCCTTCCTACCTTACATAAGCACGAGTGAACGGACACTTTCTGGGATAATTTCTTTTGGCGAAAATCCATTTCTATGGATGGTTTATCGATTCTGATTCTGACTTCTTTTGACCTCACACTTTAAAGAGTACTTGCTTTCCATTTTTGAGATTTCAAATGACTACTTGTTGAACAAAAGCGAAAAATGAAATGAGGTGGAGTTTGCGGTTCCTAGTCATTTAATTTCAATCCTTACATATTATATTTGCGATATTTTTTTTTCAATTTACTCCTCTTAGAATTGGTTAAAAAATACCTGAACCAGACATAGTACCCGAAAGCAGTCAGAGAAATGAGGTGACAGAACAGCAAGAAGAAATGAAAACGACGGTCCAGGAAAAACTGAAAAATTGTATAAATTTTTGAAAAGAAAAAGAATTCTACCGATTCCGGCAAAAATCTCCAGTTGACTGTCCACTTGAAGAGGAAAACTCGCTGCAAGTCGAATGAACGCATCAAGTAGGCCTTCCAATCGAATAGCAAGAATGGCAGACCCATGTAGAGCTAAAAATTAGCATAATTAAAATAAAAACAAATAATTAAAATACCTGAACCGTAGCGCATATGAAGAGGCAGAAGATCGTCCTCCGAACTCCTATGTTCAATAGGAAAATGAAGAATAGCGCCGGTGCGAAGAGTAGAACGTTCATTTTGATTGAAACGGCGAAACTGAAAGAATGAAATTCTAAAAATGCAAAGAAAAAAATTAGTCTTTTTCAGAAATAAAATAAATATCTTAAAGCTTAAAAAGGTTTTCTATAGGGTTTTCTAGATATTAAAAGTCAAATATTCAAACAAGTAATTAATCAACCAATTTACCTATAAATAACGGATCCCAGAACCCAATGCTGAGAGGTGAACAAATTGAGTGAGAGATAGAAGAAAAACATAGCGATGGGGTCGTTGAAAAGTCGGAGCACGAAAATCGAGTGGATACGGTAGCCGATCAGCACCAGGAAGCACAGCGCGAACGGAGGGATCTGTAATTTTTTTCGGAAATAAAATTCTGTCCTATCTTAAATTTATATTTTACAAACAAATGCCATAAAATGTGTTCAGGAGATTAACTTTCATCTTTTTCTATTAAATTTTCATTCTGTAAATTAAAATAAATTTTAAATTTACCCGATTCGACTTGTGATAGAGCCTGAACACCAGCACCAGGTTTAGCAGGTAGACGAACATGAAAATGTACTGTGCAATTCTGATGTCCCTGCCAGAATCAGTCAGAGAATGGAAAATTCGGAACATCATCAGGTGTCCGGCCGGGTATCTGAAATGAAAAATGCCATTTTTCAGGCAAGTTTTAAAAATCCTACACTACGGGTCCCGTATCGCCCGTGATTCTGGTGTAGTTGAGCTCGTTCTTGATGAACTGCTGGACTTGTTGCATGTACGTGGACCAGTCGATCTCGGTATCTGAAAAAATCTCTTAAAAATGACCCAGTTAATTTGATAAACAATTTTTCTTAAGTTAGCTTACAAGGCACTTTCTGAATAATCCCAAATGTGATTATCGTATCCAGGAAACATAGAATCGACGCCACCAGAACGAATCCCCGCGCGTTCACGGTGCATAGTAACTGGACTATTGAATCCATTTTCTGGAAATCACAACAAATATTTTTACAAGGGAACAAGAAATATCCAATACGGTACAAGTACCATTATGATATAATTTTTTAAGATTAAAAATGAAATTTATTCGATCAAAAAATAAATAACAATGTTAGTGTTAGGAAAAGAGGACCCATAACCAAAATTTTCAGATTCAGATTATCTCCTGTATCGATAGCGCTTGAACTGGAACCACAATTGGAAGACTCCATTCGCGAACTGACACTTGTAGCCATTTCTCTGGGTCACCTGAAAATAAAATTACAATTTTTAGATTGTTAATTTAGAAAGATAATCGTGTTTGGGATATTTTTTAATAAAAAATAAAAAGAATACAAGCCCCACCTCCCACTCCCTATTAACGACTTTGAAGGCGACATCTTCGTAGGGAGGACCGGTTTTGAATCGAATTATCGCGAAATCAGGATCATCGCAGGGCGTAACCGTAAATGTTGGAGTTTTGTGCTTCTCCAGGAGGTCGGGGTAGAAAATCTGAAAAACGAATTGATTAACAATTAAAAAAACCATTTATAGCTAAAAAAAGACAATTAAATCGGCATCTTTTAAAGTGAATGCTTAAGGTTAAAATATGAAACTTACATTAAACTTGTACCCCTGCACAATCTTGGGCGGCGGATTGTCCATGTCGTAGTGCGTCTGATTGTACTTGTTCCAGTCGAAGCCCGTCTGGACTCGATTCAGGTAGGTCGGCTTTCTCGGGCGGTACTTGTCGGACCAGAGGTAGGACTGAACATTTTAAAATAAAAAAGAAGGGGTTTTTCAAATAAAATTTAAAAATTTCTATAGAAAATCTTGGAATTTATAGACTTTCGACGTCTTCGTATTATTTCTGAGAAAACAAATGAAATTTCTGTCGAAAAAGCTTCGAATTTATGCATTTTAGAAGTCAAAAATTAGAATATTTCTGCAAAAAAATAAGAAAATGTTACCTCAGTTTCCAAAGGCAACTCGACGCTGAACGTGGCCTCATCTCCCTGCATTCCCTTTCTCGCGATTGCGACCATCGCTGCCTCTGTTTCAGTCAATCCCTCGGGCTTCTTCTGGCAGGCTTGGCGCCTTTGATCCAGATTTGCCGCGTCGGTCGATTCGTCAATCACTTCTATGCCTGAAAATCGAAGTTTAAAAATTTGGTCAAATTAAAAGGTGGAGATTGTAAAGAATATTAAAGCTACATAGGAATTTTGAGATTGATCTTAGAGACCTTATGAATTTTCGAATAGACTTTAAATTTTCAAATAAACTAGATTGACTCCAGGAAATTTGTGCTTTTAAAAATCTTAAATTCCCTACCCGGCATGTTATCCTTGATGTCTCCATAGGTCGGACTGTATCTGCCTCGATTGTACAGCTCAATCGTGGCATATTCAAGTTGTTCGGGATTCAGGGCTCTGAAAATCAAACGTTGATTTTTCTATCACCTTTTCATAAGAAATTTAAAGAAAAACACTTTCATTAAGAATTTCTCTAAAACTGCTAATAAAGAAGTCAATAATTGGTTTCTCATTAAATTTTCATTAAAAAACTAAAATATAGCCACTTTAATCAGGATTTTTCTATAAAAAATAAACTAACAAAATCGAAATTTTTTTATCAAATTTTAAAAAACCGACCTCCACTTATGTTCCCGTTTCATGTCATCAAGTAGCGAATCCTCCAACGCATCGACGTCAACTTGCTGATTCAGCTTATGTTCGATCATCTCGTCTTCGGCCTCTTGCTGCTCGGCCTGAAAATTCGATTTTTTTTATTTTTAAAATCAATGATAAGTCATCTTTATTAGTGATAATTTGTATCAATATACTTTCCATCCCTGTCATTTTATCACTACCTTTTATCATGGCATTCTTATTAATATTTTTATCACTTCCAAATTATTATCAGTTAAAATTTTACTACTAATAATTTTTATTACTTACAGTTTTCGGTTTAGGCTTAGATCTGAATTCATAGCTGACAGACGGTCCTTCTTCATCGCTGTCTCGTTCCTCCTTCTTGATTTCCCTCTTCTGCCCACTTTCTTCATTCAGAGCATTCACTTCGAGCATTTGCTCTTGGCGAATTTGCTCGATCTTCAGCTTCCGCATTTTCATGTGGAGCTCCTTCAACTGTGTTTGAGCGACTTTGATTATCAGTTTGTCTGAAAATCATCGTCTTTAAATTTTCAGAAAGGATATTATATCCTTCTGAAATGATGTTTTGTCTTTTTCCAAAATTTTAAAAAGTGCAAATATTTTGATTTTTATAAAAATAAATTTTCAAATCTTCTTACTCAATAAAGTCTCCCAAAAGGTGATGTCCGTCCCAGCGGCGCCGTCTCTGATTTTCGTCCGAATCTGCTTTTCCAATTCGCTCAATTGGTCGATGGACTTGCCCTGAAATTTGAATTTTTTTTAAATCGATTTTAGAGAATGTTTCGAGCACAGACATAAAGTTGTCTCGTGGCTCTACAGATCGGCTGGCCTTCGATGTTTCGCAGGTGAAAATTTTTAAAATTCACCCTTCTCCTTGAAATTCGAGATTTTAGAGAATATAAAGGGAACTATAAAGTCGTTGAGTGGAATTGTAAGAAATTTAGAAAATTGAATTTTTAACTCCACCTCAATTTCAGATAGAAATAAAGTTAAACGTGATTTTTTAAAATAAAAGGAAATCCCGTACCTTGAGAATATCATTGATTCTGTCCTCGACAGCCGAATGTATGGCCTCCCTCTCATGTCTGGCCCTCTGCAATTTCTTTATCTCCTCTCTGATCAGAGTCCGAATGTTGTTCCAAAATTGGATATGGGTTGAGCCCTCCAGTTTGATGATACTCTGAAAATGTTCTAATTAAAAAACTAATCAAAAACCTATTGAAAGTCACTAAAAATTAGCATGATTTATTTATTAAAAATTAAAAAATAATAATAATAAAATTATTTCTATGAAAACTCACATCAATATCAGCGAGAAGATCCTCGTAGTCATCCATCGTGAGGCCTTTGATCATCGAGCTCGGCTCAACCAACTCGAAATCATTTTCTTTCGACGATTTTGGATCTTCTTGATCGCCAAAACGAATGTATCTGGAAATTTGAAAGTTTATTAAAAACAAAAATACTGGCCAATTCTGCATTTCTTGAAATGAAATACCTCCGTTTTCCCAAATTGTAACTTTTTTCGAGCTTCTCAAAGTCTCTTCACTTTCAACGCTCTTCATCCTACGTTCTACAAGCGCATCACGCTAAAAAGATAAAAAGCGTTTCTCATCGTGGCACTGTGGCGTAGTGGGTGACGAGTTAGATTTTTGTCAATTCTTGAGTAATAAGTGAGAGATCGATCGCCTGTTGAGAGAACGCAGAGAAACGCGAGAAAAGTTGCAATTTGCAGGGAAACGACAATAAATAGTATACATGTCTTCATCCTATTTCTGATTAGATAGTGGAAATATAATTGAAATCAGTTAGTACTATTTTAATCAATTGAACTTATTGGATGATCAATAACAGCGTAACATTTTAAAAGTAAATTAAATAAAAATATACCTGTATAGCAAATCAATAGGCTTGGCCCTGTTCTGCTCAATTCTGAGCTGAGTTCGAAATTTCGCCTGTTGCAGTTGGAATTCCATCTCCTTCTTGTCCCAGTCACCATGCATTCGCTTTTCCTCGTCTCTCTAAAAATGATTATTTTTCATTTTTATAAAAATAAAAAAAAACCTGAATCATGTCCATGTCTTCTTTTGCTGCAGCGCGGGCGTCTCTAGCCCTTTTCAGGTCCTCCATTTCTCGGTAGTTTTTCTCGGTTCTTTTCTTGATTCTTAAAATTTGAAATTAGAATAAAAGATGTAAAATAAAAAATGCTTTTTGGAGAAATTCGTCTATTTTCTTCTTCGCAAACTTTATATAGTTTGAAAGGCGTGTGAACTTTCCAAAAAGTCGAATTAAAATTGCAAGAAAAATAAAGATTAAAAGAATAAAAATTGTAATCTCCTTACTCCTTGATGATAGTCTTCTTGGACAGATCAGCTTTCCCCTCCTTTTCGAGTTTCTTGCCCCAAATGAACGTGTCCGTGAGTCGATTGTCGTTGAACGGGTTGTTCCAGTTGTCGTAGACGGTCTCGTTCGCGGCTATGCCTTGGGCCTGTAGACGCTTTTGCTCCTGAAATATGTTTTAAATTTTTAATCGAAAGTAGGAAATAAAAATTTACCTTCTTAGCCTTTTTCTTCAACCTTCTTTCTCGCTTTTCTTCGGGAGTTTCGAGTTCTTTCTTGCGCTGCTTTTCCACTTGTTTCAGACGCTTCTTTTCCGCTCGCTGTTTGGCGAGGAGGGACTAAAAATTTAAATTAAAAAATCACTTTTAAAAATCCAAAAGATAGCAATTTAAAATGGTTCTCACGTCGAGCTTCTTATCCTTCTCATCGTCGCTGGAGCTTTCCGAGCTGCTAGCAGATGAATCCTGCCTCTTTTTGTGCTTCTTCGAGCTGGAATCCCGATCTCGACTTCTGGACCTCCTTCTCTCCTTTTTATGCTTGCCCATTTCTGAAAAGATAAAAAATTAAAATGAATAAAATGAAAAAAGCAATCCGAAAACGAAAACGAAAATCCATTTCGAAACTTCAAATATGATAGCGTAAGAACGCGTAAACCCACTCATAACTAAAATCTCAGTAAAAAGAGGACTTTATTTTGTACCAACCAAATCAGTATATTTATGTTTTGCATAAGAATATCACATTGCTAAAATACCCAGAAAATGCAACCATGCGAGTGGAAGGAAATAAATTAGCACATTTTAAAAATTATGTCTCCTTGTTGAGCATGAGATAAACTTGTTGGACGCTGGGAAGGCCGGCGATACCCTTCATCTCTTCGTCGTATCTTTTAGAGGCAAAGGCCCAGGCTCGGGCAAATGTGTCGGCTATTCTGAAAATCGATATATTATGGTAATTTCTAAAAAGGAAACAAAGCTTGACCTCTTCCTAACCGGACTCAACAAAATCGCCTCAGTTTCTGACACTCCGATGTACAAGGCGTAGATCTTCTTGATCTAAAAACAATAATATTATCGATTTTTAAATTGAATATTTTCTTACATCAGGCCAAGCGGTGCTGAGCGCTTTGAAAGCCGCAGCGGAAAGTTCTCTCAGCTCTTTTGCAACCAAAGAGGGATGTTTGGATAAGTCGAAGTCGGGTTTCAGGGCCTGACAATAAGCAAAAAAAATTTTTAAAAAAAAGCCATTTCTTTTAATTCTTCGGAAATTCGTTTTCTGGTTAAAGTTTCATAAACTTGATTTCTAGATTTAGCAAAAATCGCATAAGAAATCTTATTTCGGATACTTTCTGATCGTTTTTTTTTTAATTCAACCTCATCTTCGGCGATATCAGTCCATCTCAAAAGAGGTCCAACCACCAGATCCGCAGTTGTGGTGATCAGTTGATTGCACCTCGTTCTGAGTCGGGAATCGATAACTCGTCGACTATCCCCCGAAGTCTCCGACACTTGAACGGGCACCTGAGATTTGTATTAATTTTAACTCGTTCTAGGAAATGATCAAAATATGAAAACTTATAAATTGGAATAGTCTAAAAGAATATATATATTTTTTTATTAGAATTAGAATCTTAACAATATCAAACTCAAAAAACTATCATAATAATATTTTTGCAAAAAGGTTATAAAATATTAGAAATTACCGTAGTGATCAGCTCCAGAAAAGTGTTATTCGAGCTGATGGAAAACCACTTGGAAGCATCGTCGAAAATGACGTTCTTGAATTTCGACAGGTCCAGAGAAAAGTCTTTCGTTGGCAGAGTGGCGTCCGCTCTGAAAATCTTTCTTATATTTAAAAACGTTCTTTTTAATGTGTTAATTTTTTATATTTTAAATTTGTTATTTTTTAATAAAGTAAAAAATGACCTCTGAGTAGCGGCATGCCTGTACGGAGTGGTTTGTTCTCTCAGAATCAGCAAGTGCTTTACAACAAATAGTTCCGCATCCAGTTGCTTCGATCTTGTGGTCTGAAGAATACTAACTTAAAGAAACGAGAAATAATGAAAAACACCTTCTTAACCGGCTGAGCAGCAATTTTTGTGGCTGCCTCATCAAGAGAATCACAGCACATCGTAAGCAAATCTCTGGCCAGAGACTGGAAAACGCCCATCTGAAAGGAAAATGCTATAGCTTTTCTCTATAATGATGCAATTTTAGACATTTTAGGGACAAAAAGTTCGAAGCTTGAGTCAGGAAAGGTCGGATCTAACTAAAATTTTGGATTTTCTGTACGTTTTCGATAAAAACCTAATTTCGAAGTTTGGGGTTAAGGAAGTTCGACTTTGGTAAAAATGGGTTTTTGAGAAGTTGACTCAATTCATTCTCTCAGTAAATTGAAAATCTTATTTGTTTTAAATTGTGAAAAGATATTAAAAAAAAAAGCTTACATCCAAACATCTGAAGAGTTTGGCGAGACACATGACGGTTCTCCGGACTGTCGGGTACCAGAGACAATGCAGATCCACTGCGGAAACTGCGGACTTGACCGGTTCGGATACGGAATTCGCACCCGCCGAAACTGGGGAATTACGTTCGGATTTCTAAAAATTTAAAAATACAAGTTTTAAAAATTCCAAAAGGATATTTCTACCTCCTCATTTTGCGCTCCATTCGCCTTCTTTTCTCCCCCATTCTGCCCGTGCCCTTTCTCGATGTTCCTGATCATCTCCAGTCTTTCGGGATAGGCTAAATCGCCTGGGGCAGGGTTGAAACCGAGTATATCCGACTGGGCGTAGAGACTGGCTCTAGAAATTCTTCTTTCAAATTAGAGTTAATGAAAGAAAAATATTTCGTAAAATCCTTTTTTTTATGAATTAATAAAAGTAAAGTAAAGTTATTTTTAAAAAATCATATTTCTTTTTCTAAAAATAAACCCAAAAACCTGTAAACAATCCTCTCGGCGACATCTCCAACCAATTCGGACATAACAGTGACAAAACCGGCTCGCGGGTCGAAGGCGGGCTCGTCGGACGCAGACCCGCCCGCCACTAGCGACGACATAAGGCTACATCTTTCTTCTATCATTTCGACCTGAAAACAAAAGAAAAGATCACTTTAAAGCTATTATCTTCCAAAAATCTGTCTATCTAAAATAGGAGAATATTTTTATTTTTAGATTTACTATCAAATTTTAAAGAATACCTTCAAAATAGTACAAAGTTCCGCCAGCGTCTCCAAATGTGGATTGTGCACAACGATGGGCCTCAAAACATCGTAGAGAAGACGGGAAATGGCTTCTATAAAAATTTCTTAGGTTCAGGATTTTCGGTAATATTTTGCCTGCGAATTCTTCAAAGGGATGCACGGTCGGCTCCGCAGTGATTGAAGTATGACGCAGAGTGGCTTGTGAAATTATGGAGTGGGTAGGGCTGAAAATTCGTATTTTTCAACAAAATATCGAGGGCACCCTAGCTAGTTCGAAAAAAAAATCGATAAAATATCATTTTTATTTCAATTTTTAATGACAAATAAAAAAGACACCTATGTCTTCCAGTTCTCGAAAGGATGGGCGAATCGGCACCTCCTGAAATGTCAAATTCATATTTATTTTGAAGTTTAGGCGTGAATTTAACCATTTCTAAATTTTTACCTGCATTTGGCAAACAGACAGAAAAGAACTGCTTGTAGAGATGGAACTCGTCATCGCAAAGCCTCAATATGAAAGTGCATCCATTTCTAGTTAAAGCACAGGAGGAGTCGCCATGCAATCTAAAAATAAAATTTGTTTAAAAAAAGGATACAAATTAAAAGTGAAAAAAGAAACGTGCTTAGCAAGTCTGGCGAGCGTCGCTTGAATGATCGGATCCAAAAGTTCTCTTCTCTTTGTAAAATACGCGGTTTGGCATTCAGCTAACATTGACTGAAATTAGTCTTCCTTTAAAAAATACCAGCAAAAAGTTAATTGAACCTGAAATTCCGGCAGTTTCGCGAATCTCTGCTCTGCTACGGCGAGGGAAGTCTTGATTGAGTTTGCCCGTGACGCGAAAACGCCGTACAGCAAATTGAACGTGTCTTCGTCCGCTCCCACTCGCCCGAGTTTGGCGTAGTCCACCTAAACATTTAAATAAAATTTAATTGTAGAAATAAAACTACAATTTCAAATTAAAATAAAAAAAAAAAAATCACTTGTAATTCAGATTGTCTCGCCCTAACGTCCTCCATCGAAGCGTCCAAGTCTGCCAGAACCCCGATACGGATCCAGGTCATGGCTCTGAAAATCAAAATTTAAGAATAATACATTTTTTAAAAATTAATATATACCTGCTCAAGCATTGCTCGTATTTGGTGATATAGGTTGCAGATTCCTTGTACTCCGGATGCTGTCTCAGGAAAGTCAGACATTCGTCAATCGAAGCCAAAATTGCAGCGAAAGCCTGTCCGGTGACCAGTAACTTGCCTGTATTGCTCAATTTCTGAAAATTGAACTTTTATATAAAAATTTGATAAAATATACAGAAAGTACAAAATTTCAGGGTAACCTGATCACGAGGATCAAAATACCTTGATAATGAAGTCGGCCTGTTTGAAGAAGTAGAGGTTGGCCTTGATTTGCTCTGCGCCTGAAGACAACGCGGTTTGAGCAGCCAGAGCGCGCTCGCAGGCGTTGTGCAGAGATGACGTCCTTGCAGTTACACTGTCGTACGAGGTTCTTAATTCCACTAGGACCTGAAATTTATTCCTATTATTATCTTTTAATTTGTTTACTATTTTTAATTTTACCTTATTAACAGTCTCCATTCTCTCCTTGAGCAGGTTCAGCCTCTGCATGTTTGCCCTTAGAGCGCCGATTTCTGGGGCCTGATAATAAACCTTTAAAAATTCAAAATGTACAAAAAAAAATCCACCTCCTGCTTTTCGATTAGATCCATTTCAATGCTCCTGGCGTCCCTGAGTGCAGTGGCGAGACAATCAGCCAGAAGACCGTCTTCCGAGAATTTTTCGGTTCCTGCAATTTTACTTAATTAGCATAAACAAAAGATTACACTTACAAATCTCCTGAGATAATTTAAATATTTCAAAATGACCTCGCGATTTTTTAATTCGTTTTGCGAACCTTGATTTTCGTGTTCAGTATCGAAAGCAGGTAGGCCGCATTCCCCCACTTTTCCAGCCAACAATTCGACTGTTTTTAAATGGAGCTGCTCGAATTCCATAAAATTTCTGAAATCCATTTTATTTATTTATTTTTTTAAAAAATTTTCAGATAATTATTCGGCTCAAACCGAATTGACTGTCATAGAAATTCCAAATTTAAAAATTTGAATTTATAAATTTATTTTCAAAGTAAGAGTAAATATCGAAACAACAAAAGTGAGATCAGATACGATATACGGGTTGAGGACACGTAGAAAATATCGACTTGAGCAGAGGCAAATACAAATTAGTCGACGTATCGAAATCGGTCGCTGCGGATCTGGAGAAAAATTTCAAAAACGTAAAAATACGAAAAATAACCTTGTATTTTTCATCTTCGACGGTTAGTGCGAATGTTTGTGTGAACGCGTGGTTGATGCCCTTGATTATGACGTCTCCTGAAAATGTTCAAATAAAAATAAAATAAAAGTTAAAGCAGAGAAATAGTTTTTACCCGTCGTGACAACGATCGTGGCTTTCGGAATCTCCGCGGCGCCTTCGGGAAGTCGCTGCGCGTCGACGCACACCAATTCATGCTTCGTTTCCGGTAATTGGGAAATGAATCTGAAAAAAAAAATTATTTGAAAAATAACTTTTTTCTCAATTCTTCTAAGAATATTTCAACTAAAATTTCATTTAAAAAATAAGAAAAAAAAACAAAATAAAAGATACTTTCTAACTTTACTAAGAAAAAATTCTTAAAATTGTATTAAAAATACACAAAGAAAACTAATTCTATAAAAATAGCCAAGTTTAAAACAACAGAAAATATAACTTCGTACTTAGCGACATTTTCGCCCCCCTCAATGGCGTTCCCATTCCAGACGAGGGTCGCGTCCTCCGTGTAGAGGAAGCCGATTTTGTCCCGCTTTCGGTCCATCGCGTCGTAGAACAAATCCACGAAGCGTTTGACGTCTCTGGAATTTTTTCAAAATTTTATTTCCATTTTTCTTTCAAAGATCATTTTTGATTATTTAAAAAATTGTTTTTACAATGAAAATTTTTAGAATTTTTTCTAAAGAAAATATTTTTAAAATGATAATTTTGATTTTAAGCCCAACCTGCACATATCCTCGTCCAACTTGACGAAATCCTCTACATCCTTGGAAGCGGTCATTCTCGAGGTTTTCTGAAAGAAATCAGAATTTAAAAAGAAGATCGGAAAAGAGACGAACAAGAATATCGAAATGTGGCATTGGAATGCAAAATTGGTGCAGTGTGTTTATTTCGACACTCGGGTGATGTCGGGTGAAACGACAGCCAATTTGTTGATTCTCTTTCGCGAAATTTGATCGCTCTTTCCAATTTATTTTGACCTGTGACTTCTTTTTAATCCGTGTTTTATCGACTTCTTGATTTATCGATTTTTTAAATTCTCAAAATTTAGAAATATTATTGAAACTTTCCAGAAAGTGATATGGACAACGATGCAATAGACATAGACGCGCTTTTGGACGAGGTCGAAGTGGCTGTTTCGAGCCAGAATCACAAGGGGCAGGAGCGACGAAATGCGAACCATTCGACACCCGCAGCCGCTACGCCAGCAGCACCCACACAAATTGCACAAATTGATCCACCTGTCATCGCGAAGGTACCTCCTCTTCGCGAGCCAGTGCAGTTCAACGACGTGAAGGAGGTCATTTTTTATTTTCCGATTTTTTTTAAATAAAGATATTTATTCAGGAGCAAGCCCCTCTGAAATTGAAGCGTCCCGAGCCCCCATTCCGCCCTAAGGCTATCATCAATTCCTTGCAGTTCGACCAGCCAACTCCTTATACTTTGGAACCGACCCAGAAAATTGTTCAAAGTACAAATTTTAAAAATTCGACAAGATTTTTTTTCTTGTTCATTTCAGAACCCGAAGAAAAGGAGCCGGAGAATTCGGAGCAACTTATCAACTTTTCTGAGCCTGAGCCTGAATCGACTGCGAAACAAGTTGAACAAATTCGGGAAGTTCCGGAAAGTTTGGAAACGGAGGAAGAAAAGGAGGCGATCAAGCAGGAACAAGATGCGGAGCAAATACCGAAAAATGAAGTGGACGAAATGAAAGATGTCATGGACTATTTGGACGGATTCAGTGACGAAGAAGGAGAGCAGCAGGGTAGCCTTGATTTATTTGTATTTTAGAAATTTTAAATCTTAATTTTCAGAAGTAGCCAGAGACGAGCCATCTCCTGTTTCTATGGAGAATCAGGATCAGCCGAATTTCGATGAGCAGATTTTGCAAGCGGGTGATTTTTCATTTGTATTAATTTTTTTTTAAATTTAATTAAAACACTTTTAACAAGTTAAATTTTCAGTTGAATTGGCCGCCTCGGAGATGGCGAATTTGGCTGTGGAACAGGGTATCAAGGATGCTGGCGAGTGGGCCAAAATGCAGCAATTCTACGGGGACAAATCTGAGGGTAAAGAGGACGAGGAAGTTGAGAAGATTATGGAGAAGACGCCTGAGGCTGCCCCTGAAATTTCTGAGGAAGTCCGAAGACCCGCCACCCCAATCAGCAAAATCGACCGGCCGATATCTGATGTGGACGAGGAAATCGAGGTGCGGTTTTTGAATTTTTTTCTTTTCAATGAAAATAGTTTTTTCAGGAAATTTTCGAAACTGCACCCGCAGAACAAATTCAGGAAGAGCCGATTGAAAGGCCTTTGACTCCGGTGGCGAAGGAGTTGGAAGAGCTTGAAGCCGAACCTGAAAATGATGAGCCAAGGTAATTTTAAGCAGTTCGAAATAATGGTGTTTTATTGTATAAATTCTGATTTTCGTTATCTTCTATCAGATAAAATGTTAAAATTAGAACTAAAAAAGTTCACTCTAGCAGAAATTTAATTTGAAAAATTCAGCACCTCGAATGAACAGCGTCCTGATCAAATGGACGCAGAATCTGAACAAATCGATGCCGAGGGCCTCACCACCGCGATCGAGGTCGCAAATTCGCCGACTATGGTAGTTATCATTTTTGTTATTTTAAAAATGTGATTTTCAGGAACCAAGAAGAGGCAGTACGGACACTGGGGAGGGCAGTGAGGACAGCGGGTCTATGAGGAGATTTGATGTAGGAATTTCTAAAGTTTATTTATCAAGTTTTATCAGAAAAGAATCCGAAATAAAAAAAATATATTTTTAGGCCTAATTTTTGTAAAATTTTCAGGCGATAGCCATCGTGCATGATCTATCGGATCTGAGCTCGATCCCGCACAGGCTAACCGAGAGCGAATTGCAGCTGGGAAAGGTGGGGAAATAAAACAATAAAATTTGAATTAAAACAAAAAAAAACAATTTTCAGCAGCAACCCTACTGGATCCCAGATGCTGATTCGCCCGTCTGCATGCTTTGCTCTACGAAATTCACACTGCTCAATCGACGTCATCACTGTCGGGCCTGTGGGCGGGTGCTATGTTCTGCCTGCTGCAAGCAGAAGGCCACACTCGAATACATGAAGGAGGATCCGAAAAACGTAGAGAATTTTTTGCCTATCAAAAATATAGAAGTCGTGAAATTTTTACATGATTTTTCTCTTCGAAAGTTAAAATCTGCGGTAGAAATTTGTTTGTTAATTGTAAGTAAATTTATAGAAAATTCAAATAGTTTTACTAACGAAAACAAAATCATCCGCAGAAAAAATGCATATCAGTATGTGATTTAAAAAAAAAAAAAGATTTTTTCAGGATAAAGCCCGTGTGTGCACTCCTTGCTTTACGATGTTGGCGAGAATCGAGGAATATGAACGGGAACAGAATGAGCGTGCCGCAAATTCTGGAGAGGGAGTTGGTTCTACACCAGCTCATTCTGGAAGTATTCCCAGGTAATTTGCGTATTTTAGTTTGTTAATTAAGAAATATTTTATTTCAGAGTGAACAAAGGTGTCCTGAAGAGCCGCGCGCTTTCCACTGAAACTGAAGCAGAAAATGGGAACGGCAACGAGGCTGGGCCTTCTCAAAGCAATTCGACCCCTGAAAATGGAGAGAGGGAAAGAAAACGGACGGTGGTTTTCAGGTAGATTTTTTAAAATAGTTGAATTTTATAGAATCGAGAAGACTTTATTTATGAATCTCTAGAATATTTTTGAAAATATTTTGTTTTCAGAGACGGAGTGAAGCCTGGCACTTCTAGAGAGGGCGCTGAGGAAACTGAGGAGAGATCGACTACGCTCAAGCCGAAAAAGGTTTTTTTTTTTTTAATTAAATTAATTAATTTTTTATGTCTTCAGAAGCAGCGCAAGCGTCAATCCGTCGCTAGGAGAATCGCCGAGCTGAAAATCGAAGAAGAGTTGGCGAACGTCCTGCCGGAAAACAATCAGAGGCCATGTGAGACAATTTGAATTTTATTACTTGTATTTGTGAAATTTAATTTTAAAAAATTAAGACTTCGTTTTGAAACCCGACGGAAATATCAAATCTGAGCTGGGCAGTCAGTTGGTTGAGTCGCTTTCTGAGGGCAATGAAGTCGTCGTTGCGATCAAGAGGAATCTCCACGCTGTTGTCAAACTTTGTACAGGTATTTTCCGAAATTTATCTTATTTTTATCTATTTTTATTTTTCAGTCGAAACTGGAAAAGTGCTTGCCGTCTGCTCGCGGGGCTTCATTTTCGTCGGTTTGGACGAGGTCCTATTTTCTTGGAGACTGGAAAATGAGACTCAAATCGAGATGCCTTTGCCAGTGCTGCATAGGATTTCTTCGGTAAATTTTCTTTGTTTTCTAATTTTTTTTAAATAATAATATAATCCCTTTTCACAACTACCATCAAGAAAAGAAAACAAGGAAAGAACATGTAATTTTTTTCAAATTTATTTTTTACTTTAAAATTCTAAATATAATTTTTTTTCAAATTTAAAATTTCCAGCTTTTCGGCTCCTGCACGGATTCGGACTCCACGGGTGTGCGTCGTGCCTGCGGCCGCCTGCCCTCCATTCACTCGGTGCCAGAAGCCTTTCCCCCTTTGCCCCGTCATATTCTCTTCTTCCGATCCTCGGCACCATCTGAGTCACTCCAGCCTCTGCCCGTCCCTCCTGAATCGGTTCCGTTCAAAGTGGCCTGCTTCCTTCACGACGATGAGCTGCCTTGGGCTATGGCGAACCCAAACCGAATCCTTTCAAGGCTGGCTCTTCAATATAACAGTAAGAAAGTTTTATTCGGAATTTCATTTAAAAGATTCAAATTGCAAAAATCGAAACAATTGGCTTTTCAGACTACAGCACCCCGGTCGTCAATCATCCAAATCGTCCAGCTCTGTTTTCGGCCGATACCAGCGCCAGCATACTCAAGGTATATTTGAGATTTTCGTAAAATTATCTTTTTTTTAATTTGCAGGTGTTCACCGACTTCCGCTCCTGGACGTATCGCCTGAAGTACGTGCCTGGATCTTCGATCGTTCTGCAGCAAAGTCAAACGACCATCAAAATTCCCAGAAGCACTGCAAACGAGGTAATTTTTTTCTTATAAAAGGCAAGCAAATTAAAGCTAATGCTTATCATACACAAAACGAAAAAAAAAACTTTAAATTATAAAATTTTAAACTAGAATTTCAAATTAGAAAAAGGAATAAATTTTTCTTCTAACAAGGAAAGTCATTCCGAATTTTCTAAAAAAAAAACAATTTTAGATCAAAGAAATCATCTCCTGGAATAAAACCCTTCTGGCTTGGTGGACGGATTTGGATGCAGAAGCTGACAGCAGACTGGTGTGCTCTGAAAGCGACGGGATCTACTCCACAAAGCTGCTCAAGAAAAATGAAGGTCGGATTTTAAAAAAAAAAAAAAACTTGTTCTTCCAAAGCTAAAAATTTTAGGATCGTCCCTTCCTACGTCAACTTCGTCTTCTTTTGTCATTTTCGACGGATCGCTGAAGGGCGCTAAGCTCAGGGTAATCAAGTTAAATTTTACTTTTATTTAACTTCTTAATCTTTATAATATTTTCGCTTTCTGTACACAACTGCCAAATCTTAATAAATTATTTCTTTTTATTTGAAAATTCTCAGATCAACATTGTCGAGGACGGTATTGCAGTGAGACTGTCCTCTGAATCCCTTCTACTTGTCGTCGAGGCTTTTGAATCACAGAATGTAAGATTTTTTCATATATATATATTAAAAATATATTTTAACGAAAAACTCAGGATCTTCTTCTGGAAGACGATTTGGCGACTTTGAAAATTTGCTGGGTTGGCGATGAGCATTCGAGTAAATTGCCCCACTCTCAACTTTCTGCTATCGATGGGAAGTTTCTTGGGGTAGGAAAATCCATTTTTTAATTTATATTTAAAAAAAAAACATTTTTCTAATAAAAGGATGGATTTATGCAAATTTTGGTAAATCATCGAAATTCTTAAGAATTGCATAAACTTTAGAAATTATAATAAATCAAGAAACTATTTGTTTCAGCTGAACTGGCAGTACGGTCTGTCTTTGGAGCGAGCGATTAACAGCGGGATTTGCGTGCCCTCCTCGCCTTCCACAGCAATCCGCCTGTCGCATGTCTACAACCTGAGAGAAGGACGATTCTCCCCGGATGATGAGGCGAAAATTTTTGCGTAGGATTAATTATCAAAAGCTCCTATCTTTTATTTAAACGTTTTTTTTCAGTTTAATCGAAATTCTCGCGAACGAATCTACCGGTCTTCTGGATGCTTTCGTTCCTTCCTTGCTCAGTATGGATATCAGGTATAGAATTTTTAAAAAAAATTAGATTTTGTAAAATTTCCCTCATTTCCAAATAAATAAAAATGATTTTTCAGATGTGTCTCCCTGCGCCTGTGCGTGAGTCCTGACCAGGTTGGTTACGAAGTCGCGGAGTGGAACGGGCTTGAGGACGACTGGTTGCAGTACAAGGTTTCCCTGGATCAGGTATGGAACTTTATCAACCTGGAAAATATTCATAATCGTGAAAACCTGGAAAAGTAGTTGCAATAGCTGCATCGTTGCATACGAAATGGTAAAGGAAGATAATCTTTTCCCTAACGAATCCTATACTATTTCTCATTCAACGATGCTACGATGCAACTAATTTCATCAATTTTTCAAATTTTTAAATTTTTTGTTATCTTAGTTGCTCCCCACGCTGTACAACATGTTGGACTTCGTGCCTTCTGGCTTCGACGTCGAATTGGTCTTGTCGCTGGTTACCATCAAATCTCCTTCCCCTACGGAGGAATGAGAAATCAAATCTTTGGTATTTTCTTGGATTTTTGGGACGTTCATACTTTTTCATAAAAAGTAAACTTGCCAAGAAGCCCTATATTTCCCTCTACTTCTAAAATTTGAATTTGGTTTTAAATCTTGAATTTTTGAAAAGTTCACTTTTTCTCTATCAGGGCATTCTTCGAAAAATATGAACTTTATGAAAATCTAATTTTTTTCCTGCTCACATGAAATTTTAATCTGATTCACCAATGCTCCACCACGTATATGTTTTATCTGGTCTTTTCCAAGCTTTTGTGATAAATTAACCTTTCCAAAACAACAAAAAACTTGCTTTTCGCCTGTCATATAACTTGAGTGTTTTTCATTCTCATTTCCATTTACTGGTAGTCTTTCCCAACAAATTTACAGCATAGTCCCCCTTTTCCAGCCTTATTTATCTGTATCGTATATTTTACTTATTTTACATCTAAAAATACCAAATTTGGAATCGCTTTCCCAACCGAATTTTATCAGACAATTTTATCATAACAGAATATTCGTGTAGTTCAATTTTGTGGGTGTGTGTTTTCAGGATTTATTTGAGAAAAGGATAAATAAATCGATTATAATACTGCAATTAAAAAATTCTAGTTTTTGTACTTGACACCCACATCTATTTGTGCATACACTATACCCACTTTCTGCTCAACTATAGTGAGTCTTTGTAGAAAGTACAAGTGGGCGTTGAACAAAGGAAATAAAATCTGATATCAGATTTGACCTAAAATGAAACTTGGCTGAAAAGTTTCAGACCCTGAAAAGCGGAAATCCACAAAATCCCCACAAATCGGCGCTTTGAATGGAGCATTTCAGCGGGATATTTTGAGTCCTTTGAAATGAACGCAACGGGACAAAAATCGCAAAGTGTGCAACAATGTAAACGAAAAGGGGAAGTAGATATTTTTAAAGGACATAAATGAATTCACAAATTGCATCTACGTTATGAGAATGATTTCAAACTGATCTTCATGAACTAGAAGTTGCAAAGTTCAGTCCTTATTTACATAGACTACCCCCATATCAGCTTACATGAATCTGTTTTGTTCCAGCTCAGATATCCTTCCTGTTCGTTTGTAGAGATCTCTAAGTTTATAAGAAGGAGGTACTTTATGAAGAAGATGGTATATTTTATAGAGTACTATTTTTTAAGATGATCTTCGCCAATAGAATATTTGTTTCATTCTGTTTGATCCCTAAATCGTGAATATCGTCAAGTCTAGGGTATGAATATACCCAACACTCAATCATGTCTATTAACGAAGATCTTTTGTTTGCGAAACTTTACAGATTTTAATACACTAGAACGGGGCGAGTCTGTGCTATGCTATTTCCGAACTACTGTACTTCGATGTTAGGCGTTTTTCAGTTCCCATTTTTGGTTCTCCTCTTCTACGCGATGAAAATATAGTATTATGTCCTCATACTTCAATACGGGCGAGGGAGATTTTCGCCCCCCATAAAAATAAACCAGGCAAAAGGGGGAAGGATGCTACGCCGCCTGAAATATATTTAGAATATTTCTTCGCGGTATACATATTTTGGGAGAAAAGAAGGTGTGATCTGCGTTTGTTAACGAACATGACTGAATGCCCAAGATAAGGTGAACCTCACAGAACATTCAAGATTTTAGAAAATGTATTAGTTTCTAAGATGATCTTCAACGTTGGAGTCATTTGCCATTCCATCCATCCATTCATACATCCCCACCCTCACATCCTCCTCGCATTTCATTTCCCATTCTCCTTTGCATTTCTACAAGCATTCCTTCCTTTCATGTAGCCCTAGCCCCGCCCCCTTTTTCTAATTCAGCTTTTCTCTGTGCTCTTTTCTCCCATTTCGGCAGTTCCCTTTCCAAAGGGTCATAGGGAGAACTCTTCTAATCAACTCTCTGATAGCTATTAGCTCTCATCGATCTTAATATTCGTCCATGTATCAAACCCTATCCATTCATCTTATCATATTCAGTAAGTCATTTTATATTTTGCACTGTTAAAGTCGATTTTCAATGTTTAAATTTATCATTTTCTTACCATATTACGCAAAAATTATATTAGATCCATTGCCAAAATGCGCTTCCTTAATCTAAAACTGTAAAAAAAACGTGATCTTCACCGAAAATATCAGTTTATCCTATCAGTAAAGCTGAAATTCCCTCATATATATAATGAGGTTTTTGTTGATCTTTTTGAGTATGAACACGCAAATTATTTGAATGGCCATTGCGAAAATGTTCCGAGGAGTTGCTGTGGAAACAGGAGAAATGAGGAAAAGGCCTAAAAATCTTAGGAAAGATTGGGTCTTGCAGAATTGAAAGACCCCGAGAATGATGAAAAGAACAGCTGCAATCTAGGACTATGTCCTTTGATGAGAAAAATGCGAGGAAATGAGAGTTTTTGTAAGCCTTACTTATTTTTCAAGGAAAGTTGGGTATTTTACAGCAAAACTAGGATTCAGTGGGCGAATTTTACAAAGCCTCTAAGAAAGACTCTAATTATGAGGGAGGTATTATGCGCTTAGAATCTGAATTAAATGCAAATCCAGAGAACTACATTCAGTTAAAGGGAAAAAGGACCGAAACACATCCATGATATTTGTTGTATTTCATTTGCAATTGAACTGTGATTTTTCCCGACATTTCCTCGTATCTTTAAAGCGAATATTTGTGTGGTTTGATCTAGACAAATATTAATATCGTTGAAAGCTTTAAGATTAAAAGGTCGCAGCATTGGAAAGTGATAGATATTCGGCCAAAGAGTGTGTGCATTTTTCATTGTTTTATATATTTTAGATTTTGGACTTTAATGTTAGATAATTTTTTGTTGATTTTTATTTTAAACCCCAGTAAATTCGTATTTTGTTCTGGTGGATTCCAAGATTTTCTGCATTAGATATAGCATAGAGTTCGAGCAAAGATGGACAAATTATGGCCATAACAAGTCGAATCTGGGAAATGGAGAGTGGGGGAGATTGAGATCTTATGCGGAAGGGATATAAATAACTCAGAAAGTGGACCTGGATATGCCGACTTAAGCCGATATTTTCGTGATCAGCATTCAAAATTAAACAGCAACCATAAATGCTTAATTTAATCCATCAATGAAAATGTAGCGTTATTCTTTGTCCTTAAACAAACTCATTTCGAATTTAAATTTAAGCCTAATCTTAACCACAAAAGTGCATAGTGATTGTTTATGCATTTCAGCTTTCATTCGCTGCCATGTTATTATAATTTGAAAAGGAGATTAATAGGAGTCTTGCAAATTATGACCTTTATTTTGATACGAAATGAAAGTGAAATTTCGAAATATTCAAAAATAAAATTGATCTAAAACCTAGTTTTATTATCGTAATGCGAAAACTTACAAATATTTTAGCTTTTTTTTAACTTACGATTTAAATAAATTCGAAAATACCCTAATTTCCCAATATATCATCATTCAAACACCTAAGTTTATCATTTATTTACAACATTCCATCATCAAATTGAGTGCATAGGTGCAAACGTACATGCCTGAATTGTGCAGAAAGACAATGCAATGCAAGGCTTGGCGTTTAAATTATTTATCTCCTGAAAAGTGGCTTAAAGAAAGAAAAACGAATAATTCCTAACGGAAAATTGGAACGATTCGGTGATTTAGTGCTACTTTGCAGTGAAAATTCAGTCTGAAGGATGATCGCTGCATAATTCATTCTGCAAAAAATTATCGAGTAGCGAACATCTTTTTCTTAGGGGGTAATAAAAAAGAAAGCTCTAGAACCTTTATAAACTCTACCATGTTTTCAAAATTTCTACCATGGATAAGAAACTCAAGTTAACATAATGTTCGTGATTCATGCAAATTTGCATCTATATCTGAACTTCTTCAGAATAGTGTGTTGGGGTTTTGATCCTTTATTTTCTGAAAACATATGGAGACTCCAGCTCTTGCCTTGTTTCTTCACAATTCTCTTGCAATTAAACGCCTCTTCTCTGCATCAAACCAACTGCAGTTTGTGCATCCAAATTTCGAAATAAGCCCCCACAAGTTCATTGAATTCAATACACGAATTTGGAAGACAAGAGTCAGAAGTTTGGCCGAGAAAAATGCGAACCCTCGGGACCAACCGAGAAAGCCCACTAAAATTCATTTGACAGGCCGATCTCTCTGCTTAAATCCTGGGTCACTATAACTGCATTTGCGTCATTATATCATTGACATTGCCAAACATTTTGCAAGACTTTAAATCTGACAAGCTAAAAATAAACATAATTTTCATAAATAGATTTTTTCAGGAAAAGAATCATTTTTGAGCTAATAAATTATGCGTGCGTGACAAGGAATGATAAATTAAGAACACTGATAGTCAAATATTCATGAATTTGATAGAGTGGCATTGCTTCCTGAATATGATAAAATTGAAAACTTCAGGTGCCACCCCTCTGTTGCTAAACTTGGTCTCATTCATCCCATTTTTCTGCAGGAAAAAGGACGCAGCTCTGATTAAGTAAGTGCAAGAATATTCACAAAAGAAGTGCGATTTCGTGGGTAGATTCTCGCATCCGTCACACTTTTTAACCTAAAACTGCATTTCCAAAATTCTTTGTATTATACTTATGCGCCGAGTTTTGCAGATACTTTTCGGATAATCTTTCCGAATATGAAATCATATTCTTAGGCGTATTCCGAAAATGACAAATCTTAGACATTTTCGAGAAAAAAAGCAAATTTAATTTAGCTGAAGCAGATGATAAATCAAGAAATTATAAATTCACTTTTTATTTCCCTAGAAAAGTCGCATGGCAACGCGACTGAATATCACATCATTTGAATTTCAAAATGGGTGATTTAAAATTCTTTTTACATTAAAGACACCCTCAAGTTTCGGCATTAAATATCAACTAGAATGTTGCAAGAAAGATAGTTTAACAAATAATTTAGCGATAACGCAAGTCATTTACCGATATGCTGCTTGCTACTGGTTGACATTGGACTATCGCTACTTCTATCCCTACCCCTGTATGGATTCATCACAGAAAGGTATAATTTAATTTGTGATTTAAAATAATTGCAATATATTTACTTTTGGGAGACTTGCTTTCATTCTTCCAATCTTCCAAATATCGGGAAATATCTGACTAAGAGTGACGAGATAATTAGGGTCGTTTTTCCTGCAAGGGGCTGTTCTGAATTCCCCTACTAAAAACGAAGGCCAGCTTTGTTTAAGAACAAAGAATCTGAGTTTGGGAAAGTAATCCTTGAAAAGTAAAGGAGGGGATTAAAATTGAACGAAAATACGTTCGCTTGAGTGCAGAATTTAACTGATGGAATTTTCGAAGAAAATGACATAATATTCTCAATCTAACAAGACAAGGATGATAGCCTTTTCTTATGTAGAAACATAAGTCAAACAATAAAAGAGCTAAAATAATATAATTAATAATAATCTCGAACATATGTATTACAGGGGCTACTTCACCTCAGACCTTTCATGCTTCTCTTTTGGTGCAGCCGACATGACATTATCGTTAACGCAATTCCTTACAGCTACGATAATTTCATTCGATCGATACATCATCACTCGACCTAAATGGGGTATAAATCTATCCTCAATATAAAAGCTTAATCGATATTTAGGCAAATACCGCAATCGCACTTTATACGCGAAGGTTCTTCTGGTTGCGTTTTTCCTGTCTCTAATTTGGAGTCTGGCGCCAGCTATTGGCTATGGGAAATATAGCCGATTTCACAAGGATCTCTTCTGCTCGTTGGATTGGAGACAGGTAAACATATTTGATTAAATTAATTGATCTTACCCAAAACATAAAAGCTGTTATATATCTAAATATTTAGGCATTATATAAAGATTACTGAAATTTGAAATTTCAGGGTAACATAGACCCTAATTCTCGGGATGTTTCTACTCGTTACATCGCTTTTCTAACCCTGACCTGTTTGCTCTTCATCGTCATGCCAGTCTGCATCGCCTCATCGTTCTACTATTCAATCATCGACCATGTAGATCGGTTGAATCGAGCTGAAGACGCCAATGCTCAACTCGCTTGTGAATGGGCCCCGAAGAATCATATTGCTAAGGTAAACTCCGAAATTTGTAACTCTATGCAAACCGCATATTTTTCTGGGCGAAACCTATTCTTTCTCACTTTTCTGAGAAAGTCTTTCTTACTCCCTTTTCTTTCTCGTTTGAAAAATACCATTCCTATAAAACTGTGCGGCATTGCAAGATTCCATTTTCATTAAAAACACCAATATATTCTGATATAGGTCGGTCTTGGCTGCCTAGCGGTATCAGTAGTGCCTTCTTTCGCATATTCCGTGGTCTGTCTGAATCCTCCTGTCAGATCCGACCAAGATAGCATTCATTTTCTCGCCGCTCCTCTAATAATTTCAAGAGTTTCGGCCCTACTCAACCCGATTTTCTATATCTGGTAGGCAGAATTTATTTTTTTAAAAATGAATCCTTAATTTTTTCAGGATGAATCCAGAAATTGTTCCAGTGGAAGAGTACTTCCGGAAGAAGTTTGTCAAGGCCCCACCTCCTCCGAAGACTTATCACACTATTAATTTGGTAGGGAATCTTTTATTATTAATAAAATCCTGATCTTCCACTTATCTTAATTTTATTTTTAGATAGCAGACCTACCCACAGTAGGTTTGCGACTTCTGACTCCAACTGTACCCAGAAGGCAACTACCTCAGATTCCACCACATTTATTGTCTCCGAATACTCAAGCGAAGTCGAACTATCTAATGCCACCGAAAGAAACTACGCCGTTGCTTTAACTTGACGGCTTAAATTAAATGTTCTAGTTATGATTGTTTAATCTAAGGGTTCTAAGAATCTGTGATTCGTGCGTATAATTTAATCAACCGTTATTCTACTCATCTCATAATGTATTGATGTGATCTCAATGAAGAAAGTCTAGTTTTAAAATTATATTCAGTTAAAGCGAACAATATAATTATCCTAGAAATTTATATTCTTAATATTTCATATCCATGTTCTAATGTTATTTTAGTTTTATGAAATTTTAAATATTTCAAATAAATGTATTAATCAACACTCTCAAATGTGGTTCGTTTCCGCTACTTTTTCCAAGTCAAATATTTATGTTTGTTATTGCCTTACGGCTTGTGCAAGAATATGTATTTTCACTTTACTTTTCGATCTCAGAAAGTGAAAATGTAAATAAAAACGCGGCCCAAAATTCTTCATTAAGATAGTCTTCAAACTGATTGGAGGAAAATTGATTTTCCGTCACTTTTTGTCAAATAATGCCAGTTAATCGGAATTTAATCCTCAGTTCGTATTATTTCCTATTGTTAACTCTAAATAGTGACTCATTACAGTGCTATTATGGTTCGGTTTAAAATTTATGATAACCTCGAATTTTTTGATTAATTTCAGGGGCAGTGGATGCTGATGCTGGGGCAAATATTTGGCCCAATATTAGAACTTGTAATCCGACTAACTTCTGTACCAAGTAACTACATGATTTAAAGGAAAAAAAAAAGTTTTAAATTATAATTTAGCTTCTCTGGCACTGAGCAAAGAATGGGTATAATTTAGTTTATTATCTAAATATATATGACTTGAAATTAAATATAGGGGCTGAAATCACCAGATTAACAGTCTACAACTGTGACGACTCAAATTATTACCCCCATCTTTGTCAGGTAAATTTAAATTTAGGCTAAATTTACAAATTTAAATTTCAGGCCACGGGATGTAGAAATGTCGACGAGAAAACCATGGCGGGTTATTTTTGGCCGCGATCTAAAGTCAATGGGAAGTTGTGCTGTTGCACTACGAATTATTGTAATCATAAATAAATAGATCATATAAAATGAATTACTTATTAATAAAATATTTTACAAAAGAATAAAGTATGACTAAAATGTTGCTGATCTGAGCGAAAATTCGATAATAAATAAACATTCGAATCCAAAGGGGAAACCGCTGTGTAGAATTTTTGATACGCGAGTTTACCTTTTTAGTGACGAGTATATTGTGCAAATATTGGGTTGAAAGGTATCATTTGCATCATAAAAAGTAGTGATGATTCATGAATTGAAACGGGTAAAAAGAGCAGACAAAACGGAATCAGATTGTCTGTTTTTCACCGATTTTACTATTTCCGATGGCTCACTCCTAACCAAATATGGCTCAACAACTGAAATTCATAACTTTTCCGCCGATTGATATTTCTGATGAGTAATAAATCCACAGCCTATGTATTATATAAGTGGTTATCGTCGATGAAACATTCCGTTATTCTCATCATTCATGTCAAACGAGAAGAGCATTGTTTTCTCTTGTTTCTGCTCTTTTTCTATTTATCGATGCTATATTGGCCTCTTATCATGAATTTTATTGATTTATATTCGATTTATTATCATTTTATTAACTTATTTATAACTTAGCGATTAATTTCAGAATAATGGCTCAAGTTTTCATGCAATACCTTATCGCTCTATCGATCATTTCATCAACTTATGCAGCCATAAATCAGTGTTTCTATGGCAAGTGAAAATTCAGATAGTTTTAAGCTTAATATTATTAACGTTTAGGAATGATCGACAAAAACGTCGGCAATACAAGGAATATTTCACCGAATAATTGCGCTCTTGAGACTTATTATTGCGTTAAGTAAGAGTAATTATTATAATTAACTTTCAAGTATTATTTTTATTTAAGAGTTGACGCCACCGTTCTGAATAACGATGGTTCGACTTCATATTTAGCCACATATGGGTGTGATGATGGTCGAGGAGGGAGTCTTTGTCAGGTATCGAGGAGTTTAAAAATTACTATTTAAATATAATCTACAATAATAATTAAAACTGATAACTCAAAATTAGTTAAAATAACCAATTTATTTAAGTCAAACGGTTGTTATTCCGGAAATCCGAATTTGCAAACTATTTGGAACCTTCCCGGTCAACTCGTAGATGCAAATGTTTGTTGTTGTGCGGGCGATTTATGCAATTCATCGCCAAAATTCTCGATTTTCCTAGGAACTTTCATATCTTTCATCATTTATATCGTGAAAATACTGTGATTTAACTTATGTTCTTTCAATATTAACTGTGATCTCAAGCGTAATTGTAAATTATTTGAAATATAGATAAATTGATGACAAATCAAATAATAGAAACGTCAAAGTATAGGAAAAACTAATCATTCTCGAATTAAATCAAACAGACGCTATTATTTTCGACGATTAGGGATTATTCGTTTGATATTTCTGAACTTTTCCATCCGATAACGAAGAGGTAAAACGGTTATTATCAGTGGTCTGCAATACATGAAATCATTTAAAATATTCGTTTTGGTTTTTTTCCATTAAATCGACAACATTACTTTTCAATATTTTAGATTTCACATTGTAGTATTCAATTATTTTAGAATGTATTTTAAAATATTGCTCTGCTCATTATTAATTGTCACCTGCGTTGCTTTCAGATGTTATGATGGTATGCGCTGAATATGAAATCAAATGTTCATGATTATATGATAACATTTAAGGAAAAATAACGTATATTAATGGATATTACTACAATGGTGAAACTTATGCAACATCTTGTTACTCACGTTACTGCGCAAAGTAAGAACTATGATATCATCATAATTAAGTTAAATAGATTTTTAAAAACATTATTTAGGTTTTCATGGTCCGGTTATGCTCACGGAAGAAATGCCTCATTTAGTGAATATGCATGCGATGATTACAATGATTGCCCTGCATATGTATAATTCTATTTTTATTGTTAACATATATATATCACTTGAATATTTTAGGGCAAAGGCTGTTACTTCACAAGTCTACCAAGTAATCAACGGAATCAGACCTATGGAACCTTGTGCTGTTGTACTGGGTCATTATGTAATTCATCACCAAAATCACACCTTTATTACGCAATCACACTTCTAGTCCCTATTTTCGCATTAGTATTCTTTAATTATTAAATAGCTTGAATAAATAGTTTTGATAACATCTAATTTATCGTTTATTTCACTTTCCATTTGTATTTACGAATTGCATACGAAAACTGGAATTTATGTATCATTGGGTCATTGAATAATGGGATGGATAAGTAAAAATAGCATTTGGAAATGGTCAGCAAAATTCGAAAATGTTGGACTAAAAACATTAGTCTAAGGGCAGGAATTGTGATTCGGAAAATATTAACGCCGAGTTCTTCATCATTGACAGAAAATTCATCCGAAGTTACTCTACATACCCGTACTGCGTTTACATGTGTATTGTGAGTTAACGTCGAAATTTTCCATGAAATCTTGTAAAACTCTTCAAGTTGAACAACTTTTGCTCCAGAACTTATTCTGGAATGTGCACACACAGGGAGCTATGAATTAAAGAAAAAAATTTCTTTCACGAAGGCAGGATATTGAATTTAACCATTGCATTTGAAAAAATCCTGGGGCTCCTAACAGACATGCCACTTCAAGGAATTTTTGAGGCCTGGGTCCGGTCTGAGACCGATGGCATTAGGCCTGAAATTCAGGTCAGGCCCAAGCCTTGAAGTGACGTGTCTGGGTTCATATCGATGTAAATCTGAGGTCAGTTCTGAAATAAAAGCTGTTCATCGCGCCAATCTACACAACATACTGGAAGGACGAATTTTTTCCAGCGTCGTTTACGCGTAAACCCAGGACAAGTTGAAAAGTATGCAATCAAAACGCGAAAAGTGCATATTTCGGCAAAAATCGATATTCAAAAATTGTTCTTTGATGCATGATAAACTAGATACTAAATGTTGTCCAATAAAACAGAATTATCGAACTTGGTTCAGAAATAAGAGAGTTATGAACTTTTCCCGAGATCGGATCTGGAAAACTTACGAGCTACTGTAATCCGCTACGGTAATCGATTTTCGACAAACAAACTACACCATGATGATCAACGTGAAAAACCGAACAAAACTGAAAATCAGCCCAATTAACGACCCCTGTTTATACCCTCTTTGCTAAGGCTTTGATTTTTACTGAGATTCACTCTTAAATTTATGTTCTTTCAATATTAACTGTGATCTCAAGCGTAATTGTAAATTATTTGAAATATAAATAAATTGATGATAAATAAAATAATAGAAACATCAAAGTACAGGGAATAATGAATCATTCTCGAATTAAACCAAACATGCTATCATTTTCAATGATTAGGCATTATTCATATGACATTTCTGGGCTTTTTCATGCGATAAAGAATGTATAAAAACGGTTATTATCAGTGGTCTGCCATACATGAAATCATTGAGAATATTCATTTTAACTTTTCCCATTAAATCGATAAAATTACTTTTCAATATTTTAGATTTCACATTGTAGTATTAAACTATTTTAGAATGTATTTTAAAATATTGCTCTGTTCGTTATTAATTGTCATCTGCGTTGCTTTCAGATGTTATGATGGTATGTGCTGAATATGAAATCAAATGTTCATGATTATACTATGGCATTTCAGGAGAAATAACGTATGTGAATGGACATTACTACGATGGTGAAACTTATTCTACATCTTGTTACAGTGCATCTTACTGCTTAAAGTAAGAACTATGATGCCGTCATAATGAATTTAAATATATATTTTGAAATGATATATTTAGATTTTCATGGGACGGCTCTTATCGCGGGCAACGTGCCTCATTTAGCGAATATTCATGCGATGATTACAACACTTATTGCCCTACAGTTGTATAATTTTATTTTTTGCTGCTGCTATATATATATATAATTCAAATATTTTAGGGCACAGGCTGTTACAGTGCATGGGTGCGAGATAAATATTATGGTACTTTGGACTATGGAACCCTATGCTGTTGCACTGGGTCATTATGTAACTCATCACCAAAATCACACCTTTATTACGCAATCACACTTCTAGTCCCTATTTTCGCATTAGTATTCTTTAATTATTAAATAGCTTGAATAAATAGTTTTGATAACATCTAATTTATCGTTTATTTCACTTTCCATTTGTATTTACGAATTGCATACGAAAACTGGAATTTATGTATCATTGGGTCATTGAATGATGAAATGGATAAGTAAAAATAACATTTGGAAATGGTCAGCAAAATTCGAAAATGTTGGACTAAAAACATTAGTCTAAGGGCAGGAATTGTAACGATTCGGAAAACATTAACGCCGAGTTTTTCGTCATTAGTAAAGAATTCATCTAACTTCGTCCACAGGTTGTTTTCGCCTTGTGTTATATAGACGAGGGGTGTTCGCTTTCTTGCTTACGATTACAATAACTTTCGGCTAATTGATTCTATCGATAATTTACAGTTCATTGTTTATTGATTAACTACATTCTTACGTTGAGGACTTTTCTTCAAATAATTTGAGCACTTCCACCAGACCCATAAAATAATGATTGAAGTATACTTACAGGTTCAATATTTTCTAATGTCTTTACTTCCCTCATCTTCCATCAAATGGTCTTCTAAATTTCTTGGAAATTATCCGAAATATACTCTGCTATTAACTTTACTATCTGTATTACCACTTCTAAGGTTATGATTACAATAGTTTCTATTTAAAAATACTAAATTTAAGCTACTTCCTAATTTTTCCAATCGAAATCGAATGCGATTTACGTCGAGGCTTTGCTAAACCTGATGGCAATGCTATGAAGGAGTTAAAAGTAGACATTTAATAAAAAAGATCATTTGAAATGTAAAAATGTAATCTTCCAGAATTTCGCCGAGTTCTATAACATGGACTATCGCGGCTTAGAGATATGGATGGTCATACTCAGCGCGAAAGAAAATCAAACTTTCCTGAAAATGTCTAAGGAATTATTGGATGAAGTAATTGTTTTTGAAAAAATAAGTCAATTAAATTAATTTCTCAGATTAATCGTCTAGAGAAATGGATTTCGAATTTGGAAGTTCGAGATGGCGATGCTACCTATCGATTTAACGATACATCTAATGCTCGAATCAACTATGCTTTCGATTATTTCTCAGTTAATATAACTCAATTTAATATTATATTTCTAATAATAATTATATTTAGACAGTATATCCACTATCAGAATGGTTGCCATCGGTTAATTTGACTCACCCTGTAGCCGAGGCTTTCGGCACGAAGTTTTTCACCGGCTCTCATTTCTTCGTCGTTAATAATCGTTCTAATGAAGTAACTGAAATTAAACCCTGAATTTAATTTTTTTTAAATTGAATATCTAGATGAAACCTATTGATGCCGTTCAATTCATAACGTTGTGGTTTATGAATGAAGCCAAAACTTTATCAGAACGAAAATCCCTAAGAGCAATACAGCTAGAGGTCTTCAAACAGGCATCGTCAAACAACTTCAGCTCAATGTTTAAAGTGGAGATGTACGGGGATGAGGTTTTTAATTCAACTTGTTTTGAGTGTCAAATAACTAATTTCAGGTAGCAAATGCCGAAATGCTGCGAAGTTCGATGGAAACTGTCCGTTTATTGTGCATCGGTGTTGCAATTATGGTTGTTTTCATGTTTACCTGCTTCAGAGGGTTAACATTTAAATCCCAGGTGCATTTTAGATATCAAACACACATATTGAAAATAATGATATTTTCGGATCGCTCTAGTATCTGGCGCCTTACTAGCACCATGCCTTGCTACAGGAGCCGCACTTTCTATACTCGGATGGATGGGATTCGGCAATTAAAATCTTTATATAAAATATAAATAAAAAATAATTTTGTGGAGAAAGTCGGGAATAATATCTGACCTAAAATTAAATATATTTTGAAATTTAATATCAAATAAATCCAAATTAGGTTTCAACACTATTACCTGTATAACCCCATTTCTTATCGTTGGCATCGGTGTGGATGATGCATTCTTATTACGACAAAGTTGGGCTTTGCACTCCTCAGGTATTGTTAACTATATCCGGTATTCTTCAGGTATTTTAATGAACTAGTTTTAGCCGACGTTAAGTCTACTCGTCTTCAAGCCGTCCTAAGCGACATCGGACCATCATTGGCTATAACTTCGTTAACTAATTCTTTGGCCTTTCTAATCGGATATTTTTTCTCGTCACCTCAACTTGCAATATTCTGTCTATGCACTTCATTGGCGATGCTATTCGACTTCGTGTTCGAAATTCTGTTCTTCGTACCAATACTCGTCATATGTTACGAAGAGAAGTCTACTGATAAGAAAAATCAGACCTATTTGAAGGAAAACCCATTTTGGAGCATATTTACTTCATATATTCTAAGTATGAAAGGGAAACTATTCGTCTTTGTATTATTTGTGGTCACTATTATCATATCTTTCGTCGGAGTAAGAAAGAATAGGTTTATACCTAAAAAGTATCGACATTTTGCAGATTCGGCGGATAGAGGTGACATTCGACCCTTCGAAAACATTTCCATCGGATTCACTACTGCAAAACACGCTCGAAGAATACGAAATTATTCAGCAAGAAGTGAGATCATATAAAATTATTATTTCAGTAATTAAGTATCATTCGAATGAATAATCAAATTTTAGTACGCACCTCTAAACTTCATCACTCGATCACCACCCGATATTCAAAATGAAGGCCAAGCTGAAAAGTTTCTGGAAATGATCGAAAGACTTGAAAATAGAGATGGTTGCTATCAAAGGCATAATACTTTTCTGGAATATCTACAAGTAATTTAGTTTACGTTATACTTTTTTTTTTTTCGATAATTAATAACTTTCAGTATCTGAGAGAAAATAATATAACATATTCGTATAGCCATCTTGATGAATTCGTGAAAAACCGAGTTATCGATGATGGCAAAATGCTGCAATATCAATTCGATTCAACTTATAATCAGACAATACTATCTGCATTTAATTTCATCATCATATGTCGAGGTTAGACATAATTAACTCAATGTTTATATACCGATGGTTTAGGCGATTTAAATTGGAACCGTCGAGCATTTTCCGTGGAAAAATTACGATCAATTTTATCTGAATATCCAGAATTTAAAACGAGCGTATTCGACTATGACGCTACGATATTCGACTTAATAATTACCATTGAAGTATCAATTTAATATTATCGAATTAATAATGCTATAGATTATTGCTCAAATGTTTAGTACGAATTGGCTAAAGCAGTTGCCATAACCTTGGTCTGTATGGGTTTGGTGTGCATTTGTATGATTCCGTCATTATTTGGAGCTATTATTTCTGTATCTGCTATGTTTCTGATATCATTCAGCCTGTTCGGATTTCTATCAATCAGCAACAATGACTTGGATCCAGGTTAGTACAAATTAAAAGCAAGTTTTTTTTTTCAAATAAAATATATCACAGATAATTTCAGTTACCACTGTGAATCTATTAATTTCTTTTGGGTTCAGCGTTGATTTTAGGTAAAGTATAAAAATTATAAGTTGTCAATCATTTTAGTGTTCACGCCTGTTTTCACTACCATAAAATAGTAAGCCAAGGAAAATTAACTGATGGAAACGAAATCATCGCTAAAGTTCTCGAGTCTGTCGGGCGTCCTTTAATAGAAGTAACTGAACTAAGATTCACTTCTGATTAAATAGCGATAAATACATCAGGCTTCATTATCAACGTTTCTCTGCGTGGTGCCTCTATTCTTTGTACCAGTTTACATTATTACCTCGTTTGCTAAGGTAATTTTGGATAAAAATAAAATTATAAGATAGATAAAGTAGTAATTTTAATTTTAGACGGTAACAGCAGTAAATTCATTTGGACTGTTGTATGGAGTCATATTCATACCGTCGGTTCTTCATTTCATCCATAATGAGAAATCGAAAAATAACAATAAACATCAACCATTATTACCTCGGAAATAACTCTAAGATGAATAAAATGTTTCATTTAAATTCCCTAGCATTGAATAAAAGTTTACTTTTCAGATACAGTGTTTCTCTAGTTTCTGAGAATAATTTTTTTTCGACTGTGTGACCTAGAGACATCCTAACTTCATCATATGTTCACGCCGAATTTCACAGAGATTCAAATACGATTGTAAACTGCGTTGAGATTCGCTAAATTAGGGGAATGGCCCTGCCATATTTCAGGGTTGAGATTTGACAGAGCAGATGCTCCCTGAAAGGAGAGAGATTTAATGGGTGAAATGAAATTGCGGATGAAATATATTGCATTGTGATGATAGAGCAATGCAAATGCAACATGATTTTGAATTTAAGATAAATTTGTATTAAATATCATTTCTACTGAATGATAGCTAATTTATATCTATTTTGAGATACGCTGCCAATTACATATTTTCATCTTACAAGGAAACCTTTTTAAAGTTCCGTGGAATTTTGGAACGAGAGTAGACCCATTTGAAAGGGCATAAAATTCTGAGTCAATTTATGTAACTTTTTCAACAAAAATGAATATCCGCAGCAAGTGGCTAATTCACCAAATCGATTTCTTTGTATAGAAAAATGCACGTTTGCTAATTTCTACAATATCTTTTGTACTACAGAGTTTGTTAGGAAATAGGGACTTTTTGCAATTTTTCATTTTTGTTGAAAAAGTTACATGAATTGACTCCGAATTTTATGCTCTCTCAAATGAGCCTATTCTCGTTCCGAAATTCCACGGGACCTTAAAAAGGTTCATTTGTTAGCTGAAATAGGAAATTTCTTATTAAATGCATATTTCTGAATTATTTCTATCGTTTTTAGTTTTAAATCTTATTTTATGCAACAATTTCATAAGTGTTGATGTCTAGGTTTTCAAAATAAAGTTCTTGGACAAAAGACTGAAATTCATCTCGACAGCTCTGCACATTGGATCAGATAACCCGCTGACATGTTTTATAGCCGCCAAACATTTCCCTTGCAATCTCTAATTTGAGCTTCCAAGATTCGAAAGATTGGCATATCCGATATCCTTCTTTATCTCCCTGAAACCCATGAAAGGCCCCTTTCAGCAGCATTTCTTTCTATTTCTTCTTTAAGTATCTCTTCAAGGACATTTTTCTATAGGATTTCCAAATTTCTGTGCACTTCAATTTATTGTTTAAGATAAAATTTTACATTTTTAAAATTTTTTAAATATGGATCTCTTTTACTCCTAGGCCTAATCTTTATTTGCACAGGTTTATACATTCTTTGCGCTCTCTCTCTCCGTCGATATTTCTGTGTACCGATCCTATTCAATTTTGCGTCATTATTCTGCCACAAACTCTCTGGAATTTTCTCTAAACTTTTTTCTTGTAGTAGCTAAACCTCAGTATATTATTTATTTTAATTATAATATTTATATTCTAATAGATGTTTCCATCATTCTATTACTTATTTTTTTATATGAAATTCAGATATGTATCAAAATTTTCACAAATTTTAGGTTTTTCCTGAGCTTCCAAAATATATATTAGTGCTAACCTTGTAACTTCTCTCAGAAATCTGATTTTCTCGCTTTCGTTCTTCTTTTTCGGGCGTTTCCTAAGGCATTTGCATTTTTATTTCGTCGCTCCTTTCGCGGCCCTTAGACCAGCCTTTTGAATTTTATGTCCACTTCTAAGGATTTTCAAATTCGACCATAAATTTTTCCCAGTGTTATGATTTTATTACTATTGGCAGAGAGTGTTTCTTGTTCGCCTATTCTTCATTTTAAATATCATATTAGGGCTGATCTTTATTTAAAATAAATGCCTATAATATGTGAACCATTATGATCCAGTACCTGTCAGATCAAATTTTCCGCTTGAAATATCTCCATATGACCTATTGAAATCACAAACCACGTATTTTTCAATTTCAGATATTTTAATTATCCTAAATGTGGTCAAAATATTCGATATCATTAAATAACCTATCATGGATTATTCTAATTATACTTTCATTATTTAACGAAGTGTCATGTCTTTTTGATTGCATCCATGGCTTTGTAGGACGGTTGCAGGTAACAAATGAAAAAAAACAATATAAATAAACTTATCCGCAAAGGATAAAAATGTCTGCAAGAAGAGATTTTTGAAATCCTTCATCCTTTCATCCTGTTTTCTCTATACTTCTTGCATCAAATAATCACTTAACTCTCCTAAGGGAATAGGAGCATCTCTTTAAAAATATCCCTAAATGAAAGCGTATTTTTAGATGTATAATAAAATATATTTTAGGCGGGAATCAACGATGAATATATAAAAGTTAATGACACGAGATATTGTGCTGCTTTGTATTGCATAAAAACGAAAATTAATTCAGCGTTTGACGATGGTAATAACGTTTTCTAGAGTTTGTCTCTTCATTCCTATCATTCTAATCAATTTTCATCCTAAATTTAATACAATCCACCAGAAAAAAGCAACGAATTTTCATAAAAATTCTTCTAGGCAGTAGATTTGAAAATTAAATTGAATGTTAATTGAGAGAGAAAAAATAAAATAAATTTAGACGACACATTCGTTCAAGGAATATCGTCGCGGTGTGCGTATACGGGTGGGGATAGGCAAATCTGCCAACAAGCTGCAGGGAGCTGTCAGCAAATTCAGGTAGTAATGTCAAAAATTAGCATATAGGACGTTGAAAATAACAATCTCATTAATCAAAGTTGTTGCCAAAAGTAAATAAAATAGAACGCCATGTATTGATGAAATTTGAACATTCATAGTTTTGCGTATTATTTTAATTCATTTTTAATTTAACCTTAGATCTACGATGGCATGAAAGGCAATTTCACGATGTGTTGTTGCAAAGAATCATACTGTAATCGAGCCGAAGAAGCTGAACTGGAGTCCATCTATAGCAGCTCCTTGAAATCACATCATAAATTTGTACCTTCAAATTCTAAATCGGCATTTAACGTAATAGGTTCTTTCTTTTTATACATAGCCGCTGTATTTATCAAGTTAGATTATTATTAGAATGAACATTCTTTCAAGAATAATTTTGTTTCATAATAAAGTTCAGCCCCTAAATTTATAATTCTAAATTTAACATTATTATGAGCAGAGAGCGTAAATGGCTTCTCAAATTTGATGTTTATGGGATCTTAAGCTTGCAAGAATATTGCGGAACCCTTCAAAATACTTTAATCAAGAAGAAAATTCAATTTGGACCAGTCTGAACTTCCTAATAAATCGATAGTTGCCTTTCCCAATATCCTAGATCATCCGTCAATGAAAATTAAAGATTTTATTCATTTTTAATCGATGAACCGAAACGAGTCATTTCCCTTTTAAAATGTTCATCCATTTTCCAAATAATTCAATTCCTTGCTGGCGATGAGTTCTGGTGATGACAAAAATCACGCTCGCGACTAACAAAATGACAAAATTACAAATGAATATGAAGGGCGTAACTTTGAATTTTTATTGTAAATTAGTTTGCTAGGGATCGATAAAATTAAAATGCGTGAAAAATGTTAAAGATTATAGTCTATGTGGCAGTATGATAATATTTCGAGTTGATTTGTACACTGGGTGTGTTGTCGAGTCGCCAGGTTTCGAAATCAGCCTGAAGTTAAATTTTGTTGTCTCTATTATTTAATTTTTAGATCTGATCTTTGCAGAAGATCAATCACAGTTGGGGTGTAATTGCACCCCTAATGGTCTAACTTTGTCCTCAGTATTTCGTTGCAAAATTTTTTCTGAAACATAACCTAGACTAAATCTTACCCAAGCGTCCTCTTCAATCTTCTCCATTGTCTCTCTAGCTCTTCGATTCGATAAGATCTCCGCTTTCCATGATGGTATTCCCGAGCTCATATACTAAAATTATAATTTATACCAATTTTTGAGAACCTTTTAACCTGTCTCCGAAAATAAGATGGACTGTACAGTTCTCTAGAGTCATCGATGAATTTTTGGACCTGCAAATACATGGCGTAGAGTGACGATGCTTGCTTTATTCGCTGTGAAGACGATATTTCATAGCTCGAATAGCTGAAATTTTATTCCCGTTATAATGAAAAAATCGTGAATTTTAGCATTTAAAGTGCGACTATCCATAGCTTGAATTTCTCATCATGCGTGTAAATAAAGTATGGTATAATTTTTTGTTAGGATTACTCACGCAAAATCTGGGGGTACATTCTTTGGCTCTACTGGAAGTATTGGAGGGGGCACGGAAAATTTTTGAATTGTCGCCACAGGGCTTTGCTGCTTCTGAGAAGGAATTGGTATGAACTCATCAGATGGCTGTTTCGGATACCCCACTGCGCCTAAAGTTAGAATTCTAAGTGGCAGAATATTATTTTACGATCATTAGAAGTTATCATGTTTTAATTTTTCTAAATAAGAAGTATAGACTATATTACAAACTTACTTTTCGATCTCTGTATGCCACCTGATCGTCTTTCCTGACTTCTAGGCGGTCGGATCGGAATGTCGTCGGTAAAAGACGTCGTAGGTTCATCATATACAACTGCACTTTTTTGCTAAACAAACAAGCTTCAATCTTTTGGTTTCGAAAAAATTTTAATTCAATAAGTGTCAAGACATATATTTGATTTTTTCGATTGTATCCAGGATTACTTAGGAGAATAGTGGAAAAAATGTTTACCTTAGGAAGCTTAGGTCTCTGTTCTTCATCAAGAACTCGATCCAAATCATCCAGAATCATTTCACTCTGCCCAATTGTGTCCCTTCTTTTTGAAAGACGTGGAATGAGTTCAGGCGGTTTTTCAGGCGATGGCGATGGTTCACTCAGGGACGTATCCCAGACATTGGACGTTCTAGCTAAAATTATAGTTGCTTTAGGAAAATATGATTGCTTTCCTTAATTTCTATTGGTCTTCTTCGTGTGTTTTCAATTCTATCTTTTTCGGAACTTGTTAAAGAAAACTATGTAACTAAATGATTTTATAGTCGGATAGGTAACTTATTCAAATATTTTTTCCGAATAAAGAGTCAATTCAATCTCTCTAGCTCCAAAAATGCTATAAACCTATGGAATGATTACCTCTTTGCGGCGGAGGCTTAAATCTCATAGTGTAGTCTATAGGTGGATCAGGTAGCGGGCAAGTTATGAGTTCTCTTGACGATGACTTCTCTTCTCGAGAAGAAAATAGCCGATTGCCTCGGCCTGACGATCCTTGCGAAGTGTTGCGACTCATTTTGAATCTAAATCTGTCAAGTGATTCGTTTGAGAAGTTACTCTTTCAGCTAATTTGGGATATCATGACTCGAAGAAGTGGTGGGGGCATTGTGATAATTCAGAAGCTAACAGTGAAGCAAATGGCAAAATCGTATTCTACTAAACTATTTCTTAAGAGCATAGCATTGCGACATCATGAAGTCCAAGGATTTATCAATCAATATTTACGAGCAATCGAACATGGAGAAGTGAGAATTCATGATGAAACGTATTTCGATAAACAAACTAATCAGTGCAAAGAACTGTTGATCAGCCAATATCACTCGTGTAAAAACGCTAAACAAGGTATTATACCGACTTTTCGTACAGTCTTTCTCAATTCCTTTCTCGAAAATTCTTATCTACATTTTTAGTTTTATTCTCTTACACTTTATTAGCTGATTTATCACAAGAAATGTGATTTCAAAAACCTAAATTAATAATTTAAATTTAGACCATAAAAATCATATTGAGTTGCTTTGTTGGTCAAAGTTAAAAAAAAAACCAAATTACTTTAATTACCAATATAAAATTCAAATGAAAGCTCTAATTAGAATAAATTAATAATAGTTGAAATCCAATCTAATAATAAGTGCAAAATACTCGGTCTCTATTCGCAATTTTGGCATCAATCAGTCGAATGCAGTCTTAGTCTTATCATGTCGCCGGAACAACACAAACATTTCTATACGTTTCATGAAGAGAAATCGAATCATAAAGCAAGCGAAATAACATGTAAAACTGCAGATAAGACGTACAGAATAGTAGCAAATAGAGCCAAATGTAGAAAGAATGCATGAGAAAGTTAGAACTCCATTAAATTAGCATACTTGAAAATCGGCCATTATGATCATAAATTTTCATGGCATCTTACGAAAAATAGTAATTCAAATATTGTAGGATTAAATTTCCTAAATTGTATTAATTGCGTGCCATTCTGTTTAAAATATAGCTACACTTCGACTCTACTCTGTGTTGCATGTGGAATTCTGACATCTGTTAAAGTTTAATTATTTCAAACTAGAATATTTCGAAAAATATATCTTCGCCCTTGAAAACTTAATGACGCTTGTAAAGTCTTGTCCTACTTTTTCCGAGCAAAAATAAGCAAACTCGTCGTTTTTGCAGATCTAATTATGCAATGTAAGAAGGCCTGGAAAGGGGTTTATCTTCATTTTCATGTCTTCAAGAATAAGCCCTCATTTGCCCTCATTAAGGGTGTGCCTCGAGTATTGCAATGGATATGTTAGTTGTTAGACGTCTTAGATATGGTTATGTTAAATTTCTCTGGTTAACGAATGATTTTGTTGTAAGCATGTTAGCGTGAATTGCAAATTAGCACTAGTTTGTATTGTTTGCTTAAATGCAAAGCATAAAATTCACCTTTACTATTTAGATTTTTCCATTTTATTATTTGAGCTCGGCTGATCTTCATCTAAAATTGCGGAGGAATGCTTATCTAGTTAACGAGAAATAGATGGCTAATTTTTTACGAAGTTTCAGAGTATTAAATAATTTCTTGCGTTAAGCTTTTTTATTAATCATTCCTAACAATTTGTGTCCCTATCGATTATTTGCAAAAATTTTTAGCTTAGAGAATGGGCCAATTTTGCGCATTTTTAGAAGTCATTGTGAAGGACACCACACATGTGTCCCCTCGCTTCATTGTTTCTTTTCAATTTTCCCCGTTGGCTGTTTAGAATTTCCGCCCTGTGTTTTCGTCAGTTTATCCCTGTTCATTTATTTCGTTTCTTCACTTCCAAAGTCAGCATCATCTTTCATAACATCATTGATGCCCTCTTTTCTTGCATAGTTTGCAGGTCCATCCTCGCTTCTTATTGCTCTTTTTAATATATGAAGACTTGCAGATGGACTAATAAATTTTAGAAGTAAGGCTACGAATATTTCTTGCCATAGAAAATATATACTTTAGCAGGGTCAATAATAATATTTTAGCACAATATTTTGGCTTACTAAGTGGTTTCGCGTTGAAGATCAGACCCAAGTCCTGTCTAGATCTAGCTTTTTTCTCTAAACCGCCCCCTCCTTCTGCACTTAAATTGGTTGTTTTTGCTCTGCAAGTCGCATCAGCCAACTGCGCGACTTCTTAACCTCGTTTAAAATAAGCGAAAACCCATTAAATTTGCCACACAAAATTTCCCTTGCAATTATCCGGGCCGTTTTTCCCGCCCAAAATGCGCTTCCTGCGATGTTATCCTTGGGTTATTTTTATAGAAACGGAATAATTGGCCCCGTATATTGCATAGGGTGGAAGGGGATTTTTTCGAGAGATATTATGCCTGAAATGGCCAATTGTGAGCCATGGAAGTTCCTTGTCCAAAATGCATAAATTGTTCCGAATATTATTGCGTAATTTTAACGGTGGCCATTTGAACCACAACCATTTGTATTTTATCTTTCATAGCCGAGATTTGAAGTATCTATATTCATACGTCAGTTTGAATCAACTGAGTCATTTCATCGCAAAACGGAAGTAGAAATACTTAGTAGCTCTCTGGAAAAACGATACTGAATTTTTTTTTACAAAGTTTATTATTTTCGTGCATAGATTTATCTATTAGTTTAATTGTTCATGTGCGAAAATTGCGGTACATTAAGCGAAATGTGAAATGTTACTTTTCCTGAAATTGTGAATATTCAAGAAAATGTTAAAAATATGACGCCTCCTACCTCGTCTCGCCTTACAAAATTCTCAGGCTCGATTTTTCCTGTGAATTGAAAAATCGTGGGTCTGTCAACCCTCCGTCGGCTTCCCACGTCCATTTAGAAGAGCCGCAACTCAAAAATTCAAGGCCAACTTTCTACTTTATTTTATTTCAGTTTCCTGCAAATTCACTTCCTTTATTCTCATCTTTTCATCTCATAAATCCACTTTCCAAAATGGCTTTCATCTGTCCGCCTCCCTCTCGCTGCTTTTTGAGCGCTCTATGATTTCATTCGACTTTGATAAAGACGAACAAACACTCGAAATTCTGAAAATAATTCGAAAATTTCTAAATTTAGGCATCTTTCAGTTTGAACAAATCAAATATTATATTGGTTCTGAATAATGGTAGCATTGTTACACCATTTTGCTAGCATAAATTCCTATGTTAAATATTTCTCCGATTCAAAATATTGACGTCAGATCAATTCCTATTGATTTAAGTGACGCAAGATGCTCGATAAATATTTGTTCTTATTGTTTTTCATCCATGAAAATTGTTTGCTAATTATTTAAGCTAAACTCGATTTCACTTTTTCATTTATTAAATTTCGGTTTAAATTGAGGTAGGAAATTTCCCTGGTTCCGTGATTAATTCGAATTTCGAAATTTGATTGATGAAGATGGAACAGTTTGTGCAATTGGACGCATTTTTTTCTTTTTTCGATCTTTCACAATTTTGCTTTCCTCCGCCCTTCTATCACATAATTTATCCTCCCACACGTTCGTTTTTCCAATCTGCTAACTTCCGATCTCTCATCTTTTTTATGCTTTTGATCCGATTCTTCGCACATTTCAACTCACGAAGTTTTCGAAATGTCAATATAACCGTAATTTGCTTTATTGTCGAATTTTATAGACCCATTTCCCATTCCTTCGTCAAATTTTCAAATGCCTTTCTATATTCTCTAGTTCTTCGCTGGAAAAGTTTGAAAAATTCTGTCATCATGCATAAATTTCAAAATGGTGACAATTTTAGAGAATTTTCATTATTGCTTCCTCTTTTGTTTTTGATGGGATGCTTCATTCCTGTTAACTAGAGGAATTTATTGGAGATCCAACATCAAATTTGTAGTCTTTGGTTGGAATTTTAACTCAGAAATTTCCATACTTGTTCAGATAAAGGTAAACATTTCTGTTTAAAGAGACATAATGATAAAATGACATAGTTCTGATAAAAATATTATGTTTGCTAAATTCTCGAAATCGTTTTCATTCCATTCGATATTTATAGTCGATTTTTTCGTTTTATCGTCATTTTTTGCCATTGAGCCTGAATGCGAATGTTTATGTGATGATTTTGCAGACTCTGAGTCTCTTCTGACGCAAATCTTTGGTCTTTTTCCCTCCCTCTCTTTACTTTTTATTTCTTATGATTTCTTATAGTTAGCCTTGGGAACTTCTTCTTCGGTATTAATGCGTTAATCAGCTATGAATTACACCCCGCCTCATTTTCTCGCACTTTATGCACTTCATTCAACACATCCTTCCTTCTGGCAAAATCTTTAAAATACCTCTAGGGTTCCTGCGGCATTAAGGAATTCTTTTATTTTATTAATTTTTGCGACGTTATGATATATCAGAATTGTCTATATCTGATCAATTTTATCCTTGAACAGATTATTTTCATTTTGATCATTTCGATAACTAATTTATTGTTCGCCACATTACTATTTTCACAATTTGACACAAATTGAACATTCAAAAATGCCACATTTTTCATTTCAGATTTCATGTGTTCGACATCGATGACAAATGTAATGATGAATGACATTTGCGATACTTTAACAGTTCCTACAAAGAAGCTTAGCTCTATTAGCCTCAATTCCATGATACAAGGTATCTTTATTTACCTCAAAAAATGAAAATCTAGTGGTTGAACAAAATTAAAACCTTCAAATCTTAACTCCATGGACTTCCGATCCATAAATCTAAATTTATCGAACTACTTTCTAGGAGTCATTTCTTAGAAGTCCTTGCTCATGTCATTCCTCATGCTTTTGCATAAATTGCAGGACTTCTTTTAGCATACAAAAATAAATGATGATGATCATTATGCGAAAGTCGTGATATGCTGCAAAAAGTGGGAGTTGCAGGAATGAATGCAATAAATTGCCGTGCTGCGAATCTATGAATCTATGAATGAGATGCAAAAGTTAGAATCCCAACTGAATGGTTTCATTCAGATGTCACGTCTTATGATATCCTCATGTTTTGCATTCCTTATCATAATACAATCGTAAAAATGTTTAGGAATCTCATAACTTGACGAAATAATATGTAATATTAGGTGAAGATAGGGAAGGGCTCTCTCATTCTTCTATAATATTGTGATTCAAAGACGAATACATTTGAGCCTGATCATTATGTTATTTCAAGAAATTTTGTATACAGAACATACCTTGCTCTCATAATAATTAGTTAAATAACTATAAGTTCCTCTTCGGCAAAGTTGTTCCAATTTATTAGTTCTCAAAAGCCAATTGCATCTCTTCAAATGACTTATCGCAATAATGAGTCCGAAAAAAACCTTATGTAGTACGATTATAACCCCTGGCGAAAAATGATGATGCTTGAAAAGTTGTGCATTTTTCAGATAACGATGTCCCGGTGAAGAAGCATTCGCTGAAGGAAAATTTCAAGCAAGTCAAGAACAAGACGTTTCTCGTCAAGCGTGAAGCAGCCAAGTAAGAATTTTCAAATTTTATGCTAATGCAAAAATTATTTCCGGTGAGTTTTTGTTGCTTGATAAATTTGCACAACTTGTTAAAATTTCCTGCCAAATTCTTTCTTCTGCGATAATTGTTGACGCTTGCAAAATATTACAAAAGAATCTTCCCGGAATATGTGCAGCGGAAATCTTTATCTAATTTTGTCGCTCATTATGCTTGCGGTAGAATCTCTTCATCCATCCATTCATATATAGAAATTATATATATATATATATATATATAGCCCTTGCATATCCCCACCCATTCATTTTTGGTAGGAATAATGCCTTCCCCTCTTTCATAATAACATTCGTTTACTTATGTCAGTAGAGAAACTAATCCCCTCCATACACCTCCGTACTTCTTTGTTTCTTACTTGACATGAAGAATACGACTCCGGATTCTATACCCAAATGTTCCATCGAAAAATGTGTCATTCAAATGGGCTTAACCTAAGATTTTTTGAAATACGGGTAATCCTGTGCGTGAGGACTACGTGGGTTTCGACTAACTAAACGAAATTGAGTCATGCTTATTTGAGTTAACGATAATTCAAGTACTTTTTTTTTCTGCGAAACAACATCTATTTATTACGTCTTGCCTGGTCCCACTCAAATGATTTTTCTATCTTTCTGTCTGTCCGATTTCATTTAACCCGTCTAAGCATTGCCTTCTTTCGTATTTCATTCAACCCGGTTTTTTTCAATTTCCTTTCCAGTGCCCTGATCGAGTTAAAGTTCCTTGGTCATTTACCTCAGCAGTCTAACTTTCATTAAACAAAAATTGTTACATTGATAGTTTAGAAAAGAAAGTCATCTTTAATTAGAGAGCGCAAGTGATTTCTCCAAGTCAATGTTAACGGGGTTTGAAACTTGCAAAAATATTGCCAAATGTTCACAAATTGGATCAATCTAAGTCACCTAATTGCCTCGATAATTGCTCTCCCAAATGTCTTTAGGATTCCGTCAATAAAGGTTTGCATTTTGGTTCATTACTTGTCAAGGATCGCATTTATTAATTCATTTCTCCTTCTTCGCTATCAATACAAGCCGTCTCGTTATTAGCCAGAAGCTTAAAGATTATCGAAACTAGAGCGAACAAATTACAAAATGATTGTTTTGTGCACGAGACTTGTTAATTTCCGCAATTTTTGCACAAGATGACTCAACTTGCGAGCCGTTGTCGGGACCTCTTTGGAGCTTGAAATTTTCAGGATATCTTCCTAATACCAATAGAAATCATTTGCTGCGAAGTGTTAAAGCGTGTCACTTAAAGGGATTAGATTTTCGAGATTTTGTCTGATCTTTAAGCTCCAAAAACAGATGTTCTCGTTGATTTTCCAGGGTTGACTAGACGGGGATTTTTACCGAATTTGAAATTCTTTATAAAATCCTTATTTTCAAATCCCACCAAAACTTCAGGGATCCGATACAAAAAATTCATTTACACAAAAAAAAGATAACTCGTGTACATTCAAATTGGAGCATTTGCATTCTTTATCTTTAATTTAAAAACTTATTTAACACACTACATTATTTTCCCTGATTGATATTGCAACTAAACGAGTTGTAGAATTATTATTTTTTTATATTAGTCGATGAAAATTAGAAATTCAAAAATATTTAACTTCAGGCGTCGCTGGAGCGAGATGAGAGAATCATTGAGACTGAACAACATCAAAATTTCACTCCAAGGCAGAATCAAACAATTCGGTTAGTTTTGCATTTTCCTTGAATTAATGGAAAGATAAAGACGCAAGTTACAAATATCGATTTATGGCATATTTCAAAGTCTTCGATATTCTCACGGGTGTCGAAAAGTGAAACGGTCTTGTTAAAAAGTATATCATTACTTCACCAGTTCTGAATAATGATATGTCTAAAGATTATAATCTGTATCAGTAAAAATCGAATAGGAATCCCTGAGATAATGCATAACGCAAGAAATCGTGAGATTTTTGAAAGGAGATTTATCAAAAAATTGAGGATAATAGAATTCTGAAACACGAAAAAACTACATATGGATAAATAATAATACAAGATAAATCTGAAACATATAATTGTAAAAAATGAATAAGGGTGTCTAGATCTTTTGAATTGCTACTTTATCTAGCTAAGTAAGATGGTCTTCAAATGCTTTACATGATATACCCTCTCATATTTCGAAAACTTATTTTCAATTATACCCTCAAGGAAATGTTCCAATGTGTGTTTTATTCGTTTTAAAATTACCCTTACATCTATAACTTGATGCCTCAAACTCACGCACTTCGGTGCTACGACTACAATTTGTTCCTTATTTCCTCACATCTTCCAGTTCATCCGCTTCTTTTCCCGCTTATCTTTCATCTCTCTCAATCATTCGCTCTTCTTCTTGTTCAATATATTCAAATTCCCTAGGGCCTTGGCGAGTCCCCCGCAACTGTCGGTCGGGGGCAGAGTTTTGCGCTGAATGTTCTACTCTCTCGTCCACGATGAAGCATAGGAAAATAGCGCATCGAAGATATAGCACTGTTTACAAGCAATAGGGGAGAAAGTCGCGCGCGAGACTTTGGAGTCGGGCATCTATCAAGGGACATCTACATCTTGTGCCTTCTTTCCCCGCATATTTTTCCTTCCCCTGCCCCTGCCCCGGCCCCCGGCCCAATTCTGTTATCTGCACAAATCTCTCGAATCTCGAGTTCGCGGTCTGCAGCAGTTTGGCGTCAACCATCCAGAATGATTTCCCACATGCATTCCTAATCAATTCAGGACCCGAATTGTCTGTTCCGAAACCTGTTCCAGGCTCTAAAACTCGATGCCCTCCTTCCCGCGCTCCATTTCGGCCCCAGCATTTTTTCGACCACCCTCAGCCTCTAGACGAATTCTCGACGTTTTCGTCTTCGGATTTCGCGACCTACAAGCAGCAGCAGCAAAAGCGTTAGCACGACGTTAGTTTTTCTTTTTAAACGACTACAACGCCTTATTAACTCAACCTATTTTTATCATTACTATTTATCCATCGAATTGCGGGAACTTCTTAGGAGGTTCATTCTATAGACATGATGTCTTTGGTTGTTGGGAAGGGATGATTTTGAAAATTTTATGACTCCTAACGGTTACTACAAACTACTTTGAACGTCTATTAGGACTTGGTTTCATTCATTTCTATCATAACAAGCTCTCCATTCTTGGACTTTCGCATTTTCATAATTAGTCATGCATGAATTGCTTCTTATAGTTCTAAGTTGCAGAAATTCAGCAAAAAATGTCGTATCCTTAGAACATCTTAGACCCGAGACTGGGCATGAATTTTCTGCATTTTCATTTCGAATTTAGAGTTTTGTCGGCCTTTCATAATTGAGTGCACTTCAAAACTTGCAAGACTAAGAAAGGGATTTAAATTGTCATTTCTTGAGCGTTAATCTAATGACGCAATTATCGGATGAATCAAATCCCTCCTAACTTCTCTCCTGATTCTCGAAAATCTGCTGATTCATTCTCGGAAGAATGGAAATTAGGCAACGCACGTAGAGAGAGGTGGCTCAATGTCAATTGCAATTTAAGCGCGCTATGCAGTATTTATCAAGCCAGACACAATTCGCATTACATATTTACGAATTTGTAAAATTTTGAAATTCTCGAAACTTCTTGAAAAGTTCACATATTTTAGATGCAAGATATCGTGGTGGCCCGAGTGAACTTTACAGTTCATCATTTTTCGAAGTTTTATGCAAATGCGTTCTCTTCATTCGAAATTTTGCAGCTCTAACGAAGGAAATCGAATTTTTCCTGCAGCGTCGCATATGGCGTCATGAAAAATGTGCAGCAAAAATCTCTAGTGCCCTAGCGTATTTACGGGGCTCTTTCTGCTTTATAATAACATTTGCCTGTTTGTTCACTTCTCATTCTTTTTTCTTTGTTACATTGATGCTTCCATAGCTTACTCTCGGAATCTCGCTTTTCTTAACCATCCCCTGCGAATCACAAGGCTGAACGTCGGATAACTTATTTTGGATTTGAAAAATTCAATTAACAATTAACAACATTTAAATTACATGATCTGGCATAAATTTGGAATCTAATTCGATCAAATTTAGACAATCTTAAAAGCATGTAAACAAAAACATTGAAATCAGATTAAAATTCAGGCCTATCCTCTAGATTTTTCACATTTTCCAAATTTCAATGCTGATCATCCAGCTTGTCAAAGTACAAAGAATTTCTTTGACAATTGACTTTTTGAACCGGAAATTGTCATTGTTTTGCGCTGCAATATTTCTCAGTTCCGTATGCGTTTTTCTTCAAGAACATTAAATAATTTAGCGAGTTTCACACCAAAATTGCAAATAGAGGATATTCATTCGTGACGAAATATGGCTTTACAAAATATGAACGTGAAACATAATCTTAATAATTAAGATATACTGTTAAGAAGGCGAATATTCAAAAATTTTAAATAATTACTTAAAATTGTAGTTCAGTTTAAATCCAATTTCCTAACAATTCTATAAATTTAGCCAGTGATTGAAGATCTATAAAAATAATTTGAAAAAATTAATTTATTATTTTTTATGACTACAAATACGTATTATCCCTTTGTGGGAAGAAATCCCCAATTTTTTTTTTTAATTTCTCCAATTATCTCTAATCTTTCACGACTACAGGTTTAATATCACAAGATCTCGCGAATATTGATATTTGCTACGTAGCAAATCCGTAGAGATTATCTATTATATTAATCGTCTAAACATTGTCTTAATCCTAAAAAATCCTTGACTTCAGCCCCTTTCTTCTCTTAGCCTATAGATATTATTCTCAATCTCAGGTCTATAAGAAATCTAGACTGGAAAATATATCTAATCCTCGAATTTTAATTCGACGCTCACTGGTAAAATCTAGTCATTAATGAAATAATACTTTGAATGAAACGCTAACAAGATTTGAGATATTATTGTTTATAAGTTATTATAAATTTGAGATAAATATTATTTGCCGTTAAATTAATCCAGTTTATGGAGGATTTGAAATATTTACTCGAAAAAGTCTGTACCAGTTTTAAGCATATCACAACAAATGACCTTACTTTTTCTAAAAACTAATAAAACATTTTGTTATATTTAAAAATTAAAGACTCATTAATCATTCAACAAAATATAGTATAGTATGAATTTGTGCGGGCGTTATATCCTATTCATCAAACATCATAAGGCATTCGAATATGACAACATCATGTTTCAACTCTGCCTAAACGCGTGAGAATTTCTTCCTATTTCATATTCCCGTCAAGTTTTTTTCGTCTGAAACATCTTCTTTCTCTAACTAATTTTGCTCATATTTCTCCTTCTTTACGACTGTTCATCTTTCAATTCACATGGCCTCCTAAAGCCGCCTTATAATTTCATATTTCATGTTCTGAATGGGCGCGTCTAACTTTTTAGTCTTTTTCCTATATTAACGTCAGAAAAAAATGTTTTCTTTCTCCATATTTTTAAAAACTATTTCTCTAGTCTAGCTAGTAATAGTGTTAGAAAAAAGATCGTGAGTATATAGTTACCAAGTGTAAGTACTTTGTTGGCAAAAGTGAGTGCTTTGTTACCAAACGTTATTTCTCCCTTTTACCCTTTCCACAAGCTCTTTACTTTGGCAATAAAGTACTAACGCTTGGTAGCAATGCATTCACATTCATATAATTTCATACATATTTTTCGTGTTCTGAAATGCGCGCGTCTTTCCGCTCTAATTCTTTTACAGCTTCTTTTTGCTCATATTCGGTGCGTCTATCTCGTGGCCACGCCCCTTTGCCGAGTCGTTTTTTCTCCTTGCCCTCTTTCAGTATCCCCTCCTCTAAATGCCCCTTCTACTAGCATCTGCTTCAGCTTCAGCTTCAGCTCCGAATTCCTCAAACAGTTCCCCGCCAAATCACTTCGCTCAGTCCATCATGCGTTCGCCCAGGAAATTACTCAAACAATTGTCCCTTCCAAGAGGTAATCATTTTTGAGAGAATTAACATTTCCTTTCGTCTGAAGTTTATCATGGTTAACCATCAAGCGTCTTCATTGACGTTAGCAAAAGTTAGAAAAATCGTAGCTTTAATTCCAATTAGCTAAATTTTGATTTGGAGTAACTCTGATCATGATACTTCCTCATTTAACTGTACAACTTTCATCAGCTCTTATCATGGCAGAAAAAGCTGGATAGTTTTGAAATTTCTACCCCATGCTATTTAGACTTGACCTACGTAAAGTTCTGAGATCCTATAAACCAAATGTTTGTCGAAAATCGGATTGTATTTTCTCAAATCAGATTGCGAATTTCCGAAAGGGCGCGAATTGTGAAATTATTCATGCAGTCAGAACACGTGTGCCGAATTCAAAAGAACTTCGATCCTCGCATTCTTTGAAAATTTTCCTTTCTTCGAAAATCGACAATTTTCATAATGAGGGTTTCGATGCGAAATTCATATTCGTTTCACGCGGATGATAATTCAATTTTCCTCGTTCTTTGGGTAGAAAAATGGAAAAAGCGCTGGATTTAGGGGTATTATACGCTTGAACGGATTATTTCATGGAGAATAAGACTTGTCCAAAATTCATGGAAAACTTCCTTAGACAGGATTAACTTTATGGCTAGAATGGTCTTTTTATTTCCCTTGCACTAATCTTTTTCGGGCTACTCTATCCTAGACACTTATTTTCAACATGGAGATTCTATCCAACCTGCTGCAGAAAAGATCACATATTTTTAGTATGGAAAATCTGCTTCTAAACTTGGGTATGTGATATGATAAGCTCAGAGCATAAGATAAAATACGCTACCGTATGCCGAGATTTTAATGACTCTTCTATAATTGAAATGTTTATCATCACGGATTTTGGACTAGAATCACATTTGTACTTATGAGCTGAAAGTCAGATGACGAAGAAATATGTAGATTCGGTTACTTCCTGTTTTGAATCATGCTAACTTCTTTACATCGCGCTTCATGCTTTGTTGGTTTTTGACGAGTTTCTTTGATAAATGCGATAAAAAGTCCACCACTAGGCCTTTCATCTTTTCTGCCCATGTCTCTTTTTTGATTGAGTTACTACATTTCCTGTGGGATATTCACTGATTCTGATTCAATCAGACAACGCGCTGCGAGTGACGCTTCGTATAAGACATTTTTCTAACATCAGAAAAAATCTTTCCATCTCCATTTTCTTCACGTTATTTTCTCTATTAGATGGAGAAATAGTATTAGGAAAATGGCGAAGAAAAGATTTTCCTGCAGAGAAGTCTAACACAAGGAAGGGATTGGGCAGATTTCAGGAAAACGAAAGAAAACAACTAAGCTTCGAGAGAACGCTTGCAATTATCCCTTCCCTTATATTTATACATCAGCTATACGAAATCGTAGTCCGAAAATCCGGAGATGAATTTCTGAACTCTTAAAAAGTAAATAGCCAGATAAAAAGTCGTTGTTGACTGTCTGAGATATTCAAGACTACACTTTTATGTAACATTCCATATCCTGCGTGATATCCTCAAAAATTCAGTGCTTTGAATTCATTCATTTCCTGTTGCCTTACCCGTGACCTGTTTACCTTCTACCTTCATGTATCCTTTCCAGGTACATTTTGGTATCGGATTACCTATTCAGAAAATATGCCTGTCTGCCAAACCCTTCTGAAACCGATCCAAGCCACATGGCATTTTTTGCCCACTCAAAATTATACATTTCACATCATCAAACACATGTGATATGACGTCGCAACAATTTTTCCGCTAAACGAAATTAAATACGTTTCATTAATTGAACAATCGCACAAATGGACCAGAAATCTGAAATTTCGAGCTGAAAAATGGCTGTTTTGGAAGCCGACACTTGAACCCATTAGTCGATTGAACATTCACAGAGCGAGTTTCGCAAGTGACAGCATGAAATTAGGTATCCGTGAGAATTTGAGCAAAATTTCGTTCCATGAAAGAAATTTTGAGGGGGATTGGAAGCTCAAGTGAAATAAATTTGGGATATCATGATTTGTTTTAAATGATTTTTTCCAGGAGAACGCCGACGACGTTCCGCTGATAACCGAAGAGAGAACTCAGAAAAGGCCAAGTCGAATACTTTAAACGGAGGCTCCGCGTCGCCGAGATTGAGGTTTGTCTTCCAATGAGTTTTAAAACTATACCCTAAGAGACATATTCACAAGAATCTAAAACCCAATCTTCCATTTATAGATGCTTTAATGGTAATCTGACCAATAAAATTTTTTAAACCATTTCATAAAATACTTTTCAGTCCAAACGAATGGCAATTCGCGTTCGATCACGTGATTGGAGACGCGGAGGGCCGAGCTCAGTTTACGAAATTCCTGCAATCCGAGTACTCCGAAGAAAATATCCTCTTCTGGTACGCGTCATGTAATTTCACTTTCAAACGATCTTAATTTGGTCCAATTTTATTTTTCCACTGAATAATGCATCGAACATTAGGGGGCAATTGTCATTTTGCGAAGTCCATTTGAAGTGCTCTTCGAGCCTTTCCCGAAGTCGGCAAATTTCATAAATAGAACATCGAAAGTATAATAGTTCTAAAATAGCGCCTTTTACTGGCGAAATATAGAGTTTAATGCCTGATTTTTGACCGATTCAGGTGGGCTGTCGAGGAACTGAAAGCGGTGTCAGCGAGCGAGGGCCGACCAGAGTTCGAGCGGACTGTCAAGGAAATGTTCGACACTTTCATCGCCTCCGAGAGCCCCTTGGCAATAAATATCGACCATGATACGAGGTCTGAGTTGGTCGATCGGTAAGCACCAAAACTCACGTATCTCAAATGAATTATTCATTAGATCCAATTAAAATTCTTCCATTTAAAACTTGTGCAAAAGTGTTGATACTATTTTGAGAAGAATAGTCTGCATTTGGCAGACGTTTAGTGTTCATTAGAGCCGACAACACTTTTTCGGATGACTAATTTGCATAAATTTCCTTAGAATGCGCACGTACTCATTTGCGAATTTTGCAAGTTTCAAATTATTCGATAGAAATTTCAAGTTCTAGATATTACCGAAAAAGTACTAACGAAATAAGACCGCGAGATTGGGACTTTGCTTTCCTGCGATACTTGAATATTTTCACCTGTCCAGTTATTGGATAAAGTTGTTCTCGTCATAGATTTTACTTAGAAAAAATTGTCGGCAATTTTTCTAAATAACTAATGAGTTTGACCATTTCGGAAATGAACATTTTAAATTACTTCTTGCACTTTTCGTTTTGAAAACACATTTCATTTGGTGGAAAATAGAAAAATTCAGCGCAAACTTGATGATAACAATGCAATAACTAATATTTAGATGATTATGGAATATTTTACCAGTTTTCGTCATTTAACTTGAAATTGTAAACTTTGTCCATAACACCCGAAATTCTCACAGACTGTGCGTCATTCAAAATTTGATCAAGACATTCCTAAACTTTTATTGTTGACTTGGATAAGGCGTGAAGAGGAAAATGTTTGTTTATCCTTAACGTACCGTGTGAATTTCAAAGTTTACGATCACGCTTCATTTAATCTCGAAAATAATGGATTTTAGGAATTACTTAAGTTATAACGGTTGAATAGATATTGAACTTCATCAAAGTTGATGCTCCGAACTTCAGAAACTAGATTTACCGTGAAATTTTGAACTTTTGAAAGCAAGAGATTTTCGTGGAAGCCTTCTTTTCTGAAAGACTTGTACATCAGTTTTCGCCGAATTTATGCATCCGGGGACTCAAAGTGTTTGAAAATTGAAATGGAATTATTGATTTGAAAAACGTAGTCAAAATGGGCTAAAAAAATTCTGGCTATACGAAATTTACTCCCAGTGCGTGCTGTGAGTTACAAATTCGAGCATGGGTTGGCATAATTTCATTGAATGAAAGCGGAAAAGCCGGATGTAAAGTCGAATAGAAAAAGGTAGAAGGAAGTGAAAAAATTCCAGAGCTATGACTGTTAGAGTAGTGCAATTCATGCACTTGAGTTACTTTCGCTCAAAGGTCAGGTTAAACATAAATAGAAGGTTTATTGAATGAGAAAAATAATTGGGAGAACTGGAGCAAAGCTCAGAAAATTCAATATAAAAATTCTGTGCAAATTTGTAATCTTCTTAAGTACCATGGAAATTAAACTAAAGGCTATCTTCAGATAACAATTAGAATTCTTCAAAAAATATTTTAAAATAAAGTTGAAATTTCAGAGTCGAAAACAAGGACCCCTCCTCGTTTCCTGAGAACATCTATGAACGAGCCCAGGCTCATGTCTATCGACTCATGGAAAAGGTAATTTGTAAAGTTTACTTTAAATCATTGTAACATTCACGTGTACTTTGCAACTAATTTATAGATGTTAAATTCTCGGAAAATCTTTGTTTTCATGCGCATAGTTTTGTTTGTGTGGTGAGATGAGAAAACAGGCGGGACCTTTCAGCCAAACTTCGTTTTGCTATATACCTAATTTGGTTATTCCGACTGAAACATCGCATTAAATAAGGCACATGAGCTAGGAGAGTGACGTTGCGACTTCGCATGAAAGTGCAAAAATAGACACTGATGAAGGAATGGGATCAGAAATATTGCAGCTGCATTCATTAACGCTACTCTAAGTTCGTAAAAAATTGGAAATTTAGAAATTGTCATAATTTTGTTAAAGTACCCATACATGTGTTAAATGGGGACACTCCCTATCCAGAACTTCTTATCTGATTTTATGAGCTAAAATTGAATTATAGGTGCTTTTACACCAAGTTTTAAAGTTGTTTTATACTTTTTAATAAGGAGGCTCTGAAATGGCGAGTTCTGGATAGGTGATGTCCCGTTAGATATCTTTTCATCTAAATAATTGTCTTGCAAGTTTTGAAAAAATAAATAAATATATGTATTTTTTAATTTATTCATTTTTCAGGACTGCTTCTCCCGATTCGTGCACACTCCCGCTTACAAGGAAGTCGCTAAAAAGTTGAGTCTCCCGCAAACTTTCCGATTCTCCGACAGACTTTCTCCTGCCAATTGAAACCAATTCACTTTAATAATATTTTTAAAATAGCCTCTAGCTTCAGCTAATTTTGTTTATTTTATTTTCAAGGATTCTTAATATGGAACTTTTAACACATTTTCGACCTACGATTGACTGGTACAAACTCCTAGAAATCTCATTCAATATTGAGCTCCAATTTTTTCTTTATAAAACTAAATCTAGTCACCAGGATTTTTGTCATTGTGATTCATAAAAAAAATTAATTTATGAACAACTTAATATTACCTATATCTCGAAGGACCATTTTGATTATTTACATGATTTTTGTTGCATTACGGGTTATGCTCGGATAAATGTAGGGGATTATCTAATCTTACATTTTTAAACCATAATCCCCAGTCTTGTTTTAAAATTTTCTAAAGAAGTGTCCGCAATTTCTGTAAATTCTGATCTACCAATAAAGTGATTTTATGAGGATTATGTCTTGAACTATTTTAAAACATGCATTAAACGTTATGGTTTTAATGATAATTTATCATCATTTTCAAATAAAGAATTGAAGTATTACTCCCTGCCATTTTAATATACTGAATATCCTAGACATGTACACAAGAAGATGAATTAAAAAGGGTTGAACGAAGTATTGGACTACAATTTTGAAGGACATCCTATTTCTTTGTGTGAATCGGATTTTAAAGGCTTTGCCTTTTAATTTTTCCAAATCCAGCCCTAATTATAAAAAAAAAACCAGATTATCAAAACGGTAAATGATTCAATAGTTTCGATTTTTTTCTTGAAGGACTTGTCGATTTCGTCGGTAAAGCCACTGACAGCGTATCGACTCGAGTTATTCCTCTACGATGAGTGTTTGAAGCCGAAGTCGAAGTCGAGGTAACTGATCCTCGGAAAGACGACACATTTGAAACTCCTCCTCCTAATGAGCTTCGTTGGACATTCGATGGAGGAGTCGGCTGTGGAGGCGATGAGAATAAATGATAACCCGGATTAAAGGATGACAGGCCAGTTGGTCCGGACCAGGATGATCTGAAATAAGCCTATTGGTGGTTATAAAATAGGAAAATTAGTTGAATTTTTTTAGTTTCATGAAAAAATCTACCTGCTACTCAAGTTAGTCGGCGGAACAACTAGGCTGTTCCGATGAGATGCATACTGCTTAGCCCGAAACTCCATGTATTCTTGATTAACCTTTTCTCGATCGTTAGGCTAAAATGTCTTTTTATTTATTTTTTTGAAGACTATAAATAGAGAGGCCAAGTCTTCCCTTTCTAAGGAGAGAAAGAACACACGAAACTTTCTGCCGTTTCAACTATCGTTAATTGCTCCGCTAATTAGCCATTAATTTCATGGAGCTACGACACCAATTAGGGTAACCAATGACACTCAAAATGACGGTGACATTGATTTTGAGGGCATGAGAGACATTAGATCTCCACGATACAGATCGAAGCCAAATAAATATCCAGCGGATTCGGATTCTCCATGGTCGATTTAATTTATTTACATCGACAACTTGCCGAAATTCCGCCTGACGTTGTCTTCAAAGTTTGATGTGAGATTTAACGCTAAACGCAGTACGCGTGAAATACGGAAAGCCGCTGCAGGAACGAGTTGCCACACAAAAAATGATCATAACTTTCGATAGGATGGACCGTTGTTGAAAATTAAAAAAAGAAATTATGAGTTTTTCATAGTCCCACCAAGCATGGTGATATCAAATTTACCCTATTTAAACCCATTTGGAAAACCACTTGGTCTCTCTAACTATAAACCTTTTCCGATCTCCAGAAATATTGCACGAAGATCCGCTTCTTGAAGTTGTACCCGATTCCTTGTTCGTCTAAAATTTTTGGGCAATCTTAAATTTATTTTAATTGTATAAATTACAAACCTTCATTCACAACCGGACTTATCGAGGATACAATTCTATGGAAAGAATGGAGCGTGCGCCAGCAGCTAAAATAGCGAGAAACTCGGAAGACCTATTTTACCGGGTTAATTGTTTTCAAGATCCTAAAAGTAACCTTATCTAACGGAACCCTCATAATACCAGCCCCTTTTCTTCTCGACCGATAGGCACCCCGGAGTTCACCTTTACAGGTAAGCAGAGTCACCTAGAAATTCAGCCTCTGAGACATACGAGAACGTTGTTAACCTGATGAAAAGTAGTCATATTTTCTGAGCAGTAAAATCGCGTAGAGCTGCTGGTCTGCTTCCACCATTGCTGGTCGGAAAGAATTTCGTCGAGGGAAACCTGATCGCCGTCACAGATGAAACAGAAGTTGTCGACCACCATGGTTGGGGGAATCTGGCATGAATTTATAAGAAATTGTAAAATAATTTCGAAAGTAGAGAAACAACTAGAATTTCCATCTCATGTCATACAACTGATGGCTTTTAGAGAGAAAAATATAGAATCTCAAATTTAGCTTTTAGCTACAGAAATAGAATAAATTAAAGTACTGAAAAGGAGATGAGAAATTATGAAGAAAAACCTTGCTGATATATTTGACAGGGCATTTAATCGTGCTCGATAGAGTTGATGGTCCATCGAGAGGCAGTTCATCTACTGAATAAACCGGAATCGGTTCGCAGTGCTCTCCATAATGGAATAGCAGCTCTGCCTCGGAACTGTCTTCGTCCACTGATAATTGATTAAATTAGAGAAAAATACACGACCTTACTAAATTTAGCTGGAGTCGCATTGATCTTCACAGGGAAATCTATTGTTGATTCCTCGGAATCTTCTCTGAAATTTTTCTTTCTAAACATATTGATTTTCGTCTTAAATGAATGCAGTTCAAATCTTTATGAGGGGTATAATCTGAGTTCAACTATGGCTTTCAGCAAATTAAATAATCCTCCATAAAAATATCAAGATATGAAAAATCCACATAAATTATTGCAAATTTAACTCTTTAGTATTTTTAAATTGCTTGTTTGTGTGTCTGTGTATTCGATCTTATCTTGAGCGATATGATGGTCCGTTTGGAGTGTGGTTTTTTGTATTAGGTTGCAACGTATAGATTTTATTGGAGTTTGGTCTTGATTTGGCGGCTTTAACTTGGCCAAAAAATTGGTAATATGCTAATTGTGTAATTTCAAATGCACGAATGTAGATAGTCATTTTCCATTATGAACTGATGCTGGACGGTGAGGATTGGATAACTGTTGCTCATGTGTGGTGATGAACTTTTGTTCTGATATAAAACTATCGATATACTATTGTTTGAAAAGTGTATAAGGGGAGGAGCGAATCAATTCATTTCTGTGAACCGATGGAGAAAGGGAAGTGAGATGGTTTAGGATTGGCTCTAGGTTTTCGTTTCTCATGTTCACTGTCAGTTGCTGTTTGTTATTGTACGGTTTTGGACTTGGTTTGATTTTGGAATTAGATTGTTTTGAGTTAATTTTGGTATTAATTTGGTTTGGATTGGAGCCTTTGTGAAGCAAAGGCTGAGCCGAGGGAGTGTGCGATCGAGGCTCATTATGTAGTGTGTTATCCATTTGATGTTTTTCAATTTGGTGATTTTTTCGACTCACCGTTCGAAATCAATAATCGTGTCTTGGTTGATTTTAATGATAGGCAAATTTGCGGATGCATTTCCAGGCGCATCTTCGCCTATAATCACGGCGAATGTGGACGAGTCGTCTTCCACAAACCTCAAATTTGAACACCCTCAAAATTTTTCTGGATCACACTCACTGCACACTCCTGCATGAACGAATCGAATTTTTCATTTAAGCAAAAATGTATAAGTCAATTTTCTTCTGATTCAGATTATGGAATTCGTTCGAACGCAGATATTATTAAAGCTAGTAGAAGATTGCTATCACTTTATCCCAATCAAGACTCGAGAAGAAGTGTCACTGCAAAACGTCAATAAAAATCGTATTATTGTGCTACGTTTACATAGTCTTGAAATTACTTGTTATGTAAAAAGAAATTCCACACAATTATCATTGGAAAACGTTTATCAGAAGATGTTCAAAAATCACATTGAAACGATCGTGATTTTATAGGTGAACGGGAATCTTACACGGTAGAAGAAATCCTCAACAATTAACAAACAGCGTAAAATATGTAAAGCATGAAATCGTGTCATGAAATTTGTAAGGTTCTAGGAGAAAGACTCGATAGAAATTCATGCATATTTTGCAGATATACCTTGTTTTTATGCTGCTAATGATAATTTCTATCATAGATTTTCGGGTATATTTGCTAAAAATTCTACAAATTTTTTTTTTAAATACGAGATAATTTCAATAGAAATCATGAAAATTTAGAAATTTAAAAGCGATAGACCTGAGTATGTGACAAGCTGGAGCTTGAAACCCGATTTTCAGATTTGGGAATTGGAAAATATCATAATTAAGCTTATTACGCTCGAAAAAGTAATAAAATTTGAAGTATTTTCGGAATGACGCCGTTAGCATATTCAGAAGCGTAGAATTGACAACATTTAGGCAGCCAGTTTGAGAAGAAGTCGGCAGAAATTTGATATAATGCGATTGATACGCTTCTCTGATGAAACGACTAATAATCGGAAGAAACTCTTGCATCAAGGATCAATGAAGTTTCGGGTTTGTCTGTTCATCAGAAAATCGATATGGACTCAGATAGTTTATTCTTTTAGAGGCAAGGTTATCGAATTCAACGAGTTTCACTAAAGCAATGAACATCTTTACTGTCATATATTTTGGAACCTCTTTCTGGCGGCCGGGTCTGTGACGAATCTGAGGAGTCGCTGCCGTCTCGGGTCGAATTCCTTCTGCACCCGGGCCTTCTCGATTGCCTTTGCGTTCCTCCACAAATATTGCACGAAGAGTCTCTTTTTGAAGTCGGGATTGGCGCCCCTCTCCTCAGTCGACACCTTGTCGATCATCGTGACGATCCGGTGGAACGACGTGCAGGTTTTCCAGAACGAGTAGAACCGAATCACCTTGTAGACGTGAGACAAGGGTACTTTCGCTGAGTCACTACGGGACCGGGTCGTGCCGCCAGACACGGAAGAACGAGGCGTCGATGAAGAGGAAGGTATCTGCACCTGAAAATACGATATTCGTACAGTTTTGGGAATGTAAAAGCAACCAACAGCCCAGGGGTTTCAAACCTCGAAATTTGATTTTGAGCATAAACTCATCAGTTTTCATATTTTGAAGAGTTTGCATGTAAATTAGTGAAGCAACAGAGATTGTATGAGAAGGCAAAACTGCACACTTGGGGAAGGATTGACTTCATTAACATAGGGGAATTTCAAACCAGTTTCGTAATAATAAACCTGTGAATTAAGCACGATATTTATCGGATAATTTAGCGGGTAACTAATTTTACGGCTCTGAAATGTCGTAATCTTGCGGAAGAATGGCATAAATTCGGAAATGAGCCTACTTGGATGGCATTTCCAGTGGTGGCGAGTTTCGCCGTGATGACTTTTCCCTTGGCGGTAATGCAGTTGACCCTGTGGAATTGTCGGAGGTCTTCCGAGTAGAAGTACTTCGTAGGTCGTGAGGTGTGCCGCCACCATTGGTCGTCTCCGAGGATATCACCCATTCGGACGCTTTCTCCGTCGACGACGAAGCAGTAGTTATCCTGCAAAAAGTTGATCCCCTGCTGAGAGCTTAAACCAGAGCTGAACAAGTTTTTTTTCAATTCGGCATTTTGAAATGTCTTTGCTCAGCCCTTATTAGATCCGAATTACCTCGACCATGACGGGAGGAATCGTTGCAGTGAGCATGCTGTTTGGAGCCGCCATCAGGTTGCTCAGCGCAGCTTCCGTCTGCACAGTGTCGTGATGCACCGAGTGCACGGGCATTTCCTGGTGGAATATTACTGGTTCCTGAAATTGAGTCTTGAGCGTTAAACCTCATTAAATCAATCTACCTCCGTATTTAACAACGTCTCCGCAGTCATTCCAGAATCAACCAGCTCGAACGCACCCAGATCCAACTCGAATCCACCGTCTTCGTCGTCCGAAGACGATTCCAAGGGTACGCTACAATGATTGAATAATCTTGGTTTAAAGTTATCTAGACAGGAAAAAGTTAGATTATTGCAAGATCACTGCAAATCGGTGTGAAAAACATATCAAGCTTTAGAAAATTACTCTGATTAGTGCTGGAGTGAGTACTATTCAATTTATGTCCAAATTTAGAAGCCCTATCATACAACTACAAAGAATAATTAGTTTGGTCAATTTTCAAAGTGCAGCTTATTAGGAAGTTAGCTTCTTCTTGATATGGTTTGAAAAATGCATGAACAGTACGGCAAACACAAACCACAATTCGAAAAAGTTAAAAAAATAATAATAAAAAAGTCGAACTGACAAATAAAACATTCGAAAATATAAATTAGAAAAAACGACTGATAGAAAACGAAACACGCCAATCGTAAGTGAAAGTGTAAGTGACGTCGAGCACGATCACCAAACTGTTGTGCAAAGTGAAGTTGTCAACCAAGTATGCACGATTTGAACTGCATTAATTCTCATCAATCATCAATTTTCTTTCATATTTCAAATCGTTATTGATGCAAAGCTAGTGTAAGTGCTGAAAAGGTAAAGAAAAGAATCGTTCAACCTTGGGTCGTCTTCGAGCGGAGGTGGGCTTTCTGCGATTTCGGACGGTCCGGGATCTGTCGGGTCGGGCGAGACGGTGATCGTCGGAGTGGCAGGTCGAGGTGGCGTGGGTTCGGGCGGGGGCGGAGGCGACAGAATCCGCGAGAGCAGCGGATGAATGTGGGCTGACGGCGAGTGCTGCGAGAAGACGGAGGACGTGAACGGAGGAGACAGAGGCACTACGCGAGGGGAGATTTCGACGGGCACAACCAAGGGAGGAGAGGGCACGAGAGGAGTCGAGGAAGCACGTCGTCTGTCAAGGGTTCGTACTTATTTTACATTTCCTTTGGGGTTCTTTAAAATGCTGCAAAACTTCTCGCAAAATTTTGAAGTGTCCGCAAAAGAAAAAAAATGGGCTGAAGCGAAATAAGAGCCTTAAATGAAAACTCCTGCAAAAGCTTGGAATAAAAATCTCTGAAAGAGCTGTGCGATAAAAAAAAGTCGTAAGATATCTGATGAACTAAAAGAATTTCTTCTATTACCCTTCATACGGCTTATTGTACTCCTCCAACATCCGGATGTAAGAGTCCCATTCTTCCATACAGGCCAATCCAATGGGCTGCAAATAGGATTTGTCAAAGAGTTAATTTAAAAACGAAAAATTGTACTGGTGAAACGGGAAGAAGCGGGCTACACTCAAAGGATAGCTTCACGAAAGCGTCATGCTACGTTTCACAAGGGAAAGATATGGCACTTTCAACATGAAGAAGAAAGTATTGAAAGTGGCAAAAACTTGGGCAGCGAGGGAAAAGTGATAGACTTACTGTTCTCGGAGATACAAGGACAACGGAAAGCGACTCTTCTGATGACGAGCTGAAAGAGGAGCGGACTTGCGAGAAGAGGGATGACAGATCGCGCTGCACCAGACCCATCAGCTTCGCTCGCGGCGAGACGTTCAACCAGGCGAATTCGTTTAGTGGGTCTGCCTTCTTAGCTTCCTTCTCTTTTCTCTTCCTCTGCAAAACTGGTTCCGGCGATTCGGCTGCCTTCTCGACGGTCGTCTTCTCCTGAATTGGGTAAAGCGAGGAGCGATAGCGCATGCGACGGGGCGGTGATTGAGCTTGAGCAAGATTGAGTTTAGGCACTTCGGGAGGGCGACGAGGCGATATGAGAGGGTGTTCCGGCTCCACTTCCAGATCCTGCTGCAGACTGGGAGGAGGCTCGAAGGTCACCAGATCTTCCTGTTCCATCTCATAAGCGTCTAACAGGTCACATTGAGCGGCCAATTTGGACAGCATGAAAGGTTCGGAAATGCGGAAAGACAGGGGTGGAAATGACAGAAGCGGATCACGAGCAGAAGCGGGAGGGGTACAGAACGAGCCGACAGGCATGCTACGGAGTGACTGAGGGCGCACCGAGGCGGGAGGATGGTAGGCGTTCGCTGGACAGGAGCGCAGACGACGCGAACTACGAGCGGCTCTGGCTGAAATTGGTCGGTCTGGAAACTTAAAAACAGCCTATCATACCTATTCCCTCATAATCAGGGCTTGGCAGTGGAAATTCGTACTCGAACGATGAAAGAGACGGTTGTGGAGATACGAAGTTTTCCCAGTAAGCCTGGAGGAGAAAGATTTTAGAGTTGTTTTTTTTCTATAGAACTGGCTTACCTGTCTTTGATGTACACTCGGTTCCGTGGAAAGTGAGCAATGTTCAGACAGAGGCGGACCCGACTCCGCCCATGAATCACCTCGTGAGAGCATTCTTGCGAACATCCTGAGAAATTTGAAGAAATTTAAATTTAAAGGAAAACTATAGGTAAATTTTTTTTAAATCGTACATTGAGCGAGCAGATGCTGAGGAGTTACTGAATATGCTAGGTGGATGATAACTGAAGGCATCAAATTAATTATTTAAAAAAAAAAAATACAAATTCGCACCTTCTAATTGAGAGAACGCAGGGTGTAGGCACTTTGGATTGATGAGGAATTGAAAAACTATAACGGCTACTTTGAAGGATGTCATCGATAAGCCAGCTGAGTTTTTGAATCCAAATAATATTTACAAATCAAATGACTTACTCGGCAGTACTATCTTCCTTGATTTCGATAGACTTTTCTTCTGGGCGTATTGATGATCTAAAAATTTCAAAAGTCGAGTTATTTTCTGCCCGAATTTCTCTAATCATACGGTTTCTCCTGAATCTGTTGGAATATCTGCAGGATTTCGTCGGCATGTCCCGTCGCCAATTTCCTTTCAATGATCCGCTTCCTCTTGAGCAATTGGAAGATGTCGGTTCCTTTGAACTGAAAATTTCTAGTTTCTTTCACAAATCAGCATGAAGTTTCCACCTTTCGTCCGAAGTAGTGAATCTTTTGAATGTATTGGATACCGACTAGATCGATACACATCGTCGTCACCGCCAAACCAACTCCCAAATAAACCAACATAACCACTATGTAACTGAAATTAAAATATTTGAGCAATTATTCAAACTTTAGCTCACTCATGATTATTCGGCGTAATATCCCCAAATCCTATCGTTGTTAACGAGATAAACGCTGTAATTTCAGATTTCAATAGTTTAAAAGCAAAAAAGCCTACAGAAATAGAATGCATCCATGTACGTCCATTTCTCTAGAAACGAAAATAGGATTCCGCCGAAGGCGATGTAGAGCTAAATTTAATGGATAAAAATAGAGGTTTCTAAATTGATTAAATAATTTTTGAATCTCACGAGCAGTATGGAGAACACAATGTAAACTGGGACTTCAGTTTTGTCAGCTTCGTTTATCCACTCGGCCAGGTCGATTTGCGATCGACTGCTACTGTGGGATGACGCCGCTTCTAAGTCCTCTACTGATTCTGAAAAATTTTGCCTTTTAGTTGCATATGTCCTCATGAAGAAAGTTCCTATGAATAAAGTGATGTGAAAGAAAGATATGAGCCTAATTTTGAATTCTTTGACAAAATAAATCAGAAAACTGTGTAGAAGAGCACGGCTGGATCCAGAGATAATCACAGGTAAGGAACGGGTGCGATTTTGGGTATCTGCGCATCTTAGTTTGATAATTCTGTACTTGAAGTCAGTCATTTCATGTCTTCTAAAGCATTCTGTTGTTAGACCGCTAGATTTGCGTCATCGTCCGTTTGATTAACATCGTCGTCTGTCAGCGTGTATGTGAGTGTGTGTGTGTGTGTGTCTGGTGTTAAATTGCTCCCTTCCACAGGCATCATCGTCTTTCTTCGTCCTTTGATATTTCTTCGCCGTCCTTCTCTCATTTCCTCCAAAGTTTCTTCTTTCAAACAAGATCTCTTTCATTCAATGCATGCCAAATCAGTCGTGTCTTTCTCTCATTGTCCTTCTTACGGCCATAGGATCGAGGCATCAACGCAAATCTCCATAAACGCTCACGTAACTGCGAAACTGACGAAATGCGCTATCTTTACATGATTCGAAATTCAACTAACATTAGCTTCAAATGAAATCCTTCTTTCAACCTTCATTTTCCAGTCTCATTTTACCACTATCCTACGACAATTAGATCAAACTGCAAAACACAGACCTATTCCAACCTCAGACCAAAATTAACAATGAAAAACACATATTTGTAAAATTATACCCTTTCCATCCCTGAGTAGAAAGAGTTTGCGTTGTAGCCGTCGATGCAACTTCTGCATGTGACGGTAGAGCCAGATTGTGCACTCGGAAAGAAATTTGCCCAAGTCTAAAAATAGCTTTTTGAAGAAATAAAAAACAAAAAAAGGAAAATACCTCCAATAGTAATAATAGCTAGAGGGGCACCGAATAATGCGAAGACGACGCACATGATTCTCCCAGCTGGAGTGACGGGAACGATATTTCCGTAGCATAAAACGAACAGTTTAAATTTTTATCGAAAAGTTCAAGTAAAAAATCTATTAAAATCGGAAAAAAACATGAAATTTAAGCAATTACCTATTGTAGCCATAGTAGTTGCAGCGAAAAACAGGGCACTGCCGGCCGTCCACATTTTCTCGGCCTTTTCACTTCGAGCTCGACTTCTTAAAAATTAACACAAAATAATTAACATTTTAAAAAATGCATACCGATGCCTCTTCCTCCTCTCACTATGATCATCGATTAACCTTTGAGAAATTCGCACATCGGGGTACCTAATGTAGTCGTGAATTAAAATAAACATCCGACTAATACTTACCTAACGTATTGCTCCTTGAAAGCCTTGTAGAGTTTTTCATTGAAGTGATACAACTGACCCTCGATCTCGTTCCTCCAGTTAGACTCGCTTTTAGCGCCTAAGTATTTTAATTACTTTCTAAAGTGTCATAATTTGATGATTAACTCATGATCTTATGATAATTAAAGAGAATTTGATATATGCTCACCTCGAGATATAGTTGAAATGATATTGCTCCTCATTTCAGCGACTGTGTTCTTGCCAATCGATTTCAGCTAAAGCAAGTGGTGTTATTTTCAGGCTATGATAGACTAGATTCAATTCAGGAAAACCTACATAGTCTTCATTGGGCGATTCGAGTCGATAGAAAATGTATGCGCCGATTGCAGCGTAACAACACACGACGAAGACAAGACCAACATGGGGAAGAGCGAGTTTAATGTACTGAAATTTCAAACCACTATGTCGCTTTTTTCATCATTTATATTTTACAATCATAAATCCTAAGTCTTGATCAACTTTCTGACTATGAGAAGAAAAATACTCACTTTCTTGATCCGACTCCCAGTGCGCTCCTCGAGATGATCCTCTTGCGTCTCCCTGCTCGTCTCCAGCAGACCCTCGATCTCGCGCAGCGGATCCAGTGGATCATCCATCGGGCCTACGTCGATTTAGCTCCCTGACCCAGTCATAGTCTATCATCACATCTGAAGCAAGTTCAATAATATCATTACGATTCTATCAATCTAGAAAGCTTTCTTTCGACTCTTTTGAGCAAAAATTTCACCTTCATACCTAAAGTCCTCAAGCAGGTATGCCGAATAGCATTTCGGGATAATTTTCTTGCATAAATAGATAACCAGGAATGTTAGTAAGATTTCTGCGAAGGAAAAATAGTTCAGAAAAAAAGTTGCAAAAATCCATCACCCAAAATGAGTCCATTTTCACAAATGAAATATTGCTTGTGCGCGGGTATTTTAACCTGATTTTTTGCACAGAACCATTTCATCAGGTTTATCGTCGAGCTAGATGGGGCTATTTGAGACGCATTGGGTTTTAAGGGCACTACCTTCCAAAACGCTGTTTCAAACTACCACGCTTCTACCAAAAACGCATTTTTGCAAGGAAGCGGAGCTTGAGAATTTCTCTATTCATGTCTTAGCTAAATTCTTTTAAAAACCCGGACAACTTTGATATATTAATCTCGCAAAAACTTAATGCTCACCATAACAAGTCGAATTGTAGACGTAGTTTCCTCTGAAAAAGCGATGGAATGTGTGAATTCGTCTTTTGGGAAGAAGGAAGTCTGAAAACTGAAGGATTGACGATTTAGAGACTGGGGGCAATTAATTGCACACTACATTGGAACGCGAGGCCTGAAAGCGGTTCGACACAAATGGGTTCAAATGAAAACTCGCCAGAAAGGGGATGGAATGTAAAAAGCAATGGTAATAAAGGAAGAGAAAAGAGAACGGGTGAAAGTATGGGGCGTCCCGTGGCACAGAGGAAGAGGGAACGAAGTAAATATGGCAATGCACTGTACTGCAGTTTCTCTCGTCGTTTCTGTTTCTCTGGATGCGAAAAACGATATGCTCTCTCGTTCGTTTCCCTTTCTCACACAATAAACCATTTGCAGTGCAATGCCAACATTCTTGAATGAAAATGGAAAGGAAACGAGGTGCGGGGAATCAATATATGGCCCTTGGCAGACACATTTCCATCGCTTGTTGAGGTCGACTTCTTTGGACCTCTTGAAAGCTCCGCTCTTTCTGGTCCTTCATATTTCCCCCTCTTGCATTCTCTCTTCATCTGCCCCTTTTATGTATTCGACGCTTCTCTCCTCATTTATCTCATTTCCAGCAACCAACGTGTGAACATCGGTAATTTGTTGTTCAACTTTTCCTAATTAATCAGCAATTTTTCCGTTGCATTTCGCACGATAATTCAAAGGGAATTATCGATGGAGTATTCTTAGAAGGAGATTGGAGATAAAATTTAGACATGAACGAAGTAGCTTAAACTAAAATAATGATGAATCGAGGGTTAATTAAATTTAATGAATCTCATATGGTCTGAAATTGTTGACATAAAAATAGCAGAAGAAGAAATTTCGAAAAAAAATATGGATAAAAAATAATGTGTACTCAAATTCCAGAGGATGTTTTACATACCAATCCATTCTTCGCGCAGTTAATTTTTGCTCCCAAACACAGCAATTTACTATTCGAACGCCATGGATACGAATCAATTCTACGTCGAACACAATTCAAAAAATTTCGAAATGGCTAATTTTGAAATAACAATGAAGTAATAAGTTAGCAGTATCACGAAATGAATTAAAATCTCATTATGCGCGAATAAGTTAACCAAAAAGTTTTTGGATACTTCCGAGCTCTAGTGCGGAGGGGCTTTTGATGAATCGGGCTGTTTTTTGGAGTTCTGCCTTTTAAAACTGAATTTTGGAGATGTTCAACATTTTTCCAGACAAAAAAGCCGAAGGATCTATGAAAGCATAAAAACCAGAGAAGCACACGACGAAAATAGAATGGGGCGCATATAAAAAGTCTGACTGACAAAATTGAAAGAATGAAAGAAAAACGAAGGCCAGCTTTGGGAGACTCGTTGCAACTCTACTCCAATGGCCCAATGCCTTTTCCCAACCAATTCGATTATTTTGGGCATTTCGCCTTTTTTTCTTTTTCAGTCCTCTCCTCAACGTCTTTCTTATTTCATTTCTGCCAGCATAAATTCCACTTTCCAACTCAAACCCGAGAAGGGTTTGTTTTTGCCTCGAAATATGGCGCGCAGCTATAGCTCGGCGAGAGGGCTTGGATTTATCATGAGATGGAAAATTTGAGGCATTATGATACATTTCCAGAAGAATGCCTGAATCTAGGACTTTCAGAAACGTCTTAACTTTCTGAAAGTACAAAAAATAATGTTATAAAATAGCACTAGAGCTCCACGCAGCAATTGATTCCAATAAAACGAGCGAGAAGCAATTCGAAGTTAAGCAGGGATAAATTTTGGAGGACAGGAACGAAATGAGCCCCGAACAGAAAGCTGAAAGCAGAAAATGGAAAGAGCAAAAGTCAGACGCCGAATAAACAACGCGAAATGTGTCCGAATGCGAAGTATGCGGCGTACAATAATGTTCAAATTTGAAAGCTGAGCTAAAAACCAATTTTCATAAGTAGAAAATCAAGTAACTTTCTAAGGCTTCAGATATAAATTAAAATTTAGAAACGATGGTTTGTAGATGTTGTAATATCATAGCGCATAGTTTAGCGATAGATCGGGAGACATTCTAATCACTACGACGCTGTGGCAGATACAAGTTTCTTCTAGAAACATAAAATTTACTAACAAGTAGAAATAGCATCTACCCCTATCTTCAAATATCTTATATCAGATTGGCAGCTAGGCAAGAATGCCAGTGATCACTGCAATGTCTGGCCTAGAAAATGATGTATTTTGCAAACCCTATCTGCAGAAATCCAAAAGACAAAAGAATAGTCGATTTCCGTGTTTTTGGTTCGAGTCTCGAGGGACGCCAGTCCAAATTTGCACTCTCCGAATTGTGCACTGAGCTACGAATGATTTCAGGGCCTAATTCGCAACGATTTAAAGAAATCCCAGAAAGTCTTTCATTCAAAGGGAAATGGAATGCATAAAACTGCTGGTCAATGTTAGGAAGGCTATATTCTGGAGCAGAAAATGTTGGGTGGATATACATTTAAATTTCAGCTCCAATTAATCAGCAAAAAAAGTTGAAACACTCCTGTGCCAGATCAAATTCAACATTCTAAAAGAGAATGCTTATTTAACGCTCAGAATATGCCGTGTAGTTCCTGTACCCTCGCTAAAATTCTCAATCTACCCCTATTCTGTGCCAAAGTGTTGCCCTATTTTCCCATTTTCGTATTTCTAACGCATTCCAATTACACGCTCAATTAGTCGGACAAGCATATTATTTCCCCCGGGTTCGCATTTTCGTTGTTTCATTGAAAACTTCTAAATCGAGTTGATCTCAGGTATACGAATATTAAGACATTTTTAAATCGTTAGAACAAGAAGAATGAATTAAATTAAATGCTGTTATTAAGCCAAATTTAAGTAAAAGATGAATTTAAAAAATATAATGAAAAGAATTGCATACTAGCAAAATATGAATACTTCTTGTTACTTGACTTTCTTATTTTCTGCTATGCTGCGTAGAATAATTGTTCTTTGTGATTGCAGTGGTGGTTTACGGCAAAACAAGGATCATAGCCAATTGGGGGTAAATCTCATAAAATGTGCCTGAAAATGGGACAGAAAGCTACCCCATTCTTAAATGGAGACTGCTTTATGGTTCCGAAAGAATATGAAGGGTCATTTTGGGTGAAAGACATGAGTTAGGGAATGAAGTAAATAGGACTGGGTAATTTGGAATCGGTCTTTGTGATGAACAGGAAAAAGACGACAAATTAAACAAAATTCAGACATCTTTATAAACTTTGATGTAAAGAAAAATGTGCAAATTCGATGAATTCCTAGACAGAATAGTTTATAATCGTGAAAAACGTAACAGAATGTGGGACTGAAAACTAATATAATGTTTTCTGAGCGCGAAAAAAGAGAACGCGAACCGACCATAGAATAACAAAATATGTGCATGTGCAAGCAAACCTGATTGATTCTGGGGGGCTGAGAATATTAGAATGTTCGTATAAAGCCAAAGGTAACAGGATTAGGATATGCATTCGTGTATATTCAACATATATGCAAAGAAGCATATGAGGCTATTCTAATATTATAATTTTAATACGAATGAATTACATATCGAAGCAAAATTTAAATGATTTTACAACAATTGATAGTTTGGGTAATGAGAAGTACGGGAAGAAATTTTAAAAAATCCCGGATTAATTTAACTCTACCTAAGAATTTATTTAAATGACGACTCTGTACATTGTTTTAGTATTCTAAAAAATATGACTGAGAAACAGGCTCCATCGATGTCGTATGAATTTTCAATTTAATTCATTCCCCATTTTGGCCATAAAACGAGCAGTTTTATATGAGTTTGCTCGTTTGTTTGTAATATCAGAGTATGCAATATTGCTGTCATCAACGAAAATTCGATAGCAAGAACGAGTTTATACAAATTATAAAATATCTATGACCTCAAATAAAAATAAAATCAATTTCTAAAAGGTAGCGATTGTTTTACCGATGGAACAAAGTAGTTAGTATACTAACTGGCCAGCTTATATTATTGCAAGAAATACACATTTTAAACTTTTAGATATTTTCTACAAGTACTCCTAAAATTGCATAGCAATTTCAAAGCAATAATCAAACAGCGCGAAAGTTCACCGAGAATTGACAGTTGAGAATGTCAGTGCAGGCCGAACACAGTCGAATGTAAATAAGGTTGAATAAAGTTTGAGCTCAAAGTAAAAGCAAGTCGAGTTCTTGGATGTTTCCGAAAGCAGGAAAGTGGTTTGAAAAGCTCGACTGCAAGCGAGAGCGAATTAACTTTGCTAGGGAAGACGTCTGGGGAAGAAGCGAAAGGGGGGAATGAAGTTCAATTAATTTGGGCAGCCCAGTCCCGGGGTCCTACATTCGCTTTTAACGGCAGAAGAATCTCTTTGTCTCCATTTTATGCATGCTATTTCTAGATGATGAAGAGGAAATAACGTTTAAAATATGGAGGGGAAAAGGATTTTCTGACCTTCTCATCGAGTGCGTAGTTAAACGCATACAGATGGACTCGGAGCTACTGACGCTCTTCCGGCGATAACAGTAGGATCGATGAGAGTGAAACACATCTATTCGAGTGCGGACAGGGTTTCTAATGCGAAATCAGAAAACCACGATTCGGAAATGGTGATTCGTCTATAGGATGATCATTGAAACCTTGGAATGTTCCGGAAACAAACAGACCAAAACTGACAAACGTTCTTACAAAACCGTTCTCCCTTTGAAATAGCCTTTGCTCTATTGAGTGTAAATGCAGAGCACGCCTTCCGCTTGACGCAAATTCGCTCGCACTCACAAAAAGGGGGTTTTCGGACCATCGTCTTCAAAAATTCACATCTTTGGTTACACGGATCCCTTTTTTACGCGACTTTTTGCTATAAACTTAACTAGCCCATCAGATTTTGAGAAAAATACTTCCATAACTCTGCCTCCACATCGGGAATATCACTTGCGCTTTCTAAGTATACGCGCTACATTCCAATTTCGTAGGTAACCTAACATAGCACTATTATCAGTCTGCCTTTGGAAAGGGCATTTTGAAAGTCAGCAATATCAATAAAAATGCTGAATTAGCGTATGATGCTAATGATATTTATTTCCAAATGATAAAAATGTGAATAATAATTTTTCTCAATAAATTATGCAAGAAATATTCTAAAGGAGGTTTTCAAATGACATAATTTTTTACGATGAAATAAGGTTCATTAGATATTGAGTTTCTTTTTTTCAGCACGATTTCATTAAATGATAGCTGCTCTTAATTCCCGTTTCAATAATGACCATCTCTGAAAAATATATCGATTTACTTCAAATACACACTAGTATCTTAGGGCTAACCTTAAAACTCATTCAATCACTTCAGGTGTGGTGCTTTACTACTCGAATCATATCGTTTTCAATTCTGAAATGTTAATCTCTAGAAATATGAAAATGATGGCATACATTAATTCGTAATCCTTCGAGTTAGCGATTTTGTTCTTCAAATATCGAACAGTTTTGTTATGAGTATGAGGATGAGTTTGTACATCAAGTCCTGAAAGAGTCTTAGATAAAAATGTCTTTTCTAAACTTAAACAAAAAATGAACCTGAAACGGTTAGCTGGTGCATTCCAGAATGAGGCAATTGTTCTTCTAGAACTGTAATAACATTGTTGGAGTGCAATTTCGCGACGTTGACACTATCAGGAGGATGTGAATCATTGCTGAATTTGAAATTTTGCAGTATAAATTTGCTAACCAATCAAAGCCGCTAATCATACGATTTTCACTTGACACCTACCTATCAATGACAAGAGGAAAACGCATATAAAAAAGGAATTAGAAAAATAAATTTTATAGTTTAATGTCTACTGTCGTCTAAAAATCTCCCTCCAGTATCGATCGGTGTGCTTTACGAGCTGTGTGTTGTATGCTTCCAGTTCTTTCATGGGCATCATTCGAATTTCGGCGAAATCGTGGAGTAAAAATTTCGTCCCGGGCGGCAATGAATTTCGTCGTCGTTCAAGGCAGTATCCTCTAATTTTTTAAAATAAATAAATGGTAAATTTATCGGAATTATTTTTCAAGAATTATAATCATGATATTCTTGAAACAAATAAAAAAAGGCTAAATTTAAAAAAAAAAAAAAAAAAAAAACCCCCCACTTTATCTTTAAAAAAATAATTATAAGGAAAAAATTTTAAATCTCACTCATCTCGAAAAAAAAACATTTTATAAACTCACCCGTCTCCAATGCTATAGGTCGTGCACGATCTTTGCCTGCCTTCATTCTCAATGTTCAGAATAGATTTGCTCCTTCCCCGCATTTCCTCTTCTTCGACTTCATCCGATGATTTTTGTTTAAAATAAGTGAACCCGAGCACGAACAGCAGAGCTACGCAGTAAATCAGTGAAAAATCGATCATATTATCGCTGAATTTGTCAAATCCTGGATAGATGAAATGCGAAATTTAAAAGACGGAAAAAATTCGCGAAAAACGGAAAGATAGGAAAACATACAGAGAATGCATCAATAGCGAACTGAAAATTTAATGCTATCTTAATTATGCAAAAATATTCTTTTTGAAATCTGAAAATATCGATTTTCCATACTACAAATCAAAGAACTCGATGCGCATTTGAAATCAAGAATGATAACAAAGGCGCGCTTCATAGCTTTTATGTTTATTTCTGATTGAGCTTCATTCGATTAGATAATCAACTTAGTATTTTATTGCTTCACATTTTGTTCTGCTCGCCGTGAAAATGCCCACTCGAGAAAATCGAGTTGATAACGCGGTAAAGTGATTGCAAAAATATGAATTGGTATGCGAAATAGTAGGAAAATGAGAACATTCTGATGCTCAAAGATGAAATATCGTTTAGATCATAAAATCAACAATCTTTTGCTAAACTAAAAATAAGGTAGTTGCAATTATTTCCCTTTGAAAAAAGAATCGACTATTTCTCGAGCTAATAATGAACGCTACTCGGGTTGTGTGCGACTGCGCACGCTTTTTATTTTTTGATCTGCGTCTTTTTACCATGCTGTATCATTTCTGCAGCATGGTTTTCTTTTCTCCTTCACATTTTATCTCTCACTGTCGAAAGGATGAAAAGCTCAGTCCTTTGGCTGACTTGGGGTTTATTCTTGCTCGTGACAATTGCTGAATAAATCCCTGTTATCTTACCAGAAATTCGTTATAGGACTTCACGGTCCTTGGAATCTTTTCAGAGCCGCAAATAACCGGCTAGGTTGAGATTTTATAAGATTGTTTATCTTTTTTATTCACAGCCGCACAGGTTGGTAATAAATGTGAGAGGAATTGCATACAACGCATTGGTGACAAATGATGCAACTATTTGGTTCTATTGAAGAATATGAATACTAACTAAACTTTGGATGCAACCTTACATACATACCATATACGACATTTCATATTTTGATATGGCAACAGCTATATGACGGAGGGCTTAATTAGGGAACACTCCATCAGTTTTTTGAAATATCCTCCGTCATTTAGTAAAATGCCTTTTGATGTATAATTTTTTAAAAATTTATATGTTAAATATAATAGTAATTGTATAAGGTATCAATTATTATTACTAGTTTTTTTTCTTAATTTAAATTTTGATTGTTTGTATTTTATCGGCTAAGTTTAAGATCAATAAAGGATATCCTCCAAACCCAGCATGTTCATCATAAATCAAAAAGTGTAAGGAGCACATTCACTAACAAACACTGGCACACACACGCGTTAGAGTGCTAGAGATATTTTCGGGCGATAAATTAGGCGCGGGCGCTATCATTCCTATGAAAAAAGAGATAAGTTTCCGGATCAAGCTGCAGAAAAAAACGTTGCAGCCGGGCACGACCTCAATGAATCGGAAATCGTCCGCTATCAAGAAGCAATTTTCACCAATTCTATTTTCTTCTCAATAATAAATGCAATACAATCAAAATTTCGCTTAATTTGCGTGCACATTTCCTTAAAGCTTCGTTTATTGCCCATCAAACTCAACTTCGCATCCGCTCTTCAACTAACTCGTAAAACGCGCCTAGCTGAGTTTTGCTGCCAATTATCACTTAGCGGATATCAGGAAATGAGCAGTTTTATTGTCGTTTTATCGCTGTTCACCTCAATATTTTTTCTTCTTCACTTCCTCCTTCAATTGATATTTGAATCTCCAAGATTTTTATCTGATGGATTTTTAGTTCTCGAAAATATCATGATGATCAACAAGTAGCATCATTTGCGGAGTTGAATTTAGCTGGTTACAGATTTAGAATTTGATTCTGTTACCATATGAAGTGCCACTAGATTGGGATCGCTTGCCGGGCAGCAGCAGCAGCAGCAGAAATTGTCGAGAACTTTGGAGTGTTTCTCGTCTTTGGATTTCACTTCTGCCTTGCGGCAATTTCACATATCTTTTCTCCCCTTTTCCTGTCATATCTTCTCGAGTTTCACTGCTCAACCCCCTAGCTGCCCACAACAACGCCTCGCCGTTTCATCTTGACACTTCGTGATTTTTTTCGGTTAATTTTTGTAAAATTTCCGAATACTTACTTTGCTAGGTGTAATCAAGTGGATTTTTATCTAGGATATAACTTCTTGATATCTATAAATTGATGATAGGAAAAATCTTTGATTAAATTATTTCAGAAAAGAATGACATCGATGGATGAAGACATTTACAACAGACTCGACCCATTCCTAATTCGAAAATGGACCCATGCATTTTACGTCTTCTTCGATTTAAATCGCAGTGGAGCATTGGATTGGCAGGACTTCGAAGATTTAATTGAAGTACAAAATTATGACGTCATACGTTTAAACAGCAAATCAAATTTACGTAATTTTACTCCCACTCAAGATTGTTTAAATTCAAAATCAAGCACCCGTTTATTTTGGGAATTACAAATCAGTGAAGTTTGTGTAGTGATCTGCGAGGGTTGTGTGTTTCAGCGTGGTTCATCTCAATCGAGAAAATCTTGCCAATGGATGAAATTTAGGTGATTGGAGAGGCTCGTGGAAACAGGAGTGATATATTTCTGACTGCTAAACTATGCCTTCCTGATATCTGGCACAAATTGTGCGAGGCGAATGGAAAGACCACGGACGATCAGCTAGCCGTGTCGGAGTGGCACTCGATGTGGGCCAAGGCTCTGGAAGAAAATTCAGAGCTTGGGTGGCAAAAGTGCTATCTTGACTACATATTCAAGCTGCTCGATGCGTCTGGTAGGAATCTAATTATTTTTACGATAATTTTTTAGAGATTTCATATCGTGCTCGCCGCTCATATTCGACGTTGAAGTGTGCGCGCTCTAACCCTAAAACACCTGCTTCAATCAAAAACGAGTGTGACTCCTTTTCTCTCGTTCATCATAGGCATAGGGAGAAAGAAGAAAAGGAGCCAACGCTCTCATTTTCGATTGGAGAAGTTTAGAGTTGGAGCGCACACATTTTGGTGCTGAATACCAGCGGAAAGTATCGTACTTTTATGGAGTAAAAACATTAGAATAATTAGAACGCACTAGAGCATGTTTACATGCAGTCTTATCTAAAATTTTCTACCCTTCATCACATTATGGCATCAAACTCATCAAATTGCTCCATTTTAAATTTGATTTAGGCGACAAGCTAGTCGACCAAGCTGAATACGTCCAAGTGCTGGGGTTCTTTGGAGTTTCTGAGGAAAACGCGTTGAAATGCTTCGACAAATTTGGAACATCGGTAAGCTTTAATTGCTAACGAAATGAGCAGAAGTATGACAAACAATTGACACGTTTCCATTTTTCTTTCAAGGGTTCGGGTCTCAATGCAACTATTGTCCGAAACGATTTTTACCGAACGAAATTAGAATCTGTATGAAATTTATAAATAGAGTAGAAAATTGATCGACTCGCACACAACAACACGACCGCATTGCGTTCGAGTCCAAAGAGAGAAGAAAGTTCGTGCCACGTATGAGAATGTATGTTGTTGTCGTGTCTTTTTCTAGCGATTTTTCATTAGTTCATTAGAAAGATGGAAATGCGATGGGAGGAAGCTTTCAGAATTTGAACTGCATCGACTACAAGCGATTCCTTCAACTGTGGAACGAGTTCTTTAAATCCGTCGACAGAAACGCGCCTGGAAATTATCTGCTTGGAATGATAGACGAATGATTTGATTCATCTGTATCAGATGAATTTTTACTTGATTCTCATACCTTTATTTTGGAATAGAAAACTGGCTATATAAGAACCGATTCAAGTTGATCTTGTTTCTTGATAATGCTGTCCGTATACGTCTCTGAAAAATATAAATTGTAGGCATAATTTAACGCTGTATAAAGTGTTTTATATGAAAATCATTTTTAAAAATTGAAAATAAACTAATTATTCAATCGAAATTCAAATGAATAAATAAATGTGCTAGAGGCTCACTTTATTCAATTCTTTCTTTCTCTAATCTCTCACCTTTCTCCTCAATCCCTCTCCCTTTCCTGCCGTGGCGCCCAACGACACTGCTTATTCCTTCTACATCATGCCTTACTCTTTATTTGTATTGTTCTATCTCTTCAGCCACTGACTACTGGTCATTTAGTCATCCCTTCTTCCCCGACCAGTCAGTCAGTCTACTCTTCTGTCCCCGTCTAGGACGGTAGGTCCTAATTCTGTCTATCTATTCTCCTAAATTGTGTTAATTCCTTTGTCGTGCTAGACAATAAATAATTACCAGTAACTGGTGATTGACTAGCACAACAAAATGATAATGACGAAGCAAAAAAATATTCAAATTTTAATATTAGCACTTCGCTCAATTTACGCGTATACGGCTCGCCGTCTTGTTATTGAAAAGCAACATCGTACTTTGAACTTGACCGCTTTCTTTTATCTTTGCATTGTCTTATTTCTGCAAAAGTGAACGCCTTTTCCGTTCCACTTTTATTTATCGACTTTTAATTTTCTGAGTTTTTTAGATGCTTAGTTGCGCCGCTTCGTCTGCTCGCCATTTCTCCTCCACGGCGACTCAACTGGTCAGAATTCAGAATGTCACAATTATCGGGGCTGGACTGATGGGCAGTGGGATCGCTCAAGTATTTGAATTTAAAAATAATAAATTTAAAAAATTCATAAACTGTTAAAATCTTCACTAGTTTTTAAATTTTCAATATCATCGGACTCAATTATTGTTTACTTTCGTTACTTTTGTGTTCAACAAAGATCTACTTTTTGTTCAACAGTGATCCCCTATTTTGAACGCATTATGTCTCTTTTTCACTGCTCCAGACATTTTTCAATAGTTTTAATTCCAGGTCTCCGCGAATGCGAAGCTGAATGTGGTTCTGACGGACATTTCCGAGCCGGCACTGCAGAAGGCGCAGAAATCCATCGACACGAGCCTGCGCCGAGTCGCCAAGAAAAAGCACGCTGATGATGCTAAGGTATGGTTTAAAAATTTTTGAATTACTTGAATTTGATGCTTTTTCATATCAATCAAGTCTAGTCTAACATTGGGGAAATTTATTTTTACCTTCTTGGTGATATAACTTTAGTCACATATTTTAGCTCTCAATATGAAAATTTGAAAAATATAAAATTAAAAATAATATATAAGAGTAAAAATTCAGGCGCAAGAAGACCTCGTCCAGTCGACTTTGAAGCAGTTGAAAATGACGACGAACTTGGCCGAAGCCGTCAAAGAAGCGGACCTCGTCATCGAAGCGGTCGTGGAGAATATCGAGCTGAAGAAGAAGCTCTTCGCGGATGTCGAGAAAAACGCCAAAAAGTAAAATTATAATTTTTAGAAATAAAACTCGATTTTTCCAATTTCTTAAAAAAATATTTTTGAATGTGTCAAACTTGATTTTTCTACAAATTTTTTAAAAGCGATATTTTTAAAATATCCCTGGAAAAATTATGCATTTTCCACTGTGTCAAAAATATAAAAATCACGATATTTTCACATTATAACTAGGGACCGCGCAAATGGTTTTCAAAATTCATAATGCTCAACAACTTTTTATTCCAAATAATCAAATTCGGTGTAACTAAGAATTCGCAAAAAAAAAAAAATCATTTTTGGTCGAGAGAGTTAGCCAAGACCGATGAGCTAAACGAACAGAATGTTACTTTAACACCGGTAATAAGCACTCCAGTTTCGTGCTGATTTTCGGCACAGAGCCGTTTCATTGAGTGGGTCATCGAATTAGACCACGTCTTTTTATGCCTAACCATTTTGAAGGGTATTTGCCTCTCATTTCTGGGTTTCAAATGTCTACTTTTTGAACAAGCGAAAATAAAAGAGGAGGAGTTTGCGGTCCCTAATTACAACTAATGGAAACTCTTTCTTCTGATATTTTTGTCACGATTATGTTTTCAGGGACGCGATTCTGACGACTAATACGTCCTCGCTGCGTCTCAAGGACATCGGCATCAATCTGAAGAACAAAACCAACTTCGGCGGGCTGCACTTCTTCAATCCCGTTCCCGTAATGAAGCTGCTCGAGGTGGATTTTATTTTTAAATTTATTTGACTTTATTTTCAAAGATATTATTAGAAATAAAAAAAAATATTTTTGACATACTCTAACTTACCTTGTAACTATGATTTGATTATCTGGGTTTTCAAAGGAACCCCTCGAAATTGTGATTTTTTTTGGCAAATTCTAATTTCCTATCAGTTTTTTACAGGTGGTCCGCCACGACGAGACTTCAGACGAGACGTTCAAGTCGCTAATGGAGTACGGGAAGGCCATCGGGAAGACTACTGTTGCTTGCAAGGTACAATTAAACAAAATTAAAAAAAAAATGATTTGGTCACAATTTGCTCAAAGCCAGAATAAAATAGAATATCTGAAGAATATGCATTTTATTTCCAGGACACGCCCGGATTCATCGTCAACCGCCTTCTGGTGCCCTACATGTTCGAGGCTCTGAGGATGTACGAGCGGGGGGATGCCTCTAAAGAGGACATTGATATCGGAATGAAGCTTGGAGCGGGCTACCCGATGGGTCCATTCGAATTGTGTGACTATGTCGGATTGGACACGACGAAGTTCATCATGGACGGTTGGGCGAAACAGTACCCAGAAGAGCCTGCGTTCAGGTCTAATTTTGATGTTCCTTCAAGAGTCCAACATTTTTCACTTACTCCTAATAAATTTCAATTTTGCATAGACAATTTTTGATCGTTGAAGAAAGTTTCTTAGCAAATAAGCTGTAGAACATCTTCTCCTAACAGAAGAGAAATTCAAATTTCGTAAGTCGTCTTTTGATTATTGAAAATTACATAAGTAAAGTGTGCAGTTTCATTTTTGAAGTAAAGAAAAATTTCAGACAAAGCCCCCTGCTGTCGAAGCTCGTCGCTGAAGGGAAACTCGGCCGCAAAACCGGAGAGGGATTTTTCAAGTACTAGGCAAAAAGTAGGGCATCAATTGAAACTTTAGTAAAAAATTTTTTTGATTCGCATTCCATTTATCTGAATCGATGGTTTCTAGATAATTTTTTGTTTTATAGAAATGTATCTTTTAGTTCATGTAAAATTTTAACAAAGAAGTAATTTATAGATCTTTAGAAATGATGACATATGGTTTTTATCCACTTTTATATACAGGTATCATGAGTTTAGCACTTGTATCAGAATAAATTTTATCGCAAAAATTTCATTGTTAACACATCAATAAAGTGATGCTTTTATAATATACATGAGTCTTACTAATCTAAAATTCTTCAGCTAGATAACTAAAAATCAGCACGAATCGTACGAGTTAGAAAAAACTAGTATTCATAAAGATTCATCAGTAATGATAATATTTATTAGCGAAATATAGAAAGTTTAACCAATGAAATATCGTATAGGAGACCATATTTAACCAAAATTATCTATTGTGGAAGATTATCACAGTGAAATCATCAACGAGCGAATACACACCACAGCTGTTTGTGTAAAGAGCACAAGAAAGAGGGAATGAGGGAAGAATGAGAAAAGAAGCTCAGACAACTCAGACAATACTCTGGGCGATCAGCCGGAGTATCGATTTTTACCCACTTTCCCCTCTATCTTAATCACCTTATTGTGAAAGTTTTCCTAATTGTTAAGTTTTCGTAATCCTTTATTTTTCCACTTATTCTATTCCCAAGGAAATTGGTGATCTTCATTAAAAATCTAGCTTCATGAAGACATTATAAGTTTCTTTCATTATTGAATCATAAATCGAGCTTTTTTCTTTGTTGCATGTGTTAACGTATTGTTTTTCCTTGTTGAGATATTTTTCTTCTATTTTCAGAAATGGCACTTCCGGGATTTCCTCTGGCAGCCGGCAGGGGCGTGACTCAAGTCATCGAGCGATGCGAAAATGCCAAGACTACCGGATTTCTGGGTATCAATTTGAAATTTTAGCTCAAATAAGCTTTCATTCTACCGAATTTTATAGAAGAATAAGTTAAGTCTGGTCCTTTATGTGGAAAATTAGCATATTCTCAGATCTCTCATCCTGCTCTCTAATGTACATAGCTGATGCGATTTACCTCGTACTCAAAGGATATGATAACATAGATAAGGTCAGATATCCTTAGTAAATTTTTACCTATCACTAACTCTAGACATTTTCAGATTTCACTGCGTAACAATGACTTGAAAAAATGTCCGAAGAAGATCTTCGATCGATTTCCAGAAACGAAAAGTATCCTATCGTGTGTTTTCAAAAATTTATTTGAAAATATTCAGTATTCAACATCGAAAGCAACCAAGTTTCCGAAATCCCCGATGAATTATCAACCTGGACTTCGCTAAAGGGCCTCAACGCTGCCAACAACCTACTGACCGCCTTTGCCGAATCGATCTATAGTCTCGAAAACCTACTCATTCTTGATCTGTCGGGGAATCAGATCGTAGGTAGGTCATTTACTCAGTTAGATTGGTAATTTATGCTAATATTCAGTAAAGATCATACGATTCGGCAAAAAATTAAGAATATTTTCAACATTAGACATGAAATTAAGACGTTATTCTTGATCTCTAAACATTTTATGCCTTCAGAAATAGACGTGGATCGACTATACGAGAATTGTTCCAAACTTGCCAAGCTAAACCTCTCTAAAAATCCGCTATCTGACGAAGTACGGCAAAAACTCGAATCCTCTCCGAAGAAACCCGAAAATCTTCGATTGACTCTCTAAATACGGTTCATTTGCTGGCTTTGCGTATCGTAAAGCCTTGAATAAAATGTTGCCGATCTTGTACGGCTTTAAAATAGCAAGGAATGCGTGTTTATTTATCAAATCTGGCTGTTCTTTCAAATCAAAACACCTTTTCTTTGGCATATTTGTGTCAAAATATCTTGTGATGTTGTGTGTAAATTCAGTTTTTACACGGAGAACTTTTTGCTTGCACGTGCTTTCTCAGATATGTTTCTTTCTATAGTCCTTTTTAGATTAAATTAAGATGTTCATGCATCATACAAATCTTTGATTTATTGTTATTCTAACCTACCTTACATAGCTGAACAATGTGTTCTCTAAATATTCAATTTTGTTATAAATTGACCTACCCGATTTATTATTGTCATACCCAGATTCATTTGATCTTTCAAGTTCAATGCAGAAAGAATGCGAAAGTAATGAATAAAGCCTGAACAAATGTGAATGGAGTTCTTCTGGACGGGGGAATGTTGGAATGGGCATTGGATATGCATGATGCCCCAGTGCGCGATTCTCCCATTGCTACATGGCTTTTTCGGTCCAGTCATTCAACGCCTGACTCAGCGACTAAAAGCATGCTATTCTATTCAGAATTACATACTAAACTTTACCTAATTACTCATTTTTCAATACTTCTACAACATGTTGTTTATAACGAGAAGTTTCATTTTTCTTGCTTCAAAAATGCCGAAACTTTAAGAATTCAGGGATATATATATTTTTATATTTCATTATTTTTTCGTTTAGAAAATATTTTAATCTCGATTTTTGACGAATACCCTTCTTCAAAATATCATAGGCCATTACAGCGCTTGTCAATTGGATTAACCCACCACACTTATTCCTCCCTGCATTATGCCGTCTTTGATTGCTTTGATTTGACACAATCGCATTTCAAGTCTGATTGGCACATTTGGCACCTCTCATCCCTTTCATCTTCTTCCGGCTATCTTTCTATCATTGAATATTCTAATTTGTCGCAAATTAAAATTATAGTAATAAGTAAATGATAGTCTTCTGGTATCTGGTATTTGGTATTCTGTTCATCTTTCAGTTCGATTACTTTCTGACCGAATGTATGCAGCTCTACCCATTTGCTTTGTTCGCATACTTTTTGCCTTATACTCAACCATATGTGCCCCGCTCATTCCATTTACTCATTTAGTAATCTAATCTAAACATTCATCATGTATCTTGATAAATTTTAAGCAAATCAGATTCTTCACAACTTAGCTAATATAAACTAAATATTTGAAAAAATACCCTCTACTCTTCTCAAATTACATTTTTTCTAACTTCTCAGATCTATTCAAAACATTTATCTCTCAGGCGTTTTCATTGCCAATCTGCTTATTCTGTCGAGTATTCTGGTCATTTTTCACGGCCCTGCTAGCTTTCCTCGAGAATCGAGCGTTGGCCGATTATTTCTGGCTTCTAAATGGCAAGTCGAGAGCTGTCGGGGCTCTGAGCTGGGCTGCACAGCACTTTTTCTTTTCTTTTTGCACCCCTAGCCCCTTCCTTATTTTACTCCAACAACAACCTGCTTCGCCGTCCGCTGACACTTCATTCGTTTTGCCCACGACTTTGAATGGCCAAATCTCGTGCGCTTACCTAATAAAACGAATTTCCAAAGAGGTCATTCCAAGCAATTTTAGAATTTCGACCCTTTTCTCCATTTTTAAACGAAGTATCATAAATCTAATTTTTAAGTAATAGATTTTTCGAAGAACAGATTACGAATTTTATCACTCGCTTGAACAACTTCTCAATGATATGATCTAAAAGCACGGTATTTAGATGTTTATCTAACTTTCAAATTGTGAATCTTGTTATTTGTTTTGCATTTCCCTTATTTTTGACGATGACTAATCGAATCTTGCACATTTCGTTGAGTTTCTGCAGGCGTTTTTCACCAGATTCACGATTTTTCAGTCCTTCGAAATCGACTAGTTTGAGGCGAAGAAGGCGCAGTGAAAACGAGCTGAAATCTCGCAAGGCCAATTTCGGCCCATTCAATTTGCTATTTTCGGGCAAAGCCCCTCGAGCCGAATCCGTTCCATTCCATCTATCCATCTTTATTCTCTATTCTTAGATTTAGCTTTTCCAAACCAGTTCAACAGACTGAGGCGTTCTTTTAGTTTAATAAAATTTAGCGTTCGCGTTTGATACTTGAATTTTAATCTTTTTTTTACATTTGTAACCTCCTTTTCTTACATGAATTAATTTTATAGTTAAGCAAGTGATAGTCGTGACTTAACATAGATTTTTCGCCATGAGAAACCAGTCTCATTTTCTTAAAATGAGTTTAAAATATCATTTTTCATATCCTGCCAAAATTTTCGTCACAGTATGATCATTCCAAATCTCTCCTGACTTTGTTTATCTTTACCCATTTCTGGCCCAACCCAACCCATACGTTTTCCGTCCCTTTTTCATATCTTCAAGCTTTTCTGCTTGTCACACTCGGCAAGGCAATCCCTAGGCGCTTGCCCTGCTCAATTCCAACAAACAAAAAAAACATTAAAAAAGAACCAAACAGATAAACGCGTCTATTTGGTATTCCGATAGAATAAGATTTTCTCGATATTGATGTTCAAAAATTCTACCTATAATAATACAGCCTGTTCAATTATAAATTTTCCCATTTCTTCCACCCCCGAAAATTGATTCTCGTTGATCGTTTTTCGAAATAATTATTGGGCAAACTTTACTCAAAAATAAATAGAAAAATTATAAATGAACATCTTGTAGATCCTTTTCTTTCATTATTTCAATAATAAATTAATCAAAGGCCAAAAATAGATTTAAAAATTATAATTAGAATAGAATATGTTCTAAATCATATTTTCTAAAGATAAAATTTCAGCTCATCTTTGAAGCCAATTTCTGTTTTATGTCTCTAACTTCACTTTTTGCGTCCTTTCTCGGCATGTATTCTTTCCAATATTGTGCATTTTATGACTGCTTTTGTTATTGCTTTTGCCACCACAAGTTTGGACATCTTATGCTTCTTCATCAGCTACCCTATATCATACAGCTGTCTCCTCGTTTTATTTAACTTCCCGAAGTTTTATTTTAGAGTCTAAAATTAGTTATTCAGCGCGTTTATTAGCCTAAATTATATTTGATTAACATGAAAGTTTTATTAAGATATTAAAAATGGCAATTTATTTCCTAAGTAGTCTATTACTTCCGGTTGCCTCATTAGCCTCAGATTCTCAGTCAAACAATAAACGGATTGCCAGGTCGATGCTAGAGTTTGATCCATGCTTGGATTATCAGGTATTTTTAATAACCACATAAAATTTGATGCTAACTTTATACAACCATTCTTATTTCTTGCCAAAATCTAGTCATCATGCTAAATTTGTATAAATCAGCCCCAGGTCTTGCAATCATAAGATCTAAAAAATATTTTTCGAACCAAGAATTTTTCCCGAACGGCGTTAGTTTTCATTTCAGCTCGATTCGCTTCAACGGCTGAAATTTCCGCCGAAATTCGCTCGACTAACGTTGCCTTGGAGGGACTTGGAGGAGACGCCGAAGGTAAACTTGGGCACTCGAGAAAAACTTAAAATATCCCCTGAAATATGAAACTCCTTTTTCTACAATTATATTAAACACTACAAAATTTTTCACCAATTAAAATGACAATAATCGAAAAATATAAATCTAAATATGAAGGTTTTTAAGTTACATTAAACATGCTAAATTCCTCATTCAAATGTCATCATATTGAGAAAAGTACTGCGAAACAAGGTTTTTTATGTTCAGATCTACGAAAGTCGCGGCCTTCAGTATCAATGGACATGGCTGAAGAGCTTGAACGTTCGAGGTGTCAGTCCGCCACAAACGGTCTTTTAATTCATATTTTAAAAATTATGATTTTTATGATTTGAGTTAGACGACGTGATTCGTTTTCTCGAATCCGTCAACTGTTTCTTCCTTCCGTTTGGGGAAGTTGTGAGAAGCTCAATACTTCGTCAGCACCCGAAGCAGACCACGGGAGAAGTCAGTTGCTCTATTCAGAAGGTAATTTGTATTATTTCAAGGATTAATCAACTATAGATTCGTTAGGAGAAAATATTTGTATTAAATTATACCTGTTGATGATTTCAATTAAAGTATCCCGATGAGTGACACTTCAAAAAGTGGTTCAATACGCTCTCAAGCTAATGTTTTATTCATTTGCAGCTCTACAATTCGTGTATGAAAAAGTACGGTAAATCATCGTGTGGGTTGTATCCAATTCGTCATTTCAACGGTTCAAATGCATATCGACTGGAAATCGGGGATGCTACGTATAATAGGTGCTGGCTGAGTAACGCTTATTGAGACGTTAATTCAATTCGTTGGTTAAGGATTTTTGTTTATAATAATTATGTTAATTTTATAAGAAGCTTGAACTATTTAAATTCATCTTTAAATGGGTTTTATCGAAATTTTCAGTTCAATCGATGAAATTCGTTCGGAACCTTTGCACTTCTATCCATGGGGTTATTCTCTAGGCAGAAAACTCGAAGATATGGGATATTCAGTGGATGCTTTGTCTATATTCGATAGGGGTGTTGGTCAAATTGTAAGTTTTATATATATTTCTATTGAATGCTCATTAGAACTGTACTACTTTCATAAATGGTGTGCAAGAGAAATAATGACGTCGAGAAAATGAGAAATTTCACAAGATGGTCCAGAGAAGTTAGAATACAGTAACAATTGCTATCTTAAATCGATGCTAATGAGGCTATTTAAAGATTAAAATTTCCAGTATCTGGTAGATGTTACCGGGCACGGTCTGACAGATGTTTGCGAGAGAAAGATCGAAGCCACTGTTGCAAGCAGCGACCAGTGGAAGCAATGGGGTGATAGTGACCTCGACAAATTACTCGAGTAATATTTTCACCTACAGCTTAGACTTACAATTTTTACTATGGTCACAGACAGAACCATCTTCTGCCAAAAATATTTTTTTCAACAATTTGAATTTCTTTAGATTCTACTATCTACGCTGGAAGGGTTTCAGCGTGGGTAACTCGGCTCTGCAACCTTTTGTCAATGATAACATCGAAAAGAACTTCGATAAAAAGGCGAGCTATCATTTTTAGCAAAAATATATATGAAACATAGCCGTCATTCAATATTTTGATTAAATCTTTTCCGAGACTAACTCAATTTCAGACGATTCAAACGTTCTACTGCGAGCGAATTCTGAAGGGAATCATTGGATGGGCGGGCGAGGATTCGACAACCACCTGCCACATCGTCTTTCCTGACAATTACGAGAGGCACGCTATTGCAGAGGCAAAGGAGATTCTCACCAATGAATTGGGTAAGAAAATATAAATCTCAAAATTATTACTTTGGTGTCGCTATAAAAAAAATCGGCAAGAGTTTAGCTGAACTCTTGAGAGAACATTAGTTTCTTTCTAATTCGAAATAATAAAAATGCAAATATTTTAGGTACAACCTGGTCCAAGAAGATCAATTCTATGATCGACGAAATCGAGGCGATCTACGTAACAAATAGCCAATTCGTGCAAGTTCGAAATAAATATGCAAATCGGACGAATGAAGGTAGGGAAGAGCAAATTAAAAATTTGAATAATTTAGAGGAGATAGGTTCATTCCAAAGTGCTAGTAGGGATTTTAAATCTGACTATTGAAGATATTTTAGCCGATTCCTTTTCGAAGAATGCAACTACGCGATATATTGGTGCTGGTCCAATGATTCAGGATATTGGAGATGTAAGTCCATCATTTTATTATTCATTTGGTTAAGGATTGCTAGAATTAAACGTCACCTCGACATTGAATATTTCATATCTTATGACAAATAAATTTACTCTATCAATTTTTCAGGTCCACCGCCGACCGATCATGTGGAAATCGGAAGCGCCTACCGAGTTGCCTAGCGATTTTCCCAGCGTCTCCAATGCCAAGCCTGATACTGGATCTGATAAATTCGAATTTCGCTCTCAACAATCGCCGGATATTAGCGGTAAAAATGATTTTATAGCTCGTATGGTATAGAGAGGGTCCCCGAGTAGATGTGGCTAACTAATGTTCTGGATAAATTTGTTTGCGCAGAAATATCATCAAAGTTGTAAATAAGACTTTCGTGAAGGAAAAATATAGTTAGAAATTTTCCTATTTTGCTTTCAAACTACGACGTTTCTATCACAAACGCATCTTTGCAAGGGGGCTCTAGGTATAGATTTCGTAAAATTTATTCAATTGGTCATTAATTAACAAAGATTCGTCATTACTTTTTTCTCTATTTTGATATTTTAAGCGAGCTTTTTCGTTATTGAGCTTTAAAAATATCTAAATTCATGCATTTGAGATTTATTCTTTTACGATTTAAATTTAGTCTACGAAAACCCGATTGCGTACGAGCAAGATGATTGGCAGGGCGGGGCCAGCAGCGAAGATCGAACGAGAAAACGGGGCACTGGAATCGGGACGCAGAAAAATGGCCATCAGGAGAATATCCCATACACCTCATCGTCTTATTCAATTATGTCATGCAGCTCGTTGATTTTTAGTTTCCTTAGCGTTGTTTTTGTAAATATTTGGTGCCTGTAAATTTGTTAGAATCGATATTACGGACTCTCGGAGTATAAAGATCTCAAATGACGCGCAATTTCGAAATTGTGTAATAAGAAAATTAGTACACATCCATGCCCGACACGACCAACCCCCATTCAATGATCTCACCCAATCATCCCATTATTCATTACTCCTCTCGCCTTTTCATCAACCGCCTGCCTTCTCAGCTCCTCTCTCCAGATATTGACAGTAAAAAGTCACGACCCTGATAGTTCCTCGCAAATAAACTAATTACGACATCTACGCTGTTATACTGTTCATCGAGTGAATCAGACAAGCACATACCATCTCTTATCGTATTTTGGGTAAACTCTAGCCGAAAGTGACTAGAGTGAACTCGGAGCACACCTCTTGAATTACACATACACACGTCGAATAGTCACGAGTCGGCGTACAATTATTTGGAAATAAAAACAAATTTTTCGTTTCCTCGTATAGTTTTTTTTTGGAAATTTTACTTTCTGACAAAAGAAATTGAATCTTTATTTCTGTACATGGTACATGGGTATAAGAATAAATTAATTTTTCTTCCTAAAAACTATTCTGATTCTGTGCTATTCGAATTAATCGATTTCCGGTCGATGTGTTTGGATTCTCCTTTCAATTCTCGGACAATGTCGTGGATTTCTCTTCCTTTGGTTTCTGGAAGGCATTTGTAGAGATACGAAGTACATATGACTGATGGGCCGACGTAGAGCAAGAGGAATGAGTAACTTCCGATTTTTCCGTACAGAGGAAGTATGGAAAATGACGAGATCACGACCATGATCGTGTTGATCGCATAGCTAACTGATTGCAGCAGACTCCGGTGTCGCTGTGGAACCAGCTCGGATGAGAGAAACCACGAAATTGGTCCCACTGCCATTCTAAAGTAGGAATTTTAGAATTTCATAAGCTTTTTGTTGTTAAATAAATTAAGAAGACTAATGAACACTTTAATGTGCTAAATGTTTATGAATCGGATGATAAAAGCATTCCAATTCTTGTAATTTATTCTTCTTTAATTTTCATCTTTATATTCCGTATTTCTTTGGTCTGCTTGACTTACCCGTAAGTATATCCATAGAGAACAAACGAAACAAGACATCCATAATTTAGCCAGCTAGCGTAGGGTTGAAGCTGTGCACAAATGACGAATGACAATAGTGACAAACTGTTAGCGACTGTAAATGAAATTAGAAGCATCCGCCTTCCTACTCTGAAATTTTAAAATTACTTTTTAAAAATAAACTAATAAGAATTTCCAATTTTGATAATAAAAATTATGGTTTTTTTCATTCTCACTCACTTTTCAATCATCGTCGATCCAATCATGGTTGCTATTGTGTACGATAGAGTCATAGCGTTGCTGGACCAGGAAGCCACACTTTCAGGTAAATTTGCATCAATCAGAAATTGCGTGGAAGAGAAGAGAATTGCCCAAAGTGCTATGCAATTCTTAAAAATTCAAATTTTGATTCATTCTTATAAAATCAAAGTATCTGTAAAGCTAGACAATTTATGCTATACCGCTTTTCATTCAAATCTGGTTCTGACTTTCAATTTGTTAGCTTCTCATTCGCTCCCCCTTTCTCTAAGGCATCTAGCTTTAGACATCGTAATAAGGCAAACGCAGTGCAGTGGTAGTATGTTGGGCTTAGAAACACAATTTGGTAACAGTCACGGCTCTCTCTAATTCAATAATTTTTGATAAATTTAGAAGATAAAAAAGTTTGAAAATGAGAGAACGAATGAGAAGCGGGGAAAATGAAAGCCAGGGCCAGATTTCGATGAAAAACAAAGTAGAGCAGTCTCAGCTTCAATAGCTCTACTAACAATTTGCCGAGAATAGACCGAGTTTATTGGAAAAGTTATAAAATCTAGCCTGCAAAGTAGCGCAGCTCAAGAGAAGTGCTTTTCGAAGATAAGGTTCGGTGAAAATTTCTTTGATCAGCATCCAACCCGACTCATTGCCACAGTCCTCTTCTAGGGCTTCCTAATTAACTTACGATTGTTCCTGATTAACTGAGATTTTATTAAACCTGATTTATTTCATGCAAGACGGATTTGATATCAGCAGCTGGTCCGTGATAGAATCGAATTGACTTTTCTGCAGCGCCCTGATCATTTTTGATAAGATACAGGAACTTAGGAGTCTCGTGCAGAAAGAATGATGAGGTCAGAAATACGACGCCTGGAAATTCAATAATTTAAAAACATTTCATTAGAAAGCTTCATTTCGGCTGGATCAAACATTGACTTACAAAACGGTATAGGGATGAGCATCAGAATAGCGAGATGATCTCCAAGCACAGAAGGAGTGCCGAGGAGAGTTCCACACAACGTCATTATTGCATAGGTAATTTCGCTCAGGAATGAGTTGAATCCTCGTAAATGCGTTGGTGAGCATTCCTGAAAAACAAATTTGTTATGCTAATTCCTGTAAATTAGGAACTGATTAACCTGTAGATAGAGGATTTGCGACATGTATATGATTGCAGTTGTTATCGACGTGATAATTCTGCTGACGAAGAGGAGTTCGGGAATAAAGAACAGCAGACTCAAATAGCGTGCGATTGCTGTTAGAGTTAAGATTGCAAGGCTCCATATGAAACTAACTGAAATTAAATTCCTTAAATATTATTATATTCAATAACATGACTATTTTTGCGTATCATGATTTTTTAAAATTTTGCCAAAGTTGATCAATTTTTCTATCAGAGAAAAAACGTGTTATTGAATGTTATAGGTGTTAAAATAAAACCCTCTTAAATGCAAAAATTTCCCACGTTCACAATGAGATTTTCCCGAAATGTTTACCTCGCCTTCCAAACCTATCGCTAATAAGCGGACTGGCAAACGTTCCGACGAAAAACCCCACGAACCAAATGTTCAATATTAAATTCCAGTAAATGTTGAATTTGGTCTCAGATATGTTCTCTCCTCTTCTGACAAAGGATTCATTAAGCCATTCCTGAAATCATAAATATTTATTAAAAAAAGCATTTTAATACCTTTAATTGCTCCACTGGTGTATTCATATAAGTCGTGGAAAATCCATAGTCAAAATTTGTGGCAAACGCTATTAGGACGAAAATGCCAAATTGAACGAAATATTGCAATTTTGAATTCATCGAATTTAATTTCGAAATAGCTATCTGAAATAATGTGCATAATACAATAAATTTGAAAGTTCAGTAGACGCTGAATAATTTCAATGAAATGATTTCTAAGGGGTTTCCCCTTTACAATCTGGCCATAAAAATGCATCAGTGACTTTTGAAGATCACCTCTGTCCGACTAATAAAGGTGCCATGCAATAAAAACGCGATCAAAGTATGAGGAGAGCGAAAAATGCAGTAGCTGCCTGGTGTTAATTGATCAACTGATTAGCTACATAATTGAATAATTGTGCTAGTGAGTGATGTCTGATAAGAAAAATTGAATATAGACACGAGGAGAGGGACGGAGTAGGCAAAAAGCAGTAGCAAAGGGGAAGGGGGATTACTTAGACCTGCAGCAGTGCACTGCGTCATTTTCTGGATGAACTTTGATGGCCAGAATGTGAGTCTGATAAATGGATGTACTTTCATATTACCAAAGCATAATATTTCGTAGGGGAATTTCTAAGGGTCATGGTGAATTCAATTTTTGAGCATAAATAGTTTATGTTGAGGAAAATTCGAATATAAATGCATGCTGAATCATTGATCATTGACTAGAAAAATGTATTTATTGGAGAAAAAAAACGTTCGAATTTAATTCACAAAGGCAGTATAATGCGTTATATGTTAAAGGCAAGAAATCGAATAAAATTGTTTATGAATCAAATAATTTACATAAAATCGGCAGTTACTAAATAACGATCTGACGACCCCTAGAGTTAGAGAGGGGAATGAGGCTTAAAGTAAGGCGAAATAATGTGGGAAAAGAAAGGGACCGCCAAGTCGTCATATAGCTCCCGCCTAAAAAATCAGTTAAGCAACAATATTAATCATCGGGAAGAAAAGTTTCATTATTGAAAAATCAGAAAAATACTCGCAAAAACGATGAATCGGTAAAAATGACGTTCTAATTCAAATTACTCATAAAACTTAGAATTATGAATATCGAAAGGAAGCTCATAATTACGACTTTGAATAAATTGAATAAATTAAATGAAAGCAGTGAATTGTGTAGAAAGAATTTAGCACGTAAAAATCGCAGAGTTGTCTGATTGGCAAAGACAAGTGACGTTGAGGTTGAATAGGGAATTTTTAGCTAGAACACTTTTTAAATAAAATAATAATGCATAGAAAAATAGACCACAAAATCAGTAATATATCAATTATCAAGTCCATAAAACTCTTCAAATAAAGAAAACACTCAAAAATTCCTAATGACTCGTTCAGTAGCGGCTCTCTCCCGTCCAGATGCAAGCGTTCTCTGCTCCGGCTGTCTGACCGTCGTCATTCCCGCATTCAGGTTTCGATTCGAGCCGATCAGTCCTCGAAGACGCTGCTTCAAACTCACACCGCTATTTGTCGATGTACGACTTTCTGAGCCTGTAGCAGTAGAAGAAAGACTGAAATTGTCTACTTGAAGCCTTTATTGTTTTATTCACGTCTAATTTTTTGATCTTCAATAGTCAATTATTCCAGAGTGTCAAGAGTGGGGATGTTGGAGGTTCGAAAAAATCGGGCCTCGGACTTGGTCAATTTCGAAAGACCAGGTCGAGTCCCAACATCCCTGGTCAAGAGTGTACAACCTTCAAGTTGAAAAGTTTTTAACAACCTATGCTTCATTTTGGACCTACAGAAATCTATCATTCACAACCCAGTATAATATTAAATACGTATTTCATATTTGGATATTAGTCAGCACACCTATTTAGTTGATGAATCTGTGACTGCTCCTGCATCCTTGAATCTCCATCTGTTTCAACGACGTCGCCTCTGCTATCCCGTCTCGTCACGAGTTTCTTCAACCACTGCACGTCCACACCCAAGGTGTGACGTCCCACGGTCCCCCTTCCGTGCTTCTTCTTGGGCTTCTTCGCTGTGGTTTCCTCTCGTAATGACAGCACCTAAACATTTCATTTGGCTGAGTGTTAGCGAAACCCGAAGCATGAGTTGGCCTATGAAAGCAAGACAATGATCTAATGATAGACGTTAATGAAGCGATATAGCGACACGCTACACGAGATGTTAGAAATGATAGAATTGAAAACATGAAATGCTCTCAATCAACTCATTTGTATCTACAATTTATTTAAACTTGTGTAGAAATGTGTGTACATGAATTGAACTGTGTGATTCTAAATTGGTCCACCTTTTTCAGAAAGAAACAGTGAAAGAGTTGAAGATGCAAATATCACGAAGACGATAAAGCGGATGGCAGTGTGAAGTTTGGATAAATATAGTTTGAAAATAACTTTTGGACAATACTATTAAAAAAACTGAGCACACTGATAGAAATGAATTTGTACAAGGACAAGCTAGATTTACTTGACAGATTGCAATAGGCAAGGTTATCATAAATTCAATATCGATTTACCGGGACTTGCTCGTACGGACTGACGGGTCGTTGAGCGTAGGGCGAATCCGACTCCTCGTCGTCCACCAGCTTGTGAAGTTCCAGTTTCTCCGTCAGCCCGGCAGGCTTCCAGAATTCGGACGATGCCACTTCTAAGGAAACGTGCATTCGATCACCGTTACTTAGCAGAAACGATGAAGTACACTGAAGAAATAAGATAATAGGAAACTTATCTTAAAGCAATGCCAGAAGATTTTACTTACCGAGTCATTCTGTATCCGATTGTAGTTCTCGAAATGGAACGATTTCTGGATGATGACAGACGAAGGTTGAGCCTGTTGTAGGAAAACCCTATGCCCATTCGCATTCGCGTCTGAAGGGTGTTGAGCGTCATCGATGTTCCGGGGAGTTTCTGGTTCCTCTGCAAGAAAAACTATTCTCAGTTTCTTCTTGGAATCCTACCATCATTTTCCTCATAGATTCCAACTGAGTAGGCGACGACACTCGCGTGGTCCAACTTACCCGGCATATCGGCTATTTTCTCTCGTACGGCTTTTCGTCTGAAAATTATTTTCTACCTTCGACGGTTCTAAATCTTTAAAAGAAGAAACAGGAAGTTGATGACTGATAGTTTGATGGATAAATTATATTAGATGACGATCAATAATATTTTTATCGATCTTTCAGAAAAAAAAATCATACCTAGCCCTCTGCTCCGACTTGCTCATCTTCTCCTTCTTGTAGAGTTCAGGATTCTCTAACGTCCGTCGTTTCGCCTGGCTAAGTTGTGTAGCGAATTGGATAAGTCGATGGCATAGGAGGCTGGCCGAGATGCGCGGGAATAGAGATTCGTGGCGGGGAGAAGAAGTCATTGAGGAGGTCTGAAATTTTTTAGCTACAAACAATTTAACATTAAAAAAATGGAACAAACAGACTAACATTCCGATTCGGCTCTATCCCGTTAGCGATGATGTCCCTCATGCGGACGAGCATCAATTCATGCCTCGTGGCAGCATCGACGCAAGGCAGAGTAGCTGCGCACGGACGAGTTCGGGCGTATTCCCGCTGGGGTGAGTCTTTTGTGGATCTGAAAACGACAACTTGTTGATTTGAAATAATCAAACCATTTCTTAAAGTTCTTCCGCTATATCACACTATTTAAAATTCAAGGATATTCACATGTTCAACGTTCTCGCTTCCCTCGGAGGCAACTGGCTGCTGTTCTCTTTGTTGTTCTCAGACTCGGTTCTCCGAATCACGCAGAACTTCCCGACGACAGGATCAAAATTGTCACTGACGCCATCCGATGTGAGGAACACCGTGTCTCCTTAAAATGGTAAGTCAATTTATGGTACACACCATTTTTGTTGCTTACCAGCCTCGACGAACGTCATGCTGCAGGTGAGGTTGTGTAGCTGGGGATTCCTCCCATCGACTGGTCCGAGTGCACCGCCAGCATCTCTCATGTCCCTCATCTGATCGATATCGTGACTACCCAGGGTGACTTCTCGCACTCCATAATTGCGATTGTAGACGAAGCACAAGGAATCGCCGACATTACAGCAGCACAGTACCCAACTGAATTTCATCAAGGTAATTTTAGAGCGTCTCATATAGCAAGTGATATAATCGTTTCAATAAGCGAAACAGTTACCCATCTGGTTACTTCCCAAGGTGCAAAATTATGAATTGTCAATGAACGCTAACTTGAAATAAAGTCAAAGGAATGCGTTTCTTTTTCCCTCGGTTTGATGACACTTTTTTCGCTTTTGTTTTCTCCTTTTTTCTCAATTTTGTACTAATTATCGATAATTAGTCGATTAATTTTTATCAATAATTGGAGTGTCCATAGCGAGAATCCCGCTAATTTCGATGAAGGAGCGAAGAAAATAAGGAAATTCTCCAAATGAACAAATGCCGTCGTCAGCACGCACATTTTGAGGCTCAAAAGGGGAAGAGAAAGAAACGCGTCCTTTTTGTTTTATTCCAAGTAATCATTCGACGGTAATAATAGTCATACCTGTTCCCATGTTTCGCAGGAACGACGACTGCCACGCAGAGTGTGGTAAGAAGTCCACCTTCCTGGAGAATGAGTGAATGAGCTGAGTGAAAGGCAGCCAAAAGTTCATGGAAGACATCAGTCGTCGTACACAACGAGTTATCCTCGATCTGCATATTCATATGGTCGATTGCACCTCGAACTGCACATCGAGCAGCCGTCCTTGCACCCTCACCCCAGTTCACTCCGTCGGCCATCGCAAGGACCTGAAGAAAATTGTACGATAAAATTGAAGATGAAGGTAATTATTGTGTAGAACTAATTAAGATATTTATTTTAAGAAAATGATACTCCGTTATTGTTCCTGCCAACGACGCCCCAGACATCTGCAATAGGTTCACCGGCGTTCACTCCAGTGTTTGGGTTCTTCTCGTAAAGCGACACACTAAGACCGAATGCTCGTTCAGAATTGTGACACGACCAGTCGAATTTATCTGAATTTTTTTTTCGAAAGTTCTTAATTGGTTTTCATTTACTGAAAAACCTTTTACTTTTATACAAACAAAGAGCGCGCATATCTTCCGCTCGCTGCTCAACTTTCCTTTCAAAGAACTCTACTCTTCACGTAAGTGCCTCTCATCTCCCCTTACAAATTAGCCTTTTCATCTTCTTTCAGAAAAGAAGAGTTTTGCAAATTGTGTAGTCAGTATAAAAATACAATTTCTGAAATGAACCCCTGACTAATTTTGTTTTAGGGTATTTTTTAAACGAAGGATTATTCCTGTTTGTTTGAACAGAGCAACAAGTACGAAATGTGTAATATAAACATATCACAAGCGGAGCATGATTACTCTCTTACACAACAAAACGCTCATTTCTCTTCAAACAAAGCGCTAATTCCTAAAGCTATTTATGTTCCAGCTCTTAACTTTAGAGCTTTTGAACTTTTCAAAGAGAACGATAAAGTGCACATGTGCAGATCGTCAAATCAGCATCTGCTGGTATCAATTCGTCGGATATTCGAAACGTCGTAAATTTGAACTCACCAGCCCCATTTCCATTTGGCATATCACCACCATTTGGGCCAATTAGCGAAGAACACGAGCCAAGGATGTTGTTACTTCTAGCAATGAGACTCAATATATATATAAAAAAAAAAAAAGTCTGAAATTTATTTACCTTTGTCGTTTGTTCTTCTTGAGTGGTTGCGAGAATGCAGGCTGTTCAGTGTCTTCGTCGCTGTCCTTGTCGATGCCCTCGTCCTCAGAGCTCTCTCCGACCGACAGCGACATTTCGTCATCGAGGTTAGCCATCCTCACGAGCGGTTGTCGACGTATTTCTCCTACCTGCGTAAGACCACCATCGGGACCCGTATAGCTAGCAAAGACATCGTTGGAGAATAGCTGCAGGTGGATACACGGGATGTCGAGGCCCGTCTTTCCGAAGTAGACCTGAAAGTTCTTGTCTTTAAGAATTTGAAAACGAAACTCTGCCTCAGGAAAGTCCAACTTCCTTCCGTCAATTCCAGCTAGATAGCATTGGGAAAGAAATTCATTTGCTTCTCGCGTAGGCGTCGGTGGTGGATCGTCCTCTCCAGCCTCTGCGGTGGCTTCCAAACTAGTAGATGGACTGAGTTTGCCTCGGAGCAGCCCTCGCACATGCCTTCGGATGAATGATGACGGCATTTTTAATAGATATACTAGATAAATCGGTAATAATTACCTGAAAACATTGCTTAAATACAGTGGAAAAAACGAATAGACAATTTAAGAGTTACGCATCGAAGAAATACTATGGTGGAAGATGAAGCAGAAGAGTTTTCTGCGAAGAAAGTTAAGTTTTCAAAACGAAACAGTTCTCTGGCAAACAATAAACAAGTATGCGATCTCGATGAATTCCTTTGATATGCGAGATGCGTAATGTCATGCATTCGAGAGGTCGGGTGAAAGATGAAATAACAAAGAGGAAAAGAAGAGATTGGTAGGAAGAGAGAAAAAGAAAGAGAGTGAGAGAGAAACAAAGGAGAGAGAAAGAAAGAAAACAACAAGGAAAGGGGCAGCTGGTTGCAAGGAAGCAGAGAGGTATTAGCTGTGAAAATTGTAAATGGCACACATGAGCAGAGTGAGGCGCGCTCTCTGAACGAACTGAATGAAGTCCAACCTGAAAATTAGTCTAATCCGCTAGATTAGTTGGTCAGAAAGCCCAATAACTTGTTAGCAAGAAAGATAATCGAATTGAGAAGTTCATTTCAAAGGAGGCTTGTGGTTAGAAATTCGAAATTACTGGTCAGGAAAATACAAACTTAAGATTTCAAAGATTAAAAGCGAAATATAATTAATAGAGAAAATAGCCGAACGGCGAATTGCTAAATGCGATTGCAGTAGTTTGTTGTCAGAACTGTAAAGCTGTCAATAATGCCAATTGGATCGTAATCATAAAAATGGCAGATAAATTGTAAAGCTGAATCGTGATAAAGGATGATAAAATCGATAAACAAGGCTGGCTGATTTAAACTGTCCTTAAACTCGCTTTAAAGGAATAAACATGGGAACCGCACGCGCCATCAGTGTGAATCTGCATGATTTTCGTGGCTTTCATGATTTGCCAGATCTGTGCGTGTGTTTGTGGCGCCAAAACGAGTTCCACTCTTTTTCAACCGTCATTTTTCTCTTCCACATTCATTCCTTTCACTCTCAATTCCAATTTCCCCACTTTCAATCCATACTTTTTCATCCTTTATTCAAACCTATACTTTCTTTTTATATTCAATAGAAAATCAGAATTATTGAAAATTTCAAATTTTATAGCCTTCCTAACTAACCGGAATATTTAAATGATACATTTTTAAGAATATAGCGACCAAAAATAATCCAATTTGTCCATAATAAAGCCATGTCCACTCTTCGTTAACCGCGTTCTCCCAAATGTACGACATTCCGAATGATGGATGGATTGATTGAATGATTGGAGAAATGGAATGAAAACGGGAAGAAAAGATGGGAAACTGCACTAGTCGATCGGATCATCGAATCGAATTGAATTGATGCAGATGCATTTATCATGGGAAATGAAAATCGATAAGTGATAAAATTATCATCACTAGTATCGAAAAGGTTGAAAGAAAAAGATTAAAAAATAGTCTCAAGATTTGTATTATATAAAATATGAAAAAAAAAGTCTAATTTGACGGTTATTGAGAGTTCAATACAACTTATAAAGAAATTTTTTAGTATAATTCAAATAGTAAAAATAGACAACTTGGAAAAGTAAGTTGCATTATTTTGAAGGAAGAATTTAATTTTTGAAATTGGAAATATGCCAGAAGGGTAATAAAAATTGAAAAATAGATATGAAAAGCGGAGGTTAGGACCAAGTAAATTTAGTATCAAAATGATAAGCTCATCAGATGCACATTTTGGCACCGAATTTGCCCTATCACACTCTACCCTTACCCTTTCCACATCTATTTCTCAATTTTTACTACCCTTCCGGCATATTAAAAAACCCAAAAGTTAAATCCTCCCCTAAAATAATGCAACTACTTTTCCAGATTGCCAAAGAATGAGTAATTGACGCCTTCTCGCCTTTCTTTAAAAGTATTTTTATGGTCAAATGTCAATATTCACTATCAGCTGACTAATAATCTATCTATCGAAAATCGATAAAATGTAAGCGATATTCCTCGTTGTAAATTCTTGTTAGGAGGACATGTCGTAAAAAGTGATGTTCTGTTTTTCAATTTTTTCGGAAGGTGTAAGAAAACCCAAACATTTGATTTTTTAATTTCCAAAAATTCAAGGTCCAAGGAAGAATTATTCAGCATCATAAATTTGCAGGAAAAAATGTAATTAAATTATAACATATAAATTCAAGTGCCAGTTCAATATCTTCACGTAAATTTATCTTCGGACTCTATGGAAAACAAAAGGCAGGACTAAAGTCATGCTGAGAGCAGAGACGAGGAGGAAGGATGGAATTATTCGAATGTAAACCAGACAATTGATGAAGGCTTATGTGAAGGGTCTTCAACGTCGCGAGAGCAATCTTTGAAGCTATTTGAAAACTAGTATAGAATTTATATTTAGAAAACAGGCTATCATAAAATCTAGGTAAGTATTATTAGTTTTGCTCATCATAATATGATAAAAACTATAAGATAGGTTCAGGAAAAATATACCAAACATATGGCAAATATTGACTTTTTCTGATAGCAATGAATAGAAATCAACCTCAATATTCGATTTGAGCCATCGTACGATTCAAAATACAAAATGACATTGGAAAATGCGAAAAGGCGCGCAGTACTTTATTTTATATCGAATGAAAAGAATGAACGAATTATAAATCACCTCGCAGGACATTAGAGAAATAGGTGAACGTTCTGCTGGTGCTGGGTGGGGAAAAGAAAAAAAAACGAATGGAGTGTTGCAGGGAAAATGAAATGACTTACAGGCATATGGAACGCTCTTGAAGAATCAGTTTTTTTTTTCTAAACAAATATAAGAATACATTTTTATGGCGATTTATCATATAAAAGATTAATTTTATAAAGAATAATAGGACGAAGATCTCAATAGTGAACTTTTCATAATTTAGTTCATAGATAAAAGTTATGGAAAAAAATCGAAACCGTTGGATACCTTAACTTAAATCTCTACTTTTCCTGAAAAACAAGTAGAAGCAGAAGGAAAATAGCTTAAGGGCAGAAAATAAAGCACTCTTTCAAACATATGGACTAGGCATTGGGCATGAAACAGAAGTTAAGAGTTACAAGGGGAGTTTGGAAGTGGAAAATGGAAAACTAGAGGAAAAGGACATTTCGAGTTCGTAGACGAAAAAAGACGACAGTGATTGATGCAGCCGAGGGATTGCTCTGAATGGAAGCAGAAGATTTGAAAGAAACTAGATTTGCAATTAGGTATTAAATAAAATTATCAAAAATTATAAGAAGTAATATCAAAGGATACCTTGCGATCGTTAATTTTACTCTTTTAAATGAAACGAAATATGACTTTGGGCATTTAGATCAAACCTAAAACAAATTCGGTTCGAAAATTATAGAGGATCGATTTTGTAAAAGTTTTGGAGACATTTCCTCCCCAGTTGAACCATACAACAAATATTTGAGTAAGCAAGTTTTTTTTCAAATTAAAAAAATGAACAGATAAAATAGAATTGATTGGTCTTCTGCATTGCACAGCAAAGGATAGGGGGCAATTGTCCTTCGGAAAGAGCGAGGCTGATGGACCCTGAATGCAGGAGGGACAGGCAAAAAGGGCCACTCAAATATGCATCGAGAAAGTTGGTGAGGGGCGGGAGCACAAATGGGTGAGAGGAGCAGACATACGAAGAGGAGGATCTGTTGACTGACTGAAGATCAGCTTTGGAAATATTTGATTTGGGCCATTCGAATTTGAATTAAATCAAATAATCAATTTCCCTGCCAAAGATTTTTAATTTGGAATATCAAGGATCATTTGTAATAGGAGAAAAATCAGTACGGACCATAAAACTTTATATTAGTAAAGAACATTAAGAGTAGAGCTCCCAAGCTTCGCACCTTTGCAGAAATCGCAAATAAGGGGGGAAACGTGATAGTCCGGGATATCTTGAAATCTGGGCGATTTTCTTCGATTTCTTTTAGACAAATTGGTAGAATGAAGATAGAAAATAATATTTGTATTCAGGAGCTTCTTGGAATTCAGCTCGGAATATTATGAAAGTGGCTTGTTTTCTGTTTTGGGCTCGCTTTCTGTCAAAACTCCAAATATCTAAAAAGAAAACCCCCTACTTTTTCGATGAAGAGTTCTATTTTTATTCCGATTTGAAAAATTTAGAAAAATTCGTCTTCTCACTATTTCCATCATGTTTCGAGTTTCTCTCGTTTACGCACGTAAAATGTGCTGAAATCGCGTACTTCAAAATTAACAGCGTGAGCGATTCTGAAGCAGTTGACATCGTTCACGGCTGTTTAAAGTTAGAAACAATAGGAAACGATAACAGGTCGGAACAGAAATAGAAAATTTTGGGAGAAAAGCTTATTTGAGTTGAATTTCGAATAGATCGTTTTTGGCTCCGCCCTACTACGGCTTTCTCAGCAAAATCTGTTCATTCTTGGGGCTAATTTCTCGGCTTTTCTTACAAAAATGTACTATTTTATTTTATTTTCTCCTTGATAAAGGCTAAGGTATGTCACGGGCTGTCGATGATTGATGCTATGCTTCCCTCTTCTGGGGGGACAATTTCTGCAGACTCACTTGAGACCCTAGATATGATGTGGTAAAAAATCAATAAAAATCAGGAAACTATCAATACCAGCTAAAGCTATCAAATTAATCTGCCAAAAACGCTCAGTTAATGATTTACTTGGTGCGCACGGAATAATTAGAAATGAAAATATTAGCGAGAGAAGCCCCCTGAAACGACCCCAGCATATCAGATGTCTCACTTCTACGAAGATTCTCAGACTCTGCAGAGTTAGTCAGGAATAAGCTAGAGATAATTGGAAACGTAGAGGTTTTGAGAAAGGGCTCCACAAAGTAGCCGGAGTTATTTGAGAGGAGGGAACGCTGAAAGCTAAAGAGGCTAAAGATGAAAGGCAAATGAAGAGAAGAAGAGTGGATAACCCTTGGAGCCTACTCGAAGAAAGACAAGACTGGTTAATTGCGCTATGAACGAGTAACTACTGGGCTGTTGCTGCTCTGCCACAATGGGGAGAATCAATTATTTTCTGCCGCAAATGGGAGGATTAATTGAGTTCATTTATCGATGACTTTTTAATATATTCTTTTGATCTAGACAAATTTAAGCTGCCAAAAAATCTGTCAGAGCTTTTATTTTCGTCTGTTCTGCAACAGTAGTAAGTAAAGTGCTAAAGAGTATAAAAATGTCAAAAAGTGACTTAAAAACTAAAATGTTAGCATTTCATCCATGCGCCATGTTATGCTTTACAACCGCGCACAAACAGACGCCGCTCGCTGATGCAATAAATTTGTGCAGCGAAACAAGCGAAAATGGACGGGATTAATCTGGTATTTCTCAGCTGAAAAGGACATAATGACGTTACAAAAACAAATAGCCATATTTAGGTAATTCCCTGAGAGAATGGGCAATAATTCAACCATCTAATTTTATAATGTGAAGAAAGCATTATTTTTCCAAGCGTTATTCCGGATACAAACTAATTAACCCCTGGCGTTGACCACTCGTTTCCTAGGAAACGCGGAAAAATAATGGACTGCGGCTTTTGGCATAGAGGAATAAGCTGATCAAAAAACGTTCGGGCTATTTGACCTTATATTAATATTACCATTGAACAATCGATAAGAACAAATCACCAAATTCAGCTGTGCATAACTATGAATAAGCTGCAGAAAACAAAAACAAAGCTGCTAAATTAATTAAAATAATAAAAGTGACCAAATAAATTGAGCTAGACTAGAGAAGCCATCAGACTTTACATCGATATATATGGCATATGTAATATGCATTCGTATGTACATAGTAAAGCACATGAGAATAGAAAGAAATGAAGGGAAGGGAAAGAGGAGAAAGGAGAAGAAACTGCAAAGGGCAGGGCAAAATAGGCAAAGAGGAGGGGTGGAGGAAGAAGGAGAGGGGTAAGGAAGAGAAGAGAGAGGGAATGCAGCTCAATAACACATAGCTGCAGAGGGCACAACGCGCAGAGACTCCCAATGGCCGGCTAACCTTGTCCAAGCTGAGAGAAAAACAAAGAGAAGGAATGCAAGAATGTCACATTGAAATATCGCGAAAAAAGAGATATACGCAAGAATAGCGCACTGTATGACAAGCAGGGATGTACGAAGTCCGAAAAATCTTGAACCTGACTTGACTTCAGACTTGAAACTTGAGCTTTGCCCCGGCGAACTTACCTATTTTTCAGAAACTGCATCATACGGTCCTGACTACAGGGGCAAACAATTTTCCCAACAATTATGTTTCTTGAATAAACTCGTCGCTTAAATTACGCGATGAAGATTGAAATTACAGAGTGATAGGTTATAATTTGAAACTGAATAAGGCCTACGATTAGCGCTCTGAAATATCTCAGCTGTCATGTTTTGCAGATGTTATCATCGCCTTTACGATTTAGTCCTTTTAAAGTTTTTAAATTATCGATTTTGTAATTCAAATTATTTCTTAATTTTTCATCTACAGAAATGAATCTTTCTGACGAATTTGCGCAGCCGGAAAGCTTCGACAAAAGTTACTATGAGTACCTGGAGATGAAGGAACAAAGTGAGCGGGAGAAGGATGAAGACCAGCTACTTTTGTTCATTCAAATCGGAAACGATGCCGCTCACACTATTCTTACGTAAGAAAATAAAATTCAAGATACTTCTTCCTGATCCTAATATGCGTCAAAAATCGATCTGATAGTGAGTTTAGATAACGAGAACTCTGATCTCTGTCCGCGTCATTATTGGAGATTATTATATTTTCAAATTGCATAATCAAAATTGTCATAAATGTCTTGTAAAACTATTTTAGTGTGACGATTTACATCTACCTTTTGACGATCACCTGGAAATCGCGAAAATTGACCATCTTCAATCGATTAATAGTCTTGTTCTGTATCTGCAACGTCTTTTATCGGATTTTCGAAAACACTTTTTTCTCCCAGGTAAGACTTTCAATAAAATTAAGAAGAAATGCAAAGATAAAAACAGGTAAATTCTATCTATTCTTTTATGCACAAACTCATCCGAGTAGTGAGTATAAATATATCTTTTTTAGATTTATCTATCCAACGGTGTAATGATCTACTTCATGTGGGAGGTGCTTCGCTACTTTGGAATATCATTCCGGTTCTTGATTATCATCAGCGCTTTGAAGGGAATTTTAGCGTCGTTTTGCAATGCCACGGCTCTCGCTTTAATAGCCGTCATTAGACGATCTATCCTTACTGCGTAAGTAAATTTTTCGATAACTTTACCAATTGTGCACATCGGAAACTATAAGATTTATAAGTTACGATTACATAGCCATCACCAGAGCAAAATAGTGACGCTGATAGCAATATTTTCCACTGACTGTACCGTAGCCTTGAAAATTTACCCTATCGACGACTCTCATAAAACCGATTCTATTTGAATGCATTTAGATACAAGCATGTGAAAGGAGTGATGATATGCTTGCTCATTTACGGGTTCATATCCCTGTTATTGTCATCGGCGGCCTCGTCAATCATCTTTGTTCCCTATTTCGTCACCGAGCATTGGAGCTTTCATATCTATTACATGGCTAGTTAAATATAAATATATTGGGATAGTTTAAACTTTATTTGGTTCTAGTTTTATGTTTGTAAGTACGTAACAGTACTTCTAAAGTGTTAAATTAAGTTGTAATCAGTGAAAAATACCTTTTATTTAAAATCCTACTGAACACAACTTTTAATAACTTATTAACTTATAAAAAATAATTAATCAATTAAAAAAAGATTCCCCGATATAATGATTAAAGAATAAGGAATATATAATTCCAGATCATACCCCTCAACAACGCAAACAATGTCGCAGGACCGGTCATCGTTGCACTAGTCAGTTTCTACTATCTGAACAAATCCCTCAAAAACATGGGAGTCTCGAAATTTCGAAGACGGTCAGAGAGATGGTTCTCGAATATGCTAATCTTGCAGGTAGTTTTCATCCAATCTTTTTAAATTTAATAGAATGTATATTTTAGGCCACGATAGATTTTGCCGCCTACGCGATCTGCGGTTGCCTATTTGAACTAGTGAACGATAAAAATAACAAAGACGAGCAGAGTAAAATAGTCAATAACATTGTAAGTTGAAAAATTAAGATAATTTTCACCAGTTTTAAAAACTTTTTTTTTTTTTGTTTTTAAATATTTTTAAATTCAGTTAATCGCACAAATACCGTCTTGGGTTGGCGTGATTGATGCGATTATCATGTACTTTGCTGTACGATCATTCTTCCAGGTTTTTAAATATATTTTTAGGTTAAAATTTAAGAACCAAATCTATATTTTTAGAAACGCCGCACCTCAATGTTCACAATTACAGCTCTCTAACTTAGGAGCAACTTGCCATATAATTATTCTAAATTCATCAACGTCTCAATTTCAAGCTTTATTATAAATTTTCATTCTTTACCCGTAATCAATATCTATGAAGACAATTGCCTTTGATTGAGAATAAACTAGTCAAATAAAAATTGTGAATTTTGACGGAGTGATTTTCAATGCATTGGATCGAGATCACATTCGGGGGAGTGAATTTTACGATGATAAATGCAAATTAAGGGTTGTGGGATAGATATGAAGATTATCGTGAAAATAAAATATGAAAGCGAAACTAAACTAGCAAATTTACGATTTAATAAAATTAACAAATTAAAGAATATCGCAAGTTTTACTCCTCGATTTCATATCCAAGGGCGGTCGTTTTCGTCTGATCGTGCCACCAGGCTCCGAGGCTGTGGATCCGATTTCAGCATGGCCTAGCTTAAATTTGTATCTTTAATCCAAAATATATACTCTATAATTCGTTTATCAATATCACAATGAACCCGACTTTAATGCTTATTAATCAGTCAAAATATCACCACTTCCCAACGCATAATAATCCCCGGTTAAAATATACGAAGATCGTTTTGAATCCTCTATTTCGCTCCCTTAGAAGCTGTGCGTATGAATTTATGGTTTATCTGCATATCTAAAGCTTCTCAATATCCTTCAGCCCACATGTCTTAGTCTCTTTCGATTATTTTTGAAACATATTCATAATCCGACGAAAACCAAAAATATCCATATTGAAAGAGATTCTTTTTGAGAGGCAACGATGACTCAGTTCAAAAACCATAATAAAATGATAGTTTTGTTAGTTTTTCAAAGACAGGACAAATGGGACTGATCGTTTTGCACGTTTAAAGTGGATTTAACAATATGTACTCAAAACTAAAAGTAGTACTTTCGTGGAGATCTACTTTATACGAAAGCTTAATATTAGAATGCCATTTTCATAAAATTAAAGTTTACTAACCTTTTCCTTGAGCATAGCTTCAGATTGAAGTTGATAGACGACAATTCTGTAAGTTCCTCCGATAGCGTTCCTGGGCCCTTTCTCATCGCACTCGTTTTCCATCATATCTCTTGTGATACCGAAACTGCCCATCACTTCCCAGGCCTGAAAATTTTTGGGTTTTAATTAATTGTCTTTAATTACTTCTATATTCAAATTGAAAATTTTGACATTAAAATTGAATTATTAAATTCATTTCACCTTTTCTTTAAGCCCAGTTTCATCGACCCCACCCGACTTATTGTCGAGTCCAATAGAAGTGTAAGATCGATGGAATTTCGCGTTATGAAGCCAATAGTTCTTCTGAAGTTTTAAATCTTCTTAAAAATTGCTTATAGAACTCGAAAAAATTCGATTTATAAGAAAAATGAAACTTTTGAGGAAAAAATCTTGCAGACTAAAGATTTTCGAAGAAATAATTCCAATCCATACCTTGATTTCTTCAACTCTCAACCTCTTGGTGATGTTGACCTCGAGAATCGATGTAATTAAATGCGTTGCAAATGTTGATAGATAGTCTGGAAGGACATATTCTCCCTGCATTATTATCTGGAAACAAGCTACTGAATTCGAGAGAATTAAAATTAAAGGTACCGCTTTTAATTCCGCTACAGTTTCCCCTCGAAAGGGTGTGACTCCGACGAGCATGAAGTAGAGTAGTACTCCCAGGGCCCAAACATCGACTAGAGCTCCGCTATAGCTGCTGTCCCGGAATAGTTCTGGGGCTGCATAGGGAGGACTGCCGCAGAACGTCTCCAATTGCTGACTACTACTTGCTATCTGAATTGTTTATCACAATTTTATCCAGAATGAAATTTGAAAGATTTCCTAATTTTCCAACATGTAGTAGATCTTCACTTTAAGAGATTAGAAAATTTTGGAAAGTTATTTCATACAAAGAATAATGGTTCTTACCAGACAAGAAAACCCGAAATCGACAAGTTTGACGACCCCTGGCGCTGAGAACATTATGTTTTCAGATTTGATGTCGCGATGGACGATTGAGCGGGCGTGCTGCAAAAATGATTTTTAAATCGGAACGTGTTTTTCACCTACCATATGAGAAACCGCGGAAACGATCTGAGCAAAGAGTGGCTGAGCCTCTGCTTCAGTTAATTTCCCCCTTTCATGGACGTAATTATAAAGCTCGCCCCCAGACGCGTATTCCAACACCAAATGGACTTTGGATAAAGTTTCGACACACTAAATTGTTTTTCTTATTAAATTTAGCCATTAATTGATGCTAGGCTAATAGTAGTTAAGCTTAGAAAAATTGTAACAGTCAGAAGTCTTCATACTAGTATGATGATATTGATGCTAGGCAAATTTCTAGGGTTTGATACCTCAAATAACCGAACTATGTTAGGATGATTCATTTTCTCCAAAGATTGAATTTCTCTCGCTAGCAATTTTTGAGCCTTCTGATCCAATTTAGATTTGTCCATGATTTTTATGGCGACTTTTTCTGAAATTAAAAAAAGTATATTGATTTTTCGGGAGAAAATTTGGATAACTCGTTACTTCCATAGTTAAGGGGTATAAGACAAGATAAGGAGAGTTCTTTCCCATACTATTTCGTAGGTAACGAAGTGACGAATTATCCAGACTGATTCAGGATTATTTGCCTTTCGTCAGAACGTGGAATCCTAGTTTGACTTTAGAAAAGTTTCCCGCGCCGAGTTCCTTCCCGAGCTTGTAGAAGCCAATTCGCTTGCCGAGATTCACCTGAAATTGAAATTGGAATTGAAAGGGAACGCAATTTCCTTTGGGATCGCTGTTGCGTCGTAGGACTTAGTGAATTTTTTCGGGAATTATTGATATTTTGAAATATTTCCTTTAGAAACGTTTTAGCGATCTTTACATATTTGGAAATAAAAATTAATTCTTAAAATATAGAAACAGATAAATTGGAAGAAAATGACGAAAAATGTTAAATAAAACAGTCAAAAATTTTTATATTATTTACAAACTTCCGACTATTCTTGTTTTAATACCTCCTTCTGGTACTCCGAATCGCAAGCAAGCATATGCAGAGCTCTATCATAGGGTGTCATGTTACAAATATCCTCGAAGTTAGTCACTTTTTTAACGGGCAGTGACTGTGCGGAAAATGTTCTAGAAAAACCATCTTCTCGGGGCTAAAAACTCCTCTTTATTAAGGAAAAGCTGCATTAAGTTATGAACAAAGCTTTTATAATGAATATATTCATTCGTGATTATTATTTAGGATATATTCAGAATTCGGAAATGTCGAAACTTGACAAAATGACATGTATGACTAGATGATGCTAGGATAATGCTGTATAACTTTTGTATTCCATTTCATGTAACGAGGCTGCGAGAGTTTCAAATTATCGTCGTTTTTAGGTTATAAGTTTGGGAGTAAAATTAACCCACATATCGAGTATGCGAGGTTGGTGGAGCGTCTACAGTACGAATAGGGGCGAACGTTTTGACCTTGTCGATTTCAGCGTCCGATGCATCGGAAACCTCTTCTGCGCTGTCTTCCTGAATTTAACATATATTTTCCAGAAAAAAAAATAAAATATATCTGCATTCCGAAGTTAAAATATAATTTATATTAATAATCGATATACGTAAATTATAATTTTCAGGAATAGGGATAACTGAAAGTGATAGAAGGACGAATTTTAGCAGCGCTAGATTCTCATACCCGGGTTTTGTGAGATAACAACGGAAATTAAGCTTACGATAACACTGCCTTCTTCCATAATTTCTTTTTCACAATTTTGGCTGTTCTTTGTTGCACATCTACCTTTCCAATCTTTACAAAAAATATATTAAGTTTGATCATGATAGAACTCATTTCAGAGATATCTATAATTTTCTAGTCTTAATATTCTCTAATTCACGCATTTTAGATGATTGAATGACGAAATATTTTCGAAAGAAACAAATGTAGCTTTGATTACCACCTATTCAGTAAATTGAGATATCCTTGCTTGAAACATATTGAAGTTATAGAAAAAGATCAAATGAGATCAAAATTTGAATAATATCTTGTCTCACAAATATAATGTGGGTTTCAATTTTCAGGGCTTGTTATTTTATCAGACAAGTATCCTGTATTATTATTTCTGGAAAATAGATATAAAATCATGTGCATAGTTATTTTTATAAAATGAAGTACAATAACTAAAAATTTACCTGAATAGAAGCATAGGTGGGTGGCTCGCTCTTGATTTGTCGATCTTGTAGAATTCGGAAGCGGTCGACCATCATTTTGACTGCTCGGCTTAAATACTCACGATTTTCAGAGATTTTGAAAAATCCCCGATAAACTTTGCCGCAAAGATAATTACGATTTACGAGATAAACAGTCATTATTACGCTTGGAAAATATTACTGTAGAAATTAAGAAATATTTAAAGAATTGGAAAGAAAATTCTACTTATTCAAAATTTGAGTAGGTAATCGTGAGGGTAAAGCCGATTACTTCCTCTGTTCGAATGAAAATCTTTAAATCCAAAATCTTTCGCCTCAAATCAGCAAGTCTTTTCGTCCTACTGCAATTTTGCCACGATTTTCCGTATCCTTCCGGATTAAATATTAATATGTCGTGAAAATGCAAAGTTTGAAATTAATTGAAGAATTCGATGCTAAATATTTCCTAAAAGTCTTTAGGCGAAAAATTTATAGAATGTGTGGAATTATTTGATCAAATAAGATAGACTAATCTCAGAGATAATTAATTTCAGATGAAAATTTACTAAAAGGAAACTAAGTCCGAGATCTGCTTCGTAGTAAATATCAAAGTTAGAATATGTGAATTAGGTGGGTGGAAAGAAGATTAGACCCTAGTTCGTAGGATTAGTTAGTTACTTATCGCAAAACAACAGATTTCGGAATATCGAAAGGGTAGCCCTTCTCGTTAGTTTTACACACGAATGATCTTTGAGTTACAGTAAGTCCTATCTTAGAAAATTTTCATAAAATATCATATTAATTAAGACCGGAAAGATAGCTAGAGAAGATAACACCAACAAAAAACTGTCAATAATAGTGCACATAGTTAACTAATTATAAATGTATTGAAAGTGAAGGTGAATAATTTAGGTATATGTTAAGGTCAAGATATCTAAAAAAAATAATCAGCATAACAACTTGATATCCGTAAATAGGATGTGATCCATTAGAAAATCTCATCAAAGCAATATGTAAAATTCACATGAGCTCAATTTAACTTGAAAAATCATAATAAATTACTTCATGATTAAAATATGAATCATACTAATTAGACGGAAATAAATAGTAGTATATCAAAAAGACACTGGTAAGAGTTATAGAGACAGATGTAAAAAGATATAAAAGGAAGATGAGATAAACACAAGGGATGGTTAAAGCTCATCCCCTTATCACCATGGAGAAAGATAAAGAAGATTGAAGCTGGAGGCGATAAATGAATAAATGTTGAAATTAGATGAGGTGAGGGAGATTCACAGATGTATCCAGAAGAAAGAAGATTAATTCAGCGCTATCACGACAATGTGGCTATTGAAATGTGAATTTTTTGCACAAAAATAACATTTTGATTATGCATTAATGAGCATGAGCATACTAGAGTCAAAATCCAGCCCAGAAACAGAAATCATTACGATTATGTACTATCTGGCGACTTTTGAGTTCATGAGTCAAAATCGGATCGAGAAAAGTCGGAGGTCGGACCTAGCTAAAATTTAGCATTTTATATACACTTTTGAAGAGAAGCTTAATTTTCAAATTTAAGGCCCGGGGAGTAAGTTTAGATAAAAGTTAGGCTTCTGAAGAGTCAAAAGAGGCATTTTCTTAGAGTACATTTTTAAGTATTAGAGTTAAAATGCTCCTTATGTCCGGTTCAAATACTAAAATTTTTTTCCGTATTAATGAAAAAAATAATTCAAGAGAGTGGATGTATGAAACTGAAAATATTCGACATTATTAGAAAATTACATTTATTTGAATCTTGGATAAAGGATTTGGTCGTCTTACAGATTTGAGTTTTGACAAGAAGAGCAGCAAGATTGGGGATTAGCAAGGATATAAGGAATGGAAAATAAAAGGGAGGGAGGAATGTCTAGTCTGTAATAACGCGGAAAATAATATTCCAATCTCGAAAATTCATCCTTCAATACCAAAAATTTCAGATTTTATTTTTTAAAATCAATATATTAATCATCGCCTAGAGTTCAAAATAATTAGTAAATTCCTGCTGTGAGTAACAGCCGAAGGATTTTAGGCAAATGTTTAATGATTTTATTACGCTGAATCTGATGTTTGAATTATTTTAACAATAAATACTTTATTTTTCCTTAAAATCACATATGAAACTTGGTAAAATGAAATTAAAGGATTGGATTATTAAAAATATATACCCAATCATAGAAATGTCTTAATCGACATAAAATGAACAAAAAGAAACACAGTAAGAAGGCTGAAGTTGATGATTTTTTTTGCAGAAATTAGACGATTTTTGCACCCGTTCGTAAAGATAACTTCCATTGAAAAATGACGCACACAAAACATAGCGGAGGAAAATAGGACTTTAAAAAATACGTAAAATCTATAGTAGAATTTCGTTTTAAATTTTGTCACATATAATTTCACATTCAACGTTTTTTTTTTAATTTTTTTTTTTAAATTCCATCAGATTTACGGTTTCTAATAATGATAAAATTAAGTTGATAAGATTTAAAAACTGGAATAAAAATTTTCATAAAATTCCATGAAATTCGAGTTTTTCATCTCTGGGATGGCTGTGCCTGGTTCGGGCTTTGCTGGGGGTGGCTGTTTTCATTCTGCTGGGACTTTTGCTTCTTCTTGTCTGGAAAACATTCTTTATCATATATAATAAAATTTCGAAAATAATCGAAATTAGCCCACAAATCAGTTGATGTATAGGAATAAAATATCCTAATTTTAAATATTTTAAAAAAAAAATCGGACTTCTCTTTTTAGCTGAAGCAGTCTGCTGCTGGTTTGACTGTGGGTTACCGCCTTGTAAAGTGGCGGATTGGGACGATTTGACTGGAACACCTGCAGCAGAGACGGATGTCGGCAGAGGAGGAGGTGGGGTGGGGTAGATTGCCAGAGGTGGGCGTCTGAAAATTCTCCTTCTTGAAAAATTCTGAAAATAAATATTAGCAAGTCGGATGAGAAATAAATGTTCTTGAAAACTATTGCTCTAAGAAAGTCACATGATGGGATCAAGATATTCATTTAGGAGATAAATTGCGCTAGATGAAATGTGTGATTCTGCACTTATAATTCTTCTTTCACTATCAACGAGTTAAAAAGTCTCTTGCTGCTGCTTAAGCTTCACAGATTTTCCAAACACCTCACAAAAATGATGAACACTTTATTATCTTCCAGACCAGATCAAAACGCAGATAAGAGATTAGGATTTTCAACGAAATTTCAATTGCAACCGAGCATTAAACGAACGTTCAACTCGTTCAAAGAAGTATTCAAATTTTTGAGATAAACGAGAATTCCAGAGGTACTTTTGCAAGTTATAGAACTGTTTTCAACCGAACCTCGCAAGAAAAAACATTTGAAAAGGTCAATTTTAAAAATAAAAAGATATTTTTATCGTAATCTCTACTATACTATATAGATATAATAATCAGGCCTGTCTGCAGTGCGGTGGTACTTCATTTTACTGCATCACAAACAGACCTGATAGTATTTTTTTTTTTAAATTTCTAATTAACAGGGCTTGATTGAGAACAATCATTTTTAGCCCTTAAATTATTCAGTCTGATTTTCGTCATGTGTCAATGTCTTGATATTGAAAATTTCCCTGATTCATCTCCTCTTCGATATAATCATAGTGAAGTTGAACAAATATCGAGGTTCGGTTAAGAACAATCCCTATCACCCATTAGATTATCTAGTGAAATTTTCATCAGGCTCAATTTTCCTGATTGAAACGTTCTGCCTCGATACGATCATAGTGAAAATAGACACACCCGTAAGGCATATTAGTGGAGGCGGTCACGATTGGGGGGCAGCGTTGCGGAACGGCTGCCGAATTGGGCAGGGGTCCGACGTAGAAGGAGGGCGGCAGGGGAGGAGGTGGTCGTGAGGTGTCGATCGCAGAAACGGGCATCGGCAAGGGAACTCCCGACTGGAACCCCGCACCCAGCGCAGAGATGTTGTAGGCGGACTGAAAAAAGTAGTTAAATTTGGGGGAAAAAATGACTTCCTAGAAAGCTTCAAATTTGAACCTTTCCAATAGTGAATCTGGGGACAACACCTATTCTCAATCATTTCAAGATAATTTTAGATTTGAGCGATATTTTCCTACTAAATGGTATTGATCAAAATATTGCGAAAATGTCTAAAATTGAAAATAAAAACAAAAAAGAAATTTTAAACTCCCACCGCATGATTAGCCACGTTAGGTAGGGCGTAGTGGGGCGGCATCGCTCCAGTCTGCATGAACGTATTGGGAGACGAGGCCGAGCGAGACCAGGCATTCGGATTCGGATTCGTACAGACTAAATGGGGCTGGGGCTGTTGCTTGTTCATCTGAAAATAAGGCCTGTACTAAAGGACGACCGTTGTAAAGAAGTTTGCGCTCTCTAGATATAAAGATTTTTCAAATAATAATCATCTTCAAAAATAAACGTGATTTTTCTTTGTTCTGGGAAAAGTAAATATTAAAATCTTGATTTCTACTTTTAAAAAAATTTAATCTAACCGAATGACCGTTCTTGGAATAATTGGGAATGCGAATTTGCTCGGGTGATTTGGAGCTGAAAATGTTTAAATTTCAATTTTTCAACAGGAAAAGTTCCCAACCGATCAACTACAGTAATTTGCGGAGTGGGTGTCTCGTCCGGCTTATAGTCCGTGCCGAGGATCCGCAGACGGGCCTCGTCGTAGGCCGCTTGACGGGCCTGAAAAATTAGAAATTTGAAAAAGAACGTTTTCAAATTTCGAATTAGAAGGTAAATATTATCTATTTGAATAATAGTCCCTCTTTGACTCGTACAATATGAATTCTAAATAATTTGTATATTTCGAAAAGTTTCACTTATTGATTCTGGCAAACAATTTCAGAAACAACGTGTCAGAGTATCTCCTTTCAAAAGATAAAATATCATATTAAACAAATATAAATTTGAAAAATGCACCTCCAACGTCCTGGCCTTGCGAACCTCCTCGTTCATCTCGTGCTGCGCGGCGGTTTCGTCGGTGTGCTCCACGGGTTTGGTCTCCCTGCCTTGACAATCTATAGATTGGTCAGAGTACGGCTTCGGTCTGCGCAGAATCTGCATCTTCATTGGTAGGGGATTCGCAGTAGAGGAGGACGAGGATGGCGTGTCATTCGAAGACGATAATCTAAACGATTTACTTATTAAAGTTTTTTCTTTAAAGAAAAATAATTTCAGATCTTTTATAACAATATCGATATGACTTTTTTCAAAGATATATCATTTCAGATATTCAATAGCAAAATAGATAGATATAATTTTGAGTAAGAAAAATATATTTTTGGAAGAATTACAAACATGTCGAGTTTCTGGGTTTTTGTCCAAGAACTATTCGATTTTGATTCAAGAAACTTTCTTCTTTAACTAAAAAACTGAAAAAGAAATACGAACCCTGTCGCGGCGGCTATTTCGGCCTTATGATTATCTTCCGCCCGTACTTTTGCAATCAGAGCCTCCTTGTCCGCCTTTTCGCGCTGCAGAATTCGGACCTGGAAATTTAATTGTTTCTAACTCGAGATTCTAACAAAATAAAAATAGAGATGATTTTTTTTAGCTTTCGAAATAATCTTTTTCTTTTAAATTCGGACTTGAAGTTTTTATCTCCTAAAAATCAAAAAATGAAAATAGAGGAGGGCAAATTTGTTATTTTTGAAAGCAACTGTATTCGATTCTTTAAAATCTGACCTGCTTGAGCCGCTCCTGCACCTGTTTTTCCACCTCTTCTCCATTCTCCCAATCGTCCGTCACGTAATTCGAAGCGGAATTCAGAGCTAAAAAATGTTTGAAAAATGAAATTCGACGAAAAATTTGCTCACTTTGGGCTACATTCTGACTCATCACTAAGAGCAAATTGAAGGCCGAAGTTTCCCAAGTCGACCTGAAAAATTTCAAATTAACAAAATTCGCATGTACAAAATTAATTCCACGATAATTAGACCAATAAACTAAGGCAGTAGTGTTTGAAGAACTAGAAGTGATGAGATTTTGAAAAACTGCTAATAATGAAAGAAATTGGCGAGAAATATCAAGTAAATAAGCGTAATGATTTAGGGATAATTGCCCTCAAATTTCAAAATACTGACGCGGCACAAGACATTCCGCTTTCCAAAATTTTATTTAAAAAAAAAAAAAAACGAGGGCAGAAAATAGTTTCTACATTCGTCTGACTGACAATTCCAAGGAAAATCCTCGAAGGCGTCGCGTGCCGCGTTACGATTTCGACTTGAATTGGCGAGCTCGCCTACTCCTCCCCAAACTCTTGGTACGATATCGTTGCCTGCGTTGGAGCTTTATGCTAGCGAGGGGTAAAGCTCGCAAACTACGATATCGAAGTAAAGGAATCAAGCATTTTAATTCGCATCGCTCGTCGCGTTAGGATCCCAGATATTGGAAAAGGAGAATGTAACGTGGACGGCCCAATTAGTGACTAATTATCTGCATGAAACGGAGAAAAATAAGGAGGAAAGAAAAATTACAACATCGAATCAAGAAAGAACGAGACGGGAAATAGCAAACTCGAGGCATAGTGTTGTGGGCGGGGCTTGTGTTACACTGCATATGAATAGTCCATTGAAGAGTGAGGGGAAGATGAAAATTCGTGTTTTTCAATCTTCAGTAAGCGTATTGCCTTTTTCATATCTCTTTACAAGTTTTATCACTGATACCCCTAACTTTCATCATGAAGCATTGTTTCAACGAAGACTCGTTTTTACATACAAAACAAACTTTATTGAATCATTTTCTGGGATAAATTTTTGAGGTATTTTTCAAATGACCAGCAATTTTCGTTTGCTCATTTTGATACGATTCTCTACAAGCAGGATTGTCCGTAGAATTCCATGCAAATTGCGTTGAACGCATCGTGGCTGGATCCCATCATACAACTCATGTCCGACGAATTTTGAAAACTGTCGAATAGTCGCTTTCTAAATTTTGAGCAGTTAATACAAATTTTATCTAGTACGATCCGGTCCTTTGTAGTTTCATCCTCTTTTTTCCTTTCCTATATCATTTCTCAAAAAACTTGGTGTTGACTACAATGAGTCTGTAGTACGGCAAAAGTGCTGTGGGCATTAATAATGATATAATGATAGTACAGCAAATTTTATTAAAATACTTCATGAGTGAGTTTTTAAATTTTGAAATAAACAAATTTCATTAGCTTCTTCCGTACTACTTTTTATTAATTGCCCTCTATCTATCTTTTTCCGTAATTAAATTTTTTACCGCAATTGAGCCATTTTCCGTTTTTCCAATGGCCTCGGTGCCTTTCCGAATCCGACTGTGCACATGAACAATGAACTTTCACAGGCTGGAAACGACTCTGGACGCAGTTTGATCAGCTCGATGAATTGGGTGCGCAATTTCGTGGCTGTCGGCTCTGCTAGATATCCTAAATTTAGAAATTTATTTGTTGTGAGATTCTCCGATCTAAATAAAAATATCGGTAGCCTGCAAACCTGGGGAGGACGATCGTCAGAAACCCATTGCAACCTACCCCCGTATATTTTCTTCGCCTGGCGAAAGTGCCCCCTGGGTCTGCTCATCTATCAATAACAATGCAAACAATGTCTATTCGTTTGAATTTTCATACCTTTCGCATAGAAGAAGCAAAAGTCAGATATCAATTGTATTCTTTCGCGTTCCGTGAAATGAGTAGCGTTTTGTAGTAAGGCTTCTCGAACCCGCTGCCAAGTGTCGACGTCGTAATTCACTCGATAAAAGTGAGAAAATCCTGAAAATCAGAGATTTTTTTGCATTTATAAAAAAAAATAACCTAAATTCGCCAGTACTAATCCCTCTCTTACGGGAGCGAGGTGAACGCCTTCGCTCAGCATCAACTTCACTGGAAGTTTGAATTCATTAAAGTCCAGAGGCAGGGGCCAGACAGGCATTCGTTCCCATGAAGACACGCCTGTAGTAATTTATTTTATAATTTTATAAAATCAAAAATTAAAGAGGATATTCATCCCGACTAGGATTTCTTCAGCAAAAATCTCGAAATCTCAAACCTTTCTTGACAGTTCGATTACCAGACACTTGCTTCAACTCGATGTTCGCGTCAATCCGATCGCAGAATAAATACGGTATTCCACCATGTGCACGACCGAATGATAACACATGAAATAGAAATTTGAACAAAAATCTAGCCAAACTCCCTACTTGACCAACATTCACATGCTTGTCGACTGTAGCGCTGAGTAATTTGTAGAAAAATGGAGAGTCGAAGTACCCGTTCTTTGACGAGAAGGCCTAAACTTTCATGATGCAACAATTCCCTTTCTAAATAGTCTACCAATTTATTGATTCTCTCAAGCACTTCTTGTTCACTCAAAAGAAATTCCAAACTTTCCAGCATCGTTACTCCTTTCAGTCCACAATGATTGGATATCTGAAAAGTAGGCATAAATTGGACTAAGAAAAGTTCTACTTCAATATCGCTGTAGTTTTCATCCAGACTCAGGCTCGTTTCTGGGAAGAATAGTGTCTCCGTTAAAATTATCTAAATTTAGATTAACTCATCATCTTTAATTAGAGGCTACAAGTCTATTTTCGTTAAGGGTTGTAATATATCGAATGGTATATTATCTGAAAGCCCGTATTTTCCAGATTCTAAATCAGTGAATTTTCCAAGACGGTTCATCCTACGCAAAATTGTGGGCATCTGAAATGAGGGCGCCTCGTCCCTCCCTCCTTTCCTATTCCACCACAAAGCTATTCCCCACGTTCTTTCCAAGCTTTTATAGAGGTGTTTTTTTAGTTTTGAATTTCTCAAAGAAAATAACAACCTGGAAACCGCATGATACACATCACCTCGTGACATATGAAATAGTCTAGTAGTCTAGGAAAGGAAAGCCTGCCATCATATATCCTCCCTAAGCATACACTATTTCGTATATCATGCGGTTTCCAGATAGCCTCTTTTCAGTAAATCTTCTTTTAAAAAGTTTTACGTTGGCTCAAAGATTTTTCGTCCCCTATTTTTAAAGGCAACAGTGGGCGTGGTTTGTGGTCTCTATCTCTAGTACAAAAATTATCTAACTTTAATATAATGAGATAGTCTGATCGAAGCATCGTTAGTCATCCTTTTGACGATTTTAAAGGCCAAATAAGCAACTATATCTTCCTAAAGTAACAATTTGGCTCAATTACACCTAAATTACTTACCTGCAAACAAATGTGTTCTTCATTGTTGATTGCTACAAGCCCGCTGATCCACTGTCTTCCAAGCAAATTCGCCAATAACCAGATCTGATTCGCATAATCTGATGACAAGTAAGGTGCTGAAATCGTTGTTTGTTACTTTATAGATGCAATTTTCCAACTTTCGGAAATAATAATTGCGCCGATAGACGGTAGTGAAATGGCATCGTTCAGCAGTATCAAGTCGATCTTCGGTACAGGGATAGCTGATGAAAAAATTTGTCTGAAATTTAAATTTGCCTTGTCAATTTGTTAAATGAATATCCAAAAATCCTACTTGAGAATAGTCATGACCTGAGTTGCCGTACTCAGTAGGTGTCTAGCCTGAGCTTGCTGTATTCGATACCGATTGTAATGCACAGTCAGCGGTATTCCTGTGTACGTATTCTCTACCTAAAAATTCTTTATTTTTCTTCACTATGTTTCATGGTACATGTGAAAACTCGGCAGGCAACAATGAGAAACACAAAAGTGACGGTAGCACTGGTTTCGTCGTATGAAAGCTTGTCATCTGAATTCAATTGAGAACAGATTTATCTTATAAAATATCCGATACCTGCCAATTTTCATCAACCTTCGTCGCCTTTTCACTAGTTGGCGGTGACGTTGTAACGGCTGTAGTTCCATGTGGGTGTACAATGCTCAGAGAAAATGTGGCCTAAAATTGATCTTTAAAAATAATAAATTTCACTTCTAACTTTAGCAGTGATTGGCCTTGTAACCGGAAACACTGCTTGCGCACGATGAGGGAATAAAGCTGACCCAAATACCGCGTGTTCACCAGCGTCTCTGGAATTCAGTGATAGAAACAGTTTTTCTTCGAAATTTACCGATAGTAAATAGCACTCCCAACGAATCCCTTATATCTATGGACACCCAAGGTGTAGCGACCTGGAAATAGTACAGGCTGATCGACGAATACCTAAACAATCTTCTGAAACATGACCATCTGAAAATTGATCCTACCTCCATATCATAGTCTGTCAGAATGACATTGACGATTTCAATCTCTTCATTGTTCAGCACCAGACTGACGTTTTCAAAGTTGTCCAAATTGGAGATTTCCAACCGAAATGACGCTTTGTTGTCCGCTTTCTCATTGAGATGGATCGATGGAGGACCTATTTGAGAGGTGATATCGAATTGGAAGACCACTCTGCCAATGAACAGGGGTGTCTCGGGATCAGTAACTTCTGATAGAGGTAGTTGCAGCTGTAGATCGTATGAAACTGGCACAAGTAGGGGTAATTTCGAATTTTTTCGATCTGTAGAAGGAGATGACAGAAAAATTGCAAGTGGAGGCTGTATCGTCGTCGTCGTTGTTGTTATTGTTGTTGTTGTTGCTGTTTTCTGACGTCGTCTCAAAGCTCTTGTAGGCAAGGGGTAGCTGTAGGCAATAGATAGTTGAAAGCTGGTGCAAAGTATGAATAGACTTTGCCAAAATCGGTGAGACTTCATGATTTAGAATTATTTTCTATGAAGGAGTCATGGAATGGAAGTATTCAGGTAATTTGATATCTCGAAAATAGTGAATGTTGATTGAATAGTCTCAGGGAGTCGATTGAATGGAGAGCATTTCCTCTTCCTTTCCTTCTTCTGCCTCTTTAGCTTCTTTACTTGGTTGATTTCCCGCTAGATAGTGTTAATTGTTGGAGGTTAAGCTGTTTGAGCTCATAAGCAAACTCTTCGCTTCTAAAGCGCGGCTACTTTTCCTTCAGCCATAAATGGAATGCAGTTCCCACTTCGGGACACAATGACAAAATCGATATTTTAGTAGATTTTTATAGCTGCAATTTAAAAGAAAAAAGACAGCTAGAAATTATCCTTCTTTCAAAAGACTTTTGGACACAAGTTTACAGCAACCTACCCCAGAGTGAAAAGATTGTGCAATCTGATCCGAAAACACCTGAAATATATTCTACATACTATTTTTTTAAAATTGTTAGTCCGTAAACAGATAGACTTTTGCATGCCTTTTGTCAGCACCAAGGTTTATTTCATCTTTGAATCCGATCGCACATTAATTTTGCTGCAAAATCTTGTGATTTTGATTTATGATGTCTGAATTTAGTGTATGTAATTCTTGCTCATTAACATAATAATTCGAAGATTTTCGATCTAAATTTATCTCATTTTTGATGTGCTATCAATGTAAATATTTGCGCTGACATAAATTGAAGACCAAGAAACTAATCTAATTAAACCAATTAATACCACAAATAAATGCCAAGATCGGTGTATTATTGCTTAAAGTACAAAATCAATAACTAAATAGGGCGTGTTTTACTTTGCACAAAAGAAAAAATCGAATTCGACGATCCAGCGTACTGTGCGACTATCCAAATTTGCTGAAATTTGGCATGAATGTTATTCATGGTGCTGAACACGAATTTCATATTGAAAAATTTTCTGGTAACATATTTAGCCCGAACTTGGGAAATATTGGGGGTGTTTATGTATATTTTTGCACCGCAGTTTAGTTCATCGAAATATTATTCACCAGTATTTGTTTCATTCTTACCTATCAAAAATTCTTACTTCACCGTATTACGAATATCAGCAACACTCACGATTTTTGTTGATGCATAATTGAATTATCACATAAATTTGTGATGAAAATTTAGCATTTTGCGTGTATACAGATTTCTGAAGTCCGAGATGTAAAATTTCTCCTTGAATATTACATTGACCACTCTGATTCAATATATTTTACAAATTTTAAGTGTTTTAAAATTTTACTTTAACTTCGTATTAAATAGCTTATATTTCGTCGGAAGCATATAACATTAAGCATATTTTTCACTCTCATCCAATTGTTTATGATTTGTATATATTTTAGATTTTTCAAAGATGTCATCCGATAACATGTTTGAGCCTGTAATGGAAAATGAGTCTATCATCACGGTGAATGTGAGCGATGTTCATGCAGGTTTCATCTACACTGCCACGGTCATTTATGGCTCTGTCGTTATTTGCGGATGCATCACTGTCGTTCTATTCATAGCTGTTCTTCTCAAAGGGAACACGACCTTTAAAGAAGTGAGTTTTAACGAAAGTTTGGAAACGCCGCAACATTGTATCATCGTAGTATTTGAGACAATTAACTGTGATAGTGTAATGTGTAGGGTGAAGATTGTTTATGGAAATATAAAAACTACCAAATTTAGCTGCTATTAATATAGAGTATCTGAAATATAACGGTTTGAATAGAGTGGCGGGTAATTATGGAACACCCTGTATTTCGTGCATATATTACGACTTTTAGTTAATTATTTATTTTTCTAGTTTACAATTTCAGTACCCATTCTTCAAAATCGTATGGGCCTTGACCATTGTAAACGCGATTCACATGACTATGCAGTTAACTTGCATCTTTCCGTCGCTGTTCATCAATATCGAAGAGGATTCATTGATGGAAATTTGGTATTCATTTTCTGCCTATAGAGTTTCCTATGTAATTTTTAGGTACGGAATTTCTTCTCGCATAATTTTCGCCACGGATTATGGTGCAGTGATTTTCTTGTTGCTTATGGCTTTGAATCGATTCGCCGTGTTTGTCGTTCCTTTCATGCAGCCGATATTTTCCAAGTACGTTTTGAAATAATATGAAATTTTAAAGAAAAAAACGTGCAAGTTTCTAAATTGTATACCTGAGTCCGAAAATTAAAACAATATTTTTGTAAAACGTTAAGAATAAAATAAGTGTTTTTAACTTATCTGAATCTTAAAAATGGAACATAACGAAATAGCTTCGTTACAAGCATCTTAAATTTTGAAATTATTGCGTAATCATAAGTTTTTCTCTTCGCATTTTAGTTGATAGTACATATACGCCGGATCTTTGCATTATTAGGTACAAAATTTGTCAAAACATCACGTTAATTTAATTAGAACGTCGACTTTGATCGCATATCCTTTACATATTTCAATTTTCGATTTGATGTGGATGTGTAGGCTTGAACTCATTAGTGAACAATGGATATTCGAGCTTCAAATAACCTTTGACTTTAGAAAATTGATCAACAAAACTGTCCTCGTTGGTTGGCTGATTACAATAACTGTCTCATGTCTCCGACAACTCTTCCTGCAACCGAAAAACAAATTTTTGAGGAAGAATTGGCAATTTACGAGCATCTTCACGATGAGAGATGGGGTCGTTTACAATGTAAGAAAATTAAAGAAATGAAATATAAAATATAATAATCCGACAAAATTCTTGAATCGGTATAACTTACCCTGTTGTCCCCGAGATTAGCCTTGTCATATGCACTCTCTGCGTCTATAACCTGCGAGACGCACGCATCGAGACTAGAGAGAAATAAGAGGGCAGAGAGCAAAAACGAGCAGGCACATAGCTAGCAATAAGGCTCGTGGGTATTCCTTCCCTCCTTTCCTTGCAAGGGTTCATATCGGAGACAATAGAGTAAGTTGAGGAATAATAATAATATTTAAATAATACGGCAACAGTTATATGACGAGGTACGGAGGACATTTCACTAAATGACGGAGGGCTTAACTAGGAGACACTATCAGGTTTTTTTTTTAAATACCCTCCGTCATCTCATGGTTAAGATCTCCATCATTTAGTAGAACTACCCTCCGCCATATAGCAACTGTCAAATAATATCTTTCAGTTCATATCAATGAGCAGCTATCTAATTCCTATTATCATTTTCGTGATCTACATTTTGATTTACGCATTCCTGCGGAAGAAACGCTTACAATTGATGAAGATAAGTGCGGAAACGAACGATGCAAATTCGGATTTGAATTTACTTCGGGAAGGCTTTCTTCTGGCTGTCTCACTTATCGTCTTCCGATTATTCACGACCTATGCTCCAACAGTTCATAATAACGTCGTCTTAGAGTGGATCATAAATATTACCAAGTTAGTTATCTTTGGACAATTTGAAGAGTTCGTAGCATCGTAGCTTCGTAGTCCATAGTAAACGGTATAGAGCAAAGCGGAATATATTCTTTTCCATATCATTTCGTAGACTGCGAAGCTACGAATATCCAGGCTGCATTATCTTTGCAATTAATAAGAGCTATAATCAAAAACCGAGTAGAATTTGTCATCTATGGTTTTGCCTAACAATTATATTTTATCGTTATTTGTATGACTTTTAAATAATAGTTGAATTTCAGATCAATATCATCTACATTCAACCAAATGCTCAATCCAATTCTCTTCTTTTCTTCAAATTCGACTGTCAGAAAGACGTTTAGAAAATTGATGAAGTGTCAGAAGTCGGATCATGTGGTTATATTATCGAACAGTGATATACCTAGTGGTAAGATAAAATTAAAAACAAATTCAACACTTTCAAATCATATGAGGCTTATGGGAAATATAGCGATGAAGATTATACAACATTGCATAACTTAACTTTTTTCCATTTGAAATGTTTCTATTTTCAGCCAGACACTCCTTCTCATTGGGTACAAAAGTGCGAATTCGAGTGACCAAGTTCGGCAGGAAATCTAAGACGAATCCAGAAAATGGAGCTGCTACAAGCTCGGCTACAAGCCAGAGTCCAATTGCCATGACTAAGGTTAATTAATTCTTTTCAACTGTTTTCATTGTACTATATTGTATATAAAACTTTATTACTTTAATAAATATTTATTGTGTCTAATCATAAATCGCCTAAAATAATTTAATCTTCACAATTCGTCATGCCTTTGTGTGACTGATTTTTCTTCGTCTGAAATCGCGTCCTGGACTTTTTCCATTCGTTCGAACAGGGCAATCTTCTCTAGAAGACTCATTACGTAGGGATCGATGTCAGCTAAATTTCGGAATATTTTTAAAGCATATGATTTGATACCTATGCATTTCTCAAGTTTAACACTCTTCAACCATATATGAATTTCTTTGCTAGTTTCTTCGTTAATCAATTTGGTTCGTACACATAGACTTAGATGCATATCACCGTGCTAAATTTCAATACAAGTTTTGAAAGATAGAATTTCCCTACATCCTTCTCGAGCATTATATAATTAGATCTTAGGAAATCCGGTATCAGATTTTGAGCCAGGAAAATACCAAATAATGATAGGCTGAAATATGTTCACAACTTAGTTTTCGATTTTAAGTGCAATATAAAACTGTACCCCCTAATAGCCCCAAACACAGCCTCATCTTGTCGTACTTCATAGGTGCTTGCAAGTCGGCTGAATTGCTCGGGATTTTTGGTTTTCGTCGGATCGTAGAAAATCACCAGCGGTTGTCGAGCTGATAATGCATACAGGAAATCCCCGGAGTTTTCTATTTCATGCTAAAATTACTTGTCTAAAAAATTTTCTAAAAGAAATTTACAATAGCAGGCCTGGTTCCCTCTTCTAAATATTTGACCATCGTATCCCAGGACAAATCGTCGTATAATGTGAAGGCCTTCGAATATTCATCATACGGTTTCACGGTTACCAAAGCAGGATTGTGGGCCCTGATTTTTGATTTTTCTGATTAGAAAAAGTGCTTACCATCTAGAAATGCCCTGATCGACCATCGATGCGAAGTGGTACTTTCCATGATTCTCCCTAGCGAATTTTCGGAAATTCTTGTAGATCGGATCCTTCTTATCGGCCACAAACATCATCGTCACCGTGTCGACTATTTCGTCGAAGCCTGAAATTTCATAAATTAAATAAAAAAGATTTTGTCTGGCATAAAACTTTCCTACCCGGCACTATACCACTCCGATATTTCGGTACGATGCTTTCAGACAATTGTGCTATGACAGATTGTTGGATTCTGGAATTATTTATCTTACTTTTTTCTTTTAATTTAAGGAAATACCGCCGAGACCAATCTTTGATCTTCTTCTCAGTGAATTCGTCATCATAGGTTTGATACTTTTCTGAATCCTGGTAGGCGATTAAAACTGGAGATCCTTGGTGATCAACCGAATTTTTCTCGCAGATATCACTATGGCTTAATTTGTTAAGTATTGAAAAATTAGCATGATTTAAAGCTGATTACTGTTTACAGTCGACTATTCCTCCAGTAAGTTTAAGGGAATTCAAAACTCGATGAAAATGAATAGCCGCTTCGAAGGATGCAAAATCGCCTATAAAAATGTTCGAATAAGAAAATTTGGTTAAATTTACCTGAGGATAGATAGAGAATGAACGCGTATTGTTTGGACTTGGCTATATTTTCATGCACCGCGTCTTCAGAGTCTAGAAAGCTTTCCGAGATCAGCTGCACGTTGGACCACCAGTTTTCTTCTGAAGTGCAAATAATATTTAGCTATTAATCAACTCGCAAGTTACTATTCGGTTGAAGACCCAGAGCAACTTCCGTGTAGAACTTTTTCGAGAATGCATGCAACAGTTCGATTGTGATATCTCGAATATCGCTATAAAGCGCTTCTGAGACAATTTTGAAAACACTCTTCCGTGTTTTCATGCTGAAAAATTATCTTATAGAAGCGAACTTGTTGAAAAGTTCAAATTGGTTAAGAAGCTTTAAATTTACCACTGAATCGTGAGCATCAACCCATCTACATTCGACGTGCAGAATCCAACTTTTTCCTTCTGGCTTTCGCAGTCCAACTCCACTATCGAACTTTCGATGTTCTTGTTGTCCACAGAGAGCATTTTTGATACTTTGCTAATTTTGCTTATGACCGTTTCATCTGAAGTTTTACAAATTAAAGCAATTAAAGAATTTCGAACAAATTACCTTTCTTTGTGTACTGAATCTGAAATTGAATTTGATATAGCGCGAATGAAAAGTTCACTATTTGCAGAAAATATGTAAAAATTAATAGACATTTTAAAGACAGCATGGTTAAAATGGATTAGAAAAATGCAAAATCAGTGGAGATTATGCAATACGCAAGTTAGAGAGAGGGAGAAAATCAAAGAGCGAAGTGTGGCGAAGAGGAGTATTGATAAGATAGCCCCTGTGTCATGGGCTCGGAATCAGTATTATTATCAATTAGATTTGGTAAAATGTGTCGCTTGATTGATTTTTCCGATTTTACCTGTTTTTTAGAAAATGACATTGGATTTGTCTTGATTTTCATTCGATGTATCGTCGTCCTTCAGCTTTGGATCATTCGATACTACGCTTGGAAGTGCTTGAAGCTAGTTTTGCATTGTAAGTTCCAAGTTCAGATCTTGCATTTATTATGCTAGTCTGAAGATAAATATTGACTACAAATTGATTCGTGCTGAATTATAAACACTAGTCAATCATACAAATTTTGCGTTTATTACAACCACTAACATGCTTGAATTGCATTGTTCCTATTTGTGTCGTTTTCCATGCTCATATTTTTAGCTTCTTTTTCTTCTTCTAATTTCTGAAAGTCTTCGTCCCTCTGGGTGCAATTCCGCAGTTTTTCTGCCCAAATTTTGCGTCAACCCCTTTCTAAGCGCACTTACTCAGTTCGTCCGCTTCTCGTGCCACTGTCCTTTTCTCGAGTTCTCTTCATTTCTCGGCCTATTTTATCGAGGTCGATATCTGTGAGAGGGACATCTAAAAGGGGCTTGAGAGGGGGCACAGGCCAAGGGGAGAACATGAGGAAGATTGAAATCTGAAGGGCCTGCTGATGTTGTCTGTTTTCTGATGGGTTGACAATAGTCAGGGTCCAGAAACCTCATCCTATTTTGAGTTGCTTTCATTTGATTATTGTCATCTTTCTACTTTATATCGTTCGATTTAATAAGTTTTTTAGATTCGAACAAATGGCCCTCCGCAAGGTCCGATCGAATCTCGACAGGCTGTTCGACAAGAGTCTCACTGATCTGATCCGGGGTATTCGAAACAACAAGGATAATGAGGTCGGTAAATAATATTTTCAAATGAATAGAGGGTAGTACAAATTTAACCAATCATGACGACTACAAAATAGTGAAATTTAAAGGCTACTCTATCCACGAAATGAATTTATTCAGGCTCGCTACATCGCTTCATGCATCGAAGAGATCAAGATGGAACTCCGACAAGATCACATTTACGTGAAAGCGAATGCCATCGAGAAATTGGCGTATCTACAAATGCTGGGATATGATATTTCGTGGGCTTCGTTCAACATCATAGAAGTCATGGTCTCCACGAAATATACGGAGAAACGGATAGGGTATCTAGCAGCAGCCCAGAGCTTCACCGATGTGACTGAAGTATTAATGCTTACGACTAACCTCATTCGAAAGGATCTGAACAGGTATATATTATCTTTAAATTTGAAATATTAAAAAAACGTGTTTAAGTCCCAACATTTACGATGCTGGTGTAGCGTTGGGGGGTTTGTCCTGTTTCGTGACTCCAGACTTGGCGAGGGATCTTGCGAGTGATATAGTCAATCTCCTTTCTTCATCTCGTCCCTACATCCGCAAACGAGCGATTCTGATGCTGTACAAGGTGTTTCTCAAATATCCCGAAGCGTTGCGACCGACATTTCCAAGATTGAAGGAGAAGTTGGAGGACCCTGATCCAGGTTTATTAATTTTACGTCTTCTTTTTCCTTTTAATTTAAAATTCTCAGGAGTCCAAAGTGCTGCGGTGAACGTCATTTGTGAGTTGGCGAGGAAGAATCCCAAGAACTACTTGACGTTAGCCCCTGTATTCTTCAAGCTGATGACTACTTCCAGCAATAACTGGATGCTTATTAAAATTATCAAATTGGTACTTTTTTGTATATATCCTCTTTCATCGCGGATGTTAGAGTCTAGATAGATGGAAGTTGAGAGTATTCTTTCAGTTCGGAGCCCTCGTACCTTTGGAACCCCGGCTCGGCAAGAAGCTGCTTGAACCACTTACGAACCTCATCAACAGCACCTCCGCAATGTCTTTGCTATACGAATGCATCAACACGGTTATCGCCGTGTTGATCAGCATTTCGTCGGGTGGCGATCATACGGCTAGTATTCAGGTAAAGTTGTTATTTTATTTTTACTAGTTCAGTCGTTTAAATTCAATTCTTCTCAATTTATGGTCTAGTTTTAAATTCTAAAATTTCAGCTGTGTGTCCAGAAACTCGGAGTTCTGATTGAGGACTCGGACCAGAACCTGAAATATCTCGGGCTTCTGGCGATGGGCAAAATCTTGCAGACGCATCCGAAGGCAGTTCAAGCTCACAAGGATATCGTTTTGAGATGTTTGGACGACAAGGACGAAAGCATTAGATTGAGGTGGAGCTTGAATATTTTAAACTATTTTGTTCCCTAAATATTATCTTTAGGGCCCTTGACTTATTGTATGGAATGGTTTCGAAGAAAAATATCATGGAAATCGTGAAGAAGCTAATGGAACATGTGGACTCTGCGGAGGGGTCTCATTATAGGTTAGTATTAAATTTCACTCTACTGGAAATTAAATGATGCCTTCAGGGATGAACTATTATCCCGAATTGTCGGCATTTGCAGTTACAATAATTACCAGTATATCACGAATTTCGAGTGGTACATTTCTGTGCTGGTCGAATTGACCAAGGTTGAGGGGACTAAGCATGGCGCCAAGATTGCCGAGCAGGTAAGATAATCTTTTAAAGGTGGTTAATAAATTCTCTGAAATTTTATCCTTTAAATATAGCCAAAAATATTATTCATCCAGAAAATATCTATATTTCCAGATCCAAGACGTGACAGTACGCGTGGAATCAATCCGTCATTTCTCCGTCTCCCAAATGGCTCTTCTGGTCGAAAACGCTCATGTTCTGCTGGCTGGAAGTGTTCAGCAGAGGAGCAACATCTGTGAAGTCCTGCTTGCGGCCGCTTGGATTTGCGGGGAATACAATCAACACGTCCGCAACGTGCACTCCGTCTTGGAATCGATGCTCAAAGCCAAACCCTCTGTGATGCCGGGTCACATTCTCTCTGTGTACCTGCAGAACATTGGGAAACTCTATTCCGCACTACTATCTAAGGCTGAAGAGGTCATATTTTCAGTTTTGCATACTTTTTAACAAAATAAAATGGATTCTTTTTTGTTATAAAGTCAGAAATATGAAACTTCCTAAATTGCAGGAAGACGACTGGGACACGATCGAGTCTCTGGACAATCTGATGCTCTCCAAACTTCCTCAATTCGAATTATCCGAACACTTGGAGGCCCAGGAGCGCGCCTGCAATCTGATGGGCCTGTTGAGGATTCTCGAATCTGCGCATCAGAGGAAAGAGAAAATGGCCTCGGAAGTTGCAGCTCTCTTCGAGGGCGAACTCAATCCGGTGGCTGCCAAGGCACAGAAGAAAGTGCCAGTTCCTGAGGGGTAAGAATTTGCAATGATTTTTTTTTCTTCTTTTTAGAAAAGAGCTTTTTCTAAGGTTGGATCTGGACGCCTGGATAGGTGAGGAGTGGCAAAACACCCCGGTTGAGTCGAGTGACGAAAGCGATTTGGATGATAGATTTGGAAAGGTTAGGGGGTTTTTAATTAAATTTTAAAAAGGTAGATATAGCTAAAAAAGTTATTAGTCTGCGAATCTTCAAATTTATTTCTATGTTTTTTTTATAAGCAATTCAATTTTCAGCCCGCTCTCCGAGGTCATATGGAATATTCGTATGCGGAAGAAGCTGAAGAGGCAACCGTCGCTGACACGAAACAGAAGAAGACGAAGAAAGGGGAGCCCGTCAAATTGACAGAAGAGGAAAAAGAAGCACTGCGAAGGAAGAGAGAAGCAGAAATTCAGAACAACCCCTACTATGTCAAGGTTTGAAAATTCGTCCTTTCCAAAAGAGAATATGACAAATTAGGGCTCCGCAACAACGCCTCCGAAACGGCCCACAAAATTCGTGACTCCGATGAACGCTGCTGAGGCCTCGGACAAATTGGATATTCAGAGTCCGCTGGAAATTCCTGGTAACTTCTTAAATGAAAGGCTTCTTTAAAACATTTCTCTTCAGGAGTGGTCGGCCTTAATCGTTACATGGAGCAACAAGATTCTACCCTATCATGGAAGAACGCAGTCAAAGAGAAGAAAGGAAAGAAGAAAAAAGGCAAGAAGGGAAAGAAGAACGTCAGCGTGAGCAGCGAGGAAGAAGCTGAGGTCGTTCACAAAGTGAATCGAGATGACGGAGAAATGCCGGAGGGAGCGAGATCGACGGACGACGAAAAAGATGAGAAAGTGGGGATTTTGTTTCCATTAAGTCTATAAACCTCAGAATTTTAGACTGTTAACAATGAATTTAAAGCCCTGGATATTAATTTGGATGAACCGTTGAGGCCAGACGAAGTCGTGAAAGGACCTCAGGCCTACACAAGGATCACTGCGCATTCACAGGTTAATTTAGTCTTTTAAAATTTTCAATCCTATCATGCTAGAAATGCATCTAATCCTATTCTGAAAAAAACAACAAAAAAGACAATATTTTCAGGGTCCTCTCATCCCCCGTCCTCCCACCACTTACGATCCTCCCTACTCGGCCACGAATATGCTCGCTGGAGTTGAGAAACCGAAGAAAGTCGTCAAGAAGAAGGCGGCCAAAGACGGAACTGGTGAAAAGAAGAAGAAAAAGAGCAAGAAATCCGAAGGAGGTCAGGAAAGGAATGGATCTTCTGCGGGACAGGGAGCGCTGATCGATATGGACTCTTGGTTGGATGAGAAGGGCGAGGAACTGCAGGAGAATCTGATTGGGAAAGCTACTCAGCAGATTAAGGTAGGCACTTTCATGAATTCGAAATTTTATGAGTGTCTTTTTCTTGGCGATCAACCATCTAGAATTCGCTTTAAAGTATTTTTGTAACAACTATTTTCAGGCTGAGAAAACGAAGAAGAAGAAAAAGTCGTCGAAAGCCTCGGAGAACATCAGGGAAAGGGCTGAATACATGGAAGCAGCTGGTGTGTCGACTCCTTCTAATCCAAACGCTGGCGGCTCACCGATGGTCAGAGAAAATGGATCTGCTTCGAATGAGTCTTCTGTCGCCCGACTCTGCACTAATTCGGATCTTGTTGTGGTAGTTTCATAGTTAAAGGTTTGTTGATGACTTTTTCTATTTCAGGACTTTGAAACAACCATTTCACAAATTGGAGAAGTCGGAGTGACGCTCCGTCTGACGAACGTGGGCGGGAAGTCGATGAAGAAGGTCGAAGTCAACATTATCGACACTATGAATGTGCAGGTGCAGAGGATGGATGCAAACGAGGTATATATTAAAACAAAGTGAATTATTTGTATAATTATATAAATGATTGTAGGAAGTAATCCGCCTAACTGACCAACTTCCCTCCGGTACTTGTTCCGAATCATCCATTCCGCTGACAGTTCATTCCATTTCCGTGTCACAGTCGCTCAAAGGGTCGATTACCTATTTCGTTGAGGTAAAAATGCGATTTTTTATAAGAAGCATTACAAAATTACAGGATGCGGACGGTACTTCTGATGGGAAAGTGGACTTCAAGCTTCCCCTTCCTTCACTAGCCTTCTTGGGACCTTGTAATATCAGCAAGTATGTTTATTTCAAGATGTGATAGATTATGTATTTTACTTTACAATCGCATCTTTTATTATTAAATTCAAAATCAATAAATTATTTTTCAGAGAAGCCTATTCTCAACTACTCGGAGGCGACGAGGTTGATTCCAATTCCTCTGCCCAGTGCTCCTCAGACTTGCCTTTGAAAAAAATCCTCGAAAAACTTGTGAAACAGGCTCATTTTATCGGTTTATTCTAATTTTTATTATTCCATACAATTGAAATTTTAGTTATCGAAGAAACCAAAAATGCCGCTTCATTATTTGCTACTTCAATTAGAGGAAACCCTGTGTGTTTACTGGTTAAGAAAAGTGTAAGTATTTTTAGAAGATTTTTAAAATAATCGATTTTTTCATATTAACATTTTTAGAACGACTCCGTGCAAATTGACGGCAAGGCTGGTGATCCCCAATTGATTTATTCGATCGTTAGCGACGTCAAGGAACTAATTAGCAGAAAGGGCTGATTATGAAAATTTTATTTGACAATGTCCTTAAATTTTTTGCAAGTATACCCTTATGCATTTCCTATAATTTATTACTTTAAATTTATCCGGTAAGTCTATCCCTATTTTCCATTTCCATGCTTACTTTCGCGCATTTATAATTCATGAAATTAATGGTTCAATTGAAATTACTTCCCAAAATTACACGAATAATTTCTCAAAATATTGAAAGAGTTAGTTTATTCCATTGTGCATAATTTCGAACTTAACGAAATAATCAGCAATCTTGTGCATTATTTATGATGCCAAAATACTTCAATTTGCAATTTGACTATCATTAGGCTCAAAGATATGAAAATTTGTGCGACGTTATAATTTAAATATTTTTGATAATACACGATTTCAATAATTTCTGATAAGTCTGGATTAAAAATGGCAATTTTGGAAATTTGAAAAAAAAATTCTGCCCCAACAGATGCTAGGCTAAAATAAACATGGATTAGAAATTATGAACGCTGACGCAAAAATAATCCCAAGAGTTTGCACTTCTTCAATTATTTAACACTTCATATAAATTTATTTTTATTACTCGCATTTATTTATTTTAAAGTTTAAACCCCGAATCTTTTTCTCAGAAATGCGTAGAGTTTATCAACTTCCTTATATTCTAGCTTAAAGTTGAGCCCAAGCAGCAAAAATCTCATAATCATATTTGGCTCGATTTGTGATATTCTCAATCCTTTGCAGATGCAGAGAAACGGAAACCAGATCAAAACCCTTTCAACCCAAAGTAAACCTAATTTTGGAAATTTTCGCTTTCTTCAGATATTATAAGTGGGTAGGGTTCTTACAACTTCAGCATCAGAAATTTGAACTTCTTATTAAAACAATTCAAAATTGTATCGGGGTTTATAAACATTTCAAAGTTGGCCCCAAATTAGGAAAGGAAGGAAGGAAGGAAGCGCTTGCTTTCCTTTTCCTGGTTGTGTTTTGTCGTTTGCCGGATAAAAGGCCGACTAACTGATAATTATTCGAATTCTCTTCGTGAAGTCAGCCGCGCAGTCTTCGATTTTTTGCGTCGAAATTTCCCTTAAATTTCCAAAACTTGCCTAATCCCGTATGAAATCCAGATTTATTGGTTTTTCAAGAAAAAAAAAATAAAAGACCCATAATAATTTATCGTAAAATTATTATGGGGCATATTTTTAAATTTATTTCTTATTCTTCCTGAATTTCTATGCACAAAAAAAAACCCCCGTATCGTGGTATACTCTTTCTTGTGATGTGTCTTCACTTACCCCCTTTCATTTTCCTTTTCTCCTTCAAAAATTAGCATATTTATTATGTTTCAAAGTATATCGTAATTATTTCATCACTATTATATATCATTTGGGTGTGGCTGATTGTTCAATTTATTATTATGCAAAATGAAAAATCTATTATTTTGAAAATCATTTATTTAAGATATAAAATTATGTGTTTGTTGTGTTGTAAACTGGTGAACGATGCTCAGTGTTGTCATTTTGTAAGTGATAAATTATTTTAATGCAATTTTAAAACCTTAGAATATATAATTCAAAAAGCACTAAACTCTAAGTGAGTGCATAAACTTCAATTAATTTATATACAGTGGCGAGCAAGAGCTTTGCATCACCATTATTATTTTACTGAGGAAGGGTTCGAAAACTATTTTTCTGCACGTTTACTATGAGGGAAATTATGGAATTTATTTCAAAGTTAGAAACTATCTTTATCATAGAATATTTTACTAGGTTATTTGACTGTTGGAAAGTTTTTCCTTTTAAAGTTAGAGATGGGTTGAGAACTGAACTCCCTTAACTAACGGAACACAGAAAATTGACGATTTTTCAATCAAACCCCCATAAAATTTTATGCAGATTTGCTCATAGAATAACTTTTTCAGCATATAAAGAGTATGCACTGAACATCAAATAAGGGCAAATTTGATTCCGCACCTGAATCACATAGACCCGTAAAATTTTTTAAACGTGACCAATTTTTGATTTTTTCGCGTGATAAAAATTTTCAAAAATCGATACCTTCCATAAAGGTTCTCGAGTCGGGTTGAAGCCTAGCAGATATTCTTGACATACCTACCCCGATATGTGTATAAAATTTCAGCCGGATTGATGCACTACATGTGCGTAAGTCAGCAACATATCAAAATATACGGAGTGATACAAAACTTTTGCTTGCCACTGTGTTTTATTTATATATTGCAGTCGATAAGATTTTGTGAAATGAATATATATTTTTTAAAGTTTAACGATTCAACATTTCATTTTATGCAATTATCTCAAGAAATTTTAATGGAGCCGCGCTGAAAAAGAAACTTTTCGAATTACGCATGCCCTTGCTAGAAGTTGACAGGTCCTCTCCATTTTATACATGTATCCCAATTACTCAGCTAATTTTGCAAAAGTTCTTCTATTTTTGCCGAATATTTCCAATTTATTACTGCAAATATTATGCGTACCGTTTGCTGCTCTATTAGTTGTTATAAATTATTCACTCGAATTAAAAAAAAATATATATATATATATTTTCTATTCGAATATTTTTCTCGACACTGATTATTGATTCAATTTTGTGTAAAATCCGCCAAGAAAAAGAAGATGAGAAAAATTTGTCGAGACGTTGAAAAATGAAACCAAATAAGGCGCAAAGAAGACGAAATGCTAGAAGAGGTAGAGGTTGAAATTGCAGTGACATCGAAATGAAAATCTACAAAGAAAGGGTTTGGAAGAGGAAGATATTGAAGAATCTGGTATAAAAGGCAACAGCATAACAAAATCCTCCTTGAAGATCTAAAATCTCTTATTTCTAGCAAATTCTGCTACATTGTGATTATTCTTACGCTGATTTATTCCTCATTTATTTTTCTTGCCCTATGGTTAAAAATGCTGAGTACATTCGCTGTAAGTTATTGTTTACTATAAAATTTGATTATCCTAAATATTTATCGATTTTTATTCATAGATCATAACATCATTGCATAACTTTTATCTTATGCAAATAAGAAGTGTAAAATAATGCGCATAATCTCTATTCAAGTTCCTCATCATCGTTTCTTCATATTCAAATGTTACTTTTCAATAACCCTTATATTCAGGGCGGGCGTGGCTTTTCGAATCCGTTTTCCGCGACTCGGTTTCGAAGCTTTCGATCGATTGATTCCTCAGAGCGAGTCGGACTCGGCCTTCATCGGGACAGGAATCGAGAAGTAAGTTTTCCGAATACTTTTCTTCAAAAATTAAAAAATCTCCTATGGAATGGGACTATTCTCGTAAGAATAGGATATAAATTATTCGTTTATAAAAAAAAAAAACTTATATTGCAGTTTGGAGTTGGATTTTGTGTACTTTTCACCCAAAACTTGCAAATAAAATGGGAGAATATTACTCACAGAATAATTCGGATGGAAGTCTTCAATTTGATAGTGTGAATTATATTGCAGCTTGGAGTGGGCGGAGTCGGTTCAGTGCTTGGAGCAGAAAGCGGGCAGAGACGAGGGGACATGTGGAGTGTGATTCGACTAAAGACGTTTAGGAGGAGGTCCACTCGCAGAACGACGACAGACAGACGCCGGATGAAGCGGACCCAGAGTGAGAAGCAGAAAACGTTGGAAAAGTAAGTCTAGTCATGTTTTCCTTTGAAAAGTATTCATTAGGTGAAATGTGTTGGAGATCGTTTAGATCTTTTCGTTTAAAAAAGTTGTTTAAATATATGCTAATATGTAATAGCATAATTTTAAGCTTATTGAAAGATGATCACCGATATTTTTGACGAGCTATGTTAAAAATATCGAATATCACCTGTTTTGTAGTATTTTGTTGCAAGAAAATTAGCGTTAAAATTTGCAAGATGCTAAAATTGGAACAGCTTACAAGAAAAAATGTTTCATATTAGTCAAGTTCAGCGTTAGAAGCAGCGATTTTTCATGGCATTAATCTCGTTCGCTGCGATAAACTATTCTCTGCCTGAATTTGTAATTGTTCTTTGAAATTTCCGCGTTTAAATGCGCTAAATTGAATTCATCGGTTTAATTTATCGTATATTTATGATAGGAGCAATAGATAATGAATTTAATTGGCAAGTGGAAAGGCAGGCAGACATTATGAGTTCAGAAAGGGAAATTCTTCATTTGGGTAGTCGATAATTGTACTTGAGGTTCTTTTTATCATGTATTTTAAAACTGAATGAATACTTTTCTTCAAGTTTAAATACAAACTATTATTTTTTAGCTACAAGTACTCATAACCAAGATTTTCTCCTGCTATTATGTTTTGCTTGTTATTATTCGATTATTGTAACTCATCCATCTATTCGCATTTGTTAGCGTCTAGAAATGACGAAATACCTACTACTGACTAATTCAATTGTGGTTCAGATCCACAGACATATCTTCATCTTTCATATTCTCGCCTTTCTTTCGAATATTACTTTATCTTCACAGATTCATTAGAGATTAGGAGGATATCTTATGGCATTTATTCACTTTCTTATTCGGATATTGCTTTAGCTATGGTATTATTTTCATCTATTTTAGCGGTTTATGATTCAAAAATTTAGTCCATGAATTCTGCCTTTTCTTGCACGAATAACACATCGATTTATAATAATGACATGGCTATGTAAGTTACAAAGATCTAAATGATCTCCGGTAACAAAGTTTATTTTTAAATTATCAAATAATTTTTCCACGTATTAAAATAGTCAAATTTCAGACAATTCGGCCGTCCAACCACCAAGAACCGTTTCTTACGATCGATTTATTGGGCTTTGCGTGGCTGTCAGTACTGGCTCTGCTTCTATGACGACGGTAAGTTATTCATCTTTTCTAGGTTTTTTACCTAAGTTCTTACAAATTTCAAATTAAGTTCATTCAAGTATACATTTACTTCTGCGATCAATAATCTCTAGCTAATTTAAAAATAACTATCTCTTCTGCTATTTGACGCTAAATCGCTTGTTTACATTTTCAGATAACATTTTGCAACACCGCGTTTTTAAGGAACACCTTTAGATTTTTCTGAGACAACTTCTAAGCTTTCATTAGCTTGACTTCTTTTATTCGCAAACTAATCTTCATCTACTTGAGCATCGATTTTCCTTCATTTATTCTAACTTCTTCGCCGGCTTTTCCTCTCCTTCTTTTGATTATTTCATTCTCTCCTTTCTCTAGTTTCACTATTTTCTTGCCCTTTTCCACTAATAAGAATCGCACTTCTCATTTTGTATGCGGCTCGATTTTCAATGCAACTTTGCACTCGGTTGAGGCGAGGTAATCTGAGAAAAAAGGAAGGGAAAATTAGGAACAAAAACTCAGAAATATTCTTCATTTTCAATATCTAAGAAAATAGGAAGTGCGAGAAAATAAACGAGTAAATGTAGTAAAGTGGAAACTAAGCACAAAGGATTTAGGAAGATTATTTTTAGAAATAGGAAAACTTGTATTTTCAAAGAAATTATAACATCTCCTATACATTTCTCAAATTAGTTAGGAAAAAAAAACAAAATAGACATTTTATTTCTCAACACATTTTGACCAATTTAATTAGCGCTTCCATAAAGCTAGCATTTTGTGAAATAAATGAAACAAATGTTCTGACTGAAATTGGATGGAACTTTAAACAAAATATATTGAATTTACAAAAAAAAAATACAAGAAATGAAAATATTTCAAATTGTATCTTGATGCTTTAGTTGCTAAGCGCTTTTCATTTCATAATATGTACATGTCGCGAATGAATGTCTGCATTCATTTTGCTCATTTTTGTGTAACTATTCAAATTCTATAGGCTTCATTTCCATCAACATTTAGCTATTTTATGAATTTATCTACCTTTCACATTAAAAATTAAAGGGAAAAACTCTGCCTACGAGTTCTTGTCCTAAAATCTATATGTTAGGCCTTGTCAATATTTTCATCATATGTTTTCTCTTCCATATCTAGTTTGTTTTTGCGTTCATTTTTCCTATTCATTCAGTGTTCTTTATTTGTAGGTGTCATGTATTTTCTTCCTATTTTGCGAGAATATTGATGTTTTTTGAGTTAGAAGCCGCCAACTGGAAAACTGATGAGAAAGGGTAAAACAAAGACGAAAAAGAAAAAAATAATGAAAAATGCGTGGAGCTTTGCAAGACTTCTGCCAAATGTGAGAACAAGCTTGGGAGCTAAGACTTTTCCTTCTCATTTCCGCCTTTTCCTCTTTCAACTATCAACTTTTTATTCATGTCCAAGCTATTTTATACTATCATTATGTGAACATATAGCGTCTTTTCATTGCAAAGTTGAAGTTGCGAAAAATTTTCTATTGATATGCTAAAATAATCCATAGCTTATTCTATAAAAAAATGTGTGTTTTTTTTTTTTTCAAATAAACGCATGATGTTCCTAGCGTTCTCTTTCGATTTTCTTTTTTCTGGAAGTCAAACAAAATCCAGGCATTAGTTTCCTCCTTAGCATTTCCCCTGAGAAAAGGGCAAGTGGTTGGCGAGATTCTGGCTGATTGCAACATGCCAAAGAACATAGAGGCTAAGTGTAGAGGCCCCTGCCAAAAATTGAGAATCAATTCGCCCCTCCAAACATTCTAACTCGCATCACCAGACTTAGTGTCTTCCTTTTCCCGAACCAATTTCTCCCTTTAATTTCAGCCTCTCGAAAGGATTTAGAAGATTTACGTTTTTCTTATCGCAAACATTCGAATCTTTCGCATTTTTCACCAGTCTTTTGAATCTACCCGCTTTGGAATTAGAATGCGAATTTCTTCTAGATTTGCGGACTATCTTTTAACTTTGCTCATTCACGAAAAATTTTCCCTTCATGACATCAACTTTTCGTCATCTTTATGTCTACTTATTTGGTAATCATTATGCAAATCACCTTTTCGCTAGATTCAAAGTCCGCTAAACCCGGATAAATCTGCCAAACGACATCAAACCCCCTTCTCAATCAATTCGATCTTCTGCTTCGCCGTTTCCTTCCTTCCCATTCGTCCTCGTTCATTTCTTCGCTCGCTTCACGTTTGGTTTCTCATTTCAGCTTCACTCTTCTTCTTCTTTCATTCCATTTTCGGGGTGAGAAATGGACGACACTTACTCTTGGTATTCCTCAGGTATATCAATACTTTAGCCCAATACTAAATATTCAGAGTTTAAAAGTTGCAATATGAGTAGGAATAAAATTGTCAATTTTAATTAATTAAAATTTTTCAGAAGTCGAAGTCGACGTGGACGACCTTCTCTCTAATCCATTCAACACCCAGCCCCCCTCTCTTGAGCAGCTTCAAAAACTAACCGGGTTCAATCGACAGTGGCTCATGTTCGTATATCGAAATTTCAAGCAGGTTCATTTTGAAGTTTTCTTAATAGATCAAAGTAGAGATTGAGCGCTGCCCGAATGGTCGAATGTCGGAAACCCAGTGGCGAGGCATCTTCCGGAACCTCTTTCCCAATTCTTCCGATTATCAGTTCGCAGATCGACTCTACAAGGCTATCTCGGAAATGAGGGGCCATCAGCAGATAACTTTTGAGGTAAATTTTTAGTGTAGTTCTCAAAATTGTGAAAATATATTCAGGACCTGATGATATGCTTGTGGGAACTAACAGAGCGAGGTCGCAATTCACAATTTGTCTCTACTTCGAATGTATCCACCACTGCTCAATTCGTGTTCGCTTTGATGACACCGAACGAAAAAGTGAAATTTCATTCTCGACACGTCTTTACTATTCCCACAACATCCATGGTAATGTCGATAAATTACTGATTGCAGGACCGAGTGGACGAGCCATCTTTTGTTGCATATGTCCGATCAATTTTCGCACTATGCTCAACCAGACCTGGAGGCTACGAAAACGCGATGGCACTTGGGCTGCCGTGTGGCAGCATTTATAGGGCTAAAGTAATCATTGCTGAATTGCTTTTCTTTTTTGCAAATTTTTGCCAATTTTAGAGCGGCGAAGATGAAATGCGTCCTATCGAACCTTTGATACGAAGATATGCCATTGAGAGGTTTAAGGTAAAATTACTCACCGTCCACTTCACAATATATTAAGCCTTTTTCATAATCAAACCTAAAAGCAGACTTTCAGTCAGAACGGAAAGTTTTAGGGAAGACGATGCGCAAATTCAAATTTTTTGATAGAGAACTGATACATAGGGGAGTACGCATCGAGATTTTTTTTCAGAATATCTCAACCTAAGGAGGTATGCGCGGAGAGTTTGACTGAAACCCTGCCTAAGTGTATTCATAATTTCAAGGTTTAGGGTTTTGATTTCAGGAATTGGATCGTGACAAAGATGGCTACATTTCTCTGGACGACGTTGAAAGAGAGATTGAAGCCAATCGCAGCTCGTTCATCCTCAAATGTCTCAACGATTTCGCTGATCAAGCGTCTACTTCAAAGATCAAATAATTTGTTTTTCAAATTTTATTTCAAAAATATTTATTCAAAAATTGGGTGCATTGTGATAAGCATATCTTTCGACGATTTTGTCGATTTCAACTACATTTGATCTCTTACGTCCCAATCAAATCGTGTAAAAAGTAATTCAACGAATATTTGTCAAATAAATTTTAGATGATTTTGAAAACCCGTCAGATACCAACAAGAATTAAACTGGAGAATAGAAAGTCTTAGTACGCCTTTTCATAGAAGAGGTCCAGTAAATCATCGTCGATTTCTCCTAGGAGAATACCTCTTTGCTGCAATTCTCGATAGGGTCGAAGAAGTCCTGAAAATAACAACTATTTGGACAAATTAGGGTAATTTAACTTAATCAAATAATGATGTGGTCAAAAAATAGCTTAAAAGTTATTGAATTCGAAATTCGAACCGTGGAAAAATTCCGATATTAAAAAATTTCACTCACCTGTCATTTCCTCATTAATTCCAGCCGCTAGAATGACAGGAACCGTCAAGTACATGTGGATTGAGAGCAACACAAGCACTGTGTTCCAAGTTTGTGGAAGTTTCTTCCCGCACAAAATGCGCACCAGACGACGGTAGATACGACGGCGGTCAGTCATTGCTGGTAGGCCATCTGAAAGATTTTTTTTTGGTTCACCCTTATTTTTTAATCGATAATTTCTATTTTTAAAAAATATTATAATTTCTATAAAATGATCAGGGTTTACCAAAAAATCATGTGTTAATCCGAATACTTACTCCGAGAATTTTCCATATTCTTTAAAGAGAACCTAAAAGAGTGAATCAAATAAATGGGAATTTCGAATTGTGTGCATTGCGAATGAACGAACGAAGATGCGCTATGCAAAACAATGAATCGACCTTCAACGTGATTTATAACGTCCCATTTTCATCCTCACATTAGATTTTCTACTTGTTTTTTTTTTTTTTTTTTACAAATTTTTGGTTTTACGACTATAATTTATCTAACAAAAAATATATATATCGATTTTATTCTCCATTTCTTGCTTATCTATCAATCGCTATTTAACTATCCGAACAAATCTTTGTTGAATAACAATCGGAAAGAAGAACATCTTGAAATAACGATAAACTGGTCGCGCAATCTGGCATACAATTTTACGTTCGCTAATTGTTCAGCCATAAAATCGAATATTATTTTATTTTATTATCAATAGATAACAAGATTAAATTGGATGCTCTAACTAGTAGAAGGATCTTCATAACATCATTTAAAAAAAATATCATAGGATACGATAATTCAATCATGCTTCTAAAAATGATTAATTCAGTCAACTTACATATAAAATCGCACATCAAATCCACATCGAAAAGCCCCATATTATACGAATTAGAGATTATTCGAGAATTCTTCTCGAGAGTCAAAATATTTACGCTCCTAATTTAAATGGAAATTTTCGATTTCCGAATAATAAGAAAAGCTAGGATAGTACGTGGACGATGAGAGATTGAATCTTCTCGTAAGAGGAGGGTCGGGGAGAAATCCTGGGAATATTTACTGGGAGTAAATCAGGGCTGCAAATTTGCATGCAATTGCCAAAATGTGCAGAATGCAACCCAATGGCTGAGGCGTTTGCTGCTGCTGCTAAATGGCTCGAGATGCGTTAAAAACAATCCATAATGGGGTCCTTTGAGATAAAAGGCACCAAACATTTCACGCCTTTATGTTCGAATTCCCACAAATCCAAACCTGAAGGCCCCATTCCTTTCATTTCCGTCTGCATCAATCCGCTGACTTATTCATCGCTCAGCTGCGAGTGCCCGCGCGCGACTCCCAGAAATATCGTGAATAGAGTTTCATATGAAAGGGCAGGCAAAATACGCGAAGATCAATATTTGACGGAAGATGTTGCAATATCCACACTTTATGGATAGAAATACTCTGTAGAATTTCTGAGACCAAAACTAGTTTCCGCATTTTTGCTGAAGAAGGGACAGAATTTTTAATTTTAGAGGATGGATATTCCTAGAATTAAATTATTCAAAGCCATAACTTCGAAAATCTCTCAATTGACAATGAGATATTATGGTTAAAAATCGAATGCCTGTTTATCACTCAGAAAAATAACTAAATTGACTCTGCTTACCAGTTGGAAATCGATTCGTGAGAACGACGAGAGACTTCAGCAGCGGGAAATTTGACACAATTGGCACGTTCAATTTTCATAGACGAATTTGGAGGATCTAGAATTTGATAACTGCATGAAAATTGAGGCAGAAGCTGGATAGGGGACTGGAAGAGAGGAGTTGGGGATGACAAAGAAGGCAAGGGACAATGGAGTGGAAGGTACAAAGGAGAATGCAGTCGATTGAATCCGATTCTGAGTCCCCGATGCTAACTCCGCAGGAAGGGTAACAGGAAATGGAACATGGAAACAGCATTAATGGATGGATGCAAGTGCACTAATATTTAGAAGAACTACAACTAAAGTGAAAACTCACAAATCAAACACGCAACATGACGCGCAAATGGAGTTTACTAGGACTAGTAGCGAAAAGTAATAGCATCAAATGATCAGAGCTTTAGAATGTAAAGAAGTTGAGGCTTTATCCAAACTCTTCCTGAGATGAGACTTACACGATTTATTCTCGATGAACTAATTTATTTCAGAACTTATGAAAAAATAAAGAGATAATTTTTACAACTACTGGTCAAGTCCCTCAAATACTCTGATGATCTTCTCGAAGCAGAATGGTTGGAATGCGACGCCTGTACCGCCATAGAACTTGCTCATGAATTCGACCCTGAAACTTCTTATTCGTCTTTCCATAAAAATTGAAATCAACCAATGAAGTCTTAGTGCGTGCAGGAACGCTGACAACCCTTCCATGAGAATGAGGATGGAGACTGCGAGAATTAAGAAGGCTATAGTGACGAAGGGAAGAACGATTATGCCGACGATGCCCGACATCTTCAGAGGGATGTCCAGAACCTGAAAACGAGATTAGCAATTCTCGAAAAGAAGTTGAAATCATGAAAATTCTCGAGTATCACTCGAACATTACCATTGACCACAAGACCTCGGAGAGCTCTGAAAATATTCTGTTTGAAAGTTGATCTTAGAAAGCAGGAATATGAATGTAGTTCATTTTTCCTTAGTATAATTTTTTTAATCTTACGAGCATGAGCCAGAGAAAGAGCCCACAGTCGAAGATAGGAGGCTGTGTGAGAGATGCATCCGAGGGCGAATTCGATGGTATGAATCGCCTGGTAGACCATCACATCGCCGAAAGAGAACTGCAAAGGTTGGGATTTGATTGTGTCCCGTAAAATAATATAATTCGTACTTCTTGTTCCTCTCCGTCTTCATGGCCGTGACCGAGATCGATAGGCAGTCCACGACTGTGTCTCCATCGGATGTAGAAGGGCTTGACGAGCAGCATCGTTGGGATTGCAAGGACTGCACCGGCAAGGAGGATCATTTCTACTAGACCCTAAAATCATGACTGGCTATAGTAAGGCACTTTCATTGAATCCAGTGTTTCAATAACTAACATTATAAAAAGCGGTCTAGTAGCGCAATGGCTAAAGTTAACCTAATTTGCTTGCTTCTGAAACTAAAATATTCAAATTAGTTTACCTGCTGAGGATACCATTGCTGCAGGCCGCATTGGTCATAAAGAGTGTAGTTCCAACAATTCTTTACATCATTTTCAATGCATCCACAACCGATCGTTCCTCTCGCGCAAGTCGAATTCGACACTAGAATTAATTAATTCAATATTATTTCGTTTCTAATTATTTCAAAAATCGATATATTACGTGAATCATCGACTTTGACGACGTTGTGAACAAATCCAGGCTAAAAATTCATCCAATAGTTCAGGAAATTAGCTTAATATGCTTACATCGCGACCCTTGACCATGAACCTAGGAGAAAATGTTCACTCATTCGGAAGTCACTATACAGGGTGATCTACGACAATTTTATAACTTTTTCTTGAGTAATTATGGGAAAAGAGCCAAAAAAGTAATAAAATTATTGTGGACTACTCTGTGTGTTTAAATTAACTTAGAATCAACACAGAGTTAACTTAAACATTTCAGAAAATGACGCCAGAATGAGTGAAAATGTCTCCTACATGTTGATGAGCCCAATGAGAAGAGAAGGAGCACAATTGGAGCCAGGATAGAGACGACCGAAGATCCATTTCGGCTTCACCCAGAATACGATCCATTTCACAACGATCTGCAAGCAGCATGGCATATTTAAATGCAAGTATACTAACCTGAATGCAGAGGTATACGAAGATGAATCCAAGGAATATGCACTGGGGAATGAAGACAAAGAAGATGTCGACTAGAGATCCTCTATGACTGAAATTGTGAGTTTAATGAAAACATCGTTATACTCTATATTGTCTCGGGAAATAAAATGCAAACATAAATTCCCATTTAAAAATCAAATATTAATGGAACTGAACGTACCAATAGTTCATCAGAGATAACATAACTCCGAATGCCATCTGACTGATTCCCAGCAGGACGGAGGTCTTCATCTTCATCGGATTCAGGAAGTTCAACCGATTCTTCGCCAGGTTCCACACAGGATCCACACCGAATGGGTATGGCCCCCAGTCGCTCATGTAGGCGTAGTCGGGCGGGAACGTCAGATCCAACTCACCCGTACTAGACAGACTTTGATTGTCCATTTGAGCTAGTAGTGCGTGGCTGAAAACATCCACTAAATCAACGCTTATGGTATCATGCTGACGTTTCAGATTAGGTTATCCCTAATCAACAGACCTAGGGAGCATTGGGCGTGACTCAAAATATACGGGGTATAGGTCGCAAGAGAGACATTTACGTATGACGTCATCATGCACAGCGAAAATGTTGCGATATTTCCCGTCAGGGATACAGGAATACGAAAAAATATTATAGGGGATAATGTCTCAGAGCTATCCTGTCCTAAGCCCTCCCTATGTCCGCCAATCATGGATAAATTGGTTTAGCAAAATTTACTGATGTCTAAGATAAACTTACTCGTAAGGGTTTCTCCAACTAGATCCGAATATGTTGATCGACTTCGAGTAGATATCGTTGTATATTAGACCGGTGTAGATCGCGAATAGACCCATGAGGAAAATGACGTAGCGGCCGGAGAAGAAGGTGTTGAAGATCTCATCCTTGATTTTCGCAGCTATCAATTTTTTCTCAAAAATGAGCAGGGACGCAGCGGCAAGGAACATGATGATGCCATGTCCTGCGTCACCGAACATCACAGCAAACAGGAACGGGAAAGAGATGATTGTCCACGGGGCAGGGTTAATTTCTCTGTAGGAAGCGATTCCGTACGCGTCGACGATGTTCTGGTATCCTTGCGTGAATTTGTTGAGTTTGAAGTAGGTCGGCGGGTATCTGTGGTGCTGGTCCATGATGTTCATCACGGGGATGACGTTTGATCCAGAAGCGTGCTGAAGATGAAAAGGTGAGGTCGGATTTCCTGGGAGAGAAAGAATTTCCTACCGTTCCCCTCGTGAGTGCATCCCGAACCTTCTGGAAATCCACAGTCGGGACCCAGCATTCAGCGATCAGCAGTTTTTGAGTCACATCGATGGAGAAGAAGTTCAAGGTGTGGAAAATCGACTTCAGTTTCAGAACCATGATGTCCCACTTCTTGATGCTAACGGATGCAGCGTTGATGACTTTTCGCTTGTAGTCGGACGTCTTCAGGATGACTCCTTTCATGTCCTCTACCTAAATTAACAAATACCTAACACGTTTTTTGTTTTTAAGTAATCATACTTGAGCCCTAATCTCGGACAGCAATTTAGCTCGCTCCCCGGGAAGTTCCGGACAATTGTAGGTAGTCGCGCCGAACCCACTGCAGATCTTCTTGATTCTGGTTCTGAGCTGCTCTCCAGAGAAGAACAGGATGAACACGGACTTCATCGTCATTTTTTCGTCCTGCAACGAAGGATCGCAGATTCTATCTCTGTAACCAACTCGCTGCTAACCCCGAATAAATCCGTCGGTTCCTCGATGTCCACAGCCCTGCAGTAGACCTTGCCTCGGCACATTCTCCAGATGAAGCGCTCAAAGGCCATTACCTTGTTGTTCTTGATCACTCCGGTGATGAACCTGGAGAGTGTTGAGGTCTTCTATTATTGATTTTTTGTGATTTCATTTACTTCAACTCAGTGTCATCCCTCTTGGTTTCTTTATCGGTGAACTCTGGCTTTAGACCCACAGTCAGTGGACCCGCTTCTCCCCTATTCGCCTCGGAAATCGACATTGCCGCATCGCGTTTCGTGTGCTGCAATCATGGTTTGCTGATAAGGAAATAGCAAGTGATTTTGAGAGAAAAGCGACTGTCTTCAATTACAAAAGACCAATATTCGGTCTTTCGTTTCTCACATCATCAAGGATGATGTCCATGCAAATTTAGAGGATATAATAGGATGTTTAAAAAACAAAAAATAAAAAAAGCATGAAAGTAAATATTTACCGCATCAAGTAGCAGAGAAACTTTGTCTAGCACGGCCTTCATCTCCATCAGCTGGACGTGATTCGTCTTCAGAGTGCCGAGACTTGCATTCGTTTGGAGTAGTTCGTCTTCGAGCTTTTCGAAATTCGCCTGAATTTTCTCCACAGGTAAATTTGGCGTTAAAAGCTTGACTAACCTCCATTTCAACCATATGCTTGGGCTGTGGTGCGGGTATGTGCTCGACGTAGTCTTCGCATTCCACGTCTTCTCGGGTGATTTCCCCTTCGATGTAGCCTAAAAATTCTTGCTCCAAATTTTTTATTAATTAAAAACGAACGCAGTTTTCTCTCCATTTCTTCGCAGCGTCGCACTTCGTTGACGAACTTACGCTGGTACGAGTTCATTTCTTCGTTCAGCTAAATTTAAAACTGAAACATTTTATTCGTAGGAGATTGTTACATCAATGAATTCGGCTAAACCGAGTTCCCCAAGCTCAGCGACACATTGGTAAGCCGATTCCGTCTGCAGGAAGATCTGACAGAACTCCATCGGCTCGGAGCGGTAGATTGACCCCATGTTTGAAGTCTAGAATGAAAAAATCAACAAATTAAACTCAGTGATATATGAAAAGTTTTTTATTCAAAAATATTTAAATAAATAAATTCAAAATAATGTGCACAGTCCATGTCTCTGAAGATGTGCTTATCAGTTAAACAGTCAATTATTCAGCCTTTGAGTCTATCGGTTTTCTGTTTCGATCTTTCGTTTTGTGAAGGCGGGACCTATTTTCTGCCTTCCCAGTCCAGTCCGGTCCACTCATTTATTGTTTGCACAATATTTATCTGTGGGATGCATAATTTTTAATTGGAATGCAAATGCGATTATAATTTTGGTTGACTAATACGAACTACTATTCTAAGTTAGCTTTGATTTATAATGTATTGGACTGGTCCATAAGTTCGTAGCGAGCCTAATAGCTTTCTTCGTTTCTGACGAATCCAAATGAAGTTTTCGGTATTGCACCACTAACGTATGGGCTTTCACTTGATGCGTCTAAAAATCTGTGGCTCCACTTAGTACGCACGAAATGACGAGTTTTCACATAATGGTCCCCCTTAGATGAAAATTGAACTTTTTAAAAGCGATCGAATCAGGTCAAATTGGGTAGCATTCGACTCGCTATTGAATTCTAAGTAAATTTTATGAAACAATTCTGCAAAAATTTCAACTTCTAGCAATTCTACAGTCGATTTACTGAAATTGCCTATATTGGATTTTGAGAAAATTTAACGCGCGAAATGTAGATTCGTGAAGGCGGCTTCCAAATTCTTATATTATCGTAAAGTACTTATACAGTGTTTCAAATATACTATACTTTGAGGTAGGAAGCTTTGTACTGTAACAAGAAATGAACCTGTTTCGACTCCTAGAAGTAAGATTCGTTTTATATGCCGTTTATGTGTAATAAGCTAAATGACGGATTTTTGAGTCATACCATGAGGAAGCCAATACGTTACTGAGTGATAACAAGCACAGAAAACCCCATTTGGATTCGTTAAACATTAAAAAAGTTATTCGAATGTGCATGCACTTATGGACCAACTCAATAAATTCATTTATTCAAACAAATTTGAATAAATATCAGTCAATACAAACTCGAGTTTTGAGCATCTTTTCTGAGGTCATAGCAAAGTATAAAATGCAAAATAATAAAATTACTCGCCCGTAACAGTGATATTATGACTATTCAAAGTGAAATATGCAAAGTAAATTTTGAATAAACCAAATAATTTCAGATGAAATGGAGAAAGTTGAATGAATGTTCATATGATCTCGACCAAATTTCTAAAATCTTTCGACGACGACTCGGTGCGTCGATCCCCGTTCGTCTTCACTCGCTCCAAGCGGGAATTTCGTCCTTCGAAGCGGAATTTGCCTCAGCACTGGAGTCGGCTCGATCGTCTCCAGTACCTGATGAATAAGAGTTATTGATCCAAGAATTTTCTATGATACAATCATAGTGATAGCTGATTTAAAATTACATGAAAAAATATCTATTTCCGTTATTATAAATAAAGTCTTCATAAATTAAGTCTTACCAACGACCCCCTCGGATCACTCGAAGAAGTGGAATGATGATCTTCGATGATTGGTGGACTCGGTTGCACGTCGAATGAGCCTTTCTGACTGCCAGTTAGTGACTTATTCGTAATGGATATTTGTCGTAGCCATTCATTGGTTTTGCCTGAAATTGGGGTTTAAATTGAATTATCTTAGCATTTTCGGACTCGTCGGCGTCATCTGTTTATCCTTATCATCGGTGCTCGCAGTGGAAGGACTGGAGTGCTCCCCGCCGCCTCCCTTCGTCGTCTTCACCATGTTCAATATTCGCTGTCTACTGCTGAGCAGAGATCTAAAATATTATATATATATATATATATATTTTTTTTTTCTTATTTTAAACATTTTTGAAATCAATTTTTTACCTGCTATTATCTCCAACCGAGCTATCGGCCGACCAGCAGCACACGCCTTTCCGAAGCCATCGCAGAATAGCGACTCGCACCTTTTCGTTCATCACTACGTGCAGAACGAATATGAAAATGCCCTGGGGAAAAAACAACTATTTGTAAAAAAAAAATAACGAATTATCCTGTTTACTTGAGTACAGTTGAGAATCGTGAAGATCCAAGCAAAGACCGTCCCAGTGCCCCCCTTCACAGCTGTAAGAAACCCAAACAGCCAGGTTATTCCCAATAGACAGAGCAAAGTGGCAGATCCCTAAAATATGTTTCTTCAGAATTTAAAAGAGAGAGAGAGAGAGAGAAAAAAACTGATCTTGTTACCTTCAACCATCCGATAATTCGATCGAGCTTACTTCGATCTCGACTTTGCACTGATAGAACTACTTTCAGGGCTATTAGGAGGAATATGATATTCGCCTAAACATAGCATTTTTTTTTGTTTTTTGCTATTTATGATTTATAGTTTCGACTTACGATAATGACGATTAAAATCGGCGCGATGAAGGCCCAAATGGTGGGCGTCGTAGTATCAATCCAGCAGTATTTATCAGTTCCATAGTTCTGCCAGTTGCTTGCTGCAGAAATGGCGACGACGACTGCAGGGAAACCGTAGCAGAACATGTAGTACAGGAGGATCCTCGTGCGTGATGGCTCAAACACCTGAACACATAATAGTCGAGAAACTCTTACCCAAAAGATATACCTGAATAAGCATGAGATAGAGCTGATATCCCTCAAGCAACATCCAGCAAAATGAAGCCAGGAAGAAGTAGTGAAGAAATAGAGCGACGACGGCACAACCTGTTGGGTTTGAGGTACGATCCATACCTGAAATTTCTTTGCTGGCAGAAACAAATGACTCTCTTGCCTATGACGAAAGTCAATTCGGCCACCAACAAGCAGAAGCATAGATTTGCGTGAATACTGTTTCGGATGCTGTAGAGGGATCTGCAATTATAAGTCTTTATTTGACTATTATAGCCTTCAAAACACCTGAAGAAAGTAAAGATGAATAGCGACAAAGCTAGACAGACGATAGACAAAGCGCATCCAACAATTGAGACTACGTCCAGGGCCGAAGCTAGAGAACCAGAATATCTCCCAACATTTCCCGCTACGTCCATCAGAATTGCGAAACTGAAGAAACGTATCAAAATTAGAATATGTAAAGTTATTTTAAATTTATGCCTTGTTAGATGCGTGCATGCACACTGCGTGGAGTCTGGTCCCGTCGAAATCAAATTACACCCATTCGTACTCCAAGCATTGTTTGTCGTGTCCCAGAACACGCATCGCGGATTGGAAACTCCGGTTTTGACCAGGTGGAAGAAGGTGAACGTGGCTGGTTGTTGTTGGGGTAATCTAAAAAAATTTGGTGACAATTTTTAGGGTGAAACAAAATAAATTCCTACTGCAAACTCTTCGTGGCATCGTCTACCGCCGCTCCAATGACATGACTGTTGACGATAACGTGATCGCTGGATTGCAGCAGTTGCCCGAAAGTGGTGAAGACATAGTAACCCAGATGAAGCCGGCTTCTATCCAGAGATGGGGAAGCGAGGGTCTCCGGACTACCAGAAATTGGCGAGTCCAAAGGTTGGAAGGCCTGGGCACCGCCTCGTGCTGAAGATGAAACGAATTGCTGCTGCTGCTGCTGCGTAGATGTTCCAGAAGATGATTGCAAAACATCGAAAGAAGGTAAGGAAATGATCGGTGAGTCTTTGACGGATGAGAATTGCATCGATGGGGTGGCGTCAGCGTTAACTGCAGGAGCGCTCATTGGAGCTATTCTATATCCGGTCGGAGCGTCATTCTGCGCGAACGCAGCAGTTCTCATCGGTCCGTTAGAAGCTGACGCAGGCTGACGAACGTCTACTTCCATTGCCCAATTATTATAGTTGAAGGCTTCCTTATTCTGCAGTGTATATTGTGCCAATAGCAAAGTAGATTGCTCTAGTGTCGACATGAGTTGGGAAGCCTGAGTTTCTAATTATATATTACAAATAATAATGGCTTATATTTTACCTTGCTAAATCGAATGTTATCATCCAGCTGTTTCCAGACAGGCACCGCCCTTTCAGAAAGAAGATGGTCTCCAGCTGAGCCGAGGGACTGGAAATGAATCGTAAAAATCAACTCTTGAATAGCATCTATGATTATAAACAAAATTTACCTGTGTAAAATTATTAGCTCGATTCTGCCTATCATTTCTATCAGTCAGCGAGGAATATTGCCGTTTAGCTAGATTGAGCACGTCTTGATTGAGCTGCACACTGCCCGTTATATCACCGCCGTAGAGATCCCGAGCTATTGTGTCTCTGAAGACATTTAATAGTAGTTACATCGTCATTTGATTATTATCGTTGATCTTCAAATGTGCTATAAATTGAATTGAGCCTAAAACCAAAAGAGCAATCTCATGCAAATAATATTATTTTTTTTTTTTTATCAAACAGTCAAATGGCTTACCCCAGATAATAGTCAATCTGTGCACTAATTTGTTCAGCAGGATGCTCCTGTGCTATTGAAACGCCTACGTCCGAAATCCACCTGTGCGTGCAGTTATTCGTATTTGGAGAGTCCCATTTCTGCGTTAAACAATTGCAGTAACGAGTTACAACGCCTGAAATACCTCGGCTTTCTCAGAAACGTTTGCTTTTTCGAGCTTCCCTGCTCCCTCTTTTCTAAAATCTCTAGCTAATCGTCCCGAATAAAGGCAAAAACCTAACTCTTTGCTCACTACATCACACTGTCACGGGGGAGACTCACATTTTTGCGTTATGCAATTGACCACTAAGAGCGAGAGTATTAGAAATGGAGATATTTAGAGAAGCTCGGAAAAGTAAACGTTTCTGGGAAGGCTTCTATATAACAAATAAATTTAAAACATTCTATTTTCCTTATAATTTTGAGAAAATACAAAAAAAAAAAATACCCATAATTCTATCAGGATCGGGACAAGGCACAGTTGCCTCCGTGCAAACCATTGTTTTGGGGAATTTAATTCCTTTTACAGTGCCTTCCTTGCAGAATTTATTGCTGCTTCTTAAACTCGATGGTATGTCGGGTCTGCAAAAAAATTTAATAACTAATAAATTACAGCATTTTTTAAAATAAGTTTTAAGAATTAGTAATTAAACTATGACTATCTTACGGTTCAGTTTCTGAACTTTCAGGATATGTAGTGGCGGTTTCATTAGCGAGTGTATGAAGAGTATTCGGGATGGAAACGGGTGAAAGGGTCCTGCATTTTTGCAGAAGAAAGGCGGTTAGAAGAGTGATCACATGAAACAGATTCATGCATTTATTCGGTTGAACGCACTGCAAATATTATTATTAGGTGAAAAGAGAATGAATAGCATAAATGATGAAAAATGTCATCTCAGTGAAGCTTAGCTATATACACTTTGTAAAATCATATTGCAAAAATTGAAAGGAACACTGATCGAGACATTTTGTGACGATGGCGGAAATGAGAGAAATAATGGAGGGAAAGAAAAAGACATGAGGAAAAAGCCAAAAACCGGTCAGATTTGGGCGAAGAAAAGAGAGAAAGTAAAACTGATGGGTGAGTCAGAGATTGAGAATGAGGAGAACAAAGTTAGACCGGCAAAGAGTAAGAAAATAAAGGAATATCCCCAAATTTCGCTATTCGACGAAATCGAATTTGACATAGGCTATGGAAATATAATTTCTCAAACAAATTGTGGATTTTCCAAGTTAGATAAAAGCTATGACTATATTTGTAGCGGTATTTTGAAAAAATAAAAGACGAGCTTCATTAAGTTAGATGATGCTTAAATTTACAAGGGGGCGAATAAAAGTGAAGAAGGAGCAAGTTAGGTTGGCAAAAAGTTGGAAGGAAGAAAATCAACAGAAAGTTAGGCGGACTTGAAATACGAGTGGAAAGATTTTGAAATTGCAAACAATCCAGGCATTCACGGCCACAGTTCAGTGAATTGACTGGTGGTGATGTGATGTTTGGGGTGAAAATGCACACACCATTCAAGAAGGGTCAAAATGGGATCATAAACAGACATGTTTTGTATTACACGAACAGATCTATTTACGAAGTGCATTTGTTAGATTTCCACTCTCATTCTTGTTCATTATTTGATGAAATTTGTGACAATTATTTTCATCGATTTTCTGAAACAGACCAGCAAAAATTCATAAAAATTTTCGAAGAATGGTATCTTTCTTCTCCTTATTATATTAAACTTGTGCAATTTTAGCGAAGATCAACTTCCTATCAAACAATAAGCTTCCGATTCTTTGATAAAGTTTCAAAATACTCACAGCGCAGCTCCCTTGAACGCCGTCTGCCTCTCTCCTTTCTGAGGCGGTGGACTTTGTGAAGGTCTTGGGTGTGCTGCATCTGAAGGTGACAACGGTACTGATTGACAGATGGAATTGGCATCAGAAGTGCAGGAGACGGAATTATACGACATCGAGTTGCCTGAGAATGAAAGAACGATGCAAGGCGTCAGGGGATTTTCGGCTAGATTTGATGAGGGGGGTCTGAAAAATTTAATTTGTTTTCTACATTTCTGCACTTAAGCAAATTTTGTAAGATAGAAATTTTCCGGCTGTTTAACCTTGTATATTATAAAATGCTTAAGAGTTTATTTATTTTATTTTAGCAACAAATTTAGACTTGCATATTCTGAACCGGCGTTCCGTCACTCCATTGTGGTCCACTCGGAGTGAACTGCATGTCGACCCAGAAATCTGCCTTGTCCTTGGTCTGCTTCCGAATTTGGGGCATCAGTTCTCCTAGTAAATCGGAATTCACGTTGCTCAAAAGGGTGCCCCCCTGAAACTAGCATATGTAGTCAAAGAAGACAAAAGATTCGGAGATAATTATGCCAGATTTTTCCTCAGCTTACCGATTTTCTGCAGAAATCCACCGCTTCTGGGAATCTTTTCTGATTTTTCGCATTTTTCTCGTACTCGATTTTATAACATCTTCCAGCATAGTAAAACGCACCGGAACTGCAACTTGCTTGCGGCTCTAAAATATTATTTCAAAAGATTTCTTTAGAGAAAATATACCTTGAGTGCAAGTAATCCTATACTGTAAAAATAGCTCCTCATCCACAGGACAAGGTGTATCTGTGAAGGTATCCGATAGCTTTGGAATTAGACAGTAGGGAAGGCCCTGGCAACTGAAATCAAGCTATAGTTTAACCATTTAATTTTGAACAACATGAAACACTTGTATGCGGCTAGTGAAGATCAAGTTTAAGATAGTTTCTCCAAATAATTTCGATAAAAATAGCAAATTGACATGATTGGAACTAATTTCTACCTGTTAATTAGCGTCTGGAGAGAATAAACATTACTGCAGGTTTGTACCGAATTTGCCAAACTAGGGTTACAACGTTGGCCTTCCTGAAAATTTTTTAATTCATCCCTACAACTTGTTTTTCTCCTACCACAGCCCCAAATGAAGCATATTCCACTTTGATAGTCGTTCCACTTTGACAAGCGAATTGAAAAGGCTGAGAACCACAGGTTATCTGGGTCTGGGCTAGAGTTTCGATTTTTTCTCAAAAAATATTCAAATTCTAACTTTGCATTTGCTGCTCACAGAAAGTGCCTCCTGTATTTGGAAGACATAAGCATTGGGTTACGTAATTCGAAGAGTCTGAAAAGATCCCATCTTCTGGAAAGGAAGTTGATATTTTTCTTACCCAGATTAACCTTCTGCTTACAAACCACGTATTTCGGCTGGCTGCAATCAGCTGTGCTCCATCTCATGTAATGAGAAGATGCTTCCAGTGATACGCAGACATCTGAATTTTCATCTTTAATAAAAAGAGTTTTAGGAGAAAAAAACCTCCATAATTCATGTAGATGTTGGGTTCATTCTGGTCCCAGAAGAACTTGGTCACGACATAGGAGCCAGGGTAAAGAAGCCAGGCCGGACGCGTCTGATTGTTCGTTCCGCGAATTGCAGTCCACACTCCGAGCGAATAGGGAAATTCTGAAGACAGATTGTAAAATGGTACTTACACACATACTATTTTGAAGATTATGATCATTCTAACAGATTCATGTAAACAATTAGGATTATAAACATTTAAGGAATGTTCGCTTCATCTTCAAAATCCTCATTATTTAAAGCTATTCGCAAAAATTGTACAAGATTAAAAGTCGATGAAAAACTATGCAAACGGTATGTTTTAATTCTTACGAGAATTCTGTCCCTGAAACGCCCCAGGAATATATCCAGCATAGAACGTCGCATCGTCGTCATTTTCCGTATAGGCCAACTGAGCTCCATTCTTCTGGCAGTAATCTGCCGCTTCATTCCAAGATAGTTGTTGATTCAGAAACGAATAACAATAGCCGACGTGGTAGAATTGCCCAGAACTGCAGCTGACTTTCGCGGATAAAGCTGAAAAGCAAATATTCTACTTTTCAGAGATCATAAAGTTTCATCTATCGTGTCTAAATTTCAATAAATATCACCTTATCTTGGCTATTCAATTAAAAAATAGTAAAATTTATAGACGTTTTGGAATTGTCGCAACGACGCAACGAGGCGAAATAGTATGCAGGGATAGGAGAGGGTAAAGAATGCTCTCTCGCTTTTATACACTATTTCGCCATGTTGCGTCGTTGCGTCGTTGCGACAATTCCAGAACGCCAAATTTATAAAATAACAATTTTTTTTATCTACAAAAGTAAAACTCTCTGCTTGTTTTCCTACTGTTGTCTTTCATTTCCGCCTCGTCCCTCATCATTCTACAACAATCGCTACGTTACGAACAATATTAGCTTTCACTTTTGTGCAGTGATTACTTAACTCTCACAACCAGCCTCCAATTTTACAGAAAAGTGCGCGAATCCACGCAAATCGGCGAAAAATGAAAAGCGAACAGAACAAAGCTCGGCGATAAACCAATAAGAGAAAAATCTTGGACTCTGACACGGAAAATATGAAAGACCACACCCTTCATGAAAAAATTGAAACTTTCAAAAATTTTGTTCATGACGTCATCACATGAAAAGATCTGCACAAGATGAACTTAGCTATTGTCAATGCGCCAAAAAGAGGCTATTCGAGCACAGAGGGGGCGAGTTGATCTCTGATAACACGCACACACAAAATAGTGTATTTAATGGAAGAGCTAGAGACAGAACCAGGGGGTTTCCTCTGCATGCACCAGCTCCTTATAATCTTTTTTCTCATCCCACTAGTATCTAGTCTTAATGTTAGTCTGATTGATGGACAAATTTGAACATGACGACAAAATTCAAGTTCTAAAAATCTATGAAGAAAAACTTACATGACGCAACAACACATGTTCCTCCATTTTTACATACGGTTTGATCGGTGCATTGTTGAATGCCTAAACTGATATCCTCAATTCCTAAGTTCTGTTGAAAACTCATGACAAAATATAAAATCGAATTTTCATATGAAAAATTCAATCATTTCGTAATCACTCTTCAGGGAACTTCACGAAGCCCAACTTTCAACTTATCTAAAATCCTAATCTAAAAAGTGATAGGGATGGATTAAAAACTTTTTCTAAAGAAATTTCTCAATAACCTGAAAACAATTCTTTAACGTCCAAGCTTCTACTCACCTAAGATATTCTGTGATAAACAGATAATGAGAAAAAATCGATAGATGATAATATTTGAGAGACGGGAACTGTGCAGCATCACATTTGAAGTGGCGAAGTGGAATGTGGAGAGGGATGAGACATAGAGGATTTGAGAGGGATAAATAAGAAAAGATAAAGAAAATGAGAGAGATAAAGAAAAAGAGATACAGATTCAGGAGGATAAAGATGAATATACGAGAAATCTCTGAAGATCGTATCAGATGAATCATACCTATTCAAAACAGGATATAATAAGTTTCTATTCATTTATTTTTCTTAAAAAAAACATTTTTTCGTAGACATATTTTAATGTTTTGAATGTTTCTCGATTGTAAGATTTGTGATATAATTCTTTTTTAAACCTTCAGATTAGATCTAATCATTGACCTCGGAACATTTGTTCATTTCTGATACATCTTTTTTCTCTGCACTCATCATATCATGCCATTTTCTCGATATCATTTTGTCGTCTTCTCCTACCTCTGCATGCGACAATTTACACATTGATCAGGCAGTCATAACATTCTTGAAGCATTCTTTAAAAAATCTCAGATCTACTATTTTGACTATGAAACTCAAAATTTTCCTACTATTATTCTGCTTTGCATCTTCCCTATTCTTTCTAGCTTTTGCTACCGATAAAATGTAGGTTTATCTTGAATCATAATTTCATTCCAAAGGGCAACTTCCACTATAATTTTCGAATCGTCAATTTATTCGTGACGCCTTTCTCGATAATTTACGAGTTAGACCATGGAAACGCAATGGTGAATTACGCAGGAGTGCTAATGGCTATCTGAGGAGTGTAAGACGGCATGATAATAGGACATTCTAGATCTTATAGGTCAAGGACTTGTAAAACTCACAATTTTCCCTATCCTCTCTACATCAAAATCTCACATTTTTACAATTTTGCAAGATTCCTATGTGAAGTTAGGTCAATCTACACTTCATTATGCGGCTGATGCTCAAAAATACAGTACCGAGTGTGGAGGAATGAAAAATCTTTTTATTTTGCCAACATTATCTCGTTTCGCATCGATAGCGAGCGGGGCTTTCGCTCGCTCGATTTTAGGAGAAAAGTGACTGTAAATCTGCGCCGTCGTTAACTATTCGCGATGGTTCGCTTTTCTCCCAACTCTCTCGATTCTCTTGTCGCTTGTTCCTCTCGCTGTGTGCGTCTCCAACGCGAGTTCGCGAATCACCCCCATCGAAAACGTAATGTTAGCCGCATAATAATGCAGTGATTTTTGGCTCGTAGAAAAAGACACCGGCTTTTTTCTTTTCCTATCTTGCCTTCCCATACTATTTCTTAGAAAACCCGGTGTCTTTTTCTAATCGGTGTTCCGGTGTCTTTTTCTAATCGGTGTCCCGGTGTCTTTTTCTAATCGATGTCCCGGTGTCTTTTTCTATGAGCCGTGATTTTTATTTCATTAATTTAAATGTTATTTCATTCATTTTTCCACTTCAACCTTCCCTTAATGTAATATCGCTTGCGTTTTACAAGATGGGGCGATAAAAGTGAGGAAAAAGGGTTGAGACGAGGCGAAAAGGTGGCAAGGTCAGTGAAAACCCCGTGCATTTCCCGCTTTTCGCGATTCTCGATCAAATTTATTGATGGCAGGCCGGCGATGAGCTCAAACGGAGCAGAAAAATCGAACAAGGATCAGCTGGGGCCTGAAAAGTTAGAAGAAATGTGGAACAGAGCTGCGACGATCACGAAAATCGTCGCTTCATCAGTGAAAATCAGCGAAACCGCAGGCGGAATTATCAAGGTAGGGATTTTTTTTACTTTTAAGGGCTAAAATTTTTTAAACAGTAGCTTATATTCGAGCATTTGAAATTTGAAATTTTTATAAGGTACGGCATCAGAATTCTGAAGATAAAGAATTTTTGAGAAGAAATTTAATCTTCAAATTTTCAGAGCATTCTCTCGTCTGGCGACCTGAAAATCGTGTACAAGGACGGGGAGGTCGGAAAGAGGACCGACCCACAGACGGAAGCCGACCGCAGTGCCCAGTACTGCATCGTCAACTCGCTTCAGAGTAGATTCAAGAATCTACAGATTATCGGGGAGGAGGTAGAATTTTATTTTATTCGAAATTTACAAATTTTTGAGATTTTTAATGGTTCCCAAGAATCATATTATTTTGGATTTTTTTCTGAAAATTTTCATTCCATATCTTCTGGTAGAATAAAAAGTGGAATGTTGAAACCGTGAAATGCTACTCCTCAAAATTGTTTCCCAGGACAACACCAGTGTCTCTCCGCACATCGAAACCGGCTATTTATCTGATGTTCTGAAATTGGACGACAAATGTGCAGAGTCTTTGAGGAACATCAAAGAAGAGGAATTGGTTGTGTGGGTCGACCCTCTGGACGGCACTTCTGAAGTCACACAAGCCGTTAAGAATAATAATACTGGTTTGATTTTAATTGTATCTTTATCTTTATATTTAATGATTTTTCTAAAAATATAAATATTTTGAAGATTTTTAATCATAATTTGAAGAAAAATGATATCTTTCTTCAAGAAGAAATTAAAGAATTTTAAAACTTTTATGTTTTTAGATTTAATAAGACAAATGCTCTTTTTGCAGCCCTGCTCCAGCAGGTGACCATCCTGATCGGGATCGCTCATAAAGGCCGTCCCATTGCGGGCGTCATCCACCAGCCCTATTATAAAGAGAATGGAAGAACCATTTGGGCGATTCAGGGATGTGGCGTACATGGAATCAAACCGGCTGAGGGTATTTTTTTATTCTTAAAAATCTTTGAGCTTTTTAAAGCTTATTTTAACAACTTTCTTTCTTGTAAAAAGTGGATTAAATTCGATTTTTATCTTGAAAATTTGAAAAAAAAATCCGATTGTTTATTTTATTTCTTTCAGAGCAACAACAAAAAATTGTGGTCACTACCAGAAGTCATTTAAGCGATACGGTAGTCGAAGCACTGACGGCTCTGAAAGAGAAAGGACTCGCTGATTCTGTCGAAAAAGTGGGCGGGGCCGGGTTCAAGGTTATTTTCAAAATGTATTTTTTTTGTTAATTCCTATTTTCAGGTTCTGAAATTATTGGAGGGATGCTCCGCGTACGTATTCGCTTCGGCCGGGTGCAAGAAGTGGGACACTTGTGCGGTCGATGCGGTCCTCGCGGCGGCAGGTCAGAAAATTTGAAACTATTTTTCTACATTTTATAATTAAAACACCATTTTTAGGAGGCACTCTAACCGACATTTCCGGCCGCTCTCTTCTGTATCACGCAGACGTTCAGAAAAATAACACCGGTGGGGTGCTAGCGACGGCGCCTTGGATAAAGCATCAGGTAAAATTCTAGTTTTCTTAGTTTGAGCTTCCCAAAAAAATCATTTAGGACTACGTCTCATCTATCCCCGAAAACCTGAAGAACCAGTTACCAGAATTTAATCCAAAACGATAGAAAATGCAAACGTTTTACCTGAGCGATAAACTTACTCTTTTTCATGACTCTATGAGAATTATTTTTATCGTCTTTGCGAAATTTCATTTTTAGAATTTTAAAATCTGCAAAGATCTTTCAATCGAGTGTCCGTATCCGGAAAACTTTCCATTGGAATATATAGGAAGCTATTCCAAAAGAATAACTGATTCTAATGGAATAAGGATTTCTGGATGCGAGCACGGAAATATAATTTTCATGTTTATCTTTTTCCTAGAGTTTAAAAAATTCACTAATTCAATTAAGATGATCACTTCTCTACGGGAATTCAAATCAAACTTTTGGTTCAACACTCTTGCTTTTTAGAGATATGTTTATTTAAACTTTGATAAAAATCAACAAAAACAAGGAAAACAAATCTAAGCGCAACAAATTTGTATGTGATCGAATTCTTATCAATTCCCAGTGTCAACAATTTTCAAATGGAATAATAAAGTTTTAATTTTTATCCTCCATCAGTTTTCAAAAACTAGAATAATCGAAATATTTCCAAGTTCAAGATTAATTTTTGGCCGATATATAAAATTAGAATAACTGAAAACTCTAAAAAGAATGAAAGATCAAAAAAGTGTATTTTCCAAATTATTTTTTAAAAACATCTCTGGGATGACAAAAATCAAATTTTAGAATCACTGGAAATTGTAAGAAATGAGGACGAACCAATTTACCTGGACGACCCCTGTGCCATGGTCTGCTTGACGGGAGGCACGTATTCTGGCTCGGGATGTTTGGACGACTTTCTTCTGTTGAGCTCCTTTCTCGACTGCGAGTTCCGAATGATCTTGTGCTCTTTTGCGGCGCTAAAACATCGATATTCTAGTTTTATCGAGTTGTTTCAGATTTAAAACAAATGCAGAAAGTATCTACCAATACTTTGCACTTTTAAAATAATCTATTTTTCAAAACTAAACAAAAGTTACAATTATAGCTCACTTGTAAATCTTCCCAGGAACGAATCGATGTTTGGCGATTCTTCGAATTTCCGGATGCTCTTTGTACTGCTCTCGCAATTTGGCACTGTACTCAAAGGCTGCCTTCTCGCGAGGGGCTAGCTGAAATATTTTTAAATAGCGAAAAAAAGAAAATTCCCAAATACCGGTCCCAATTTTTCGGCCGCATTCGACTTCCAAACCCGGACATTCATTTCGTTGCTCCCAGACAAGACGAATTTGCTGTCCATCGAATACAAAACCGACAAAACGCAGTTCATTCGCCGGGTGTGATAAATGTCCCTGAAAAAACATATCTTGGAAATATTCATTTTTATTATCGTAAAAGCGAAAATCTAATATTTTGAAAAAAGTAAACCTGCTGGAAGATTCCGTAGCCTTGAAAATCCTGACGGAGCAGTCGAAAGAACCCGAGACGAATTCCTGTCCGGTGGGGGAAAAATCCACGTCTAGCACTGCAGAGGTGTGGCCTGAGTGAAGGAAGCGGGGATGCGCCAAATTGCGCATGTCGAAGGTGTACAGGCTGGAAGCTTTCAACTTTTATAATTTTCTCAATTTTTAAAAATTAACATATTCTAGTTTCATTCTACTCCCAATATCTATGAAATAAAATCGAGAAAAATCAGTTTTTAAAGCTTACTTGTAGTCCTCACTCGCCACGACGAAAGTGTAGGCTTCGATTGGATTCCAGGATACCGCGTTCGGACGGAGTTTCATTGTCACCTGAAATTTGAAATTATAAAAGAGCAAAAAATTAAATAAGTATACACCTTTTTAACCGGGGTCTTTTGCCTCGTGTCCAACGCGAAAATGGACCTGTCGCTCATGGCTCCGACCGCAACGGCCTCCTCGATGGGATTGGCGCGAATCACGTGGATCGTTTCGGGGCCCAAATTGTAGGTCCGAATTGGGGAACTCCTGCAAATTTGAAAATTTAGAAAGAAAAAATCCCTCAAATATTTTTTAAAATTTATTGTTCTAGAGTTGAATCGTAGTTTTTTAATAAGAAAAAATCACCTATGCACTCTCCAGACATTGACTTCCTCTCCAGACGTCAGAAATTCAGACGAATTTGCGATGTGCGAAACGGAATGAGGGACTCCTAAAATTGAAATTTAGGTTAAGTTTATATTTTTAAAATATATTTCACCCTCCAGCCCGATAGAATGTGCGGGTTCATCTATGTTTCCCTCAATTTCGACAGGCAATTTCCAGTATTTGAGTTGTGCATCTTGGCCGATCGTCACAAAACCGTCCCCAGCGTGCTGGTCCACGGAAATTCCTGGAAGGATCAACTCGGTCAAGTTTTTAATTAATTTTTTGTTTGTTTTAAATTTTGTAACGCAACACAAATCTTGATTGTATGAAATTTATCAAAAAGAAAAAAATCACCATTCAACAATCCCTGGTGTGCTTGAATTGTGGCGAGGCACTTTTTCGTGGGCAAATTCCAAATTCGGACTTGACCGTCACGAGCGCCGGAGAGGATGGTCGAGGGACGAGCTTGAAAAATTTACCTTTCAATTTATCAAATTTTTATGAAATCACCATTTTCAGAGAAATGTCATTAGAAAAAATGATAGGATATCACTGATTTTGTGTGTAACCTACTGTAATGTTTAGCGAGAATGTGCACTCCTTCCAGATGACCATCCAAACTGGCCACGAACGGTTTGGCGTAGACCCTCTCGAGCTTCGTGGCATTCAGCGCGCGGGTGTATTCCGTCTGCGCTTGAAATGGGTCCTCTGGGGCGTTGTAGTTGCGGACCACTGAAATATTTTTACCAAAATTTTGAAATATATATATATATTTTTTTTTAATTTCAGAAGGAGTTTTTTTCAGGAAGAAATGGGATATTTTAGAACATCTGTGAAACCTTGAATATGTAAGCATTTTTTTTAAATAAAAAAGATCTACATTTGTGAATATCCTTCTTGGTTTCCCTCTGATAATCGTCCTGATTCCTGGACAATACTTTAACCTTCATCCTGAAACAAAGCAAATAAGAACCTCGAAAAATAAAAAAAATAATAAATCGCTAAAATAGAGTGTCAGTCGAAATTTTCATTTCTTTGCCCTTTTTTTGCAATTTCCTCCTCCACTTTCAAATCTCGCTCCGCCCCACTCGATTGTCAGCATCCATTCGCGATTTTTCTTACTTTTATCATCCTTTTTGCCCGGATTTTCTCATCTTTATTCTAGAAATTTTTGCTATTTGTTCTGGAACAGGCTCTAAAAGCTAGAGGTGGAACGGGCCTCTTGAAATTTGCATTCGTTTGAAGTAATTATCCTTTCAAAACTCCTATTTCTTTTCGCAATTTCCTTATTTTAATTCTCTTGAACATCATGTAGTCGCAAGTCACGTACTAGTACATCAATTTGAAAAATCGAGATATTTTAGAATTGCGAGAATAATTTTACGGCAGCTTTTATCAGTTTCATCAGTTTTTTAAATCATCAAAAACAATTTCCCAGATGGAACATTGGGACTCGAAGTCGCCGGAAGACTACCACAACCTGGTGAGCAATCGGGACGCGCGCATCTGCCTCAACTTGGCGCAGTTCTTCCACGGCCCCGTCGAGCTCACCTACTATCGCAACAAACAGGCCAGACTCTTCATCAATGAGAAGGTAGGCAAATTTGGAAAGGTCGCTCCATTTAAACATGGGTGAACCTTTCACGAGGCCCCCAACATATATTTTTCCTCGGCTAAAAAGGCTTCCTGAAAATTTTACTCATTTTGGTGCCAAACTATGTTGAAGAAAAAAGGCGAACTTGAAAAATTTCCAGGGCCGCATCACGATAGAGTTCTACGTACAGTCGAAGCTCGAGAAGGCGAACGTGGTCAACTTCCAGCTACCCTTCCTTCACGTACATCAGATTCGGGTAGGGATGCTGAATTTCAAAATTTCCCACAAATGGGCTCTTATTTTTAAATACCTGATTTCTTTTCTAAGTTCATCCTTACTCTTTCTATAGGTATTACATCTTTCTAAAAATATCATTAAAAAAACTTGAGGGATTTTTAAAAAGCTGAAACTAGTTGAGAAATATGGCATTCCGTGAAATTCTAAAGAATATCGCTGAGAATAGTTTAGAACTTTAAAGGGCCAAAAATAATTATGTTTAATTTTTCCAGATGAAAGCCCCTGACACGGGTCCTCGCGACTTCGAGTCGAACCGACACGGCATCAACCCACCGCTGGCCTGCCTCGAGATGGAAGTGGATGACTTCACAATCGGCAAGCTGTGGGAGACGTTCGGCGACAAGAAGGAGTTCGACGCAAAATTCTACAGGATGAGCATGAGGGATCTGCCCTACAATTCGGCCGTCAGGTATTGTTGACGCGCAAAAACGAGGCTATTCTCGAGTATAAAAGGGGACAAGCAGAATCTGACAATCTCGACGACGAGAAATAATGTGCTCAATGAAGAGAGCGAGCTAGAGACATAGTTAATGCCTTTCCTCTGCATGCATCATCAGCTCCCGATGACCGCTCTTTTCTGCACCATTAGTAAAAAATGCGAATTTTTAAATCGTCAGAAGAAGATATTTCATTCCTTTGGTATTCCATTTCAAAAGATTTGCAGAAATGATTCTTCTCCATGAAAATGCTGCTTGATCGAAAATTGTTTATCTTCTATTGTTTAATTGGTTTCTCACTTCATTCCACGTATTTTCAAATTTCTAAAGAGAATTTTTCTTGTCGATTTCCCGCTTTTATCATTTTTCCTGCAATTTAGAAAATTCTAATGTTTTAAACTTTTTTAAAGATATTTTTCCAGAAGCCTGCTGTTTTTCATCTCTCCCTTCAGTGAGAGCGACAAGTCGTTCATTCAGTTCGCGTTCAGAGACAACACCCACCAGGCCGACTTCGACGAACTCTACAACTTCTTCGAGAAGAAGGTTGGACTTTTTTGTTTAAATTAAAAAAAAAAAAAAGTTCTTTTTCTAGCTCATTTTTCGCTTGTTTAGAAGAAGGCTTTATTATTTTTAAAAAATTTTATTATTCCACTTTTTCGCGCACTTATTCAAATCAAATAGATAAGATCAATTGGGATAAATAGGTTTTAAGATATGCATAGAGTCGATACTTGCTATTTTCATAAAACTATAAAATTAAACATCTATAAATAAAAACATGGAAATAACAATAAAAAATTAGATCCGCTCTGTCGCGGAGTACGAGAAGGAGCGTAAGAAGCTGGATATCAAATCGGATTATATCTGTAAGAACATTACCTTTTTCATTACAAAAAATAACTTCGAAAATTAAATAAATCGAACAATTAAGCCTTTGTGGATGACGCTATTTGGAAAAAGCGTCTTTCTGATTTCGGCTTAGTGTCATATCGCAACGATCTCGCTCGCAACGCCCCAACTATCTGCTACATCGACAAACCGCCAGGTGAGATTTTTATAACCTATACAAATTCGAACATCTTTTTTATTTTTTTTTTTAAATTTTAAACCTGAAAATAATAATTTGGAAATATGTTTTCCTAAACCTTCCAACTTTTCCATGATAGTTTGAAATTTCAAAATGACCTGTTTTTCAAAAACAAACAAAATTCAGTGACCTACGTCAGGATGAGACAGCCCGGCTACGGCATGGACACCGGCGCGGTGAAGGTGATGAAAATGGCCGATGGAAGCCGACTGGGGGTGAAGCAGGCTAATGAGTTTGATCTACAGTTTGAGGCGAATCAGAATTTGGTAGGAAATTTGATATTTTTCACTCGTCTTCTCGAGATTTGCGTATTTTCCATATTTTATCAGGCTCATAAAATTGAGAATTTCATGTTTTTATTCTAATTTCCGGATTTTCAGGCTCCAAACGGCTCTTCAACGAACAAGTACGTCACTGTGGGTGCGAATCAGCAAAGTCCCCTGCTGAAGGCGGGAGGGAACGAGAGGAAAGTAGGCAAACTCGTCAGGACCAGACACATCGAGACCATCACTTGTGAGGATGAGGAGCTGGGTAATCAAATTAAAAAAAAAAATTAAAATTCTTTTTTAAATATTCAAATTTTTCAAATTTTGCAGTCTCGGAGTCGAGCAGTCAATCACAGGGAGGCGATTCTCAGCAGTCGAACCAGCAGCAGCAACAGCCCGCCCTATCGTTGGACGCCTGGGGAGCCATGCCGCTCATCGTCTACCCCAAAAATGACAGGGCTCCCATTTCGCGTAAGCAAATTTTAGGAAACCTTTGAAATTAAAAATAAATTTTAAAAAAGGCTACTTTAAAATGATACGAAAAGAAAACTTGTCTCCAATTTTATCCTACTTGCGTGTTACGTATCATGGCGCATGGTGTTGAAAATTTAGGAGACTTGAAAAGTAAAATAATGGCGAAAATAGTTGTTGCACGATTTTTTCACATATAGTGAACATTTGCAAAAGGTTTTAATTGAAAAAAAAAAAACATTTCAGTAGCGAATTCGGACATGCGCGTGATGGCTCACGACGAGATGCTCAATGATACGATCATCGAGTTCTACCTCAGGTTCATCCAGAACGAATTGGTTCCGGCTGAGCGGTAAGTTTTTCCTTTTATTTTATGAATTTTTATTCTTATTTTTAACTTGAATTGAATTTTCTTTGATTTTGTAAATTCAAATATTTTTCTTTGTTTTGAAAAGTTTGATATTTCGATTCTAGGATGGATTTTTTTAATTCATAGATTTGTTTTCTATTTTGAAGATGAAATCAAATTTAGCCGCCCCAAAATCTGCATCCTCAGCTCGTTCCTCTACCAGCGACTTACCGACAAACTCACCTTGGGCATGTGCAGGAAGAATGGAAGAGCGGCTGCTAATAGATTCGATGTGGTTAGTTTTTCAGCATTATTTTGGGTGTGAGTAGATTTATAGCATAAGGCGAGCTCTTTCTATTTCAGCGTTACAAATGTTCTCACCTCCCATTTTGTTGCATACTTTCTTACTTGTGTTATAACTCTTTCTATGCCCAATTATTTTTCATTGAGGAACGGAATTGAAAATTCTAGGAATCATGAAATTTTCAGATCCGCAAGGGCTTCCAGATGGTAAAAACATGGACGCGCAAGAAGAACTTGTTCGACATGGACTACATCGTCTTTCCTGTCAACGAGGAGTTTCACTGGCACGTATATTTCTTATTTTACTTATATCTTCACAAAAATGCAATATTCTGCACTTTTCAAAACTAACTAACTAATGACAAGTTGAAAGATATATTTTTCTTCTACATTGATCATTTTGAAGGTACTTAATCGTGGTGGTAAAGCCGCGTCTGGCTGTGAGTGAGGCGCCAACTGAGGATCCCGTGGTAATGCGTCTGCCGGATAGTTCCAGACCCAACCCCGATACCTACATCGTCGTTCTCGACTCGCTTCCCGATCCTACTGATATTAAAAGGTATTTTTAAAATGTATTCTTCAAAACAAAACTTTTTTTAAAATCTTCTCTTTCACTCATAAAATAATTAGAACACAGCTTCTTACAATTACATGCTTTCTGAAAACTATATTTTAGGCCTTTCTTCTTACATAAAATAAATTTTTTTTCAGAAATGTGTGCGTGGACATCGTTCGCGACTACCTTGAGTGCGAGTTCCTAGACAAGAAACCTATGGAGGGCGTTTTGGAGGTCAACATTTAAAAATTTGAAAATCTCAACCTATCAAAAAATAGTTGCCATTAATTAGAAAGTCTAAAATTCTTTGTCTAGTCCCTCATACGATTTGAAATACTCTAACTTTAAGCTTTATTATTATTATTCTTTTATTTTAGAGAACCCGTCTCGCTGCGGTTCACCCTTTGAACACGCCCGTCCAGAAGAACTTCATCGACTGCGGCCTCTACATGCTGCTCTTCGCCGAGCTCTTCCTGACCAAACCGCCGAATCATGAGGTACACATTTTCCAATTATTTAAATCGCCTCTTTTTGAAATTTTCTATTTTATTAAAACATCCCAGTCTGAAATTACTAAATAGTATACTAAAAATGCGATCATTGGTTGATAAGATAAATAGTATTTTACTTCTATACATATCTAGTTTAATCAAACTTTAACACATATTTTACAAATGGAAAGAAGAATCTTCATTTCAGCTTGAAAAAGATCAGTTTAGAATAATAAAAGGGATTAGAAATCTATGTTTAAACTTTTATTCCAGGATCTGGCCCAGCTGAACTTCGCACGCGCCTACGAGCATTTCGATGTGGAGTCGCAGTTTATGCGCGACAAGGTCTGCAGAAGGATTCTCTCCCTGCTGCCGAGGGAGAAGAGGGCCGACTTGGCTGCCTACGAGAAGCGGGCCGGCAAGGGAGTCACCATTATGACACAGCAAGCTAGCATTGATTGTGAGAATTTTTTGTTATTATTTTTTAAAATTTATTTGATTTTAATTCTATTAAAAAATTACCGCGTTCTCTATTTAAAGAGCATCTCCATTTAAAGGGCACTCCCTAATATGTAGTATTAGCAGTGCACTCCTAAATTGCCAGAACTACTCAATGCCCGACTAAAATCATCTTAGAAACTTTATAAAATTTTTGAGAATGGATTTAATCTTGATTTGAAGTCACTACAATCATTAAATGCGAAGTTATGCTGTTTTGAAAAGTTCAATATTTTCATAAATTAGGAAGTTGAGAAATAGAAGAGCACACCTTGTAATTAGAGAGAATGCAGTATTTTTTATTTCAACAGCTAGAGTTTCGCGAAATCGTATTTTATTCTATTGCCATTTTGCCAATTCTCAATAACTTTAAAAAGTATGAAATCGCAAATTTTCATTTTCAGTGGCACGTCGCCCACGCCGTCATTCGGAGCGCAGCGTCCGTCCCCGCACGTTCATTCGTCGCGCGCATTCCGAGCCACCCGACCTGGCCAAGTGCTCTCCACCGGGAGCGATGAAACCTCCCGCACATCACTGAACACGTGGAGAGGGCAAGGCAATACAATCCATTTGGAGCACACAGGTTGAATCCGCTGAATTGGCTGCTTTTCTGGCAAGTTCAGACAGAGTTTTTCTTCTTTATAGCTCTTTTCCCTATTTATTTTTTTTCTTTGAAAAATTCTCCAAACTTCCCAAGAATCTGGTTGAATTGGGTTCGTGGGGCATTTGGAGTTTTTCTTTTTCTTATTAGATTTTTTAAAAAGAAAAGTTCAAATTTGTAAAGAGCTAAATTGAATTCTCATTTTTCTCATCCAATGCTAAGATATCAAAATGGTAATTGCAAAGGATCGTTTTTTATTATGAAAATTACAGGGAATGAAACCTTTGCAAGTTTCAAAAATTTCAATTTTCCACCAAATTAATGTTTCCATTCAAATTATTTCTTACTTACAATTAGACCATCAAACTGTCGAGTACAATCCAACTGAAATTATCAATTCGTTTTACTCACTCATTCATCTTGGATTTTTTTTTCAAAATATTAGTCTTTACACGTTATGCTAATTATTTATTATTCGTTTTTAGACCATCACAATTATTCTCTCTTCGTTACCGGTGTTTTCATTTGAATTCTTTACATTTCCATCTTATTTATTCTTTTTTCTTTTTCTCTTAATTTATTCCTTCCATCGGGTTTCAACGTTTCGACTTCTTGATATCTGAAAATTAGGGCTTTTCAATCGCTGCAAAATCCGTCTTCTTTGTTCATTTTATCTGTATCGGTTAGTGTTCTCTGCTAGGGTTAAATCTATCGAAAGTATTCTCGTCGTTGTTGCTTTGTACTTTTTTCTTTATGAATTATCCTTTTAATTTCGTTCGCGTTTTATGAGATCGAAATTTGTTCAATTTTTAAAATTATACCGGTTCAGCACCGTGTGATATCTTTGAAACTTGCCAATTTTCAGGGAAATTTTACAAGTAGCCATTCTTAAAGGAATAGCAATTGAAAGAAATATTTTTTTCAATGCTATTTCTTTAAAAATAGCTACTTCGACAGCTTTAAAAGATTTATTTAATTTTGAAAGTTCCAGAATTTTCCCAAGTAATTGAGTTGGCTTTGGCCAGGAAACGAACAAATCGGTCAGAATGAGCGCGATGACGTACAACGGAGGAACGGTGATGGCCATGGCGGGCGACCAGTGAGAGTTTAAAATTTTAATTTTTTCTAAATTAAAATTTCTAGTCTTTAACAAGTTCAAAAATAGTAAAATATTTGATCAAATTATTATTTTGAGGTGTGTCTGTATCGCCACGGACCTGCGTTTCGGCGAACAGATGACGACGGTCGCTGTCGATCAGAAGAAGGTCATTTTTTTAACTTGATAAAAATAAATATTTCTTTTCAAACTTTGAACCCTTATCGAAAACTTAAAGGAAAACGCTAAAGCGATTATTTGTTCAAAATTTTCAGGTGCACAAAGTGGGCGAGAAGGTGTACATTGGGTTGGCGGGCCTAAACACGGACGCGCGCACCGTCCTCGAGAAGATCACCTACCGCAAGAATCTCTACGAGCTCACCGAAAATCGCAAGATCAGCCCCAAGGTGTCATTTTTCAGCTTCTTGACTTTTTAGAAAATTGGCAATTTGAATCGTTTGAAAACAGGGCTGCCTATAGGCATTGATAAATCGTATCTGTATTAAATACGGAATTTTCGTACCTTTCACCAGTCTTAAATATGGATAGGTACTAATTTTCCCGTACCTGTTACCTTCCTTTTTCCATAGCCAAATCAAAATTCTGCATTTGTATTCTATTGTGGGCAGCCCTGTTTTGAAAATCAGTCTCAAAGTCGGAAATTTCAAATTTCATTTTTTATCAAATTACTCACAAATAGAAAAACTTATTATGCAAAAATTGTTGAATGAGTCGAATTTTAGGTAATGGCGACAATGCTTTCGAATCTGGCCTACCAGCACCGTTTCGGCTCCTTCTTCACTGAGCCACTGGTCGGTTATTCTAATTTTTTTTTTTTTTTAAATTCATATATATATATTTTTTTTTTTAATTTTACCAATTGATAAATTTTTAGCCGAAATATTGGAGAATATTTTCATTTCTCAATGGTTATTCTTCGTCAGTTCAACTTATCATTCAAACTTTTGAAAGTTTTTGAGAAAAAATCGTATTTTATCATTTTTGGATGTAGCACATATTGCAACAAAGATACAAGAAGAGCTCTTTCTTATTTTATTTTTTCATAAAAGTGTCTATGTTTGAAACGTTTAAGGTGGCAGGCCTCGACCCTTACACGAACGCGCCGTTCATCTGCGCGATGGACACCATCGGCTGCATCGGCAATCCGCGCGATTTTGTCGCTGTCGGCACTGCGCAGGAATTCCTTCTCGGAGTTTGTGAAAGTACGACATTTTGTGTTTAACTTTTTATTTAGACAAAATCGGTCTTTCTAAATTGAATATTTTCGATATATTATGTTAAATTTCAAACCTTTGAAAGTATCCTTTTGACAAAATCTGCCTAGTTCGGGATTATTCACTATGTGTCTACTATAAATTTAATTTAGAATATTAAAAATTTGAAGCTCAAAAAATAAAGAAATAAATTCTAAAAAATTAAAAGGAAAAAATAATAAATCGACTCTTCAAAATGCTGAAATTTTGCAGGTTTCTGGCGCGAGAACATGAAGCCTGACGAGCTGTTCGAAGCAACGGCTCAGGCGATGTTGTCCGCGTTGGAGAGAGACGCCGCCTCGGGATGGGGTGCCGTCGTTTACACCATCACTCCAGAGAAGGTATCCATTTATTCATGCTTATTTATTATTTTTTTTTTTTGAATTTTCACTTTTTTATGAAAAATATCTATTCTGAAAAGGTAGTTATGCCAATTTTTAGAATTTAAAAATTTTATAAAAGTTGATATTCCCCTTTTAATTTAAGGAATCAAATAATTTTGGATTTTCAGCCTCCTCGAATATCTAGAATATTCGCTAGAAATAAACGATATTTTCTTGAATTTCTTATTGTCAAATCGGCATAGTGATAACATTTTATATAATTTCTTCTTGAAACTCATTAAAAAATCAACTACAAAAATTTTAATTTAAAGTTGAAGTGATAAATTTTCCAGGTGAATATTAGCACGATCAAAGCCCGTATGGACTAAGGAAGTACAAGGCGGTGGCAAATTCAACTTCAGCTGTCATTTTGGACTTCCCTCCAGAGCTCCCTTCCTTCTCGAAATTTTTCAACTTCGTTCGAGTTGTTTTTTCTTCTACTCATATCTGTGGGTGATCCTCTAAATTCTCATAAATTATTATCATTTTTATCATTTATTGCGTTTTTATCAAGAAAACAACATGTTTGGTATCTTCTCTTGGTAGATATCAAATTATTTATCTTTGAAATTTTTCGGATCGTTTTATGAAAATTGATAATTATCCCGGCGATTTTTCGGTAAAATAAAGAAATGAATTTTATTATTGGATCGAAAATTTTTATACTTCGATGTGAATTTCATTATCACTGATAAAATTTGCATGATATGATAATTTAAAAATTCAATAGCTTAGAGAAATTATATACTTATTGTTTTTCGTCGAAACGTCGTTTTTATGGCTTCACAATCTGTATTTTCACTTGATTGTTTCTATGGAAATCGGGGCAGATTCAAATGATACAAACGGCCCAACGGAAGAAGAGAAAACGGGCAAAATGAACGAAAACGATGAAATAAGAAATAAGACTGGGAATTAGAAAATAGAGGTTGGACTTGTTAGAAAACAACTCGTCAAGTCTATTGGATAAGCCAATTCAGGTGTTTTTATATACTCAAGCTAATTAATTTTTACCCAAGTGAATTAAAATTTGCATAAACCTGAAGATTTTCATTCGTTTCTCAGGGCTACAAACTTTTAATCTCATTGTTCTTTCAAAAGATTTTGCAAATTCTAAAATAGCATATTTTATTTTAGAACTTTGTATTTGCCCTTAGATATTTTATAGTCATTAACGTTTCGACTATTTTTGTCAAAATTATGCCAACGTCGACTTGAACAGCGTCAATAGCATTCGAATAATTGGATGTTTGCATTGAAGACCTATCTAAATTATGCAAAATGGAGTCTGTTTTCGAATTTCGAAACTTCAAGAAATTGTTACTTTTTTTAATTAGATTTTCTTAGTTATTTAATGGTTATATGTACTTTTCATATTTTCGAATGAAGAGTTTAATGTCGAACTTGTTGCACTTGAATATATCTGATGTGAATGTAATTTTCTTTTTCTTCCTCAGACATCTTATTTCTCGATTTCCCCGGATTAACATTATTAACAATTGTCTTCTTCGTTATCTGCTCGGTCAAAATGTGCAAATGAGTTTCCTATTCCTAAATCTACATTTCAGCTAATCCCTTTATTATAGACAAAATTTTCGCTTGTTGGTGAATATCACTAAAATTTGCAGGAAAATATGATGGAACACGAAAACGGCAGTCCTGTCTCGTCATTTTACGGAAAGATGGCGAGGAATGACTTGATGGAAACCGACAAATCGTCTAGAGAAGAAGGGAAGGACAACTTTGCCAGAAATGAGACTGAGCCCGAAGAATTTCACGTTGTTGACCCGTTTGACGATCCGATGCTCGTTACGACGGTAAAATATGAATTTTATACTAAATAAAATGTTTAAATTAGTTTTAATCTCGTTTATTCTGTTAATTTGAATATTTTTCGTTAGATAAATTTATATCTAGTTGAGAAAATAGCATAAATCATTCTCATGTAGTGAATATTAATATGAAGCATGAAAGACGTCTAATTTTTGAGTATCGATTCGATTTGTAATTTTACGATTCAGGCCTTCATTGATATTCATCTCCAGGATGCCGATGGAAATTCAGCATTAATGTTAGCTGCCACTGACAACAGGTTGCTACATGTTAAAGGAATTCTCATGATGGCCGCTAACACGAGGAAGCTGTTTGAAGTTAGTATTTTTTTTTTAATTTAACGCTTAACCTAAATTTAAAATTTTAAAACATCTAAATTAAAAACTAACAGCCAAATCTTATCAGAAGCTCAAATTTTGTATTACATACAAATAAAGACCTACAATTCTAGACATTTGTATAGAATTTCCTCGAAATACTCCTCGAATAATACAATTCTGAAAATTGTCCAATTTTGCTTTTTTCCAATCCAATACCGATCAAGCTAGAAATTTTCGAAATTCTATAGAAATTTTGGAATTTGAGGTTTCTTTAAATCACGCTAGAAGAAGCCTTTCTTTGGATAAAAATCTTCCTTGTTCAAATAACAATTTTTGGTAAATATTTTCATGAAAGATATATAGTACGTGAGAAAATAATGAATAACACATGACGCAATGATATAATAATAATAATTTCTAATTTCGGATGACTCGTAGATGATCTAGAAGCTCAATGAGTATTAGTAATAGTTTCAATATGTCCATTAAGCTCAAAATTGTCGAATTATAGATTTGAACAGCCTGAAGAGTAGTAACGTTTTAACATCGTAATATACGTGTAATAGTTTGGAAAAGACCATCTATCTTTATTCTATCCTACCATATATTATTTCTCATATTACGTTACAACATTGTTAATAGTCTATTGTTTTCTTAAATTGCCAGATTTAGGTCCTCGAAATGAGGAACAACGAGGGCTTGACCGCTTGGGATATAGCGGTTCGCGCCAACAACCACCAAAGTGCTATGCTAATTTCGCAATTCACCAAGGACTATTGCAACAAGAACAAGGTAACAAATATATATATATATTTTTTTTTGTATAAATTGATACTTATTAAGTGCCAAATTTCTCATGAGAAAATATATTCTAGAATAGCTTATTCTAAATAAATTAAAACTCTTACATAAATATTTATTCTTAAACATTATTCAAATTTATACTGGTCGTAACATCCTAAGAACTACGTGGTGTCTGTGTATTTTGCTCTATTTCTTAACTCATAATGACCCCCTACCAGTTTTGTACTCCTACATAACAGCCTAAAGATTTCTCGCTTTCGAAAATAGTTCAATAAACAAGGGCAAAATATGATAATTCCATTTTGCATTTATATTCGCCATAAACAACGTTGATCTCTGAGATTTTACACAATTTTCTTGTCAGGTATTGATTTTCTTTATATTTCACTTTAGGAAGTTCATTCATCCGTATCATTATCTGAAGGTTATCTCTAACACCTGAACACTGAATCCTGCAAGATTGCTCAATCTTTTACTTTTCGCATATTTTTAATCTTGCAAAAACATGTTTCTCTATATCTATCAGCTTTGCTTTTTTGTACTACTTAGATAAAGTTTTCAGATTCGAGGTCGACCCTTCTCAATCAGTTCTCACGGATCTAGATTATCCATGAGAGCTATGGAGACTAACGAAAAGGACATCACCTTCGATTTTGACGATTCTCCTCAAACTCGGCCTGCTCCGGATTTTGGACTAAACGATAATCAAACGCCTAATGTAAATTAGAACTTATTGATTTGAAAAAAACGTATTTTCAAATTTCTATTTCAGGCCTATGGTACTTCAAAGGCTAGTATTTCCATAAGCAAAGGTCCCGTTCCACTTTTGAGACGACTCTCTAGAGATCGCATGCCAAACAATATCAGAGGCCATCCAATGGACAATCTTAAACGATCCAAGTAGAGCTCTTAAATTAGAATATTTTCTACCAGGGTTATCTACAGGCAATGCACTTACGAGATAGAGTATAGGTACGATTTTCTGTACCTGTAGGTAGCTCTGTCTGTTGCCTGGCTGTATTTTTAGCACTCTCCATGTCTGGACACTAGTACTTAGTCAATTAAAAATCTATCAATAATTTAATTTCAGATCCTCCCACAGTCGACTCATCTCAGGTCCCCAGCGAACGGCATCTGGCGATTCCTTGACTTCGTCAAACTGCGTCGTCAACCCTCCCTACTCTTCCAACCCACCACCCCTTACTCATCCACCCGATTCAGGCCTGGGAATGTTCTCCAAAATTCGAGACCTTTTCGCAACTAAGAAGGTGAACAATCACCTATGATATTAAATTAGCGATCTAAAAAATGTTAGACCATTACAACTTTTGCAGCATGAAAAAGTAGCATGTAGAAATAGGAAAAGATTAATGTAACGGTAGGGAGTATATCATCTGTTATCCGTAATATTTTCATGATGTAATGTTATAATGCTCTAAGTAATTCAGGTTTCCCTTTAAAATAAGTTGTATTTCAGTCAACTACCATCGATGAAAATCATGTCTTCAATGAATTTGGCGACAATGCTCTAAACGAGAAGATGAAATTGACTCAGAATGTTTCGAGTTTGCCTGAAAATAAGGAGGACACCGATCGTAAGATTTTTTACGTCTAAAAATATCAATTAAATCATCATAACTCCCGTCAAATTCAGTTTCGAACTGTTAATGATAACAATAGCTCTAATTTAGGGTTTTATTTTTTAAAAATTCAAAAACTAGAATATTAATTATAGTGTTCCGTTCTTCTCCCTGGACGTCCACTCCTTCATCGCACCCCATGCATTCCGGAATCCGACTTCCGCCTCTGGCTAGTCTCGGTCACCGAAGACGAGCCGCCAGTGAGAGCAGAAGAAAAAACAAGTTCATCATTCCTGAAAACAACGAATAAAACTCTGAAACATATTTAAAGCTGAAGTTTAAAATTGTATTTTATCGTCCGCATTTGTTTCGTTGTGATGTGAAGTCTATGAATTCGTCAAGTACTGGTTAAATAAAGTCATTTCTATTGAGGATGATAATAAAGAAACTCGAAACTAAATTTGTACTTTTCGATTACTATAAAATTAAGCTTTATATGGAATTGAAGAGAGAAAAGCTACGATAGGACTAAAGCGCATATCGATATCCAAGCCATACTTCCGATATATTCGGGCTCTGCGTGAAAAATGGATTCAGAATAACTATTCCATACTATATAAATTCCCAACTCTTCCGGATAAAACAATTTTGCTATCGACTATGTCCGAAAAAAGCAAAGCTATTTTGAGCTACGATAGCTCTTTCTTATGAAAATCGTTTTCGATTTTCGATTGTTTATTCTGCGTTTACGCTTAGTAATGAACGTCGCACATATCGTTTACTCAAATAAAACGTTGTTTTTTTTTCCTTTTATTAACATTTTGTGTTCAGTCTTATAAACCTTGTGGCTAGGCCTTTAGCCCTCCAGCAGGAGCGAGACGGAATTCCGGTTTCTATTCCGGCGATTTTTGATCAATTCCAGTTCCAGTTTTGATTTTTCAAAACTCAATTCCGCGTCTCATCCCTCTACCCACCAATTTGGAACTTTTCTTCGGCGTTATGTGTCGCTCTTTATTGCGAAAAGCTTGGCTAATTACAGGTTGGAGATAACACATTTTCTCAGAACATATACTGGTGTAGACGCAAGGGTTTTCTGACGATCGCCTTCCCTAGGTCTCCCGCTCATTCATTCTATGTTTGAGCATTGATCAGTTTGCATTTTTCTTCATCTTCGAAGCCTCACTCTCCTTCATAAGTTCCGACGCAAAACCGCTTAGAAAATAGCCGCGATTGCTCTCCAATTTGACCAGTCCTTTCTTCGATTGTATAAAAGAAGCTCCAAACGGAGTTCAAAAATTTCCTGAAACTCTCCTCGCCACAAGCCTATTGTCTCCAATTTTCTATTTATTCTTCACCCATTTTATTTCTTGCTATTTCGGACTATTTTATATCTTATTTTTTAATTTAAAGCTATGCTAGTTAGTCTAATAGCACTATTTATTAGTGACGTTTCTGCGCAAATGAACATGGGGCCTGTGTCGATTGGATGCGTTGTTACTGTATTTTTCATTTTTAAAATTTTTTATAAAATTATTTTTTTAGAAAAATATGCTGTTCTCACAAGGCAACTATATTCGTAATCTAAAGCCCGAAGAAATGGATCAATTGTCGAAATATCGAAAAGAATTATCGGCTTTTCAAAGAGTTTGACATTTTTTAAATTAGCTATCTTTATCGAAAGATCATTTTAAAATAACATAGAAGGGTAAATTCGAAAATATAAGTAGCACTTTTAGAAAATCGAGGAAGCCTTTGACAATGCCGAGGAGAGAGAGTCTACTAATTCCACTGTTCCCCCAGTCCCAAAACGACCCATGATTCCGGCATTTTGCACCGCACCGGACACTATCATGTACATTTTCGGATCGTGCACCATACAGGCATGCTAATTTTATTTAATAACAAGCTGATAAGAAAGTTTTGTCATATATTCAATTTTCTGAACTCTACCATTATCCCAAAGATTAAATAATTAGAAATTGATAAAGTTAGGCTAGGTATGCCTTATACCATGATGATAGAATGAAAAATAGCAAAGTTTCATCGGGAACTGGTTTGAATAAGGGTCGAATTAGACTCGAAGAAAATATCGAACCTGACAAAACTTTCTTACCAACCTAATATTTGTTTCTATAGACATTGTTCCAGAATAGCCGAGTTTACGTAGGCAAAACCTACGCGAGAGATTTGGATCAGAATGAGAAGAAAAAGATGTCCGAATTTCAGCATAAAATAGCTGAACGGCAAAAGGTGAGCGAGGGATAATTTACAAAGTCTCTAATTCACCTCTTGCCATTGTATTTCAGAGTGGCCAGCCAGCTACCCCCGACTTGCATAAAGGACTAAAATTCTGTATAGATTTGTAAAATTTCGTTAAATATTCGAAATTCATCGATCTCAATTCCGTTGAATCTTACTATTTATTGATCATGTAAAATTAAATAAAACAATTATAAATTTCGATAAATACGCTCACAAAGCCAATTAATTTCATTATTTCATCCGGCAGTTTTCTCTTGTCCGTTTTGAGCTCCTTGATCCTCATTTTCTGTCTTATTTTCCGTTCTTTTTGACCTGAAAATTGAATTTTAACTCGGTTTCCCCTAATGCAACAGCTGCAATTCGCAAATTTTTCATAGAGAGTTTGAAGAATTATGAAATAACGCAAGTTTAGCAACTTTATACAATATCAACTTTTCATATTAAAGAATTATATACGTCTGTAATTAGAAAAATAATGATTTGTATAAAAAAAATAGGCAAAGTTTAATCTGATATATCGTTTTTAGAGTATGTTTTCCAGGTTTTTAAAAATATTGACTTTCTAAATTTTATAAATCATCACCTAAAAGCGAATTGCATTTTCTTAGCGACTTGCTGTACTTGAGGATCCTTCAAGTCGATGTCGATGCTCACTTCCTTAACAGGCAATAATTTATTATTTATTCTTCCTATGACTCTCATTTTTGGGAATAATTTATCGTCTCCTTGCCAGAATGTTCCCGTTTTTTTCCCAACTTGAGTGGCGTGCATTTTCCTAATTGCAGCTGTTTTCTACTTCCTTCAAAATTGCCCTAGACTAATTTCAATATGCGGCAAGTTTTGAAATTCAATTATTTTTGGGAGACATTTCAAAATTGAAGCCTAAACAAAAACAAAAGAACCTGAATTTTATATCATCTAGGGAATAATTTTTCGGCGTTTTTTCTCCTGAGGAATTCTTGATTTCATTCTTTCTTTCCTGGATTGAGACTCGAGTTTTTGCACTCGCTGATTTTCGCATTTTCTCAGCTCGCCGAAGAAATGTGTGTGAAGGATCCACTTACATTTGTGAATGACGCTGCATTGCAGAGTGGAAAGAATAAAAGTTTGCAACCCAATCCGATAAGGCTACTTTGAAAATTCTATTTACTCAGCTCTAGTCGGTAAAGTTATTCAAAAGTCTATAAACATTTCAAAAATGCCAATTACACAAATTTTAAAGGAATTTCGAGGCCGAACGATTTTTCTGGGACTCCTCTAAGAGAAAATCCATATTAAGAATGTTCCACCACCGTCTTAAACTTTAGGTTAAATTAAGTTAGATAGAAGTTGGAATATGAATTTTAGCTACTTCAGCATAAATATATTTTATAAATTAAAACAAAAATCTTGCTTACTTCCGTCGGTTGATTCGGATTGCCATTTCCATTTGCGGTTTCCTGTTGACAGCTCATTCCACCTCTCAGCCTCTACCACTGCTCTTCCACCGCTTGAATTAGTGAATTAGATTAACCTTAGACTGGGGGATTGGAAGGAAAAATCGAATAAAAAATCTTGTTAAAAAATTATCCCATTTTCACCTACAATCAATATTCAGAATAAGTGTGGTCAGTTTTCAAACAAAAATTCAATAATTTTGGACGGAAGACTTAAAACTAATCATTTAAAGGGAAAACTGAAAAAAATTAACTAACTACTCATATTTACAAAAAAATATATGTATGAAGTTTCCAAATAAGTAACGAGTGAACTTTCCAAGAAACATTCGATTAACCCTAGCCAGAAAATGGCTTAGAACGGCAAATTGGAAGATGCATGCAAGAAAACGGGCAGCTGAAAGGAAAAATGGCTGAGCTCACGCCTCTTTTGAGGCCTCAAAAGGACAGAAATAAGGGTAGGGGGAGGGACGAAGTAGTCAGAGAAAGAGAACTTGAAGATGCCAGAGGCCGACTATATTAAGACGGCAAAATTGCTCTCAAACAAATCCCCTTTCACAAAATGATTTTACTTGAGTTGTAAGTAAAAATGCACTAGTTTTTAAAAAATTAATATATAAGTAATCATCTTAAAAATTTGTATAAATAATGACAAATAGCTGCCTATTATTTACTCTGGTAAATACTGCATTTATATATGAACCAGAATATGATACAGCTTGATTATTCAAATGAAAAATGGATTCTCATGAAATGTATTTGAACACGAATATTTGAGGAAAAATCTCCAGAGACAAACAGCCCTATGGGAGTGAGCTTTGAAACGACTCGAATTTCAGGCTACGTAATGGAACATTATTTTGTCTGTAGTTAAAACCTGCAAATATCATAATACAGCAGCATGCAAAGTTATTACGAATAATTTATCATTATGAACTGACATATAAATTATATCAAAATACATATACTCATCATAATCAAATGATTTGAATCAGGGGCCCCAAGCAGATATGCCGAATTTGTTTTGGACAAAAGCTTTGTGCAGAAATGCCACTAGGAATGTAAATAAGACTTTTGTGAAGAAAAAATAAAGGAAGAAAGTTGCTTTGATCGAAGAACCCATCACTCAAAATGAACACGTCATCACAAACAAAGTATTGTTTGTATGTAATTGTGTACGGTTATTTTGTCCTGATTTTCAGGATTATCGTCTATCTAGATTAGGGTTTTAAGGGTATTTCCTTCTCAAATTTTTTACTTCCAACTATCACGCTTCTTCCACAAATATTTCTTCAGGGAAAGTGGAGCTTGGGAACTCTAATTTTGGCTATTTGGAAACCGCATAACACGCATAACTTCATAACATAAATTTGGAAATCGCATGGCATGAGAAAAACACAAGACATACAGTAATCTAGGTCATAACTCAGACTAAAACCACATGATTTTACTTTGATTTACATAATTGAAAGCATAGAACAATTTCTTGTTGCATAAAGTCGAGAAAATGTAAAAAAAAAAAAACAAACATTGATGCTGCCGACGAACAATGGTATGTTTTGAATACGTTCAACAACTGTTCACAAGAAATCGATTAACTATTTCTGCTATATATTTTGAAAAAATACTTGAAATTACTATAAAATAAATATTGGATTTGGTTGCAGAATTTTTGAAATAAAATATTTTAAAGATGATTTATTTCAGTTCCAATTACTCCTTATCACTTCGAGATGCCTTCGAGAGTTGTTTATATCATATGCATTGGAATTAAAGTATTATTCCACATTTTATTGAATAAAATTTCAATATGGATTCTGAGATTATTATAACCGACCTTTATTTTATTTTAATTTCTCCGACTTCTCACCATCTATTCGTTTGCGGATCGTATTCCTCGATTGAATTGCAAAATGTTTTCCATAAAAATAAACTTTGTTTAAATCTAATTATCAGCACCGTATGCGACAACTGAAGGAACGATATTCCTTCCTAAAATTATCAAATCCTCTCAAAATTATGATATTCGCATGCCATCATCATGGTGAATAGCCTTGGGTTTGCCGTTTTCAATAACGGAAACACAAGAATATGTCGTCCCCAAGTCGATCCCGATGTAGACCATTACGAACTAGAATTTATAAGAATCGAATAATTTCACATGAAATAAAATCAAAAATACACGACAATTATATCGATTGATAGAGAAGTTATTTGATAAGAAAAAGAATGCTTGCGAAGTTTGTCTAAAAGTGACTTTTTGAATGATTCGGGCATCGGTAGGCACTAGAAAAGTCGATACCCCAAAAAGAGACCCAGATAAGGTAATAGAGAGAGCTGAATCGATTGGGATAGGTTTCAGCCCGATTTACATGCGTTTTTCGTCTGTACAGACCTAGGGAGGACGATCGTCAGAAACCCCTTACGAACTACCCCCTATATATTTTAAGGATTTTGTATCTTTAATCAATCAATAACGTAAACGTTAAAGTTTCCGACCTACCTCGTCATACAAAATTTTCCCTCTGCGACCTACCCTCCATAGATTTTTTTCGTCTGACGAAAGTACTCCCTAGGTCTGATATTTGTTAAACATTGTGAGACATTTTAGTTGGTATTAGATGTATTGCAAAAATGAAATAGATTTACATCAGAAACAATATTTTGAATAAACGATTTATTCGTAATAAAACCGGCAAGTTCTAATTGATACAAAGTGTTGAAAATTAATAAGGCCCAGTTTAAAATATTTTAGAGCAAATTGAAAAATCCCGTTTAAAATTTCAGCAGGAATATGATTTACCTGAATTTTTAACTTAAAATTACATGATTTGAAAAAGAACAACCAAATGATGAGAGTTGAACGTTTCTTTGGAAGAATGATGAAAGCTCAGATCAGTTTATGAGATCTTTAGAATTAAAAAGATAAAAATGAAATAATTCACAGAATTTTTAAAAAGTCAGAAAGTGATTCTTAGATTATCTTATGGAAAATTGTACCTTGAAAGAAGAACGAAGAAGCCTTTTGAGGAATGGATATTTGGATATTTCTCGATTTAAAATGTACGAGTTAATGATAAAATCATATCTTTAGCACATTGAGATATATCCACAAAGCTCAAGATAAATGCAAAATAAAGAAATTAATAGTTATTTCTTGGTGTTCCACTTATGGAGCAGATTCTGCATGTCCTTGAGTCGGTCGTTCCGTGCAGTCGGCGAAATGGTCGAGTCGATGATGGAATTGCGAATCTGGACAAGGCAGGTGTCCAGAAGTGGCAAAGACAGAATTGAAGGGGCTGAGGACGGAGTGGAAGTGAACAAGAACGGGGACGGAGCAGATGACGACACCGTGGGCTTGATCGCTATCGGAGCGGGAAGTTGGGACTGATGGGTGGACTGAAATTAAATTTTTAAGTTATTGAAAAATGAAATAGAAATTTAATTTTTATTTATGGAAGAAGGAAAATGCAAGAAATAAATTGCTTACAGTAACAACATCGATCTCGTCATTTTCGCTTTTGTCCTGTTTGATGGCCAAGGCATTAGACCTCTGTTGCTGCCTTGAGTCACTCAAAGAAGGCAGGCCCTAAAACATGTCTGGTATTTCTTCTGGATTATAAGACATATTTCCTATCGTTGAACGAAATGCTGCCGTAATCATTTTATACTACCTCTATTACCTCTGGATATTTATTTTAGGAAGATAAAACTTATAAGTTAGAACACTTCTAAAAATTTACCATAACAGGCTGAGTGAACTGTGTGAGCGGTCTTCCAGTCGCCGTTGCAGTGAGCAGATTGTCGAGCTGCCCTCGCAGCGCCATCGACTGCATGTTCTCCTTCTGTTGGCTCAGATACATCATCATTTGGAGGTTCTGGAAGAAGATATCATTTTTTATATTTATAATTTATTTGAAATTTTTTAGAATCATTATCTAATGTAGTTAGTATTTCTTTCTTATTCACAAAAGTTGATCTTCACTAAAATAAAATAATTTTTAGGAAAAGAGAAATATGAAATAAAAAAAAAATAGAAAGATAAATCCAACCTGCTGCTGAACAAGAGCCGCGAATGCAGCGACCTGTGCCTGTGGACTCGGAGCGGCGCTGGCCGTGGTGGTTGGAGTGCAAACCGACAGATTCAGACTCGAGTTGTGCGAGAACGAGGGCGAATGATCAGGGATCGAAGACAGAGGCGTGGACGAAGGATCGATCGGACCCCTTGAACGACGGGGAGTCGGGGAGGGGGTGCCATCTGAAAATGTTACAAATTAGAACATTAGTTAGAAAATTTTAATTTAAGAAATTATAGAAGAAAAATTGTTATATTTGAAAATGACGAGTCTATAATTTTATATTTGATTAAGAAATAATGGAAGAGAATTTGAAGTGATCGATGAAAACGAAAAATGTGCTAGTAAGATAACAGGGTTTCATATTTCACTTTCATAAATTTAATTTAAACAATTCAACTTCTCAAGGCCTACCCTCACTCTTGATGGATCTCCGAATCTTCTGCGAGACCCTTTGGAACATTTCCAGGGACACTTCGTGGTTGACGTGCTGCGCGTTGATCGTCGTCACTTTCAGGCACTAAATCATAATTTTATAGCAAAAATGTGTTAACTATTAAAGTTGTGAAAGTTATTTTTAAAAAATGTAAAGGAAGGAGAATACTTTGTACACTTTACTTAACTCATCAGGTTCAAAACTCATTTTTTATTTAAAAATTTTTACCTTCTCATTGAAGCTGTAGTTGAGTCTGAGCATGGCCTTGCAACCCGATGGTAGGTAATTCTGATTGGGTCTCTTTCCGATGCCTAAATCATTTCATGTCTTCTCTATTCAATTCAGATATCTTGATTAGTCTTTTCAAAGAAGATCATCGTAAATCATAGATAGGGCAGCTGTCAAAAATGTATGCAAATTCGCAAACATAAGTGAAGAAAAAGAGTTATCAATTTCCTGTTTCCAGGTCTATATTTGGCACTTTTTGACTTCCACCATCGTCGTCTCAGTCATAGAAAATCTGTCTGGCAAGTTTCTTCAAAACATGTCAGTTCCGGTTTGTGCACTTCCCTTGTTCGAAAATTTATAATGTCAATGTTATCAGAGCACCATTTTTATCATAGATCTATGAAAAATCTAAATTTCGCCAAATAAGATCCCGACTTCATTTCAGTTTTCCGCTTTTTCGAATTTCCAGTCCTTCAATCATCCCTTTTCCAAATTACCAGCTGCATATCGTTTTTATTCTCTTACAGCCGTGTGCCTATCTGTTTTTGTCATTTTGTCCACTCCACGGTTCATTACATTTGCAATCCATTCCTCATTTCCTATTCACCCATTTGTGTGTATCTCATCGTTTTTCAATCACTCGAATAAAAACTCTATGATGTGATCAGAATAATATTAAAAAAATGAGCGAACCATTTCGGACGATGAGAAAAGTAAATATCTCCGATTTCTCGTTCATCCCTTTCGCGGTATTAGCCTTCAAAGAAGAATAGATATTTGGATTTAAGATATTCAAAATGCGCGAAATATAAAGACCCTAAATTTTAGATCATTTTTGCTGGGTGGTCCAAAGGTTCTTGAAATTTCAAAAACAACGAATATTATTCATTCTCGCAAAAATATTAGCTTTTGATAAATCCAAAAATTTAATGCCAAGCAAGAAAATGCTCTTAACCCCTGAGGCATCTGCCCTTCCTCTATCATTCCCTGCTATTTTCCATTCTCTGTCATTTCACAAGCCATAATTCCCCTCTAGCAGCTGCTCTTCTTCTGGCATGAAGAACCGTGACCTCAGATCGAATTAAACCGCATCGAAATGCGAGGAAGGACTGAATGAATGAATGAATGCATGACAGAATACAGAGATTTCTCATTGTCTTAATAGAGATGTCAATCTGGAGGAAATAATGAAAAACAGTGGCATTGAATTATGTCATGGAAGGAAGACAGCCAACTGGGTTAAATACCAACACATATGTGTGGATACAACCAAAATACGGTAGCTTAAGGAGTGAGAAACAAAAAACTGATCTTCATTAATTTCCCAACAAATTTGTGCATTATTTGGCATATTTCGAAATCCTGCTGCCAAAACAGTCAATCCACTTTCTCGAAAAGACTGTCTAATTAGCATAGTGATATCGACACAAGTTTGCAAAAATTTCGTTTTTCCAATAACATCCAAATTATAAACCTAAAAAATCGAGATTTTGCAGCATTCCCCTCCAAAGTCCAAGTCCCGAACAAAAAGCGATACCGTATTCTAGTCCTTATAGAGGAAATTGTGAAATACGTGAAAGTCCTTGAAACCGGGAAAATTAGGAGGAAAGGGCAGAGTGACAATTTTGCTTAGAACAACAGGACAACAGGTGAGAGCTATTGCCGATTGGAAGACGAATGCAAAAAGTCGACTAGGAAGGACATTTATGGCAAATGAACAGAGAAAATGGGAGAATTGCGGTTCTCCGAGATTAGACCTCGCAATTACATGGACTGATGGGGAAAGTCGATTTCTACAGCTGGAAAGAAAATAATGCGAAAATTAACGCTTATTTCGGGCTTTTCTTGTATTATTAAAGCTGATCTCTGCGTATTTTTTATCGAGAATAATTTTGATTTGGCTGTTTTTAATGAAAAATCAGGAATTTTACATGTTTGTCATGTGAATAACGAAAAATTTTCTTATTCTAAATTCTTACAGTTCTCTTAAGAACAAAGATGCAACAGATGCTCATTTTCCAGTGTCTAAACGCACCAGACGGCTCTGTCTTTCTCTCTCTCTACAGTTACTTTCCCCTTTGTGCGCTAGACGCGACTAAATTACAGACCGCGCGAAACGGCTCTGATGGTTAAACCGAGAAACCAAGAGATTTAAGGAAGGCGAAAATTCTTGGAAGGAAATATAAAACAACAGATGGATTTTTCGCATTTTTACTAAACTAGCTTTCTTCTGAGTTAATAAAAGTAAATTTGCAGATTGAATTTCGACCATAGATATTTTTAGATTCTGACTCCAGATTTTGAAACAATGAAAAACAAACCTCTCATTCTGGGCTCCCCATAGTGAGCGCAGTGGTAGACGACGTATCTGTACTTGAACTTCTCGCTGATCGAGCCGTCCGGTTCCCGCAGCGCTTCAGAAGACGCCACTCTGAAGGGATGAAGATGTTTCCGCTTCCAAGCGTCGAATTTTTCCTCGAAATCGGCGAAACTAAAAAAATGAATTTATTTATTATTTTAGAAAAATTTCGATTTTTATCGTTCATGGACATAATGTATTGATTTTCTTTACGATGAAGTAATAACGAGCCAAATATTGTATTTAGCAGACGTGGTAAAGAATTTTTATTTTTAAAGATTTAAATTTACCTCTCAAATCTCGCATCCTGACTGATGTAATCATCCGTGGGGGAATAGAGGGGACGTTTCAGGCTTAGGGAAGACGAAATGCCGACTGGTTTTGGCGACAGGGAATTGCCTTGATTGGAAGATGAGGAAGCAGAGGACGAGCCGTCTGGAATCATAATCATCGTTTAATTTCATAATTAACTTGTCCTGGGATAAAATAAGTTATCGATATTGTACCTGAAGGCAGAGACGCCGAGCACAGGGATTCATCGAAGGTATTTGTCGTAGAGGGAAAGGTAGAGCAAGGCTGAGTATTGACGTCCTGGAAAAATTATGCATTATATGAATAAGCAAAGAAAACTAATTTTAAATCTAGAAAGTTGCATATTCTCAAAAGTCCTAATTTTTACCAAAGTAAGTGGTCCGAGATGAGGAGCGACTTGTCCGTGATTCGGCTGCGAATTCAAGATGCCGTATTTGGAGTTGTTCATAAATGAAACTAAAATTGAAAAAAAATACATGTATCTTTCAAATTAAAAAATCTACCAGGCTTGAGAATTTCCAATCTTCGCTCAGTAGTCTTCTCCATCTCTTCATCATTGCCACTCTGCTCACTGTCTTCTTGCCGTGCTTCAGGGGTGGCGGCTTCACTCGGATCTATTGTAATTTCGTCTTCAGGCGCCTCCTGAAATTTGAATGTTCAACATTTCTGATTTTGACCCAGAAGTCTTCAAAACACCAATAATCACGCTAAACATATCTCTAATTGCCTTTTATCTCTAATTATGCCATAATTTTTCACGTTTAGGTCGCGGCTTCCTTCAAAATCCCCACTTTCTTGCAGTGCCCTAGATTGCGCATTTGATAGTGAATGTCTCGAATTCTTTTGATTCGCCTGTCTTCTCGTCTTATTATTTGGCGATATCTGCTCAAACAAAGACTGTGCCGCTCACATATCTGGAGATAGATGGGAGGAGAAGGGCTGTTGCAGGGTAGAGTGACATAGGCAGAAAGAGACAGACTGGATAAGGGATAAAGGACAGTCCATAACATCTTCATACTCTCAATTCTTCTCTTGATCTATGCATCATTTTCATAATTCGCTTTCATCACAGCTATTTTTGTAGTGCCACCAACTTGAAAGAATGGTGAAATTTATAAAATGATATTTCAAACAAGAAGCCCTCTTGATTTACAAAGCAAACATCGTTCAGTTTTTGGAATCCCCATCAAGTATCTTCTTCTTCTTGACTTCTCAATCAGCGGCGGTTCGCTTGCATCATTCCCATTCACAGATCACTCGAACCCACTTCACTTGTCCCATTTAGCTTCTTCTCAAATTTCACCAATCCTAGCCCCCAACCATACGAACATTTGAACCAGGATAAGAACTGAGCAATTTTAGCTGCCAAATTTAGCTTGTCCTACCTTCTTCAGCTGGAAGACTTTCTCATCATGTTGTTCGCCAGAATCCGTACTATTACCACTCCACTCTCCATCTTGAATTCCCACATCCAGACGAGCGCGTTTCATAGCTGGCTCCTGAAATTTAAAAGTTTGAAAAATCGATCAAATAGACGAGAAAATAAAGGAGACAGTCGATGAAAATAGTTAAACTGGACACAAGAAATCGGCAAGATTTGGATGAAAGTGGCCATGCATCTGACACAGACAGTGGACTGCGCATAGTGAGGTGCAGGTCAGTGGCAGAAACAATAGCAGGGGACTGATTGTGAGACAGTGGAACTACACACTGCACGAAAGCGAATCAATTCAATCCACACAGGTGGTTATTGAACAAAACGAGGCATTCTTTGTGGGTCCGCTCATACTTAGTCGCAATACAACTCGCTCGAAATAGTGTGGAAAATGAAGAGAGCACAAGAAATGATGCAATCGCGCTCTCTTAATTTCTCAAGCTATTTCGAGCGAATTGCAAATTCCAAGTTGCATTGCAATCAAGTATGAATGGGCCCTATCATGTTTTATTTTACCTTCGCATCCGAATCACTTCCAGTCGGGTGTGCTGGGAATGAAATTGGCATCGTCGTGGAGACGACTTGCAGAATTGAGGCCAGATCTGATTGTGGATGTGGTAGTGAAGGTAGGAGAAAGTGAGGACGGCATTGTGAAGGGGTCGATACTGCTGGGACTGGGATTGGGGTCATTGATACGTCCAGCACGCTTTTGAGCATTACTCGAGTCTGAAAATGGTAGACCTTCGGGAGATTCTCTGAGAGGGTAACGATTTGAACGACACGAAAAATCGATTCAAAAGAGGTGTGATCAGACCAGCCCCAAAATAAGATGTGAATTGCTCGAGTGAGGGCTGGGGTCGAGAAAAATACTCTGCTGCCTGCATAAGGGAGGAGCCGTGTGGCCGCTTTGGATTGCGCAAGCAGGGGCTGACCCGTCGGTAGCCTGTAGAAGGGTCGGCGAGAGAGTGAGGACTTGGAATAGAGCGCAGATGGACAGACTCTCTGGCACAACAGACAAATAACTGTGCTGGGCCACAGGTACTGTAGGAGAAGGCGGGAAAATCGCTGCAGATATGCAGGCGGAGGGAAGAGAATGACAAGCAGTCAATTAGAGCTGCAAGGAAGAGGCGAGTGAATGACAGCTCGAGAACTGTGAGAATAGTCCTGGAAGAAGGAGAAGAGGAAGGGCTGTAAATCATTCGTAGCTTCTATCACCGATATCATAAACTTCATGGAAGACAGATCTTTGAAACAACTTCTTCAAAAAAGTGATCATTGGAGGTGCTTGAAGGACGTTTTGGAAATGGATTGCGTTTTAAGCCTCTTGGTTAGGAATAGCAATTCTTTTCTTCGGTAATATTGGTAAAGGAATTTCACCCTATTTATAACTTTCATTCTCTGGACCACACGCAAGTTTTGGAGTGGATATCAAGTATTATTTGAATGGTCTGCGTTTTCTGCTTTTGGCAAATTGCACGGGTGGGGCTAATGTGCCATCTGTAAGGGGAACTGTTGGAGGGTTGGAGGAGTGAGAAGGAATGAATAGAAGAAGAATGAGGGAATGGTAGGAAGATTGCCATGAGGGAAGTGAGCAGAGCGAGGGGAAATTGCGCCGATGGGCAGAAAGAAGAGGAGTCCAAAAAGGAAAAATGACTTGATAAGATACTCCGAGGCCGGAGTGAGAAAGTTTAGATTTTCTGTGTAAAGGTACACACTTTCGAGACCAGTGACGGAATGTAATAGATTTTAGAAAGTAATACTCATGCATTTCCGTAGTTATCTTGATTTTAAAAAAATTCTAAGGCCAAATATGATGTCATTGTAGCAACTCACTTGGGAGAAAAAAATACAAAAAAGTGCCAAGTAGTTGACAGCCGGCACAAAAATGAATGGACAGATCTGATCGCCCATATGGTGGGGCGAGAATAAGCTGAAGAGGGTAGGAAGGAGAGAAGGATCGTGATGAAGAAAGACTACTGAGCTGGCAAAAGATGGTGTGGATTAGCTTCATCGGAAGACGATATCTGGTGATAGGTTAATTTTGAGGGGAGAATTATGTATGGGATGGACCAGCCCCTTGGCTCTTGAGATTCTGGCGTGGGACTGTAATGAGACAGGAAATGGATGTTAAGAAGAAAGAGGGCGGAGCCGGTTGGCCAGAGAAGGACTGGAGGACAAGGAATGACCAAGGGCTGCTGCTGCTGCCATATTTCATCGGAGAAGAAAGGAGCGATGAGGCAAAGCCAGCTGCAAATCGATGCACCGGCAAATATGCAAATCGGACAGAACAACTGGAAGAAGAGGGAGAGGGAGAGGAGGACTGTGCAGATTGGGAAGCATGCGGCTGGACGGCTGGAAGACGGGATAATTATGAGGGTAAAATAGTTAGAAGAAAGGCATGGTACTGTGGGAATAAAAAATTTAAGTAAAATGTCTTCAGAACAAAATTAGCGTCTGGAGCGGAGATTTGCTTCCAAACATTTTTCCAGGACAACTTCGTTAGAGTCTACCTTCAATTTTTTTATCGAGGCTTCAGAGTAGTGTCGTTATATAAAATGCATAATTAAAAGAATAGCACTGAGCTTCAGCATTAAAATCCTAGAAATTTGTGTAAGATTCTCGTTTACGCTAGAATAACCGACCAAAACTATTCATGGCTGTCCATTACATAGTGAAAACCGTCATCTGATTAGAAAATACATTAGCCAAATCACGAAAAATCCTCGCCAGAAATGACGATCAGCGGGGATTATTCACCTGAGTTTCCCCGTCGAAATCTCTTTCGTCGCAAGGCGGCTGGCAAAGACAAGCTGATTTATATTGGCGAACGTCACAATCCGCTTCGCTTGTTTTCATGCATATGTCTTTTGGTAAAGAACACGAAATGATCAGCAGTGAAATTGTTTGCCGATACGAGACTATCAATTTGCTCCCATGTCTAGAAGTAAACCAAATAAGCCCGAAACTTTTTCTACAGTACTTCTTGAAGAGTTAGGCAAATTTGACCCCTTGTCAAGAAGGGAAGATGAAAGAAACACATCGATCATGCACTCCATCATACGGTCATTGCGACACTGGGCGGGAAGCCGAGTGATATCCGATATCTCAGAGACAGTAGGGGTATTCTTTGGATGGTTGCAAATTACCTAATCGAGACAAAGACATAAAAATAGCTGACAGTATTTTTTAAAGAATAAAGCACTTTTTCAGAATAGCAAGTCTGCTTTCAATCGGATTTTTATAGTGCAGAACTAATTGCTGAAATTCACACATGCGTAAGTTTTTTCGCTAAAATTCTTTTCATTTTATTACTTTTTGTTGAATTTTTTGCAGTCTGAAATAGATTATTTTATAAAATAGAGAATTAGTCATTTTTGAAGGTTCATTGAATATCGTCATAATGCGGGCGCCTCACTGGTGTATGTTATTCTTTCTCTTATCATTAATATTGGTTGCGAAAATGGGAGTCAATGAAACGGAAAAGTGACAGTTTTAAACGAAATGCAAGAAGAAACAAGCAAGAAACCACAGCCAACACGGCCGGCAGTCACAATACTCAAACACAATGGCTACGCTGATGAAAATTCGAAATTCCACTCTGTCTGTCGACAAAAAACCGATTTCTCAAAATTTCTCATCATTCGATTGAAATTCGCGTATATTGAATTCTCTTCGCATACTTCCACAACTCTATAATAATACATAATTTTATTCTATCTTCTGAGAATTAGTTCATGAAGACTCTACCGATCCGAATAATTCTGCTCTTCTGCATTCAAAATGTTCTTGCAAGGCTAAGTGACTCAGAACCAGACAAGGATTTGAAGACTATCAGATCGAGACCCAGAACAAATTCATTGTAAGTCCATTTATAACTGGCAAAAGATCGAAAGTGTGACCTTAGGTTTTCATCACAATTATTTTCGCTCTCTTCACAGGAATCTGATATCTCATACGAACCCAATGACCTCGTGGTACAGCCTGCAATAATTTATCGAGGAAGGAGGTAGGTTGATTTGACAAATACAAATTATTATTGAAAGATAAAGACTTCTTCAGCAAGCGACAGGCCACTGTAGTCAGGCGAGTGCGAGTTTTGCGACGTCTTAGGAAGCATCGGGAGTCTCCAAACGACGTGATTGCCGGAGATGAGAAGGCCGCTGAGGAGATCTTCAAGGATCTTGAAGCGGAACGTGGGGTAGACATCATTCAATAAAAACTCAAAGCCAAGGTAGTGTTCAGTTACAACCTCCGCCTTCGAACGACGGTTTCATCGAAATTTTCAAGGACGGATCTTCACTGCCTTCCGGCGTTCATCCACCTGCTCTACCGCATTTCGATGACATGGCAGGAGAGCAGCACGATTCTACTCAGGGACCGTTACCAATCGAAAAACCACAAACGATGGTGCCTCCAGCTGCGGCGACTGATGAAATTTCGAATTCAATGAGTAGCGATACGATGGATCAAGCGTAAGCTTAACCAGTTCATTAAGGCAGTTATGTTATTATAGGAGCTCTTTCAGCTCGAATTATGGTGGTGAAGTGGTTAAAGAAGCGACTACAGTTCAACCTTATGAACCATCTACAGCTTCATACGCCCCTTTAACTCTAACTGTATCATATTCTGAGCCTGTCAAAAACGAATACGGTCATCGGATCGAAGGGGAAATGACGACTTCCCAACCATATACTGAGCAAGTAACGAGAAAATTTGTTCCTCTTAGTGGTACTGTCACTCGATCATATATAACTCATTCTGTAGACGTCTCATACCCTAGTCAAGTCACTTTCAAATATATTCCAACGTCAACTTCGTCTTATCAAAGTCAACAAGATTTTGATCCATTCTTCGATCGACCTGATGAAGCCCCTCGGGCAAAACCGATTTACGGTTTCGGTCCCTATTCTCGACCAGATTCACTAAACAATCCACTCTATTCAAACGGATACTCACGCCCTCTACCTTCAATACCACCATATCAGGTAAATATTTTTAAATCCTAAATTAAGTAATAGCATTCAGGCTCAACCATACAGCTCCTATCGAATAACCAATTATGGTGTATTTCACAGAATGCTATGAGTGTTGTACGTAAAGAATGACATTGTTATAGGTAACTCAAATAAACGTTTTTTATTCAAGTATTGCAACAACTTGAAATTAACAAAAATTAAAGTTAACAAAGGCATCGAGAGAGGCATTGAAATTTAGTGTAACTTGTCGTAATTCAAGTTGACGAACATGAACCTGCTGAGATCTTCATCCGAAAGATCTTTCTTGAGATCTGTCAGATGGTTTCCTTTCACAGAGATTGAGCGCTCGTTTTCATTCGATGTTGCAGGCGCGGCTAGATGGACCTTGGCCATAGTGAAGAGGTGAGGGAAACAGGTTTGGTTCGACACGTTTCTCCAGAAGTGCAGGGGATCATCGGTAGACTTGCTGAGTTTGACCGAGAGGTACTCCGTTACTTCCTGAATATCAAAACCTTGCACTTCATAATAATCTTAGGTGAAATAATCTGACAAACCTGCTCGATGAGGCTTCTGAATTCGTCGCTTTCTGGCAACTCATGTCGGAGACGCTTAGGGGCGTGAGCTCTCGCGAAGGCCTTGAACTCGTCCTCTACGTCGCTCTCGTACTCTTTCAGATCCACCTCCTGCTTGACTTCGTTCTGCGCAGCTGGCACGAAGGTCTCTATGACTGCGTTAACAAGGTACTCCTGAAAGTATAGTTTTCGGCAGAGCCATTGGCTTTTGTCACCTTGGGATTATAAATAAAATCCTTGAAGAAGCGATCCTTGAACCTCGGGTCGAGAAAAGTGGCGATGCAGACGATCTTCTGCTGACCTTCACTCATGTAGTCCCAGATACGTGACCTCAGATCAATCAGAATCGCGTGTCTCGCATCCGACAGCTCATCTTCTCCAGCCTCTTCCATCTTAGTCTTGATAACCTGGTAGAATGGGACGATGACCGAAAGATGAGCTAGAGGCCGTGGTTGCAGGTACTTCGTCACCGCCGTGAAAGGTGCGAGAAGTTTCTGGACTTTGAAGAGCAGGTTCCATTCCTCATCGCTCAGAACTGGCACCCTAAAATATTTGTGTAAGCAAGTTCTGACTCGAATCCTACCTTTCTTCTTTTTCACTTGCCATAGGTATTTGGTTAGCGTGCACGAACTTCCTGACCGCATGTCTATTCTCCAGAAAGCGGGTGACCGAGTTGTAGAGCGTAATCCATTTGACGGAAGCATCTTCTGGTGGCAGGTTGCATTCGGCGAAGCAGGCGAGAGCGATGTTTCTCTGGGCTGGGCTATTTCTGATCCTGTGCACGATCATCTTTACTTTCTCAATAACCAATTCGGCCTCCATTTTCTCAATACCTTGTCTGATCGACTGAAATTCAAGTGATTTGTTGAAAAAAATTGTACAAGTCTCACCAACTCAATGGAGTTTGTATAGCAATTAATGACGGGAAGATCAAGCATGATTCTGGTTGCTGTTATGTTGCTCACAGGATCCAGGACGAAGATCAGACGTCGTTCTCGCTCGACTCCGAATTCTTTAAGGCAGTCCATGATGTTGTGGAAGATGATCGAAGAGATGCGACCGTCTTTCTTGAAGGGAAAGATCCCGATTGCGAAATGGGCTGGCTTGAGTTTGACGGGGTCGATGCAGTGAGCCGTGCAGGAGAGAAACGAATTCCCGGTATCGTCGGACCTCACGTCGCTGCTGAAGGCGACGGCAGAAGCAGAGTCGAGAGCCGTTTTCACTCTCGCCTTCATCCTTTCGCATAGCTGAGGTAGAACTCTGTCGGAGTAGTAACGCATATCCTTGACTTCATAGTTTGGCTGGACCACGCGCATGAGAGCCCTGAATTTCTTCTTTACAATTTTTAGAAGAAAACTTTTCAAAATACGCGAATCCAGATCCCTCAACGACGCTGAGCGGCACCATGTCTCGAGCGATGAACTCCGTGATAGCATGATCTATCCGATTCGACGAAGCGTCTCCTCCATCAGAAATATTAGGAATGAACCGCGTCAAAGGTTCTTCAAAGGGCAACTCCTAAAGTAAACCTTTGAAAATATCAGCTGAAAACTGTCCTACCTCGGTCTTTATCTCCCTAGCCACAAATATTTCATCGTTAGGTTGCGCGCCGCCTTCCGAAAAAATGGCAGAGCTGCTCGCCAATTCCATGCTCGAGTTGTTTTCCGCCTCTATGTCATCGATGCTTCCGGATTCTGAGTCGCGACTCGCCACGAACAGCTTGATCTGGTCGAGTAGGGGTCCAGGTCTCCCTCTCCTGTTCTTCTTCGCCGTCCATCCTTTCTTTAGCTGAAAATGGTCAATTGTGTAGCGGATTGGCGGACAACCAAATTTGAAAAATTGAAACCCGTCCCCGTCTGTCTCTATTGCAGAAAATTCTAATTTGTGACCTACCTGGTACCCCCACCACTTTGCTACTATTGGAAAATTTGTTTAAAAATGCTGGAGGATACCTGCATTAACTCAACAGGATGGTGACGCTCCAAATGGGTGAGTCTGCCGGATGTTGACCCAGTCGGCTCGATTTTGACCAAGCCGTATTTATCCCCAGTGCACAAAAGGCATCTCCAAAACCCCTCCTTCTCGGACTTGATAAAGGTCGAATCGTACTTGGACGATCTGAAAATGAATACCTACAAAATACTCATTATACGCTAACAAATGCTGCTATACCTTGGTTTATCTAAAATGCCCGGCCTATGTAGTTTATAGTATGCCTTTACTCTTGCGAGTTTATCTTCCATGAGGTCGATCTCGTCGTTTTGCTCTCTGAAGTTGAATGACATTTAGGATAGAGGGAAATTGATTTTTAAAAGATTTAAAGAACACACAAGAATATTGAAAGCAGAATCTAGCTCCTGAGAACGGAATAGCATCATTCGGCCACATTTGCATAAAGAAATGGAAGAAAGTAGAGCGCTAGGTAAAAAGGATTGCGAGCCTGCATTTATAAAACTTGGACAAGAATGGCGAAATTTCGTATCGATTCGAAAGTGGGTAAACGAAACGAAATTTCGTATCGATTCGAAAGTGGGTAAACGAAACGAAATTTCGCTTGGCCTTGTCTATTTTCCTTCTCTGTTGCGTCTCTTTTCCCATTCTTCCTCGCCCGGCCACTAGACCCCCTCCTCCCTTTTGCTGCTGCTGCTGCTGCGTTCGCTCTGCCATCTCTCTGCCCTCCCCCGTTTGTCTGGTCTTTCGTTCTATTTCTTTTTCCAACCTAGTGCTCTATTCCCAATGCTGTAGGATAGCAGTGCGACCACATAGCGTCTCTCTCACCGATCGGGCATAGAGCGGATCTCGCAGCGACTCATAAACTTACCTGGTCGGGAGACACCGCGATCATGAAGGCGGTTATCTGTGGCGAGGCCTAGGCATTGCACTTCGGTCTGGGCTGACCTGCACGGCAGCTCCGAGTTGGGGTTCGCCGACGACTAAATTTTTGAGTGAGGGGCTGCGTTCGCGCGGCCCTGTCTGAAAACCAAGAGAAGGAGATGCGAGTTCAGGCAATTTAAAAAATAACAGACCAAATTCAACTCGATTTGCAACATCGAACAGATTTTCGAAGTTCGCATGGGCTGATTCAAAAGTGGCTCATTTCCCACCATTTCTATCAACGAATAAAGGACAAGATAGGGACTCCGGATCTCGCGAACTGGACACCGTTTGCGCGTTTTGATTACATCATCGTTTTCGACGACTTCGATTCGGCATATTGGTAAAAAAATCAGCCAAGTTGAGAGACGTTGAGGCGAAACGCGTTTCCCTGCCAGTTTTCCATTATTTTTCCAGGTTTTGGTCATTTTTGTGAATTTTTTCGCTTCTCCAAAATCTTAGTTACACCCCTTCGGACAACCTAACAACGAATTTAGCAATGTTGGGCGTGGGTTGGAAAACCGTTTGCACTCCCCGACTGTCCCACCATCTTCTCGCGCTTCGGCCAACGGGATTTTATATTTCACCGGGTGTGAAAATCAGCTTTCTTTCAATTCAACATCACTCTGAAGCTATTAAAACATTGTGCGAGTAAATATTTCAGGCTTGGTATGTGTTGTCTTTCAAAAAGCGCTTACAAACGAATTGCGAAACAGTGACAGCCCAGCTCGTTTATTGACTGCTGTCACATTCGCGCTTTTTCCGCTGTCTGCGCTCTCCTCCCTCCCAACATGCGACCAGAGCATCTGCAATAACATCCGCAGTACGCCACAATCTCTGCATATACATTTCCGTCTCACTGTCCTCCTCGGTTTTAACCCAGTTACTCAAGGTAAATCTTGGGATTCGATCAAGTCTCGACTTGTGTCGAATAACACACTTTTTGGAACCAACCTTTCTGGGGACATCCGGAGAGGAATAAGACAAAGTGATAAACCGACATTACAATATTCTGAGACTAAAGCGATCAAGTTCGCTGAGCTGTAGTTTTCTTCGGGTTCATGACCAAAATTAGATTATTGTCGATGAACGATCACTTGGGATAAAGCAAAAAGGATGCGTTTCTCTCTCCCCCTTTTGAGTCTCAGAATGTGCACACAGTCGACAATTGTTCATTTGGCAAATTTTCTTATTTCCTTCGTTCCTTCATCGAAATCAGCGAGATTCTCGCTATGAACATCTCCCAATTACTGCCCTCTATCGGTATTGATACAAATTAATTAGCTGACTAATTATCAATAATTACCGAATAATTATAAAAGTCACAAATGAAAACGTCGAAAAAGATCAATGAAAATTCAATTTTTGAATAATGAATTCGAATTCGCAATGCATGCCGCGACGCGAGGGGGAAGCGTGCTGTTCACACCACTTCCTTGTGCGAAGAGCGCTGACAACGGACAAGTCGTTTACAATCGACAGTAGCAAAAATTATTTTTAGCCTGAATTTTTTCAACTTTTTCCGTTTTACGTCTCTGCACCTGTATAAATGATATTTAGAATATAAAATATCAGCTCATATGATATTCTGTTAAAAATACTGCTTTTTCATAAATAATAAATAACTTGTCTGTAAATCTAAACACAAAGCACGAAATAACAATTATAGACTTCTCTTTAGTGAATATTTCAAATGACTACCAAATAATTGCATATTAATTGAATGTCAAATCGTACCTTTCACTCATTACAAGTTTTATTGATAAAGGGTAAAATTATTGTTATCTTCAGTTTTCTTTTAATGAAAACTTATTATCAAGTAACATATTTGATATTTGACGATGATAGTATTAGATGAAAAGTCTGATGAGTACTCATTTCTGGAAAACATTCGTTTCTCATATAATGGAGAGCAAGAGTTAGGAACAAAGAGTACAGTATCTATTTCCTCACAGCCCATAATATAAAAATATATCTTTTAATTAAATATTAATGCAATGTTAAAGTCGATGATATTTCATTTGCATCAAGACGAAGAGAATGGAATAAATTGATTTTGTTTCTAATGTCGCTCTAATTCACCTGTCGGTCGAAGTATATAACTTGAAGTTTTCTAGAATGTACCAAGACAGTGCGATAAATTTCGACTCTATTGGTATTTATAAAATTGTCTAATTTTTCAATAATTTTACCTATAGAAGTGGAAGAATATAATGGGAAGCAGTAAGATACATTAATTTAAGGAATAAAAAATCTCTCCATAATAATATCGCTATATAAAGAATTTTGTAGGGTCTTAATTAAAATATGATGTTTCAGCGTTAAATTTTAATGAATTCTTTAAACACCTTGGAGAGATATTCTTGTATTTGATTATTTTACTCGTTATACTTATTTTTCTAATTATTATATCTAATCTACTGTTAAGAATTTCCGACGGAGAATTATTGGAATTAAAGGATGTAATTTGACTTATTTGGCAAATGTTATAAAATTATTGATTATAGGCGCCGTATTATCCAATATATTATCAAATGAGAAGATTGGCAAATTTCTTTCCGGTTGTGTCAGTTGTATCATCATTAATAATATTTTTCACAATATTTATATTTGCATTAGACGTCTATTTTCATGGTAATTCTCATTCGTTAAAATTTCTTTATACAGTGGCGATCGAAAGTTTTGGAAAATTATCGTTATGAAAGCAGACTGGCATGTCTCATAGTTGCAGATTAATTAGAATGATATTTTGCATACATATTCTTCTCTGTTGTAATACTTTTTCGTTCGTTGGGATATAGAAATACCTTGGCTTCCAAACATTGTATTAATTCTCCCAGTATGATTGAGATTTTAGAGATTAGGAGATAGAGTCCATGTTCAACACTCAACATGGAGAGTATGGGGGTCCAATAGTATAGTGAGAGAGGGAACAGGAGAAAGCAAGCTTGTAGTTAGGTGTCGCTCAGAGAGGAAATCCTTTGGTAAGACTGAAAAGGAACTGTCATGGCAAGGGGAGGAGCATGCAAATTTAGAAATGAGGGAGTTAGGGATAGAGACAGAGATCGTAATCACAATTCGATCCCGTTACACTGTGTATTGAGAGTTCTTGCCAATTTCTACTTGAATTGATCTACAATTATTGGTCCTACCAGGCTACATTCATAATCACAATTGTTCCAAACTTTTGATCGCCGCTGTATACTAATTTTTAGAAAAGTAATTTAGGCTTACTTTGGAACGACTCTATTAATATAATTATTCATTGGGTAAGAAGTTCACAAATGACGAAATGAGTTCTTGAATTGGAAACGTTTGAAGTTCGATTATTGCCTTCACTATTTCATAAATACTCTCGATTTAAAACGTCATACTATCATTTTCTCATTTCATCATTTCGTCATATCGTCATATACACGAAAAGTCATTTCATCATTCCATCAATTACAGGTTTACATATTGCTAAATTTATATGCTGCGGTACAAATTATCATATGGGCTTGTTATTTCTTCATTTGCCTTTTCTTGATTCCGACAGTGAGTTCAGCCGTAGCATTGCTTAGCATCTGTCTTATTATCCAACGACTTGTGCTCATGTATGAACTACCACGACTAACAAATCTGCTTACCAAGTAAGCGAAAAATCATTTGCACTATTAATATAATGAAAATTGCAGGGATAATTTGAAAAGGATCATTCGTTATATTATACCGTTTGCGATAATTCTAAATTTAGTGTATTTTATTATAATCATCTTTATGCTTTACTATAAAACAATCGAATATGGACCAATTCTATCTGTAAGTTGAAGACATCACGTTTTCAATACTTTAACCATGCGTAAAGTGTTATGATTAGAGAGGCCAAGTCTACTTCTTTCAAGGGAGAGAAAGAACGCATGAAATTTTTCGACGTTTCAATTATCGTTAATTAGTTGATAATTTCATGAAACCACGACACCAATTAGGGTAATAAATGGATCCAAAATGATGGCGTCGTTGGTTTTTCGAAAAAAAAAACCACTTGGCCTTTCTAGTTATGATACAATAGGAGACAAGTTTCGAGTCATTTATCCTTTATCCTTGTGTCAATGTTTAGAAAGGTCGTTTGCAATTCTTCAGATTTGGCTGAAATTTAGCTCAATTTCATTTCTTCCACGTGCATGTGTTTTCAAAAATACGGCTAAATTCAATCAGTGCAGAATACAGATTTTGGAATTTTTAATGTCGATACAGAATGAGAATTATCCAGTAATTTTATTCGACACTGATAACCTTTTCTTACTCTACTTCATTCTAGTTTCTTTTTTATTTTTGATGTATTAGAAATCGCATAATAATTCAACATATTTAGTTTATATCATACTCATCTTTGGATATTCTGGCTCTCTTTGCATCGCTTCTCTACTTTGTTCTATATTTCAAATTTCGTGATTTGGCAAGATTATCGACAAATCCGCAACATAAATCTGATGCTCGAAGAATATTATATATGATGTTACCTTTATTCGTGCAGCACGTAAGTAAATTAACACAGTTGGTTTATTTGACCTCTTTGGTTATTAAACTCGGCCATCACAGGGACAAGATATAAAACCTGATCCGAGATATCCTTTAAGGCCTAACCTTTTAACTGGGCTTTTTACAAATATCAATTCAACTCTAATTCATCGTGTTTATAACATTTTCCAAGGAACGGTATTGAGATTGAGATCAGTGAGAAAAAGATTTACGAAACACTTTAATCCAAAGATGATAAACGGGGAACGGTCACTGCGCACCAAAATCCTTGGTGCGCAGTGGCATACACCCATTTTGTGGATAGGGGTTACTGCCAGTACAACTAAATTCATTTTTCTGTTGAATGATTTGATTTACGACATTCGAAATTATGCAATTATTTCATATACAAAAATAATCATAAAAATTAATTTAGATATTAACGATCAGCTCGTCAGTATTATGCTTATATTATGGTAATAATTTAAAGTGTGTTCAAAATGAAACAAAACTTTAAGTGCCAAACGTGGATGACATTTTCGGCATATATGGGAGTATTTCAATAGTTTCACGAGCAACTGACACATGTTTGTCATGCATAACTATGCCACTTTCGTTTATAGTTGCCAGTCCGAAACGACGCCAAGCCATTAGACAATATTTCTCGAAAATGTATGAAATTATAATATTAAAAATCGCTAATTTCTAGATGTTAATTGCGTAATTCTCAATTCAGCTGACATTAATTTCACGATGTTGATTTAACTTGAAAGAGTTAATTCGAATACTTTCAAATCTCAGAATTGTTCGAATCCGACACCGATAAAGAAAACTTGCCAACAATGTTTTTTTCTTAATTTTAATTATGAATTTTAGAGGGAACAATAGACCGAGACTTTTGACGTCGATGATCAGCCGCAATAATCGTAATAATCAGATTCATTCATCATCGAACCAAAATATATCTGCAATTGCATAATAAATATCAAATTTCTAACCTCAATAAATGATCTTCAAAGAATAAAAAATATTATTTCATAAAATATGCTTGTGATAAGTCTAGCTCATAAATAAATAATGTCTAAATCTAAGCACAAAACATAAAATAAAAAATGTCAGCCTTCTTTCTAGTCAATATGCCAATTGCTACATATGATTTTATAATCAGTTTTTATATAATGGTGTGAAACACTCATTTTTCAATTTTAACTTCATTGCATCAATTCATAAAAGAGATAGTTACTCTCATTGGCTCTTCAACGATTTTACCTGAACACATTAATGGTAATTGTTTTAATCTTCATATATCTGATTAATTATGCATACTGATATTTAGGTTTCGATTTTATCGATTTTACAGCATTATTTTGAAGTCCATGAAATTTGCAACAAATATCATTTTTAGTTTTTTGATTTTTGAAATAAAACTTTGAATTTTGGGTGAAAAACTTAAAAAATGATTAAAAAAATTGATTTTATGCTAATTTCGGCTATTTTTTAGGTGAAAATTTTTTAAAAGTCTTCATAGTCAGTCGATTTGTATAATTGGTATGAGAATTGAAATTAAAAAAGATGGCAAAATTCTTATATAGTAGAGGTAATTTTAAAATATAAATTTCATTCATTTGCTAGTAAAAATTATTTTTAACTTGAATTTCCCTGTTTTACGTCTCTGCACCTGTATAAATGATATTTAGAATATGAAATATCAGCTCATATGATATTCTGTTAAAAATACTGCTTTTTCATAAATAATAAATAACTTGTCTGTAGATCTAAACACAAAATACAGAACACAATAAAAATGATAGACTTCTCTTTAGTGAATATTTAAAATGGCTACCAAACAACTGCGTATTAATTGAAAATCAGATCGTGCCTTTCACTTATTAAAGGTTCTATTGATAAAGAGTAAAATCACTGTTATCTTCAGCTTTTTTCTGAAACTTTATTATCAAGTAACATATTTTATATTTGAAGATGACAATATTAGATGAAAAGTCTAGTGAATGCTCATTTCTGGAAAACATTCGCTTTTCATATAGTGGGGAGCAAGAGTTAGAAACAAAGAGTATACAGTATCTACTTTCTCAGTCCATAATATAAAATATCTTTTCATTAAATATTAATGGAATTTAAACGTCGATAATATTTTATTTGCATCAAGACGAAGAGAATGATATAAATTTATTTTTGTTAATGTCATTCTAATTCACCTGTCGGTCGAAGTATATAACTTGAAGTTTTCTAGAATGTACCAAGACAGTGCGATAAATTTCGATTCTATTGGTATTTATAAAATTGTCTAATTTTTCAATAATTTTACCTATGGAAATGGAAGAACATGATGATAACAGTAAGATATATTAATTTAAGGGATAAAAATCTCTCCATAATAATATCGCTATATAAAGAATTTTGTAGGGTCTTAATTAAAATATGATATTTCAGCGCTATATATTATTCAACCCATTGAACTACCTGAAAATATACCCTTGTATTTGATTATTTTACTCATTATACTTATTTTTCCAATTATTATACCTAATCTACTGTTAAGAATTTCCGACGGAGAATTATTGGAATTAAAGGATGTAATTTGACTTATTTGGCAAATGTTATAAAATTATTGATTATAGGCGCCGTATTATCCAATATATTATCAAATGAGAAGATTGATAAATGTCTTTCCGGTTGTGTCAGTTGTATCATCATTAATAATATTTTTCACAATATTTATTTCTGCATCAGACGTCTATTTGCGTGGTAATTCTCATTCGTTAAAATTTCTTTATACAGTGGCGATCGAAAGTTTTGAAAAATTATCGTTATGAAAGCAGACTGGCATGTCTCATAGTTGCAGATTAATTAGAATGAGATTTTGCATACATATTCTTCTCTGTTGTAATACTTTTTCGTTCGTTGGGATATAGAAATACCTTGACTTCCGAACATTGTATTAATTCTAGTATGATTGAGAGTTTAGAGATTAGGAGATAGAGTCCATGTTCAACACTCAACATGGGGAGTATGCGGATCTAATAGTACAGTGAGAAGGGGAACAGGAGAAAGCAAGCTTGCAGTTAGGTGTTGTTCAGAGAGGAAATAGAAGAGATGGTGCAATTCACTCTCATACAAGTGCTGAGATTAACTTATGACTTTTAATATATGAAAGATAAAACAGTTATTTGCATTTCCTACTTTTATTTATTCATGCTGGTCGACTAAGTATTTAGATAAAACGGAAATTAGGTGGAATACAATAGGGTGGGCAGAGCCTGAGTTCTGCTTAGGAGTGGGCTGGAGGAACCCTCTAGGTAAGACTGGGAAAGGACTGTCATGGCAAGGGAGGAACATGCAAAGTTAGAGATGAGAGAATTTAGGGATAGAGATAGTGATTGTAATCACAGTTCGATCTCGTTACACTGTACATTGAGAATTCTTGCCAATTTCCACTCGAATTTATCCACAATTATTGGTCCTACCAGGCTACATTCATAATCACAATTGTTCCAAACTTTTGATCGCCGCTGTATACTAATTTTTAGAAAAGTAATTTAGACTTAGATGTGTACAATCTTAGTAGTATAATTATTCATTGGGTAAGAAGTTCACAAATGACGAAATGAGTTCTTGAATTGGAAACGTTTGAAGTTCGATTATTGCCTTCACTATTTCATAAATACTTTCGATTTAAAACGTCATACTATCATTTTCTCATTTCATCATATCGTCATATCGTCATATACACGAAAAGTCATTCCATTATTCCATTAATTACAGGTTTACATATTGCTAAATTTATATGTTTGGGTGCAGATTCTCATATGGGCTTGTTATTTCTTCATTTGCCTTTTCTTGATTCCGACAGTGAGTTCAGCCGTAGCATTGCTTAGCATCTGTCTTATTATCCAACGACTTGTGCTCATGTATGAACTACCACGACTAACAAACCTGCTTACCAAGTAAGCGAAAAATCATTTGCACTATTAATATAATGAAAATTGCAGGGATAATTTGAAAAGAATCATTCGTTGCATTATGTCGTTTGCGATAATTCTAAATTTAGTGTATTTTAGTATTATTATCATACCTATATATTACTATGAAAAACTCGAATATGGACCAATTCTATCTGTAAGTTGAAGACATCACGTTTTCAATACTTTAACCATGCGTAAAGTGTTATGATTAGAGAGGCCAAGTCTACTTCTTTCAAGGGAGAGAAAGAACGCATGAAATTTTTCGACGTTTCAATTATCGTTAATTAGTTGATAATTTTATGAAACTAAGACACTGATTAGGGTAATAAAATACGCCCGAAATTATGGCGTCGTTGGTTTTTCGAAAAAAAAAACCACTTGGCCTTTCTAGTTATGATACAATAGGTGACAAAAGTTTCGAGCCACCTATCCTCTATCCATGTGTCAATGTTTAGAAAAGTCGCTTGCACTTCTTCGAATTTGGCTGAAATTTAGCTCAATTTCATTTCTTCCACGTGCATGTGTTTTCAAAAATACGGCTAAATTCGATCAGTACAGAGTACAAATTTTGGTATTTTTGATATCGATACAGAATAAGGATTATCCAGCAATTTTGTTCGACACTGCGATAACCCTTTCTTAGTTACTTCATTCTATTTTATTTTTTATTTTTGATGCATTAGAAATCGCATAATAATTCAGCATATTTAGGTATCATCCTTATCTTTGGATATTCTGGCTCTCTTCGCATCGCTTCTCTACTTTGTTATATATCTCAAATTTCGTAATTTGGCAAGATTATCGACAAATCCGCAACATAAATCTGATGCTCGAAGAATATTATATATGATGTTACCTTTATTCGTGCAGCACGTAAGTAAATTAACACAGTTGGTTTATTTGACCTCTTTGGTTATTAAACTCGGCCATCACAGGGACAAGATATAAAACCTGATCCGAGATATCCTTTAAGGCCTAACCTTTTAACTGGGCTTTTTACAAATATCAATTCAACTCTAATTCATCGTGTTTATAACATTTTCCAAGGAACGGTATTGAGATTGAGATCAGTGAGAAAAAGATTTAAGGAACACTTTAATCCGAAGATGATAAACAGGGAACGGTCACTGCGCACCAAACTCTTTGATGCGCAGTGACATATACCCATTTTTTAGATAGGGGTTACTGCCAGTACAACTAAATTCATTTTTCTGTTGAATGATTTGATTTACGACATTCGAAATTATATAATTATTTCATATACAAAAAAATAATCATAAAAAATTAATTTAGACATTAACGATCAGCTCGTCAGTATTAGTATACTTATATTATAAGTTAAAGCCTGTTCAAAATGAAACAGAACTTGAAGTGTCAAGCGTGAATATCAATGCCAGTATATATATAGGGACTTTCGTATTTTCACGACTATTTGACACATGTTTGTTGTGCATAACTATGCCACTTTCGTTTATAGTTGCCAGTCCGAAACGACGCCAAGCCATTAGACAATATTTCTCGAAAATGTATGAAATTATAATATTAAAAATCGCTAATTTCTAGATGTTAATTGCGTAATTCTCAATTCAGCTGACATTAATTTCACGATGTTGATTTAACTTGAAAGAGTTAATTCGAATACTTTCAAATCTCAGAATTGTTCGAATCCGACACCGATAAAGAAAACTTGCCAACAATGTTTTTTTCTTAATTTTAATTATGAATTTTAGAGGGAACAATAGACCGAGACTTTTGACGTCGATGATCAGCCGCAATAATCGTAATAATCAGATTCATTCATCATCGAATCAAAATATAGCTACAATTGCATAATAAATGTCAAATTTCTAGCCTCAATAAATGATCTTCAAAGAATAAAAATATTATCTCATAAATATGATTATGATAAGACTAGTTCATAAATAAATATAAGATCGAAATATTGTACAAAAAAAATCGGTAATGGTTTTCTTGCGACTTTCTACTGAACCCCTCTGTCCCACCCCAAACAACAATGATAGTTATCTAGAAAGTTTACTATCAGCGGCTTCCAGACCAAAGTACTGCCAAATAAGTTGGAAAAGCTGATAATCGAAGAAGTAATTCTCAATAAAACTTAAGCCCCACCCGAAGAATTTAAAGAATGGACAAATTGGACGATATTTTGGCTATGCTATTAATCTTTCTTGCTTTCGTCATTCAAAGTAAAAAGGAAACATGATGCGATTTAATAAATATTTTCGCACATTCCGAAGATTGCTACTATTGACCTGATAAGAAATTAGTACAAAAGATGAAGGTGCTCGCGAAATTTTGGAATGTTCCTAAGTCAGTTTATTTATTGTTCTTTTAAATCAGAATTAGGCGTAAAATGTCGGCCGCTCTCTTATCACTATTAACATATTTCGTCGTTTTACTTTCAACAGGGCTTGGAAACTCTATAAGGCGATCTGAAAGAGGTACATTTTTATATTGATGTTGAAAAAGATTTAATTAAAGTAAGTTATTAATTTTAGCTGCTTCTTGTGATATCTCTAATTTAAATGTTTACGTCGCACACCTATTGGATGCCTCTGATTTGGATAACACGTTTTTAAGCAGTGAAGTAAATTATATTCATCTTATTTAAAAAATTATTAAGATTTAGTTCCCTGAATTTGCGAATTTGTTGGGGGATAAAGTTTTGACAGATCCTAGCAAACAACGGTTTATATTCGGAGGTTTAAATTATTTTCATATTTTGTAAAATAGAAATGAACTTTTAGGTATGACACGAGATGGGTTGGTTCCTTACAAGCAAAATGTCACAAATCCGAATGACACTACTACCGCTATAGGTTCAATCAAGTCCAATATTGATCCAACTAGCGGGACGGTTTCAGTTTCGACGTAAGAATATAAAGACATTTTTATATTCGAAAGGAATAAAATTGATTTTGTTTCAGTTATATTCCATGATTAGAAAATTAAATAAGTTTCTTTTTAATTCCAGTTCGGTATCGGAGTTCCTGATGGACAGTTCATTGAGTGGTGTTTCATCAGACGAAAATCCTGGGGTCGTAATTTTTTCGATGTATTGGCTTTCGAGCGATGCGTCGTCAGGATGCAGTAGAGCTGTTCAAGCATTGAGGGAGCAGGTACCCTAGCCTTCCAAGAAACTTCGGTTTTTAACCTCTCAAAATTTCTAAGTTTCACGTGCTCTCTAGCTTCTTGCTAGCTCAGCGTATCATACTGAGAAGCGAGTCTCCTCCCATGGCAGCACTGTATAGTGGGTAGCGAGTTAGATTTTTGCCAGTTTTGAGCGATGAACGCGAGATTATTGGTTGAGAGAACGCGCAGGGAGGCTTAGGAAAAACTGAAGTTTCGGGTAAAGTCAGGGTATTTAAATTTTCTTCTAATGAAAAATAATGCCTTAAAGTATTTCTTTTCAGAATTACTATGTGTTAGGAGTATCGTTTCTGCCTGCCGCGAATCATTACATGTCAACCTGTATGGGCGATGATAGCTTCTTCAAATATGGCGATATCTATAGTCCAAATGCGGATTTAGCTTCAGATTGGATTGTTGAAAAAATTTGTGAATCTCGAAAGTAGATAGACAATATTTTTCCATATGTTAAATTAAACATGAAACAATTTTGAACGTTTATCGATAATCCAAGTTTGGTTTTTTGTTAGATGGGCACATTTATATTACGACTTATTTATTATCGTGCATATTAACCTTGATGAAAAATAAATGAATTTATGAATTTGATCTTACTCTACCCCTCGACCCTGGTTTATGACTCCAAGCCTAACACCTTTGAAATTCCCTCGAATAATTTCATAAACTGAACCGCGTTATCGCTTCAAGTAGCAATAAAGCAATAAAATAGATGCGTTTATAACGCACACACCAGTATTTTATGAAGATTCTATCAAAAAATTATGCTTGCAATTAGTTCATATAAAAAGGTCGATTGCCATAATTCCATTTATAGATTAAAAATTTCACTCACTATGAAAACGATCTTCGTAACATTTGCCTTTCTTGTTCAATTAGTTATCGTTAAATCTATTCCAATTAACGCTGCTAATGGTGAGGTTTTATCGATTGGTTTTAGTTCCAATTAATTTTAGCATCATGTGATATTTCAAGCCTGAATGTATTCGTAGCCAATTTGATGGATTCCTCTAATTTGGATTGGGGCTTTCTCGATTATGAAGTAGGAAAGAACTTTTCATCTTGACTATTTAACTTCGATCTTTTCTTTAAAATTCAACTTTTCAAATTAGTATCCAATGTTTGCTAACGAGTTAGGCGCCGCATTGCTAACGGATGCTTCCAAGCGACGGTTCATCTTTTCTGGTGGGTATTAAACTTAACCGACTTCTATGACTATTAGTAATATTAGCATTTAATTTAGGCCTCACTGGTACAATAACCATTCCTTATAATCAAAACATCACGCAGTCGAGTAACATTAGCACGGCGATTAAGAACATTAGCGACTCTGGAGTCGATCAGTATAGCAGAGTATTTTTAGGGGCGTTAGTAACTAATAAGTAACTAAAATTTAAAATATTTTAATTTAGAGCGGTAGCAAATTTCATCGATAGCCCTCTGAGCAGCTTCTCCAGCAGCGAAAATCCTGGGATTGCAGTTCTAGCACTCTATTGGACGTAAGAAAATTCAATAAAAGCACCAAATTAACTGTAAGTTTAGAAGTATGGATGGCATTATCGGTTGCAAGAATGCGGTGACTATCTTGAAGGAGAAGGTTCGAGGATTTAAAAATTGGTGAAAATTACTTTTTTTTTAGAATTATAAGGTATTGGGTGTGTCTTTCGGATCTGGATCCAACAATTTTCTAATGAATTGCGTCGATCCGGACGATTTCTTTAAATATGACGCGAATAATCCCGACGTTACTCCTGCAGTAGATTGGGTCGTTCAGAGGATATGTAGCTACAAAGCTTAGTTCTCAAAGAATAAATTATCTGATCAAGACTTGCTTTTTCAGCATTTACGCATAGACATTAGAATGTAGGTTTCTGATCATCTTGCTAAACATTTGGTTTATGCACATAGAGAACGCAAATGCTCAAGTTTGAATATGCAGAAATAGCATTTTTCCATAAACGAATTTTTCGAATCGAATGCTTCAAAATCGAATCACAATTCCAACTTTTATCGACGAAAAATCACGAAATTTACTCGGGTAATTATCGAGCTAATTAGGGGGTTTAGACTGAACCAGATTGAATCGTTCTCTCTGATTAGGGTATTTGAAGAGTCAAGTCAAATTTTAGCAAACTTCTAATACTTTCAACACCAAATTGAAAAAAAAACACTTGCGCTCTCTATTTGCCGAGTTAATCGTTGATAGTTATTATTTATTCAGGTTGAATAATTTTAACGATTTTAACTTATCAAATTAAAAAGGTGTTTTCTAATGCACAGGATTCATCATCAGTCCTCCCATGAGCATGAATGGCGCAGCCAGTGCGGATCCGAGCATTTCGAACATGGCCATGGGTCGTTTGGGCAGTTCCGTCTTCAGGTACTCCTCCTCGGACTTCATCGTGAAGCTCTGGAACACGTCTCGGATTTTGCTCTTCATTTCGCCCATCTTCTTGAACATCTCATCGATCGTCTCATTCGAGTTGACGGGCTTCTGATACAGCTCTTCTCGAGAGAACATTACCTGAAATCGAATATTTCATCATATAAATCGTCACCCAGGACAATCTGGAAAAACAACTAATAGTTGCGTCGTTTCATACGGAATAATAAAGAAGGGAATCTTTTCTCTAACAAGTCCTATACTATTTTGCATGCAACGATGCTACGATGCACCTACTTTTGCTCAAATTCCCCCGCTCAGAAATATTACGATGTTTCCCCTTTAGGGTTTTAAAACAAACGTTTTCTGCCTAAAATCACTAACCCGATAGATCTGCCTGACTTCTGGAACGTTTTCATTGACGAATTTGCTGGTGTTCTTCAGATCATCCACCGTGAACATTCTGTCGAGTCCGAAGCTCTGTGTCCAGTGCACGACGGTTTCTTGGAAGCGTGGCAGGTATTTCGGATCGAAGTTTTCTTTTTCAGCCTTGTCAGTGAACTCTTCCTTGACGATGCCACCCGTATAGTTGAAGGATTGCGACTTCATGTGGAAGTGGTTGCGCAGCTCTTCGAGTGCGATATTCGAGACGACGTCTTCGGATCGAATGATGAACCCAGTCAGCCCCATGACGAGCTGGAAGGTCGATGGAGCGATTTCGGTCATCTGCTTGTGCGACAAACGGGTGCTATTGATCCTCTTCAGAAGCTGTTCGTAGATCAGCGTCAGATTCTTCGATTCAAGATCGACGAAAACCGTGGTCGTAGGTTGGGTTATTGTGGTTGAGGAAGTAGTTGCAGAGGATGTAGTTTCAGCTTCTGAATAGCAATTTGGTGTTTTTGGGACATAATAAATTACCTGTCTTAACAGTCGTTTGTTCCTTGACTTCTTTCTTCTCGTTCGCTTCAACCGTAGTGGAGCTTTCTGTTGAGGAAGCAACGGTTGAAATAAGAGTTTTGGCTTCTGAGATTCAGATCGATACATTTTGTATTCTAGAATAATATAATTACCTGTATTGATCGTTGTTGGATCAGTGACTTTCTGCTCTTCTTTTACTGCTACGGTCGTTGAAGCTTGCCTAGAAGTACTGCTTGAAGTTGTGCTGCTAGGCGTTTCTTCTTTAACTTCAACTTTCTTGTCAGATTCCTTAACAGCAGCAGCAGCAGCAGTAGTTGATGCGATTTTCTTGTCTTCGGGCTTTGATTTAGTTGTTGATTTATTGGATTCAGATTTCACTGAAATTTTCCATCCTTAAGATAAGTAATTTTCATTTTTACCTGTTGCACAAGTCTCGAACTCTGCCTTGTTCGTCGTTGTTGTTGCAGGGATTGGGGTTGTCGATTTTATCTCTTTTGTCGTTGAAATTGTAGAAGTCGTAGGTTTATCAACAGAATTTGGTTCTGAAAGGAAATTTTGAAATAAAGCTGAGATCTTCGCTCACCATTTGAAATCGAATTATCCACTATTGCTGCATTCACATGGGCAAAAATAAATAAGCAAGGCAGAAACGATAAAATGATTTTCATTATCCTAAAATTTCTAAATCACCAAAAATATGCAAAGATTTGTCGCGCCCTCCAGCAACTAATATCTTTGAGGTATCTGCACGCATTCTTGCAATAACAAACAGAACTAGGTCAATGCTGTTTCGTGTGACCAGCGATTGATATGTTCATGTTTCTCCGTAGATTTAAGAAAGCAAAACTTATAGTGTTGAATTATTTTACTACTAAGTTACCACTAAGTGATTCATCAGCTTAAACTTATTAAAAAGTTTGATTGATTTTATTCAATTATATTTAAGTTTGTAGAGGAGAAAATAATTTAAAACAGGTTTATCTTTATGAGATGAGTTGAGTAAGATTTTGCTCGAAACATCAATTCGGCATATCTGCTTGAGGGCCCTAACAACTACTTTAAGCTTTAACATTTGTGAAATAAATACAACTTCAAAGTAAATGACAATCGTCAATAATTGCATCTAATTATCATATAATTATGTCCATAATTATCGTTCAGTAATAGCTTGTCCAGGGGGCGACAGTTCTTCTAATTCTGCTAGAGTCGTGGGTCTCTCAACCGGCTTCCATTTCTTCGATGGCATTCTATCGGGTAAATGTTTTCCTAATTTTCCTGATAATTAGTTTCTTTAGCAATTATTTCACCCTTAGTCTCAGGCAGTACTATTTGAAATAAAATGGCATCAGCTAAAGCGGCTATTGATAAAATTAAATAGGGAATGAAAGGAATATCTGTCTAAAGTATGAAATAAAAATAAGAAAATAAGAAATCTTACGAAATAGAAAATGAGTGGAGCAATAATTGAGCCCATTCTGCTGCAAGTTGATGATAGGGCCATGGCGGAATTTCGCACCAAAGTAGGGTAATATTCGATTGTCACGATCGATTTCGTGATAAATACCTTAAAGTTGTATTTAATTCCAATATTCTAATAGCGAGAAAAATGACGAAGTGAATACATGTCTTTTTCCATTCCGTCATTTCGAAATGATATTTAAAAATTACTTGTGAAGTAATTATCGTAGCAGCCAGCGTAGCTACTCTCACAACATCTGAGAACTTTGAATCTACGCCTAAATTTTAGCACTCAAATAACAAATCGAACTTGTAGCTGACCATAAATAATAACTCCCGCTATTACAGCCATGCAAACGGCAATTAGGAATTGGGATAGGAAATGTATGATTTTTCGACCGAAAAATTCGACGCTAAAATTTCTGATTTCAGATTAAGAAAATAATTTTAAAAATTACTGATGGTCCACCACCCCTACGACAATATTAGTAACCCATCTGAGACATCCAGTAATGATAGCATTAGTATAAATTGAGCCGCTAACTCTATCAATATTAAAAACCAAACCATAGTTCACCAGAGATGTAAATAATCTGGGATTTTCAAAATTTAGTCAAAAATGAATACTTTCAAGTCTTACTTCCCTAGGCACAATATCGCAGTAGCAATGCTCATTTTCTTTCTCGAGAATAATTTCCTCATGTCGTAAACTTTGTTAGGTCGATCCATTTGTTTCTTAAAAATGATAAATTTCAAAATATGAGATAAAAATTTGACGGATAAAAAATTACCCGATATTCCGAGTCCAATAGATTATGCATTTTCGCATATACTTCATCCGAAACATTGTTGTATTTTAACATTCGGTCCAAGATCCGTCTGGCTTCAAAAATCCTGCCCCTTTGAATGAGCCAACGGGGTGATTCTCTCATGGCCCTGAAATTTTAAATTTTAGAAATCGATCAATAGCTTGTAAATTGAAAAGGTTGGACAAAATAATGTGAAGATGAGCTTTTTGTTACTCTATTTTAGTTACTAACACCTTAGCTTTCAAACTATAATTTAACCAATTACTTACAAAATGATGATGAACGCAGGTATGATACAAAATGAGTGCACCATTTGCAAGAGACGCCAGTCCTGAGTTAACCATGCCAAAATTGCGATGATCGTGAAATTTGGGGCCCAACTTATTATGGTTGCGACCTAAAAATTCATTTGCTTAATTCCATTTCATTTATAGATTCGAAAATATTAATTTTCAAATCTCCAAAAAATCTACCCAAAACCGATATTTATGCGGCATGTGCTCCATTAGATAGACATTAAAAGTGCTGCAAAATTAAAATTTGAAAAAGTAAGTATTTTGAAAATTCTACGCCATCAGCCCTCCATTGAAAAATAGGACCCAGATTCGAACGAAAGTGAAGGATTCAAGGGAGTTCGTGAAGAGACTTGCTACTGCGAAAATAGAGGAAAAGATTAAGCTGACTGACATTACCTGAAAATTAGTTGATCAATTAAAATATTCGGTTAACTAAGAGTTTATTAAGGCAATCAAGTTAGTTATCGGTAATTATGGACAATTACCCTCAATCTTCCATAACGATCGCTGAGATTTCCAGCTAGGAAAGTCCCGATTAGCATTCCAAACATTTGAAACGAAATGCTTCGTTTCACATATTCGCCGTCTTTGCAAAAGTAGCCCCACTGAAATTAGATTTCCAAAAATAGCCTTTAGATTAAAGTAAACTATAATATTTATTAAAACAAACTAACATAAACGTTAACAGATTCGAAGTAGAACTGGCTGGTTAATGTGCAGTTTTTTTCTTCAGCAAAGATTTGAGGGCTGATTTCCGAGTCGGAACAGACATTTTCGAACACGAAATCATCGCCTTCACAGCTCACTGATTTTGGAGCGGCTCCTGAAAGAAAGCGATAATTTCATGAATCAAGAAAGAATAATCCTGAGTTGTATTTTTGGTCCCGATTTCTCCAAGACTTTCATGGGGACTATACGACAGGAGATATCGAACTTTGCCCGATCTTCACTACTCCAACTCAACTCCCACTTGTTTCTATTCTTTCATTGACTTGGACTGATAATTCCTTAATTGTCTTTCACCTGATCAATTGAATGAAGTACTGCAGGAAAGAGAGGGCTTTATTCCAAGGGGAAAAGCGCGATAAAAATCGGTAAAACGTGAGGTCGTAGATGGGATGAGAGGGGAAAGATTATTCAGATTTGTGTGAAAGAGAGAGGGAGGAGAATACTGTAACTAACATCCAGAAAATTTTAGGACAACAATTCTCTTTTCATACCTGCATAAACCATCATCATCATATTCCCCGCGGCTGCAAGTAAAACGAATTCTATGAAGACCATGATCAAAATCGAATATTTCCCGATTTGCATTAGGTCGTCGAAAACTATCGGCTACAATTAGCATAATAATTTAGAAAAAGGTAAGTTTGAGTACCTTTTCCATAGGATGTGCCGGAGGAAGTATGATTTTCTGCTTATTAGACATTTTGAGATTAAAAAATTTCGGATAGAAATAAATGTTAGTAAAATGCAGGTTAACCCTATCGAAGGGTAAAAGAATGATATTATCGACTTGGCCCCTGTGCATAAATTTTGAGTGATTTTTGCATGCAAAACTCAATTTGCCAAGAGGATTAGGCAGCCCAAAAATTGAGCGGTTGAATTAGAAAAAATAATACGATAAGAATTTTTGCTTTAAAAATTCATTTTATTTTCAATCAAATAAAAAACAAATCCAATAAAAAGTTTTGCACCAGTATTCTCCAGAAAATGATGTTTTCGTAATAAGGAATAAATAAATAAATAAAATTATGTTGATGAAACGATGAAATATGGATGACCAAAGTATTCATTTACCAAAGGGATTGTTTATGTTTGACTTGTGTTTTCTTCGTTTAGGTTCTTGTGAGGATCTCCTTCGCGTTGGAGGCCACGATGTTCTCCATCGACGTGACGTCCTTGCGCCATTCCGCGATGCGCGACGCCATTTCACGGATCTGAAAGATTCTTCTAGTCTTCAAAAATCCTCAAAGTTCTTAGTTAGAATTTCAGATAAAATATCATTTTTCGTATGAATAACGGTATTTTGTGAGTTTAAAAATAATTTATTTTAGTGTCTTGAATTTTCTACACGTGATTTGGATTTTTCTTTATGATTCTCTTCCCTGGAGAATATTAATTTTTACCTGTCTGGTGTCCAACACTCTCGGCTGCACCCATGTGACGTGCACGACTTGGTCGACCTGAAAATGGAACTTTTCAAAAAATTGCTCCCGACAATAAAGAAACATCGACATTTTCAAAATGATACTTTTTGAATTATCAAATTTCATACCTGATCGATGGCGCCCTCGACGAGTCCCTTGGAGAGAGCCTTCATGACGATATACTCGACCTCGTTGATGCCGATCTGGCACTTGTTGGCGATCTCCTTGAATGGGATGCGACGCTCTTTGGCAGGACGGGCCAGGGAAATCTGGAATTAAATCGTTTTTTTGGAGATAGCGATTTTTTCTTTGTAGAATTCAATTGTACCCTAACTTCTTTCTCAAAACTTTCTAGTAATCCTCGAAAAATGTAGCATTTGTAAAGTTCTTTTTATTAGAGCTATTTATCAAATAAGTGCCAGAAGTATGGACAATTGAAAGTCCGACCTCCATGACAGCGAGAATGCGGATCTTCTCAAGCATGAACTCCTTGCGCTTCTTCAGATCGTCCCAGCTGGACCATTGGGCCTCCATCGCGTAGAACTTCGCCAGATCGCCCGCGTTGAATGCGAATAGCAACTGGAAAAATCACATCTTTTCAATTTTCACCCCCTACCCCCATTTTTCAGATATCATATCCAGAAAATCTCGAAGAAAACGTAGCTATATATTTTTTTCTATAATTCTAAAAGTTTAAATAATGGATGAACATTGCGAAGTTTCCGTCTTTTCCAAAATATTTTTTCGTGATAAATTTAAAAAAAAAAAAAAAAAAAATCAAATCAACCTCCGCAATCCACTGCTCCGCCGAATTGTTGAGCGACTGGAGAATGGGATGAGCGAGCAGCTCGCCGAAGTTGTAGACGCCCTCGCCGAGCAGAGCCGCGAAGCCCACCAATACTGCCTAGAAAATAGAAATAGTTTTATTTTCAAATTTTCATATTTCTATTTTGAAAAATCAAATCTCAACATTAAAAAAGTCAACGAAATAGAATACACGAAGAAAAACGCATAGACACACTGCACATAATTTTCTATGAAATTACAAACAGGCTCCTCCCGGACTCGACCCGCAGAAAGTGTATCATATCAGAGAAAGAGCATGTCTTTTTTCTTTCACGGAAAAACGTACTATTTCTTAGCGGGTCGAGTTTGGAGAAGTCTGATTATAAACTTCTTTCGAGTCAAAAATACAAATATTAAAAATCACAGATTTTAGATTTTTTCTGAAGACAAAAGAACTCAAACCTCGCAATGTTTCTCCTCATGAGTGAGTTTATTAGCGTCCTCGACTCCCAGGTATCTGAAATCAACTTCATAATTTTGTTAAATTTTAATTTACTCTTAGGGTTAAATTGTTGATTAACTATAGGTACCAACATTTTTACGGTACAATTAAAGAATATGCAAGATATTCGAAATGATTCAGATTTGGCCTCAAATTACTTCCCTCGGTTAGTAATGCACGAATATGCTAGAATTTTTTGTCGATTGACTATTAGAACCGAAATACAAGACCCCCTTATATAGAAAACAGAGTATAGTAAGCATAAAAGCACAATGAATGTTTAGAGGTAATCGAGGGTGTAGAATTCGAATATGAAGTTTATTATTATTATTATTATTATTTTAAAAAAATAATAATCAGTCACAGGTATCATCGGAGTCAAATTTAGAAAAAAAAGTCCTGATATCGGTTCGTCTACCCTTGTTCGTTGATTCGTGGGATTTGTATATAAATTTGCCTAGTCTTATTCGTAGAGATCGCATATGCACAGATCTACTCTATGTCCATTCGTAAAATGAGGAAATTAGGAGACGGTAGCAATCTGTCTACCCCACCCATATTTCTGACCCTAATATTCGGATTCTACGTCTTCGATTATCTCTATAGACATGTGTAATTCGTAATATTTCGATTCGTTAAAAATTTCACTATATAGAGGGTCTCGTATTTCAACTCTAATGACCGACCGATAAAAAATTCTTGCATATTCGTGCATTACTAACCGAGAGGAGTTAATTTGAGACTAAATTTGAACAATTTGGAGTGTTTTTCGTATTCTTGAACTTAGCAGCTAGTTACTTCTTTCTTTTGCTATTTTCCCGAAAAGTGATAAATCCAGAAGGACTCAAATTATTTCTAAATCTCAATTACCTGAGTGCCTCCCTGTAATAGCCGGCAAAGTCGCCCAGCTCTCTGAGGAATCGCGCACTCACTTTGTAGAAGGGCGCATGGGCAGGGGTCACCCCGTACAGATCGTCGATCTCTTTCTGGGTCGATTCGATCAGTCCCTGAAAATAGCATTTATTTTAAAAATTATTTTCAAAGGATCATTTTATCAATTTTTTCGTTAAACAATTATAAGAAGGTTAAGTAACCATACTTGGATTTTTATTTAAAAAGTGAAACCTTTTAAAAATATAAAAATTACCGACCCTGACTTTCTTGATGTCGACGAGCCGGCCGTTGCCGTCCTGATGGGAGAGACGCAGCTCGATTTGACCGGTATGGATGCGCGCTGTGGCCGTCTAAAATTTCACTTTTTTGTTTAGAAATCCAGCCCGCAAAGATACCTTGTCCTTGCTGACGGTCTTCTCGATGTTGTTGAGGAACTCGTAGGCCGACTCCTTGCCCTTGCTGAACATGAACTTGGACACGGGGATGGCGATCTCGGCCAGATCCAACGGGTTGATCTTGTGCTCCAAATCCGAGATAAAGCTGCAAATTTTTGGATTTAAAAAAAACAAACAACTTTCTGCTGTAAAAGCACCCCGAAAGATAGATTTGAGAACTTGTTTCATATAGACCAATCTTTAGAATTTTCTGAAGCTTAAAAATAAAATCAAACTTGTCATAGAGATCCTTGAGGTTGAGATTTGCGACGAACTGGGGTTTATCGAGGTTCGCGCGCAGCTCCGTGGTCAACTGGTGCCACAGTCTAAAAGTTTCTAGAATTCCTCTCATTTTTAAACTTAAACATTTTTTCATAGAGTTACCACTTGGAAAATGTTCTGGAGATTAAAAAAATTGTTCAAGAATTTGTCTTCAAAATTTTGCAGAACCCGCTCCTTACTTTTTGTTGTAGAGGTTGAGCAGCTGATTCCAGAGGTCGGCCACATCGCCCTTCGCCTCGTTGCGACTCTTCTCCAAGTACGCCTCCACTTTCGACATTCTGCAACTCTGGAAAACTAGAGATGAGAGGAGAATTTAAATAAAAACGGAGGAATGTAGGCTCATTTAGAAAATAAGCAAAAATCAAGAAGTCTGCAAGAAATGTATGCCAAGTTTTGAAAAAATTATTCAATTTTTGAAATGAGTCAGTTCCAATGTCCCGGAACACAGGAAAATCGAGAAATGAGGCAAAATTATTTTAAAAACGACAGAAATGTATGCAAATTTTGAAATGGTCGAATTTTGATGACAAATGTGCGCATTGGTTCGTTTCGTCAAATACCGTGTGTTTGTTGCGTACTTCTCCGCATTTCGAATTTTTCATTTTTCGTGACTTTTTTAAAATTTATTTTCTGATTTCAGAAGGTGTAAAATGGCCGACGACGAGCAGGAGACGTACAGACTGTGGAGAATCAGGTAAAAAATGAAAAAAATTCAACTCGAGCCTGGCGAACTTTAGAAAAATAAGACTCGAAAAAGAGAGTTCAACTCAAATTTTCTGACTAAATGAAATTTTCCAAAAACAGAAAAATTCGATCTATTCAGCCTTAATTAGAATACTAGAGATGGGAAATTTGGGTTAAAAATTAGCATTCTAATAAACTTTAGGTGGCAACTGAGAAATGACGGGATGACGTGAGATATCCTTTTCCGCGCTATTTCTCCCTACTTTCTCACCCTCGTCTATCCCTAACCATAGCGCACACGTCCTCACGTCATCTCGTCATTTCAACAATCATCATTTGAAGTCATTACCGAAAATGTACGGCTTTTAGAAAGACGATCATGCAAATGTGCCACGATCGGGGCTACCTCGTCACGCAAGAGGAACTGGATCTGACACTCGACGGGTTCAGGGTCCGTGAAATTATTGCACAAATTAACAAGGATTTTGAGAACATCGCAATTTTTACGATTTTTGAAGTAATATGCAATTTTCAGGAGCAGTACGGCGATAAGCCGAGCGAGCGCAGGCCGGCCAGAAGTGAGCTAACGATTCTCGTCGCGCATAATGACGATCCTACTGGTATCTTTTTCTGAGTTTTTTTTTTTTACAATTTTGGCACCAAAAGACATCATAACATCTATAATTTTCAGCAGTTTTCTATAGTTTTTCAAAAATGATTTTTAATGGGTAGAATTCTTAGCCCAGATGTACTATATTTCAACTTTTCCCCAAATAAGGGGGTAGATTTGAAAAAAAAATAAATGGTTTTTTTCAGACCAGATGTTCGTGTTCTTCCCGGACGAGCCGAAGATCGGCATCAAGACGATCAAAGCGATCTGCCAGCAGATGCAGGAGCAGAACATCACGCGCGCCATCATCGTCGTCCAGACCGGCATGACGCCCAGCGCCAAACAGGTTTCCATTTTTTCTTTGTTATTTTTTATGCTTCGAAATCAACTTGTTCAATTTCTTTTTGAAAAGGAAATGTAAAAATCTTTTGCTTCAAAGAAAATTGATTGGGTTCAGCGAATTTGAATAAACTCGTTTATGGACTCGTCAAGTTTCAAAATTCCCGTTAAATTAAAATAATTTTACAAATTGCAGGCTATCGGTGACATGATGCCGAAATACCTGTTGGAGCATTTCCTGGAGGCGGAGCTGATGGTGAACATCACCGAGCACGAGCTCGTTCCCGAACACGTCGTCATGACTTCAGACGAGAAGGCTGAGCTGCTCGCTAGATAGTAAGCATTATTTTTTTTAATTTATTTGTTCTATTAAAAGAGTTTTATTTTCTATTGTGAGGTAGAGAAATACTGACAAGATTTAAAAATTGCATAGATAATTTTCCTATCAACTTTGATAGAAAACGAAATATTGCAGAACGATGATTGTGATCTGGGGTGTGCAAACATTGAATTTTGGACGCGTTAGAGTTATTTAGTTATTTACTAGCGCGTTTTCCTTGTAAACTCCTGTTTGGGATAATAACTGCACTGTGTCATGTTCATTAACAAAGGAAGGTAGATGCGCTACTATGATCTAGAATTTATAGAGTCACTCATAATCATGCACAAAGGGAGGAAAAGACATGAAATATTTAAAATTAAAAAATAAATCGAATTGTCCTACGAAGAATCGATACGATATCGTACTAGCCCCGTCCAATAACATTCTGCGATCATTGTGCGGGGAAATGTTCTTCGTTAATGAACGTGAGAGAGAGAGAACTATAAATATACAGATATGGATAACATGCTGCATCTGCACTTTTAATTCGATTTGTTCAACTTCTTTTATTTTAACTTCCAAAATTCAGCAAACTGAAAGACACCCAACTTCCTCGCATTCAACTGTCTGACCCGGTGGCCCGTTACTTCGGACTGCGTCGTGGGCAGGTCGTCAAAATCATTCGACCCTCCGAAACCGCAGGCCGATATATCACTTACAGACTCGTCGTCTGAGATTTTCATTTACCTTTGAACCCCGTATTTTTCTGATACAAGCCCAAGGGCTTCAATTAGAAAAAAAACGCGTTATTTTGAAAATCTCGTAGCTTAACGAAATAATATGTAGGGCTGAGACAACGCTATCCCTTTTGCATGCTATTTCTTCAAGTAACGCGATTTCCGAATACTTTATTTTTTACCTCGATCTCCAAACATTTATCAAATCATAGTTATTATCATTATTATACACTGTTTTGTTTTTCGTTGTTATTTTTCGTACCGATATATTAAATTATTCAAAAATAGAATTTAATTATTATTTTAATTTAGATTCACATGAGTATATGGAATCGATTTGCTAGCTTCTATTAACACTAGAAATGCATAAATGGATGGCTTGATAACTCCAAATTATAACACAACTTTCTCGTTTATCTAAAACCACTCTCACTCTTATCATTAGTATCGATTTTCTCATGCCACTTTAGAGATGTCTAAATGGAATGGCGGAAGAAAAGCAATTTGGGTCAAAACAGTCTGTCGACTGTTTCTGGTCTAAAACACATTTCCATTGCAATCAATGGTTATTCTCTCTCTATCGCATCAAAATTGTCCTTTCAAAATACTAGTGATATCTTCGGGTGATGATAATTTCAGTAATCTATCATGCTCGGTTTGCGGTTCCGGATTTGCTGAGGTTTGAAAATGTTAAATTTCGATTGTTCCGAATTTTTTAGGCAGAATGGTCAGAAATCGCGCTTCCAGAGCCTTTAATAAACCTTCAGGAAGCCGGTCCTTCGGTAATTTTAACGCCTACGAACGGGGATTTTGAAAAGTAAGTTATTTTGAAAAAAAAAATCGATAAATTTAATTATTTGAGCTACAAAATTGGGCAAGATCTACACGTTGGTATTTGCGTCCAGCCCGATCGAACCTATTCATTTTGGGATAAAGGAATAGAGATCGGACAGTGGAATAAAAAGGTTCATTTTTTACTTTGGGAGATCTTTTAGTCTAAAATAATGTAGATGATAAATTTATTTGCATCCAAAAGTCTAAACAATTAATTAATTTAACATTCCAGGTAGTCGAATTGTTCAAGCTTAACACTGTCTATAATCACGGAAACCTGCAACAGACGATGGACACTTTTATCAAATTTAATGGTGGTCGATTTAAGAAGCAGGCAGGAAAAGATTAGAATTTTTAGAAGTTAGCAAAATTTTAGGACTACAAATCTGATACTTGGAATTGTTTTGACTTCATCATTGAATTCTTGGATTTTATTGGGCAAAAATTGTCTAAGGAAGAGTTTATTGAGAAATTTGTTGAGGCCAAATTGAAGACAGTATCAAGATATAACGCCTTGACTATGAGAATACGTGAAAATGGATCTCTCACTATTAAAGCTCAGGATTAAGATTTCACGATTGCTAAATTTTTCAGTTTTTACAATTTGTCGAAAATAAAATTTAAGAATAAACTAATTTTACCGCCAACATTGTTTAATCAATGTCTCGCTTTCCGAAGTAATCGCTTTGCCTCTCCCTTCCATACTGTTGTCGGGCATTTTCTTAGTCACATCATCGAAAAGGGTTTTGATGAGCTCTCAGATCATAGATAGAAATTCGAACGAGTCTGCAGCGTTAACAAATGTGTGGGAGTGAGACCTCAAACTAGACCATATTGGATGAAATTTCACTCAAATATCATTCATCGTAATGCTTTTAGAATTTATTATCTGTAATTTTCTGCCTGAAAGACCTTTAAATTTCGAGGAAAATATTTTATCTTGAATCTTTACTTTCATTAAAATTAAAAAATTAAAGGCCAGATTTTAAAATAAAATTGCAATCTTGAAAGATAAAAGAAGCGCTATAAAAATTTTCGATGAAATGTAGCAGCAACGAATAAGTAATTTTCAAAGTACCTGTACGGAAAATTGATCATCGAGTAAAATAGAGAAATTCATAAGAAGAAGAATGAGATGATTATGGGTAAGCACCGAGAAATACTTGATAACAATCTAAAATCATAATTCATCGTTAAATCAATAGTCTTAGGCACCGCAAGCTTAATAATCGACGATTATTGCAAAATTCTTTAATATAGTTTACGTTTTCGATTGGACGATAATTTATGTCACATTCTAATACCACAAGCAGGGATAAGTTATCGTCCACTTCAATGGTTACTTTTAGACCTGATATAAAACATTTTAGAACCCAAAATTCCATATACTCTGATAGAGGATAAAATAAGCAAGCTTCAGATAATGACAATAAATAATAGTCCATAACAATCTCACATACAAACAAGAGCAAATGTTCAAGAATTAAGCTTCAGTTCGATATAAAAATGCCACCAAAAATATGTTTCAAGTTCAATAATATGATTGCAAGTCATTGATATCAAAATATGAGAACTGATATATTGAAATTTAGTGAAGCTTTGAGCTCTTTCAGTATTAAGTTAGAGCAATTTGAATAATTCGTTACTTCGTAACCCATAAATTCGAAATTTCTCCGGATCTAGAAACAGATTGGGGAATGCTTCCTCAGACCGACGAATCGGTTGGATTTGATCTGAAAACTGTTCCCGGGCTGATCCACGCTCTACCTGGCCGAGGTAGCCTTTGCTGAGTTTTCCCATGCTGTTTCGTAGGTTATGGAGTAACGAATTATCCATATTGCTTAAATTAGCATAATTCCGAATCAAATAAAAAAATACGGATCTTCCGGATGATCGTAGCTGTATTGAGCCATTTTTCCGACGATTATCAGTCCGGACGTGACAATCAGAACTGCGAGAATGAAGACTATTAGGAGGAATCTAAATATTCAAATCTTGTAATTTTTCCTTCCAAGTTTTATTGACCTATCCAGAACGGTTGCCAAGAATTCCCATTCCAAACTGCACTGGCGTTTCTTGCGGTTTTCATCGACCTCTTTTGAAAATACTTGAGAAGTTCTGCGCAGTTGCTGGTTGTTTTCTGAAACAGAATATTTTTCCTGATCATATCATCTGAAGTAGAAGTTCTGCAGAATACTGGCGACTATTTCAATGTTACTAGAATTGTTAGATGCTAACACTGCTACGGCGGACAAACACTGTTAGGGTGCGGAATCAGTGCTTGTTGTCATTGCAGCACGATATTATCATCTACCAATTCGAATAACTTACGGAAACAGCCGTATGGGTTCTTGCAGAGGTCTGAAATCTCAACAATCTCGGCATAGTGTGAGAAGGGCACGCGGGAGGATTAAAATTAGGTTTCAGGGATAGGTAATTATCAAATTAGAAGGGGGAAATTACGTGTGATACCCGGTTTTAGAAGTTATTTTTGTTTTAGAATAGATAGGGGAAAGTTTAGAATTGAAAATAGGGGAATTTCAACACTTCGGCTATACCTTTGCTAACGTCTTCAAACGTTACTGCTCTTGCTAGAAATTCAAATTGGCTGATGATTTAGAAACCAAAGAAGGAGATTAAAATACTTACCAGCCAGCGCGGACATGGTTCCTTCCCAAAGCGTGGGGACTTTCGAATATGAAGCAGTTCTACTCGTTCTTCCAGTTGGAGAGGAAGGCGAACCTGGGGTCGACACATCGATCATCTGAATTGAATTCACCCGATCGCGATCCAGTCCGGCTGATCCTGGCACTCGGAGGCTCGTGCTGGAATTTTTGAGATGATCAATTTTGCCGCAAAAATTAAGACTTGTCTTTAGTAAGCTTTGAGGAATTCGATTTTTATGCAACTTACACCGGCGACCCGGGTTTCGCCTTGTAGCTGCCCGTCTTCGTCGGCGTTCGTGGTGTGTAGATCGATTTCTTCTTGCGGTAGATGTTTATCGGATCATCCTAAAAATGTTCCTCTCTATAATGTTTTCTTTTAAATCTTCTCACATCCAACTCTCCCCACAGTATTCTCAGCGTGGGTGGAACGTGCAGGAACATAATCCTGGTCATCCAGATGAAGAACAGGTACCGAACGTATCTTGGTGGGTTTTTGCCGTATTGACGTCGACCTAAAGGCGTACATGTGCTAACTTATGGCTCATGGAAAATTACTCTGCACTGAAAGAACGACGCTCGTCAGGAAGGTTCCTATGGAAACGATCACTATGATGGAAAGGTAGAACCAGGCTGAAAACGTTCTTCTTTGAAGATCTTTTTTCTTAAATTTGGTACCGATGAGTGGAACAAACTCAGACGTCGTCGGCATCGCATCTGATACCATCAACATCAAGATGGACATAGCGAGAAGAGTGGTGATTCCTGAAATTACGATTTTTTTCGAATGGTAAATTTTCCTACCAAGGTTGATCTTCTCGGTTCGATCGTCGTCCGTCGATGCTGGGGTGAAGAAACCCGTAATTGATACGATTGTTATGATTGAGGTTGGGATGATGAGATTGACGAGATAATAGAGTGGTTTGCGTTGGATGACGAGGTGTGCTTGAAGGATCACCCAGGGCTCGCTGAAAGTGATCATAATTATTTTGGACCTGTTGTCTGACTTATGGAGAACGATTGTCGGAACCTCCTTACGACTTATCACCAGTAAATTTTCGAAACAAATTTCCCTTTTCAGCCTGTGATTAGTCAACATTCTCACCAGTGCGACATGGTGTCATAGCTATTGCATCGGTCAAATTGAGTGAAAGTTCGTGTGCATTAAAGCACGCTTTGAGAGAAATGCGCGTATGAACTATGCGCAAAGAAGGAGGCAGAGCTCCAAAAAAGAGTAAGCGAGGGACAGAGGAAAGAGTAGTATGCAGTTTCCTCTGCGTCTCTCGCCTCTTCTCGCTCGCTACTTTCAACACATGAATATTCACTTAAATTGACCACTACAATAGAGCTTCGGTCCTGCGACCTACCCCCTTATAGTTTATTTTCGCTTGACGAAGGTGCTCCCTAAGTCTGATCATCAGGAAAAAGATATACTTACGGACAACAGGCATAGAGATACTCGTGCCGATAGATGTTGAACGATATGATGTCCCACTCCTCGTTTTTGATGAACGATTGAAGGCTCACTTCGGGGTCACCGTAGTAATCTAGGGCTGCCTGAAAAAGATATCTACCTCCCAAGAAAAATTTGAAAGTTACCTTCGAGTTTGTCCAACTCGAAATCGTCAAGGTGCAATTTTGACGATCGTATGGGAAGAACCTGCCGAAACAAATATGCACATTTTTATATTGTTAAATATATACCGTATATTCAGTCTACATGTCACAGTGTAAATTGCCGGATAAAGAAACGACAGATCTGATCCATTTCTGCCTTCCCAATAGTTGCTTTGCACCTGGATGTTCATGTACCGCTCGGTTTCGTCTCGACTCATTGTTACACTGAATTTGTTAACCAATTTAAAACAAAAAAAAACGACTTTTATTCAGACCTAGGCCAACTTTCAGCCAAAGCGAAAAACTATAAGGGAGGGAGTGCGAAAATCGGTTTTTCGATTGAAAGTTGATGCATAGATAGAGGTGTACAAAACAAGACTTTTGCAGAATATTTTGGCTTAAGCTCTGTCTGGGTCTGCTTTTATTAAATCAAAAAATAAAATACCTATTGTATAAATACGTGTCAGGGATCCACAAGTGATTAAATGGAATGTTCGTGCTGTTGATCATTCCGTACTCCTTCGGGTTCCACGATAAATACTCGTCCGTCCATTTCTGGATCATCCAAACGTTGAGCTTTATGTTTTGAGCGGGTTCATCCTAAATTCTATGCTAATTTTACAAATTCTCGGCAGTTTGGTAAAGTAGTTGCATCGTTGTATGAGAAATAGTATAGAATGTTAGGGAAAAGATTTCCCCCCTTGGCAACCTAGAAAAGTAGTCGCATTACTTTTAAGGGAGGATTTCACTTTTGGGCTCTTAAAATATGCCGGAGAAATAGTCAAAATTGAGAGATAAATATGGAGAGGTAAGGGTAGGGTGCGGTAGGTCAAATTGGGTACCAAAATGTGCATCTCGATGAGCTTATCGTTTTGCTACTGAATTTACTCCTACCTGATCCTAACCTACCTTTTCCATATCTATTTCACAATTTGTATTACTCCTCCGGCATATTTTAAAAGCCTAAAAATTTAATCCTCCCTTCAAGATAATGCAACTACCTTTCATTACAACTATTCTTGTTCAAATTGCCAAATTCTCTATTTTTACTTACAACTTCTATAATCTGATAGAGAGAAATCTTGATATGGACTTTCAGCGATTTCCTATGATCTAGAATAGGTCGAACGCGGACGTCATACCTTAAAATGCTCTATTCTTTAACTTTACTCTTTCCCGAACCTCGCAGGATCTAACAAGTCCCGAATTAGCCTGATTAGTGGAATGTTCATCATTGCGATGTCTTTATCTTCGGTGGAGTTGAACGTTCTTGGGTCTGAATTTAGTCGGGTGAAAAGGTTGATGTTTTCCGATACCGCTGATTTTCGTAGCATTGAATAATTCGACTTGGGTTCCCATCGTAGTTTTGCCTTCAGAGTTGATATGTTGGATGATAGTAGTCAATAAAATGGTTTGTAGAAATGATGGTAGAAGCGCCATTTCGAATTTTTGGAATTTTAGAAATCGTAAATCCTCTTCAACTATCTCTTCTTCATGATAACGATGAGTTGGGTCTGCATATCAAGAATCTAAAATTAATGTAATTTTGAAGTAAAAATAAGGTGTTCAGATATGAAAAGGCGATATCCACCTATCAATGGTCATCAAAAATTTCAAACGGAAAAATCGTTAAGCTTTATTTCAATCGGTTTCTGAGTCATTCATTCTTCGCCGCCAGATGAAATGTTAGGGTTTTGCGTTGAAGTGTTCATGAATTTTTGAGTTTCTCGTTTCGAGGCGGCTTTTTCGAATTTTGGGGGAGGACTGCGCAATGTGACAACGTCCAAAATTTTTCAAAATGAAGCTGAAATTGGTGAATGATAAATGAGCCGCGAAAGGAACAGGAAATGCTGCTGCAAAATGAGTGAAAAGTCGAAATTTCGAGTGCACCTGTACCTCATTCTCGAAAATTCTACAATCTCTGCAACTACAGAAAAATTTTAGGAGCGTGATATTTTTGCAAATCAACCCAGCAAATTTTCGAGGGCTCGGTAAGTCAAGAAATACATTTTCGCCCTCAACTAATCTGGCCCCACTATCACTCATTTTTCGACTCAAATGTCTCATTCGAAATGCAAGATCTACTTTGAGAGTGTCAAAAATGAGCTGAAAATAAGGGAAAAGTAAAAGTGTAGAAATATTGAAACACTCACAGGTATGATATAATTAATTTTTAGAAGTGATGATGAAAATATCAAAACAGCAAAATGACCAGATGCTAATAGATTCACAATTGAAATATTTGGCCTCATAAGTTCTAAATAAAATGAGATCAAAGTGAGATCGATAAACTGATACAGCACCATTAATTATAAAGAAGTAACAATGATTATTAGAATATATTTCTGAGCTCAAAAATCATGTTTAACAAAAATATCGATAATTAAAATAATGAAAATCCAAGACACGAACAAAATATCCTGAAATTGCCTCTCAGAATGGTAGTTCAAGTCATTTTTCTTCTGCAAAAATTCTTTGCTTCTTAAGATATACTACCGAATGACAGACATTTTGTTTGAATTTATCTTGATCATTGTTAACAAGACTGCTGCAAACTTTAATATCAGTACCACCTCAAATTTTACTTGACTCCACAACAGTCCTGGGTTTGAAAAAACCATGACTATCAACTCCAAGTAAGTTGGTCGATCTCAACTCCTTTGTAGAACCAGTGCATGTATCCGACGGCGTTGATGCCGACCGTGATGACAAAGAAAATGACTATGAAGATAATGAAGCAGGTCCGTTCCAAAATCGTAGCCAGCCACTCGTACTCCGCTACGGCCAGTTGACGGTTCTGTTTGATGGACGCTGAAAATTGACGTTCCATTCAAATTCCCTATTTTCCATACTATCTTAGGAACGTTCGGAACTTGGAATTTAAACAAAACTTCGAATCTGAATTCAGAACGTTCTCCGAATATTTTTTCAGTAGAAGCATAGTTTTACAAGAATAGAAATTTTAGAAGTTGTACAAACGCTCAGCATGCTCAACTATGCTTCAAAATATATAACCAATTGAAAAAAAATCGAATGTGAAGGGAGAGCCGATACACTTTTGGCGTGCAAGGGTTTAGCGCTTGAAGATTCACGTTAAACACAATCCGAAGGAAATACGCGGAGAAGCGTGGGGGTATAATATTGCAAAATATAATGAACAGAATGTTGTAAAGCGATAGGGAAACAATAGGCGAAACGTATGAGAATGAACTCATAAATTCACACTCGGAAGCTGGGGGTAGAGTTCAAACGAAGTGCATCAAATTCCTTACAGAGCTTGGTTTGATTTGGCTGATTAGCCTGATTTGACTGGCTGTGATTTGGGCCTTTGACAGAGCCGTTGCTGGTCGCTGATGCTGTATGAGAAGTAAATGATATTTTGATGCAGATTGTTACGATTCGAATTAAACGATAACCGAGTTGCTATATATTCGCAACTGAATTTGTACTTTATCATATTGAGAGTTGTTCACTTAAAAACAAACACTGATATCGAGGTAGAAACTAAAATTTGTTGAACAACTCCCACAATTGAAAACCAAATATACTTAAAGCTGACGTACATTGCATGAGCGCGAAGACGTTACCCTGGGTCTTGAGAGGTCGGGTCGGAGCTCTAGACGTGGGTTGTTTCGACGATATGCTGCTTAGCAGCGACAGATTATCATCTGGAGCGATCGTAGCTGTAGGCGAGGTTGGCTGGAGCACGTTCTGCATGGCCGTGGGTGCAGTGGGAGTGATCGGTGTGGGGGCGGCCGTCGTCTTTGTTTCTGGCGACAACACCTCGTCTGAAATTGGAAGCCTCATCACTGGAGAAGTTTACAGTCCTTTGAATCTACACCGGTTTCTACAGACCAATAGAAATGTGTTTTCACTTCAAATAATTGGACAGGTTAGAAGTTGACCAAGATAAATTTTTGTCAGTGAGGTGCAATTTGTCAAAACTCACTTCAAATTTAAACTGTTTGATGAAGGTAAAACATTTTAACAATAAGCGTTAAACAGGGACAGTTTTGAATTCATTAACGCTGTGGACGTCACTCGAAGAAGTGATAGTGTTGAAGCCCACTGATACATGTTACAAAACTTGTACATCATTTTAGTTACATTAGGAATTCGACTAAAGCCCCACGCACTCGACAGGAGAAATTTTGCCCAATTTCACTCTTTTACCTTTCAATCTTGGATTCATAACGATATTGTTCGCTAACGAATGCAATTTCGTGTAGCGAATTATGGCTGAAATTATTAATCAAACTGATTATGTCATTAGTTTGGAAAATTTTACGATCTTCTACCCTAGTCTCCCAAGAAACTTCAGTTTTGTTCGACCCTCTCAAGATCTTTATTTTTCATGCTCTCTAGCCTTCCCCTAGCCAAGCGCATGACGCTGGGGAGAGAGTCTACTCTCATGGTAGCATGGTGTAGTTGGGGATAGTAAGTTCGATTTTTGCCCATTATTGGACGATAAGCGAGGGATCACAGAGAAACTCGAGAAAAACTGAAGTTTCTGGGCAGACTAAGGTAAATACTGTTTCATTGAAAATGCACATTTTCGGTTACAAAACCGAAATTTCGGGCTAGAAAGTTTTCGAAGAACGCCCTACCAGCTGTGGACGGGTCGAGGTGTATCAGTGGATCAGTGGATTTGTCGGACACCATGGCGACTCCGTTTTTGGCTTTCTTCATGCTCGCTCTCCATTTCGATCTCGCAGATTCCCTAGCTCCGAAGGGTTTCAACTCGACGACTGTCGGGGTTGGAGCGTCGAAGGCTTCCTTCAAAAACTTTTATGATCATTTTCTTCCTCCGAAAATTCACCATCATTTGCTCCTTCTCGATATGCGGAGGCAGGTCAGTGAATGTGAATCGGGCGAGGCATTTGGCTATCCTGAGTTTCATAGACTTTTAGTAGTTCGTTAAAAATCGTCAAAATTTGCATTCTTTCTTAGTTTCTACCTCATCGTCCTCTTCGATAGGCGTTCTCCTAAACTACCTCTCTTCTGGATCGCGATGATGAATGTCGACGCGACCGTGCCCAGCGAGATGACGACTATCATCGCCAGGATGAACCAGCCTGAATTTTCGAGGTTTGAAAATGGCTAAATTTTCCCTACCGATCAGAGGAATGAACGTTGACGTAGTCGGCATCTGATCGCTGACCATCAGCATCAAGATGCTCATCGAGAGAAGTGTCGTGATTCCAAGAGAAACCTTCTCCTCACGCATTCCGGAGGCCGATGACGTTCTGAAAATATTCGCTTCAACATTTTTCCAATCTTTCTTTATTTTCCAGCTTGGAAACTTTCTTGACATCGTGCAAGAATGCTTCCAAGATGATCCTTCTTTTTCTTACGTAAAGAATCCAACAATAGCGATGAGTGTGATGATGCTGGTTGGGATGATCAGATTAACCAAGTAGAACAAGGGCTTTCTTCGTAGGAACAACGAAAGTTGCAGTAGCGTGTAGTTGTTCGGACAACAGCTGTATTTCACCTCCAGTCGAGTTACTGAATTTCAAATTTTATGCTAAGAAAAAGCGAACGATCCAACTTTTCGTCCTGAGAACCGACCATCCCTCGTTTTCGAGGTAATTCGACCGACCAATCGTTTCCGAGTAGGGGAAATAGTCGATGCCTAGCTGATCGTACGTCCAGGATGAGAACGTCATGTTGCACACCTAAATTGAATGTTTATATTATCTGAGTGAGACAAAATCCGAGTAAACTGCACGATTATCGTGTTTTCGCTTTTAGACCCCTTAAATCTATGTCAAAACTTTACTTGGACATCAAACGGAAAGAATCGCAGATTAAGTTGGCAGGAGAATTTATAAATCGTCGGGTAGAGCAGGTCGATTTTCGAGGCTCGTCTAGTCTTGTTCGGTGTCAGTTTTGCGTTCAGCAGCCTTCTCGTATCATCGTCCTTCATTACCAGTCTGGGGATGCTTTAAAATGAACTATTTTGGAGAGATTCTTACGAATTGTAGAGTGTAGTGTCAGGCAACCATATCGCATCGAAAGGTAATCGTAACTCCGTGATATTCTCATAATCTTCCGGGTCCCAGTAGAGAAATTCATCGTACCATCGCTGAAATTGAAAAAGGTCATTTACAAAAAAAAAAAAAGTTCTAACAAACCTCAATGATCCACGAGTTCAACAGAATGTATTGTTGTGGTTCATTCAATTCTAAAATTTGATACAAGTCCATAGAAAATGACACGTTTATCGGTTTGTTTGGGTCCCACATTGGTTTGGCCTGAAGATTTCCTTTTAAAAAGTCGTTTTTTTTTGTATAATTTAACCTTTTTATCATACTTGTCTAGCAGGTCATGAACAAGTCTAATTTGCGTAGGCGTTGAGGCGACATAGCTTAGGATTGTCATGATGCCTAAATTACGTTTTTTTTTCTTTTTTTTAAAAAGCATACTTTCTTTCAATTTTATTTTATACTTGATGCTTTTATTTCCACGAAAGTTCACCACGAGGCGCTTTTGACGGATTTTCGTCGGATTTCTTTACCTTGTGGGGGAGTAAGAAATCGGCTATGAATTGGTAATTTCCGAGGTTCGCAGCGATAGGAGATTTTTCTTGTTCTGCACAACAGTCATGCATTCCTGATTTGAGCACTGTCTCTGTTTCAGCGGATGTAATTTTTCAATTTTCCCTGGCCAATAGAGGAAATCACATGTTTCCACTAAAACACATTTTGCTGGTTTGGTTGAGTATTCTAACTTTTTCTTTCGAATAAAAACTCGAAACATGGATAATAACATGAATCAAGATATTTTGTCGTTCAAACACACAATAGTCAGGGATAAAATAATCTCGAAATTCTCCCCGATGGTTGGGTCTAATTCCAAAATTTTTTTTTTTTCGAAAAATCACTTCCTGTTCCGGCCCCTAAAATTTTCACCGCATCTAATCCCAGAAATGCATATGTTTGTGCAAATTGAAATATTTTCGGAAACTGCTCCACTAATTTGTCGGGGGCTGTTTTATCGTCCCCCGAAAATCCGTCATAAATTCGGAACGAACCGGTTTTTTTCACTTGCTGGGCTCAAGGGGATGGATGCACCGAGGGGGCAGACTAGAGACTTTTCATCAGGATCATGAAATCTTAGATGGGGGTTGATTCGAACACTTTTGAAATGTGCAGACTCGACGCGTGCTTCTTTTTCTTAGATCATGAGGAAGATTGAGTGAGTTTGTTTAGCAGGAAAGTTGGTGAAGTGCACTTTTATATTTTGGCTATTTTATAACCTATGCAATTTCCAAATTCCAAGCTCTGTCATAAGATAAGTGATTAAAACCGTTCTAAAAACTAGCTGTCTTTGACTCACTTTGCATCCAAGCAATCATCAAGGTCGGACGCAATGACAGCTGCATCACATTGGTTTTTCACCCCACGAGCTGAGTGGCTAGAATCACTGAAATTTTTTTGGCTTATCATCTGTTGCTCCGAAGTTCATCGAATCAAATTTTATCGAGTTTTGCAGAAAACAAAAGCTCGAATGTGAGGTGGATAGGAAAAAATATTCTACTTACCAAATGATATGTTCAACAGCGATGTTGCTGAGAATGATAGCTCCGAGTCACACGTTTCTGAAATAAGCCTCATTTTGATGTGAACTAAAGATATTATATAGAGGATTTAGTTTGATGTTAGCCAATTTGATTCATATTTACACTTTATTCGATTGGGAATAGTTTCAAAAGATTCGCTATGGATTTTGGTTCTGTTTAAGACTTCGTAACCTTGTCTCTAGCTGATGATGAATTTCATCAAATTGAATTTAAAGCATCCATCTCAAAAATATCTTTACAATAATGTACTCAAATCCAAAAATTACCTATCGGTTCCCCTAATGCAATTCCTTTGGAAATACGATGACCTCTCGTGGATTGAGGGAGTCGCAAAAATCAAAAGAGACGACGCAGAATGTGATTTGCAGAAACAAGGCGGCCTCAGAATCGGGGAGGACCACAACCGGGGCTGGGTCGGGCCGAGCAAAGGGCACTCGCCAATCTCTTAAAATGGACCGAAAATAAGGTCGAAAGATAATGGAACATAGAAAATAGGGACAATTCAGGTAGAAACGAGAAGTAGAAAAGTAAAAGTGAGTTCGCGAGGCTTCCTTGCTTTATCTCGATCATCATTTTCTCCTTTTGAGTGCGGAGGAAACAGAAAAGCTCATCCAATTTTATTCAAGCGCATAAACTTTTGATCAGCAAAGTGAAATGCGGCTTGCACTAAAAAAAGGCTAAAGGCAGTCATTTTATGGACAGCATAGAAAATTCGAAGAAAAATGAAGGTAATACTAAAATGAACGGAATAATCAAATCAGAAAATTACCAACAAAACTATCGTCGTCAAGGATTTTCTTCTTTGAGAAAAGGTGACGAGAAGGAGTTGACTTGAAGAGAACGCTGACAATGAGAAAAGAGTATGTGTGTGAAGTTAGGAGTTGAAAGCTTTGTCTTTAGTGTGATTCTATCTCGAAGTGTAGACTACTTATAGAAAAAGTCATTTTCATTAAATTAAAGAAAACATTGATCGTATCAAAATAGAGTTAAAAAAATGAGCAATACATTGCTGGAAATCGTTCAGAAAAGAACAAGAAACCTTTGAAGACGTATACCTCCAGAATACAAAGTTACTCAATAAATAACATCTTCAAATATCTCTGGAGATTTAGAATTTCAAAATTGGGTCAGAGGTGTTCGGAATGAAGACCATCTTTTCGCTTCGGGCTTTATGAAGCCAACACTAAAGCTGGGGAAAAATGTGGAATTAGCATGAAGAGTTTGACGTTTAGTTTAATCAAAATTCATTTTCTTGAAATTTCTAATTTAACCTCCTAAAAATCAACATTTAACGCTAAAAAATCGATATCGCTAGGGTACGAGTTCGTTAAAATTGTAACGAAACTTTGTAAGAATCTCGATGAAAACATCCTTTAAAGGGGGGAATATGATAGGTGAGGCTGGCTATATTTCGGGCATAATGTGAGGGAGCAACAAAACATCTTGATAAATGGGGAGTTCGAAGAAGGAAACCAGGAAAAATGAGGACCCATCGAATTTTGCAATTTCAAAAGGTTAAACCAAATTATAGTGGCTTCCTGGAAGCTCATCATTCTTCCTTCGCTAGCAATTTTCGTTTTTAAAGTTAGTGCTATTCAAAAATTCACGTTTTATTTTTTAGGTAAACGGACTTTTTATAGCGAAAATAAGTGAATTTCAAGGGTCAAAACTGAGTAGGTAGGAAAATGTTTCCTGACTTTCTCGAGGATAATTAACTAATGCAGGAGTTTTGTCAGTCAATCCTCACTATCCCAGCTCCGCGCTAATGACTTTTCCAAACACCGAATTAGGTATTAGAATTATAGGTTCCCTTGTTGTTTCTCGGTACGATGGGCGTTTACAGTGAATTAAGGTTGTGTTTACTACGCACAAACTCGTAGTGAATAACTGCATGCTCATTAAGACGAGACTTTTTCATCGCCTCTGAATCTTCCAAAATTGCCGGAATTAAAAATTCGGCAGACTTTTGAAGATAGAAATGCTCAGGGTTGGAAGAAATTTCTTCTTTCTCTGAATATCAATCAGTTTTTGATTCATAAACTACGAGATTTCCGATAAATTCTACTTTATTTTGAAGCCTGCTTCACTGATCCAAAATGAATTGATATTTTCTATTTAAACCCCGCACGTTATCCACGAGCATAGCTTTGGAATCCAGTGGAGAGCTTTGATTTTCCAACCTAAAATGCTAAAATTGTGCCCAGACGAGGAAAGATGTATTATGAAAAAGAGGGAACGTGGCTGAAGCCCTGCGATAGAATTTTGCAGATACTCTCCCGGGGGACTTCGATAAAACACCGCCCTTTAAATGTTTTGGAAACGAAACTTCAAATTTTCTAATTATCCGAAAATTCGGAAGTTGAATTTTTGCGAAGAGTAAACTTCACTGAACCGACGTAATGCGCATGTAGTTTAGAGTTTCGGCAGATAACATAGAAATAATTAGGATACTATCCCTCGAGTTTGTCGCAGAAAGATACTTGAAAATGCAACGAGGACATGAAAATGCAATATTAAGGCTAAGAAAAATTTCCGAAAATGAGAATAGTTGCGAAATTTTAGTTTTTAGGTCTAAAAATTATATCATGATAGCTCTGAGATTCCGTTTGTTTAGAAAATTTTACTACGTCTTTGATATTAGAACACATTAGAATACGAGAGGAGATAAAACTGATCACAACTGGCGATATATCTCATTAAAACTCTAGTGTTAATTAAAGTGTAATTTATAAAACAATAAACGAATTTTATGAGCAATAATGATTTCGTGAAAATATAACGAACCAAAACAACATCACTTCTAACCTCTAACTAGAGCATTTTGGGGCAGTGCTTCATTTGTGGATTGCATAGTTCAGAAGGCACAGGTTGAAGCCTCTTCACCCATTCTTACAGCTGACTGGCCACAACTCACAGGAAATGAAAAGTTACAGAGAAACAAAGAAAAGTGGAAATAGAACAAAAGAAGATAGAGAAAGGGGGAGAATAGAGATAAAGACAAAATAGTAGAGAAAGAGAAAGAAAGAGTAGAGAAGGAAAGAGAAAGAATACAATGAAGCTCTGCCGTCCATTACGGATACTGAACACGAATTAGGTAAAGATTGTAAATTTGACCACTCTCCAAATTTTCGAAAGATACGCACAAATCAAATCTACCAAAATAATCGGGATAAAAACACTACGCGGGATTAAAATTAGCGGTCAAAAATTACAATTATTCAGGAGGAAGTGTTTTAATTGGAAAATTCAGATCAAACGTCAGAAATTACAATAATTGAGCGAGAAAGAGTTTTTGTCCGAAACATGATATCATGGAAAATTCAATTCGGACTATAAAAATCTTGAATGTTACGATAAAAACATAGTTGTCGATCAAATTGTTCATAGCATCAGGTTATTTTCTATTTCTTAGCTCATGGATAAGAATATGATTTAGCAAGCAAGATACAAACTGGAAATGAACCTAGTATTTTTCTAGACCCCGCCCCTTCTTGAAATTTCGAACGCTTCTTGTAAATCTGCTGTGCTTTGATGGCGAAAATTTGGAAACTTTGAAGTAATGTACTCGGAAAGAATGAAACATGAAATGAGTTAGAAGTTCTCAAATGAGTTTGTTAACCGCAGAAATGCGAAGATTTAGTTTCAGCGACTTTTTCTCCCTATTCTTCCTTACTTTTTGTGTCATTTAGACTACAGCAGTTGTTCAAATGCGTGAAAATCTATGCATATCCCCAGGTATTTTTCTTTTGGTCTCTTTCTGCTAAACATATGATGTTTCGGCTTTTAGTCTAGTAGATAATTGATAACAAACGAGAGGTCGGAGATAACTGCCGACTGGAAAATGTGTAATTTAAAGCTCAACATATGAAAAATTATCGAAGAAAGCGGAAATCGATGAAGCAAGACACATTTCAATTTTTATGCCGAAGCAATATTGCCAGCTTTAGCAAGCTGACTACAGAAAAATTGGAATTTGAACATTTTTGCAGATCTGTGTTTATGATCAGTTCACCATAGAAGCAAAATTTATGAGATTTATGATAGAGCACCCTAAAGAGAAATTGAAAATTCCAGAAAAAAGATTGAAACAAAACCGATTCTTGACAAATCGCACTCCAAAAGCTTATGAATTCGAAATCAGATTTCGAATGCACTCAAATCATTTTCTCTTGTTAAAATGAAAATATTGAGACAAAATCGCTGTATTTCGCAAAATCGCACTATTTACCGAATTGTCGTAATTACGACACAAATAATTAGGCATTCTTTTGGAAATTAATTGGATCTTTTGTCCCGAGTTTTTGCAGCAAAAATAGCAATGACTTATTTGGAGGTAATAGATTTTTTTCTTGACTTTATAAGGCTAAAAATAAATTTTAGAAAAATGCTTAAAAATTCTATAAGTCATTTTTGAAGAGAAAAATGATAGTTGAACTTCCAAAAATTATGAGGCTCGCTGGCCAATTGTCTGCAAATTTTCCTATGTCTGCAGCTTAAAATTGAAAATTTGAAAACAATAAAGACGAGTTAAGCTGTCGTCTTCTTCCAAAATTGCAAGGAAATTTTTCAATGAAAATTTATTCTTCCACTTTTCAAAGGAAATTTCATAGATTTATTGATCTTCGAGTAGGGCTTGATTATTGTCGATAGGGTGAAAATTTTTGGAATGAAAAGGCCTACATTTTTAAAACGATGATTTTAATGAGATTTTTTTGTGAAGACCAGGGCTGAGTCAAAGCTTCTTCGTAGTTTTCGACTTTGATAGCCTCTTGAAAGGTTCACATAATTTGTAGAAAGATCTTCATAAAGGGTAGTCCTTGGTGAATTTTCCAACAAACTGATTTTATTTTTCAAGTTTAAAATTTGATATTTTCTTAGTCCTGAGTTAGCTCATTCGCAATCAGATTCAAATCTCGAAACGATTGTTGGCGGAGAGAGTGAACGTGCTGGATGCAGTCGCAGAGCTGTCGAGGGTACGCGTCGTACAATCGAGTGCGGGGATCCGTGTACAGCTTCCAGCAGACAAAGCCGAAAAGCTGCTCTCACTTAGCGGAAAGAACGTGCGGTCGTAGAGGAACACGCGCGAGGGAGAGGGGCGCGAGGCACCACTGGAAGAAGTACGACTGATTTGCAACAGAACGACAACGAAGATCGTGTTGGTAAATTAAATATCACGCAGAAGATCATCGCTGCCATACTTATTATCATAAATACTCTAACTAAGCAATGGAAAGCTACCTAATGATTTGCAAACAGCAGACACCTGTGAAAAAGGGGCGTTGAAAGTATGAAGAGACTGAACGATAATGATGAGATTCTTATGATGAAATGATGGTTTCTTATGAGTACATTGACAAATTCCGAAAAAAAACTAACCAGTTGCACTCGGCTCGCAGCACCTGATCATTGGGCGAAATCGGCGTTCCGACGAACGTTCCCTCACGAACCTAAAAAGAAGTTTTTTTTTCAATTTTTTTTCTAAAGAAATTCTAACCATTCTCATCGTCGCCTCGAATATGATCATTTGTTTCGCGGCACGCTTACGGCGATAATAGAATCTGGAATTTTTATTAAAACCCTAGAATTGAAAAAAAATCAAATCTACCCCCTTTCTGGCTATTTTTTCAAATTTTTAAGAGTAGTAATTCGAATTTTTATTTTCCTACTTACGAGACGTGCTTATAAAGCCACTCGACCAGGCTGATCGCAATGACAAAGAGGATGCCCGAGAGCACGTAATGCCACCAAGCTGCCACTGAAAAATTTCGATCCTACCCCAGCTCAGTTCAAAAATCACTCAATCCCGGCATTTTTTGAGGTCAGAATTAAACATTTTCGATGTTGTCTACATAGCAGAATAACAGAAAAGATTGGAATAGATCTCAAAAATTGTAGAAAATAAGATGGGGAGTCTAAAGCCATGAATTTGAAATGGAATTTCTTGTATGCTATTCTTTGTCTTGTCTCTCCTGATGAACTCTAATACTTCAAAGCCTGAATGCGCAACAATCAACCAGACTGACAGAGGCTGTCAAGTATTGATGCTCAAAGAAAGCGTTAGAATAGCGAATACAAAGAGTAGAATGTGTTTCAGACAATTTTTAGCTTTCAACATATCAAAACTAGATCATACAATTATGACATTTTGAGATTTCATAGATAGCTCACTGAGGTTCTATAAACTGAAACAAACATTGAAGCTTTCAGGAGTGAGTTTGAAACATTATACGCAAAAATCTCGTATTTTTAAAAATTCAATTACACTAGTGAGTAAATTTGCTGCCAAATTGTTCAAAGACTTGTATAAGTGCATAGAATTGCACAATGTGAACGGGATTAGAGGAAGTCGAAAACTTCAAAGAACAAAACAGTGGAAGAAGAAATTTTGGAAAAAAGAAAAATGAAATTTTTAGATAAGAGAATTCGATGTTACACGCAACATTCTCGGGTTTGTATGAGACAATATTCTGTCGGGAGAATCAGATATTAGTTGCCAAATTCAGGCTTCGAAAAAGATTATTTTTGAAGGAAACTTCGAAACATCAATACTTTTTTTTTTTTTTAAATCAGTTATTTTTCTAAATTTTCTACTTCTGTATCTGGCGGAAATCGTTTTGGAAATGGATAAGGTAATAAAACGCTCAGTGTTGTCACTCTATGCTAATTTTCTCATGAAAGTGTTCAAAAACAAAAAAAAATAGAAAATATAGTGTGAACAAAAATTTTAATAAAATCTTCTCGCGCATTTTCTGGGAAAGAAATTTGCGAGTTGCGCTAATCGCTCGACGAAATTTGTTTCCGGAAAGAACAAAGATGAAGAAGATGAAAATGGGTGAGATTTTTAGGAAAATTATTAGCCTGCTCCTGCAAAAGCTTCTCAATCTCATCCTTCAAAACTTATCATGGTGCAAAAATTTTATTAGATCGACCAAAAATTTTCGAATCCGTTTAAACTTCCCTATTTTTCGATCTTATTCGTTTCATAATTCCAGGATCCTTTTCAAATAATGATATTTATGAAGTTCGGCGCTATTTAGAAAAAATGTTAAAATGTCACGAAAATTAGTGAAAATGACACGCGAGGACGGGGATTATAATGGTTGCAAAAAAAAACGCGAAAGAGAGTAGGACAGCCGTCTGGGAGAGCATGAAACGAAGGCCCAGAGCCTGGGGCCTGGGCCGAAAGATCTAAGCCCCGTCCCGTTATAGCATCTCGCATTATTTCTGTTCTCCCAGAACATATTCAACCCTTTGTTTCTTAAGGTCTCCCTATTTTCAAGCATTCAGCATCATTTTTACACTACATGAAATTATTCACCCCGAAATTTGAACGACAAATTCTTACCTGGAATCCAGACTATAAATAAATAAATATATTCTCCTCGATCACAGAATGAAAGAAACGATCATCGAAAAAGTCTAAAATTTGAAGTTAAATATTTCATTAATTCTGGAGAAATTTTGCAGAAACTGAAATAGATATTGCTAAAATAGCAAATCCAGACCCTATGAACTTATTCGAGTCGGAATAAGCGCGGGCGTAAATAAAGTTGAATTCGGAAAAATAATAATATGCAGAAATTTAAGGAGAAAGACCGAAGCTAACAACAACCGATTTAAATGAAAACAATCTTTCTGAATCTGACCTTATCCAAAGATGGTTAAAGGTCAAATTGCACAAACTACAGGGACCCAAGGGGATTAGTCTTGGGGTTCAACTAAAAATAAGGTATATGATACTACGTGGCACAGACCTACTGTCATGCCGCACAATTCATTTTGTCCCGACTTTTGTGGATTAAAATGGCTGGCGAAAAACGAAAGCAAAAATAGATGGACCCTAATTTTTGGTCTTTATCCGCGAAAATTTTGCATGCCGCACCCCACTCCAGTGCTTTTTTTCTAAAAGAAAATCTTTCTCTTTGACTCTACTACTTCCAATTCATAAGCACTCAAAATCTTCGTAATTTTATGATGAATCGAGAAGATTCGGAAAAAGAAGGTCTTTCATTCTCAGCACAGACCCACATTTCTGGAAGAAAAATGAAGGATTTTGGGAAATTGACAATAAACAAGAGCAAAAATCGCGCTATTTACATATACACAAAATAATGTTGGTTGAATAATGATATTCACAATCAAATTGAAAATTTCTCTTTAAGCCTGATACTTCATGATTCAGAATTTAAACTTTATGTTGTTCTATATTATTATTATTTTTTTAGATTATGGAGACTTATATCAAACTTTTGGCATAATTCTAAATTCTTTGAGTTTAAAAAATTCAAATTTGAAATTTCTAGTTTAAGGATTTTTCTGAGGCGTCTAATCATCGGAATTTCTCTATTTCTGGATGAATTTCGCGTTGTTTTTTCATTCAATGCATCGCTAACTAAAGTACCGTGTCATTTGGCTCATTTCCTGCAGTATTCTGAGCATTTTGTTGTGTTGAGCAGAGAAACAGGGTCATTTCACGAGCTGCAAATTCGAGGCTCATCTTTTCGTGATTCGTTTAATTACTCTATTTCGAGTTTGATAGCCATTCACTATATGGCTCAATTTTTAAATCTCTTCCTGTTTAGTCCAAAAGAGTCTAGTCATTTCCTAAATAATTTTTTATTTTGTAAACCATTTGAAACGTTTCATTTATTTTTTCTCTCTAAAGAATATTTTTCACTTTTATTGTAAACGATCGATTACTTGAGACGAAATAAATGGAACGCAATTTTTATGCGCAGAAATTCGGACACTGCTTGCAGCTAACTTTACGCTATTACATCATATTTAATTAATGTATATGACGACTATTTGATATTACGCAATGCACACTTTGCATATTCGGATTTGTGCATCACTTATTTCGTCTCAAGTTATCGATCATTAGCAATACACTTGCCATTTTCACCCTGCATTTTCAAGATTTCATATGTCGCTACTAAGTTTAGGGTTTATGATTCTTCTAGACCTTTTCTGGTTGATTTCACATTTGAAATGATTTAGACTTATTTTCTGTGTTCAAAATTTTAAAACTAAGTTTTTCCTTGCTTTTTTAGAATTATAATTTTTCTTCCAAGAAAAAACCGTATCCAATTCATACTACATACATTTTACACCTCACTATTTTCTAAGCATCTGCAATATTCGACATTTCCAAGATAATTCACAAAATAATGAGTCTTCCCTTCACACATTCTTGCAGATCTTTCATTGTGTTACACTGAAAATATTGTTTTTAACTAAGAATTCAACTTCTTGACAAACTCGTTGATTTGCGATTATCAGATCGCAGACAATAACTTCCTGGGAAAAATGAAAGAAAACTTTAAATCTTTATCATTTAAAAAACTGATTTCCAAAAAAATTAACCTAAATTAAAGTGAAAATTCGACAAAACAAAATCTTATAAAGTTTCAGAATTTAGTTTGACCCCTTCCCTAATTTACTCCAAGTTTACTCAAAGTAATTACCAAGACTATTCATGTTCATTAACTCGAGTGTTTCTAGTAGTCAGTAAATTCTTACCTCGCTTTTTAAGCTCGAAAGATGTTTAGTCGTTTACCCCTTTATTTTTAGGATCGTAATAATCTAGTCGAACCCGGCTTCAAAATAATTTGACCTTTCCGCATAAATTACCTCTAGCTCTTACAAGATCGGGTATTTTCGGGTCATTTTCAGAATTTTCCGAAATGCCATATTTATATTTTGCCCGGTTCAATTTAGATATTTTGCGAGTATTTAACGGAAGAGAAGGTCGAGTTCCGGTATTCGTTCCATTTGGTTGGTTTGAAATTTCTTCTCCAACTTTTGATCATTTCAACATTTAAAGAGGAGTACCTTTACACCTTATTAACTACTGAAAACCCAACTAAAAATATTATATCATCAGTGATCGAATTTTATTTTTTCGAAGAAAAAACTTCAGAAGGTTGGCGGAAATAGTTTTCCAAATCACTGGTTAAGAAAGTGGGCGTGGCCTGTGCACAAGCAAAGTTGGCTGGTCTACGCAACTCGATGCCGAGAATGTCGCTGGCCTCTCTCCTTGCCTTATTGGGCATCCTCCTGGGAGCTGCTCAGTTACTCGGTATTTTGCTTTCTTATTTTTACTCCAACTTGATTTGATTATTGGGATGTTTCAAAATGCCAAAACACGAAGTATGTCTGACAAGGAGAAGGAAATGATTTAGATTTGATGCTGAAATACAACCTTTCTTACACCAAATATCAAAGTTATTTTTTTATTTAGAAATCATTTTATCATTGCTTTATATGTATAATTCTACATCAAACAGATGAAAATCTCCATCTTTCACTTCGCTTATAAAAATTGTTTACATCTACAGGTGAAAATGCAAAATTATACGGAAATGTTTGCGGATAATTATGTTTTGATTGTTAGAACAAAAATGAATGATTAGGTTAAAACTAATGCAATTTGCTCTGGAGCTCTTAGTTTTCGAATTTTTCTCGCGAAAAGTGACAAAAACCATGAGTGACAGCTGAGCTGATGCGATGAATTGACAACTTTTTCAATGTTCTCTTTTCTTTCCGAGCTTTGTTTCAAGATGTTCTCTATTTTTTCTTCTTTTATGGATTATTTAGAATTCTTTTTCACTGATGATTAATCTTTCTTTTCTTATCAAAATGCTATAAAAATTGTTACATTCGGATTTCTAAAATTCATCAGCTTTTCGCGAATTTCTTAATCTCGATAATCCTTTCAAAAATTGGGTGAAAATCCTTACTTCTCTAGAATTTCCTATGATCTTTGCTAGCGATGATGGATCACGTGATATGCTCTATGTTATTGGCGCTATCTTCGCAAATATCTATATCAGGTAGAAAGCTAGAAAAGAGTCTGGCCAGTAAAAACTGATCTAAAAAATTAGACATTAAATTGATTTATTGACTTTTTATTCATATTTTCAGAAAGCTCCGACATACCGGAGCATTATCTATTGGCGGAACGGCTTTTATCGAGATATAACAAAGGTTGGATTCTTTTATTTCTTAATATTTGAATTTTTTAGGTTTGATCCCAAAGCGCCTCCAAAATGAGAGTATCAAAGTCAATTTTTCCATGGAGTTATATCAGATTATTCAAGTTGTAAGTTAATTGGACTTATTTTTTTTTTTTTTTTTTATAAATTTGAAACTTCAGGACGAACCGCAGCAATCTTTGATAATAAATGCATGGATAGTCGAGGTAAAATAAAATGTTATTTTTCCTAAAAATGAATTTTTAGCGCTGGGTCGACAATTTGCTGGGATGGGACCCCGAAAGACACAGCAATGTCACAGAAGTGATGATTGAGTACGACAAAATTTGGATTCCGGACACGACTTTATACAATTCGTGAGCGTCTTTCTTGCAATTACCAGAGGATCGAAAAATACCTAAATCTACGCTAAATGAGCTATTTTCTTGATTCTTGATAGATAAAAAGAACGCGTTATTTCATTATAGCCACTAAAAGAAAGAATAATTGTAGTTTTTTTCCCTAAATATTTTTCCTTGCAACTTTTCTATGATTCGACGTAGAGATCATGCATTTATTTATAATTCTAACGATTTGATGAAATGGATTCAAAAGTTCAAGCATCGTTTTCTGACAAATAATGACTGACTCGATGGCTCAGTGGATCTGTGAGGGGGAGTGACGATGTTTGAAGCTGAAATATTTTACGGCTCAAATTACCTAATTGTTCACTTTCTTAGGTTACAAATCGACTGAAAACTGTATTGTTTTGGCCATTTTTTTATTTCTCAGAGACTTGCTAGACTCCAGAGATCAGAAAATTTCGATTTTAGTCCAAAAATTTTGGTTCTATTTTACCCTGGTTCAAAATTTCGAAATTTGGGTTTATTTCGTTTTGCTGAACACAAAGTTTGAGAAAATTCTCATCAGTTCCAAGACTTTTCTCGGTTGTTTTAGCAATTAGGAAAGCAAAGAGATCCCTGAAACAAGAACTTCTCCGACAAATCGAATTATGCTTGTCCGACCTCTTTGTCTGGACATTCCGCCCTAAACTCACCCTTGGGGGATTACCTTGTAAGTGATAGCATTAAAACAAATGGAATCTGCAAGCGAAGAAAATAAATGGCAATAAATGGGAGAATTGCTAGAATAGAAAAGATCGATGATCAAATCCATATAAAATAGCCCTGGAGCAACTTTTATTCCAATAAAAGTACGTTTTATTGCAATGTCATGAATTTAAACAAGTCTAAAAATTTTCAAGATTAAAAAAGTAGATAAATTGATTTTTTTCAGATTAGTGATGGATGACTCTGATTCTCGTCGTTTACTACACGCCAAGCTAACAACTAGAGGTCAAGGCAAGGGAGCGCTGGTTGAGATGCTCTATCCGACGATCTACAAGTCTAGCTGTCTTTTGAATCTCAAGTCAGTTTTATTCGAGCTTAAAATACGAACCATCTTGAACTCTATCTACTTACCATAAAGTGGTGAATTTTACAAGAGGTTCTAAAATTGACTTTTAACCTAGATCTTTTCAGATTCTTCCCCTTTGATGTCCAGGTAATTTTTTCCTAAACTATACTAGTGTTAAGTTTCTCAAATGAAGATTGGAAATTTTGGCATCAATTCCAATTTTCTCCAACTTGAATTCCTTCTTTCTGCAGCTTTCCTTCTTCATTCATTTGGTTTCTCAAATTGTTTGTCTCGTGCCTCGACCTCATTTCGACTTCTTCGTGGCACGTTAAGCCAAGAACAGCGTTTGAGTTAGAAAAAGCAAAAATCTAGAACTTTAAAAAAATCTTTTGAAAATTCCGAAAAGACCCAGACAGATTTAGGGTATAACTCAAAAATGCGGGGTAGCCTCATGAAACACTTGACTTGGATTTTTTTTGGTTTTTATTTCAAAGAACAAAATTCATCAGGGAATAATCTCTTGCTTTTTTCGCTTTGCGTTATTTCGTTCACAAACAAATCCACTTTTACTGAATTTTCTCCTAAGGGAATTTTGTGCTTCGAACGGAAGTTCGGTTCAGGAAAGTCGACGCGAGAAGTCTGCAAAAAATTGTTGAGACCAAACAGACCGACGTAACTCGAAAGAATGAAAGCTATATTGCAAATTTATTGAAACCGCTTGTTGATTAGACATTTTGCAATGTTAGGAATCTAGCAAGTTCAAACATCATCCTATCTAATGCATTTGAAAAATTAAGAGAAGTTAATACTCTGGATTTCCGATGCAAAAATGAATTCAAATCAGAAGAGTGTTAAAAGTCGAATCTTTTAGAACCAATTTGTTTTCCAAATCTATACCAATAATAAGCTTATAAATTTACAAAAAAAAAACTTTTATTTTTCGCTTTCTTTACTTATTTTGAACACTTGAATAACTCTCGGAAATCCGTTGAAGCGTATTTTATTTTCGTATTCATAGTCCAATGCGCCGTTAGATTTCGTAGAATTTATGAAAGATTACAGTAAGATGCAAAAATAAGGAAAATTACACTCACTATAAAAATAGTCACAAACTAAATTGAAGGTTTGCCGCTTAACCTTTGGGAGCTGGAGCTTCGACAACACTCAAATTGACTACTTTCCTCATAATACTACCCACGCTATCGGAACCCGAAACTGCATTGAAAATGAGGGGTGGAATGTTCTGTCAACCCATGGTAAAATCATAAAATAGGTGATTTTCAAGAAAAAGATTGCAGTAGTCCGCCAGAACAACAAATACGAATGTTGCCAATTCAATTATACCTTGCTGGAATTTTACATGACGATACAACGAAAGCCACTTTATTATGTGATCAATTTGATCATCCCTACATCGATCATCACTCTCATTTCTATCATCGGATTCTTTAGGTCAAATTTGTTTATTTCAAGAAGAAAATGCCAATTTATAGTTCTTCCTCTATTAACGATCTACGTCAGGAGAAGATCAGCCTGGGAATAACAACGCTACTCTCGATGTCCATTCTAATTTTCATGGTATCCGATAAAATGCCGAGCACGCTGTCTTTCATACCTCTGATAGGTAACTTTTAAATTATACCGATCTATTTTCTTATTTTTACCAAATTTAGAAATCTTGGATTTAAATTTCAGGCTGGTTCTACACGACAATGATCCTGGAAATTTCCATCGCTACCCTATGCTCAACTCTAGTCATTTACGTTCAAAAGAAAGGTGCCTTTTCTTCTAGTTCTAAAAATCTTAAAATTTTAGGAAGTTTGGGAAAACCGCCATCTCACAAGACGATGTCTCGAGCTCGGGTGGTGGCTAAAATGATCGGAATGGAGATGCCATTGGTGATGAAAGTTGCTTACGCAAAGAAAATGAAGGTATCAAAATAATGCTGGCAATTTGGAAGAGTAGCTGTATCGTTGCATGCAGGCTAGTTAGAGGATGTTAGGGCAAGGATTCTTTTCTCATACTATTTCGTACGTAACAATGTAACTACTTTTGCAGATTGCTAATAATTTTTCGGAAATCTAAAAAAAGTATTTCCAGGAAGAAAAAGCAAGGAGGGCGGCTCTTCAGCAAAATGGTCGGAAGAAAAGTTTGTGGACGAAAGTTTATCATCTCGCCAGAGAACAGGCGGCCGCTAGAAAAGTCAGAAAATATTTCCAAGAAGGAAAATTTGAAAATGATCAGTGCAATTCAATACAGAGCTCGCAATCTTCGCAAAAAGTCAACGGCATCGTTTCGCCCGAAATCGGCGTCATCCCTTCGACAGCGAGAAAATGCACGATAAGCGACGACATTACGCACATTGGTAGGACAATTTACTGTTGCTTGCTATTTTTCTCAAAACGCTTTCTCAATTAGTTCAGTTTGGTCAAATTTTCCTCCAGACTATCGGTCCTCAATAGATGATGGTATTAATAATAATCTCGTTTCGTCAAAGAAAAATGCATCGCTTAATAATGAAATGAAAATTGAATGAAACCGCGCAATGAAGATGTGCATGAGAATATAATAAAAAGCGTATAAGAATTTTTAACCAGAATCCTTCAGACAACTCCCACCTAGCAGTTGAAGAAGACGGAAATCAAATCGATGATGAAGTATGAAAATTTAAAAAATAACATAGTTTTACAATAATAAAATTTAAGGCAGATAGCAGCCTACAGGAGGCAGATTTGCTTACGATCAATAAGTACACGCTCACGAAATCTAGCACATGTAATAGCTTCGACAGTATCGCTAGGGAATCTATCGTTAAGCCCGCTGAAGGTTAAGATAATCATGATATTTCGCTTCTTAATAGATGAAATCTCTAAATTATAAATTAAATTCCGATTTCGAGTTTTGAAAATTTTATACTTTCTCCTAGACTATGTTCCTAGCATTAATAATGCTAAATTTAGGGCTGATTTGAATATATCGAATTATTATTGAATATGTTCATGACGATGAGTTTCAGTGTCGGTGATAACTCCGCGCTCTCAACAGCGTAATTTGGTTGAATTGGAATACGACTGGCTGGCCGCCGTACTCGAAAGAGTCTTTCTCATCCTTTTCCTGTTCCTGTTCATTCTCTGCGCGGTCGGAATCAACTGCTTCGGACTCTACTTCTGGTGGCACGCTAGCGATTTGAGACCTCTAATTTGATTTTAAAAAATAATTATGCTTCTTTTTGAGATTCGAATGAGCTGTAATGTAACGGGTATAAAATTCGTTATCATGATGAAGATTGAAATAATAAATTAAATAAATAAAAGACTTAGTTGTTAATGATTACAGAAAATTACAAATATGACCTCTTGCACTAGCTACCTTCAGGTTACTCTCACCCTTTTGTAGAAGCTACTCTCTTTTTAAACGTAGTACACTTCATATAGGAGATAGGGATAAGGCAAGATGGGCTCTAATTTTTACCAAAATAATCTACCCAATGCACTCATTATTTGAGATCAAAATGAACCTACCTTTCCCTATCCTCTATATGAAGTGTATTACGTTTACAAAGAGGGTAGCTTCTACAAAAGGGTGAGAGTAACCTGAGGGTAACTAGTGTAAGAGGCTTGAATAACAATATATATCATAAAAAATGTTTATAACAATTGAAGTATTGAGTGTCAAATTAAACCCGGAAATTGCTTTGTAAATTTCTGCGCCATTTTCTTGAACAGTGGTTTGACTTTGATTCTGCCGAATTTCGTCAAATGAAGGTGGTCGTCCATGAACGATAAATTCATCGTATCGTCATACCATGTGATCTGAAATTTAATTGTAAGAATAAAAAGGTAAAATGTTTCTTACAGTTCCGTTTTTATTGACCAACATAGGCATGACGTCGTATAGTTCACATTTCTTGCATCTAATTTGTTTATTTTTGAGAATAAAATAACTTTAAACTAACGTTGTTGCGAGTTTTTTAAGTCGAATACGAGCGTTCTCTTCATCGTGAATTACGAATCGGTCCTGAATTATAAACTAAAAATGACACTTTAGATCTATCTCAATAGAACTAGTAAGACCTAAAGAAGCTATCCTTTACACTGTTTCGTTAAGTTTATCATAAATCCAAATTTTAAAAAATGTTTAGCTTACTCCTGCAGTAGACAAAGGTTTCTTTTCCTTCTTCATGTACTCGTTCATTCTCGTTGTACACTTATAAGGCGGGCAGGTAGGCATTGCATTTAGGATGTAAATCTAAAATATTTTAATTTCATTGAAATAACTTTTAGAAATTAGCCTTTTTGAGATTTTTCTGCTTCTTGTACCACTCCAGCCTTTCAACATGCTGTTGGTAGATTGTATCATTTTCAATGGGGATTTTTGTATCTAGCTTTTCCTTACCGCGGAAAGATCTAAAAACTTGTTATTTTGAATAGATTTTCTAAAATACCTGTAAACAATAAACAGAACTTCAGGTTGAATTTTATTGTAAACGTCTCGATAATTTATTAACGGATGGCATTCCTTCATTTGATGCTTATCATCGATTAGCGGCTCACATCCTTAATTTTTTAATATTTAGAAATTAATTTTTTTTTTTAAATTTAGACGATTTTACCGATCATAGCGAAGACCCAGAATTCTTTAACGAGACTCAGAAACCCTTCATAAATTATGTTCGCCTGATTATTCGCATAACTATTTCCCATCACGAGAAATTTCAATTTCCCCGTATGATTGCCCTAAAAAATTTGATCTTCAGAAAAAAGCAAAATAAAATTAGGACCGGTTTCTTGCACAGTCCATAGGGATGTCCAACTTTGGGGTCTCCGAAAGGAATTCGAGTGCAATTTTCTATCGTTATCGATTTGATTACTGCTTGTATTCCTTCGACTCGGTTTATCGCTATTGCATGTGCTAAATTTATTTTTTTTTATAATCTAAATTTTAAAAGTAAAGAACATATTTGTTTAAATATGCTCACATAAATTCTTCGACGGGTTATTAACAGATATGTCTATCCCATAATTTTCGACGTTTGAAATGGAAATATAGTCAGTCTGATCATTAACTTCTTCAGTCCTTGTCAAAGTTAGCGATATAAATATTAACGAGGCAATCAGAAAAATGATAGGAATAGGAGAAAGTTGCAGGTAAAATCGTTCGTAGGCAAAATAAATTACTATAGCTAGAGTGAAACTGACTATTATGCCGAGTATGAAAGCTGAAATAAATAATAAAAATGCTAAAACAAACTATTCTAATGTTTACCTAATATTTCATCCTCATGATAAAACTTGAAAATCACATAAACGGGCCAGTGCACTAGATATAGCGAGTAAGAAATATCGCCTATGAGATTCATCAGAGCGTTTGATATTACGAAAATCTGAAATTTTAAATTCAATAATTTCTTCGGTAGATAAAGATTTTAATCCCAACCTCATGAAATTCGCCAATAACGATGAGAATTCCCGTAATAAAAGTGATTTCAATTCGAAGATGTGAATTTTCAGCAGTTTTCCAGGAAAATGCGTAGAGAATCAGCCCTATCAGAAAATATGCAATGTAAGGAAGTAATGATTTGTCGTTTTGTACAAGTCCTAAAAAGTCCATCTTAAAATATTTCATCACATCATATATTATACCATCATTATCAGGCTCGTCAACACCAATTAAATCAGAAGAAGTCTAAAAATGAAAAAAAAACAAACAAAAAAAAAGAATTGAAAATTCTCCAATAACTAACCTGAGTGTTCTTTGATTTTGTTATGAGAAAAGCCGTAATTCCTACACAAAACTGCCATATTCTAGCCAGCACATTGTTAAAAGCGATAGTTTGATTAGCACACAATTGAAATATCAGTGAAATGGATCCGATACCTTAAATATTCTGTAGAAATATTAAATTTGAAGCAAAGAACCTATGAAAAACGCCATATTTGGAAGACCTAGACTTCTTTGAATGATAAATAGAAGTGGAACGATAAGGTACCATTGAATTTCAACGCATAGTGACCAGGTGTGTGTGAATAGGTCTTCGGCATTAGCTAACTAAAGCAATTTTCTTACAATTTAAAGTTTAAAAAGTTGAATCACCAATTTTTCATAATCTTTCTCCACATCAACATCGAATTTCATATTCGTCAATAGGAATATCGCACTTTGTCCGCTTTTTATATTAATATCGTAAAATGAATCAGGCAAACATTCGTACATTGCTATTAGCATTAAAGATATCGCGAGGTAGTATAGAGGGAAAATTCTCTAAAATTTCAACTTTATACTTTCATTTAAAGTTCCAACCTTGATTCTTCGATGATAGAATGTCTTCAATGAAGTTAAATTTAGCACTTTAAATTTGCTTATAATCATAGCGATCAAGTAACCGGAAATTACGAAGAACCTAAAAATTTATTCGATAAAATGAAAAAGGACGAAAGTTACATATCAACTCCGATATAGCCATTTGGGAAATATGCTGGAAAGAAATGATAGAAAATTACAAGCAGAATAGCCCAGGCTCTAAGGCCTTGAATATCACGACGTTTCTTCCTTGGAGTATTTTGAATCTTCTTCGGCACTTCAACTATTTCATCATCGTTAGTTTCTCTAAAAACGATGATTTTAAACTTATGTTTTAATTCACTCACGTTAGAAGTGGCTCGTCCAATATACCATCACTCGGATTCAATCGGTCTCGTTTAGAATAAAATTTAATTTGTGGCATTTTATGAGAGAAGTGATCTATTTTCAGAAGTAAATAGGTATTTTCATCAGGTTCATCATTCCATTGGGGAATATTTAGATGAATTTAGCATCTCTACAAATCATCAAAAATATTTCATTTAACGTGGCAGGAATATGTAATTATAGAGAGGAAAGTGATATTACTCTCCAGCCCGAAATACAAATTTGAATAATCTTTGCTGAACTATATCCATAGAATTCTCCTAAAATGATCAATTGAACAAAATCGATTCAATGGCATTAATATATAATGGTGCGCAAACATTAAACGCATCAGTTATTATATTTGCTTTTTACACGCGTTAAAGAAGATAAATAGATGTTATAGTCGTTCGAATTCAATGCAAAATCTGATAGAAACCGCGATCGAATTTATAATGAGTTTCTGCGATAATCTTTAGGCCTGTCTATTTGCTTGCTTTGCGATTTACAATCGCTATGAATCGAGAAATAATTAAATTGGTCTAACATTTATTTTATTCGAACTATAATATATGCGTTATTTCGAAAGAAAAGAAAAATTTAACAATAAAAATACATATTCTAAATAGGCGTAATTTTGAAAAGCAACCGTTGTCAAGAGTTCCCTAAATAAAGCAAAGAGCAATATTTTCAAGCATGAATTCGTTAGTTTAGGGAATTCTTTCATTTCCTTTTGAAAAAATACAATTTTCTCCGCAATTGAGCAAATTATTGATGCTCTTAGAAAAGTATTGCTCAAATAATCAATAAATCTAGTATAAGTTGAAAGTTTTCAAGATAATTTTAGATCATATAATAAAGTTCGTTTTCTTCGTATTTGCAAATCATGCAGAATGAATACTCTTATCAGCATTTGTGTTTGCACAGATTGGATGAAACGTCACAAGTTCAATTATGGCTGTACTGATATTAAACAAATTAATTGTCCCATAATATGCGGAGAGAGCAAATGAATTTTTAGGATTGATAATTATGCAAAAATGCTATATCAACGTAATCGACTAGATTAACTAAGAGACAATTCCCGTTTCCGTCGATTTTTGGCCTATTTCCGTTTTGTATTCCGAAGATTTCAAAAAGACTCCTCACAGCCCTATTAAGAATGAAAAGGGAATATTTCTCAATGTTCGTCTTAGAACGAACAAAATTTGAACGCATTATTATTAGGACTTATAGAAAAAGACACCGGGTTTTCTAGGAAATAGTATGGGGAGGCAAGATAGGAAAAGAAAAAAAAACCGGTGTCTTTTTCTAGGACCCTGTCGCCAGCGATAGAACAGATAATAATTTAACAGCAGTTGTTCTTTTGTCTGTTTCTTTGTAATTATATCTCAGTCTTTATATCAAGATTCGCTGGATCTCATTCTTCTACAAGTTGGTTGATAAAGACAGCTGTACCTCGCTATTTGTTATTAATAAAGTTATTATATTTTATATTCAATAGATCTATTTGGAATTAGTACGTCCAACGGGAAAAATTCCAGAGTCAGTAAAAATCGGAGTTTTATATGGACAAATTTTATCTACCAGCCTTTTCATTCCAAAATCCACTTGCGTCCTCTAATCTTGTTATGAGACTTGGAATCTTCACCTAACATATCTAGACATTTCTGAAGATATCGTTGTAATATTCAATTTCAGCTCAATGCATGATGAAAAACGTTCTGGAAGTTGGTGAACGTTTTTCAATAAATTTTAAAGTAACCCTTTAGAAAAAGAATCGACATTAAATGCTAGAATTAAAAGAAAACTTGTTAGAATTTATCAATCCAAATGCATGCCTTAGTTTTACATTTCTCGAAAGGAATTCATGTTTGGCAGGGTGTAAAAATATCTAAAATCAATTTATAGAGCATCATTCTCATGTCAGATCTCACAACAATGAATAATGTGTTTGGAAATACACTTCTTCCTGTTGGCTGATGGATAAGTCAAGCAGTTGTTTTCTAACCCGTATACTTTCTCATTTGATGCTATTTTTTTTGTTTTGTTGCTCCTGAAAAGAAGAAAAATATTCTCAACAAATCTAAAGAGGAAGATTATCATAAACTTCTTGCCACTTACACCCTGAATATTTTTTAGCAAATTTACTTCTAACATCACACTGAAAAATTACATAAGCGATATTTAGCTACCCTTTAAATTTTATCTTCATCTGACAAAATGCTTCCTGGGTTGATCAGATAGCATTTTCTTCTGTTTCTCCTGAAAATGAAAAAAAGTGTTCACAGTTGTTGTTCGTGTTTAGTCTAGCACACATCGGATATGAGATCGATTTACATCCCTCTGGGAGTTTAGCTCAGGTCAAGGAAAAACTGGGTAATATAGCATATGGACCAAAACACCTCGAATCTGATCGGAAATTTGTTGAAATTTACTTTTACCAAGAAGTATGAAACTTGATCATACATCAGATTCGTTCAATTGTAGTCTGGCACCAATAAAACTCGATTTTAACACAATTTTTAACTGAATTTGGCTTTAGAAGCTTGAGAAATTGCATTTTGAAGTTTGTATCAAAGGCATTTTGATACCAAAATAATGCTTGAATACTTAAGTTGAAAGGCATGTTACATGAGAAGTGGACCTGATTTTCGTGACTATGAATTTTTTAAACGAATCTTGGAAACAAAGTACACTATGATCGGTAGATATCATTAGCAATTATTTTAAAACGTGAAGTAGGAAACGCTTGCAAAAAGTGGGCGGGCCATTGCTCGGCTTTCTAGCTCACTGCTGAAAGATAGCGAAAATAACCTTTTTTCCGGCTCTGAATGAGCTTCCCCCAAAAGTTCCCCCTAGTGGATTCTTGGATATTTCCAGCCAAATTTTCGTTTTTTCAAAGTTTTCTCCATAATTTAGGCAAAATGTACGCACACGCACTGAAGACTAGTTTTCTGTTCATTTTGCTGCTAGATGCAAGTCAGGTAATTTTTAAAATTTTTGCTTGAAAATGCCGTAATTTGAGAGCTTTATGAACGATAGGAGCCCAGGTCGCTCGAAGAAAGAACAGCATTCCTACAGACGAGATGGGGACCACAATTTTGAGGTTAATTTAGAATTGTAAAAAATTTGACTGATTTTTTGAATTAAACAAATTTAGGACGACAGCGATGAAACGATAACAAATCCAGGGGCTGCTATTGATTCACTTGATCGATCTCAAATCTACGAACAGGGGTTTGAAAATCAAATGTTTTGCAAATTCGGTCGATTTTCAGAGAGACCCGAGATTTTCTAAAATTTCTCCAGAGGATCAAATATGATCATCGTCAATTGCCTGAGAATGACGGTACGTTTAAAACCGATAATCTGAGTAGAAACTTAATTTCAGACGTTATGCAAATCAACGTGTCCATCGTAGTGTTGAATATCTACGATGTGACTGAAGCTACCATGGACTTTGCTTGCGAGCTATTCTATCGAGAAGCTTGGAAAGATTCACGACTAATCTGGGATACAAACAAGTTTCGCAACAAGGTAGGACTTTTGGGGCTCCAGAAGAAATTGTTGTCGAGTTATCAATTTAAACAAATTTAGTCCGAAATAGCGCTCCACGAAAGTTACGTGAGTTACTTGTGGCATCCCGATACATTCGTGCCGAATGCGATCAGCTCTAAAAATCCCAAACCGCTTAGTATGAGTCATCGGTCACTTTTACGGTAAGTTAGTAAGTCAGTCAAATTATTTAACATCGTGCGAAATCGAAATAGAAGGTCACGAACTCCTATTATGGGAGAACTTCGAATTTAGGGAGACTTCTAGTAATTGTTTATGCAAAATTAAAATAATGTAGTGCATTTCAGTCTACGTAACAACGGAATCATCCTCTATTCACGTCGTCTGTCTCTAATCGTGAAGTGCAACATGGATCTTTCGGCTTTCCCTCACGATTATCAGCTTTGTCAAATCGATTTCGAAAGTTATGGATACTCCTTCGAGCAAGTCCAATACATGTGGTCGGAAGGCGAATTCAAGGCGCTCAAACTACTCGAGTTTTCTTTGCCGGACTATGTTATTTCCAAAGCCTATGTGACTAGTCGGAATGAGACCTATGCGACAGGTAATAAATTCAAAAAATCTCGAATTTTGCTCAAAATACGTACTTTTATTCTTTGAATTTGCTCTAATAGATAAAGTAAATTCCAATGAGGATCGAGAAAAATCTAATATGCCAGATGTGCGTTTTCATTCCCCTACATGCTCTTGGGGATGCCTTAAATATCCAATGAATTTAAAGAAAGAAAAAAAAAACTAGTCATAATTTATAAGCCGGTAGAAATTTGAAAAAAAAATTCAGGCACCTATTCTCGTCTGCATTTGTGCCTGGTATTTGATCGAGCTGCGGGTTTCTACTTCCTGCAGATCATCGCTCCAGCTACGGCCTTAGTCATCGTCGCGTGGGTCTCGCTGTGGGTCGATAGAGAAATTGCTATTCAGGTCTGAAAATACAGGGCGTGTTCATCATTCGTATTCTAACAACTTGCGTTTTTGAATAATTTTATTCAGAAAATTATTTTGAAAAACTCGAAATACCGTATTTCTTTTAGCTGAACCCCGGGAACTCGAATTTTAATTAGTATTAGAGGGGGCTTCACAAGCAGAAGAAATACGATTTATTCTATCTTGAAATTTTAGGATTTGATTACAATAATTCTAACGATTAGTTTGCTACTGGTTTCTTATAATGGACTAATGCCAAGAGTTAGCTATATCAAAGCTATGGATCTGTATCTGGGTAAGCTGTGTCTGATTCTATTGCATAAGCCTAAATTTTAACTAATAGGCTTCTGCTTCCTAATCGTATTCGTTTCACTTGTCAAATTGGCAATTATGAAGTATTTGAGGCGAAACGTGCAAGATGATGAGTGAGTTTTCCGTTAAATTGAATCAGGAATTCTAGAATGTTTAGATTCGCCCCAAATAATGGAGAAGCCACGAATTTCCAAAATGCGAACACGATTCGAAACTACGAGACTTTTAACGAAAAATCGTCTCATAATCAAGAGATATTAGAATCACCAACTAATGATCCGTAAGTTTTCCTATACTTTTTTATGGAAGATAAAGATGTTTTCCATGAACATGGAACTTTGAGTGAAGAAAGTCGATAAGAGTTGCATTTCTTGCATCTTGGAAGCCTATTTAAAAACTTTTAAAGTGTGTGCTATTTCAGGAAAAGTATCCCAACTTATGATACAATAGTAAAGAAAAGGCCGAACTACTTCCTCACAAATAAATTCATCGTGCAATTTCATTGGATCACACAGGCAAGATATATCAAAATCTGTTTCTTGATTTGTAATTTTTTCAGGCTTTGCTGTTCATCATATTTTCTGCATTTTGTCTCGGTTTCTTTTGGATTTATCCGAGACTTCATAAACACGTAAGTGAATATTTTCATTTTTAGAAGAATTTTAGTAACTTCATTTATTTTTAGATTTACAATGGTGTTTGTGACATTACAAAAGCGGAATTTATTGTCCGATGAAAAATAACCATGCTGTCTGTTGATACTGAAATCTGGAAGGCATGCAAAATGGTGCAGTGTTTTAGTGGTTAAAAATCGAGAAATAGCACACGAAAGGGAGAGAGACTGGCCTAAAATCAGTTTCTCCATTTATTTTCGACCTCCAAGATTTCGGCATCAACAATATAAGAAATTTCGAGTATATTTATATCATGATCGTCACTTTTATCATGACTCTACTTATGGCTTGGAATAATACATTTTTGCCTTCGTATTTTTCTCGAAAGCTGCAAAATATTATGCTTTGTGAAGTACATGCTGAGTTGAAAAGTTAGATTATTTAGAAAAAAAATCATGCAATTTGACAATAAATAATATTCGGTTTTAAAATTTTTATTTTTCGAATTTTTTGTTTGGTTGAAGATCAGACAGGAAGGAATTTATAAAATGAAAATAAAATCAATTTTAGACGTTAAAACCAGCATAATATGCGTTGAAAGTTTCGTGAAATCTGCCATGTTTTAAAAAATTTTTGAGTTTTCCGAATTTCACCGAAACCTGCACAAACGCGTATAGTTTTTGAGATTTTTAGGGATTTTCCAATTTTTTTTGTACCTTGCACACACAAACACATTTTGGTGAGTTTCCCAAGCAAAATGAAAAGGAAAATGTCGATAAAACCAACTAAAATAGGATTCCCGCTAAAATAAAACAGGGAGATTAGATTTTTGCATTTTTAAAATAACTGATAGGGGATACATTTGGATAAAATAAGATATATGTCAATTTTATCTGAAGGGCTCAATCTTTGAAAAATATGGTATCAAAATGACCCTTCAAATAAAATGCACACAATGCTAACCCAATACATCACTACACTGATGATACGAATAAAATTAACCCGTCGTTTGAAGATCTATCTTTTTAATTTCATCAGAAAACTTGATCTTCAAACAGACGAAATTCACTCCCAATTTCCCATGGAAAAGTATCACTTTTCGACTAAAATCATGTTTCAAACTCAAACCAGAATTTTTAAAAGGAGGGGATAAAATAGAGTAAACTAAATGAACGAACGAATATGAATACCGTACACCTAAAATAGAAGACCCCTTAAATTATAAGGTAATGGACTTTATTTTAGGCTTACGATAAATAAAATGGCCCAGTTGAAATGATCAAATAAAACAAGGATAACGATGATTTGGGGATGACTATCGCATTTTACATTCATCTTCTAAGAGAGAATTCTTTAGAAAATTTCTAGAAAAATTTCAATTATTCAATTGAAAATTTCCTAGAAATCCAGGAATAATGCAAAGAACAAGGGTCATTTTAATGAATAGAATTTGTGGTTATTGAAAATTCAAAAACTGATAAAATTTAGGGTTGGATAAAACCGTGAAGAGTAGGGGAGAATAGGAACTCAAGTTATATTTATCTGATTTGATCTCTAAATTGCTTAGAATCTAGATATTTGAGTTTGAAGTGATTGATCTCATTTCGGGGCGCAAGAGAATGGGGGGCATAATGTTTCAGGGCATAAAAGGTGATGATTTAGACAAGAATATAGGGTTATTTAAATGGAATTTTAGATCCTGACTCCTTAGAATGGACGGTTTCCCGATTTTCTGACTCAGGCTATTGCGGGGTGGTCTGAAAAAATCAAAAAATAAATTTAACAAATTTAAAGTTTTCATATGCTTTCTAAATATTTTCTACCTGCTTTAGAAAATAATAAAAATATCTTTTTTTAATTTCAAATCACCCCTACCTCTCCATCCTTGGGCGCTTCAGGAGTGTTTCTCTCTTCACTCTGTTCGCTCTCAGCCTTGTCTTCCTTTTTCAGATTCATCTCCGCGGTCTTTTTGCTGAGCTCCTCCTCCTGCAGAAACTGGTCGTACTCGTCGTCGATTGACGTGTCCGTCTCTGTCTCCGTTTGGCCTAAAATTTCAATTAGTTATTTCTTTTATATTTTTATTTTATACTCAAGGACATATTTTATCAAATATCACTCACTTTCAAGTAAGGATAATCAAGAAAATGAGATTATTTTTAGTTGATCAAGATATAGAATTAAGATAAACCTTTTTTTTATAATCATTATGTATGGGGTGATATATAGTTGAGTAATTAATGAGAAATTTTAAAAATGAAAAGCAACATTTAAAAATACTAACCATCGAGTTTGCCAAAATGCGCCTCCAAGAAATCCCTCTCCTCGTCGTTCAATTCCAGCTCCTCCCCATTCATGCCCACGATCGAGCCGGACGGAGCTGCCACGTTTCCAGCGTAACTGCTAAATTTACAATGAAAAAGTAAATAAATTATAATAATATTTTAGAACCTCGAATTTAAAAAAATGTCACTATATCGTAATATACAAAGAAATTTGTCAGAGCAGCATACCACCTCCCATTATTTCAAAGGGAGGTGTATTGTGTAAAATTTTCTTAGAAACATTTTTCTATTCAAGAAAATTTGTGATCAACATTTTTTCTACTCTACGAATTGAAAAAATCCCACCTGTAGGCATTCCGATTGCCTCCCCAGTTGTTCTTGCGGAGATCGACGAGGGAGAGCAGTTGGGTTTTGATGGTCTCCGACAGCTGTGGGTGACCGACTCCATAGGCGCCCAGCATGGTGAGGATATCGTTGAGTGCGTTCTGGCCCTCCTTCGTTGAATCCAACTCGTATCCGCACAACTAAAATATTTTTTTTTATTTCCTTCAAAAGTATTTTTTATTTCATTGAGTCATTTTAAAACTTCCATTTGCAAAATAAACTTTAAAATGAATGTTTGTAAGATTAATTGAAAAATTATCACTGGCAAAAGATACGTTTTATAGGAAAAGGACAAAGCTATTCAAGAATAGGGGGTATTTTAATCTCAAAACTCGCATACCTTGATGATCTGCATGACGGTCTTCATGGATTCGTTGTTGACCATGGAAGGATTCTGCTTCCTATCGATGATGTCGTTGATCTGCTGCAGAACCGCCTCGCCGAATTTCGCGAATTTCGTTCCGTTCTCCTGACAAATTCAAATTAGAAATTCGCACTATTTAGAAAACGAAATTTTCATATCTTTTATAACTTCTAAATTTGATGCTAATTTCCAAAAACATAATCTGAAAAAGATAATTCACTGAAATGGAATGTAAAATAAGAATACTTGGGAAAAGATCTTTTAAATAAAAATACAAATTTGTTTGAGATAAAAAAAATTAGACTTACAGTAAGGACTTTGTCATAGACCTCGCCGAAGAAGACGAGCAGATTGCACCGTTCGTCGAGACGGTCGGATTTGAGCTCGGTCCGATTGGAGTGGATCTGTTTCAGAACGGGAATGATGCCTTCCATGGTGAACGAGGGGATCTAAATTAGGAAAAACTACTCGAAAAAATAATTCTAAAGAATGTTAAGCATCAAGATATTTTAAATAAAAAACTATTAGGAAGTTTAAACAAAAACAGACTAACTTGAAGTTGTTTTTCTTTTCAATCTCCGTGTTATTTTAAAAATGCACAACATTTAGTTGTGTGATAAGAGATAGAATGAATTGATGATTTCGTATGTTTTTTTAATCTTCAAGGGAACAATCAAATTTACCTCGGCAGCAAGATAGCCCAACAATTTCGCCAGGATGTACTGCGGATTGCCGGCCATCATCACAGTGGGAGAGATTGCGGTGGCCTGAAAATATCAATATACTGGCATGTTTATAATCTTCTCTCGCTCAAAAACATAATATTAAAAAATCTATAAACAAATAAATCAGCTAAAAGTTTTTCTTTATAAAACTGTCCCCACCATTTCACAGATGGTTCTGACGGCGGTCTTCCACACGTCCTTGTACTGCTGGACCTGGAGAATGCGCTCCTTGATTGCAAAGGACCAGCTGCCGAAGTCGTCCACGTCGCCCAGTAGCTGCTCCAGTCCGATCAGGATCTGAAAAAGTTGAATTCCGTCACTAATTATGGCAGTTTTCGAAATCACCCCTCTTCCCTTTTCGCTTGTTTTATAAGGATTTGAAAATGTTGAATACTAGTCCCTAATTTGAGAATTTCTTAGTTTCTTTTTCATTTCTTTCCAGATAAAAACCTATCAAATCTTTTAAAATGCTTATCTTATCTTTTTTTTCAAAATTTCAGGAAAAGACACATTTTCAATATCATTCTTAGGGGATCTCGTCGTTGATTTCGTCAAAACTAAAAATTCGCATGCACTCAACGCGATTATCGTCAATTTCTCTCGTCCACTATTTCGTCTCTCTGTAAGCTGCCTGCTCCTGCCCGCATTGCAATTTCAGGCTGCAGCTTTCTTCATTGATTCAGGAATCAGATTGGCGTACCTCGGTGAGAACGGCCTGATGCGAACTCTTGGTCATTTCGTCCTGCAGTTCTTCGCTCGGCACATATTGACCCGAACCTTGACCATAGCCAATCTAACAAATTTTACCATCTTTACAAAGAAAAAATATAAAAAGCACGAGGGCTTACTGTCGATTCTAATGGAGATCGTTCACAAGTTTCAGAGTTCAAAAATATCAGCATATTTTCCTCGAAAATTTTATAGAAGTATCAAAATAAAAATGCCAGTTTTAAACATTCAGAAAACTCATTGAATGACCCAATAATTAACGATCAGTTATACTATTATTTTTATCAAGTATCTCGTTTCAAAATGAGAACTCCGTAACTAATCGCCAACAAAAATCGACAGCAATAAAGGCAAACTTCTAGTTTAAATTTTCAGACTGACTTGGTCATCGTACTGTCCCCCGTCATTTTCGAAGAGGGCGTCGAAGTCGTCCTGTGGCTGGCCTCCATCGAAGTAAGCCGGCTGGCCCTGCCCGACCATGTGCGAATCCACCATCGAGTTGTGACTGGACTGGCTCTGGTGACCGAACAAAGCCGCCTGAAAAGGGATAATGGTTGAACACTTTCGAAATGAAAGGGGTGGTTTCAAAAAGTCAAAAACTTGAGAAAATATTTCAATTTTCAAATTTGATAGAGAAAATTCTGCTATAAAATAATGTTTAACAAAAACTGATAAAGCTATTTGCATACAAAATGTTGAGCATCGATTGACAGTTTTAACTTTAGCTGATGAATATTTGCGAATGTTAGATTTTAAAAAATGGACAAAAAAGCGATAATTAAATCATAGAGAAAAGTTTGAGAGAAGATATCAGTAATCAGTTAATTTTTCTCATTTTCCTGCAGCACCGCCCTGCACGCTCCTATCTTCATCACATGCGCGGTTGTAAACCCGTAAACAAGGCAGTTATCTTTGCTTTGCAAGGTCGAATTTGAACAATTTCAAAAACACCCCCTATCCCTATCGATTTGGGAACAATGAAATTCAGCAATTTCAATGAAAAAGGTAAATACGTGGCATAAAAAGTTGATATGCGAACAACGATTTTTTTTTTTTTAAATTTCGGTCATTATTTTGTGTAAACTAGAAGTGTTTTTAAAAAGTGGCATGGAGATTTGTAAAGTTGTAATACTCTTACTCATAGGCCATAGATAAATGGATGAATCGATAAAATTACTAACAGGCGAGTTCTAAAACTTAATCCTATTGTTTGTCATTACTACGCTTTCTTTGCAAAACTTTCAAAAATCACCCCCTTTCAGAAAAGGGGATGCGGGTGATTTTTAGAAAACTTCGAAAATAAGCTCGAGGTCTAAAATTGTTCGATTTCATCTCATTTCGAATCGATATTTCGAAAAACTAAAGAGGACAGTGCTAGCGAGTGAAAAGCGAATAGTGGGGACATTTGAGAAGGAAGAGAGAGAGAGAGAGAAAGAAGATAGAGCTCATAGAGAGAAAGAACAAGAAAAAGAAAGAACACAAAGCCCCCTCTTTCGTAGGTCAATCAACATACAGACAGTCCCTCCGAAATAACCAAGTCTGTTTTTCAAAATGAGTAAACAAAAATACAAAGAAGCGCATTTTCACTCAAATACCGCACCCACTTTCATTTCACCGAAAAAAGTGCAGAGAATAACGTTCGCATTTTCAAGTGTCATTGTATTTTTCCTCAACATTATTAATTTGTATCGGATACTTTTTAGGGTATTATGGAAAAGATCGTAGATTATACTCAGAAAAAGTTATGTTCTCTAAGTCGTTCCTCAAAATGCATGTATAGACTTTAGCAGGCAAATAGAGTAATGCATGTACTATGGTAGAATGTATAGAAAAATGCGGGATTGGGAATTAAAAACCCTATAAGTAGAGACCGCAAATACTTTGTCAAATTTGATGTTGGTGGAATTTCAAATCAGCAAAAATATTGTGGGACCCTTCAAATACATGTCAAGAAGGAATTTTCAAAGATAAAACGAGTAGTCATATCGACTTCTATTTTTCAAATCAATCAATTAGCACACCTGGGAATTGCTGTAGTTGGTCGGATTGCCGTATCCCTGTCCTTGGCCCTGCTGCACATGCATCGAGCCGTAGTCCGCGGAGTCACCACTCATCGAGTGTCCGTGCCCAGACACGCTCAAGCCGTCGAACTGCAAAATTTCCAAAATTATCGATCTTTCCGGATTTTAATCTTTACAAGTTTTTTTAAGCCTGTTCAATTTCATTAGAAAATTGAACTTTTATGAAATGTAAAATCGAGATAAATAATTTGTTTTTCGTGAAAAAATAAGTCATTTTCAATCTTCGAAAAAGATCGCGATTTTACCCGACTGATGACAGAGTCAGGATTAAAATTGTTTCTGGGCACGAAAGTGGGCGCGTTCGGATTAAATCTCGGGTGCGACGGAACGGGCGGTGGCTGCATGGGCACTCTCTGCTGCTGCTGCATCGAGTGGCCGCCGTAGTGAACCGAGCCGTGACCGCCCATTGATGCCTGGAATCATGTTTCTAGTCCAAAAATTTACTCTTCGACAAAGTCGAAGACTTTATATTCTTGTTAACGCATCTTTAAATCAATTTTAGTATTCTTATTAGTTTCTGGAAATAAAAGCTTATTGTACTCTTTTACCTCCTCTTTGCACCTGTAATTTTTTTTAATTTGATGAAAGGTAAAGAGAGGACTGAGAAATGAAAATTAGAAAGAGGGACAATTTTGATAAGTATTCTTTTGTTTCGTACCTGAGGCCCCTGGTACTGAGACGGGGCTGACGCTGGCACAGAGCCGCGCGACCAACGCATGTTCGGATTGGCGTTAGCTCCTGGGCCCATCATATAGTCGTGGGCTGAAAATTTTTGAATTTAATAAAATGGGATTCAAATAGACATTTCATCATTGAATTATTAATTATTGGTCGCGCTTATGAAACTATTTGAAATTTTACGTAAAGACCAGACTTGTAAGGAAATAATCGCAATTGCAATGCAGTATGGTGCAGTTGCAGTGGCAAACTTCAGAAAAAGTTGCAAGTCTGGTGAACAAAAAAATCGAAAATATTCCATTTGTGAACTGAGTACTCCTTATTGCGAAAATAATCTAAATTTTAACAATTTTCACTGCTCTTGATATCCAGACACGATATTTCAAAATATTCATCTTTTTCGAAAAGCCACGATAATTCCCTACTTCTGCCTGACAAATATGAAATTTCGTAAATTTTGATGTTTCAAAAATGAAATAATCTCACAGTCGTATCCCTGTCCTTGATGCATTCCACCGAATCCGTGCTGCTGCTGCTGATTGTAGGCGGCAGGCAGATTGTAGGCCGCAGAGGGCGGGTAACCAGAGGACCGCCGAGAGTGCTCAGACGGGTCGTAGTAGCCTGGAAATGGGAATTTATGTTTAAATTAAAATTAATATATGAAAAACTCCAAATGATGTTATTTTGAATGAAACTTCAATTTATTTTAGTCTTCGAATGAACATGTTTTTGAACGTATTAGAAGAATTTTTTTTCCTCGATAATGTGCATCGCATTTGATATCTTGAAAATCGCAAGAAATTGAAATAATAAAATGATGATAATTTATAGGAAAAATTCCGTATTAGAAATGAACGATAACTTGAGGCGAGGTAAAAAGGAGCGTCTTTCTTTCTCTGCCTTCTTTGAACATTAGAATGTGCGAGAGATAAGCATTTGTTCATTAGGCAATTTGCCCATTTCGTTTTCGGTTTTCATGTTTTTAAGGACAATTATTGATAACTAGTCGGTTAATCTCGATCAATATTGATAGAGGAAAATAATTAGCAAGCGCCTGTCGCGAAAATTCCGTTAAATTCGATGAAAGAGCGAAGAAAAGCGAAAGAAAATAAAATAATCAATCGTCAAAAGAACAAATGTCATACAGCGCGTGCTTTTCAAGGCTCAAAAGGGGAAAAAAGAAAGACGCTCCTCTTATTATCTCGTCTCATGCTATCAATCGTTTACAATACCCCCGCCATGATGAGAATGGGGCTGGGTCTGATGCGACGGAGCGCCTCCGTAGTTGGAGGGATACATGGTCGATTGCTGGTGGAGGTGGAGTTGCTGAAGTCAAATGTTATCCTTTTCACCCGAAGTCAATTGTAGCCTGGGTTCAAAATGTCAAAATATACATATAAAAACGGTCAACTTTTCGGGATACTGCAAAGTTTAACGAGGAATAAATGATCAAACTCGTGTTATTTTGAGCCTAAAAATTGAAAAATTTTGCACCTGATGGAACAGGCCGGAACCGCCTCAGTGCGTGCTGCTGCCACTCGAAGAGGGAATGGTCCAATTAATCTAATTCAAAGGCTGCTGACGAGCAGGTACGTGTGGAAATAGAGCTGAAAAAAGTGCGATTTTGATCCGAAAAAAATCGAAAACTCGGAGGCTCATGCAAAAAATGTCTCGAGTTTGAAAATCGAAACAAAAATGGGCGGGACTAATGCGTTTGAAACCGACAACGAATGCGCCCCATCGTCAATGAATTCGATTTTCGCATAGTGGCTGTTCAATAATTTTTCCGTGGTTAAAAGCTAACATTTTTATCTTCTTCCGTAATATATTTCGGTCAAGACAAATTGAAGTATGCTAATTTTGAAAGTTTCGAGGAAATTATTGAACGTCCCTCCAATAATTATCGAATAAAAGGATCATTTGAAATTTTTCGATCATCTGACTGAAACTGACGCGAAGTGAAAACAAGGAAAAGAGGCTGTGGCGGCCGTAGAGAATCGGCAGCCAGACGAGGGCAGCCTAATGGCAGAGTAAATCGGGGAGGAGGAGACGCAGAGGCAGAGGCGAGGGCACAGACACAAGGCCTAGGGTGTGGGTATGATGATGAGAGTAGGGAGGGTGCATGGAACCACGCACCACAGCACACCAGGAGTGAATAACGATGATGCGAAGGTGGCATCGACATCGGGTGGGCCACCGGTACGGACTAGAATGTGAAAATTTTAATCGAGTATGTTTGATTAGCCGCAAATTTGGTGCAAGAGAGTCCAGCATAAAAACTAAAAATTTCCATGACTGATCCGCAACTTTTCCATTCATCGACAAAATCCCGACTACCTGCATAGGGTGTAAAGGTGCCTGATGAAACGCGTGCATGAGTGGAATCGGTACGGGGCTATGTCCTAGATGAGCAGCGGGAGCGTAGCGCAATACGGGATGATGACCGCGATGGTTAGTAGGGGCGAGTCGGCTTTCTGACTGGCACATCTTCAGGCACATGCAGCAGCGCAGCCGATGGTAATGATCGGCATTCCAATTTTACTTGTTTGAAAGTGAAACTTAAATTTTCACATTAATCACAAATTTCCTGGATCGAGATGTGAAGTTTGACTTTTTAGTTATTAGATTTTAAAAAAAAATCTCTAGCTCTTATAATAATCCTCATGATTCAATGTCGCAATTATCTATTGTTGATGGACAAAGAAGGCTAATTATTACCGATAGCTCTGCAGTATGACCCCAGAATTGGCCATCATCACAACGAATGACCGCATATAATTAGCTGCATTTGACTTGAGAAACCGATTGGGATAAATTTCATTCCATTCGAAGACATTATAGTTCTGCTGAATTTCGCCTACCCATTTCTCTCAATCTCTAACCGTTTCAGAGGATGGAGTTATTCGAAAAGAAACGTCTTCAGGCGGATCAACAAAAAATACGGTAGATCGATTTTTGCAGTCTCAAAAACCTCGGAACTGTAGCTTAAATGGCCAAAAACCATTCTTTCTAAAAATCTTACTTGCAGAAGTTCATTTTTAAGGGTAAAACTATAATGGCTGACGCAAAATCAAGCTACAAAAATTTCTGACGTTCGATGATTTTCGTAAAAATTAGGCAATTTCAGTTGGGAGAAATGGCAGATGGATAAACGTGAAGCGGAGCAGAGAGCGAAAGAATTCGCCGCCTATTGGAGAAGACGTCACGAGGAGGACAAGGATTTATGGAGGGATAAGGTTATTTCCAAAACATTTGTAATTAAAACACTCTTTATTGTCTCCGAAATGATAGATTGCAAAGGGAAGTGAAACGCGCATTCGCGAAAAGTGAAGGAGAAGGCAGGACAGACAAAGACGCAGAGGCATAACGGCTAATATCGCGGGTATCAGGGCTGGACTAAAACGAAAATTTTGATAATCCAGAAACGGAATTCTGTCCGGCCCTCGTGGTGGGTACCTCTTCCCCCTCTTTCTTCAATCTATCATCTGAGGGTCAATAGAGAGTATCTTTGCAGAGATTTCATGTGCAATGTATGGACTTTTGACGTAGGTTTATATTTGTAGCATGATGATGTATAATTATAGACTCATGATAAAGAAATACGTTTTAGGACTTTGCAAATGCCAACGACAAGATGAGTAGAGCCGGGTACAAGGGAAAACATGGAAACTTTGAAATTCCAGGTTTGGGTAAATCTAAAAAAAAAAAAGTGAAAACTTCCTTTCAGAAGACAAACGCATCGAGCAAGAAGCGCTTTACATGCAAGTTACCGTCGGAGATCATGGTATCATTTTTCTCCATAGAAGACAGTTTATTCATTTCAGATGGCAACAAGCAAATCCGTTGTGCCAGAGAATGGGAGAAACTGATGGGAATGACCCGAATCAACGCCCAGCGACTATTCATCAAGAATACCAACAAACTCCTGACGAGATATGGGTGGAATCCTCCTGAGGGATGGTACTAACTGATATTATCTTCATTTAGTCCCCTTAAATTCTTTCTGTCAAGAATAAATTAGTAATATGTCCTGTATGAAGCTCACATAATCTTATATAATACGATTGAAGAACAATTGAATAATTCGTTATTTCGTTACCCATAGTTAAGTGTATAAGGGGCAAGGTAGGAAGGGATATTTTCCCGTACCACTTCGTAGACAACAAAGTAACGAATTCTTATCCAGGTTGCTCGACTGAAACCATCAATTTGGAAATGAATATTTTAAAGGGCCTTATGAAATTCAGATACACGTTTTCTCGTATCCACGGATTTTCGTCACTTGAAATCTCGCGACAAACTGCTGACAAGTGCAAGTCCGTTGTGGATCGCGAAAAATACATCAAGGCTGTGATTGCACTGATTGATTGAGAGAGATGAATTGTTTTTACAGCAGCGCGGATTCGAGATAACATAGAGAGGAAAAGCAAATCTCTTTGATTAGAGATAAAGCATGGATAGGATAGAGGATAAACTATCAGATATATGACTTGGCAGGACAAACCCAAGGACATGTGTACAAACACATCAAACTCTTGAAGCCTTCAATCATTAGATCGACATGCTATTTTTTTTAATAAAAATACCTTGTGTTGCATTTTCATTAATTAAACATCAATATTAGCTAAATTTATTCCATTTAAACTATGACTATCTGGATTACTTAATTAACTTTGATCAAAATGACATATTATCATCATAACATTCATTTAGACCACCCACTAACAGCTACTTTTTCAATTTACCTTTCGCTTATGAGTTTATCGGTTCACCTGTTAAATTATAACAGCAAAATGCACAGCAATGACGAATTTCCGCAGATATCAATTCTTCGAGTAGTGTGATTATTTTTTCACATTAGTTCTTAGAACTCATAGAAATGAGAATTGATCACTTTCTGGCCTTGTAGCATTTCGTTCATTCTTCGAGTAAATCTTGCAAGTTCCCCGTCTTTTGCTGTCATTTTCAGGTCTTTGTCAAATTTCAGCAGATATTACACGGTTAGTTTTCGTGCAAAATCGCATCTTGAGTTATTACTTTTTCGTTTTCTTCCTATTGTTTGATTTCCTATCGGTCTATAGGTTCTCAGAAGGGCTTGTCTAAATTCGAATAAGGAAATCTCGTCTAGTTTTGCGCGAAATTGTCGTCTAACGGGGGCGATTTCAATTATGTCGAGGAGTAGTCCGTCGGTTTTGAGTGCCTCAACTTCACGGAGTCAGGTCCTTTAACATATTCACCCTCATCATCTCTTAATATTCGCTTCTCTTCCTCCTACAATATTCCGAAAATGGTGAATCGTCAAAAAGGCAGTTTGGAGAGAAGACATGGCAAGTGAGAAGCTGTTTTTGTAATATAGCGGTATATTTCACGATATCATATAGTTTCCAAGTTGCCATATAAATAAGACAGTCTAACTCCGTCAGGATTCTGCATACCCTTTCCTTTCATATATGCCTCCAAATCCCCCTAAAGTCAATTCTCTCACGCTCTTCTGTAATTCGACCCTTCTCTTGCGCAGAGATTTTTCACTCTCCTTTCTGCAATGTCATTCATTGCCCATTCCAACTCCATCTCATCTTGAATCGCCTCGGTTCAATTTCAAATTCTTTCCCTATTGAATTGGTTAATCCGAAAATTGCCTGACTTTGTGTCAAAACTTCGGAGATTTAAAAAAAAAATGGACACTTAAACTTTGGTTCAGAAATTTTATCGGAGAAAATCTTTGAGTTAACCATAAAATTTCATTGATAACCCTTTCTTTATCTTAATCCGTATCTTTTTGCTTTGACCGTTCTGTTTGTTCTTTCAGTCCCCTAGAACAAGCTGCACGTTGTTCTATCTCACATCGGCTAAATCTTCGGCGAACTTGAAAAGAGCCACTTTTTGACCTCGAAATTTCGTTATTTTTGCGCTTTTGCCTAGATTTTAGAAAAATCTTCAAAGAGGTTGCAAAATTTCAGTAGGACTTTAATGAAAGGTCAAAAGGATTTCTGCATACTTTCGGCATATTCTTTTGTGCGAGTATAAATTGAATTTTCTGCATTTCTAAGACCTGTCATTTCGAGTTACTCTTTTCCTCATATTCTTCCTTTCCTGCTGAAGTTTCGATAATTCTATAAATTAGTCTTCTTTTCATGCCCGATAAAATTCAGTCAACGGATTTTCGGGGCAGCTTTCGATCCACCTTTGGCATATTTCGTGAGATTCAAAATCAAAAATTCTAGTCTGTGTCTCATTTTTTTAAACTATAAAAAATTCAAAATTTCTGTGCAAATGAAACCAAGCTGATTCTGAATTCCTTAAAAAGAGTAACATTTTCAAGTTTTCCATTGTTTTTAAAATTCATTTCCACTAGAAACAAGTGCGTTCGCATCATTTTTCATGACTTCAAAAGCTTGGAAGACGTTTTTACGCTTCAGTGCGACTAAAGAACCATTACTCCCTCGCGTATGCGATGGATTTTCGAAGAATCTTGAATAATTCATCCAATTTGCAGACAAATATTTAATAGTAACTCTCTTTCCTGCGTCATAGAAAATCTATTTTCTATTTTTGTAAAGTACCAACTTAGATTTATCTGCAAATTTAGATTTTATACAAATTATTAAAATTAGTCTCAATCAGTCTTGCACTTGCAGAATAATATCGCGCAATTTGCAGTTTATTATTGTCTGCAGATGTTAAGACTTGAAAAATTGGACCTAATTTCCAGAACGATCCCGACAGAGCACGAAATTGCACTATAGGAGGCTAATTATTGGAGTCTGATGGTCTACGACTTTTTGAGAATATTATCACTCACTTTTCAAGTCGTATCTGCAACAACTCCGCTCACGATTGATAGAGTAAGCTAAAATATCTGCCTAATCATTTTTATGAAGATCAAAACTATTTTAATTGATCCTCACAGAATTTTCGAAGGAATAACAAAATTAAAAATGAAGATATTTTCGATTTACTTTGAATTTCGAAAATTTTCAGTCTCGAGTGCCCGTCGATGTTTCTACTCGAAGCGGTGTGTTCCGTGGTGAGGAATCGTTCCATCTCTCCGTGAGAATTCGGACATTTTTGAGGTATAACTTTCAATTTTCCCCAAAAATCATTTTTTTTCAGCCTACCCTTCGCCCAGCCTCCACTTGGTAGATTGCGATTCCTACCTCCTAAACCTCTGCATCATTTCGATGGAGTTTTCGATACTAGGGAGCCCTCGCCAGCTTGTTATCAGGTGAGGATTTTAGGCAATCTAAATAATTCGTTACTTCGCTACCCATAGCTAAGCGTAAAGGGTAAAGTAGGAAGAGATTTTTTTCCTATAATAGTTCGTAGGTAGCGAGTTATCTAGTTCGTCGTTTCTATGTTTTCACTTTTTCTTGTAAGATAAAGAAAAATGATGAAGATCACGGAGGTTTTAAAATTTCAGGTCCGGGATGAATACAACCGCTCTTTCTGGGGCAGTGAAATGTGGAACGCGAATACGCAAATCAGCGAAAATTGTCTGTTCATGAGCATTTGGGCGCCAGCTGACGTCGTGTAAGCATATGTTTTTTTTTTACATTGCTACTTCTCTTGAAAATTTTTTAGCTTTTGAAGAAAATTAAATGGACTTCCCAAAAAATCGAATTCCTAATAGAATGAAAACTTCTTGCATCACCATGTCAAAAGGATGAATTAATCAAGTTTCCCTGCCTCATGGAAATTTATGATTTGGTTTTCATTCGAATTCAAGATAAGCTGACTAGTCTTCCTGAGCATGGCGTGCCTATTTTTTTGACTTCTTTCTCATTTTCATGTCATTTCAAATGTCAGTCCGTTAAGAAGCAGTTCGGATATCCATGGTCTTATGCTTGAATCGTAATGATTTCAGATTTGCTCATAATTTTAACTTATTTTCATCAATTTTATGCCTAAATCAGCTACTACCTTCTTTCAAAAATCGTAGCTACCCCTCATTGAAGGTCGTTCTATCTCGATCCATTTTCCCTAGAAGTTGGCAATATTACGACAGGCGGCCAAAAATTTTCGTAATCCCACTTTTTCCATGTTCTCAAATTTGTTGCTTCTAATTCATTCGAGCATCCCTTCAATATTTTCCGAAAATGGGGGTGTGAGGGAGTGTCCCTCTATGCTAGCATCAAGTTGCTTTGCTATTCTTCTCTATTCAAGCTTTTTCCCCTGACTTTGTCAATTTTGGTCCTCTTTTCGGCCAGTTTCTAAGCACATTTGGAAGTGCATGCGGAAAATCGGAATTTCAAATGTCCCCCCTTCCCATTTTTTTCTTTTCTGCCCTTTTTTCGCATTTCTGCCCCCTTTTCGAGCTTCTTTTCCTTCGATTCGCTCCACTTCGCACATTGTTGCCAAATCTCTACTTTCTACATTCCTAGACTTTTTATTCTTCGAGATTTATGACGTGATTTTTCATTCGACATTTGATTGAGCAGGAATTTTGAAATTTCATGATCCGCCAAATGCACATATTTCCTGTTTCTCTTGAAAAACATGTACATACTTCTACATCATAAATTGGACATTTCTATAAATTTCGAGACAAGAAAATGTTTATGCAGATAATTTGCATACTTTTAAAAGAGGTTTTCTAAAGAGCTGGGATCACAAAAATTTACGGGTGATTTTGCAGAAACGTGCCCGTGATGGTGTGGTTGTTCGGCGGTGGTTTCTACTCCGGAAGTCCATCGTTGCAGCTCTATGACGGAAAGGTAAGCCTTGAATCAGAATGAGCTAAAGAATAGAGCAAAGGCATGTCATTCTTCCCATGCTCATTCATCATTTTCTACGTCAAATTAGCTCATTCTGGTCTTTATTGTGGAAAATCAGCATAGGTTTCAGATAATTGTAAAAAATCAGCAGTTACTAAATGACGGACTGACGGACCCTATAGTTAAGGATAGAGAAGGGAGGCAGAGTAGGGCGAAATAGTGTGATAAAAGAAAGTGTCTGTCAGTCCATCATATAGTCGATGCCAAAAATCCTATCTTTAACAAGAACAGTAGTTTAGATCAATTCTTTTATGTCTTGAATATCGGGTCTCCATTTGATTTCATCGTCGAAATTCAATTTTTAAATATCATATTTTCAGACTCTAGCCGCCTATTCAAATGTGATCGTTATCAACATCAATTACCGATTGGGGCCGTTTGGTTTTCTCTACCTACCACCCGCCGCCCCTGGGAATATGGGTCTTTTGGATCAGGTAGATTTTTTAAATTCGATTTTTTCTTCCAACTTTTTCTTCCTTATCAACCTACTTTTTCACTTATTCGGGATTTTCCCAGTTTTTTCCTGATTTTCTATATTTCCCTTTGCGCATCTAATATTTGATTACTGGGGTGCAGTTTTCAGCGCGTCTGAATGCGTGAAGTCTAGCTAGCGTGAGTGCGGAATTGCCTCTAACTATGGAAGACAAATGTCTCCCAGAAGATGGAAGGAAAAGGAGAGAGAGACTGGGGAGAAAAGGAAGAACACTTTGCACTTGGCTAACTCAGCACTCCTCTCTTTTGGGTTTGGAGCAAACCCATTTGCATTTTTATTTGGCGCAATGTTCTGGCTCTTGATCATTCCTTTACATCGGGGAAAAGCGAAGTCAGACGAAGAAAAATGGAAACATAAAATTAAAACAAAAATAAAGACATGCCAAAAGTGGGAAAAAAAACTAATTTCTGTTGGACCGACTTGGCTTTTTTGCTCAACAGGAGACCCGAATTTATACAAATCAGACCTTCGGACCCCAGACTTCTAAATTAAACTCATCATCGATAATGTACAGGAAATGCAAAATTTTAGCTAGATTCGACCTTCTTCGACCTGAGCTCTGACTTATATGAAGGGTTGAGGGTGATTTGTACCAAAACTCATGAGGGAAACTCCTACAATTTTGGTACAAATCGGCTCTAACCCCTTACGAATCCGAAAGTCATCAGATATTGCATCATCATAGTGATTTCTGTTCAATAAACTTGGCATTTCTGTTTGAACAAGAGTTGAACCTTTATACTATATTTTTACTAGATTTGAAATCAGGAAAAATATAGAATAAAGCAAAGACAAATCTTTGCTCATCCCTGTGCAATTTTTTTGACTTTGATCCCTCTATCTTCCCTCCTTTCAGATTCGGCTGATTTCATTATTCTCGAGTATATGGAAATCTCTCGATTTCTCCGTCTGGATTGTTCACTTTTCGTCGCGTTTTCCACTCAAATTCAGTCGACTTCTCATTTTTTTCTCGATTTTTTCGGCTTGTTGAGATTCAGATTCAAGCGAGAGCTGAAAATCCGCTGCGCGACAAAACTCGGACGAAATTTGCGGGTAAAGGGGAAGTTGGCAAATAGTTAGGAAAAGCACGGAAAAATGAAGAGACGAAAAGAATCAGACAGAAAAGGAAGTTGATGATATAGTGAAGAGAGGCATGAAATAAGGAAGAGGGAAAAGAAACAGAAGAGAAATAGTAAAGGAAGTCATAGAGAAAAAGAGCCAGACAGAAAAGTACATGAAATGCAGAAAGTGGAGATTTTCTTCGTCTTATTTTCAGTTGGGTTCACTTTTTGCGGGCTTATCCAGGATTTCTTTCAGATTTTTTGTTCCTTCATTCAGGTCTTTTTCTTATTTCTTTTGTTGCGAAAAGAAACGCGAATTTTCAATCTCGCTTTTCCGAATTCGAGCGACAATTTTTCTTTAGTTAGTCTTGATTAGTTCCATGGACAATTATCTTTCAATTCTTTACTCTTTGAAATTTCACTCAGTGCATTTTTTGAATTTTTCCAAAGCTTAAAAATGTCATCAGAAAGTTAGGAATTGGCTAGGTTAAAATTTTTTGGGGTGACTACTAAATATTTTAGCAATTAGCCCTCCATTGGATCAAGAACAACATTGCATATTTTGGTGGAAATCCAACGAGGATCACCCTGTTCGGTCATTCAGCTGGGGCTGCTTCTATAGTTGGCCATCTGATTGCCCCGGCCTCGAAGAGGTAAGTTTGAACATTTCTAAAAATCAGCAATTTACCCAAACTAGAACCTAATCTAAGTCTTAAAATAACGTGCTAAAAGTGATTTTTATTTTGCGTGACCAAATGTTTAATGCTCTTTGACGCTGAAGTACGTGCTCTTATGTTTTATCCCCAAAACTCTAGGATGTGGATGAGGTCATTTTAGGATATTTCTGAAACTTCTATTTCAGGCTCTTTCACAATGTCATTTTGCAATCGGGAAGTTTGGACAATTCTTGGGCTTTACAGAGGCCTGAAAGGTAAAAGCTCAGGTTTTACAAAATTAGATCTTCAAAGTAGGTATTGTTCTAATTCGTTGAGAATTCTTTTCCAGAGTCGAAGAAAAATCAAAGCAATTAGCCCGGGAACTAGAGTGTTACGGAGATGATAATCATCAAATTGTGAATTGCATTCGGAATTTGCCACCTCATTTCATCTCTGCCTACATTTGGCATATGGACCTGGAATTCATCGAGTTTCCTTTCGGAATTATCTCTAGGTATGCTAATTCTTAATAACTCAAAAATGATCCTATATCAACAATATTAGAAGTCGTTTATTGACATTGAAAAAGAAAAGGACTTTAGGGACGTCAACTTCTTTCGCTACAAAGACGCCTTCACGGCTTTGAGGAAACAAGATTTTTCAAATCCAGACGTCAATTTCTTAATCGGACTCAATAAAGATGAAGGGAGTTCTTGGGGCATTTACTATCTGGCCGATTACTTCGACAAAATAGAGCATCCAGTTTTAACGAGGTTACCCTTTATTTCATGAAGATCGCATTTTCTATAGGAAATTTTGCTTTGAACCGCACTAAATTTTCATAGTCAGAATTGCAACGTTTTTTTTTTTCGAAAAATTGTCAACCGCACCGCAGTCTTGAGATCATAACCGAATCGAACCGCAAAAAGGGACAACCAAACTGCACTATAATCGCGGTTGCGGTCATTTATTTGCAAATCTGTTCATAATATCGATTTTGATCATTCTGAAAATGTTTTGATGTTTCAGAGAAAACATGACAAAGGCAATCGACATCGCATTTGCTGCCCTGCCTTCGTTCATTCGCAGAGCGGCTCAGTTCGTCTACGAAGATGTCGGAGGGAAGTGCGTTCCGAATGGAGTACCTTCAAAATATTTGGCTAAACAGGTCTGCTATTTTCATTTTATCATTTTCAGAAAACGTATTTCACTAAAATCCAACTCTTCCTTTAATTTTATGAATTTGAACTTAGTGTTTCTAAAGTTCTGCGATATTTTCATTCTTATGATGTTTTACTTTTTCTAAAATATTTTCAGATGTCAAAAATGCTGGGTGATTATTTCTTCTCGTGTGACTCACTCTGGTTGGCGGATCAAATCGCGTCGCAAAATCGATCGAATGAAACCACGAAACAAAACAAAAATAATGTATTCATCTACTATTTCGCGCAACATTCCAGGTAAATTATCTTCATTAAAAATCGAAAATTATTCTTAAAATTCTATTTTCTCAAGTATGAAGCACTTGTTGATTCGAAAACATACAAAGTTATATTTATTACTATTTGAGAATATTTTCTTTAAGAAGTTCCATTCTTTATTCTTCAGAATTTGAACAACTTTATGATAAGAATGCAAAGATCTCAATTTGCAAAATATCGTTTTTAGTATATTGTCTTTCAGCCTAAACCCTTGGCCAAAATGGACCGAAGTGATGCACGGCTATGAGATCGAGTTTGTCTTTGGCGCCCCACTTAAAAATTCATCTACAGGCTACAGGCGACGGGAAGTTATTCTGTCGAAGAAACTTATGCAGTATTGGAGCTCGTTTGCTAGCGACGGGTACAATTATTCGTTGTTTTTTTTTTCTAAAATTAGAATTTTTATTTCAGATATCCAACTTTACTAAACCCAAAGAGAACGGAAGTTTGGCCTCAATTTACGAATGATAATCGAAGGTACTTTAATTTCACGTTTTCTTTCGATTTTATACAAAAACTGAACCACAGAAAATTAGTCGTTGAAATTAAACGATGTGATTCATTAGCCTAAATTTACCCAAACATTTTATCTAAATCATGAATGTAAATTAAAAACGTAATTTTTATTTTTCTTCTGTTTCAGAAAGAAAATCTCGAGCATGTTCATTAAAATCAATTCAGCGATTCATTTGTCTAATTTGTATACATGTTTAAATTAACCTACTTTCAGATGGATGCAATTAAAGAGCGGATCAAACACTCGCTCCATAATGGAAATGAAGAGAAAAGAGTGCGCTGTTTGGAGAAGGGCCAAAGATTTGCAATACGACGAATATCGTGAGTTTTTAGCGAAAATTCTTATACGCCTAAAATATCATGGCTCTGCAAAAAGAGACTTGTAGAAGTACCATATCCGACACTATCTGAATAATTAATCTTGCAGACTTTAATAGGGGGATTTAAAAAGTACTATCTTCTATCTTTAAATGTTGCGTAGTTTATCCGGCCTTTTTCTATTTCTCACGGTGAATTATTCTAGCGACAAGCGGGCGCATCCGAAATTCTCGTGGAAATGGAAAATAAAGGGTACGAGAGAGAGAGAGATAGAGAGAGTCTTATCTAGGAATTCATAACACCTCGGACCTACACACTATGTCCATTTAATTATGCATCGGCGTGAGATCGCGTCTTATTATAGAAATAATACACGAGTTTTTCGACGTAAATTCATCGTGAATTGCTAATTTCTGCTAGTTCTATTAAAGGCTCTAAATCCTAGGGAAAATCACGTCCTAATTCTGAATTCTCAAGTGAAAACTTGCAATTTCAACAAGTGTTTCGATCCGAAAGCTAATTAGAATTTCATATGCTAAGTAGGAATTTTTAAAGGAAAGGAAGACATGAAATGGAAAATCGGAAATGAATCTCTGATGGATTTATTTTTATCTGGTCTGAAGAATTCTGTAAGGTCTTTAATTTTTTCTATAAATTTTTTCATTTTTTCTTATAAACCAAGAGAAAATGTTGCCTGATAGCCTTTTTTTATGGATTTCTAGTGCAATTTATTCCTTTGGCATATATTTTGTTTATAATAAAGCGTAATCGAGGTTTAATGCGCATTGGCAATGCCAGAAAGCTAAAGAATCCTGGGAGTTTGAAATTCATAAATGCAAAAGTGGGTGGGGCGAATTAAGCAGAACAAAGCGTCCCTACATTTTTTCCGACTTTTTTCTCATCACCCCTTTGAATAGTGTACTTATTTTCTTTGATTACATGTCCCAATTAATTTTTTTCGTATTATTTCCACAAAATCAACTACATTTTCAGTGTATGCACTTCAAAACTCAACATATTTTCTATCTTCACTGCTAAACTATTCAACATTCTTACTATTTTCAACTACTTTATTATTCATTATACTTTAGCTACGCTATATCTTGTCTAATTTACAACTTATTATTTTATGATTAATTTATTTGAATTTCGCGTTAATTTTGATCTCTTGCCAAATTTTGAAGTCTTTCCGAAAAATTACTTCACTTACCATTTCATGAATTCACTTTATATTCAAACATAAAATGGCGTAATTTAAGGTTTTTTTTTTCTTACAGTTGTTCATTGCATCACTCAAATGCGAAAGCCAGCTACATTCGAGTTTAATCTCAAAAATTTGTAGTTCATAAACTCTAGAAATCTCTTGGAATAATATTCTCTCTTTGAAAGGTTACAAAATTAGAATTCCTCCTGACTTTCCATCAATTCTAAACTCTAGATTAGCGCCAGCCCGGTGTACTAAACATTTTCAAATTGATTATGGATCAAATTTAGGCAATAAACGTTTGTTTTTATAATTGAGAGTCGAAATTTGCAAATGTATAGTGCACCGCCTGTCTTTCTTTCCTAAATTTTCCCTATGTGCCCCTCTTTCCCTTGCCTTTCCTAAATCTATCTTCCAGCATGAATCCTTTTTTTTTTTTTTTCAACGCCAACAAATTATTTTCCATTTTCACAAATATTTTACAAATCTGACAGACCAAGTTTATTTTCATGTAGAGCCATTTGAAATTATTTAAAATATATCTAAACTTGATCTGTTAACTAAATTTTTCACCTCCCTCCGTTACGTTCTTATCGCTCGGACATATTTTTCTTCTCGTAAAATGTAACTACATAAAGTCTATGTTAATCAATTTCAGATAGGCTTAAAACTGGCATCTATTTTTATATTTCCTTCGACTGGCAGTAGCCTCGTCTCGTCCCTTTCAATAGCCATCTACAGTAATCAATAGGCGATTCTAATTTGGTCATTGGCAGCACAGCGACGTTTTGACGCCGTAGCCTTGCCAGGAGACTGATCGCGAAGAGCAGAGTCCATGATCCTTTTCTGTCTCGCGGTCGGCTTTATTCAGGTATGGCAATAGTTTTCCTTTGTTTTAAATTAGCATACGTTTTTTTTCTCGAAAAATGATTATTCAACAAGAGGAAAGATCACTTATAGCTAGATGATGTTAATTGGAAAAAAAACATGCTAAGAACTAACTAGATAACAGAATGATATTGAGTTTCAAGAATGCTGATTTCTAAAATTACAAAATTAGAACATAAATAATTTCGTTTCATTTTTCGAATAGTTAAGTTGAATATTTCAGGCGATAATAGTTCACTCGAAAGAATTACCCATAAACAATGCGGAGGAGGAAACAGTTGAAGTCCAAACTCGATTGGGCCTGATCGAGGGCGTACAGGCGGTGCATGGGAACAAAAAAGTTCGATCGTTCTTAAGGTGGATGGATAATTGTTTTTTAATTGTAAAGTTTCAACGAATTTAGTGTTCCCTTCGCCGAGCCCCCAATAGGTAAAGAGCGGTTTCGACCCCCGAGACCAAAACGACCCTGGAATGCTACCATCGACGCAAGAACGCTGTCGCCTGCATGCTTCCAAGGCAAAGACACCTATGCTCCAGGCTTCTGGGGTTCGGAAATGTGGAATGCGAATACACCGATCAGTGAGGACTGTCTATACTTGAATATTTGGACGCCTACTGATGCATTGTGAGAGTTCTTAGTCTATTTGTTCTTCAATGAAAAAAGTTCAGCAATCTAACCGTACTAGTCTGGCTGTTCGGTGGTGGGTTTTGGTATGGAAGTCCGAGTTTGCAACTTTATGATGGAAAGGTTGTTCTTACAAAATTTTTCAAGCTACAAGACTGCTTCAGGAATTAGCGGTACGAGGGAACGTCGTGGTAGTTAACGTAAACTATCGAGTCGGGCCATTTGGGTATCTGTATTTGGATAACGATGATGTTCCAGGCAATATGGGGATGTTGGATCAGGTATAATTGGAAGAAAAGTCATTTTATTCGAACCTATGATGATAAATCAGTTATAATATAGAGAAATAGTTTTAGGGAACGTTTAGACTTTGTTCGTCTTAGCGCGAGCATTGAGAAATAGCATTGCTCATTGAGAGAGCGCAGAGTCACTGTTCTTTTCTTTCTCTCCTCGAACAACGCTATTGCTCAATGCTCACGCTAGGACGAACAAAGTCTGAACGAGCCCTTACCGAAACTATATTTAATTTTTAAAGTGAATTTCCAGCAACTAGCTATGTACTGGATTCGTGATCACATTTTTGCATTCGGAGGCAATCCTTCTCGGGTTACTTTGTTCGGAGAATCTGCCGGAGCAGCTTCTATAGTTGCACACTTGATTGCCCCTTCATCGAAAGGGTTAGCTATATATTTTAGCAATTATTATGGTTTTGATTAACATATTTCTATTATTATAAAATTATATTAATCCTAATTACCATTCTTTGCTATTACTGAATACAGTATTTTTATTTTAAATTATTTGATCGATTTTCAGCTTGTTTAAAAATGGCATCCTCCAATCAGGCAGTTTGGACAATAAATGGAGCATGGACACTCCGAAAAGAGCGAAACAAAAATCAGACGCGCTAGCAGCGTTAGTGGGATGCAATCATACGGAGGTTAATTTTGAGAAGAATCGATAAGGTATCGATTTTATTCCAATTTTCAGATAAAACAAGTGGTGAATTGCCTACGAGAGACGCCCGCTCAACTTCTTGTTGACAATATCTGGAATGTCGGACTCGAATTTTTGGAATTTCCTTTCGCTATTGTTTCGAGGTAACTAAAATAGAAATTCTTATTTTAAAAGTTACTCTTCTTTATCTTCCAAAATTTATTTTTTTAATTCAGAGACCGCAACTTCTTCATGAACAAAGACGGCTTCCTTTCATTACGAAATGGTGACTTCACTCAAAATGTCAATTTGATGTTTGGCATCAATCATGATGAAGGTATTTCCAATTTGTTTAAAAAATGGCATAATTATTTTTCAGGAAACTTCTGGAATATCTATAATCTACCTACCTATTTCGATAAGAAACCAATCCAACCGCAACTAAATAAATTCGAATTTGAGAACTGTATTGAGACAGGTAAAAAATTCGCTGAAAATTAGCAAAACCAGAATTTTTAGCCTTTGCTACTCAGCCTTCACTAGTAAGAAGTGCTGCTAAATTCGTATATTCTGATGCTAATTGTACAGATTCACTAATTCGAACCGCGTTTTATGCTGAACAGGTAATTTAAACGATCATTGATAAACAGTAATACGTCATAAGTTAACGAAATTTGTGTATTTAGAAACTGAGATATTTTATTAATTAAAAATAGTTTTAAAGCTTATGATCTCATTTTTTCAGGTAAATCAAATGGTGGGCGACTATTTCTTCACGTGCGATAGTTTATGGCTGGCCGATATGCTTCCGCAGCAACGAACGAATACGGCTAAAATTTTTATCTACTATTTCGACCAGCCTTCTAGGTAGATAATGTTTAGTTCCTTACCTCATCATCATGGTTTAAATCTTTGCAACTTCAAAAAACAATCTGAAATTCGGTCAAGAATCGTCTGTTTAGATACCGTATATTCCTGAATATAGTTTCAGCCTTAATTTATAAAATAATATTTTAGTGCAAACCCCTGGCCCACGTGGACGGGTGTGATGCACGGTTACGAGATCGAGTACGTGTTCGGTGTGCCCCTTCACAACAAAACTGCCGGCTACACGAAGAAGGAAATGGAGCTGTCCGATAAGGTCATCGAATATTGGACGAGCTTCGCTACTAATGGGTATTTTAGCCATTTTATTATTTTTTTTTTTCGAAAAAATTGTATCTTGCAAGAAACTATTAGCAATGTTTCTCTTTAAAAAATGATTCTGCAGCAAACGGGTAGATCCATCACTTTTATCTAACGACAATAGCTACATATTTTGAATTCACAAATTTTATTTCAAAAATACACGTATTTTTCTGAACATTCTAAGAATATGACTTTTTTTATTTTTACCAACCCTTTTCTTCAGAGTCCCCCGAACAAAAAGGGCAGGAACCAACGAGCGATGGCCGCAGTATGATGGCAAAAATCGGACAAAGTATTTTTTTTTTTAAATATCGCCATTTTTAAATAAAATATCAAATTCAGATGGATGCTACTGAAAGGCGACGCGATCAAGCCAATATCTCGGAAGAAATCAGTTGAATGCGATTTATGGAGGAAAGCAAAGGACTTGGAGTATTCTGCATATTGTGAGTTCATTTAAAAGTTTATTCCAGAAGTTATAGTTTTAAAATTTGATCTTCTTTTAGAGACAAGACTTCATTTTTAATACATTTATATTTTAAAACTTAATATTTTTAGAAAACAAAATCTTCATTTTCATACATGATCTTTCTATATTTTATTTTTTAACTTTAAATGTAACTTTTCAGTGAAAGATCTGTCCGAATCGAGCTCCACGATCCGAAATTTTCAAACAACCATCATTGCCCTCATTTCACTTGCAGCGTATTTGCATTTTATCATACATGTTTAGATTTTAGGTCCGTAGAATTTTCAAATTAGGTAGAATTATTTATGTGTTTGGTTATTTGAACTAATCTAACATTTTATTATCGAATTGCCATATTATTTGTTCTTTCCAAATTTCAGAAACTCATTCCAAGTTAATTTTTAAAGTATTCGTTTTCAGTACACCTCAGGAATTACTTGTAGAGTCTATGCATTTTATAGTCGTAAAAATTCCTCATTTTATTACCTGCTTATGATTTCGGATAACGATTCTTTCAGAATTTTACAAGTTTTCCGAAGTCTCCTTTCTATTGACCATTCAAGTTATTTTACTACACCCTTGAAGATCTCTAATTTTCAACATTTTTAGGAATTTTATATTTCGTCATTATTTATTGCAAAATTTCTCTGCACTCTAATTTGTAATTCTAAAACTGAGGCTGTGCCTCTATTCTAAGTATTCAATATTTCATTTGAAATTGTCTGCTCAATTTTTATATGCGTCTTTTGTCTAAAAATTTCTAAACCTATATAATTTTAGAGTGTCTATAGCACATTAGATCATACATATCGTTTTTGTAAGTTTAATATTTCTATTTAGAAATTTCTATATTTTATATTATTTTAAATTTCATATAATACATTTTTATCGTCTTGAATATGCATAATGTTTGAGGACAATTTATTCATCTATCACCTGACTCTAGTTAAGCAATGACCAAAGAAATAACCCGCTTAGAAATACCCAAACAAATTACTCATTTCATAATTAATTAGTCAACAAGTATTGCATAAAAGTGAACAAAACAGTTTCAAATATTTTTAATGAAATTTAGATTTTTAAAATCAAACTTCCGCATAGCCACAGGATTTGTTAGGAGGTGATTCTACTGATTTTATTGTAGTGTAAGCGATCAGTCGGTCGTGGGCTGAGGAGGCTATTATTCTGAAATTAGAAAACTCTAGTTTTAGGATTTCTAAATTTTATGTCGCATACTATCTTTACATTTATATATTAGTATATTTTGATTTCTAAATATATTCTGATTTATAGAATATGCTATATCAATATTTATTTTACATAGATATTTCTCAGAGCCTATCTTTACTTTTCCTAAGCTATGTAAATTCTCAAACGCTTACCTTTTATCAAAAGCTTTTCGTGTCCACTTTCTGCAGAGTTTCAGGCAGAAAATTTCCAGCAAAGCGGTTCGAATTTTTCCATTCATCAGACAGAAACAGCCAAAAATAATGCAAGAGGTAAGCAAAGTCATCATCTCGTTTATATCACCTGCAAAATTGAAGACTAGAAACTTTAACAAAAGAAATTTATCTTGGGAATGTTATTATAGTTCGATAAATCAGATGGAAATTTTCTCTCTAGTTTAAAAATGTTTTTCGTACGGAATAACATTGATTAAAATAGGTAGGAATTACGCTACAATGCTATTTTGTATGGTACGACGTTACATTTTTCCAGATAGTTAGTTTTTTTTTATTTAAGTTACTAACCCAAATGGTAGAAGAATTCAGCTACATCGAATACAGTTGACAAAATGCCAATTAATCCCTGAGGTAGCTCAACAATAATAAACATGAACATTATAATCTAAAATATAAATAAAAATTACTGAGGTTAAAAAAAATCTTTACCAGAATAAAATTGGTCGTTAATTGATACGCTTTTTCTCTTTCGACCGTAGCGAATCTAGCGCTCAGTTCTTGGATTTGCTTTAGCTTCTTCAGGATTAATATGGTCATCAGGCATAAGATAATCTAAAATATTTAATTGGGGAAATTTTAATTCAAGAATTTGATTACCGCCGGAATAATCTTTGCGCATAAATGGAATAACCAAATAGTGAACGATTGTAATATTGGGTTTGGAGAAAATCTCAGTTCATAGACTGGCTGCCCTCGTAACTCTGGATATTTAATAGCGCACTCGATTTTTTCCGGGAGCTAAAAATTGAAATCCATTTTAAAAATAAAAATATAGAGTTACCAATTCCACTTCCGAAGTGAAATAAATGAATGGAGCAAATACTGCTACTGACACGTAGATCGTGATCACTATTAGTCGGAATTTCTGTAAAAATTAGTATTGAGGTTAAAATTAGCGTAAAATTATATATCTACCTGATAACTGAACCATTGCTGTGTAGAATTTATATTGGCTAATGCTGATAGAGATTTATATCGTATTAATGATAATCCAACAACATGGAATACCTTAAATTGTATTTTCAGTTTTGGATTAAAATTAGAATTGCTAACTTACCGCAGAAATATTAACGAGAGCTGATAGAGTCACTGACAGATGCATAGATTTAGCCATGTAGTAGGAAAAGAAAAACGGCTGGCATAATTCTTCACTTGCGAATTTGAATAAAGTTGAATACAGGAAATTGACGCAGAGGGCCAATTGTGAGCTGAACATGTTTATTTTGAGTTCAATTTAAAATATTTAAGCTTAATAGCCAAAATTTTTCTCTATAGCACAGCAATTATAAAAAAAAAACTGATATGATTTGCATTTAATAGAAAAATAAATATCTAACCAAGACATAGAAATTAGGAAGGCATTTGTCGGGTTGAGCATTCTTGATAAAATAGCGATCGTGATTAAATGTCCACAGGCTCCCGAAATGCACAGGACCAATGCCAGGGGGGCGTGCAAAGTTCGACTGTATTCTTCGAGAAAATCCTCTATAGAGGAAGCCATTTTCTAAAAAATATGCCGATTTGCAAAAAATAGTGAAAAAATCTAAAAGTATTTGAATTTTCGATAAAAAATACAAAAAAAATAATAAAAATAGTGAAAATGAGTCATTTTAATATGATAGAGGAGAAGATATTTTCAAAATTTCTGAATTTGAATACAAATTGGGATATTATCTGATAGATTTCACAAGAATTATAATTTACTTTGTGACTTACTCGCGTCACATTTTCGCAGAAAAAATAACCAAAGCTCAAGGTCTCTTTCCCATAGAAGAAAAAGCAAGAAAATTGCAAGTGCAGGAGAAATTCATATGAATGAAATCTTATTTTTGAAGGAAACGAACAATTATTTATATGATGAATTATGTTCATTTAAAGATAGGAAAAATCTGGGTAAAACTTTGAATTTATTATCACAAAGAGTTGCATTATTTTATTTCAACTCGATCTGAAGTTGAAGTTAGAAATTGAATTTGAATTTTCATAATTAAAAAATTGCCCATTAAAATTCAAATCCAGTTTGGAATAGATAACTCTGGCTTCCTGAACTCCATAAAAAGCCGTGATTTTATAATCTACGAGTAGAATCAGAATGCAGACAAAAACCGAACCGCGCGGGTGCAATGGAAATCTCCTGAGAGTAGACCAAACTGCTTATCAACTAAAGAACTAAAGACATTTCGGAAAAAGATAAGGAATTAGAAAATTCAAGAACTTTTATTTTTCTCGGTGGAAACAATTAAGGAGTAATATACCATAACTTATCTCTAAACGTTATGAGTCGAAAACTCGAAATCATCGAAAAATGCTCCACGTCCTTGAGTAAAATCCTACTCCATTCGTCTAGGAGTCCTTTATTTTCACGCCAAAAATTCCATTCAGCTTGGTGTCCTCTTTTAACCCGAAAATGGAGATTTTCGTTAAAGAAAATGAATTCATAATTGGGAAATGAATAGGAAAATAATGCCGTGGAAAAATTTTTAAGCAAAAAAGCCTCACAAAAATCGTCGTTTTTCAAAACCGCGTCATGAGAATCAAAACAAAAAATATAGAAGGTGAACACGATCAAACGTATCATTTTGAGGATTTTTGGGAGTTTTAGTAAAATTAGGAGGAAATGCTATTTTTATAAGAAAAATTCAATATATGGGTCAAAACTGACATTCTTTCGAAAAAAAAACAGACGATTGTAGAACGCTTCCTTTTCCCAGACACACGAAAAAAAAATGCTAAGGTGTTGAGAATTGCAAGGAGTTGCAGAGCGAATGACTGAATCCGGACAAAGAAGTCATCCTTTTCTTCCAAAGAAATAACTGGGCTGGAAATTGGAGAGAAAAAAATCCTAACAAAAGTGCGGAAAATAACAGAAAAGCGCCTCTTATTTCTTATTTAAAATATGCATAGATTTCTCCTTGTTCTGGCTTTACGACTTGAAAGAAGAGGAAAATTTTTGGGCAGAAAAGTTCACCCCGAAAATATCGAGGTATCAAAAATCCAATCTTGACAAAATAGAAGTATTCATAACCTCGGCTTAGGTCATGAATATTTGCAAATAAACGTCAAAGATGGCAAAAATATACGCAGAAATTAAATTCATGGATTTTGAACCTAAGATTCACTCGATTATTCAGAAGGTTTCATAAGACCAAAAATTTTCCACCTATTTTTATAGAATAAATGATGAACTCTAGAGGATATTGAATCCCAAAAATCTTCTCCCATTCTCCCACTCACATCTTAAGGGTTATATCCAAAATTACTCTAAGCAAATACTCTCATAGCTGGCCGTAAATTCTTAGGCAATCTCGACGAAAGCCTACTCCTTCATACTAAATTATTATATTCTAGTCATAGGGTATAAAGGGCTCTCTAATTTTGCGAAATAGTATTCGGAACGTAAATGTAAAGTGACTTCAGACTAGCGATATGAAACGATAAAATGTACCTCCCTCACGAAGCAAAGAGACTGGATAAGTGAATGCAAAAGGCTGTTGGTTTATTGTCCAATAAATTATGCAACGGCGCCTAGTATTTGTCGAACACAGATCCAGTTACATTGCATGCAATTGAATCAACATCAAAATACAGGAAATTTTCGAACATATTAGAACCAACTCATGATAACAATAGGATTTGGAAATTCTCTGAAAGATAAGATATTGACATAAACTGCATTCATAGAATGCTCAAAAATAAATTTCCAGATAAAATTGAATGGTTTTAAGAAAATTTTCGAGGAAAAGAAGGAGCATCTAGCTAACTCATTTCTCAACCTCAAAATGACCATTTTTGCACATCCTTGAATCTAAAATTCCCGTACATATCTAATTTCCTAATAGTCTTTCAAAAATCGACTATGCATGAGATTTTGCTGCGTTTTTGTACGAAACAAATTGGTTCTTGGATCAACCCCATTTATCAGAAAATATCGCATTTCATCCTGAAGAAAATGGCAAAAACCTGCGTTTGAATAAGTAATCAATTTGGCAAATATACACGTTAATAATTGACAAAACGCCAAGGAATAATTGAAAAAGGTAGAAAACGTGAAAATGATCAAACAAATCAAAACTATCCAACATATAATAAGTAGGAAATATTTAAAATTTAAAGATAAATGCACATTTTAAAACGAAAATTTTTGATACTCCTTCAAGGTTGTAGCAATTAAAGTCATTTTTAACAGTTGAGTCATTCTTTACATTGAATAGGCGATGATTTTAGCTCATTTCTCGAAGCTTTTATGATAATAAATGATTATTTAAGCACCTCCTTTTATGATAAATCACCTTTCAACAAGTGAATAGACAAGGAAGTAAAAAATGAAGTAATGAGAGGTGTTAGGCGCTAAATTCGAAATAAGAAAATCGCAGATGAAACTGGGATTTAATTTGATGCTTCAATTCAGTCCTAAGGCTAAATAGTAATTAACTATAAAAAAAAATTGGTAAAAGAGTGATAAAATTAGAAACAAAATAAAAATTTTCTGCAAATCGAATTTTGCCCATACACAGTGGCGGACAAAAGTTGGGAACATTTTGTAATTTTGAATGCATATGTCTGGTTCACCTGCTTGCGGTGAACCAAAATGGCTGAAGTTTTGCATGCATATGTGGATATGTAGAGCATGTAAGCATGGCAATTTTTCGATCCAACCCTTTGCAAAATTGAATATAAATTTTTTAATGGGATAAGTTTTACAAGTAAATATTCTCCAATATATCAGTGTTAAAGCACGGCATCAACCAGCTCTGTAGCTTATTCACATGGACTATAGAATTTTTGAAATTAAAAATTTTCAATTTTTGTATGTGATGAAAAACTTCAATGTCGGAAACTTCTATATAAAGAGCCAGACTAAATTAAACGTTGTCATAGAGTCGTGTCTTATGTAGTCTAATATGTGTACAAAATTTCAACCGAACCCGATCACTATATGTGGGAGAACCAGACATATGTCCAACAACCACGAGATATTCCAAACTTTTATCCACAATTGTATACAATTTTGAAAATCTTATGAATGATCGAATTAGAAAAAGCATACTATGGCATCATTTTTAAATTTAAATATTACATTACTAAAATAGTACACATAATATTATTCCAAAATACGCTAAAAAATATAAATAAACAGTAGCAATAAAACTAGAAGATTTAAATATTCATGCTCAATTGCCCTTCATCTGAAAATAATTTGTATGCCGTTGACTTTCGAAATTTCAAACAACATACAATCGAAACGCAATTTTACGAAAATAGTAGTTTTGTTAGAATCAAGAGCCCCACCAGGCTAGATTTCGATGGGTCGTAAAAGGGTCCTTGGGCCAGCTTTTTCGAGCGGTTTGAACCGACTAATGCAAAAAATATATATAGAAATCGCGCTCCGTTTACAAATATCTATGTTATTGTTTACATGAAAGTTAGTTGGGCAAAAAATTGAAAATTTTAGAATAACTCTAACAGCTAGAAATGGTAAGGAATCGTTGAAAAAAGATAAATTAAAAAGTGTTCTTCATTTTGAAAACAAAGCAAACTCCTGTAAAGTCAGAGAAGAATCGCAAACGCGAACATGCGCGCTTGCTTTGAAGTAATCCAGACAAATTATTTTGCAAGAGTCCAGGGAATGATACTGGATTTTGGTTGAAGTATGGCCGATTTGAGCATTCTCAAAAGCCAACTACGTACACTTTGCTTCTGATATAAATAAGAAAAAATGTGCGTTTCTGCTTAGAAATGCATTTTTGTATGTGAAAAAGATGATGTTTCACCTAACGGTTACATTTTCATGAGAATGATGAATTATTCTCATCTAACAATAGAAAGCTACGTTGAATGTTTAGATTTAATAAAGGGGATATAAGGATGGGATAAAAGGATTAGCAACTTTTAGTTCGAGGATTTAGATGGGATCGAAGAAATTGAAAATGTCACAGTGCTAATAAAACTAACCGAGAGGAAAATGAAGCACACATCACAATGAATCCTCTCATTTGGAGTGCTGGAGTTTGAAATAGGAAAAAATGGGTGAAAGGATGAAAAACGATACGACTTTTTATAATTGCATTTAAATATGTTCAATGATATAAATTTATCCTGAATTCTCTAAACCCAAATCGAAATGAAATTTCAGAATCAGATTAAAACGTAATTTACTCCGAAGAGTCGGAATCCGAATTCCATCCTTGGTAGGGTGTATTATGAGGGTGTCGCCTCTTTCATTCCATTCATATCATCATTTTCTGGGTTCTAGATCTTCGACTCTAATCCTCTCTCGACTCTCACTTTTTCCTGTTTTCGCTTTTCTCTGCTTGTTTTTGCGCGGTCTCATCATAATTTTCCCAGACAATTATCGCAGCTCGATGCTAATTGCTCTAACTAATTTTCCCGATAACCAGAGCCGAGTTTGCATAATCAGAGTTCTACCTGTCCTTAGGCTTAACCCAAAGAGTTCTTTTTTGGATTTATGCAAATATCGTGCGCAGAGAAAAATTTCATATAAGCTTACCTATCTCAATTTTGCATACTATCGTCTCACATCTAGAAGATTGAATTTGTTAGGTAACACCCTCGGAATAATAAGAAGTATAAATTATGTCTATAAAACCAATACTCTAACAGGACTATCACATGAGGTAACAGGAGAAATGAAATATTATGTTTTGACTATCGGAAAGTTATGTACAAAACAATTTATCAGGTAACGATAATTTGCATAAGTGTGGTAAAGAATTAGGGCTAATAGACAACAAAAGAGATACTAACGTAAATTATCATTTAAAATCATGTGTATTTAGCCTTGATAATCACTGCGTTGGAGTACAAATTTGAGCAATTAAGTCCGAGCGCAGGTGAAATAAAGGACAAAACCATCTACAATTCAACCGAACTTCTAAGTAATCAAAAATATCGAATAACAAAATTCAAAATTCGATTCTAACGGATCAATGTTCTGGTTCTCGAAAATTTTAACCTTATGCACAAATTTCGAAGGTTGCGAAAGATAATTGTAGTTTAGTTGCAGATAGATATAAACATATAAAATAATTAATTTAAAAAATGACGTACACAATTGTCATGGCGGAAATGAAAATATTTTTCTGGGGCAATATCTGATAGGTCGCTAAAAATTATGCAAGTAGGTCAGAGTTATTGAAGTACCCAAAATATATTGCGCGCAGTAGAATAATCTGTCAATGGAATTGCTATAATTCAGCGATTCCTGCTAAACAAATAACTTGACTCATAGTTAATTTTTGCGGAATTTATTTCTTGCACATTGCATAGTCAGAAAGAATTTTGAGCAGAATGACAAGTTTTTTTTTTTTAAATAAAATCTTGTTTATAGTTTACCTAACCATAAAAAAACGTTTAAATTTCAGAAAAAAAAATTAGGAAGAAAGATTTTTAATAAAGTAACCCTGAAATAATGGAGATTAATTCCAGATTCCAGATAAAAATCAACTTGTTTATTCGACTAAAGAAAATTCGAGCAAAAGTCAGAAGGCTCATTTTTCTTGTTCTTCTATTTTTCTACCTAATCTCATATGCTTTGTTTTGGTCAAGCGTGCAGTGGATGCTAGCATATGGATATGATTTTACTGTGCATGTTAAATTAGAAATTGACTTTTAGAGGGATTTTTAGTCATCAGAATTAGCATATCTTCGTGAACGAACACAGTTCTCTTTTCTGTGTCTGGCTTATCTGCCATCAAGTCATCAATTTGGTACTTGCAAGCTCACACTTGAATCTCAGTCAACTCGACACGACTCAAAGTTTAGTCAATGAATTGGAAAGCGAACAAAATCAACGGAATGCCTAGCTGGCCAAGAAGAGAAGCATCGATATATCTCTAGAGAGGCAGAGAAATAAAAAATATGCAAAAACGTACGAAATAATTCAAAGTACAAAAAAAGGTGCGGATTCCCGCGCATTTCTAACCCTAAAAATATTTATTCTAGGTTTGAATTTTAAGAAAACACTGGATGACTCAATAGTGGAAGAAAATGAATAATTTCCCCCAAGCTCTGTCTACATCTACAAATATAAATTCCGGAATGCAAATTGCGAGTCAAGCCCTAAGAATAAATGTCTATTACTAATCGGGAAATTTCTTGGTCAGAACACACAATCTCATCCAGGAAAGCGCCTTTGCCTGAATAGCCCACACTTGATTGGATGGCATCTAGCAAGCAGACATTCTTTGGGCGAAGAAAATATGTGTAGCCTGAAATGGTTCATTTGCAAATGGCTGAACATAATAGAATATTTTTAATTGAAATGTGTTCACTGCTATCTGGTGTTCAATGACATAAATTTGTACATTAGTTGAGGATAGTTGAGCTGAATTGTATTGATTGTTAACTTGTGATAAAGGAATATTTTGGCAAACTTTATAGATGTTACAACGAGATCGATAAATTCATAAACCATCTCGATTGATTGAATGCAACAGTGCAATTTCAAGAAGCTGTTACCCTATTACCTTATACGCATAAAAAAAGACCTAGGGAGCACTTTCGTCAGACGAAAAAAAATTATGGAGGGCAGGTCGCAAGGGGTTTCTGATGACCGTCCTCTCTAGATCTGACCGAAAGTGAAAGATTAGCCCTATTTGAGGTGGGAGATGAAGAAGATTTTTGATTGGTTTGCAAAATCTCAACGCTGAAAGCTGCCCGATCTTCTTATCTGCGTTTTGTGAAATCTGTGCTTATCATGATGCAAATAAATTTTATGAACTTCTTCTTGAAATTTTGCATTATCTTTGTTTATAATAAATTTATTAAAATTAAAAATCCCATAAAAATCTTTCAAGAAATTTCGACTTACAAACTAAAAATCATTTAGAGAAGATTTTCATGACCCGTACGACAAAAGTTATTGCAATAAAAACCATATCCGATTCGATATCACATTGCTAATCGATAGAATGAGAACTATGCTAGCACTCAAAGTGCGGGATGAAGATATGAAAAATCGTGAAAAATCCAGAAAATATCTGCAATCTGGCAGAGGTAACAGATGGAAATGATCAGGAAAAAAGATGAAGTTTACTTTTACAAAATTGATTCGTTTTTTTACAAAAAAGAATTCCAAGTCATTTCAAAGCACACTTCATAATACAAAAAACACGTCAGAAATACCCGAAATCATTTTAAAATGGCAAAAAAACTGAAAACCAAACTTATTCCGTGTCAGTATTTGGATAATCCGGGTTGAAAAGGACGGGCATGAAAAACTCAAACATCATCACGATCGCCAACACCGCAAACACGTAGAAAATGACGAAGAATGACAGCTCACGACCCTGCAAAATATCGATTAATTCAAAAATGATCTAGATCACACAAAATTGTGTGTTAAATTTTGCGTCTATCCCCGATATTTTCAAAAGCCTTTTAATAAGGGTAGTATCATTGAGTTATCGAGGAAAATGCTTGCCTTTAATGTGTGAACATGCTCTGGCTTGTTGTACGGATCGAGATCGGTACCGATCGTCAGTTCTAAAAAAGATTCATAAAATCAGAATAAAATTTCAAAAATCTTATTTTCAAAACACATCTCGTAAGAATCTTAAGCAGAATTTCTTTTTAGACAGAATGATTAGACGAAACCTCGCATGTTATACTCATCGGCGATTTGAGCGATAGTTCGGTGGATGAAATGAATTTTGGCTGGCTGCGGAAGTGAAAGGAAATCGTTAAAGTAGCGGGAATTTTTTGGGCAAATGCTTTAGTTCGTTTGCAGGATATCCGTTAGTCAAAATCGATGCTTCTGAACACGCAATCAGCTAGGGAAATAAACATGAGAAGGTGAGTGTAAGAAGAAGGCAGAGAGCTGAAAAAGAAGGAGGAAGAGGAGAATCTGTGATATCAGAGGATATCACTGAAGAATCCCTGAGAAAAAGCCGAGTTATCCGATATCCAGGGGATTAATTTCCTTATCCTTATCATATTGTTAGCACTTTTGTAGAAAGATTAAAGATAAGAAAAAATCAAACATTTTCATTGATTCGAGATAATGCTTTGCTATAGTCCTGTCTTTCTGCGAATAGATAAAATTGACGAAACTACCTTTCCTATGTTTGCTCCTCTGTATTTCGGACATTTTCTACGAGTTTTCCCACTTCAATGTTTCAAGATCTTCAGGGCCAATATGAGCCTATATAAAATAGCGTAATGACTCGTTTCAGATGCATGAAAAGCTAGTATAAAATGAAAATCGAAAGAAACTATACGGAGTCTCATAGTGATCTGAAAAACGACATTTGGAGAAGAAAATGATGAAGTTTGGAATTTTCTAGTCTTCGGAAGTTCCTAGACATTCGTTCAGAATCTAATAAAAGAAAAATAGGACAATTTAGCCAGAGAAAAGATATTCAAGATAAAGAAAGAATAATGACTGAATTGGAATAGGTAGGATTCAAATTTTTAGGTAAAAATAGATCTAAGCTTCGAATGATCAAATGAAGAAGAAAAAGCTGATGGATGAGTGATTGTAGACCTAATGGATTACGCAGCGCGGTGCAGCAGAGCAAAGTTTGTAATTTGGAGGGCAAATTTCGCTATTGGCTGAGAAATTTCGGCCGCTAGAAGAAAAGATGAAAAGTTAGTGGAGAGAAACCGCTTCTGTTTGATCGGTTAACAATCCGCTCTCCTGCCTAAGCTATAAGAAACTGACTATGAGAATGAAAAGTCATTCAATGATGCTGAAATTTTGAGAGGGGCTAGAAAAGCTTGAAATCTCCGCCAGTTTAAACGAATTTATGACCAATTTTTGACAAATTCGCCATATTTAGGGTTGATTCAGGAGGAGACTTGGAGAAATACCATGCGAAAAGAAATCTTCTAGCCTCTGAGTATTTCATAAAAATTGAAGCCCTATGACATGAAGAATCTCTGAATACTCTTCATCTCTTCTCTGGGTTGGGTGGTAACGAATAAAATTCGGATGCCTGAAAAACCGAGCGAGCGAGGCAAGATGTTAGTGGAACGGAGGGTAGAAAATAAAATCGACGAAAAAAATTTAGGGACTGAATTAGAAAAGGAAGGAGCGAGAGTGACTTCGCGAGGGCTGTATCTGAGTATCGAAATTGGATGGACAGATGTTATGAAGCAGATCTGGGCTGAAAGCGAAGGCTGAAAACAGAAGAAGTTGCAGTCAAACTGCTCTCAAAGACGTAAATGAATTCCGCGTTTTAAGACAAGATCGAAGTATTTGCATTTGAATTTTATTTGAATAAACTAAAATAGGTTTTTTTCCAAAAATATCTTGTTAGTTGTTGAAAAGTCGTCAAGTTTTATTCTTCATAACGTATAAGGTTTTAAGAATAAAATTAACTTTACAAATTGGATGGTATAAAAATGACTAATTCCCTAGAATTCATATTTTTGAATACTCCAGATTTATTTTAATCTTTTATCCCTCTCATATTTATTATCTCGTTCCCCTACTTCTATTGCTTTTCTGATTGACAAATGGTCAAATTCGTTCAGACACGGAGAAAATATTCTCTGACCTTTGTTTCGAAAAACACAGAGTTTGCTCACAAGTTTGGCTGATTAGATGAATGAAATTTTATTAAACGTGAAAAATTAGAGTTAAATGATAATCCGAAAACTTAAGAGATTTCTTTTGGAATATGTTATTCTAAAAATTTGGCTAAAATAATAATGACGAAAAGTCGACCGAAGTTTTATGGTTGATTGAATGCATTGTCGTTTGAATAAGATGGGATTTCCACTTTTGGACTCATTCGTTCTCAAAAATCATATATTCAAGAAAAGTAGACAGCTTAAAAATGAATATTAACGTCTTACGCGCATGATATTAGATCATTTATCAAGATATTCATTTTCCTACCAAAGTTCCTTTATATTATTATACGAAGATTTGTTAGAAACTACTGGGTCATCCAATAAGTCTTTGGGGTTTTTAAAAATTTAACTGTGAGACTTACTATTAAGTACTAACTTCTACCACAACCCATCTTATCCCAACCGCTAACCCAAATAAATGCTATTAAATAGCCTGCTTCTAATTTATATTATTAAATTATCTTTTTCCTCCTTGTTTGGAAACAGAAACTAGGTTACTGATAGGAGCTGGGTAGTAGTAGGTCACCACGATGGGTACCTACTCCATTTGGGTTAGCTTTGAAAAACGATAAGAATAGTTTTTCCTAAAGTTTGAAAATCCCAAAGACCTATCGGATAGCCCGATACTTGAAACCACCCCATAACCTTCACTTAAACGGCTTTAAATTTAAAAAAAAAAAAAAAAAAAAGAAATCCTCACCATGCGTATGTTGCCTGCTGAGTTTCCTCTTGTCGGCGTGTCTGTGTCCGGTCCCACAGCTCTCCCGTCGACTTCCGTCCGTGCTTGGTCGCTTCTCCATGGACTTCCCAGAAACTGTCCCAGCTGCAGCCTGAGAACCGCTTCCATTCACCCCGTTCCCGATCATCTCTATCGTCTCGTCCCCATTTGTTCCCATTGAATTTCGACGTTCAAGGTTCCTGAACTTGTGTCGATTGTTCTTAGAAATTAGTCAAATAATAAAATGTATACATTTGCATAATAATTTTTAGCTAAAGTGTAAAGAAGATTGATAACATTTCAAGTTCAGAATAGTCATAGAAAAGTCAAGGTGTTATCTAAAGTTGCACAAGTCAGACACGAACGTCTCAAAGGCCTGATATTGAAAAATATCACGAATGTAATTTGATAAAGGAACTCATTTCTACTTTGAAAATAAAATTTCTTCTCGCAACTATTAATAACTTTAGTGTATAAGTTGTGTCTATTTTGAATCTAGTCTGCTGCAATAAAAGGAATTGTAAAATAAGCGCTCAGACTTGGATGCAATAAGGAACTCAGATAAATATTCTGAAAAAATGACGCTTTTATTGACGGATTTCTTGATAACCTGGCTCGGATACCTGGATAATAGATAAATAACTCTCATAGCAAAGAGACTCGAGTCGGCAGATGGAAAATACGCTAGAAAAATGGAAATCGAAAATATGGAAATATACATCGAATCTACTCGAGAGCGCGCGTGCGTAAAATGTCGTTATTCAAAAACGTGAGCAAATTGGAAATGGCCGAATAATAGTGTGGAGGTGAACATTTGACGGGAAGGGAAAAAGATGAAAGTTGAAAACCTGTCAGAAAAGAGCATCTTGGAAAGTTCGACTTTTTCTCGTTATTAAATTATTTCGTTCTAAACTTAGATGAATATATATATATATATTCAAAATATTGATGAATTTTCTTGAAAGCCTAAAAATGGAAGAATATGAAAGCTAGAAAAAGAACTGCTGAAGGCAAGACAGAGCTGAGAAATCCAAGACGAGTCGATAAGTGCCCACTATCCTCCAGGCCCGAGAGGGTTGGTTGAACGACTCCGAAACATGCACAAATTGACATGTCGTTTCGGACGAAAAACCACTAAACCCTCTTCCCTTAAATTCTTGTATGGCGAGGGGATTTCGATGGACGGGATTATTTCCCTTCAAAAGGCGTTTTTTTTCTGGTTGAACAAATAGGAATATCAGATTCTTTTACGTAGAACGCTTATTTTATGATCTACATTTTTAAAGAGCATAGGTACATACGCCTAAAAATAAGTTTTTAAAGATCAAAACTTCGAAAACTTCTATAAAATTAAAAATGGTCATTTTTAGTAAAAGTTTAGGAAAAATTCGAACGGACTCAAAATCAGTCGTTATTCCTTTCCAAATGCTATATTCATTGGAGAGATAGACCCTTAGGCGATATGTTAGCGCTAAGCACGAACGCTACATGCAGCGGCCTGAAGGCTAACGAAGAAAAATGTGTGGCTGTCGATAGAAGGATGGAGTTAGTTAGGCAAGAAATAAAAGGAATGAGACTAGAAGAAGTATCAACAGGAAAAATTGGAGAAAAGACGGAATTCGGGAGGATTTCTTGGAGAAATTGGGAAAAACTCTCTGATGCGAAAAACATGAAGAATAAAGAGGACGTGAAGATTTGCAAATATCGATGCTAACGTCAAACGTCATCAGTTTCTGCTAAAATATGAAGAAATTTTGACGAAAGGAAGAAGAACAAACTATTTAAATAGACACTTGAGGATGGATATGATAAAACGATAGTAATTATTCGCCACATAATATCCCGGTCAAAGATGATTCCGTTGAATAATCTACGTATGCCAACTGATATTCACGCTTTGATAATTTCTAAAGAAATTACATGGTGACACACAAATGTAATCTTTGAAAGTTTTTCAGATGAGAAAGTTCTAGAATTAAAAAGAAAAATCTTGGCAACAATTCTAAAAGTTGAAAAGATTTTCGAAATATTTTTGCTATCCAAAAGCAATAAATGGTTGGTTGCACTCAAAATCTCTGGAAAATAGCAAAAAAAATGGAAAAGTAGAGGTGGAAGCGGGAAATCCCCTCTGGAGGCCGATTTTCGTAGACTTGATCTCTGCTTACGCAAAACAAATCAAAACGAAAACGAAATGGCAAAAAGGCCGGGGGAGATGTGTGAGATGAAAGAAATCCTTGACAAACCCGAGAAGTGTGTCATTTTTCATAAATATGATGAAGGACGAGAGAAAAAAGAGGAATAACGATTACATCGCGAGTAATAATTTGTCACAGGCGCATAATAATAATTGGTTCGAAATTTTAGTATAAAGCAGAACCAATCGATGCGTTAATCCGGAAATGTATATTTATCATCGAACTTCTAAAACGTCGGTTAAAAATGGTTGGTTTTGGCTCAAAGTTGACTTGCCACAATTTGCAGGAAGGTTAGTTGGTTTGTGCTTCTGGAGGCAAATTAGATAGGCGAGTTTGTCGGGGGCCGACTTCTTTCGATTCAGCCTGCTTTCGCTTCTTCGCATTCCGCATTCGGGGGTGCATTTTTCGCTTATTTCTTATTCGGGATGACGCAAGCCTCCTAGCATGGCCAAGATGCATTCGTCTTTCTGCGAGGAAAATGAAGAGGGTGAGAAAGGGTGGGGTATCAAAAGACAATTAGCCAGAAGCTAGAAGCTCAGAAAATGACGGGATCATCCCCCAAAGTGGATTATATGATGATGCAAAAGCGGAGCGAATGGAACGCACAATATTTGCATAATAAAGATCCCAAAGTGACTTTCGAAGAAAATTTCTTCTAAATACGTTGTGGGAATTTAGATTTCGACCAAGTTCTTCTAGTGATCAATAAATGCAAATATGCTAAATCGTTAGATTGTATGCAACTCTAAACCAAGAGAACTTCAATTGAAGCGATTTTTCAGTTTTTTTATCTAGCCCAAAATTTGAAAGATTGACATGGAAGAACTCCCGCGTGTCATCATGACTCGATCGGGAATTTCCCTAGAGGAGGAATGGAAATTGGGCGAAAGGCCTACAAATCTGGAACAAACCAGGAAGTACTCACCACTTCACCGATCCTTTACTCTTTTTCCTGCCGCATGATTTGGGTGAACTCTCGGACATCGGTTAAAAAATTGATGATGCGACCTGGAAATCTTTGCTTGAAAATTATAATAAGTTTTTCGCGTTGCTAATTCGGATATGGAAGAGTGGAAATGCTAAGTTCTAATTTCAAGAAATTCTTTTATGATAGAAAATTTGGAAAGAAAATAAGAACACCCAAAGCGATTTGAGATTTAGGGCTAATAAAGCACTTCGCATTTACTAGTGATCGAACGGAAATCAAAAACTGAAATTTTCTGGGGATTATTTAGCGAAAGTTCATAATCTCGCACATTTGTCATAGATTAACAGATTTGACAACTAAAATCCCGAATATTAGCTTTAGCAATCAAAAACCGCTTGAGAATTAAAACTTCTATCTTCTTGGATCAAATTTTTAAACTGATAAATGGCCGGTTTAAAATTGTCTGAAATGGTAGATATAAGTTTCAGGTCTCGAAACTTTATGACTCTAGCCAAAAAGCCATGGAAACCGAAAATCTATGGAAAATAATATAATTTCCAACTAGAAGTTCATGATCAAGTCGTAATGAAATTTTGGATAACTTTGTTAGTGGGGAAACTCAGTGATCATTATAACCTTAGATTTTTCACTCAAAATAAACTATACGATGTCGTTAAATCTTATCGAATTGGACAAGTTAACGATGCTAGATCAATGAAATTTGGACCAAGTTTCGAGAACACTTCTAAACTTATTTTTGGCATTTTCCCTATATTTGATGTATGTATTTTGCATATACTCTGAACTCGTATTTTTGAGGAAACTTCTAGACGACCTATTTCTCGGAATTTTCCCTATATGCAATGTACGTGTTGGTGCACACACTTTGAACCCATGTTTATCTGGTTGTTTGAACAGTACGCTTTATAAATTCACTAGCTGAGAGAGTGGGAGAGGGAAAAGAGTCGAGGGTTGCTCAGGTTGGCCGTGGTTTTTTCCCTATTACGTAGCACCGCGCCGGTCTTCCATACAAGTACGAACACAATCCGTAACGAATCCACGAAAAACGGCCTCAGAGAACATGGTTTTTCGATCTTCGCCGTATTTATTATAAATACTGAATTCGTGTCCAGGGATGGACTGGAACCTACTTTAAAAAAAAATTCGGAACCGGGATCGGGATCAAAACCAAGATTTTTCGCAAGGTCGGAACTTCCGAACTCGGAACCGGGATCAGAACTTCCGGCCCACCCCTGTTCGTGTCCATGAGACAAAATGCAAATACAGCCATCTGACTGCACTGTATAAAAGTTTATCAAATTATTGCCATACATGAAAATCGGAACTACATGTACTCCTTGCCCATGTTATTTTATAATCGATTTAAATGCATGCGTTTTCTATATTTTCAGAAAAGAGCTTTTATCATTGTATCGTAATTTCAAAGATAGTTAATAGCGATTTAAATCTTTAACACAGACCTAGGGAGGATTTTCGTCCGGATGATCGTGCGACCTACTCCCAGTACGTTTCTGCGTTTGACCAAAATGCTCCCTAGGACTGTTTTAAGAGTGAATGTCAGCAAAAACCAAAGTCTTAGTAAAGGGGTGTTTCCAGGGGTCCGTTGATTTGGCTGATTTTCACATACATTGCTCAGTTTTTCACGCTGATTCTCGTAGTGCTATCCGTTTTTCATAAAAGTTATCATATGCAGGGTTACGGTAGCTTAAAGTTTTGACAGATCCGACCTCGGGAAAAAATTCATAACTTCCTTATTTCTGAGCCGAATCGAACGAGGTTTTCAACATTGAATAGCCCACGAAAAACTCTGCAAATAATGTAACTACGACCACTTGCTACGATCAACAGCTTCCCGCCAAAAAATTAATTTCCGAAAATGCGACCCTAGCCGACTGCAGTTTTTCATTTTTTTACCCAAATTAGTGTCCGATACCCAAGCTGGAAATTGACTTATTTTGTAGAGAATTAAATTCTGCATTTGAATATGCAAAAAATTTTGAAAAAAAGAATGGGTTTTGATACGAAAAATGCATCCGAACGCTTAAAACTAGTATATTTTTAACTATGTGGCAACTTTGATCCCTCATAGCTTTCTTATTTCTGAACCAAATTGAATGATTCTTTTTTATTTCGTAGATCTTGAGTAGGAGAATAATTTTAAAATAACAAGAAAATTTTTAGAAATTAATTTTGGCGGGAAAAAATTATCCGATGTTACCCTATATACCCGTACTTTATTTACAAGTGTAATGTGAGTTAACGTCGGAGTTTTCCATGAACTCTTGTAGAGCTCTTCAAGTTGATCAACTTTTGTTCCAGGACTTATTCTAGAATGTGCACACACAGGAAGATATGAATTTTTGAAATTTACTGTCAAAACGGCACTTTGCAATAATTGGCCATCATACTTCAAAAAATTCTGGAGCTCATACTGATGTGAATCCGAGATTAGTCCTGGAACAAAAGTTGTCCACCATGTTCATCTACACAACATGCTAGAAGGGCGAATTTTTTCAATGTCAATTACGCGTAAAGTCAGTACGGGTCGAAAAGTACACAATCAAGACGCGAAAAGTGCGCATTTCTGCCGAAATCAATATTCAAAAAATCTTATTTTATTGTCTGATAATCTAGAGACTAAATTCTGTCCAATAAAAAAAGAATCATTCAATTTGGTCCAGAAATAAGTAAGTTGTGGGGGATCAAAGTTGGCACTATGCAATAATCACCCCTGATTTTACGCGTTCTGACGCATTTTTCGTATCAAAACCCATTCTTTTTTTCAAAATTTTTTGCATATTCAAATGCAGAATTTAATTCTCTACAAAATAAGTCAATTTCCAGCTTGGGTATCGGACACTAATTTGGGTAAAAAAATGAAAAACTGCAGTCGGCTAGGGTCGCATTTTCGGAAATTAATTTTTTGGCGGGAAGCTGTTGATCGTAGCAAGTGGTCGTAGTTACATTATTTGCAGAGTTTTTCGTGGGCTATTCAATGTTGAAAACCTCGTTCGATTCGGCTCAGAAATAAGGAAGTTATGAATTTTTTCCCGAGGTCGGATCTGTCAAAACTTTAAGCTACCGTAACCCTGCATATGATAACTTTTATGAAAAACGGATAGCACTACGAGAATCAGCGTGAAAAACTGAGCAATGTATGTGAAAATCAGCCAAATCAACGGACCCCTGGAAACACTGACTTTGGTCCTTACTGACATTCACTCTTAAGTGATATTATTATAAAATAATTTACAAAGGTTAGCAAAAATTGAAGTTTCGTTAGATCGAAAAGGTAATACGTCAGAATGATCTAGTCTGCGGTGAAATTGGGTCATTTTCATATTTTATGCACACGATAATCTCAATTAATGCACACTGCATTATTATGGGAGAATCTGTTGCTGCTCTTTATAAATTCGGCAATTATTCTTTTAGTTGATAACATTCATTAATGAATGCTCATTGAAGGTTGTAAATTATTAATTTATGATCGTTATATTTCTGCGAGAGAATTTTCAATCATCGCTTTTTCTCTTTGGAAATAACTTTGTGCCAATTCGTTATCAATTGAAGATGATTTTGATAGGCGCTTGCTACTCCGGTGAGTCAATCTTTTAGAATCGGATCTGGAAACTCAAACTTAGACTGGCTAAATAAAGACGGTTATTGGGATTGGAAATTTGAAGGGAACCGTTCGGTGCAAATAGTTTCTCTCCGGATGTTTGCGGATATATCCGACTATTTTATAACTCATAAATATCCTGCAAACTGAGATAGATCTCATTCTTTCGTCTCAAGGAAAGAGTTTAATCAAATATAGTGTGAGCCCGTGCCGTAAATGTGCGAGCTGTCAAAATAGAGGAATTGGTGCCAAATTAAAGATATAAAATCGCGAAACAGTCGAACAGATGAGGTAAAAGTCAGAAAAAAAAAACCGTGAAATAGACTTATTTGCTCTATTTTGAGCCGTCAAGCCGCGATCTGTGCCCCATTCACATTTCGTGCCTCTCGAAACCGTTTATCATCACTTCAATACTGATACTGATTGCGGTATCACAAATATCCTCTATCTATCGTTCTTTCCGCCTACGTAGTCAGTCTCATAGACCGTATCATATATCTAAAATAACCAAAGATTTTTTATTTATCACATGGTCGCGGAATAGTTTCTTTCCTACATCGTTTAACCAATTCGATCTAATTTTTACGATGTTAAGATAAGCAACAAGGATGATATTTCTTGCTTTGTGGTAGCCAGCTACATGATTTTATGTGCTTCCTTATCTAGGCCATTAATTTGTTATCCTAGACATTTGTCGTGACGTATAGATTTCGGAATTCGTGTTATCTATTTCACATATTTTCTTGGGTGGAAAAATCTTCGGTATTTGTTGTCTACAATCCCTCCATCCAGACACGTAGAGCACGTTAATGTTCTAATAATGCATGCGCGTCGAGGCTAAAAGATTGTGTTTGAAATGGCAATATAATGCAAACGCTTTTATAGCTCTTTTCCAATATGCACACTGTTCGCTTCTCTGACCTTTTCATTCTTATTTTTGTCAACGCGATCTATAAAAGCACTGTTTGAGGCTTGAATTGTATGAATGGCAAAGCAATTTTTAAAGATACTTCCATAATATCTTGTCAGCTATTTTATTCAATAAAAATATGGCCATTTCTGTTCAGTTAGCTTTTATTCAATTGTAAGGAGACTTCAATGTATAGAATGCATAACTTGTATAATGTTTATACTGAAAAGGTTGCTCTTCCTACATCTGCTGATGGTCAATGATTCTTCACTATTATTTTTACACAATCATCGTTCAGCTTTTCAACCATCCACCTACGATTCTTTACATTTATATAGTTTTCAATTTCGTCCAAAACATTTCAATTTATAAAAATAACATCACTTCCTAGCATCATGAATTTTCTCCAATTTCATTAAAATCATTGATGATCAAATTATTTTTAATTTGGCTCGGCAAATTTCTGATTGAAAAAAAGTGCAATTAAAAATTCTGACCTGTGTCAAGTGAAAGCAATTGAAACAATGCATAGCCATTTAATCTACTGCATCTTGTTTAATATCAGAAAGCTGAACTTCCCAATCTAAATGAATATTTTTCTCTAAATAAATGTGAAAATTTCTAAAATATTCTGCTAATTTCTTACTCGTCATATCAATTGCATATAGTGGTGAAAATTTTCCAAGAGCTATGTATCCAGAGTTCGAGAATAATCTGAAAGGTTATAAATTTGGTTTATAGAGATGAAGATGTAAGAGATAAAATGGGCACTATCTTTATTTGTGAAAACGCGCAAATAAACGACAGTATTTCGCCCAATTTTCATTTTTCCAAAGTTACTCCGAAATTTACTGTAGTAAACGCTTTTTCTCAAATCGAAATTTCCAGTTTTATAAGGTATACTTAGTTTCATAATGTTTGCATAATAACTAATTTAATAGAGGGGTAATAAATTACTCGGATGTTTATAATACTATTAGGAAAAAGACTTATCAATCTGCTTAGAATTCGATTTGTCGTTGACAAAATGAATTACCTTGAGTTCTGTATCAAACGGGCCACACAATCACTTTTGCATCGAATTCGATCTGTTCGGGGAAAAACGGAAGAAAGACCGTCTTTTCATGCTTTTTCTGTCACTGATAATCGGACAAAAACGAGAAAAATGGGGGAGAATGAAAACTTTGGAGTTATAAACTCTAGACTGATGAGATAATGAGCCTATTAGAGCTGGATTAGCATACGCAATCATAATCGAATCAATTCAAAGACATCACTCTCGATCAGAAAAAAAAACCTTTCAATGTTTGATTAGCAAGACGTATGAACCGAATGTGTCAATTTCTTCGAATAATAAATACATAATTCGCTCGTAAATCACCCACTCTAGAAGAATTCGAGCAAGTGGCATTGTTCATTAATTCATCTTTGTGTTTGAACATATTCATTCCTCGAATTGTTTAACTTCACTTACCTTTTTCCTATTTTTTACATTCCATTACAGTATCGCTCTATAGTTCTGTCTTATAAAAGTGGATTAGTTGATCTTGTTCTGTTCGTAATATATATATATTTTTTTTAAACTTTCTAATTTCCTCTATAGAATTTTCAAATTTTCCTTTGACTCACCATTAAATTTTCGTCTTATCTTCCATCTATTAGTGTTGTTTTAGCTTTACAATTGCTCACTTTATTTATGAATTTCGTTTGTCGAATTTTAGACGATAATCTTTTTGTGTCAACAAAAATGACTGCTTATAAACTAATTTTATACTTTTCAGGTTGTAAAGTGAATATTTAAAATAATCTGATGCCATGCGAAGTCGCATTGATCTGCTTAACAGTATAAGGAAGGTTAGCCGGGCTAAAAATTGAATTATTGACAATTCTATAATTTTAAACTTTTCAAACATTGACACTCCTGAATTGTCGAATTAAAAAAGAAATTTGAAATAGTGTGATCATAAAACTATTTCATCGTCTACTGTTATCATTTTATCTTATGACGTGGGGCAGAAAAACAAAAATTCTAAACATTTCCAGTTGCGTCCCACAACTTCAACGGTAGCGATCGTGAAGCACGATGCGAATAACTCTTCTGCAGATTCGATCCACAAGACATCTTCGATTTGGACGAAGTTGTGAGAATTTTTAAACTTTAGATTAAAGTTTTTCATCAAAAAATTTCGATGATTTTAATTTCCTGAAAAATTCAATTTTCATAATAAATAATTCTTTTTCATTTATTTCAATTATACCATAATCCTAAAATCAAATTTAAAAGGCGAAGTACAGTAATTAAAAACCTTCATTATTGTTTTTACATTTTTTTCTAGATTCGCTGGTCCGAAGCGGGTGTGGTTGCGAGTGGGACCGACATTCAGGGAATGGGCGTTCCTGATCATGTTGGGTTTGACGATGGCAATCCTTTCGATGCTCACCGACATAGCCATCGATGAGCTGCTCATTCTCGAGAGGAAGCTCTATAGATTGTGCGTCGACAATAATATCGTTATTGTGCCTTATTTGGTGGGTTTTTTTTTTCACTTTTCTAAAAGATCAAAATTTCCTTTGTGACGTATTTCGTTGATTTTTTCTTCAATTATTCGTTTCTTTAATTCTGTATTCATTTGTGCAAAGACGGAAAGTTACGCTTTTCCTTGACCAATTTGGTGAGGTTTTTCAAGCCTGATAGCAATGCAATTTTTGAGTATTCAACATTACTTTTTAAATATTTAACCATTTTTTCTAAAGAATTGGAAAATTTTAATTGTTATTTTAGGTCTGGACGCTAATTCCCGTGAGCATGATTGTAATTTCGGCCGGCGTCGCTCGATATTTTGCTCCCCAAGCGATCGGCTCGGGAATCCCAGGTTCAACATTTTTTATCCTTAAAATTAAAGTTTTCCTATTTCAGAAATGAAAGCAATAATTGGCGGAGTGCTGTTGAAAGGGTACCTCTCGATCAAGACGCTCATCGTCAAAATGATCGGAATTTGTCTGACTATTGGCTCTGGATTACCTTACGGAAAAGAGGTAGAAATTTTTATATTTATAAATTCTTCTAAATTTCATTTTTCATTTTTCACTTTCAACTTTTAATTTAGTTTGTCGAAGCTTTATATAAAATACAAAATTTCAGGATCCTTTCGTTCACTTTAATCATTTTTTTATATCTTGTTTATCCAAAAATGTTCATTGTATTTAGATGCTGCAATAGTATCTAATATCTATTTTAACACTACTAAAGATGTTTACGAAAATAAATTTGAGGGCCCTTTCGTTCACATCAGTTCCGCGGTGGCTCACCAGCTGGGAAAGTTCATGATGCACGGGGACAGCGGCGTGTACGAGAACGAGTCCAGGGACCCGGACATTCTCGCGGCTGGCTGTGCGGTTGGAGTCGCCTGTACTTTTTCCAGTCCGGTTGGAGGTGAGAATTTTTAGTCTTTTGAAATCATAAGCGTAAACTTGTTTTACATCATTCTTCATTCAAACATCGTTAACTTGCCAGAAATTTTAAAGAACAATCTGTTTTTCGACTAACCTAAGATTTCATACTTTTGATTTTCTAAATTTTAGGTGTTTTGTTCTCAATCGAAGTCACAGCGGTCTATTTTGCCGTTCGAAATTATTGGCGTGGATTTTTCGGAGCGATCTGTAGTGCTACTTTTCTCAGAGTGCTAAACTTTTTCAAGGATTCCCATGGATCTAATAAGGGGGATATCAGTGAGTTGAGAAAAAAATACTTTTTCACAATCACCCTCTCAAAAATATAAAATTTTGACTTTTAGCACTGCGTTTTTAAAAGGGCGATTTTTCAATGTTTCTTTCTAAATTCACAAGATTGCCACATTTGATTTCAGTGTCGGTTGAATCCCACTACCCGACGCATTTCCCGACGAAAAATCCATTCGTGCCGGTAGAGTTGCCGATTTTCGCACTGATGGGGTAGGTTTGATTTGATTTTATTATTATTATTATTATTATTACTTTATTTTCAGAATCATCTTGGGTCTAGCTGCTTCTTTGTTCATTTTTTTGTTCAAGCATACGATTCTGTTCCTGCGTCGCAATAAATTATCGATTATGCTGTTCAAAGACTAGTGAGATTTTTTTTTCCTTTTTTAAAATTATTTTTAAAAAATGTTTCAGCTGGTTTATCTACCCCACTTTGGTGTCCCTCATCATAACTTCAATTACCTTTCCAAAAGGAATCGGACAATACATGGGTGGCGATGTAAGTTGTTTTCCTCGATTTTTATCGAAATTTTCAAATTTTAAAATAAACTATTCTTTATCCAATAAATTCGGAAGGACGGTAAAAATACTGCATGCCATCTTTTTCAAAAAGAATTCTTTTTCCCATTATCTAGCTTATTTCGATCGGGACTCTTGTAATAGTTAACGATGTTTGAGGGTCATAGACTTTTCTATAGTAGATTACTTAATTTGATGACATTTCCAATAAGTTTCAATTTTTTTTTTTTTAAATTATTGATTTTCAGCGTCGCTTCTCTACTTTCATGGAAGAGTTCTTCCTAAACTGCACGTGGACTCAGAATGTTTCCGGTTCGTGCGATCAGATTCTGGACAACTGGCACACGGACGACACTTCGAAGATGTTCGTTTCCCTGGGCGTCTTCCAGATTGTATTTGTAAGAATAATTTTGATTTTTACTTATTTTGGAAAATTGTTTCCTGTAGTTATCATCCTGTTTTCTCATTTTCTCCATACCATTTTCCAGAAAATAAGGTGGCAACTACAGTGAACCAGAAATTTTCAAAACAGAAACTTACAATTTCATATTATTCATTAATAATAAAGAGACAGCAAGTGATATTAATGATCCGACTTTTAAAAATCATTATTTACTAGACCATGACTTTTCATAATTAAACCCAAATTGTTCAGTTCCTCCTAACAATTTTGGCCGGTACAATGCCTATTTCTGCAGGAATCTTCCTACCGGTCATGATTATGGGCGCTGGCTTTGGCAGGATGGTTGGGGAGGTAGAACTTCGATTTTCTAAATATATTTTTTTAATATACAAATGAGTTTTCAGTTTATCTCAATACTAGCTCCTTACGGGCTCATCGCGGGTCGACCAGATATAATCATTTATCCAGGAATCTACAGTGTCGTGGGGGCTGCTGCTTTCTGTGGTAAGTTGAAAATGTTCGAAAGTTCGACTCTCAAAATCTTTAGGAGCGGTAACCAGGACCATTTCCGTCGGCGTGATAATGTTCGAATTGACCGGACAAATTGTGCACTTACTGCCTGTTATGGTAATTTTTATCGATTCTTTCTTGCCAAAGTTGCATATCAAATTCCTTTTTCATATTGCAAAAATTACAATTTTTACAAATGGAGCTAGGATTAAAAAACATTCCAAATTTTTAGATAGCAATTCTGATCGCCAATGCAGTTGTATCCTTATTTTCCCTGTCAATCTACGACACAATTATCGAGGTCCGCAAGCTGCCCTTCATTCCTGACATTCCTGCTTCCTCCACTATGTAAGAAATTCCAATTTAAAAGAGTATACTTTAAAAAAAAAAAAAAGGGTTACGAATTACAATATTTTCTTCTCTTACACATCAATATTGTAGTATCAAGAATATTTCACTTTGATCATTAATTCCCGTTAAATTTTCGAAAAAAAGTCTATCTTCAGCTACCACCAAATCACGGCTTCCCACATAATGGCTACACCGTTTATCATCGCAAAGGACTCGACGATTGGGGAGGTCGAGGACATTCTCATGCAACTCGACCTGAAGAAACCCATCAAGGCTTTCCCACTTGTGGAGAATAAAGGTGTTGATTTTTTAACCATTGGCTTTTCGAAAATATTGGTTTTCAGAATCGATGCATTTGGTCGGATCAATTCACACTTCGCATCTAATTCGGCTCGTGAAAAACGTGATAGGAGATGACGCGAGACTGAAAGAAGCTGCACGCCGCAGGCAGGAGGAGAAACTCAGGATTCAGCGGGAGAATAAACGGTTTTCAGTCAACCGATCTCAAAGCCTGTTCCAGCCGGTTGCGAAGAGCAACTCTACGGTTAGCATCAATTTTCTGAAATCCCGAAAATTTCTATTTTTTTTTTAAATCCTTTCTCTGTTCCCAAGTATATTATCCTTTTTATAATTAATTTTAAAATCCGCCCTATTCAAATATTTCAGCATTCTAAAATTATTTTTTTTATAAAATAATAGTAGCAATTCAGGACAACGTTCTGAACAACCTGGACGTGCAGAGAGCGTTGAAAGATAACGAAAGGTCTCATCACACCACGTACATCCACATCCACGACATGTTCAAGCACACCTTCAACGGGGCTGGAAAGAAGAAGAAGAAGAAGGAGGTCGAAATAGCCATCATCGATATGACGTCTGAGGAGGTGAGATTTCTATTAACTGTTTTAAATTGTTATTTTTTAATTATCAAATATTTATAATTTTAATCGAATGAGATTTTGATTTGTTTTTTATAAATGATATTTGTATAAGTTGTTTTCTACTTAAAGATATGAGTTTTATTAGGGATGTAAAAGTTAGTGAACGATATTGAACATTTTCAGAGAGCCGAATGGGAGAACGAGGTTCGGCAGACAGAAATCTCGATCCTGCCCGAAATGGTCGACCCCGCCCCCTTCCAAATTGTCGACAACACCAGTCTTTTCAAGGTGCATCTTTTTCAAATAATAAAGATATGAAATTTCCTAGATTTATTTTTTCTAAAGAATTACAAATTCGAAATTTCCAGATCCATTCCCTGTTCTCTTTACTGTCGCTAAAGCGCGCCTATGTGACGTCCAAAGGAAAATTGGTCGGAACCATTGGGCTGGATGAGGTACAATTTGTATCTCTTTATTTTAGAAGTTTCAAAAGTGGCATATTTTTGAAAGTTTTAAACCTTGCTGACTCTTAATGATATGTTTTGATATTAATTTTTAAAATATTTTTTCTTTAATTTCAAACAGTTACGCTAATTTTTCAGTTCCGAGAAGCCATCGAAAAGGCGAAGAGCGGCATTATGCCAGATTCGAAGCAAAACGCTCAAACTCCCACGAAGAACAAGAGCATTCGAATCAAGGAGGACAAGGAGAAAAAGAACGAGGATGTCGATTTCATTCAGGTGAGACTATCTTTCATTTTTTTAAATCTTCAAATTTAACTATTTTAGCTAGATTAAGTTGACTCTCATATCTCTAACATACTCTAAGCCTATTTGAAGTTTAAAATCACATTCATTGGTCCAACTTTTCTAATATTGGCTTTTTTCAAACCAACAAAATTATTCGATATGCTTGAAAAGAATTAGTTTCATTTTCTACCCGAATGTTTTATGACACAACATATTTTCTATTTTCAGCCCCCTTTGGAGATCCAGCGGAACGTGAATACGGCGACTGTAGCTGCGGATCTCTCGAAGCTAATCGAACAGGGTGAAGAGAGAAGGGCTTCGGTTCAACTCGAAAACATAGCCAATGCTAATGGGTAGGGATTTTTTTTTTTTTAAATGTTATGATTTGTTCTATCTCTTTTTAATTTTGCATTGTTCTCAATTTTCCAATCCTCTTACATCATAATTCATTCTCCTGAGACTTGAAATCTCTAATGAAGATCAGTTTATTTTTTAAAAGATCATTTTTCAGAGTCCCTCAAATGATGGGTGGCATACAAGTCCAAGTCACAAATGAAGAACAACCTACGGAGAAATTCTAATTAATCGCTTAATCAAAATAATACTGGTATTTATTCGCAAATTAAACAAATCAAATAATTTTATTCTAAATTCGCTGAGAAAACAAACCTTAATATATTCCAACGGGTTACAAATTAGGTTTTTTGACTGGTAGTTTGGTGTTCCTAAAGTTGCTAAGTTCTTGTATTACACAAACTTTGTGATCTCATTCATGCGCCAGGTTTATTGGAGCGGAAAGATTTTATGTCTAAAGAAAAATAGGTTTCAGATAATTCAGTCAACTTTTATTCCAAATTGGGTGAATCTTTAGAAAAGAAATTTCCGGTCCAATAATTTCATTCAAGTTTGAATTTCCTACTTGTAAGCTCAATTCAACTAAGGCACAAATATCTTCCATTTCTTCGATCTGGTGCTTTTTCTGTAAGATTTTGAAACATTTTAGGCTGACTTTGAATGATCAATAAAAGCTTTCTATACCGCTTTAATATAGTTTTCAATTTGATCGATTTTCGTCCAGACGGGTTCGAGAGACTTTAGCTGATTGTTTATTTCCTAAAAATAATCATTTTTAGACGATCTGAAAATTTTAGTGATATCACTATGATAAATAATATCGAGAAAGCGGAAGAGGGTTAATGTAAAGATCGGCATTTTCTTTTCTTATTTTCGTGTAAAAAACCAATCCGTGCGAGATCATGTCATAAAATAACATCAAAATATAAAGAAATAATTTTGATAAAAAATGTATTTCTTATTTCAAATGACACGGAATTTTTGATTGCTTAAAAATGGGAATTTTCACCTCCAGTCCCTCATTAACGCCCTCAGCCTCACTGGCAACCAATTCATTCAGAGTGCGTAATTCTTCCAACGCAATCGCACAACCTTCCAGATTTTTTGTGATTCCACTACTCGAGGGAGTGGCCTAGAAATGTTTTTCTCTAAGAGAAAAAGAAAAAAAACCATTTACCAAATTCGCCAACTGACTGCAAATCGATTGGATATTCGAGCAAATTGAAGCTAGCTCTTGGCTCTGTTCGCTCTAAAAATATTTTTTTTTATTTAAAAAATACATTTTAAACTAATTAATGTAATAATCAAATAAAACTGTATCTTAATGTAATATGATTTCTAAAACATATTACCTCAGTTAACGAAGTCGAACATTCCATTTTGATTTAGGAATTCAATAATAATAACAACCTAGAAATGATATAATATTTCCAAATAGAATATCTGAAAATGGCATAAAATGAATGTGCGAAATAGATGAATGCCAATATATCTGCACATTCCATATGCTGAGAATAGAGCACAGCCTCTATGCGATTGCCATATAAGGCAATTGTTTGTCCTAATGAACCAACGAGGCAAGGAAAATGGGAATCGAGAAAAGGTTTAGATTGGATTTTCTTTTCTAACAATGTTAACTGGTCGATAAAATGAACGTAAATAATTTTTAAGAAAGAAGCATTTTATTTTTTAGCAAAATTGATTTGAGAAGAAAAGCTCAAAGGAGAGGATTTAGAAAGGTCTTTATGACATATTATTTTGGTCCAAAGAGAATAGTGAGAGACCCTTCAAAACATGCGAATGATAAGATAGTCACTGGAAACAATGATCGATTTTCCATCTAAAATGTCGATAATAATTTATTTCGAAAGTGAGAAAATAAATATGACACTTGAAGGATAAATGCATGATTCTAAATTTCAGATTTATGAGGTCAAATATTTTAATCGAAAAAGCTAGAACAGAATAGAACGCCTTAGAGAGAACAGAATAAACTAGATACTCTTGGAATTATAAATGCATGGCCCATTCTGTGTCGGTCTTTTTAGTTTTTATTGCCACTTGGAGGACTTGAAAAATTCATTGACCACTAACTTGAGAGGTTCACCAATTTTAAGGCGAAATGACTTTAATTTAAAAAAAAGACGAGGATGAACATTCCAAAATGACTTAATTTATTGTTTATTGTTCTTTTTTATAGTTTTGATTAAATTCATCGCTCACCAATTTGGAAGTTCACCTATTTTAAAGAAAAATAATTTAATCAAATTAAAAAGGCGATCTTTCCAACTTTTTTTTTTTATTATATTGCCTTATTGTTTCAAATCTTTAATGTTTCCACCCATTCCTCGGTTTCCTGCCATAGGCGTATTCGCTCACAGAATCTGACATCCTCTCTGCCCTCCTTGAAGTCGATGAAGGCATTTCCCCGAAGGGTGGAGATCTGAGATTTCAAAATTTTGGCCTTTTTTCTAATCTTAAAATTTCTAAATCCGATTATCGTAACATCGTTTCAATTATAAAAAAAATTTAAGGCGCTCATTCAGTAGTTTTTCAAAATATTAAAAATCCCCTACATTTTCGTCCACTGACTCTGACTTGCGCTGTCGAACCCGTTTCTGTAGTCTTTTCTCCTTGAATCATATCGACTATCGTAATGTTCCAGCTGTAAAAATCGTTAAATTTCAAACTTGTGCAAATTCTCTACCGTAGTGGAAGCAGTGCTGTCGGGAAATCCGGAGACGTGCGTGGGTGATGGCGGCGCGAAAGCGGGGGGACTTGGCAAGTGAGACTCCAGGGCGATCTCTTTCAGCTCGACGTATCTGCAAAAAAACCGATGATAAAATAATCAATGTCAAAACACACTCATTCAAATCTCCCCTAGAAATTATGTGATAAATTTAGATTGGACAATACTAGAAACAAAGAATAATACAAATTAAGGATACCTGCACGCATTGTTGATATGCGCATAGTTCGCGGCGTTAATGGAGAGAAACAAGGCTATTCCTAGGATCACGAAGCCCGAGCCAACCTGAAATTGAATGAATTTAAATTCGACTGTATAAAATTTAATCTAGTCTAGCTATTAAGATATCCTATCCATATTGTTTATGGCTCTAAATCTCAAGAATTTAAACTCACCCATCCAACGATGTACCATGATTTCGCCGTCGTCGATAAGGCACAAAATTGCTGAGCGTCTCCTCCGCACACATTTAGTGACTAAATAAAAAATTAACATATTTCGCCAATTTAAAGAACTCTTCCTACCGCATACGAAAAAGTGTCAACTAAAGGTCGGAAGACCCTCAGATCAATGCAGTCTGCATCGGTAAAAGATGTTAACTGACCGCACAGATCGTCAAAAATCTGATACGAAATGCAGAACATCGAAATTAGCGATATGATGATCAACCAACCGATTAGCTGAAAATTCATTTTCTTTAACCTTAATTTTAATTCTATTATTTATTTTTCAAAGCTTCTCTTCATCGGACTGAGAACTTTATTTTATAATACCGAAATTGCGATATTCGTAGGTAAATTTTCCTTCTTAGTTATTTATTTACCTAAAAAAGTTGATCTTCATCATAAAATGTCTTGATTTTCAACTTGACATTGCAATTTTTATTAGGATTTGTTAGTGTTTTGCGAAAACCTTGAATGTTTATGGTAGATTTTAAATTTCTCACAATTAAAACGCAAAATATCATCGCCGCTCCCGTCGCGCATTTTCCTCCAGTACGGGATTGGGGGTCTGAAAATCAATTTTAAAGCGTCCTATTTTCGAAGGCGATACTTTTGAACATGGTTTCCCTCGTTGCCCCAGTAGCTGCAAATCCTAACAACAAAAAGAACAACGCGAAGATGATCATAATGACTGTTACGATGACAAACGAGATTTGGACCTGAAATATAAGCTATGCTTTATGACGCTATCTTCCTTAACATGCTAATTCAACATGTGTTAACTTGGCATAATCGTCAAAACTATTTTAAATTCCTTATTCAGATAGGTGGAATAGAAAGTTTCTTTATCGAAAATTTGGTGAAGAATTAATAATTCCCAAACCTTATCTAACCAAGGCCAATCGGTAATCTCCAACACTCTCCTGGTCTGCTCTGCCGTTGCATTGAACGCCCAGGTCATCATGATGCAGAACAGAATCACTCCCAGACAACACATCAGGAACGCCATCAGGGAGGCGTATGGCACTCTGAATCATCAGAATAAACAAATTAGCTTAACTTCGAAATAACATTAAGGTTGAAATTTAGCAATTTACTCAAGGAGGAGCCAAGTTGAACCGTGATTTTAGGACTAGAACGATTTTATAGCAAAGCTAATGCGAGGAATTTTCGTAGTTTTTCTTCAAAATCTCGATCCAGGTCCAAAAATCTTAGCGTCTAATAAAAATGCACAAAGCTCAAATTTACCTCCCCAAACATCCCTCGTCGAGATTCCCCTTGATAGGAATGGATCCTTCGTAGAGGTCGACGGGCCGTTTGGCGGCTCGGTACGAGGCCCGCCGAGGCCGGGACGGCGGGCCGAAGCGAGAGTCGTCTTTTATTTTGTTGGGTTTGGTGAAGAACGAGCAGAAAAGGGTCAAATCTAGAATTCTCATCATTAAAAAATCCATCAAACAACGAGTATACTCCCATCAGCTTGACGATAAATTGGTTTTTAGTTGATGGCTAATAAATTCCTACAACTTGATGAAGATTAGCTAGAAAAAGAGTCAAATCTGCAATTTTTATCACAGGAAAATTCATTTTATATCTAAATACTTTGCATAATAGAACTGAAATGAAGGAATGTTTATGATAACTAGTTATCTCTCGATTTTTAAGGACCAAAAAATTCGTGAAGATCAACTTATTGCTAAAAATGAAGTTTGAAGATGTGATCATATAAGAGTTTATCGTAGGGTCAACAATTTTAATATGGTTCTTTGGAGTATAGAAAATTTCACATAAGTAGAGTTTCAAATAAAATTTAAAAATTGAAATATTCGTATAATACATCTATCGAGGAATGGAGAAATCGATAGAACGGCAGAAGAGAAAACAGAAATAAGAGAAGGGGAGGGAAATAGTGGAGTAGCATAAGAGAGATGAAAGAATCAGACAAACGGTATATTTGCATATGACTCAGCTATACATGCAAAGGAAAGGAAGGATGAAAAAGCCAGGGGTAAGAAAGAAAGAAAAAAAGGTAAGTCGTGGGAAAATCGGGCCTATGTCTTTGATGGAACACATATTATTCTGGAAGAGCGCAAATATTGATTATTGATTGATCATATGAATCACATTTTCAGAGCGGTGTAGCAGTGGTTGTGTGTCACTGTCTAGAGTAAAGTATCAAGTTCGCCCTCACCCTGACCCAAACCAAGGGGGTTAAGAAATGTTGGTAGTGGATAAAACCACGGAAAATTAGCCTAAGATAGATCGATAGTTCCATTACGGACTGAGGGTAGCCAACCCCACTTAGTGAGAACAAGGCTAAGGAATTTTCTTTATTCATTTCTGCGTTAATTAAAACTCGCAAACACAGGATGGACGGTTATTATTTTAAAAAAATAAAGATCCTTACTAAAAATTTTACGGCTATCTGGGTTTTTGTGATGTCGCGACGTTACGACAAATTGAATTTCCAATTTTACTTATGTTATTGTTTAGAATTCACACACTTCAATTTTGTATGCACTAGAATTGGTATCACTATATGATATAGTTTACACGAGCTTTGGAATTAGTTGCGCTACTATTATATCTACGCATTATTATTTCGGAAACGTATTTGTCCTTAGAATATTGCAAGTGCGATTATTGTAGAGTCTGTGAGACGCTGATGAACGTTGAAGAAGCTTCCTAATCGACCCTGTTCCCTTGGTTTCACTAGCTTTTGAACTATTACAAATTTATCGAATCATTTATTGCGGACTTTGGTTTTTATAGCACTTTCCACAAAATATTTATTTCGTTGATATCTGGATTCAGTCATCAGCTATCTGTTCTCTAATATTTCTTCTTTATCGATTTTTCATACATCGCTAGTCATCGCAATGATTGCTGTTGTTGTTATAAATTCTATTTATTCATCGTTTTTGTTGGTTAGTTGGTTACTGTAAAATTTGAACCTATAACTCAAAATAAAGTCTTTCAACAGGAAAACTATTAGTGCACGCTTTTTAATGTGAATTAAAAGTGCGAATATGCGCGGATCTGTGCGAACTGGCAATTTTTACGCCGAGAAGCGATAAATTGATGCGACATCTTTCTATCCTTCCAGTCAGCCATTTCCATTCTCTTCCTTATTCCGCTTCAATAATCAAAGATAAGAAAGTCAGCTGCAGCTTCTTCATACTCACCAGATCTCATTAACGTTTGCAAAATCGTAAACAGACTGAAGAAGGAAGTGGTAGAATTTTTGCTTGCAAAATAAGAAACAATGAGATTCCTCTATCAGAAAGGGATTTCTGGTGCAATATTTATGATCATTTAGGAGGAAATGTCGGCTGTTCCGGACGTTTTGCTACAGTTCTCTCAAATATTCTATATATTCCAACAACTATAATCGTAACAAAACTTTCGCACCACCCGATATATTCCAGGCTATCAGATATTTTCTTATGAGGCTAATTCATCCCACTATCGAATGAGCAAAAATTGGCTAGAACGGCTGTATACTAACATTTCCATGAGCTACATTATGAAAACTCAATCGAGCGATAGCAGTACAGTGCAAATGAGGAACAGATAAAGAAGAGTGATGTTATGCCAAATAAAGTGAATATCCATGACTGATTGCCAGGCAGATAGGGCGAAAAGGGAGAAACTCGTTTCCTTATAATTGATTCTCCAGGTTACGCCTATAAAGGCTGGTGGACAATGGACATTATTCAAGACATTTCGAATTATTGTGAAGCCTCATTTCTCCATTTTTCGCATTCCGATTCGTCGATATTACAGAATGAAATCGGTCATCGTCTGCCTTCTAGTTCGAATTGCGACTTCATGTATGACAACTCCCGACATGGATCTACCAACCCTGGAAACCACAACGATGCTGGAGGACACAACAACTGAAGAGGAGACACAAGGTACGTCTATGGGAAAATCTACAGTCCAAACGGCAGGTATCGCCAAAACGAGGATTATGTGAATGCAATTGTACGTAGTGGAACATTAATGACAACTTTTCAAAATATCTCAAGAAAGAAGCAGGAAACAGACATTCTAACAATTTTTATTGAACATGCTTCCGTTTCTCATGCGTTACAACTAAAATATATTTTTATACGCGTCGGCAACCTGAAATGCCAGAATACTGGAACGCTTCTTTCCTCAGTCATTTTCCTCTACCGTAGTTTATCCTTGCCTATCTTTAACTATGAGTCCGACACTACGATATTTGCAAATCGCCCTGTGCGTCCATTGATGAATAAACGTCTTGCTTTGCAAGAAATATGATGAGATAGAATTAGGATCAGACGATTAGAAACAACACTGTCGACGAGTAGTAGCAGCACCACCGCGATAACAAATCCAACAACAACGACGACAACAAGTCCAACAACGACGACAACAACAAGTCCAACGACGACAAGCTCAACAACAACTTCAACGACGACAACAACGACGACAAGTTCAACGACAACTACATGCATTCGTAAGTTATCATTTTTAAAAGCGATCTATACATTTATCATCCATCAAAATTGTCACAATTCTAAACTAGATTAAAAGACCTACAAAATATATTATTTAAATATTTTACCTGCATTTTCTTGCTGCGTAAAATGCAATTCCAAATCAAATTGTTAACAACTGCTCACTACTTCAACATGACCTTATAATGATAAAACACAAATAATGAATTTGCAGCATCGACATGCCCTGCTCCGTTCATGTTTGTCTACGACAGTTGTTTCGTAAGTACGTGCATTCGAATGAATGTCCAATGCAAATTGCAGTATCACGAAGAAGGTGGCATGATTTATAATGGTTATGACGGTGCATTGGCTGGTTGTCAAGGGCTCAACTCAGCTGCTCACCTGTGGTATCCCACAAGTCAGGGACAGAGAGATGCAATCGCTGCAAGTATGTTATCAAACGTTATTCAGACTATTCAGGATCAACGCATTTGCACAACAGACACGAATCTATTCGATTATTGTTATAATTAGTTTCGCATACAAATTTGGCGATTTTTTTGCTAATATGAAATATAGGTTATCGTAAATTTTGCCCTGATCTAGATAGAGTTTATTTCGAAGTGTAACATATTTAAATACAAATTCTATCAATTTCATCGAACCAATACCCCAATGAGCATATTGTAACAGTTGTGCATAATTTTCATACAGTAAAATAATAATATTTGTATTTTCAGCCTATGATAGTGGAATGGAGACCTTTTATATTGGAGTCAGAGAAGATCCACCGAGCGTATGTTAAACCATATTTAGTGTCTAGGTACATAATGATAATCATCTCTTTAACAGAGTGATATGTGGGTGTATGGAGTTGGAGGCTCACCAGTAACTTGGACGGAGTGGGGGACAAATCGTAAATAGCAAATTTATTGATAAGTAGAGCTCCTTTTATTTGCAGAACCAAACGGTGGCGCGAGTGATACATGTGTAAGTTTTTTAAAGAGAGTTGTAACAATTGATGTTAAAGAGCATATTAACAAGTCGCAACATGTAATAAGTAAAAAAGTAAAATTTCCAACAGTTGACATATAAAACTATAAGGCCTATTGTAGTTTTTACCTCCTTTTTTCTCCCCTTGTTATTTTCCAGAAAATGGGGTAAAAGTACAAGAGGCCTACTATAAATAAAAATACTATACGAAAAGGTAATAACATCATTATATCTTCCTATACTCTGCATATATACTTAGTAGAGGATGATGATAACATAAATAATCGTTTAAGGAGATGAATTATGCATCAATATTAATCTTAGGTTATCATTCGTCCAGCATCATATACAGAATGGCAGGATTATACTTGTAGCAAGTAAATGAATTAAAACCATTCCTTTATATTAATTCATTCAAAATTTAGTTCCTATCCCCGCCTTCTTTGTCAGATGGATCCCGTTTGCTAAAATGTTCTGTCAGATATCAAATGTTCAATACCAGCAATAAATTTTTACAAATTAAACATTTGAAGTTTTCAAATCTATTTAAAAATCCCTTTGATAAATAGTCTGGACTTTGTTTATAGAGCGAATCGAAATTGCTAGATAACCAACTGTCCCATCTGGTTTACAGAAAGGACAACGAGCGATTGGATTTCATTTGTGAGCATTTGGATGAAGGCCTGAAGTAATTTTGACAAATGATTAGGAATTAAAAATAAAAAAATGAGGGAATTTTAATTGATTGAACAATAATCTGCTCAATTCCGAATGTCATCTCGCATTCAAATGAAACATGTTCAGGAGGAAGAGAGAGTAAGAAGTTTTCATTCTAATAAATATTTATTTCAGTTGCAATTACCCTCATCACTTTTGAATGCATTCGAGAGTTGTTTGTATCATGCGCATTGGAATTCAGTTATTATTTCACATTTTATTGAATAATATTTCTACATGAAATCCGAGATTACTATAACCAAGCTTTATTATGTTATGTTTCCGACTTCTAACCATTCATTCGTTTGTGGATCGTATTCCTCGATTACGTCGCAGAAGTTTATCATCCAGTAAGAACCACCACTTTTTTTCTCAGTATTTTGAAATCTAATTTAACGAATATTTCGTATAAAGATATGCAAAACCTCAGCTCACCCTCCGATTGCATACAATTTCCCGCTAGCGACAATGAGCGAATGATCCCTTCTTGCATAATTCATATCAGCGATTCGAGAAATTCGACTGTTAACTGGAGCTGAGGGATTGAAACACAGGCAGGATTTGAATGCCTCACGACTAAATATATAATGATACATTGTTTATCATACAAAATTAACAACTTCTCTCCTCCAGTTATATAAATTTTTCCATTTAGCGATGCAATTCTGAAAGAACCCCGTCTTTCTGGAATCTTTCCAAATTCAATCCATTCCTGTTCATCGTCTGATAATCGATATATCTTTCTACTTTCACGACCATCAATAACTGAATATCCATAATTACAATAACGAATATGCTATAATGTGACCGTATAAAATTTCATCGCATGTTATTGTTTGAGCATGTCCAATTGGAAGAGGCAAAGTAGGTCCTGTTTGCCATTCTCCATCTATTTCATCTATTAAAACCTGAATAAACTATTTCATGGATTTTCATTCGATTTCTTACATAAACTTGATTCGTATTTGGAAATTTTTTAAGATCGTATCCACCCAAATAATACAATTTGTCTTTGAAATAAGCAACAGATGCCCAATAACGCCATTCAGGAGGATCTGGGCCTGTAAAATTCTTTGAATCGATCATTCATGGATTTGTTGAGCAGACCTTTTGAAATTTGTCGAGTATTCAAGTCATATATTTCAAATGATTTTTTAAACGAGTTAATTCCAAAAACCTGAAATCTAAGAAATTATTCAAAATAACGAGCATAAGAATTTACTTTATCCTTTGTAGTTGCTGCTTCGTGTGTCAAATACCAATTGTGGAATTTTGCAATCCCTTCTACTGAGCAGGTATATGAATTGAACAAGGCTATTCTTCCTTCACCATTATTTGGATATAGTAAATCTAAATTATAATGAATTATTGAATCTTTTATTCTGTTAAATATGTTCTTATTTCTTACAATAAAATACAATTTCATGCGAATTATTGAATGAATTGTCTCCACCAATTTGTAAATTATTGATATTTTGGACTAACTCATTCATTGTATTGTTAATCAATGGGGTTTCAATTCCTTTCTGAAATTATCACTTCCATTTTAGTAATGAGCTATTCATTTTCAAGCCTCTAAAGCATCTGCAATAATCGCAGCTCCATGAGCTATCGCCTCGTCGGGATTTAGGTTAAATTTTAAATTTGTAGGAGCAAATTTATCCATTAATCTCTTTTGAATATTCGGGATTCTAATGGATCCACCAACTAAGATCTGTAATAAAGGGGACTTTATTTGATTATTGAACATAAAATTCAGAATCACCACATGATCTAATTGCTCTGATGATACCCGCGCAGTATTTAGCCCTTTATCAACTAATTCTATCGATTTGTTGAATAATTCATTGCATAATTCGTTAAGTTTAACTTTGGTTAGTTCTACATCTATTTCCCGCTCATCGTTTATATCCATCTAAAATTAATTTGCCTATAATACTATTCAACTCAATATGCAATAAATCAAAATACTCTTACATGGATATTATATGACTCGATTTGGAATGAAAGAGATTCTTTAGCGTCTCTACAAACAGTTCGAAGTCGCTTTATAAGTCTCGGCCTTTGAATAATATCAAAATTCGATGTTTGCATGGAACTATCGTTTACATATTTCATTATTTTGTTGTCGATATCTTGACCTCCTAAAATTCGGATAATAAACTCTTCATTAACAATTCTAAACCTAACCTAAGTGACCGTCACCAGTTACAGCTTTTACCCGAATTTCTCCGTTGTTTATTTCAACGATGCTTATATCAAGGGTCCCTAAATCAAATGATAAATGCACGATTTTTAGTCAAATACCTCCTCCAAAATCGAAAATCAAGATTTTAGAATCTCCTAATTTAGCTCTATGATTGTAGGCAATTGCAGCTGCAGTAGGCTCGTGTAGTAAATATTTCAATTCAAGGCCAGCCAATTCGATAGCCCTTTTCGTTGCAGAGATTTGGTCAGAATTGAATAATGCAGGGATTGTAACAACAGCTCCAGTTACTTGTTTATTTAGATATCTCTGAACGAATATCTCTAGCTTCCACTACAAAATAATCATTATTAACCTCTGCAGCAGCTTTCAAATTTTTCAGAATTTCCGCCGAAACTTCTTCTGCCTTTATAAACCGCTCATTTGGTTTTCCTTTGTTCAGCACATATCCACAACACTCCTAAAATTAGCGTTTTGAAGAAAGTCACGAACATCTTACATCTCTTGTGTCGACGTTAAATGTCCAAAGATTTCGATTCTCAGCGATGGGCAAATCGACCAGAAATTTCCAGCCGATCAAACGTTTTGAATCTATTCTAATGAGTTTTAGCACAGCTTTTCCGAAATATTATTTTTCCTACCATATAGAATATTCGACAGGTCTGTATTGCAGCTCAGAGCATAATTACCGACTAAAATTCCCGATTCACAATATGCGACTACTGAAGGAATTGTTCGCTTGCCTAAAATGTTAGCATATTCCTAGAAAATGATAAATACAGGCCATCGTCAGAAACAATCACAACAGGCCGTCCATCCTCAATCACGGAAACACAAGAATATGTAGTTCCCAAGTCGATGCCGATATAAACCATTTCTCAATTATTTTTAACCTATAAATTAAAATATTTTATGATACAGCTCAAGCATTCGTGCTCAAATGAATGAAGAATTTGTGATTCATTAGAATCAAGTTTCATATTGATCATATAGATTGTTTCTTTCAAATGAAGTTGTAAATTAAAATTTGCGCTTATTTAAACATCCTCGCATTGATATTTAGAATTCAGAAGAACGGGGATTAATAGTGGCAGAACGATAAGATAAATTTAGCAGATACTGAAATACAGAACCATGTCTATTAACAAAGCCAAAAGTTGTGCCAGAAAATTGCAAAAATTAGAGATTGGGAGAGCACGGACATTGTCCTATTTCGATGTTAGGTCCAAGTTCTCGTTTCTTTTCCTCTGAACCTCCTTTTCTGGCGAGATATGCGCGATGGGCTAGTACACCTATGTTAGAACGAGAGGGGGATAAAAATGGCGGTAAAGAAGAAAAAATGCATACTATTTCGTTTTCTCTAGGGCAAATCCACCACGGATAACTTCATTTGTCAACATTATGACGACAAAAGGGCGTATCTTATCGTCGTTAGAAGAGGGAATCGTGTGTGAAAAGTATTGAATTGAAACTAAATGGATTGATACTATGAAAATGATAAGGAAGTGTCTCATCATCAATCAGGTAGTGAAAAAGAGAGATTGACTGAGAAGAACGTGCATAGGCTATTTCAGTGAAACATCGAGAAAATATGAAAAATACGCTAATTGATGCTGCCGACGAAAACATTTTTTACTCGAAAACGATAAATTTTACAAATAAATTTACGACATTCGCGAATTATCTTTGTGCTTATCACAATTCCTTAGTAGCTTGACCATTCTGTGTATACTTTATGAATAGTGCATGAGATACAGCAAACAATCTAATCATACATATGTACGCTTTTTACAATAAGAAATACGTTCTTCGTAGGGACATTTTCAACATTCAACTATTTTGACTACAGTAAACCAAAACAGTGGCTATACACAGTTTGCAAATACTATAATCATTTCAATTTTATAATATCACACGCAAAATACGCAGGGTTTAGTTTCATTTTACTTTCCCCTCACCTAATTCACAGAAATATTTAATTTTTGCTCATTTCATTCCCGTCAACCTATTGTTATTTTCCACTTAGAAATGCCTGAAAAATAAATGACGAGAGAACTCTACAGAAAATTTTAGTCATTATGCATTCTTACAGCAAGAAGTTTGAAGATTACTTTAATCCAGTGGGAAATCAGTCTCCCAAATTCTGAGCGAAAGGCATCAGTGATCTGCCTAATAGATGAGCGAAGGTTATTGATCTCAATGGCGAATATCTTGTTGATTCTTGATGGCTTTAAATAAAGTTATGAATAAATGAAACTTAATTTATTTTTGGTGCAGGACTTTCCTGACAGCCTAATAAAAGCAACTTTTTCTCGTCATTTTACAATGTGGAACCACAAAAATGGCGATTTTTTCGAGGTCTAACATATTAGATAAGGTTTCAATGTAATAAACGGGGGAGGCATCGCATAGTTAGTGATTCACCAATTTCCCTGTCGAAATTTTTGCACTTTCGTATCAATAAATTTTCAGTCAAATTTAATTTTGATAAGCTCGTTATTTCAATTTTTGAAAAATATTAAAAATGAACAAATTGTTAATGCATTTTTATTTCGCTCACATTATGGAGTTTTCAAACTTACATAAATCTCTCAAATGTCAGACTAATTGTAAGTCTGGTCGAACTAATAAAACCAGACATTTTATTTTTACCCTGTACTATTTCGTAACGCCTTTGCTAATTAATTAAATTATCCATCAAGGCCGTTTTAGAGTTTTAGAGAAAATTTTCAGTATTCTATCTTCTCGCTTTTTCAATTTCAGAGCTTAGACTCAAGTGTAATTTACAACCCTCATAAATTATCTTGTAAGTTCATTTATAAGAGTTGTAAATTTTCAGCTTACGAAAGTTATAACTTGAGCTTGAGTCCAAGCTCAGTTCTTAAATCGCTTGAGCGAAGTCCTGCCTTTCTCTAAATTCGATATCGTAAAAATGTATTCCCACCAAAATCACTTTCCTCGTTAAAGTTAAATTCTTCATCTAATATTGGGTTGTTCGGTAATTTCTGAGACACTCGAAAATGTGTCCCCAGTTTTCTTAGGATTGAATTCAAAAACTCTTTTGTGGGTACATGAAGGTTGACTCTCACCCTCCAACTACATTCTATTTTCCATCCAGTTCTTCATTCTATTAATGCGAAATAGCTCTTTGAGCAATTTTACTGCACATGCGGATTTGAAGTAATGCATTATCACTCTCTACTACACATATTGGCAAGTGATTGTGAGCTATATTTGGTGTATTTAGGAAGTAGGTATCCTCGTCTGTTTATTGCGCTTATGCCACTTTTATCGGTTCGCAGCAACTGTAGCAGGAGGGCCAGAAACTGGGCAATCGAGAGGGGTATAGTAGTTGTACACCATAGTGGGTACCTACCCCATTTGAGTTGCGTTGATGATAAAATAGAAATATTTTCTCAAAAGTAATAAGTCTCTCAGAAATTATCGAACAACCTAATAATATCACACGCAAAATACGCAGGGTTTAGTTTCATTTTACTTTTCCCTCATCTAATCCACAGAAAGATTCAAATTTTGCTCATTTTATTCCCTTCAACCTATTGTTGTTTTCTACTTAGAAATGCCTGAAAAATAAATGACGAAAAAACTCTGCAGAAAATTTTAGCCATTATGCATTCTTACAGCAAGAAGTTTGAAGATTACTTTAATCCAGTGGGAAATCAAATTCAAAGAAGTGGGATCTCGGCGGAGAGAGGGATTTATGTTCTACTGTAATTTCTATTCATGGTGGGGTGATCTCTTATAAATAGGCGAGGCGTAACGAAGTGCTACAATTTTGTTCTCTCCAGAACTTATATTTACTGTATCCATCTACATTCCAGTTCTGGACGAAGGCTAAAATTCAAGATGTGGATGTCTCAGATCGACGCAGACGGGCATTACTCGCTGTTCATCACACCCCTACATTACTATCAGACGTATATCGGTTGTGTGATCTCGGTGCTGACCAATGGCACACTTGTTTATATAATTCTCAGCCGACCCCACCAAAAAATGGGTAATTACAAGTACGTGGTGCTAGCATTCGTCTGCTTCGATATCTCGTATAGTCTGGTGGATGTCATTACCAAACCCGTAAGTAACGCTAAAAACTGTCTTAGGATGCTTTCAGATCTTGGTCATGATTACTCAATCAAGACCGAAATAGAGTGAATAAAGCAAAGAGACTCGATCAAGCTTTCGATCACGTCTCTTTGATTTTCCGGTGCTATTTTTCCATGATCAAGACCTGAAAACCCCTTATGCAACAAAAATTTCAGGGACTCTACTATTACAAACAAGCGTTCGTCTTATTTTCTTCAGGCGGCCTATTGTCATACCCAGCTCCAATCGGCGTCTTCGGAATCTGTCTTTGGACTGCATTCTTCGCTATGTCATTCCTCCTGCTAGCAATCCATTTCTTCTATCGATATCTGTCAATAACCAAGCAAGCATTTTTATAATTATTCCAATTCTTATAATGAATTACAGTGTGAAGTACATGTACCTATTCACTCTGAAATACGCGTGGATTTGGGTTATCGTGGTTGCCCTAGGCAGTCTGGATTATGCGTTAACTTGTTGGTTCACAATGTATCCGACGGAGACTGTATTCAGTTTTTTTTTTTTTTTTTTTAATTTTCTTACAAAAACAGTATTCTAGACGTACGATTTTCTCGATGACACTATACAAGAGAACTTCAACATTTCCGCGCGAAACTTGGGATTCGTCTCGTCTGTTTATTGGGTTTTGTGACGTACATCCAAGTTTATCGAAAATTCACCAATTTTTAGATCTCAAACAACGACACGATACAAATGAACTATCGTGATCTGCTCGGAATGATAAACATATTCATCCTCGAGGCAATCGATTTCATCAAATTAAAAAAAAAAACAACAAATGAAAATGATAAATTTATTTAGTGCGTGACGTTCACTGTGATGATCTACTGCGGGTACAAAAGCCAAAAAGCTTTGAAAAAATTCGACACGATGCTTAGCTCCTCAACGCGAGCTCTGCAGAAATCGCTGTTGAAAGCCCTCGTAATTCAAGTATGGATATAATTTTAGCGAGTTATACCTAGACTATAAATGCATGTATGAAAAAGTAAACTTCAACTTTGGAGCATAAAGATTTCCTTTCCAATACTGAAAGAACTGGTGTTATATTGTAATTGCTCAGCAAGTACCCTTCATTTCAAAGAAACGGCTCATGCGTCTTTTTACTATATTAAAAAAAAAATTCTTTATGGCCAAGTCTTCAGAAATATACTTATTAACTTCAACAAATGGAAAAGATGCACATAACGAAATATTATTTGTGGGTGCGTCCAGGTGTACTTTATAAATTCTAAGAAATCGCACGAGCCGTTTTATTGAAACGGAGAGTAATTATTATCGGAAATAAGTTGATTTAGGCGATGGTCCCTCTGTTTCTCGCCTACATCCCCTGCTGGGGTAGTTTCTCGCTACCCTTGATGCCCTTTGAAGTTTCCAAGTATCACTATTTCATGTACTTGGTGAAGAATCGAAATTTTAGAATAACAATAAATAACGTGTCGATTACCGCGCTAACGCTATTCCCCATCTGCGACTGTATTGTGATCATCTACTTCGTGAAAGCCTTCAGAGACGTTAGCCCATGCTTTATTCGAAAAAAAGCTCGTGTAAATGCATTTTTAGACCCTGATCGAGATACTTGGGAACATTCCATGGTTGAACTGTTGGATTGCTAAGATTCAACCGGATTCTCGAAGTACGAAAAGCAACCAAGTGCACAACAATTCTCAGTCGAGTAATAAGCAATGTTCAACCCCAGCGACTTGTTGATGATCTCAATTTTTGTCGATGTTACGTATAAAATTTGTAAACTCCAAGTATATTTTATATATAGCTTATCAGAAAATCAAGCTCATGATAACCCTGATCAGAGGCGTGCGAATTCGGTTTTCAAAAATTTTCCTTTTTGGTTATTTTTAAAGTGATAATGCAAAATTTTAATCTAATTAATGCATCGAAAGTGACGAAGTGACGATTAGTAATTGCTACTAATATACGTCTGCTATTCTCTACTGTAAGAAATGAAGGTCATCATTTTCTTCTCGCTTCAGGGCATAACATTCGCAGAATTTTGAATATTACCACTAATTCGAATTAAACATTTAGTCTGGGGGTTCAATCTGTTTGAGAAAATAAGGACGGAAAATTAAGTGAAGAAAATGTAATTCCAATTGAGAATTTGAAGAGGAAAAATCAATCTTTACGTTTGTCATTAAAAATTTGATATCGTTGTCTCAAACTCAGCTTTGTGATATTTCTTTTTGTATTCGATTGTTTCTTTTTGAAAACTAAAAAAATCGCAATTTTCGCATTGGCTGTTTGCGAAGCTACAGTTGTAGGCTTTGTTGCCACTGTTTGATCTAAATTTATTGAATATTTGAAAATTCATAGCTCGAAGTACAAGGTGGAAAATAAATACTGTTGACAAAATATTTCTCGCCGTGAAAATGGAATAAGCGTTCAAATGAAAAGCAGAGATATCTGGAGCAATGATACGGCCGTTTTGACGGTTTGATGGCAGCCTCCACAGTGAAGGTTCTCTCATCGCTGAACACAGTAGTCGAATGCGTGCCAGCAGAAAGTCGCTGCAGCAACTGCTTACATCTTTGAACCTGTACGACCATATCAGTGGGAGTCAGGTCGTGGACGCTTTGAGCAGCCGAGCGATTGTTGAATTACTGCGTTTTTGCTTGTGAAACTCGATGATTGTAAAGTGCTTTTGTATTCGAGGCTGCCATTCGGAAATTAACAACTGAAATGTTTTAAAACTCGGATAAACAACTAAAATAAAGCACGGCGATTTCATAAAATTAAACTATAAAAACGACGTCATTTATGTAAACGGCGTTGTAAAGTTGTCAACAGTATCTTTTCTATCCTGTAATAATGAAAATTAGAAAATATTATCAAATCTGGAAGGCATGGTGAGAAGCTCCAAGATTTCCATAAGATTAGCAAGCATTCGAAACATTAAGCTAGCATTTCGTATTTCGCAATAGTCAATCTGTCACGAATTACGATCTTCGACTTTTTTACGTTTTCAGATTGAATCTATCCCCGATGCGAGAAAATGTTTTCCTCGCCTTCCCCTCGCACTTTTCTGTCTCGAAATAAAACAGCATTCTTTGCTGCGCGACACAACTCACCAAGTTTGCTTTTTTATTTTAATGTTTCATTTTTAATAAATGGTTTAATTATCCAAGTTTGGGGTGTTAATCATCAACTGTCTAATCAATTAGTCTAATTCCCTAACCACTTAACTGCACTCACACGGGAGCTGGACTAACCACCTCCCTTATCGCTTTAGTATATAATCATCAACGGCGCATAAATCGATTTTCTTTACACACACACACTTTGTTTCTTTTCAAATTCTCATCGACTAGAATCATTCGCTGTTTTACAACTAGAGCTAGGGCATGTATTCCGGTGATATTCTGGAAAGTCCTGTTGGGAACTACGAGATCGTCGAAGAACTTGGCAATGGGGCGTTCGGTACCGTCTACCTTACAAAATTCACTAGATACAATTGGAGGAGACCTAAGAAAACAGCGGTCAAGGAAATCGCCAATTCGTTCAACTCCGACTTCCGGAATATCAATGCTTGCCTGAGAGAAGCGCAACTTATGAAGCAGATTTCGGATTCATCTAGGAGCAATCACGTCGTCAGATACTACGAATCATTTATCAGCCAGGTTGACTCCTTTGACGGACCAAATTATCGAGGCCTATTCATCGCTATGGAATACTGCTCTAACGGAGATTTGGCAAACAAAATCGGTGACAAAATCAATATGGGAAGACGATTTAACAGGTGTGTAATAAAATATAGCCGACTACTAAAGAATTCGCCGATTTAATTATTTCTTGTGCTCAGTTTCGGAAAATTTAACTAAACTTTGAAGATACAAAATACCCAATAGAAGCTAAGGATTGAATAAAAGTCATTTAAAAATATGCACTTTATAAGATATTTTTAGGCCTCTCATTTATAACTACATCTACCAAATTGCTGACGGAATTGACACGCTCCATCGAAATGGTATTGTGCACCGCGACTTAAAACCCGGCAATATTCTGGTTGACCACTATGGGAACAGGGATGTGCTCAAAATTACTGACTTCGGACTTGCCAAAATGCTCAATGAACAGAACGTTGGAGGACATTACCCGAGAATGTATGGGACCCCTCTCTATATGGCGCCGGAACAGGAAGACGGTGACCCATGCAGGTAGCGTTATTAAATTCGAAATTTCAAATTCAAATAAGTCAAATAAAGTCTCATAAGCGAAACCTACTTTCTGTGAGAAAATTATTTTTTCTAAGAAATATAGAATAAGCCATACGCTACTTTTAACTCCAAACCTTTGCAAATAAGCAGTAAATTAGCGAAATAATGGATATATTTCCGTTCATATTTAAAACTCTCTAATCAAGTTGTCAAATTTCCTAGTCCTAAAATTCACATTTAGATTCCCCGTTGATATCTGGGCGATTGGATTGATTTTCTACGAACTATGCATCAGCCCCGATGAGTTCACGGAAGAAATTCGCGATCGGATAATCTGCGAGAATAGGGACAATTTGCCTGATCGGTTTCCGGAAGCGGTAATTAATTTATTTTCTATTCTAGTCCCGAATTAAAAAAGAAACAAGTTTAGGACGAAATCTGGCTGGATAAAATGATCGCATTCAACCCGGAAGATCGAACGAGGGCATCGAGTATCAAAAATACAGCCAGGAGAAGGATGGGTTCTTGAAGCGTCTAATATAGAGACTAGTATTCCTTTTATCTTCTACTTAATTTATAATAAATATATGAGATTTTTGTTCACGCATTGTCAGATAAAGTAGAAAAGCATAAACAAGAGTTTAAAAATTGAATAAAAAATAAAAACGGAAACTCCCCTTATCACAGGGATGTATGCGGTCCGTAAAAATTGAGACCCGGTCCAAACTTTTAAGCCCTGTGTATGAGATCTTTTTCCAGATAAAGAAGTTCGGATGTAGTGTCTCACGAGTAAAACTATATTCATGCATCTCTAGGCACAGCTTAATTTTTAAATAATTTCAAATTTGAAGTGAAATTTTTCATGAATTTAAATGCTCCTGAGACTTCCAGCGATCACTCTTAATTCATATATTTTTGACCTGTCAAATATAGATTTATCGAGTAGCCCAGCCTGCCTCCTTATCTATCTTTCTACTTGGCCCTGCCACTCTATCTGATAACTAATGACTTTTCGTCTTTCCACCCTCTTCATCGACATTACATATTGACTTATCTCTAGACCTCTATCGCTATAAACAAAAATATTTCTAGTGTTTCAAAATAAGCTCATTTTAAAACCATTACGACTATGCTACTTGTACTTTTACCTATATTTGTTGCAGGTGGAACATTTTCAATTTTCGTGCTTGTATAATCTGATTTCAGGCATAAACTGCATAATAAAACCGCCTCCGAAACTGTCTGAAATGCTTGAACTAGTGAGAGAATTTGATGAGTGGAGAAAGTTACGGGACCAGTACGTTCAGTTTTCGAAGGGTTAGATCTCTCGGAAGCTAAATTATTTTGACTTAGAATTGATAAAAGTTACTGAATTAAAAATAACGACGATCAAATGACTTGGACCAATTTTTAGATTACCCTATGGGCTGGCAAGATTTTGGTTGCAAGACTCCGGATAAATTCCTCCCTGCAGAAGATGCTCATCATTTAGCTCCATGGCATATTTCAGTCATCGGAGCTTTAGGGGATTCTTTAACAGTACGTACGCTTTTTGCGTAATTCGAAAGTTTGCATTTTCGGCACTAAACATTTACTACATAATGCAAAATATTTCAAAGAAATGATACTCTACCCAGCCTCACTTAGCTAATTGGCGAAAAATTCAAATTGCCTAAAATTTTAGTTTGAAATTCAGGCTGCTAGATCATCTCTAGCAAAATCCCTAATTGATACTTCGAATGAGTATCGAGGCATGAACTTCGTTACTGGAGGAGATAACTGTCTGAATACTAGGGCTACCTTGGGAAGTAAGATTTTCTCCTTAATTTAAAGACATTATTCTTTCCAGACATTTTCAAAACCTTCAACCCAGACATCAAGGGGCTAAGCAAAGGAGTCTCAAGTGAAAATTCCACGGAAAAAGCTAGATTTAATCTGGCGAAATCCGGAGGTTTTTCATATGATTTGTTGTGGGAGGTTTGAAAAATGTCAATTTTGATATTGTTTTTCGATTTTTTAGACAAGGGAGCTTGTCAATAGGATAAAGTTGGATAAATCGATACATTTCGACAAGGACTGGAAATTCATCAATCTCTTCATTGGCACGAATAATTTGTGCTACTTTTGCAAGGATGAAGTGAGATTCTCAATTTTTTTTTACGGAATTTGAAATTGATCTTCAGCAAACCCTCGGTCCAGAGAACTATTTCGAAGATCTGAAAAATTCTATAGAATACTTGCGAGCCAATTTACCCCGAGTTTTTCTAAATCTAATGCCATCTTTCCATGTCGAAATTATAAGCGAACTCCATGAAATGAGCTCCTTTTGCGAGGCGGTTCATAGGTGGGAAAATAAAAATTTGGGGTGAAAACTTTTTAAAAATATAATTTTTCAGAAAAAATTGCCCTTGCACCTTCGAAATGAGCAAGGAAGAATATGCCAATATAAAGAAAGAATTCGATGCAAAATTGGACTTATTTAATTCCGTCGAATATCAGAGGTCGGATTTTGCGATTGTCGTCAGTCCAGCGATAAATATTTCGAAACTGCCCTTTCTGGGGGTGAGTATGAATTTTTAGCAAATTTTCCATAAATATTACATCCATACAAGAATAATGAATTCCCCAAGAAATGTCTATGCTTGAAAGTGGGAAAAATATACTCTGAGATAATTTTCTTCTTTATTTTGAGGCAAAAGAAATATTTTAGAGCACCCCGAATCTCGCGTTTATAGCGGCTGACTGTTTCCATTTCTCGGAAATCGCTCACGATTTCGCAGCGAAAGAGATCTGGGCGAACTTATTCGAGCCTTTCGATAAAAGACACGTCGTCGAAGATTTCGAGGATATTCATCCGGATAAATGGGACTGTCCCCCTTATGTAATACAGAATTTCCCTTTTAAATTTATTAATTAAAAAATAAATAGGATAGAGAAAAATCCTGAACCTAGTCACACCAGAAGAAATTGCGTGAAAATATATCTTCCAAGCAATATATATTGGTGTTACAAACTTTATGAGTCTTTCTATGCGAATTACTCTATTTTCAGAACTGTCCCTACCTAAAAACTCCACTAAATTCCTACAATTGTTCTATGGCAAAATACCGCGCTCCATCACCTCCAATCAGACTAATCAACACATTCGATATTCAGTATCAGTCGAAGGTAATTCTTCAAAATTATACATTTTTTGAAACTAAACAAATTCAGGTCTACCTACCTTCCCTAAACGAGCTTGAACGACGTGCTAATTTAAATGAGCAAGGGACGCCGTTTGTTTTCGTTTTATTCGGTAATCTTTCAAATAAAGATTGATAGAGCTCGGAAAAGTGAAGATACCATAAAGCGATTAAATTAAATTTATCTTGTTGTTTATCTAAATTTTTGATTCAGCCCTAACATTTTTCGTCGTCGCATTTGCATCAGCTGGTGTAATTCTTCAAAAACGTCGGAGAGAAGCGAAACGTCGACAGTCTGGTGAAAGAACGCCTCTTCTGCTAACTGCTAATTTATACGATGATCAATTATTCTAAATTGGCAAAAAAGACTTTTCTAATTTCAATTAAATGCTTGATCAGGGTATCATAAGTGATTTATATTTGTACAGAGATGTGATTTCAATTGATCTCATGTGAGGCTATGATTTTTACAACTGTGACGCTTGCATTAATGAGTTTTATATCGGAATTTTCTAGATACTTCATTGTAAATAAAAATTTTGATCCAAAATAGCTGTTCCATGACAAGATAACACCGAAAAATGTCTTTAAATAGATGAAGACTATCCTTTTTCTTGATGCACCCTGTTTTTTCAATCAAAGTAATCCAATAATAAATTTGATTGAAGTGAAGGGTATTTCAGTTCTTCTCCAAACCATAAAAATTGCCAAAATTAGCATACGTTATAAAATACGAAATGAACACACTCATCGCTCAGAACAAGTGCGATCATTACTTGCTTGAATATCACTCCACTCACTGACGGTCAGTCAGGTACGCTGATTGACAGCCGGACGAACTGGATCAGGAAAAGAAAGACAGTGACCCCGAACAAAGGCAAAGACGAGATCAAATGATTGCCAAACTGTCGTCACTCATGATTTTTAATGAAAATCAGCTTCAATTTGAAGGAATACTGCATTTTCATGAATGAATCCGCGGCTTCAGGATAGAAGCCATAGAAACTGAGCGAAAAAAGACGGGCAGCTGGTTCAAAGACCTAAAACGGATCGTCAGAAGGAAGGCATCCAAACAATGTAGGAGCTGGGAAAAAGTTTATATCTAAAAAGTTGGTATTCCTGCGGAATTTTTCCGAAAACTATCAATTTTGACTTGTAAAAAGTGAACTTAAAAGTTGGATTGAAATTCACTTACCTAATTTTTCCAGTCTCGGATGAAATGGGAGTCGGCAGGAGTCCGAACGCGGAGAGGAGCAGTAGTAGCAGCAGCAGCGGGCTGATCACGAATACGCCTGGCCCGGCAGAGCTCAAGGAGGACCTGAAACGGAGGCTTCGCAGAACGCACAACATCGAGATCGAGAAGAGGATCGGTTAGTATCCGAAAAATGATGAAATTTTCGTACAAACATTCAACCGGAAAAATATCTACTTGGAAAGTTCGTCCAGACGTATCACCATCCAATTCGAACGTTCCATGCAGATTTTAGAGGAAATTTGAAATTTGTGAAGATCCGGATGCTATGTTCTTGAACCTTATATACGAAACAACTGGAACTGTGATCAAATGGACTTTTTATCGTTGAAAATCGAAAATCTCAGGAAAAGGCACGTACTCGAAGGTCTACCTCGCGAAGGTGATCTCGACGCAGACGGTTGTCGTGCTGAAGATCATCGAAATGAAGCCAGAGGAGAAGACGCGCGAGTTCCTCAACCGCTTTCTACCCAGAGAGATCCAGATATGTCGACTCCTCTCACAGCATCGTCATCTGAACATCATTCAGAATTATAGGGTAGCTGAAAACGAAATATTTCACAAAATTCTTGCAGTGTGGATATAGCAAGTTGAAAATCTCAAGTTGTGTAAATATGAAGCTGGTGATAATGTTTACTACAACAGACAGCAGGAACTTATTTGGTATTTATAAGAGCCCGTTCAGGTTTTGTTTGTTCTCGAGTGAAAGTGGCAAAATAGAGTTGTTCATGAAGAAAATCAAAGCAGCATTGCACTTTGCACTCTCTCCACGAGAAACGCTATTTCTCAATGTTCACGCTAGAACGAACAAGATCTGAACGCGCCCTGGTGCTTATGAAAAAAGTAATGGAAGGACGATGAAGATGCAAGTTTCTAAACTTTAAACATTAAACATTTTAGATAATCGACGACATCCGGCCGTATGTTGTCTTCGTGACGGAGCAAGCCGCTGGCGGAACGCTGTTGTCGCGAATCCAATCGGAGACGAGAATCAAGGAAGAACACGCCAAGCCCATCTTCAGGCAAATCATCGATGCGCTTAAGGTATTTTCAAAAAAAAAAAGTGAAAAATTTCCTAAATGTGATTTCTAGTTCCTGACGACGTTCGACATCGTACACCGTGACATCAAGTGCGAGAACATCCTGTTCGACGCGGCAGGCAATGTGAAGCTCTGCGATTTCGGCTTCGCTCGACTTCTTCGCAAGAACGAATGGTCGTTTACGTTTTGTGGCAGTAGGGTCTACTGTCCGCCGGGTTAGCAAACAAGTTCTAGAGGAAATAGAAAAGATTTATCTTGAGATAATCACTGAACAATTCACGGAGTTAAGATAATAGGAAAAAGACTAACCTCTGTAGATGAAGAACAAGAACATATTGTTTCTCTCTCAGAGTTCCTGGTCGGCGAGCCCTACACCGGAACAGCGTCGGAGGTGTGGTCGGTGGGCGTAGTGCTCTTCGTCACCGTCACGGGTCAGATGCCGTTCGACGAGCACAATCCGCATCAGATGTTCGAGTGCATGCAGAAACAACAACTTAAGTGAGGGAAAACAAAAATTAAAGATGAAAAACGGAAAGATACGCTCGATGAAGATAAGTTTCTATATTCGTGATTTAAGGGGGGTTCATCACTTTGCAGATTCCCTACCCGCTACCAGCTGAGCTCCGAGGTGCGCGCGCTCATTCTGACGATCCTTAACCCGAACGCGCAGCTCCGTCCGACCTACGATGAAATTCTCGCGCACATCTGGTTCTCAGATCCGACTGAATGACGCACAATTTCAGCCTCGTCGTGCTAACTTCGGTCCACTTTCATCAGTTTCCATGGAACTCCCTTGGAATTTAGTGTCAACTTCAGTCAAACTTTCTGCCCTCTGCCCAATCGCACTACTGACTCGCAACTAGCTTCTCTTAATTCACATACAAATTTCATCTATTCACTCAAAAATCGAACCCATCACCGGCAAACAACCTGTCCGAATGAATAAGAACAATAAATCAATAGACGATCACAATTTGAACTCGGAATTATCAAGGCGATTCTAAAAAGCTGCAAATAACTCGAAGCGAAGTTGATCTTCATCAGAACCTTCCTATTGCACTCTGAAATGTGTCGTGGTTTACGGCAAATTTGGCACCGCTTAGGAAGAATACCAAAATTAGCTTACATTATTTCATCGTTTTGACCAATTAAGTATTTCATTTCTACTGAGCTCATCATTTCTTCCCTTCTTCCTCCATCGAATTCTCCAAACTGCAAACCCTTCAACGTGGCTGATGGTATGAAAGGAAAATCATGAAGACTTGATGAAGCAGAGTGTAAAGGCATAAAAAGGTCCAATCTAGATTGATGAAAAGCTTCTCTACCAAAAATCAGCTCAAAATAGTTACATTCGCTGGGATTTTGCTCCAAAAACGCCCATTTTCGGGATTTCTTTCGGGTTCGGGTCAGAGCTGAGACGAAGTTGAAATTTTTAAATTCGAAGTCGAAGTCGAAATCGAAGTTGGTCGTTAAAATTTTTCGAAGTCGAAGTCGAAGTCGAAATTGGCTTCTCAAAATTTTCGAAGTCGAAGTCGAAGTCGAAGTTGGCTCAAAAACCCTCGAAGTTTCGACTTTCGAAGTCGAAGTCGAAACTTCGTCTCAGCTCTGGTTCGGGTAATCTATTGAATTTGTTCTAATTTACTAATTTAAAGTTACACGTTCTAGGATATTTTGACACAACATTTGTTCCGATTGTGTGAAATTTGAGGAGCCATTTGCCCTCACTATATATTCAGATTATATTGAATGATTTACTTAACATAAAAAGTACCTGTAGATTTTTAAAGCGATTCAGCAAGGCACAGAAATAGTGATAACAAATTAGAACAAAGTAGAAAAGTAAAAATGGGAGATAAAGCTATTGTCATGGCACAGGGAATGATCAAAATTTGATTGAAAGAAGTAGACGAAAACTGGCATTCCAGAAATTTAAACTTCTCAGATGATCAAGTATTATGAAATGCCCGTTTTCATGACTTCAAAAATGGAATGTCAGTGAGGTCTGATCAAAACGCGCTTTTCCAAGGAGTCATGTCGAGTCCGCGAATGTCGCTGCACGAACGAGCACCCGTTCCAGCATCCACGTCGAATGCAGACGGATTGATCGAGTTCATGCTAAAGTTTAGAAAATTTGTTTCCATTTTTTTTCTAAATTGACTTTTTCATATAGATTTTCAAAAATTCGAATATGATTGATTCTCCACTTACTTGTCCCCAGTATTGCAAAGCACCCAAGCGATTGTGGTATTGCGAATAGCGGCCAATTGAGCGGGAGTGAACGTGGAGGGGTTCTCGTAGTAGAATCTTAATTTTTAACATTTTTTTTGAAGAAGCTATGAAATTTTACCGATCTCCATCTCTGAGCCGAGTGAACTGCTCGGCGATGATGCAGGAGAAGGTCGGACCAAGAGTCGAGCCTTCCTGCGGCTCCTCCAAAATTCCGCCCACGTAGAGGTCGATCTGCAAAGTTTCACTGCGTTCGCTTGATGAATTGAATTGCGGCTTCCGACCTCATTTATGTTCTTGTAGAGCTCAGCGACTCGATTTCTCACAGCCGCGTCGGTCACTTCAGGCCAGTCGTTGAAACTGGTCAGGGGTGCAAGTCTGCAGAATCGACGATAGTCGTTGTAGGTCCTAAATTTCGTATTCATCTTACCGATAAAGATAAGTGCGTACTTTATAATGCAGCTTAATGCAATTGCTTCAGAAGTAGAAATTCGCGATTGTCTACCAACCTGAGTCCATGGTCCCTTCCCCGCTGTATGTTCATGCTGGCCATATCGATCTGACCTCCGAAGAGCTTCTCCGTAACGGAATGAGTGATTCGCTGAGGGAAACGGGCTGGTTGCGAGACGAAACCTCTGTACAGAGAATCGATAGCCGATAAAATGGTCGTGATGCTGTTGACTCCTTCGATGAATGGCACTTTGCCCTGCTGGCCAAACTCCGCAGAGAGCAGGGGATAGTCCTCCTGAAATCATCCACCTAACAGAAAGTAGTCATGTTGGCAACCTGGATCATTCCGTGCAGTCGGTACGCAGCCGCGGAGAACTCATTCAAAATGCGTGGCTCGACGTTCGACTTGTATCCGGTGTATGGTAGAACGAAGCGGCTATGGAACGGACCAATGAGTCTGGGCAGGAATTCGGTGTAGGTAATGTGCTGAAATTATTTGACAATGAGAAATCTCACGATGATGAGAAATATTTACCTGCACGATAGCCCCGACGATTTTGCGAGTCTCGTGGAAGATGCGGTCGTTCGACCAGACGCTGTTCATGTTCTGCATTCGGGCGGCGATGTTGTTGTGAAGTCGTAGGAAGGAAGTGTGGAGAGCAGCCAGACCGACGAAGAGCGTGGCACGATTGTCGCCAGCAGTCATCTCATTCCTTCCATTGTTTGGAGGGAAGACGCGACCGTTGATCACCTGGATTGAGACAATGAGATTTATGCGTTATGTTGCTCGTTATTTTATGGATCACAGGTGGTATGTGATTTAGGAAAAGATATCTTCAGCGCTCTTACGATAGTCTTGAGCATCGCACCGGATCGTAGAGTTCTTGCCGTGACTGCTTCCGATCCATAGACCTGCGAGGCGTCAATGAAGGCGGTGTTCTCGTTGACTTGCTCCCTGGGTCGTCCCTGGACACCTGTGCCGCACATTTGGAAGGACCGAGTAATTGGGATGCAGGGCAACGCACGCTTGTCCTCAGGAGGCACAGGGATGGAGGCGCACCTCGGTCCGGCAGATCGGCAGTTGCAATCCACACTGCTCGCCAGACTCGTGACGTCGTGCGAGATGAACTGTCCCCATTGCATGAGCAGACTGCTGTACGGACTGGGAATGGTTCGTCGCGAACTCAGCAAGAACATCGATACTGCACGGGGGTTGGGGCGCTGCTGGCGGGTTGAGTCTGAGTTTTGTCGAATTTAACTCTTCATTCGTAATTTCTCTGAAACTACCGACAAGAGTGTTGACACCATCGTCGTAAGCGGAAGGCAGGATGCGAGCGAAAGCGGTGAACGCCGCACCGAGAAGAGGAGTCCTCTCGTTGTTGCACGTGCCATCCATCGTTCTGAATCGAGCATTATAGCAGCGGTTGATAGTGCAGTCGCCAGGTATCTAGAAAAGAGTTGGATTGGATTCTCTATAGCAAGTGAACCTACCTGCTCCTCAGCACATCCCAGCTGGCCCATGCGAGCTCGGACTTGGGACGCAGAGAAAATGTGGCGGGTCTCGGCTGAAGTTAAATTTTAAAGTTGATCCTCATTGAATTTCAACTTTCAAGCGTTTATTTACTACTTAAGGAAGGAGCTATTTTAAATCCAACCTTCAACAGCAATCACACTGGTGCATCCTTGGAGTTCCAGCTGAGTTTGAGGCTGTTGAGTCTGGAACTGTTCCTGAGTTTGACCCTGTCCTTGGACCACGTCTCTATCCCTTTCTTCTGAATATGTGGAGCTCAGGGGTGGGCGAAATTTTGGAAAGTGGCCTATAGGCAACTTCGAAAGTTACGATCAGAATTGCAACATATTTTACCAAACTCTATTGCTTTTGAAAAATGTTGGATTCTTATCTAGTATCGGACATTGAAAAATTGAAAAATTCCATTTTCATCAATTTCAATGAAATCGAATTTGCAGTTTCGACGTTTAGCTTCAAGAAAATGTATAGACGTTTCGCCCACCCCTGGGTGTGCTCATTTGAATGTTGGATGAGGAAGTCCTGCTCGGAACGCTCGAAGTGCCAGATCTACGCGAATCAATTTGATAGCTGTTCTTGGTATTACGGGAGGAAGGTCGGACGGGTCGCATGACGATCGTTGGCTGGACTGATTGACTGCCTCCTTGGCTGAATTGTCCGGATGAGGGACGCGGAGAGATGCGTGGTTGGGAAAACACGGATTGGCAACTCTGGAATAATGCCATCATTATTTTATCATAAAGTCCATCTTCGTAGTAGGTAAGTAGGTGGTTTCTCCGACCGAGCATAGATTAGAAAGCATGTGTAGAACATCTTATGTAGGAATTTTGAAGGTAATCAACTTGTTCAACCTTGCATGATATCTTGCAATTGATCAGCATCCAAGCCGGGTTGGCTTCGCACTCGCCGAGCGCAGCCCAGGGACCGCAATTCGAGTTGCGATCGCAGCATTTCTGGTCGATTGGGAGGCACTTCAGAAAGTCGTCAGATAGAGCGAACGAGGCTGAAGTTGAAATTTCTCCATCGCATGACGACGTTTTCTCATTGGCATATTTTTGACTTTTTTAACTTTCTGCTTCAATTTTTGTTCAGTTTTAAAATTCGTAGACTTATGATGCTTGTTCCAAGCTTTTACCACGCAAAAAAGTTGCACTTCACGAAAGTTGAGAGTGAGCCAAATTTCTCAAGATTGGAAGAAATTTCTTCGGTGAAGGTTGCGCAAGGAGAGAACAGAGGGGAGGAAAGGAAAGAGGACGAATTGTGAATAGCCCTATGGCCTGAGGATGAGGTCAGATTAGCCGAGAACGAGGAATGAATGAATCGGACTGGACATCGGTCGGGAAAAGAGAAAATTGCTCTTAAATTCTCTCACGAGGAATTCTCTCGCCAAAATGATCCACCCTGCTGAACTTTCTGGATTATTTAGCCTCCAATTAAGGCAAAATCGATTTACTACGATTTGTAAGAAAAAGATTGAATTTTGACTTACCGACGATGAGAAATGTCGCCGCTCGAAGCATATCGGTTGGTTTTGAACCCATTGAGCGGGCTGAAATTTTAAATCTTAAAGCTAATTTCACGTAACTAGAAATAGTTAAAATAAAAGAACTATAAAATATGGAAGCATAAACTAAACCAATTTTTCTTTTCAAAAATTCAGTTTCGCATAAAACCATGATTGAAGTAAGAAAAAATTGAAGTTTCGAGAATTTATGGAGAATTTTTATTGAACTCGAATAATAAAATTTCAAAGTTCAGATGGACAAACATTGACCCTCACATAGTGACATTTTATCTTTTCAAATGGCAAAAGCTGTTGAGACAAATCTCTTTTCTAGCACCCTTTCCCTCTCAATTTAGCATACTCTTCTCATAAATAAGTTAGAAAATAAATACAAATCGGATTACTGTATTCTTTGGTACAAATGCCATAGGTAAAAGGCGAAAACGCTAGAGAAAGCGATTTTGAAAAGAAAAATGAAGAGAGAACGAGAAGTCGAAGAAAAAGTTAAATTCCCTGAGGCAGGGATGGAAAGGGCGAGAGAGAAAGGAAGAGAAAAGAAGTGAAAGTTGAAATTTTGGAGAACTCATAAAATTCGAATAATTGTGGGCTTCAAGTAAGATTATCGTCAAAAATTTCTCGATATAAAAATTCATAAGCGCAAGAAATTTCGCAAACAAGAATTGTTTTCCGAGTTTCGTATGATGTTTCTTCATCGGAAATATTTCAGCCCTCGCATTTGGCATCTGTTTTTGAATATCCTTTGCTTATCATAGCTGATATCAAAATATAGGCGCATTAGATTTATTCTCAGACAAATGCGTTTTGAGAAAATTTTGTCAGAGCGCATCTGCAAAAATATGATCTCGGAGATAAAATTCCAAAATTCTAGATTTTTAACATGGAACACGAAAATGTTCTTCTAAATATCAAATAAAAATTCAAATTTATTCTCGTGAAGATCAAAAATAATTAGTCTTCTGTAAAATTTCATTTTCACTAAATGAAGTTAGACTGTCAAATTGAAACGAAACCCGTACGAAATGAGCAAAAAACATTGAATGAGGGAATTTCGAAAAAAAAAATAGAAACTTTAAAAAATTATGTAAAGATTGAAGTTTGAAAATTTGAGCAGAAATGCGCAGGGCAAAATTCGTGGAAAAGGCACGAAGATGCGAAGATATAAGATATGGAAAATAAAAAATAAAAATGTCAATGAAAACGCAACAAACTCTGACCAATCTACACATCTTTTGAACCCGAAAAGCCTCGAACTTTCAAAATGTTACTATAAGATCAAAAATCGTTCGATTCTAAATGGAAATATGGAAATTGATCACGAACAAAAAATCCAACAACGAATAAAATAAAATAACTATTTCGGAAAATAGAAAATACTATTTAGAAGTGTAAGTATTATGTTTTTCTGAATATCATAAATTAAAAGCTTCAAGTTCAAAAAACTTACGATATTCAGTTATGCAATATATTGATTCTCGAACAAGATATCTATGGCCGTTATAACTTCAAGGGAATAAATAAGATCTACACAAACGGACATGCAAGTTTAATTTACTCGTCACCAAACACGGCATTTTTCGAAGGGGTTCATTGGGGAGCCGATAGGGCAGTCGAACTCTTTCGCAAAAGCTGGAAGATTTTGCAGGGGGACATTCACTCTAAACTTGAAAATTATAAAGCTGTCAAATATAGTTTGGTCATAAAAATCAGCTTCAATTCTAATTTATTGCAAAGCCGCTAAATCGCAAAAATCATGTAGGAAGATTTCTACCAACTAATTTTCGAAGTTTTAGACAATTTTAAATTGGTGGCATATTATAAAAATGATATTTTTCGAAAACGTTTTAACTCACCTAAACATTCCCAGCGAATGCACATCAGTGTGAATGATATATTCTATCGCCGCTGGCTTTATCGCTTCGCACCACGTATTTGCAAAGGCCAAGAAGAATAGCTGTTTGTTCGTGAAATTAGTCAATCCTGGCAATGATTTAATCTCAGCTTCACGTTCTAACTTCATGTTATAGGCCTAAATTGAATTTTTGAACTAGTCTAAGAAGTAACAATTCTACCTGATAGGCAATTCTCAATCCACCTGCGTCAGCGATATTTTCACCGATCGTATTTTTACCGTCGATCTAGGAATGTCTTCTTCCAAATTTGAAACTAAAGCGAATTTTTACCTTTTTCCCAGTAGTCGGCTCGATTTTGTTCCCATACTGAGCGATGAAGCATTGCTTCTTTTTCTCGAAAGTTGCCAAAGTCTCATGATGCCACCAGCGACGCAAATTTCCTGATTCGTCGTATTGAGAGCCTATAATTTTCAATATTTAAAATACTTATCAGAATAAACCAGAAATTTTAATTTATAATAAATACGAGATTAAAATTGACTACCTAAATCATCAAATCCATGCGTTATCTCGTGTCCTATTCCCATTCCGATGGCTCCGTAATTTGCGAAACTTGGTGCCGACGGGACGAACATTGGGAATTGAAGAATTCCAGCCGGGAAAACTAAAGTTAAAAATTAGAAATTGCAATTCCAAGCAACTTTACTGATTTCATTCCCAGTGAAGTAATGAAAAGCGTCTACGGTTATGATTGGTGAGGCCCATTCTGCTGAATCTGGGGGAACTTGCATTTTTACAAGCATTTTTCTGAAATAAATCATCTTTAAAGGTTTTTTTTTCGAAAATTTACCTGACAGATGCTTTTTTGAGTTGAATGGCGTTTTCGAAAAATTCATTCGCTACAAGTCGAATTCCAGCGAATGGAGCCAAAACCTCGGTTTCGTTCATTAAGGAATCGGGGAATCTAAAATTCTTATATTTTTTGAAAATTAAAAAACTGAAACATCTTAACTTAAAAATTTTAAAATTTAAAAATATATTTAAGAGACAATGATACGTACCCAATTTTATGCCCCATGTGTTCTAATTTAACTAATGCGGCTTGTCGAGTTTGTTCGTCTATCCAATCAGCATTCAACAGAGTAACTTCCATCGCCTTTTTCAAATCACCAATCATTTCTTCGGCCTTGAAAGTTTTCAATTTAAAAATATTTAATTTCCAACATATTTCTAAGGAAATAGCTTGCACAAAGATTTTAAAACTCTTATAGAAAACCTTACAATTCGTCTATCCTTGATCGAGAAATATTTGTGCGCGTAAGTTGTCGATAATGGCATCGACAGATACTCTCTAACTTCACGGACACAAGTCTCCCATTGGGGCGTCTTAAATTTGCATATTTTAGAAGTTAGATAATCACTTTATTTAAGCCGGATTTTTGTAGATTTTCATATACATTTTTAAACATAATTATTTAAAAACAACCGAGTTTCTTACTTCAGATGTGATTCCATACATTTGTCGTTGAAATTCGTGGTAGGGTTTTCTGAATTTCACCGGCAAATAGGCATCGTAAGCCGACACCAGTCGCCACATCATGTAGTTATGCAGAACACTTAATTTGGTACTTAAATGCCCAATTAAACATTTGAAATTACCTGATAGGCTTGGACTTGATTAGTTCTGTTAGTCCATTGAAATAGTGGGGATCTACGATGTTCACTAGTTGATCATCTCGGAGAGCACCGAGATGGGACTGCATTTCATCGTTGAAAAATAAGTCCCAGGAGATCTGAATTTAGAAGTTTAAGTAAATCATAAAATTTAGGCAGAATATTGAAGTAAAATGAATCGAATTTTTTAACTCAAAAATATGATAAACTTTGAACTGACCTGATCATACCGCTTCCGGAAATCCCCGTAGCTGATCATATTATTGATGACTGAGTGATTTCGTTGGTTTTCAGATCGAGTTAACTAAAAATATATCTTTCATTTATTTATTCGAAAGAAAATCTTGCGTTGGCAATTCTCCTCTCCAGGTCGATCATTTCATTGACCTGGTGCTCGATTGCTCCAGTTTCATCGTCGGTTTCAGCGCCTGAAAATTAGTTTTTAAGCGTTTGGAAATTCAGTTTAAAGGCTGAATTATGCTACTATCAAGTAAACGGAATAGGCTTGCTAAAGAACAAGAGAAAATCCTACCTAATAGATTTAATAGACTCATTATGTAAGTCTTGTAATAGCCCAGGTAAACGTTCGAAGTTGGAGCTTCCCGATAGAATTTCCGCTTTTCAAGCAGCAATTTTGGAGGCAGGAACTACAAATTAGACTAGAAAAGCGGAAAGTTCGAATAAATTACCATAATGATCTGCTGTTGACTATCGTATAAGCTTCCATGGACGAAAACTCGCATAAGTCCGCTGATATCGTGCAATGCCAATTGGCCTGAAATAGATTCAAATTTAGTCTATTTAGCCTATTCTGAAATAAGCATATTTCCTAATGACTGAAAATTCTAAAACTATCAATTTTAATTTAAATTCTTTAAATCATAAAACTACCAGCGACAGTCTCCCAATGATAATCCTTGGCTTCGAATTTGGCATTGGTGAGCAGCTGCCAACCACCCAGATGGGAAATCAGGGACATTAGTGGTACTAGTCCCTCAAAGAATAGGTTCGTTTTCTTGAAAATAAGAAAAATCGCACTTTTTCATCGATCGCCTTCTCATCCATACAGGAGTCGTAATAGATTTGCGAAAGTTTCATCGATTTTGATGCAGACTCACGGTCGGAGGTTTCCAAAATATCTAAAATTACAATTTCCTAGCGACGAATTATAATTTCAAGATTTTTCAAGTTATGAGCGTTATATTTTGTTCTGAACAGAGTTTGTGATTTGTGTCTTACTATGTGAACCTTACGCTGAAAAAATCGGAAGATTCGTGTAGGTTCAAATTTCTAGGAATATAAAGTTTACCTTTGAGCTGCCGATCCAAATCCCTTCTCATTTCATTTAATACTGCGACCTTCTTCTCGTGTTCTGGAACGACCTTGTGTACGGAATACCGACCACAGGCGAATTCGTAGAAGTCTTCACACGGATTCACATTCTTGTTCATGTTATTTAAATAATTCGCGGCTAAAATATAAAATGTACAGTTAAAAATTAGGGGTAGATTATATAATATTTTATATTACAAGTCTGAAAAATACTAATCTTCATTCTCTAACTTACCTAATCGAACGCATTCCTGCGTAAGACAGAGGCCATCCTCACTAACCACTTCCCGAACTATTTCAACTGAATTTGTACTTGGAAATGACTTCGATGATTCGCCATCCTTGCAGTTTGATTGGTGAACTGAAATAATCGTTCAACATAATAAAAGAGCAACTATTCAAGAGTTTAACTAAAATAGAATCTATAAATTATCCGGCCGCACTTCATGATACGAACAAAGCTGGTCTTCACAGCTATAATGAATTTTAAGGAGAATAATAATAATAATAGAGTTATTAAATCAAATTTTTACCCGCTATCGATTTAAACCCATCAGTTAGTACTGCAATGGCTGTGACGAATGCAATCGAAACGAACAGCGTGACGATGAATAGAGCCGCGAACAGAGCTGCCAGGCGGGAGCTCCTGGAAAAAATCAATAAATCGATAAAAAAAATTTTTAAATTAGCATAATTTTTATAAAATTAATTTTTTATCAGTATTTATGAAGATCAGCTTTATGTTGAAGTCAGAGAATGATGTCTTGAAAATTAAAAAGAAATTGTAGTTTTGTTTCACCTTCGCTTCTCTCTGAGTCTTTCTATGGTATTTAGAGAGTCAATTTCTCTGGCGAAATGAAATAACGCAATAATCAACTTGATGGAGTGTTTTAGAATAGTAATGTTTGTGAAAATGTGGAGGGCAGCGTATAGAATGTGTCTACTGTTCTACTCTTCAGTCCAATTGCACCATTTTTTTTATTTTCCTTCCAGCTTTATCCTAGGCTTTTCTCGCCTAAGCCGACTTTCTAGCTGTCTTTTTCTAATTTTGCGCGCCACCTCAAATCTTCACGCCCGACGGCAAATTACAGAGAAAGAATGACAAAGCTGATTGGAGAGAGAAAGGAAAATATAATGCTGACAAGACAGTGAAAGACAGACACAGCGCGAAAGAGCCCAAGAAAGCTCGCGCATTCTCTCTAAATATTTCTCCTTTCTCTTCCAGCCTGTTTCCGGAATTATTTCAGTTTTTCTGTATCTTTCCTCCTCGCTATTTCCAACTTTTTGCAGAATTCCTTATCTTCTCTCTTCTTTTTCATCGATAGTAGCAAGCGTATCGAAAATCGTCTTTACATGGCAGATAATCTGGTGATCATCAGTTAACTGAACATCGCGTAACTGATTACGTCAGATATTGATTAGTGATTGGAATGGTGATATTGTGAATGACAAGCTTAATAAATCAAATAGAAATCCGTAAATAAGATGAATCAAAAATCTTGCGATTTTTTGCCAATCCTACAAATTATTACATGTGTGAATGATAAACTCTTTCCAATAATTCAAATAAATCTTTTTATCTCAGAATATTAATTTCCACCAATTTCAACGTCCCCTATTTCTTCAAGATGCAATATTTTGGACCCGACGTGTGTTGCACAATTCTTTTTTTCAAGTCCTTCCGTGTTTATCTACTTCTGCCATCGACAATGCAGTTGCAAAGCCACTGGCCACCAGGCTATTTTGAATGGCCGAGTGGCTCAATGGTCGTGTGATGAATACAGAATTGCCTATGTCCTTCGACTCAAGCCCACTCGAAGTCGAGTATTTTTAACAAGAAAAGCCCCGCTATCAAAAGATATCCGCGGAAAAGAAACAACCTAGAGGAGAAAGGGGAAAGATCGAACGATGCGGGGAAGTTCAGACATCACAAATCTATAATCCTGCCGATTTTTAAAAGATAGTTGAGAAAAGATGAACCTAAAATCAACTTTGAAAGCTAGAGACAAATTTTTAAATAACTCGTTCAAAATCTTTTTTTTCTTTCTACAAAAAAGTGCAAACCAGGTTCAACGAAATAAATCAGACTTTCTGAGATTGCTTTTTCTTTCGAATTTAGGGTACCTTCATCAAATTCTATTTTATTTCGAACATCGATCATCCTACCGATTTTCCCTCCAACCACCTCATAGCTATGACCAGACAATCATTAATTACACTGTTTTAGATCAAAACTCGAATGACTTCTAATAAATTCGCCCACAAACGTGATTTGAAATGCTCAAACTAAAAAGAAAAAGGACCGTCGTCTCATTTTTCGTGGATTTTATTGAGCCCACTTCTCATTTCGTGTTTTCCTGCTAGAAAAAAATGAGAAGATTGCTGAAAGGTGATAGGCAATGAAGTAATGATAGCTTCTAAATAATGAGATAAGAAAACGCTGAAAAGAATAGGAAGAACGCCTTCCACAGGAGATTTATTGTTATCGCAACTCAATGATAACAGAAATTATGAGGTGAACAATTTGGTGGACAGATGAATGGTCTCGAAAGTGATGAGAAAGAAATGAAAAGTTCCGATAAAAATTTTAGTAAAAATGATCAATCTACAATACTTACTTGTTTCTCTCAAACAATTTTGTGATCGAGAAATCTCCCATGATTATTCCAAATTCTTTAGCCGCAATTATTAGATCTTATAAATCTGCCCATTTATGTTAATTAGTTAATTATGACAATTAATTAGGCTAATTATGTGATTGCCATGAAAAAGATGAAGCCAATCAATGAAATGCCTCTTTGACGACAGAGAACAAGTCACGAAATCCCTTGCTTTCCAATGATTTCCAGTGGCAGCCTTCAGGCCACGCCCCTTTCCAACGCAGAAAACGCATTTTGGCCGGCTTTTTTCCAGTCATTTTCCCTGCTTTTTCAACATCGCTTGACAGGAAAAACAGAACTTGCGTGCAAAGGACGATAAAAATTATGATAATAAAAAACTTTTAGATTAAACCATCTTCTATTCATAATTTTCAGAGGACTATATCTAAAGTAAAGGATTAAAGGTAGGTTATTTTTTGTCTATGAATTGAAAATTGGTTGTCTAAAAAATTCAAGATGCAAAATTTGAACAAAATAATTCTTTCTATTAAACCTTCAAAAACCCCCGCAAAACATTCAGTTTTGTGTACTTCGGCTAATAGTTCGCATTTTTATGACGCAACTTCAGTTACATAGGCAATTTTGAAGGAAAGAGCCGCAACCAGAGATCAATTCTGGACACAGAATCCGAGAAGAGAGTTCCGAGAAGCAGACAGAGAAATGATAGGTTTGAAAATGAGTGACAGAAGACATGACAAGGATGGGGATGAATAGATCAACAATCGAAGAGATAAGGAAGCTAAAAATGATGAATCAATGCACAAAAGGACGAAACACATCTTTACAGAATATCTAAGAAAATCGTGTGGATGCTTGAATAAACTAGCATCTTATTAGGCCTTTTCCTACGAATATTCTTATCTAACAATAAGCGCATCGATATTTTATCTAAACTCTATCACTACTAATATAATACTTCAAGCTTTTCCGATTTGATGATTAAATAGTCTCTAAAAATTATTTAAAATGGAATATTCTATGGATAACAGACTCGTAAATGTATCTATTAGGGATAAGTTTGAAAAAAAAATAAAAATATCGACCAACCTATCATGATCAATAGGCTCTTCAGTGCCATCGCTGCTAACCTCACTCGTCTCGATCGAGCATGAAGGCCGAGTCGCTGCCGTCGTCGGTTGCAAACGACGGCTGAAATATTTATTTAGTTATTTTTTAAAAACTTTCTAAATTTGATCCTATTTTTAAAATTTAGCTACTCCTTTAACTGATCCCTAATATTTTTATATCACATTAAATACATTTTTAGTGAAAAAATTACCACTTGTGGATTTTCTCCTCGACGGATACGATTTTGGCCAGCTTGGAAACTTTTAGAAAATTTTGAAAATAAATTCGAATTTCTTAGGAAAAAGTCGATAATGTTCTAGAGCATTAAAACATCTATCTTTCTGAGACGATTTCAGTGGAAAGAACTGAAAATCTCCAAAAATGACCAGCAGAAATGGGGGAGGCTGAACTTTGTGTATTTGTTGTTCTTTTTGCAGCAGAAGTGTGGAGTGTTCGGGCCTTTACTTATTTTTCTTGCTTGCTTATTTTCTGTTTCTTCTATTTTCTGTCCTGTTAAGAGGCAACATTGTTAACGACAAAGCAGCGCTATGTTGTCACTGTGAGCTGCGCTTTGAAAGGATGAAGAGCAAAAAATGAAAGTCCGAGGGGATTATTTCCAATTTCCCAAAATTAATGATTTTTTAATTTTGTAGATTTTTTTGAAGAAAAAACTCACATGCTACAAAAATGGTAATTTCTCTTATATGTCGTGATATTGTCTGGAAAACGGTGATTTGAGTGAAGATCGTAATTTCAGAAAAAAAAATCACCAATTATCACACACTTTCATTCATAGCATCAATCAATTTTTTTCTCTACATTCTTTTCCCTTGTTTTCAAATATTTTGTGATCAGTGTTCGGACGATTCCCGGAAATATTTCGAGAGCTTTTTGAAATCCGGTCAAACATTCGAAAGCTGCGGTAGGGGCAACTTGAAAAGGCACAAAGGAAAAGATTTTGACACTTAGAAAGGTCAATGAGAAATTGGATGAAGATCAGCTTGAAAACATTATCACCTGATTGAAAAAGAATGAATAAGACGTATATGTTATTCGTTCTTCTAATCCACATTCAAGATCATTTCCTTTCAGTTTGAAGAATATTTCGATTTAAATTTGAAGAATGTTTAAATTTTAAAGATACCTGGATTTATCGAACGGTGATGTGAAGTTGAATGGCATCGTCGGTGGGGTGATGTGGAAGAAGGAGGTCTTGTTGTAGCTCCATCCCGTGCTCAGGTCCTTGTTTCGGCGAATTGTCATTCACAAGAAAAATCTGAAAGAAAGAAAATATCAGGAAACTTAAATAATTTCTGAAAAAGTATTGAAATGTAGTCTAAAATATTAGATATTCAGAAAAAATAATGGGCGAAAAAACCTAAATTTTAAAAAATTATTCCATTATCAGTAGCGAATATTCAAAATCAGGAGAATTTCTCGAACAAAGGATGCGACTTGAAAAGGATCAAGATTTAAAAGAAGCAAAAGAAACGAAAAAAAAACAAAAGCCGCCTGGGATGCTATGCGAGAATGTGGACGCAACAGATGATGATATGAAGTGGATATTGGTTGCAACGAAGAAGAAAATGAGGAAAATAGAAGAAGCAGAAAGACGCGATGAAAAACGGCCCGTTTCAAGTGGCCCGGGCACGAAACTATCGCCAAATCAGATCCGAGAAAATCCGCACGTATAAAAGTGATAAAAGGCTCTAAAACGGAAATTTGAGAGTCAGAGGAAAAGTGTTGCCAAAGATGCTTACTAGTAAGAAATTCGACAGGTAGGGTATAGGTAAGCATCGTCATTCTCTACTTTAGGTAAAGTACCAGTACGATATCTTGCCCTGTGTACAAGCCAGATGGTAACTACAGCTTCAGCGCTAACTTAAAGTGAAGTTACTAGACCATTTATATCGTGAAAAATGAAGAATTCGCGAAGATCAACCATAAAAATTATAAAACTCGAAAAGAAATCATCGTTCACGTTTCAAGGAAATTAACATGAAATAGAAAAATTTCTGAAAAAAAAACCTGAAGAATCTTCGTAGCATATTTAGGACTTTTGAGGTAGGCCTTTCGGTGACTGTCTTGATTCCCATTGAATGGAGTGTCATGTTACATCACGCTTAGTCTGTTTGCCTCTTTCAGATGTTTCTGTTCTCCTCCTTGCAGTTTTCAGTCAAGAAAGTCTTTCGCTTCTCTAATTTGTTGACCGTTGTCCAGTTCGATTTTTATGAGGATTATTTCTAGGAGTTACACAAATCTGAGAAACAAACGAATGGTGACGAGATGATAAAGAAATAATGAGTAGAGAAAAGATAATGAGGAGCAATGAATCAAAGCCTTGGAAGTATAAATACCGCGTGTTCAATAGTTTGAGAATTTTCATTTTGTGGGCATCTTCTAATAGTGGGGCCTCCCAAAGAGGGTCTGACAATGATGAGAATAGAAGAACATGCTTTTCGATTAGAGAAAATACGGTAATTCAAAAACCTCTAGCATCAGCACAATTTTTGGCAAATTTCCTAGCCTAATAAAGCGTGCTGCGTAAGTCACTATTTGGAGTTAAGCTTGGTTTGCTTATTTTTTGATATATTACTTAGGTTTATCTTCGTATTTGGTTCAGAATCATATAAGCTATCATATAATCTATTGCCATTAGTTGTCCGAAAGAAGCCAATTTTGGATAAAAATTATCCATAGAAAAACTAAATTATTTTGAACTACAATAGGACTCTTTCATAAAATCGAATTCTTATTATCGGCTGTCAACGCTGAAGTTTACACTTATAGTTAACAAAGATTATCGCACATATTGTGTTGTTGAACTTACGTTCTTATGAGCCATACGATTAGGCCTTGGCCCCGCGCCAGTTGTAACCCTGTTGGGACGTTGTGCATCGCTTTCTAACGCGCTAATTTTGACTATCGTTGTGGCAATTGAGCGCGTTTATTCCTCTTTTCTTCCATTTGTTTCGACCGTTCATTCTTTTTCTCGTATTTTCCCTCCATCTTCGTAGGCGTTTCTTTTTTATTCGAGCGTAATCGTAGAATGTTTCCAAGTAATAAAGTTCTTCATAAGGTTGTGGTTTTTCTTTCTACGTATATTTTTTTTTTCGAATTTTCCACCCACCGCGTTTTCCCGCTAACAGTCAAGGAAAGGAGTGTAGTGTTGAAGGGGCAGGGACGCAGAGTTGGCCTAGACGGAGGGCATTTACGTTGTGAACGTTTATTTTGCGGATAAACACCATACTATGGGGGCTCATTTTTGAACTCGTTGCGGTTTTCTTTTAATTTTTTTCGTAATTATCCTCATTTTCAGCACAATTTTGTGCGTTTCATTCAAGAATTAACTAGTGTGAATGAAATTAATCACTTTCATAGCTGTTTTCTTGAATAAAATGCACGAAATTGAAAATATTTCAAAGTTACAAGCAGCATTGCAAAATTTTGGATAGGAATGCAATCTAAACATAAGAAACATTAGAAATTAGTCAAATTATCCAAAATTCAACAAAAAAATGAAGAAACTTCGAAAATGAAGGGAAATTTATGTGCTCAGTGTAAAAAGGCGTAAACACCGAGTGAAAAGGCTAGAGCGCCAGAGAAATGGAGGCTGTTAGCGGGGAATCGCGGTGCACCCAATTTTAACCAATTTACTCACTAAACCCCGCGAATTCCCCTCTTTCTCTCGCCTATTTTTACTCGCATAACTTTTCGAAATCTATTTTTTATTTTTTTCCCCCTTTTAATTATTTTTCAACATTTCAGAATATGCTACTTACCGGCGTGAACAAGTTATTCGAGGGTAAAAATCTGCTTCTGGCGAGGTTCGAAGTTAAAGTTTTTTTGTCATTTTTAAACTTGAATTTCCCTCTAATTTGATTTTATTTTAGACATCGCTCCAAGCGTGTCCTGGCTTATTCCGATGGCGGTTTGTATCTCCTTCACGGATTCATCTACGAAAATGGGCAACTCTCCATCGCCAAGAAAGTCGTAGGATTTTAAAATTTATTTATTCTTTTCAAAATTATATTTCTCAGAAAATCAGCCTGTTTCCCTCGATCCCTACATCTGAATCTATCCAGCAAATGACCATTTCTCCGGGAGGTTCGTTAAATTTCGAATGAAAAAAATAACGTGAAAGCACTTTTCGAAAGGCTAGGCATTCTTAGGCAAAATGGTATGATGAAGAGATTATTTTGTGATAGCTTCTTCGAATAAAACCTACTTTTACAAACTTTCTAGTCCGTCATTTTCGAAAAAAAAACTAAATTTAGGATCTTCTGTCGTGCTGTGGTCCGCAGAAAAAGTCTACGTCGTGAGGCTGGGAAATGAGTTGGTGCATTTGGACGAAAGCCGATCGGACTACGTTTGCGAGTGAGGAATTCTCTTTTCGATTTTTAAACATAAATTAGTTTTATACTAAGTTTGTTTGATTTTTTTTTCCATATTTATTATTTTGAGCTACTGTAAATTAAAAATGACTTGTTTTGATGAACTGTTTTATTTCAAAAACTATTCTTAAAACACTATTTGAAAAGTATGATTACCGTAGCTTTTCTTTTATGTTTTATTCCAGATGCCAATCGGTGAATTTGTCTGAATCCAGGAGAAAATCCAAAATTCTCGAGGTCCGTTGGCTCAACGACACTGAAGAGTCGTTCAACGTCTTCACCGTTCTCTTCGATAACAATACTATCGGGTATTTCTATTTATTTTAAGTAAAAAATTAAAAAATAATAAATAGTGAAATAATGAGTTTATTCAAAATAATGCGAATTTGGTATTTTCCGGAAAAAATCTCATTGAAAAATACTATAAAAACCAAAATTTTAAAAACAGCTCCTGACCTTTTAGTTTTCTAGACTGAATCTATTATTCTAATTTTTAGCGTTCATTTCGCTGAGGCTGCTTTGGATGGACCGAGCCAGACGGTGGATTTCAACTCTGTCGTTGGCTGCTCCGGGGACGGAGATCATTTCGGTCAGACCAACACTTTCGGGCTGTTCAAGAGATTGGGTAATTTTTTTTTTTTTTGTAAAATTTGATTTACGCATCTTTAATTTGTTTTTAATTGCAGTATCCTTTGACGTGCTGCCCTCTTCAAAGTTCGCGGCGATGAACGATTTGATCGCCGTGGATTCGGGTAAAAAATTTGAATTGAAAAGAAGAATAAATATAAACACTCAAATTATTTGAAATAATTCAGAAGGCGAGATCTACCTCGCCCACATCGATCTCTCCGCTCATTCGGACCCGGCCGCAGTCAGGGCCCTTATCCCTCCAGCCGCTTTGCCCACCGAGTCCTTGGCCATCAGAGTGATAAGGCATCCGAATAGTTCGGTAGGAGTTTAAAAATTATTTATTGATGTTTTTATCCCAATTGTCTATTTCAACGATTTTTAGATTTTCGTTCTTCTGGCGATTCTTTCTGGCGGAAACACCATCTCGCACGTCCTGGCTATCCCAAATGAAAGGGATCTTTATGAGTGAGATTTTCTGCTAATTTCTAAAAAAAGACATCATTACTTCGGCGATTAAGAAAGCTGATAGTTTTAAATTCATTTTGATTTCAGCCTGTACCTCCACGATCAGTATTGCCTGGAGAAGAACGTCGGGATCTGCAATTTGAATGTCGACATTTCGGATAACTCTTCGTACCTCCTGGCAACTGATCGAGTCCTGATTCGGGTCGATCTTTCCAAGCTGCTCAACGACTTCTATGAGCTGCCTCAAAATGCGGCCGTGTAAGTTCATTCTTTAAAATGTTTCTTAACCTATGATTTCAAATTTTACACTTCAGACTCCCCACGACTTCTCAGGCTCACCAACTCCTTCAGGCAATTGGAACGAAAATTCAGAGACAGGTAAGTTTTTTAAACGATTTTATTTTTCTTTTTTATTTTCAGGAAAACTCGGAATTTTTCTGTAGTAACTCCGTCGCAAGAGTGGATGCGAATTTCGTGGAAACCGATGAAAATGGGCAAAAATACTCCGAACGAGCCTCGGTTTTCCTGGTCGCCACAGAAAATCCGGCTCTTTCGGCGACTATTTTGAGGCATTTTTTAAAAATTTAGTTTATTTTCCCATTTTTTAATTTATATTTTTCAGACACGACTTTGAACAACTCGACTCGGAGAGTACGTTTCTGAGAAATCGCGAGACTTCCAAAGTTGAGATCTCCAAAATCGGCGATTTCCAGAAGAAATTCGAGCAGAAGCTCAAAGCTCGGGGTCCGCTTCCTTGTATCAGGTTTATTTTATCTTTTTTTTAATTTTAATTTTCTTTAATTACACTTTTCAGCTTGAACCCATCTCTCTCTGAAGAAGAATTACTCACCCACTTCACCACGTTCGTCAAAGCTGTCGGGCTAAGATTCAAGGTATTTTATCTCATAGTGTCATACTTTCGGAAAATTAGAAAACAAAATTGACACTAAATATGAATAAATTAGTTTTTAAATTTAATTTTCAGGAAAACAAACAGTTAGTTTCCGAGCTGGTGAACTACGCTGCGGAGCTCACTGATAAGGTACTTTATAATTCATTATATTTGAATTTGGTCTCCGACATTTATTTGAATACAAATTTTAAAAATACATTTCATTTAGGCGGAGCAGCTCGCTGGAAAACGTGCCGAGCTCGGTCTCAAACTGATGGAGAAATTCAACCAACTGATGGCCATGAAGAAAAAGGTCGGCGTGGCCAGGGACAGGATGAATGTGCTCGAGAGGAGATGCGATTTGGTATAATTTTTCAAATTCTAAAACTGTATTTATTTTTTAAATGTATTCTTTTTATTTAATTCTTCCTTAGGCCAAATTTTTATTTTTATTCACTTTTCTAAAAAATCTTATAATGCAAAAAGTGACAAATTAATGTTCAACCCATTATTTTGAATCAATTTTTTCGTTATAAGTTCTTCAAATCGTATCTTTTCTAGTTTTTTCTTCGAAAAATTTAATGATAGAAAAAGCGGTAGAAATTATCGTTCAATCCAAAAATATTTATCTTTCTTATTTTAGTTTTTTTAAACCATACAGTTTTTATTCTTTCCAGATTATGGGCAAAGTCTCCGCCACCCAGCCGCCCACGCAGTTCGACCAGAAAATGTTCCAGTCGTTGAGCGAAATCAAAAAACAGCTCCTCACCTACGATATTCAGTGCCAGCAGGTGATTTTCTCTTTGTTTTTAAATATACAGTCCGTTTTATCCTATTCTTTATCATTCGAAGAAAATTTATTATTTTATATCTTGTAAAAAAATTATATCAACCGAAAATTATTCCTAATCCTTTATCATTATACCATTTTTACCCGAACGTTTTGCAGATGATTTTGAACATCTCCGAGGAAAGGCGTTCTCTGATTGGCACTCAAAGTTTCACGCCGTCTAACTCGGCCAGGAATTTCGTGCTTTCTAGCAAGTAAATTTTTAAATCTTTTAAATAACTATAATCCTAAAATGGAAGAATCCCTAACATATAACCTCTTGACTTCTATTTTTGTTTTACTGTAATAAAATCTGCTTTATCGCTAAAATTTGCCAGTGTAGCAGTTTTTCAATGAGATATTTTGATTTTATGGACTACTGTAATTTCAGCACCCAAGAGCTTGACGTTCTGCTGAGAAGGACCGAAGAGATGAAAGAGCAAATGAGGAAGATCACCAAAGTGCTGCAGGAGACGAATATCTGAAGTTTCTGGAGAAATCTAAAGTCGTATAAATGTTCAGCGCATTTTGGGCTACTGTAACTTTACCTAAGTTTAGAATTGACTATTTTGTAAGCTTCACTTGATATCAGGTCTGGCCATACAGATAAATATGATTTTTCGATACCTATGGGCTAGCCCTCTCAGCATTTGCAAAATTGTTGAAGTTGAATCTAGGTGAGTTTTACGGTTGCCCATTTGTTCTCCAATTTCAAACTATCTCTCATGAACCGGGTTCGCGATTTTTTTAACTTATCTTCGAAAGTTGTCCTTGTGAGAATAAAATTTTTAGAAAAAAATACGGGATTTTTGATGAAAATGCGAAAATCTATTAGGGTCTTTGTCTATTGTTTGATTTTGGTATCAAATTTCTCTCCGTCTTTCTCATTAAATTTTGGCCTCACTTCATTTTTCGAAGTACTTGGCAAATAGTCAGACGTTTTTGTGTGGCTTTTCATGAACATTTCAAATTTTTTTAACTTAGCCTCTAAAAATTTCATTTTAAAATCATATCACTTTTATAGTGAAGAAACTTTATATTTTATTTTTAAAAATTTGTCCACACTTACCATTTTTTAAAAACTTAGAATTTTTTTCTAAACACATGACTCTTAATAATCGATAAATCATTGAGTCTGGTTAAGAATCAAGTTTACCTTCGGGGCGAGTTTATTGTTTGTTGTTAGGGGTAAGTATTTGGGGAAGTGGAGAAAAGGGTAAGTTAGTCAATTTTCCGACGCTTTTCTCGCTGAAAGAACAGTCATACTTTTCAGTCTTCCTGAATGGAACCACTTTACACAAATTTTGCAATGTTTCATATTTTCCTGGAGCTTTAATTTTCAAAAAGAAAAATCTTGAACTCTCAAATTTTACAAATTTCTAAGGAATACTGAAAATATTTGCCTTTCCAACTAAAATGTCGAAGTGGGTGTATTTGTCGAAAAGAAATTTTTCGATGTACTAACCGAATTTTCTCTTTCTTTCTTTTTTGTTTTAGCGAAGACCGCCATTTGCGGTTTGGAAATAGTGATTCACTTTTTTCGCAGTTGCTAGGATTTTTCAAACGCTTTCTTTCTGGAAGCTACATAATTCAAATTTCTATATACCTATCTAAATTATCTAAAATTTTAAAAATATCATAATTCAGAATATCATTTTTATATCCAATCTAAATTTTATAAGTCTAGTCATTATGCAAAATCTTAATGATTCAGTTTTTTTTTTTTAATTTCTTAAACCCTTATCAAAATGATTACTACATCGTGAGTATGATTCAGATCTCGAAGATAATTCTAAATTTTCGAGCATTAATAATATTTCTCGAGTTATTGGGAAACTGTTTGGATGATTCATTGAGAAAACCTTCTTATCTCAGACTATAACTCATAAAATTTCGATCTCGATCTAATACTAGCACGGAAAAATTCATTATTTATTTTGTATTTTTTCTTTCTTTCCCTCATTTTTCCCGCTTCTCTAAACTCTCTTATCTTTCTCGTCATGTTTTTCTCTCTAAGTTTACTCTCTTTCTTTTTCTCTATCTGTTTTGCTTCATATTTTCTGACTCACACATAGTGTTTCGTCATCAAAAAAGCATTGATCAATCGTCCTTTTCTCAAAATCATTGTTCAGGATGAAAAATTATTCATATATAAAATAAGATTACTCATATTTAAAGTCAAACTTTAGGGTATTAGTTTACATTTTTTAAATATTTTCTTCTAAAAGTCAAATAGATGACCTCAGAGATTATGCAGAATAGGGTATGAATGATATAAAGAGTCTCCATATTTTTCCATATTGGATATCGATTTTTCCAGGCTATTCATATTTTTTCCAAACTTTTTGTATCCATCTTGTATATAGAAAGACTAAAGATTAGTTTTTTATTCTTTTTTTTACAAATTTTACTAAATTTCGTATAGCATTCCTGAAATATCGCATTTTCTAAAAAGCCTATGTAATATCCGTTAGTCCCAACTTTTATATGTTCACTAATTTCCGTTATCTTTTTATATATCTCAGCTGGTTTCGCATCTTTCTCCCCCCGTAATATGGTCATGTGAATTAGTTACGCAAAGAACCATACACTATAGCTAATCGATGAAAAACTACCGCATCTTCAGAACGAGAAACTATTTTGGCAAATAAATGAACCATTTTTATGGTCCCACTTTTTGAATTTCCATACTTTGACCATTTTTCTACTGCTTATCAAAATGATCTCATTATCAGTTGCACACATTAGCATTGGTTTTCTGCATTACGATTCTCATTCCTATTCACTCTTATTATTGATTTCGACTAGCTTATGAACGGTACTCTGAGGTAAAGCCGAATATTCTGTGCCATATACAATCCGAGAGATTCAACCTATCCTTCATCATTACACGACTTCAAATATCTACTACTGTATATTTTCTGTGATTCGTATCTTTCAAATACTCAGTGCCTTATTTACTCTGTGAAATACTCCCTATCCTTCGAAATTATGTCGCTTTCCAGCAAAGTGGGCGCAGCCGTAATGGAGTCTGCATCGTCGTTGCGATTTTCATTCTTCGATTTGATTCACCGACTAATTTTCCCACCGGAGAGCAACTGCACTAGCGACACGCCGTCAGCGCCAGAGTTTTTGTCAAGTAAGTTCTAGAAGTTCTTTAAAAATTCACTTTTATATTGATAAAAGCTTGTTCTTCGTGCAAATTGAAAACTTGTATCATTTTTAGAAAGATTATTGATCTTCACTATTTATGCAAGAAAAAAGTAGATCTTTACCAAATAAAACCATACATTTCAGACCTCGAGCCATTTCAAGTGGTGATGATCTCTATCGCCTCCTGCTTGACGCTGATCATCCTCATTCTCGCACTGATCCACTGGTTCTACGTCTACAATTACGTTGCCCTTGAAGAGCGAAGGAACAAGCTGTACTGGCTAGTTACTCTATTCCCGGTTTCTACGTCCTGCTGCCTTCTGTCGATGCTCATTCCTAGGGCTTCTTTGGTGTGTATGCTAATTTTTCTAAAATACTCTCACATTGAATTTTTCTCTGCAGAATTTCACAACGATTTTTCCTAAGATTTTTTACCATTATTGAAATTTTCAATATCATTATCGTCTTGCTAAGCAAAAATCCCAATATTGTTTCTAACTAATCACCGTACTATATCAAATCTCTATTTTAAAGATCTCAAAGATTTTATATATCCGGATATATGACATCCCTATGTTTCAGATAATCTCGGCCCTCGGGATTCTGTACTTCCTGGTCTGTCTGCAAATCCTCGTCTCCCTGTGCCGTCACCTGTTCGGCGGCCGAACGTCCTTCTCCGACGCCCTGCAGGTCGAGTCCAGGCAAATCGACTTCCGAAGTCCGCCTTTCTGCTGTTTGCTCCCGAAATTGCCCAGGGCCGCTGCAACTGAGTAAGAGCGTCACATTTTATTCATTGAAAAATTGGAGAGTTGATTGATTATTGAAAGCTGATGTCCCTGAAAATGTTTAAAGGCGTCAAACTTATGAGAGACTAAATTTGATTGACTATTGAAGATGACGCCCCCTAAAATTTTTATGGTGCCAATTGTGTTTCGTAATGACGCTCTTTGATTTCAGGAAAAACCTCAGACGCCTCGAGTGGTTCGTCCTCCAGGCGCCCATCGTTCGCTCGCTCATCCTCATCGTTGACATCATCGCCGTTACTGAATTGAGGGAGGCCGCAGTACCGTAAGTCTGACGACATCACGACATCATCTGAAACTGACGTCACGGATTCAGAATCCTTCGGTACGCCGACGTCGCCGCGGTTGGTTCTCTGATGTTGGCAATATTTGGCGTTCATACTTTGGCAAGGACGACGGCGGTAAAAATTTAATTTATTGATGACGTCATAGATTTTTAAAGAGCGTTATATTTTTAAAAGACGTCACGTTTTTTCCAAAATGGCGCCACAATAGTCAATATTTTCAGGACAAACTAAGCGACTACTGCTTCATGACGATATTCCGACTGGTCGACATCTCGTTGCTCTTCTTCTCTGGCCAACAGCCCATCATCTTCCAGAATATCTTGGTTCGGTTCAATCTCATCAAATGCGGACCGTTGTTGAGTTCCCTGGAAAATGCAGCTTGTGAGAGAATATTTTAATCTATAAATTATTCTATTGATATTATATGTAATATAAAGCCTAAATTTACGAAGATCATCGTTCAACCCATACAAACAAATTGTGTTTCTATTCAGTTTTCTGTAAAATTTTCCAAATGATATATTTTATCAATCACTTTCAAAATTACGATCTTTTTCCAGTTGTGTGCAACTTCGTAGTGATCTGCGAGCTGTTCTGCCTGTGTCTGATCGCAAGCTGGCTGCTTTCGCCCAGGTAAAATTCAAACCTTTAATTTTTAGTTCAAATTTAACTAATTTAAAAATAGCTCCGAATGAAAAATGATTTCAGAAGAAACGCGATGTTCGACAAACTGCCCATTTGGCACAGGACGCTGCCTTCGCTGCATGAAACCGAGCAATCAATACTCGATGCAGAATATCAGAATTAAGCGGGGGTTTGGGTCGAACTTATATTTGATTCAAGTCTGAGATATTTTGGATCCAAATCTGACGGACTTTTATGGATTTATCTTGAATTTACTAAGATGTTATTTAGACTTGAAAATAGTCTGCTAAACTTCGAGATTTACATGAGTACAATGTAAGTCAAGCTGATCTTGATGAAATTGGCATAGAACTTTAGGAAATATACTAATATTTGAAATAGAATATTTAATTTATGCTAATTTCGGCCTTCTCACTATTCTCTTCATGTCGATACAGTTCCAATGACGCTATACATCATAATATCTCTTGTTTAGCGATATTGATCTACTATTCAATTTTTTCATTAATAACGCAGGTCAATTGCTTTCTCACACTAACTCAAATTATCAAAAACGGGTTTAGAAGTCTTTAAATTAATCTTCAAATTGAAACTAGTCAGAATCTGCCAGGTCTTTATGAAGTACATATTGAAACTCGGTGAAATGATCAATAAATCGATATAGAGCATTGATTTTATTTGCATTTACATTAAACTACTCGTGATTAAATCAATATTGAGACTAAATATAAACTTAAAAATTGTCGTTTAAGATAAAATCGCATTTTATCGGGTACCACGAATTCTCGAAGGGCCGTAGAACATCTAAATTTAAATGTATCTAAACATACTTTAAAAATAAAAACACCACGTCGTTATCATTCGTCTTATGCAATCTATAGTCGTTATTATGCAGGTTTTGAACTATCGGAGATCTAAAATGTAAATTTAAAGATTCCGGAAATACAATTTGATCCCACTCAATATGATTATGTGATGATAATTCGGCTACAGATGAAATATCGTTGTTATGATTATTCATTAAAGGAGTATCTGAGTCCTAAAATGTATGGTTTAAAAATAATAATTTTAAAAATTACCTGATGTAAGTGATCATAACTCTGCGAATTTCTCATGCCATTTTCATTACTCGGCTGCAAGGAAACGGCCAACCTCTGGCCACTCCTCCATATATCCATTGTGTCCTGAATTTGTATAAAGTAGGCGAGGCTTATTTTCAAAAATGGGCGGAGTTTTGCAATTATTCCGCGCAATTAAACCTCAAGTGAAGGAAGTCCAAGTTCACTGCGACTTCTTCGAAGTTCGTCTTCCCTTTCTCGGAGCTAAAATTCGATAAATATTGATTTTTTTGATAAATTTATTTTAAAAATTGAAAAAAAAGTTTTTTTTTCAATTAAATTCGTTAACAATCGATAATATTGATTTTTTCCAAAATTTTTATTTACCTGTCTAATTTCTTCTTCAATCAGCGACTCTCGGGCTTCGGCAGCCTTTCTGAGCTTCATGACAACTCGACTTCCGCCGTTTGCAGATTCAGAAACGGACGATTGAGACTTTTTGATGTAACGACCGTTTTGTTTGGGTTGGTGGTTATAAGAATAGTCCTAAATTAGAGAAATTTTACTTTAAAATATTAAAATAGTCAACTTAAAGCTGATCTTTATCATATTGTTTGATGCTAAATCATAGACATCCTCAAATTTGAGCTTAAAAAGCTGATTTTCTTTCTACAATCCAAAATTTACCTGGTCCTTATGATGGAGCCCATTGCTCTGATGGTTTTGGTGGTTATCCTCTGCTTCCCTCAACTCCACCCTTCTCCAATGTAACTCTTCCATCATTTGGCGAGTGGTTTCAGGGATGGTTAATCCAACGCCTAAAATATATATTTAAAACCGTATTTCATATATTCTACTTGTCACGACATCCGGATTTTGTCTCATATACAGTAGGAATAGCTCTTCTTCAACTTCGAATGGATCCCTTGGCGAAGGTTGCATCATATCTTAAATTATAGCTTAACTTAAATTTTTTTTTAAATCGATTTTTACTTCCATTCGTATCACTATGGTCATGATATCCATTAGTCACCCTATTTGATTGATAGCTCGGTTGATAGCCGTTTTGTATTTGTGGTGGGATTGCATCGAATTTCTAAATTTCATTCAAATTTTCAGCTCCCGCCGCCCTTTTCCCGCAGCTCACGAGTTGGCTCGTTTTTACATTGGCCTGTTGTCGCATTTGCACGATTTGAGACTTCGGAGGTAGAGGTGGGGGAATCAAGTCCACCGAATAGGAGTTCGAATTCGAATTCGTCGGCGATCTATCTGCAAAATTTACCAAAAATATCACCTATTTCAAAATAATAGGAGCTTTGCAAGGATGCATAGTTTTATGGGCGTGATTTTTCTCTCCCCGTTTTTTGTTTTTTTTTGAAAAGGAGAGAAAGAATAAATTCCGTCCATAGAATTATGCGCTTTGCAGAGACCCCCACTTTTCATGAAGAGATGAAGAGATGATTACTAACCCCGTCCGCTCTGATGAAAACTCCCATTTTCGAATTTCATGATGGACTGGTGAATGTTCGCTATGGATTCCCTACTCACCGCCTCTTTTATTTTATCCTTGTCATACCTAGAAATTCAAATACAGTAAGTTTTATTCGAATTTCTACTACCAAGGCTGTTTTTCCGCCTGTAGCACTAGAGACTCTAAACTCTTTCCCTTGTGCAAGGTGTGCAATGGCCGAGTGGGCTCGACCGAGTCATGGATGATTTTCTGGAAATTATTTATCTTTTGGCGAAATTCGGATTTTTCTAGGCCCTAGATTTTTGCCAAACATATATAAGGATTAAAACCTTGACGTATTCTGCCTCCCGTTCGGTTTCTTGCATTTTTCGTAAGCGCTGCTCCGGAATTCTGGAGTCTGCTGGGATTTCTACTGGATTCGAGGCCACTAAGCTAGCTGATAACGCATCAGTGGATCTCCATTTCGGGAAGCCAAATCCCTTTCTTCGACTATTCTGTTGCTTTTCTATCTCCTAAATAAAGAAAAATAAGTCCATGGTTAAAATAGGAAAAAAACAACTAAAATATCAACTTGAGATATACCCTAATTTGTTGCTCCTTAGCGACATTATGTTGCCAGTAATTCCTGATGGAATTGGTGTGAGAATGTGCTACTTGTCCCGCCAGCTTAGAAACGGGCCACTTGTCAAGCTCTGAAAGTTTTTGGATCTCTTTCTCAAAAATTAGATCGTTTTTTAGAAAAGAGATAAAATTTTGAGAAAAGGATCATTCTTTTCTGAAAAAAAAAAATTATAATGAAGAACAACTTTTTCCCAATAAAATAGGTCAAAATCGTTATGAAGACCAGTTTTTTCTAATAAAAAGATAAAATTTCAGTGAAGGTCAGACATTCCCATCAAAATATGCATTTTTATAGAAAGCCAATCAAATTTCAATCAATAAAAATATAGATCGCTCAAGATTGTGTGCACCTATTTTAGTGTGGTCTGCGGAAATGAGAAGGAAAGACAAGGGATATGTCAAATCGGGTATTGACAGCTAGGGATTAAGGCTAGATCAAATAAATAACGCCATTTTAAGAAAAAAACTTTTGTTTGATTTATAGAAATCAAAGAAGTCAAAGTTAACTGAACAGTTAGGAATCTGGTTATCTTATCCAGTCTTCGCTCAGATATCCCGGATTTCAAGTATCCAAAGAAAAATCTCACAAAAAAGATGACGAAAAATCCAGAGAGCCCTGAGGAGTAGAAGAATCCAGATAGACTGTCAATAAATCAATATAAAATCCAAGAAATTGAAATCAAAAAATCTAGGATATTTTTAGAAGGCATATTCTTAAATTAGAATATGTTAAAGTTCACGAAACATAACATGAAAATGTCTAAGTAAATGGTGGAATGAAAGAATCGGTAAGCAGAATGAAGGAGTTAGAAACCTCAAAATAAACAATTTTTGCGCGACCTCTCAAACGTGGGGGAGGTAAGAAGAGAAAATAGAAAATCCGGTAGAGAAATAAAAAGAACGTACTAGAAAAATCGAACTTAAAAAACGTTTCATAATTTGAATAATAAAATTTCTCACTGCAAGACTGACTTACCTTGAATTTTGCTACTTTGCGTCTCTCCCCCGTTCGTCCAAGACTCGGTCAGCGTTCCATTCGGGACTTTACTCATTTTCTTGATTTGCTCTCTGTCAATTGCCATCTCATCCTCCTGTTGTTCGGATAAGCTGTGGAGCTGAAATTCAAATAATAACAAAATCATGAGAAAATGGAATATTCTCGGATCGTATAAGCTGCAATAAATGCTCAGATTTTACATATGCTAATATTATGTCTCATAAATTTAATGACCTTACTATTACACAGTTATCTAATGTGAAAGAAAAATGGAGGAAGGTCATATTCAAAACTATAAGCTTTCGGATACTCTAAAAACTAATAGAATTTAACCTAAAATGATAAAATAATGCGGCCTTATAATATTTATCACTAATATCAATAAAATAACAAAAGTCATGATAATATAGTATCGTCTTATCATTAAACCAATCTAGAATATGATAAATTTAAATTAAATTGATAAAAAATTTATAAAAAAAAAAAAAAAAAGCAATGATAAAAATACTGTACTATCATTCTTGTCACAAATATCAATAAAATATCAAAAATCATGATAATATAGTATCGTCTTATCACTAACCCTCCTTTCCCTCTCACCTTCCTGACATCAGCCTTTTCCCGTCTGATCGGGCTCCTCAATGAGCCGTTCCTCTGACCGAACGGCTGACTTGCGGAATTCTCTGTGCTCGTCTCGACGAAAAGCCGGATTTGCGAGGGGTTAGCCTGCAGGGAATTGCCCAATCGAGTCGATAGCGGGGGAATGAGCGGAATAATCGGAACGCTAGGAACCGGGTCGGGTGGTGAGCCACTTAGCTGTCTGGAAAAAGATGATGTCAAGTAATCAAGTTATATTACAAGTTGGCAAATAGTAAAGTAGTAGTACATCAGAAAAACGACATATTACATTTTCCCAATATTCGCTTAGAGGGCTAGAACCAGGCTATTAAGTAATGCTGCTAGTTAGATAAATAGTAAATTAGGTATCAATTTTATAAAAGAATAGAATAGAATGACAAATTCTACGGTAGCTTCGGACTTTGGCTACAGAAAGATATAAACTTTAACTGGTATTTAGATATGTGGAATATTGACTATTCGGAGAATCGTTATAAATTTTGGTGTAAATTTAAACGTCAACTTTAAACATAAGGAAAATTAACCTAACGCTATTCGAAAGTTATTAAATGTTAAGCTGCTGATAAAATTTCTTCAATGATTCAATGTTCTTACTCATCATCCGAATGCGTAACCCCTATGGTCGTGATATGAGGTCCAGTAAATACATTAGATGAATACGTAATTTTAGCTGATTTATTGGAGTCCTTCCTAATCTTATCCAGAGAAGAATATATCACTTCCTAAAAATATTCACTTTTCGAATCAATAAGAATTCATACCTTTTCCTTTTTAATGATTCCATTTAAGATGGGAAAACTCTTAGGATATCCATTCTTCTCATCGTGCTTCGGGCAATATTTATCTGTCATCTAAAATCAATTGAAAAATTAGAATATCAAAAACCATCTGCTAAAATGAGAGAACTTACGTCATAAACACTGTCTTACACCGGACAGCTTTCTGGTGTAAATGCACACTTGCCTTGGGCTAGAAGAGAGTTGATTCTGCGTCTTTACCCGGGTTTTTCTCACCATATGGCTAGAGATAGAATGATAAGAGAAGAGGTTAGAGAAGGAAAAGATAAGTGATTGGAGAGATACGGTCAAATAGAGGAATGACGAAAACGGGGCCCACTTGAGAATGTTCAGTGAAGAAAGGTGCCAATAGCTCTATTTTTCTTGGTAGAAAAAACGGATATCTGAAACATGCGGATAGAGAAAAAAGATTATTTAATGAAAATTTAGACCAAGTAATATTTGGCGTTGTATTTTTATAGATATGGTTAAGGCAGTAATGTAGATTTTTAGCATTGGTGAGACCAGAGAATCAGTTGGGTTTAGTTTCAGCTCGGCTGGAACTTTTGCTACATGATTTTCAAAGTTTCATATATGAACACACACGCGCATATGCGAAATTTTGGATTTTCGACATTGTCATGCGGCGAAACTCGGATTCGGTTCTAAATATATAGAGTAGCGCTAAAATAATATATTGGGAAGGTTTAAGCTCATGTTATCCAGACAACATGCTATTTTATTACCTCGTACCCAATTTGCCCCTTATATAATATGCTAAATTCCATTTTTAGTTTTTTTTCTGATTTTCCAAACAATGACGCAAAATTTTCTCGATGGCAAAAATTTCGCCTACATTTCTGCGGGTTTGTTGTTAATTCTGGCTCGATTTTCAAGCGCCGCGTCCTGTCTGAATCATTCCAAAAACACTAAACGAAAAAGGAAATATGAATTTCTCGAAGCAAGAGAAAAGAAGCGCGTATAAATTTCAATACGACACTCGAAAACTGCGCATTCGGAAATCAATCCTATTTTCTTCAAGATCTCTAGTTTATCATATTATGGGTAAGCTAAATTTTAAGGGATATTTGAAATTCCTAATTCTGCAGAATATATTTCATCTTCGAAGATTATTTGAGATTCCCGAATTTAGAATATCCCCGTCATCGTTCAAGGCATAGGGTTACAGAAACTGTTGACCAAATGAGGGAGGAAAAGATTGACAGGTGAAGATCAGCTTTCTTCCTAATCAAACGCTTTTTTCGACGTAAAATAGTGATATTCAAAGATTTTTGGCTCTTATAAAACGAAGTCAGAGCTGAAATTTTAGAATGTTCAAGAAATAATTTATCATATCAAGCTGATAGATTATAATAAGCCATCCCTACTTTTCATATTTTAGTCGGCCAAATTTTGGAACCTATTATTGCTAGTCAGAATTATGACGTTTCAGGCATATCAGACCCCGATCTTCATCAGCGTTTCGCATCCCCGAGCACCGTAGATATGTGGATCAATTCGGTTCTCCATTCATTGAACCATATCGAAGTCCTGTTTCGACTGAGACCGACCGATACTATTTTCACGAAATCTATAAAGTCATAAAATTATTGAACCTCAAAAATCAACATCTTCAGACCAAAACCACTACTGTCTATCGTCCGCCGAACAGCAGGATTACGGTACTTTAATTAGCATAAACTTGAAACTTTATATTTCAGCCGAGTTTTGAAAGGGAACATTTCACCAGACGGCCTACCGTAGTCAGATACGAAGATGACTATGCAATCCCTAGATCGAGATTCGCTTCTAAGGCAAATGTAAGGATTATTGTAGTTATGCTAATTGTTTAAAACGCTAGGCCTATGATATTCCAACTCATAAAAGCGCTCCGATACCTCAGGAAAGACACGAACTTCACGACAAATTCGAGGTATCTTCTAACTTCTTCTAAACCTAGAAAATATTTAGAACCGTAAAAAATTCAAAAGCGACTACTATTCTTCGCATTCGAATTTCTATGATTTCGGGGTAGTTCAGTTACTGTATTTTAAAAGCGTTCTGATTTTAAGCGTCCTATCAGCGAATCAAGCGTTGAAGATAACCATCAAAATAGCCACCTTCCGACCAAATTCAAGTCCAATTTTGACCGTCCATCCATCGACGACTCAGATAGATCGAAAGATTTTCTGTACGATTTTCCTCGTTTCCCAAGTTTATGCTAATTTTCCTAGTTCCCCACATTTCGATGAGTTTCATAAGGAAGAGCGACAAAGGGGCAAAAAGTCCATTGTTACTGTGAACGTAAGATGCTAACTTTGACAAAAGGAGCGGGGCTTAAGAGTTAATTTTTAGGTCTTCGTGGATGACGTTTACCCTACGGAAAAACGATCTTTGAACGTCGATAAAGAGGTACCGTAATCCTGATTTTTTCTAGAGAAAAATGAATTTCAGAATGAAGATCTGTACAATCTTGGAACTGAAAAGGAAATTTCCGGGCTGATGAAAAATCGATATTCGTTTCCCGACAACGCGGTTGTTCATCATTACGGGTAAAAGTAGGTTAGAAAATAGCGAGTAAAGAAAATCTTCAGGGATGAACTTTCTAATGATTATCAATTAAAGTCGGTGGATGTAACTACGAAAAATCGCGACACCGGATCGGTTTACGAGAGAAAATCCATCTATATTTAAATTTTCTTGCTGAAAACTTCTTAGCACTGCCAAAAGTAATCCTTTATTTGGGCTTTTCCCTTCATATCGTCATTTCTCCAAGAATTTTATATCGACTATCAGGAATAAATTGCGTTTTCTTCAAATTTTCAGGGAGCAAGCAAGATAAAATCAGTTCTGGGGGATCACAAAAAATTCAAGAAGCTTAAAAATATAGCCCCAGTGTAGACTATAGTACTGTACATACACGAAGTTTAAACAGTTTGGAATTTTGTCATATTCTAACATTTTCAAATGACGCAACGAAGTTGCAAATTTACAATTCGGAAAAGTATATAATTTTGTTGGAAAAGTGATCAAAATCAGCTTTTCAAAGGAAATGAGAACATGGAATACTCGAGTTTTGGTGGAGGAAGAATTTTGAAGTGGACGGAACCAGAAAATAAAAGCGGGCGAAACCTAACGCCGCGATCCGTAAAAGCTGTCGTTTATTCCCTTCGAAGTTGGTCGAGTCGGGCCTAAAATTTTATAATTAAAAGCAAAGTTTTAAAGATAAAAATAGACGATTATATCTGGAAAACTATTGTTTTTCGAATTTTCTAGATTTGTTAAAAACGTATAAAAAGAAGAATAAAAGTTTGTAAAAATATAGTCACCTGTAGATCGTCATCGACATCGTTTCCGGAGGAACTCGAAGCGGCGCCGGCCGCCACCGGCTGCTTGCCCTTCTCGCCCGTTTTTGTTCCGAATGAACCGGCTGAAAAACTTATTTTAGAATGTTCCTTATTTTGTTCAATTAGAAATATTTCTTATTTTTTTAGAAGGAAGAAACTTTACCCGCAGTCGGCAGACCCGCCATTTCCTCGCCCATTTGGATGCCGAGCTCGTCGAGCACCTAAAAATCAAATTATATTTTTTGTAAAATTGACCTAAAATCAGAAGAAATAATCAGTTTTCAGTAGAAAATTTGATATAAAATTTAAAAAGTACCTGATTAACGATCTGATCACTCTCTGCATCATCTTCGGGATCGCCCAGGGCGTCGTCGATCGCATCGCCCATGATTTCCTCCTTCATGTCCATGATCTCAGACTGCTTTTCGAACTGAATTTTTTATTCTTTAGTTTATTCTAATTTTTAAAATAGAAAGAAGTCTGAAATTTTATTTTTTACCTCCATCATGATTTTCTGGATCTGTGGCAGGTTCAACTGCCTGTTCATGGACTGCATCGCGCGTGTCACGCCTTTCATCGCCTGAACATTTCAAATTTTAAAAATAAAAAAGACTATCTTTTTCAAAGTATTATTTTAAAAGAATAACTTGTGCCAAAATTCATAATCCATTTTTTTCCACGATAAAATGGCTTTTGGGGAATATTTTCATTGTTTTGTCAAATAATATAAAATGAACAACTTATCCACCTGAGCCATGGCGTCCTGACTCTTGAGCGTTTGCACCTTGAGAGAGACGGCTTGGATGTTAGCCTTCATCATGATAAACTTTTTGATGTAACGGCGCGTGCGAACAAGGTCTTTCGCCATCACCTTCACCGAATCCTGAAAAATAGTTTAAGTCGATTTTCCCAAAAGTTCATATAAACGCAGTATTCTTTTAATCTTTATCAAGCTTTCTTGAAAAGAATCATAAAATCATCAATAGAAAATCTAAAAGTTTTTATTCGTTTAAACTTTTCTAAAAATAATAAAAGTTTAAAAAATCACCATCTGATTCTGCTTGGCCATTTTCTTGATCTCAGCGATAACCTTCTTCTCCTGCACTTCCATACGCTGCTTCTCTCGATCCAGTTCGCGAATGGCTTTGTTCAGCGCGCGCTGGTTCTGGAAATAATCCCTTCCAACGTTATCTTCCAAAACTACGACTTAAATGACGAGTAGACATTGATTTTTAGAGCGAAGATTAAATAATTTTTAAGGTTTTGTGCTTTTTATGGCTTTATGAAAAGATCACTAAGACCACTAGATGGGTTTTCCTCATAAATAGGGCAGGAACATAAAGCTGAGCAGGCTAATTCTGTGCCTATAATACTTATAATTTTATCATGACGAGAGAACCATTTTGATATAAATATGGTATGGCTAGGATAGGATGTTCAAAAATGAACGTTTAAGCTAAGCATGCCATATTTGGTATCGAAATGACCCTCTCATCATGCTAAAAGGCATAAGCACAAAACTAGCTTACCTACCCCTATTCTATTCATGGGAAAGACCCATCTAGTGGTCTTAGTGATCTTTTCATCAGCCTTTTTTTATTTCCTACCTGTCGCAGCATTTCCGCGGGCGTCTTGCGGCGACCGAACAGGAACTCCATTTTTTTATTTGCCTGAAAAATATCATTTTTTAAAATCAGAAGAAGTTAAAAAACGCGAGGAAATAATGAAATCGGCATGAATAAGACGAGGGTGTGGCCGATTTAACAGCGAAATAGTTTGCAATTTCGCGGCACGCTTTCTCGTTTCGTTACCTATTTTTTGGTTTATTTTTTCGTCTTTTCCGTTTATTTATGTTTCTTTTTCAGGATGTCCCGCAGGATGAAGGACAAGGCCCCGAAACTCTCGTCGAATGTGCTCGAAATGAAGGTAAATAAAAAAAAACAAAATTCAAGACAAAAATAGATTTTAAAAATGGAAGCTTAGAAAATTTAAGAAATTCAAAAAGTGAAAAATCCGGAGAAAAACGAGATTTAATGTTTTTCAGTTCATGAAGCGCACCAAACTCAAGCTCGAGGCCAAGGAGAAGCAGAAAAAGGATCAGGTAAAAAAATTTTAAATCAGAAAAATGAACATACACTATTTCAGGAACTCTTTTCCGAGTGCAACCCGTCTACCTCGGAGAGCAGTTTGAATAAGTAAGGAAAAAATCAAAAAAAGAGTCATAAATAAATTTTTCAGCAACATACTCGACCAGGTGGAGATTTGCCGCGACTGGCAGCAGCTCGAGGGCCTCGTCTTCGGCCGCCAATCTTTCAAGGGGTTTAATCCGGAGGTCGAGGTGGGGAAATTAAAAGAGAAGATATTAATTCTACAACTACGCCTTTATTTTTGTAAAAATCGAGTAGATATTCATTTTTCCGATTTTTATACCTTTACTTTACCTTACTTCCTATCTTGTAAACTTGAAACATTTATTTTTTAATTCTCTTTTCTAAATAACATCTGTAAAGACCTTTACAAATTTGGTTTGTTAGCATTATTTTACAAGATTTTTTCTAAAAATTCAATAATTTTTATTCTTTTCCAGCGTCTTTAACGAGTTTATTTTTCAGAAGCTCATGATCTACTACGAGAAAAAGCGCAACGGCGAGCTGTCGGATTCTGAATCGGACGATGGCGAGACCGAAGTGAACGACAAGCAAATGGCCAAGACGTAAGATCCTGCACCCATTTTACAATTTAAGCCCCGCTCTTTTTAATTCAACTAGTACCACATTACCAAAAATTAGCACTTTCTTAAAAAAAATCTTTCCTTTTTATCTAATCTTTGTTTTGGTAACAAAGTATTGAGATAGATTTCTTGATAAAATTACTCGCAACTTCTTTACCGAACCCCGTTAACTTTTTCACGAAATTAGAATTTAGGCTGAATCGCAAGAGAAAGGGCGAGGCGAACGAGGAGAGGGGATACAGCTCAAAAAATAAGAGGAAAATGAAGAAGAGAAACGACTCTCATCAGGTTTTTTTTTTAAATGTTTCTTTTATCCTAGGCAATTAAAAAATAGGAACGTAATAATCTACGAAATAGTTTAAATTAGTTAGGATATAGAACTTTTTTGATCGTTTTTTCACACTATTTCGTGCATTAGTACATCACTACCGTTACTACTTTTCCATGCTGACTTTTTAAATATTTTAAACTTGCAGATCCCGGAAAAAGAGGAAGAGAAAGAGAGCGATGACGGCGGTCCCGACGTGCTTCAGGAGCTCTAAACCTGAATATTTCAAAACCAAGGATATATCGAATTCGGTAATATCTTTCTCGTTCTTCAATATTTTTGTTGATTGTTTCGTTAGTTTGTTATCGCGTACTTGCCGCTAATATTCGGCGCTGAAATGTGTGCGCTCCAACCCTACAACTCTTGCTCCAATCAAGAGTGCGAGCGTTGTCTTTTCTCCTCTAGTGAACGAGAAAGGAGTCACATTCTCATTTTTTATTGGAGCAAGAGCTTTATTGTTAGGGTTGAGAGCGCATCCTTTCCAGCGCCGGATACTAACGGCGAGCACGATACTCGAATATCGAGTTTCTATCACTTTATACGGTAATATATAAATTTTTATTTAATTTTGAAAATATATATTGCAACTCTGGAGTTAGAAAAATTGAGATACACTCGTGTGAGAAAGCTTGCACGGCGGACGAAAATATTCTGAATCCTAGCATCTGGTATAATTATACAATTATGCTGCATTTATAAACTACAGTAATCCAGAGTACTTTCTTTGAAAAAATAGAAATCTTGGTTGAGACCCAACGGACATGGCAGATCATAGAAAAAGTACAAGTATTTGATAGGAGAGAAGATTTAAAAAAAAAAATTTAATTACAAATTCGGCCCACACTCATTACCAAGAGTTTTCAATGTCCTAACATAATATCGTCGTTGATAGAGAATGACGACAATTGAAGCTATCTTAAATAATTAGGGCAATTAAATAGTTAATTAAGCAATTAAATAGAGCTAATTACCTGCATGATTGCGCAAATCGCTAGTAGAATGCCTTGAATCGTAATTATCTTTCCGCAAGAATTCGAATTTTCATGACTTGGAGCTAATTTTTGCTTGGATTTCATGGAATTCGCCAAGGACTGTCGCAGAATCGGGTTGTCCGACGTGAAGACGAGGAACTGAATTTTTGTAAAAAATCAAAATCCAAGATTAACTTGAACTTTTCCCAAAAACCTATCTTACTACTACTCGACCAAACTTACATCTTTCGACTCGACTTCGACGGTCATTTTCTTCCTCTCCTCAGTTTCGTTCGCATTTTTCTGACTTCGTGCCGATCGTCGATTAGCGGCAAAGTAGATTCCAGCTTTCGCGGGGTACGGTAGCGGTTCAGAAGTTGGCATTTCTTGCAATAGGTCTTCCATTCCTGACTGGATCTTTGAAATGGTATGAATTTGGTAGCCAGCTAAAGTCACCAAAAACGATACTTTACCAAATGGCAACTTACTCTTCGATGGTAGTGCGTCATAATGGGACACTACAGTAGTCGTTAAATCCCTATCATCATACGGCGTTTCGGGTTCAACAAAAATTACGATAACTTTGAAAAGGATAAAATTTTCGTACCCGACGTGGTGCCCCTGACAATTTCCAGACCATAATTAAAGCTCTCTTCAGTAGAGCCTTTTCCTTTAACTTCATCGTAAGGTGTATACCCTGGGGCCTGGCCGTAATCTTGAAAAAGGACGTTGGTTCAAATTAAAGATCGATGTTTACTTTGGTTTTTCGATTGCCCATAACCATTATTCTGCGATGAAGGCCCATAGCTACCACCGGACACCTGCTTCACTTTGCTATGTGGGCCCTGAGACACCATTTTAGTATACCATTTGGTAATTTGGTAACCTGGGTCGATGGAGGCGGGTGATTGGGGAAGTCATAACCTCCTCCTGTGCCCATTTTCATGTTTCCCTCGAACTTCGACGAGAGTCGAGGTGGTAGCGTCTGAAATCGGTAAAGTTACCAAAAATGACACCGTTTGGTAATCAATGGCATCAATTCTTTGTTCTACTTACTACTCGGCTAGTATATCTCATCGTGGTTCTTGAAGTCGTTTTCGGCGTAGAGCTAATATAATTTTTCATAATTTGTCAGTTTTTGAGAAAATAGGTAATTCGAAAAATAGGTAAAAAAAAATTACGCTCTAGTCGGTAAAGTACTGGGGCCGCTTTCATAGCTGTCACTTTTCGAGCTCGGTTCGGTATTTAGAGGTCCAGAAATGCTGGAAAGGAAAATCTCTATTGTAGAAGTTTCGATGTTTCATTAACATTTTAAAATTTTTTGATGACGATCAGCTTTATTTTTATAAAATAGTATAAAGATGGTCGCTTTTGTATAGGGAAAAAAGCTTGATCTTCCATTTAGATGATCTTTTTTCTCAAAGCTTGATTTTTTCTTTCAAATAAATTAGTCCCTTTTTCAAAGTTTGATCTTTCTCAACAATTATCTCTTACCCAGCGACATCTGTCCAATCGATATCTCTTCCTGCGAACGGGTGGTAGTCCGAATCGTCTACAGGAGGCGTATTTTCACCATATCCAGACTTTTCCAGATTTCCGTAATTCGTCGTGGATTCGTTCTTTTTAGTCTCTGTTGAAGTCGTGTAGAAGGTATGTGCTGAGGGACGAGTCGACTAGATTTACATAATTTTGATAGGGAAATTTTAGTTTCCAATTTTTCTTTTATTTTATGATAAGTGTTAGAAAATTTTTTAATGTCCAAGTCCTGTGTCTTCCATATTTCAATGTACAATTACCGGATAATAGGCCTTAGTAGTAGTAGTAGTGGCGGCCGTCGACTCTGTTGACTCCGTTGACTCCGTTGACCCCACAGTTCCAGCTCGATAGGTCACTTTAGTAGGTGGTAATTTTGTCGGGTGGCATGCTGGGGGCTAAATTATTCAGATTAGAGATTTCATATATCCGATATATATGAAATCTTACCGAAATGCCCTCACAGCCCTGTTCATCGAGACTGCATAGAGTAATTTGGCAGGAGAAATGAACTACAAGTTGCTCCGCGAATCGAAAAGCCTGAATTTGTTAAAATCTATTTTCTGAAAATTTCCATGTTTTATAGATAATAAAGCTTGATCTTCATTCGAAATTGACATTTTTGTAAAGTTTTTGATTTACCCGTATCGTAGTAGACGCGTATTCAAAATCGCTGGAGTAAGTTATCTCCGGCACTAATGACGAATCCGTTACGCACCTAGGTAATTCGTTAACTAATTCTGTCAGCTAATTGCTCATTACCCCCGTTCGTCAATTAATTTGTACTCAGTTTTCGCTTCATCTTGCACTACGCAACTGTGCACAAGAAACCCATAGCCGCCTGAAAATAAGTAAATTTGGCGCCACTAACGCTAATTCGTTAACGCTTAAAATTTGCTCCATCGCCAAAATTGAGGAAAGCACTTGTTAAAACGTAGCAATGGATCAGATTTTACACAGAGGCTAAATTTGCCTACTCCCGTCACACGACCATCGATGCACCACTGGGTCTCCAACATTTGCGAATCGTAGAGCCGGTCCGTGCAAAGTCTCAGAAAGGACATCATATCGGCAAGTCGGGGAAGAAGTGCCTTGCACTGGTTCAGTTGGCAACTCGCTGGAATTAACATGTTGGCGAAAGTTTGAGTTTTGGTATGAGTTCAATCTCTGCTAATTGAGAGTTTAGCAATAATTTAGCAAAAAATCACTTGATGTTTAGATTTTGTTCCAAGGTGGTTTTTTCTTGACGGTAAACGCAGTGAAGTCGATAAGCTCTGTCTCCAGAAGTGATGAAAAATGGGTGATGTTGCACGACGATGGTAGCCTCGTAGGATACAGTAGGAGGGTCAAGCTAAATATTCATTTTCAAAATCATGTGCCGTATAATATCTTAGTTATAAGTCCATTCTCTAACACATGTAGAAATTACTGTACTTTTCGTCTGAATAAAATTAAAAAAAAAAAAGTGCAAATTTCATGTTTTTCTTGACTTGAATGAGAAAGTAATTGATTCTTTTGAATTCTCAATTTTTGTCTTTGATGTGTGAAAAAAAAAACCCAAAAATGGGAAAACAGTTAAGCAACTCAAGGCCGAACTGACAAAGCGAATGGGCAAAGAATGGGAAGGAATAGGTAAGGAGGGGAAAAAATTTTCCGAAGGTGAAGAGAAATTCCGAAAGAAATAGACCGGAGCAAGAGTCTTCAGGCAAAATAAACAATTCAGCTTCAGAAGAAAGATTGAATTTTCAAAATTCTTTTTAAAAAATTTAGCTAAAAATCAATGAAATGATATTGTCGTTTTTTCACTTACCGATCTATGCCTTCTAACATTGCAATTCCCACGGTACGGTATGTCCATCGTAAACGCTTGAGATATACCACTGTGACAATAGTTCAGATGGCAATTGCTAAATAAAATATATAATGTAAAATATGCTCTAATTATAATTTTCTTGGGAAGATTTATCAATGGAGCGAGGAGTTTCACGTGAATTGAACATTTACTCGCCTTTTCTTTGTCGATATAAACCTTGAAATTCAATAAAATGCCTCGTGTTTTTGTGCTCATAAATTCACCCCGCCGTATTCCGAACGGGCTTGCTTTTTGCTGCATGGATATTACCCTTGTCGACAGGTCAAGGTGAATTATGAACCATTGTCAACAAGAAAATGCACAAAGCGTCTAATAGTATAACAAGATAGTAAATTAACGTTTTAAATTTTAAATAATGATTTTATTGTTAACGACACCCTTTAATTATGACGACATGACGTTAGACTTACTGTCCATGAAAGAACCCCTTCACATAAACATGACCGGTAAAATGTCCTCTGGGGTCTATATGCAATTTTATCCCGTCATTGGCGCATTCCTAAATTATGGCGTCATATAGAAAAAAAAAACGTAATTTTTGAAACATTTCATTATTTATTTATGTGATATTGATCATGTTTCCTTAATGGCTAACTAAATCATGCCATTTTTCAATGGCGTAAATTGCGATTACTTTTAAGTGGCTGGAAATTTGGGTAAGTGCTCGATTGAAAGTCGTAAATTTCCCAGTGTCAAATTCACGATCTTCCGTCTTATAGTCAAAGATAGGGGTGGAAAACGGATGGTATATAAAATTTAACATTTTTACCAGAGTTGGTTCCATAGCTTCGACGCCTTGAAAAGCGGTCAGCGTTTCGGGTGTCATAAAATCGTACTGCCCAAGTACGGTATAAATTAAAATATTGAAATAGACATATAGACTTCTCAGATCCAATATATGATGAGGCATAATATACACAAATCTGAAATGATATATTAGTGTAAGAGATAATATATTAGCTTAAAATAATGTGTAAATTAATACACAAGGCTCTGAAGAGCTTGCAAAATAATGGAATGTAATAAATCTCAGGCTCTTCATTCAGCGAGAAACTTTGAGAAAGATGCAGACGGTTTTTGGACGGTCATTTCGTTCTCTCCGCTCTCTTAAATTCACTATTTCCTTCGTTTTTGCGCAAGATAGGCGTGGTTTTGTGAAAGAAACAACTGCAGAGTGTGTGTATGTGTGCAAGTGTGCGTGAGCGGAAAATGCACGAAAACTCGTATTTCTCGTATTTTGGAACTCTCCGCGGATTGAGCTATATTTACATTAGCAAAGTAGCAAGACTAAAATGTATTAAGCAGCGCATATTTTACTAGTTCAAATGAACTTCGCAAAATGTAGAGCCTCTATGAACCAGATATCCTAAGGATACCATAATAAAAAGCTGATTTTTGGGTTCTTATTTTCAAATTAAAATAAGGATGAGATAAAATTATAATATATTTGACTACTATAGTTCAAAGTTTTAAACTCACATTCAAATTGAAACTAAGATCTAAAATAATTTTAAGAAGACAATATTAACAGACCTCGGCAAGGCTTAAGCTAACTTCTCTTTGCGTACTCCCTTCCCCTATATTTTTTCGCTCTGGCTGAAAATCTGCCTAGGTCTATATACTAATAAAGATCAGCTTTAAAATTAAAAAATTAAGTCAAAATTTAAGTAAAATATTTAAAAACTATCATCATGCTTTTGTATATATTCCGAGTTTGGAACGTTTTTTTTCTTTCACTGTCTAATAATCTCTTCACCGTGCTATTTCTCTACTCTTAAAAGGCACAATGGTTTTGGCATCTAGTTTTCGGCAGGTCTGAAGTTCTTTGCAAACGGGCAGCTTAACCGTTTGCCTCACATGAGCTTAGAATTGCTAGAGAACATTGAAATATGAGAGAAGTTGGAGAAAACAACAGATTAACTTTCCTACAATAGAATATGCATCTACGAATGTCGGAAACCCAGATAAAATACGGCACTCAATATATGATGCAAGATATTTTGAAATTTGTTTCATAAAAAATAAGAATTGCACTTTTAATTTCGATTATTAAAACCATTTTGCTATTGTAAACTTTCAACTACTTCATGAAAATGAAAAGTGACGCACTTTCTATACGCATAAAAATAAGGAAGTGTGCATATCAAACTTGCTCGCTGCTTCATGCGTTCTCTTTTTTTCTATTCTTTTTAACAAAGTTCGTAAGGTAATGTGTATGTCTGAATTCACACTCGTTTATTTCTGTGCATGTTAAATAATGCGTCATTTTTCATTTTCATCAAGTAATCGACAGTTCACAATAGTGTAAACCATATTACAATCATCATCATCATCATAACTTTTTTAAACTGGTGAAGTACTTTATTCATAATCTTTCAGATACATTTTAATCATAAATTGATATTTAAGTTAAGTGAGATTTAAATTATTAGGTTTATTAAATTTAGTTGGAGTACAATTTTTTATTAGCTTTCAATCTATAATCAAGTGAAATTTCATAAGCCAAAATACAGCTACGAAAAGTAGTTTCGACTAGTGTAAATATTTCGAATCCTGTTCTCCGCACTTCTAAGGATATACGGAAAACCGGCTGGTGGTACGGCACTTCCTATATGCGTATGAAACCAGTTGCAAAATACCAACAAACATGCGTCTTCCTGGATTTAGCAAAATAGCACGCATTCTGAAGAGAGCGGAAAAACATGAAAGTGCACGACCACAAATATAGGACATGACTAAAAACGAATGGAGGGAATCTGAAAAATCGTCTTCGATATAATCGGATTTTTCCTAAATTACAGATAAAAAGCCTGGAAAGCAAACTCCCCAGTATGACTTTGTACTTTGACCCATTTGCTATCTTCTCTTGCATCCTATCATCACCTTTTATAGCCAATATTATTGACCTGACATTGTCATTTCATCGCTTTTCACGCGTGCAAAATCTAACAATTCGCGCTAATTATGATAAATTTTTCAAAGAGGTTAGTTCGGTTAAAAATTCTAATTTTCTTCACTGTTTTAGACTACTTTCCTCTGTACGGTTAGCGAAAGAGTCCGTTTTGAAGATTTCTGAAATCCACGAGGAAAAATCGTCTAGATTGGTCTCAATTAGGTGGAATGATGGTTAGAATTTTTCTCGACTCGACCTAAATTAGCAATTTTAGGAGTCGAGGGAAAATACCCTTTAATATGGCTCAGAGATACCTCTCCGGATGAAAGGACTTATTCAATAGGCCCTGCGATGAAGGCTAGGTTTGAAAAAGTGTTTTTCTTCTCAAAAATTTGCAAAACCTTAAGAAATTTGGTAATGAGTGAATTCGACCCAGAACAAAATGCCGAATCTATCAAGATTGACGAATCTGGTGAAATTCTGAAAGTTGACTGGAAAGATGGCACGAAAAGTCGGTTAGTTGAGCTAAAAGTTTTCGAGAAATTCGAAATCTTTAGATTTTCTTCGGATTGGCTTAGATTTCGGAATCCTTCTGACCCTGAGGCCCGCAAAATTCGGCGACAAGTTTATTTGTTCCCTGAAGATACCTGGGATAGGGCTATTATCGAAAAACGACTGAAAAAGTTCGATTTTCATCAAGCTATGGTGGATGATAAGGTTAGAAATTAGCATAAATACGCTAACTTAAAGCATTTTTAGGTTTTTCACGACTTTCTTGAGGCCGTATGCCTCGATGGTATTTCAATTCTAACAGAGGCCGAACCAGGAAAGCTTGGTGCGGTAGAAAAAATTTCCGAACGAATAGGTCTCCTGAAACAGGTACCATTTTCTAACCATAAAATGGTATTAGCTACCATTTTAGACCCATTTCGGTAGGACTTTCGAGGTGGCAACCAAATCTGACGCCTCAAATATGGCGTATGCACATAATAACGCTTTACCGTTCCATACCGACTTTCCATCTTTGGAGCAGCCGCCTCAGGTGAGTTTTTTGAAAAGTTAGAATTTTAGCTAACCTAAAAATGTTCACTTGTATAGGAAATTTTTTATTTACCTAAAAACTTTCATTAATCGGGAAAAGTTCAGCTACAAATGCTTCACATGCTCCATTCCGCTAGAGAGGGCGGAAATAGCCTATTTGTCGATGGATTTCACGTGGCGAATTTGGTAGAAATTGAAAATCAATAAAACTGCAATAATCTTAAATTTTCTAGCTTCGTCATGAGCATCCTGATGTCTTCAGAATTCTGACGACGACGACTTTGGAGTTTATCGAAGAAGGATTCGACGTTCATGAGGGAGATGATGGTAAACCGAGGAAATTCGAATATGACATGTGTGCCAGGCATGAAACTATCAAGTAGGGGGTCTTTTACTTGTTATTGATTGGAGAGAACGTCGATATTCAAAAATTACGCTATTCTTCTCGTTTCTCCTCTACGCGACTCACTATTTCGCTCCTACAAATTCGATTTATAATTGCTGCTGCATGTGAATATCGACTTTCTCTCCAATCAGCGATACTAAAGTGGAGACTTTTAAAATTTGAAAGAAGTTCTTTCTATTTCCAGACTTGATCAAAATGGTCGAATCAAAAGGATTCAATTTGGCAATGCAATGAGAAGCTGGTTCTACGATGTAGAACCCGAGAAGATCCAGGATATTTACAGGTCCTTGAAAATCTTCTGCTTGGAACAAAATATCCTCCCTAACTTTTAGAGCCTTGAAAATCTTCACGAATTATTGTTACGATCCGAAGAATATTCTAAAAACTCGTTTGGAAGAGGGTAAGGAATTTAAGAAAAAAAAAGAAAAGAAATAAAAGACCCCTTACTTAGGAGACACCGTACTCTGGGCAAACACAAGACTCCTCCATACAAGAGACTCTTATATTAATAAGCCGGGAAAAGTTCGCACTTTGACTGGATGCTACTTTGATTGGGATTTCGTGAAATCGAGGGTCCGACTTCTTAGGGACAAGCTGAATCTCCCCCAGAATCAACCTTCTATTTAATGACACTGTAAAATATCAAGAATAATAAAGTTTTTCAAAAATTGTATCTTTTTCGTATTTTTCAGATTGTTTGTTTTTAGATTCCCTAAAGTTTATTATTTACATTATTTACGACTCTGCAAAATATCACTGATTTTCCCCGAAAACTTGTACCTTTGCCCGTAAAAAGCATGCTACTTTTCGAGCGAATTTTAAGCCTCTGTTACATTTTGTATCGAGTAAGAATGTGTGTGCAAAAATTTTCTAAAAGGGGAATTTTTAGCTCCTAATTTTTTCGTGCCGAAATTTTTCGATTTTCTTAGTTTTCCTGATCTTCTTGGTAAAACTACAAGCATTTTTGCGTTTGTGTGAAAAATTCGAAACTACAATTTCCGAAAATTCGGAAATGTCGCTTAAAATGGCACATTTTACGACAGTTTGCGTATTTTTAGGCGCAAAATAGTGAAAAATCAGAGAAGTCCTGGATTTTATATCCGACGTAAGAAATTAAAAGGACGTATAAAACTTTCTTAAATTATTGTCTGCTTGATACTTTGATAATGATCTTTGTAGTTGGCATACGTTCATGTGATATTCATTTTTCATTATACATGTGAATGCGAAAATAGCTCTATGTTTTCGCAGATATACTACAAATTTATGGCGTAAATCGTAATCAAATTAACTATTTAGACCGATTAGATTAAATATTTGGTCATTAGAGGGCCAGAATTAAAACTAGATAGCCTAAGTCATAGAGTTAACAAAACCGATTGACTAATTAACAAGATTCGACGATAATTACCATGCTAAATTTTATGCGAATAGCATATTAATACCAACTACCAGAATTATTCGATCAATAAAATACTAATTAATAGACTATATATTTAATATATATAGATATCACTTATTGTTAGCTACATCTGCAGACTCGATGGAAAACATCTTGCATACATTTATCTGCAAAAAACTTGCATATAATTTGTTTACGGCTAGAAAAATTCGCATTGATCTACTATATATTTTTCTATTTAAGGCTTTTGAATTACAGTATTAGCCACATTTTTCTAATTTAATACTCGGCAAATAATCTGTTAAATTTTCGAATATTTTTAGTTTTCTCCCTCTGGAAACTTCTGGTGCATACTTAGCATTACACTTGAATGAAAATAACAAAATAACGCATGATTGATGAAACTCGTGAAATTCAATAATTGAATTAATTAGCCGAAAGATCTCAAACACCTGAAAACGTGGTAATCCTTTAAAGCCCACTCAATAATATTATTAAAATATTAAATGCTATGCGCAATTAAGGGATTACAATTTGAAATTTTATTGTTATTTTGAAGGATAAATTTAGCGCTCTGCAAACAATTTAAACATTCAATAATCAAATTATTGACGTCTCTGATATTTTGCAATTTTAAATGACAATAGTTCAAATATGCAAAGTTCAAGGTATTAAAAATTTGCGACACATTAAACTCAGCAAGTATTTTTATTTTTCTGGTATTCTTAAAAATTTCCCTATTCAGCGTAATTTGTCAGAACGCACCTTCACACCACTAGTTAATTAGCATATTCACATGAAAAATCCTCGTCTCGACTTTAGCGCACAAATATTTTGCATCCCACTTTGCATTTTGTTGGATAGGGTTTCTAGAAGACAATGATCTAAATTCAGCATTGCGACGATGAATCATACATCCTCAACTTCATACTTGAACTTTTAATAGTTTGTTTATTTTAAGGAGTATTGTAATTTAATTCATTTTAAGTCCTTGTTTAAGCATCGCGTTCTCAAATAATATTTAAAATATAGTGATTTTATATTAATGTAGAGTCCCCAAGCTCCGCTCCTTGCAAATGCGTTTTTGATAGAAACGTGGTAGTTTAAAAGCAAAAATTTGGGAAGAGAGTACCTTAAAACCCAAAATGTTTCAAATAACACTATTTAGCTAGACGATAAACCTGACGAAATGGTACTGTGCAAAAAGTCAGGTTAAAATACCCGCGTACAAGCGTAAATTCGTTTGCGAAAATGGGTTCATTTTGGGTGACGGACTTTTTTATCGAAATTTTAAAATTATTTTTCTCTTCTTTATAAAAATCTTATTTACAGTCCAATTGACCTTTCTGTTAAAAAATTTTACTCCGAAACGCGCTTTGGCATGTCCGCTTGAGGAATCTAATATTAATGTTAAATTTCAATTATAACTTGAGAAAACACATAAAGATACCAAAATTTGACTTTACGCTACAAAATTCTATACTTTTCAGTAATTTTCTAACCCAATTAACCCTTAACATCCGAAACAAACGGTACTTAAATTTAATTATGTTTTTTTTCTGAGTCCGAAAATATTCGGCGAAGTATGAATAAGCGACAATGCACTTAGAATATTCGCAGCTAGTGGCTGATTAAATATTGCCATAAGACAGACATCTTTCCAGGCATCCTCAAATTTCGTCAAGCATCAAAACATCCCGGCCGGGCTTCCCCTTTCCGGTTCGTTTCTTTTTATATCCCGGCCAATATTCCCGCCCTATCTTTCGTCGTTAGTTCATCGTTCATTTCGCCGTTCTATAATTAGCTAGTGTCCTTTCATTCAGCGTGTTTGCGCCGTATCTCAGACATCCGTCCTTCTTAAATTATACAGTGCATTCCCGTTTGACTGAACTAATGATATGATAAATCATTTCTGAACTTAGAACCTACCCTTTCTGTAGGCGGAATTTCACCTGTTTTAATAGGACCCTAATTAGATTATTTTTAAATCTCAATTTTGCAAGAAACGATTAAAAATTATGATTTTTACAGGGGTGCCCCTTTGAAGTTTAAACTTCTAAAATTATTCCCCCTATAATTTCACCTAGACAAGTTGTAAATTTTGATCATGACTCAAAAGTTTGCGTGTTATTTTTGATTTGTACGATTTATTCTTGCAGTCTTCGTGTACTTTGCCGGCAAAATTTCAATTTTAGACTTTGCGCGACTTGTGTTGAAATGTATGCGCTGGTTGCATCATCACTATTGTCGCTTTAAGGGCGGTGCTACAAATTAAGGCAGGGGATTTCAATATCCCCTTATTTCTTAAGGCAGGGGATTTCAAATATCCCCTTATTTCTTAAGGTAGGGGGATTTCAAATATCCGGGGGTCAGTGACGATGGATGATAGTTTTGTAGCGTGAAATTCCAAGAAACTCATAATAAGCGCGGGTTGGAAATCAAAATTTTCCGATGTTCAAATTTTCAACCATGAATAAAGCACATAGAACGAAAATTCCATGATAGATAAAATCCAAATTTAGGAACGCGTTCTTACCTCAGAAAATTTCGTTCTTGATATGGGAATGGCGTAATATAATCTGAGTTTTTCTGCAATATTCTCACCATGACTTATTTCTTTCGCGGATACGTTTCATATTGTATATGAGAATAGACACTATTCTATTGCGTACTTTATACTCTGCAGAATGATAAAACATGTATTATTTGGTGCTTAAGAACATGTTTTCGATCAGCGAGAAAAATGTGAATCAACTAGTGAAGCCCAAGTTAAGAAGTTATCATATCATATGAACGATAATCTACCAAACTTTGGGCTGAAAATCCCCCGTTTTAAGGCGACATTTTGCAATTTAATCAGGTTTAGCCTGGCAGATTTTACAATATCTGGCGTAAGTTATGATAAAATCTCGCCCAAAAACTCCCGACTAAAATAACATTTTTAATTTCCATAGTACAAGTAATGATGAGGTTGTCCCATAAAACTCTTATGAAGTTAAAATTTAGCAAAGCTATAAAGTGATCTACTTAAATATTATATTCTCGCAATATTTTATCATAGTCCGACCTCCTAACCTGATTTTTGCAATATATGGTATGCTCTATAATAAAACATCAGGATAATAGTGCCTATGTTGATATACATTTTAGGCAGCGATAGTTGCATGCCGGATTAGCGATAATCTCTTTCCAAAGCTAAACATCGAGAAGCGTCTAAACTGAGCAAGCCCAAAATGGCCCTCATGACATAGGTGAAATGCGCACGGCAATTGCAGATAATGCACATACATTTGTGGCACTGTATTATTCAGCATACATGATGAATGATAGGAGATAAAATGGAATTTATACGACATAGAATTTTGGAGATCTTATCTTTTGTTCAGCCTCGACATATGATTTCTGGTGAAAGAAAAATTGATGGAAAACCTCGATTTTCAACTTCAACCCCTAAATTTAGCCCTCAACTTTCAGACTGAAATCCCACAAGACCCTTTTATTAATACCAAGAACCACTGGAAACTACGCAATCACCTCTGACTTCTCGGTTTTTTCTGCTAATCACTCAAAAGTCAATCCATTCTAATCCTTCGGCTCTACGAAATCCCTTCCGATCTGATTTATCTTGATCCTTTATCTCTTTCAAGATTAATAAAGCCGAAAATCAAGACGGAAGAGGTGAAACGCGGTCGATTTTGTAATTCCGAGAATTTGTGCTCATTTTCGGCTTACTATGCACTGAAATCCGGATAGTTTCATATGCAATTTGCTTGTTTATTTCAAAAAGTTCCAGAAAATAGTCATTTTGTCTATTTTTGGCGATATTTGGATATCGCGAATTAGTGCTGACGTGATAACTGATATGTCTTATCAGTAGGGGTCATCTCTTGATTGGGTTACAGGAAGTAACCTAGGTATGAACCGGTAACCTGTAAACAATCAGGAAGGAATTTTATCTGATCATATATCAAAAAGTCACTAATTTGGCGCATTTTTGGATATTTCAATAGAAGAATTGCTAACATTCTTATACACTTCCTAAAATATTATATTTACCTCAGGTAACTGATAAATATATTGCGTTCTAAGACTTCATTTTTGCAGTCTAAGCATAAGATACCCTGCGTATCCAAATATATATTTACATTTAAAAAATTCTCGTATGTACTGTTAAAAAGTGCCTATATTTGCTGCAGAAGAGAATGAGTGTTAGCCCGAAAAATTGCCGGGATTAGGCATTTTTATGAGTGGGTTTCGAGGATAATGGCCCGACTAGCATAGACGGATTATCATATTAATTCATACTTTATCGAGTACAGGATAATTTTTAAGCATAAAATTGAAAATTCCCTCGAATTTCAAGGATTTAAATTTCATGTACCAGAATTATAAGTATTGTTCTTCGCTAAATCCCAACATTTATCGTTTTTGTTAGGAAATGGCAAAAAACCGTGGGCCTAATCCGATTTTAATCTCAAAATATGTCTCAATTTTGGAACATTTAATCAAGACAGAAGTGCGCTCTAGTAATGGATCTTTCCGATTAATTTTTTTAGATTAATAAATGGAATACTGTTCATTGTTTTATTTTTTTGGAAACACCATACATTAACTACTTTTTAAAGTAAATTAATCTCTTTTACTATAATAGTCGATCATTTTTGGACTTAGTCTAAAATATTTGATTATTCTAGTAATCCTGGGGATTTAAAAAAAATAAATTCCAGACATAAAATCACAGAAAATCCTTGTTAGAGATTGCTAATTTTACGATAAGTCTCTGCGAAGAACGCGTTTTAGTTCAAGTGATAAAATGTTCACTATAATTTGGTGTAGTTTTTGTCGAATTTCACCAATTTTGAGCCTCTTATTTGAAACGCTTATAAACTTTAAGAAAAAATTTAAATTACCATCCGACTACACTACACAATTTTATAAACGTTTACGGCAGATTTCAATTTTAAACCTATTTATTTTAAACAAATCTAAATCCAAACGGGAGGATTTTCGCGTAAATTCGATGTGAATTACTCTGGGCGGAATTGAGTATGAGAAATTTAAGCAGATATACGAAATCCCGGTACTTTTATGGAAAATTTGCCCTCTAGGGGAATTTTGACAGAACTATCGTAAAATAGGCGTTCGTTCTGCCAAGTCTCAAGCAGGAAACGCAAAAGTTCCGGCTTAAACGAAAAAATCGTCGTGAATTCTACGGTATTCCGTCGTTTGGATGTTGTACTTTTATAGGAACACTAAAAATGTAGTGAAAGGGTAATTTTTCGAGAAATTTTTCTGAAAAGCCCTTAATCAGACATCGTGCTTTTTCTGATCACTAAAATTTTGTTGGGATTTTGGTCATTTTTTAATCCCTCAAGTACCAACGTAGCATTACGTATTGTTCAGAGCTAGATTAGCGAAATTAATGTTTGAAATCTCTGAAAGATGAAGCCCTCAAATTTAAGCGTTCAAATCTTAAAATATCTCCGAATTGGGACCCTTTTTGGTCGTTTCTCCTTTGAAATCACACACCTCAAAACATCAAATTTAATGTTATTTTTAATCAGTCAAAAACTGAGTTTGAACAATGCATTTTGTGCACGGAAAATGTCATGTTTTATCTTAGCCCCTCAAAATCAAAGATGACTATTTATATATATTTCAGACGGTCATATTTTATACTCTTAAGGAAGCGCATACCCATACATTTCGTCATTCAAAAATTACAAAATATGGATAGCCGTCAGATCTCCCACCCCTTTTCAAATAAATCTTCAAATTAAGGGGATTCCTCTAGGTTAATAAACATTCGGGTGACACACTTTGTATTTCTGTTGAAATTTTCCTCGTTTGCGGGCTTTATTTTGACGAAACATGGCTATTTTTGGGATTTGAGGTTGGAAAATAGCACTAGGATTCCGCGTTAAGTCACACGATTTCGACGTACCGACGAAAAATTTGAGTTTTTCCTCAAAATTTCCAAGGTTTATGGTTTCTTCGAGCGCTAATTTGCATTTGCAACGCTAAACACATTAAAACTGAAGCGCTACTATTAGATTAAAAATAGGTAAACAAAATTAATCTGGAGACTTTTAAGCATAGCTGTAAATAGCAGGCGAAGATCCATCATCTTGTTAAGCAGCATTTTGAAACAAGTTATTGTTAGATTGAAGAAATAAATAAGCGCAAAGTCCTGAACTTGTGTAGTAAATAGAGGTTTAAGCCACATTAACTTATTGAAGGATGCGCGCAACATCCTTAGCTCTTAAACGAGGGATGTTGGCTTAAATCTTCTTGTAAACATTTTGAAAGCTCGCCCTATCATAATCAGCTCCGGTTCTTTTGTTTGAGGATTTATAAAATCGTTCGAGATATCACATTTTTCAAAGTGGGCTCCAGAATGTTTAAAAATTTATTCAAAACAACTTTGAAGGGGTATTTTTCAATATTTAAATCAGTATTTTCATGAAGTCACAAGAGAGCTCAAATTTTCGCAGTAAGGCTACAAAATGGCGGTAAATTTAAAATGTCAAGAAACGGGATTTTCCGATACACCTGAAACCGAAACGCGACTTACCCACGAAATCTAAACACGTTGCAGACTTACTTACCCAAGATCTTGTGCCTAGGTTTTATTTCAAATCCTGATTTAGCTCACAACGGAGGAAGTAGTTTAAATTTAAAAAATATTCAAGCCCCCAGGATTATTATAAATCCGAACTCAGATTTCTTAAAAATGATCTCTTGACAAAGAACTAAATTTGAATCAAGTTTGGACCAAAAAATGTTATCTTACGACAACACTGGGCATCACGTGTAATACACATGCGCATTTTGTTGTGGTGAGCAATACCGAATGATTGAAAATTCCTGATTTTTTAAATTTCTTCGACGTTATTCAGTACGGTCAAAATTAGCGAATTTTACAAGTAAATAGATTTTTTCCGCAGTGAATAAAAGCGCTAAAGTTGATGCGCAAATGTAGCCTATTGATATGGGAATGACATTTTGAAGCCTGAAATATAGGGAGATATGATAAACCACAAAATGTCAGCGTTAATTATCAATCCGTAAAAGATTAATTCCAATTAGCTTGTGGATTCTATTTTCATCCGCGAAAATCACATGTGCTTCTCAAATTTTAAACAACATGCTTTATAAACGTCAAAATGTCATGTTTCAATGCATTTTCCGAAATTACGGATCATTTTAGAATGAGTTCCTGAGAAAATGGCTCGTTTTTACTCAAACTTTTAGTGCCGTATTTTTTCCGTGTTTCTAAGGGCGTTTCGACATATGAGTTTCAATACTTTTTAGATGGTGAGCATTCAACGGCTAAGCATTTTTGGATATCATTAAAAGCGTTCTTAATATACAGACGGCCTTGGTTTTACAAGTGTGCTTTAGTCGATTTTGAACTTAAGTTAAATCACTGAATGAATCTTGCAAGTTCTTCCCAGAACGATTTAAATTGCTAACTAAAGGCCGAAAAATCATTTTTATTAAGAATAGATAAAGTCTGAAATGTTTTTCACCTGTATTTTAGAAATATTATTCATGAGTTATAAATTTGAGGCATATTTACCCGAATTTTCATCCAACTCATCAAACGTAAGCAATGTTTTGGCGTTACGTTAATTGGTCCCTGGCTAGCGTGATTTAGCAACAATAATAACACGATAATGAGCAATATATTTTCATTTATATCAGAGAAAATAATGTATTCAAGCCATACCCTGTTGCATACTCGAATAACTAATTTACGTATATAGCATATTTACACTTTCATCTATCAAAGATCTTTATTAATAATCTAACTTAAGAATATTTAATAGCTAGGTTTCTTAAACAGCCCAGCTCTTAATCAGCCTAATTATATCTATATAATATAGTATTTCTTTTTTAATTTATAAAATACTTGACATCGTGACACAAAACATGCTTGATAGAATCGGGAGAGTTCGGATAGGATATTTTTCCTTTCCTGTGTCATACTGACTAGCGGTTTACAAATATTCTAAACTATTGTTTTTTTAATCCTGAAATTTAACATCCTAAAATTCGGATTACTGTGTATTTCTTGTCATTTTTTATCAATGTCCTTATTCCTGTTATCTGAATCTTTTCGCCTAACTCGGCTTTCTCCTTTCGTGCCCAAGCCCCGCCTCCTATATCCTAACTCAAGCCCTTTAGCTCCGCCCATTCTTCAAGATAAAAGACCTTAGAGAAGAGGAGTCTCTGTGATTTGAGATTTGGCTATCAGTATATCAGTGGAATTTTATCAGTTTTCATTCGTTATCAATCCTTTTCTTCTTAGCTATGCTCTACTGCTTTACTTTATTCTTATTACTCGGGCTCATTTTATATTGTCTTTTTATTTTTCGTGTGTGTGCGTGTGTTTTTCCTATTTTATAAGAAAAATATTTAGAATATCGACCGATTACCGTATACTCCATAAGAATGTCATCCAAGCGGGATATAATTTCTAATTATTCCCTAAAACGAAGTCCGCTTTTTTCATTTTCCTGGCCCTACCTGGTAAAGCTGTTGTTCCTGCTGGTTTTGTCGTCGACATTAATTATTCGAACCAGCCAACACCAGTACGATTGGATTGATGAGGTCTTGAATGACTTCGATCGGGAGCTGGACAAAAATTTGGATTTGGAGACTAAGCCAACTCATTCTAGGCATAAGTAAGGAGATTTTATCACTTTCTTATCATGTCCTGTCTTTTTTCTCCATAATTCCTATTTTTACATCTTTTTAATCGTTTTCCAAGTTGATCTCCACACCCTTTCTCTTCTTGGATTATCAATTTATTTATTGATCTTCTTTCTTTCAGAGCCATTTCGAAAGATGATGAGAGTATACACTCTTACCACCGTCATTCGCACTATCACAAGATGGACAATCAAGATCATGCCCACGGATCTTCGTCGTATCGGTTTTTATCGCGAGGCAGGAGGAACTCGGATAAACCTCAGCGATATTGCGGCAACCGTCTGATCACCTCTTTGAACGGAGTGTGCGCTGGGAAGGGACACCAGGGGACGGGATGTCCGGATAAAGCCGATATACGATCGATTAGACAGAGGAGAGACGGTACGAATTTCATATACCCAGAATTAAAATATTAGATTTTTATTTTTGAATTTTCAGAGAAAAGGTCTGTAACCGACCGATGCTGTAAGAATGCCTGCTCATACAGACAACTCAAGGAAATGTGCTGCTCGTAATGGCGTAATTTCGACAAATCGCGTAGTTTTTCAATCGGCTAGTTCCGAAATCTTATTTTTTCGGAATTTCTGAAGGCTCACCTATTTTTCAGAAAGATTAGTGACTTTTCCAAAAATCCGAATTTTCTGCTAAATATCTCGATCTCTCATATTCTACTCCCTGGATTTCGAAAATTTTTGGTATATTTTGCCTCCGCTTAGTTACGGGTAGTCTAGCCTGTTTTTGAATTAAATGAAGCGTGTTTTTCATGACTTAACCGTATCATATCCAATCCAACTATTTAGTTTTGAAGGTAGTAATGCCCACATAATTTATATTTTAACCGGTAGCAATGCTTTCAAAAAAGCCGAGTTTAAATTGATCTTCATCATGCTTAGTCTCTAGGGTTTTCTTTGCATATCGTTAGTCGTTAATTATAATTATTTTTGTTTTTATTTTATCGCCTTTGCATACTTTTTAAAGTATGCAAAAGTTACAATCTACAACAAAAATCGATTGTCTGTATATTTCGCTGTGCTAAAAATCCTGCCAAAGGGTATTTTGTTTTTTGAAAGAATCTCTTGTTAATAACAATTTCAAGCAATAATAGAGATCGTTGTGTTTCCATCTATACTAATTTTTAAAAGTCGTTCCTCCTTAAAATAGATGAAAATTACAAGAGTCCAAACAATAGTGTGACCGGTTTTTCGTTGTTTATTTCCAATTTCGCATCTAGGTTTCATGTGATAATTCGCGTAACTTGTTTACATGTTTGTACTATTGATTTCCTGACCTTTTCGCTACAAAATTTGAAGTCTGACTTCAAATTTCCGCCTATATTAAATTTTAAGGTCAAGATGTTTAAATTTCAGTAATTAGTCTTCTCTAGCGATATGATGATAAATATCTGTTACCATCATATCATTTCATTTGATATCACTAAAATTCGGGTTCTACTTTTTGCGAAATAGGTAATTTTTCGATTTATCCACGACTTTTAAGGTGTCTTTGCTTGTTCATTTATAAGGATTCTATTGATATTATGACATTGTAATTTGAAATTGTGCATATTTTTTCGCCGTGCATTATTATGTTGTATTTTGTTGGTTTGGTTTTCGTTGTTTATCATTTGCTTGTAGAGTATAAACGATTTTTCTTATATTATGTTTTGGACACTACTCTGCAAAACAGTTTCCCGGAACGCATTTTTAACTGTTATTCACGCTACATAGTACATAACATTCACATATAATATCGAATAATTTATGCATAATATATTAGCCCTGATTTGTTGAATCTTAAAGGTCAGACCCTCGCGCATCTAATTAACTCTTCGAGTTTCTACGACAATTTTTAGAACTTACGCAGTTTCGCGACGATTTTTCAAATATGATATTATTTGATATTTAAACAATGAATATTATCATTTCGAATATGATGATAATCGAAAAAAAATCTGCAAAACTCAAAAAAAATTCAATTTCCTTACTGAATATACTTCCTTTATGGAAGGGAACTTTTCCGATTTTTTGCTTACAAAAAGCGGCTAACCCAAAACCCATCTCTTTCCGAGCTTTGTTTTGTTTTCGCCAAATATGGGAAAATTTGAAGGTTTCTGGAGATTTTAAACATTTCAGCGTCTCTAACCGGACCTAATTATAAATGATATATAAAGAGGTTAGAGTGGCAGAGTCAAGGATATGCTTGAACTCACGTGCGAGTCATCCGGGCACTTGGACCTACTTGAAATCTAAGCTGAGAGTTATTTTTTGAAGCCTCCCTCACCTTTCCAGACAATTTTTGATTTTTAGGAATTTGAAAAAAATACATCAAAGGAGCCTTAATTTCAAATTTAAATGATTGAACTTCAAGTTGCAATTTAAATTAGCTCAAATTTACATTATCCAAGGCCAACTTTAAAACCTCTTGAATTTTAAACTCTTTCTTTGCAAATTTAAAATTCCAAAATCTAAAGTTTTAGAGAGTGCAAACGCGCAATTTAAACTTATCGGCGTATAATACGTTGACACTCAGCATAAATTTCTTCACCTATTAATTATGACAGGGAAGTGCTAAGTGTGTAAACAATTATACAGCTTTGAAAGGTGATGATTACCATCGGATTCACTGAACAGGCTCTTGAATTCAACACACCTAATTTAGGCTAGGGTTTCACGTCAGATCATAGTCTGAGATCTGAGACAGAATTTTGATTTGCAATGAAATTATACATCAAACATTATTTTGATCTATTTTAAAATTCAAATAGTTTATCATATAATGATTATATTTCAAAGAATTTATATGATCATGCAATATAAGCTATCGTATTTTATAGCGAAAACTTCGCGCTCAACCTGACAAAACAAAATGAAATAATCGGGTTTTCAGCATAAATAAATTAGAGGAAAAGTTTAAGAACAGGTGAAAAATACCCATTCTAGAGCAAAGAGGCTAGACATTTTGAAACTTCAAGCATATATTTCAGATTGATATACATGCTGAATGAACCATTAATTATATCGCATCATTTAGCCTCTCGCGTAGCAAAACTGTTCATTTTATGTTAGAGATTCTTGATATTTGATAAGTTTATTCAATTATAACAAAATATTAAAGTTCAAAATTAGACACTTTTACAGTAATGATCCGTATCACATGCACCTAATTGACAAGCATATCGTTCGGATACGGTATAGCAATTTCCAGTGCTCCATCCGGGCTGAAAATATTTTAATTTAGATTATTTCCTCAGCGAATATTATTTAACCAATTTTCTAAAGCAGGAAAAACTCAACATTTTTCCTTGTTTAAAATTAATTTTGACAATTTTCACAAATCAAAAATAAACGTTTTACGATTTTATTGAAACGTTGTGAATTTTTATGCGTAGCGCTATCGAGATGCAGCCATAAAAATCAAGAGTCTGCAGTTTTTGCTGCTTAAAAAAATTGACTTGTGAGAGAGATTTTACGAACGCTCTAAGCGGGCAAAAATAAAATGTGTTTTAGAGTTGTTTATGATTACTAAAATAATGAGAGAAGCTAAAAGGACTATTTAGGTAAAGTTGCACTTTTCGATATATCTCAATTTCGAGTTTGAGAAATCAAGAGTGAATGTTAAAATATTAGGTTTATCAGAACAAATGATATCTTTTTGTATAGTTTAAATAATAGCATAAACATAAAATTGACTATTTAGACGATATACTATTATATTTTAGAGCTAAGGTTATTATTTAAAACATCTAAATTTTAAATTTACATTAGCATCCGGCGCCAGTTGCTGATTTACCACACAAGGAGACACGCTAGGCGAAGTGGGCTCACCTAAAATTGAAATAAACCTAAAATATTCACTCATTTTTGGAATCATAAAAATTTCATTTTGGCGTACTATAATTTAATTTTTTTACGTAGGGGTTTCGCAAAATCATTGTAATTTTCGCGAATTATCGCCTATTTAGATCGTTTACGCATAATTTAATCGTTATTCTTAGGTTAGTGTACTCGGAAAATTTAATATTCGCACTACTTAACGATCAATTGTGTTATAGGTGTTAAGCAAACGAGGAATTCTTAAAATAACTACATAATATTAAAGCAAAATACCGGGGTTCCATGGTGTGTATGAGGAGCCGCTGAGCTAAAATATATAAAATTTAAAAGATGTTATTTAAAAATAGATACCGGAATTTTAGCCTGATTAACATACTGCTCCCACATCCATTGTTGTGAAGAGACGTCCCAACTCAAACCGATATGATAGATATACGGGCCGGGTATACCAGACTCGTTTTTGAAGAAGTCTAAGAGTGATTTTTATACAACATGACGCGCTTCAAAAGTATGAAGCCCTATAAAATACTAAGCCCTTTAAAATGACACTTTTTGTTTTAATATGACACCATTCAAATTGTAACGTCATTTTACGTATGGCACCTTCGAAAAATAACGCTCCACTTACGATAAGTGAAGTTATGCTTAGCTTCATCAAATTCGGAAATCAAATAGGCGGAATTATCCAGATGTTGGCAAGCGATCTTCGCCGCCGTCCACATGGCGTCGATATCACCGAGTTTCAGGCAAAGGGCGAACCTGGAAAGGAGTTGATATATCCTGAGACTTCATATATTCCCTACCTTCTAGCACTAGCCAACCCAAACTGGGAAGTGTATTGAGTCCACGCGGTGGGGCAGAAGCAGTTGACTAAATTTCGGGTTTTAGAAATATCTTCTAATTTGAAATCTACTTTGACAGAGCCCGTTCCTCTGAATCTCACCAACCAAATCAGTGTCCTTGTTGGTGAAGGCCATTCCTGGGGTGGCGAGTTTGGCGAGTCCCTGAATTTTTGTTGTAAAAGTGCGGATATTCTAATTTTTCGAATACCGCAAGAACGCCTTCGCCGCCGAACTGATCGAACCCGACAGTGATGATGCCGATTCCATCTTCCTTGATCTGCTGAGCAAGCTGCACCGGATCCTTGTCTTGCCCTTGGCTTCTAAATTTCTCAAGCATCGTAAAATATCCAATAGTAACTTCATTGATTTTTAGTTTTCCAAAAAAGTCGCATATCTACCAAAACTTGAATCCGACTGAGAAGCAGAGAAAAGAAACAAATTAATTCGCGTATCTTACCACTGCGCTATGAATGGAGAAATGCTTACTTATAATCAGACGCATAGACGATAATGGCTTGTCGGACATTGTCGCGCTTTCCGTTCGCTCGACCATCGTGAAGTACGGTTTGTGCGGCGGCAAGACCCCTAAAAATTTTCGAAATTTGAACCTAGAATCAGCTCCGCCCATTTTATGTTAATTACGTATAGATGTAGGATGCTGTATCGGTGGTGGGCTTGTTGGCTACATCGAAAATCGTATTAATGAACGTGTTAGTGTCATGGAAGGCGGTTAAATTGTATTTCTGGAAAATTTCGTCATTATTTGAAGAATTATATCATATGTTAAAAATTAGTTTTTTTTTAAAATTAAATTGATTTTTTGTTTAAACTTACCGTAACCGCAGATTGTCCATACGTAACGATGCCGACGCGAGTAGTTTGACCCAAGACCTGTGTGATATTAGACTGAGCGAACACTTAAACCTTGCAAAATTAATTTTTTTTTAAATTTAGTATACCGGTAGCGATATCAGCAGCGACCTAAAATATAAGTTTTAAATTGATTTGTGTCTAGGAATTACCTCATTTAATCCATCGTGACCCATGCCTTGGGAGTTATCGATGACGACTACGACGTCTAACCAGAGGTTGCCCAAATTACACGCGCATTCTGGGTCGATATTTTGGCCATAAGCCAAGTGAAGGCTGCCGAAGCATACTGGAATTTTTAGATTTCATATAATTTATGGCGTATCTTTAAAAAATTAGAACAATATTCTTCACAATTTATATCTTGTAAAAATTAAGACGTAATCTATGAAAGCTAGATTAATGGAAACTTAAATTTATAAGTTTTAGAATTTTTTCATAGAATTTAAAACTAAATTTATAAATTTTGTTGCCCATCTCTGATCAAATTATCTTTCGAATTGCCATTTTTTCTGCTCCAAAATAATGGCATTTTTTATCAGCATCCAATGAATTGAAAATTCAGTTTTATCATCAAAACTGTTAAGGACAAGGATTGATTTCTTGGAAAATTCGGAATTTTTTGACTTACCCAAAAATATTGAACTCAGTAGTGATATCCTCATGTTGAATTACCTAGAATTTAAAATGTTAGATAAGTCCAAATTCAAATGTCCTAAAATGACAAAGTGAAATGGTATCATGATGTGAACACCCCATTTAAGTACCGAAAGGAAGATATAAATTTAGAAACTACAATAAAATAAAGCTGACACATTACAAATAAGGGCGCGTCTTTGCATTTGACAAAGAAGTAATGAGAAAAGTTATTGGGAAGTCATGAAAATTGGGGGCTCTTAAGAATGGCATCTTCTATTTATCAGTAGTGATAAAAGATGGGATTATGAAACCTCTTGATATGATTTTCTGAAAGCGCCTTAAAAAAGGAAGGGCTTATAGTGATAAAACCAAATTCTGACGGCATTTCAGAAGAAAACCGTTATACGCCTATTAAACTTATCAGCGTTATCAGGGAAAATTTTAGTTTGAAACGTAGAAACTTCTCATTTATATGACCTACTAAAGGAAGTTTTTAGCTTTTATTTTATCATTTTATTATCAGCCCTAAAACTTAAGGAGAACAGCTTAATTCGGAATGTTCCTGAATACAAAATGTCAAGAAATCAAGACCGACCTGAATTAAATAATGTGAAGGTTAATAAGGTTAAACCTAAAGTTTGAATTTAAATTAAAACATGGGATATTCTATGAGAACCCTTTAAATTCATTTCCTTTCATCGTGATTTGCAATGATTTCACAAAAATTAGAAGATTTTATTAAACTATCAAAATCTATCAATTTCTATTGCACAAACCTAAAAAAATCTGAAACATCTTAAAAAGAATCGATAAATAGTCAATAATTTAAAGAGAAAAAAATCAATATTTCTTGATTCTGAGACACCAGGCAGTGGCGATGACGGCAACGATGAGCAGAGAGCAGACACCGGCGATCATGAATGACATCACGGGGAGAGAGACGCAGAGGCCTTCTGGAAATTAGCATAAATAGAGTTACTGTACTTAAATCACTATTCTCTAAATGCCTTTATACCAATATAAATATAATAGAGCTGACAAGGAAAAAACGGTAAATTTCAATGCTATCTCGTTTGTGTTGTTCCTCTGTAAGTTTCAGTTTTTCTTAAAACTTACCCGAGTCCAACCCTCCTCTGTAGGTAGCAGACACGAGTGCTTCGGCGATGGGAAGATTGGATGGGAGCTAGAATTTTCAAAATTCAATGAAGATCAGCTTATTTTCTTTGAAAATATCAACAAAAAAAACCCCCTACCTCTCCCTCCAGAACTTCCAGGGCAGTGATTTCAGCCCTAACGTCCAAAGTGTTCTCGTAAGAGACGGATCTTTTCTTCAGCACTCGGAAGAACTGTGGTGCAGTTGCATTGACTGAAAAATTCCACTATTACCGAAGTTACCAAAATGGTTTTATTTTGGTATCAAACACTTACTAGTCGAATTGGACAATGGCTGTGAGAGCTTGGTAGCTCCGAAGCCCTGTGGTTCGGCACAGGTGGGTCGTGGGCACTCGCTGTTGGGCTCCTGATAATGGTAATGTTACCAAGTGGCATTATGGTACCGTACCTTAATGGTAATGCTGATCTGGCATTGGTAGAACAGCTGTGATCTGTCGGCGTACTTGTAGACGTGAGCCTCTTGACCTGCCATCAGATCGGTTGGGTATTCGAGATTGTTCAACAAGAAGCGATCCTAAAAGGCATTATGACGTCAATAGAATTATTAATAGCGTCATGGCGTTGCATGACGTCACTCAATCACCAAGGCGCATCCATTCTCATCGAGGATCTGCACGGTATCACCGTTTCCATCGTCGACCGTGCAAGTGTGAACGACTGCGCAGAACGTATCGACGGTCTCAGAGTCACAGGTCCATTTGTGATACACCTAGGTGGCGTCATTAAAGAATTGGGAGCGTTATTTATGACGCCATCAGGGATAATGATGACGCCTTTTACCTGCTGCCCGATAGTAGCGAACTGAACGACCTCCCCAGTTGGACCTCCGTTGAGAATCTCGTACTTGCAGATGGGCATGGGAACGACCTGGGTTTGGAAGGCGGTGGTGAGGTCTGAGACTTCGATTTGGGTCGAAACGGTCTTGTCTGCCTCCATGTAGAAGCACTGGATGCGGTAGGCTCTGGAAAAGTTTTAAACCGTCTGTAGAATTTAAACAACTCTTTAAAGTAACTTAGGCGTGAAGTGAAAGTCCAAGCTTAAGGGAAGATGGGCTTCAATTTTAACCAACATAAAACACACATTCTTACCTATCAACCTTAGTAACGAACTGAGGATGAAAAGACACTACAACAGTCGTTGAGACGAAGACGCCCTTGGGATTCAGCGATCGTGTTCTCGCCACATTGCAGGAATCGAACGGTAACTCGATGCCCGCTACCTGAATTCGAAATGAAGATATTTTAGGCATTTAGATGCCATTCAAAATTTGCTTTAATAAAGGTGCCCTTCGAACATTTTTCCCTACCTGTCTTCCTCCCTCGTCATTTCTGCATTCCTTTTGGTCGAAGAGCCCCTTGACGTAAACATGACCTTCGAAAGGATTTCTCGTGTTGAAATTCACTGTAATGGACGTCGGACCGCACTCGATCTATAATTATGCTAATTAAATCTGATTTAATTAGTCTAGTTATCTTAATTACCTCCGGTTCACCTTCGACATTATTGTCTACGGGAATGGCGTGAATTATCGATAAAGACAGAGCTGATAATATCACTATCCGGAGCATCTAAAGGATAATACTTAATATTAAAAGAAGTAAAGTTAGAAAAATCTTTTTAAATTAAAAAATCCAATAAGATAAAAATGCCAAAAGGATATGATATTCGAAAATGGATGTGACAAGATATTAGAATATCTAAAATCTGCCATATAAAGAGATATGACAATGACAATGAAAAGGCATCGGGCGATGCCCCAGAGCGGGTTTGAGCTTTATATGCGCTTACCCACCATGATAATATCCACCTTTGCATACCCTTGCTTTATCACTCTCTTCATCTTTATCACTGTTATCGCTTTTCTTGATTAGCTGCCCTTCCTGATACTTTCTCTTTCTTTTTCTCTTTCCTTTTATTTCCTTCTCTGTCTGTCTTCATCCCAGCATATTCATAATCCCATATCCAAATTGGATCAGATATATGTGAGAAAGAAATGATTTTCTCTAATTTCTATTCATTTTTGGAATTTCTATTGAAACTTGAAAAAAGTTCGAACATTACATAGAATGTAAAGAGTAAGCAAAATACATTTAAAAATTTTTTTTCATAAGTTTCATGATTGACATGTGCTTAAAGTGATTTATCAAATTAAATTTTGATGAAAGTCTTATATTTCTCAAAAGTAAACAGCCCCGGATCTTGTATTTTGCCCTTTCTTGCCGGATCAATGTATGATTTGCATGCGAATTCTCACCAATGATATTGCGCCTCCTTATCGCTCCTTCTTTGATATTCCTAAAGAAGGGGGATTTCACATATCTCTTTTTCTCAGGGATTTCATATAGCCCTCTTTTTGCCAACGAGTTTCCCAGTCTCTCTGTTGGACATGCATAATATTCGGTGGGGCGACACTTGAAAAATACGACAGACCTTTCCTGTTGCGTAGAAAAATCAAGACTATATGAGAATAATGACAACAAAGGAATTCCCCAACATTATTATATAATGATATAATCAATAAAATTAATGATTTTAAAGGAGTTAATTTTCGTAAAGATCAACTTTAAAATTACATTTAACGATAATAATCAATAAAAAGTATAATTTAAAACGGAAGTGTGATGAAGTTCAGCTTTTAGACTCACCTATTTAATTTAAGATTTTAATAAAAGTCGATTTACCCATATCTAAAGAGATTTCGTAAGTCCTCAGATTTATATATGACTTCATAATTAGCCTTCTTTAGCATTAGGGAGAGTTATTAGACCATAACTATTTATTAACATTCTTTCTATAATGTATGATCTTTACAACCTAAAATTTTCGAAGTTAAAGTTGCCATTTTCAATATTTACTTTCTAAGTTGTTGCCACGTTCGAAATCTAGCAAACATCATTTTTGCACCGAATTTTCAGAATGTTTGAAGTATCCCAACTTAGAATTTTGGGTGAAAGCTACTTTAACGTTCTATTTTTATTTACGGGGGCATATTTTAGTCTTCGTGACTATTTTAAATAGCCCCAAGTGTTCGACGATACTTTTGCAACATGAGAATTCTATATACCAGCCGGTTTTGGTCGTCTATTCTAATACATCGGACGAGAGGGACTTTCCGGTTGTTTACTTAAAATTCATAAAGTAGACATCGATTTCGTCGATTTCAATCGTGTTTTTCCTCGCCCTTTTCTCTTTTCGGAAAAATCGACATTTCAGGTTTTCTTGGCTAAAAATTCCACGTGTACCAAATTCGTTCGTGAAACAAGTCAGAATTAAGTTTGAAATATGTCAGAATTTCGATTTCTACTCCATCATTTCTTAAAAATTAACATTTTTAATTTTCATTTTTTACTTAAATTTCTAATTAGGTTTGAGATTAATCTGACCATTTCATTAAAAATCGATTTTTATTTTAAAAGTCCTAAAATTACCCATGTTTCGTGTACAATTTATAGCCCCTGACTTGAAATTTCTTTTCTATCAAAACTTTCAATCTTTCAAATCAATATTACATAATCGCATTTTGCTGTGTGTTTTACATAATAATAATTTCCATTTATGCACACGACATTTTATCTGACAGCTACATGCGAAAGTTAGCAATATTTTCAAAAATGCCCCAAAATTTTTGAATATTATCAGTTATAAATCTTCGCTAAATCTTAAGATGAAAGTGAAAGTTTTCCCGTCAAGAAAATTTTCCCGAGATCAGGTTTTTCTCCTAAAAATTCGAATTATTTTAGCTTTATCTGTCTTCTCGCTCTCTTCATTTTCCGTGTTATTTTTATCTTCGTCATCTTGATTTTCAGCGCTATTTCGCCTTATAATTTTATACCTCTTCACTTTGTGAATTGACCTATTTCCGTAGTGTCCGTCTATATTGATCGGGACGGTATTTCATTTTTCTTTTTTTCTTCATTCCCCGTGCTATTTTCCTCATCTCTCTTTCTTTCTTCCTCTTTCAGCCACTTGCTATTTCGCTCTCTCGACCCATTCGCACTTTTTCCTCTAGGCTCTCTTAATTTTTCCCTATCTTTTGCGTCTCTTTTGATTTGAACAAGATTCACACTCAGGGCCAAAACTTTGAATTTCTCATTTCTTCACCCCTAAAGGAACATCTTTTTAGGTCCGATATGACGTCACCAAGTTCCGTCACTTTTGTTTTACAAATTCTACATTGAGCATTTAGTTTTTTCTCAAAGATGGCCATTTAAAAGTTAGAAATGAGTTTTTTTCGAAAATTACAAAATTTCGACTCACTTTACGATTTTCATTTTCATTGTGACGTGAAGAGAGTAGGCTTAGCCAATTTACCCTATTCGGGAAATGCCGAGTTAAAGAAATAGCGTGTTTGAAGTGGAGAGGAAAAAGAAGGAAGAAATCTGCAAGAAGGCGCATTTTCTCTTCATTTTCATGACGACGTGGCCATTTTAAATTACCCTCGAAAGATCACTTTTTATGCAAATTTCAAATTGTCCCCTTAAAAATCGATTTTTTTTTTCAGATTAATTTTTGTCTTCCTCTATTCCTACGATTAAATATTGATTTGCTTCCGATGAATTTCATTTTCTCGCATTGAAAACAATCATATTTTCCTTTTGCTCTTCATTTTATTGGTCTTTTCTCTAAGTGTTTTTAAATGTGAAATTCTACCCCTTTCATTATCCGTTCTGCCTATCTTGTTTATCCACGTGTAAAATATCATTACACATCCCATTTCCTATTTATTTGTCTTTATCAAAAATCGATATTTCCTCTATCTTTAGCCGCACTGATCCCTAGTCGCGTTGGTCAAAAATCAATTTATCAATTTTTCTCGTAGACTGGGTTCCGTCGTGGTCCGCGTTTGGACGATGCGACTGCTGGTCTCCTTGCTGCTTTGTTCGGCGCCCCTCGTTGCGGCTCAAAATGGTGCCGCTGCCGCCGCTCCGGACGTTAACAAAAAGTAAGAATAACAAGGAGCGCCCTTAAAACACATCTTTTAGCGCCGCCCAAAACGCCGCGAACAACGTGAACGTGGACACGGGTGACCGAATCATCAATTACGAGGACTGTCAGGAGGACATCAGGAAGCACTGCAATAATAAGGTACATTATAAAATGTGTTAAAGGTGCCTTCCTATTTTTTAAAATACGCCTTTTCCACTCTTTAATTCGCCTGTTTTAAAATAGCTAGAAAGTACAATAGCCTATTTTCTTCTAATTTTCAGCCTGGCGTAAACGTGAAGAACGATCTGGAGGTATTGGAATGTCTGCAGGACGCTGGTCAGACTGAAGCCGCAACGCTGACGTCCGCTTGCGAGGCGTTGGTTTGGAAATTCAAGGTACGCTTTTTACGCCCTCTAAAAATGACGCCTTTAAATTTTCGAATAACGCCACCATTTCTCCTATTCCCTCTTTCAAAACACGCTCTGTAAATTTTAATTTCAGGTCAAACTCACCCAGGATGACCGCTTTGTCGATGCAGCGAAGAAGTACTGCTCGGACGAAATGGGCAAGAATGCCGCCTTGCAGTCTTGTGCATCTCTGATTGCACCTGGATACGCTCTGAGGTGGGGTTACCGTGAATTTGATCGACTTTTTGAAATTTCAATGTTTAGTTGTATGCTGGATTTCGTCCCGAACATCACTCAAACCACGCAGTGCTTTGCGTTTTTATGTAGGTTCCATTCTCCATTTTTAAATACTCGTTCAAAGAAAGCACACTTTTACAAAATTTAGAAAATTTTTCAGATAGTTTTCAGGAGTTTTTTATGCGAAATCTCTTTTCAGCCCGCACCGAAAGATTGGCCTTTTCTGATTTCCGTCTGATCGGCCCGTTCGTGACAAAATGCAACCCGATTCTGGAGAAGTTCGGCTGCCACGCTCTAACTCCACACAAAGCCCACGAGAACGTCAAGGTGCCCCATACTCAGGGTATTCTTCCATTTTTTATTTTTAAAAATCATGAATTTCTCAAATAAGAGTCTACAGCATAAAATCTTTTTTTAATTTGCAGGAATGGCTCTGGAGTGTATTCTGGACAAGGTCGTGAAGCAAGCTAAGACTCAGGAAGACGCTCTGACCATTCTGGGAGAGGACTGCAAACACGAAGTGCTGCGTTTGGCTGAGCTGCAAAGCGACGATTGGCATTTGGATAGGCCTCTGTTCTTCGCTTGCAGGGAGGATAGAGAGGTTCGAATTTTGTATCTTTAATTTAAAAAATTTATTCCAATTCTATCTTGTCTTGAATAAAATTCATGCTAAAGCGCATTTATTATACTTTGAAAAATACGATTTTTTAAAAATGTTTTTGATCTTTCTTTAAATGAATTTTCCAGAAATTCTGCAAAGACGTCCCGTCCGGTCAGGGCAAGGTGTTCGAGTGCCTGTTGCTGAAGAGAAATGACCAATTCATGGAGCCCAACTGCAGCAAAGTTCTTTCGGAAAGAGCCTATTTGATGGGCAGGGACTACAGAATGGCACACCCTCTGAGCAAGGCTTGCGAGAAGGAAATGAAAGAGTAAGCATTTTTTGTAAAAATGCAGGCAAGAGAAGGCTTGATCCCTCGCCTTGAGGTTCGGTTCTTCCATGCCCTAACTAACGAGACTACCCTACTACCTTGGGGGGCTAGAGATTCGAAAAATTTCAGTTGATATATATATATATGCTAATTGCAAATTTTAGGTACAAATGTGAACCGCAAAATCAACTCGAGTCCGCAGCGCATTTCCACTTGTCCTGGATTCTGCTTTGCTTGGAAACGGTAGCCCATCAGGCCCAGACTGAGAAGAAGGGAGAGGTACGGAAAAAATACCCACATACCTGAAAATATGCTAATTTTTTAGCACTTTTTCTAGAAATTGATTTTGTTTTTAATTATTTGGCAAAACTAATGACTTTTCAGATCCAGCCCCCTTCTCAACAGTGTCAACACGAAATGTTGACCCATCGCCAAATGATGCTGCAGCATTTCCAAATGTCGCCGGAGATCGTCATGACTTGCGCTCAGGTAAAATATTTTTTATTTAATCCATTTTTTCCTCCTATCTTTCAACATTATTGAATGAGAAAATGATGTGGACTATTATTGTTTTTGAGATCTATAATTTTTTTTTTTGCAAAAATTCAAAAATCCGCCATCTTACCAACTGCGCCATTCAGGAAATCGACAAGTGGTGCAGCCCCCGTGGTGATATCGAAATCGAAGGCAAAACGCTGCATTGTCTTATGGAGCACGCTCAGGCTAGGTATGAGAAAGTTTTTAAAAGATATTTTCTAATTTCGTTGATCTCTTTTAGAAAAGACGAGGATAAACTCGGCGCCCAATGTATGGCTTCTGTCACGAACGTCGTAAAAGTCGCTGACATCGGAAGCAACTACAAAGTGGACACCGTGCTCTACGCCTCCTGCAAGCCGCTGATTGATGGTAATTAAACCGAGTTAATTAGGGTAATTAAATTAATTTCCCTAATTAAGGTCCCTGCCAGCAGGACGCCCAATCTGAGACAGCCACTCTGACCTGCCTCATGAGACATGTGGACAACCAAGACATGACTGCGGAATGCGAGAAGAGACTGCTTGAGGTAATTCAAACAATTACTCTAATTAACTCGACTAAATTAGGTGCAATACTTCATGGCCAGAGACTGGGCGTTGGATCCTCAGCTCTATGCGGCTTGTCACCAGGAGGCGGTTTCTAGGTAATTAAAAGTTAGAAAATTTTCGAGAAAGGTCAAAATTATTAAAAATATCGGTCAAAATAAAATTGTGAGAAATTTATTGAGAAAACAAGTTCAAATTTGAGATGCTCCGCCCTCGACAACTGGCATATGCAGAAGAACGACCAGAACAGGGTCGACCCCGGTCCGCAAGTTCTGGCCTGTCTCTACAGATCTGCTTATGATGAGAAGACTCCGGTAGAAAATTTGAAAAAAAAAACATTAAAATAGATTTTTTCTTATCAAAAAACCTAACTTCTCAGTAATTATTTGTATACCGATTAAGAAAAATAGAAGAATGTTTTTAACCTTTAACGATATCACACAGATAGGAAAAAATATGATTTTTGAGAAATTTCAGCTCTCGCCGCAATGCGGCCATGAAGTTAGACGAGTCCTTCATTCTCGTGCAGCCAGAGTCAATCTGATCCCAGATGTGGAGGACAACTGCAGAGAAGCGTTGAGCGAATACTGCTCGCATAATGTCAAGCCGATGGAGGTATTTTATTCTAATTTTCGACTTTTTATTTTTATCTGGACACTCAATACGTTTTCTCCTTTCTAATTGTGTATAAAATAGTGGCATTTTAATTGAATTTGGTGAAAACTAATTTCGAAAATGGCAAACTTTTATTTTATTATCGATTTTGCAAATCAAATTTATTCGTGTTCATTTTCCAGGAAATGAACTGTCTTCAAGAGAACTTCGAGAAGCCCGAATTCAAGAAAAGACACCCCAACTGCCACAACGAAGTGAAGAAATTCACCGAAATGGAGGCGAAGGTATTTTCTTCCAACGACACTATTAAAAATACGCTTTAAATTCGGAGCGATTTAATTAAAGACGTTTTTTGCGAAAATTACGCTTTGAATTCAGGACACAAAACTTAACAGAGTGCTGGTGAAGGCGTGCAGACCCGTCATTCAAAATTACTGCAATCAGTACATCAATGAAGAGATCGATCATGGCGATGTCATGGAGTGTCTCAGCATGCACAAGGTATATAAATGTGAAATCTAGAAACTTTCAAATTTTTGCCGAACTTGAACTTGAACTTTAGGTTTATGCCATCAAAGTTGAAATTTTAGTTCAGTATTTAGCTCCAACTTTAAAGGTTTTGGCTTCAACCCTGAAACTTTTCTATCAACTTTCTAAACTTTAGCTACAAACTCCATAGTTTTGAACTTAAAATTGTAAAAAAAAAAAAATCAGGACGCACCTGAAATGAACTCCAAGTGCCACTCGTACGTGAATCACTTCGAGCTGGTCTCCATCAGGGACTACCACTTCTCCTACAAGTTCAAGGAGGCCTGCGAACCGGACATCGTCAAATATTGTCCAGGGCATGGGGATGAAAAGTGAGCAATTTTCCTAGGAGCATTTTTAAAAAATATCTTGAACAACATCTGAAAATTCTTACAAATGAAAAATGGGAAATATTCTTTTATTTGTGAATATTTTTTGGAAATTCCTTCTAATTTGGAAACATTTTATGGAGTATTGTAACTATGTTGCTAATTATCGAAATGTTTAGATCCGAAATCATTCGCTGTCTTTCTGAAGTTCGATTCGAGCATAAGGTTAACTAAATTTAATTTTAAAAATAGGCTAATCTCTGCGATTTGTTTATCGTCTTAAAATACGTTACTTTTTAATACTCGCTAAATTCTAATTTCTATTAATTTCAGGTGCTCGGCCACCAGGACGATCTGTCTGCCCCATGCAAAAAGCAGCTGAGGGTTGCATATTTGCAACAAGAACAGGTAGAAGTAAGTCGCCGTTGTTCGTTCAATCACTTCAAAGAAAGTCTTCAAATGACTCGATGTTAAAACCATCCCCTTTTGCAGAAATTCGAATTTTTGCAATCCTGAGGCACTTATTCTCGCTTCTAATCCCCTTTATGTTAACATTTCTACTTTGCTGGGTCCTATGTTAAATGAAAGTCATTTGAAGATGATTAAAATTGTTAGCGTTAGATCGGACGTTAATTTATGTTATTAAAATCTGAGATAAAATGTAAAATAACGTAATTTATCGTCCAATTTAATTAAAATATTAGATTAGCGAACACGACAAAATACCGAGTTAATTATGGGTAACTAAGTCCTATCCTTTGTACTTAATTTTAGTAATTAAGTCGCTAATTGCGAGTAATTTAGTTCGATGACAAGGAGCATATGAACGAGGCGGATCCCCAGCTTTCGCAAAAATGCGCTATGGAAATCAGGTACCGTTTTTTAAAAATTATTTTATCCTAAAATAAGAAATTAGCTATAAAACTCTCCAAATTAAAATATCAGTATTTTCTGATATTTTAATAATTTAATAATAAACTGGAGTGTGTACTAATTTCGAGTTTAAAACGAAAATTTAAATTAGCAAGATATGATTTCAGAAGATTCAACTGCGACAAAGAAAACACTTTCGAGGACACAGTTGAATGTCTCAGAATGCGCTTTGAAGAATTGGGTAATTCTTTTTTATTTTTAAATAAAAAATCTTTCTTGAAAATTAGGAATTCTCGAAATTAAGCTTAAAATTTGGCATTTTAGTTTTAATTTATGCTAATTTCAGGCCCCGACTGCAAATCGATGGTGTTCTACAGAGAAAAGATCGAGGCGGCCGACAACACTATGGATGACGAATTACAGGTAGAAATTTGGAAAGTGCAATTTTTAAAAATGAAAAATGCACCATTGTTAGAAATTTATAAAGTTAACCAGTTTTAGAAATTAGAAAAATCCACCCTTTTGAAAACGTTAAACCCATTCCATTTTCAGAGGAAGTGCAAGTACGACATTCAAAAGTTCTGCGGAAATGCCAACCCTGAAAATGTGCTCCCCTGCTTGTCGAACACCAAGTTTGTTCGACTACTCCAGAAGGATTGCAAGGAGGTTGTTAAGGTAAGCAAATTGTTGATTACTGTAGTTTTATTGTTAAAATTAAAAAAAAAAATAGGATTACTTTATCTTTTCTCATGAAAGAATGAAAAATTGCAAGATTTTATCGACATTTTCCGAAAATTAAAAGATGTTTTCAGGAGCGTATGCAAGAAGCGGCCAGAGATGTGCGTCTGAGACCCAGTCTTCTGAACGCTTGCAAGGCTGACGCCGAGAAATAGTAAGTCAAATAAAGCCTTGCCTTAATTTTTCGATTTTCAATTGTTTTTGCAAAGTTCGGTTCACTTTTCTGATTTCAGCTGCCACGAGGACATGCAGAAAATCGACGCTAAACAATATGGTCAGCAGATTCTGGAAGGTGTTGTCGTCAATTGCTTGAGAGAGAAGTACAGGCAATCTTTCGTTGAAGCTACGAGAATTCATCTATCTGATGATTGTGTTAATGAGGTATACTGTGATTACAGTGATGCTTAAATAATTCGAATACACCTGATATTTTTAATTTAGCATTTTTACTCAGTTTACTGAATTTGCAATTTTTAAACTTCAAAAGTTAGGCTGTTTAGGTGACCAACGCGATCGTCGAGGCCGAATTGGACCCCAGACTGGACCCGGCCCTGTACAACGCCTGCAAGAGCGTCATCAACCTGCACTGCTCCACCTCCGTTATTGCTAGTGTGAGAATTCGAATTTTAAAGGCGATCTTTATTTTTAAAAAAAATATCTTATTTTGAAATGTTCTTTATATTTAGAAAAAAAAGTCTTTTATTTACCTTGGTTTTCTCAGAAACGTTTACTTTTATTGCGCTTCTCTACGCTCTTTTTTTAAAATAAATCTCTAGCTTATCGTCCAAGATAAGGGCAACAATTTAACTCGCTATCTACTACACCACACTACCATGAGAGGAGACTCGCATTTTTGTGTCATGTGCTTGGCTAGCAGAAGCGAGAGAACATTAGAAATGGAGGGATTTAGCGAGTCTCGACAGAAGTAAACATTTCTGAGAAGGCTTCCATATAATGGATTTTCTATTTTTACAATGGGATGTCTTTTTTTAAAGTGAATCTTCAATTTATTCCAGGGAGGTCACTTTGACAACGTCATCGAGTGTTTGAAGGCTGAATTCAACAAGGGCGCTATTTCATCGAAGGACTGTGGTAGAGAGGTAGGATTTATGGATTTAGAATTTCTTTGCAAAATCCCACTTTTCTAGAATTTTTACAAGAAAATTATTTGTTAAAATTGCGTTTAGAAGAAAAACGATTTTAATTATTTTTCTTGGAGCAACTTATTTTTTTCAATTTTAGCGGACGAATTTATAATTTTGGTGGAAATCTGATTCTTTTCAGATCGCCAGAAGAACCCAGGAGGCCCTCGTCGACATCCATTTGGATCCCGTACTTCATAAGGCTTGCGCTCTCGACATCACCAGATTCTGCAACGACATTCCGCCTGGAAATAGCAGGGGTACGGTTGAATTTTTTTTAGAAATTCAAGCTTTCTTTTCTTGAAAAAGTAGACAAAGCTTTGAATTTTTAAACAAAATGAGAGTCCTTTCGAAGAAAGAAAACGAAACTCGGATTTGCTGAATTTGTAACTTCAGTCGTGATGTGCTTGGTCGATGTTGCGTCTGGCTCGAAATCCGGTCAGATGTCGCAAGATTGCAAGGGCCGACTGGAGGACAGGAACAAGCTATGGATGAAGGCGCATGAGGTTTGATTTGTTGTTCTCTTTTCTGATTTTGATTTTCTAGTTGATTGTTTTCTTCGATTTTCCTATTTTTAAAAATTTATTTTTCGCTTTCAGGAATACAAACTCGTGCTCCCAGAGAACTTCCAAGAGCTCGTATCCGTCATTGCCAATCATCCTAACAAGGTCAAAAAAAAATAAAAGATCAAATTAAAATACAATAAAAAATAAGTTTCAGGTCTCTTTCCTGGGTTGGATCTCCGCCATCATTTTCATCCTATTCTTAATCGGTTGCTGTTGTGGCCGTGTGACGAAGAGGACCCACATGGAGCTGAAAAATCGATAAATCAAACTTTTTTGTTTTTTTTTATCGATTTTTCCTAAAAATGGACGGAGCTAAATATTTTCCCCCACCGTTTTCCATGATAAGGTTAGTGTTGGCTTGTTTTGTGTTTGTTTTGTCTGTTTCTGGGTCCTCAAATTTCATTTATATGATGGTGTCAAAACTACTTGAGAATTTTTGCTAACTCAAATTTTCTTTTTTTCTTTCTCTCTCTCTCGAGACTCTAAAGTTGTGTGTGTGTGTGTGCTATTTCTGTGATATGGAATCACGATATTCATTTTTGGACCTAGTGTGACGTTTTCATTGATTTTTGACGATGCCAATTTTTCCAGCTTGTGTAATGTACCCTAATAAGGTAAAAATTTTTCATCACTACTCGGCATAATTTATCATTTTTTATCATAAAAGTAATTATTTGCTCCAATACTAAATAATATTTATTTTTCTCTCTATAATGCGCAGGGGTGTGATATTTTCGTTTGGAATAATCAAAATTAAAGATTTTTAATAGAGCTATTATTCCAGACGGTTTTTTTTCATTTGGCCACGGTTTTTATTTTCCACATCAACAGTAAAAATGGGATGATATGATAAGTAAGATTTTCTATAAGTTCTTGTTCATATCTTATTCGGGTATCTCCTAATCCAAGTTTTGTATGAGTTATCGAAAAGACTACAAATAGCCAGTTTATGTAAAACTCGCTCAATTGCTAAATGTCAATAAACTCCTTTAACATTAACAATAGAGCAGATTTTACATGAACTGACTATTTTAGTCTTTGTATTTCAGATTTTTATCAGTAGTAAATAGATTTTTTATTCTTTCGCATTCTCTCAAAACTCCAAATATTTTACTTCAGTGATTTTCGTGAAAGACATAAGTGAAAAACATTTTTTTTTTTAAATTGTTGATTTTTTCAGAGATTTTTTTTCTTGGAGTTGTTTTCTTCCCGCAAAAGTAATAAATTTTATGATGAACAAGATGATATGTAAAAATACTTGTAAAAGGTTGAAACCATGTTATAAAAAGCAAATATTTTCTACAAGTTTTTTTAATCAAATATGTACAAAAATTCAATAAGCTAAGAGGCACTGAACTTACAAATTAACTGGAAGTTCTTTATACCCTGTCGTAGAGCAGCGAGATCGCTTGTCCTAAAAATGAATTAAGATAAAAAAAAATTAGAATTAAAAATATTCGTTATTTTAATAATTTAACCTGAGTAGTTCATAATTTAAAGTATGTTTCAAATAGTAGTTAATTATTACAAAACTAAGATAATTTTCTCAATTGTTCCTCGAATAGTTCTCGACTTAAATAAGTGCATATTTTAAGATATATTAGTTTAAAATAAATTTTAAAGTATAATAGTAATTCATTAAAATACCCACATCCGTAACTGCCAGTTTGGGATCGGTCATTTCTGTTTGATTAAGTCTCCCTTTCAATAGCCCTTTGATATATCGGCTATATGGCGTAGTGAAGAACAGCATCACGCAAACGTGGGAAATACTGTACGTCGAAAATAATAGCATCCCCGGGGTCGATAGAATTCGAGCATATGGCCGAGTGGCTAAATAATAGTGTTTCGAGTTTGATCAAAGTTCGATTTTTTAAACAAATTTTTACATGGATATTGCTTTAATTGCTGAGCGACGCCTAATAACAAAATAGGGAATACCAAGGTTCCAACAGGCACTAGACTCTGAAAATGTTTTAAGCGTAAAGTTTAAGTCTAACTTTACAAATACCTGACATATCAGGGACTTTAGTAGCATTCTATGATACGCCAGTGAGCATTTTGACATTGCAATCTTTTTATTTAAGATTCTAAAAAATTCAAATCACGTTAAAACTAAGGAATTAGCACACCGATTGATACACCCGGTAATAATCGCGAAAATGATGTAGTGCCCGAAGAGGTGCATGATGAAATAGATGCCCCAGACAGTGTTAGCGTGGTATTTTCGGGGGACGATTAACCAAAGCGCTACATGGCGTAGATGGTAATAGTTGAGTTGCTAAACATTAAAATTTGACACGTTAAAAATTAACATGTCAATTACATACCTTCTCCGCGTACTCCCTAACTTCATCCTCATAAGCCAAAGCCGGTAGATAAATGACTACGGTAACTATTGATGATAAAACAGATATTATCAACAGCACGATGATCCATTTGTGCATCCACTTATGGCAAAGAGTAGTAACAAGGTAGAACCGGTATGCGAAACAAAGTAAATTGCTCCAGATCATGTAATCGGTTGCTATCACGATAAGGATCTAGACATGTTTAATTAGTCATTGGACATCGAAAAATTGGTATTTCAAAAGCGATTATATTAGAATATGCTCATTTTGATTTTAATATATTAATTTAAACTTATTAAGTTGTACTTACGCAAAATAATCGGCCTTGCGAAGGAAACAAGAGGCCCAAAATCCCGGTCATTGTAGTCCCAACGGCATTAGCCAGGGGTAGCGGTGATATCAAAACCGATATCAATAAATCCACGAACGCGGAGACCAGCTAAATTTACAAATTGTTAAAAACGATCATAATTTTGGCAAATAATAATACGAATCATATAACTTTACTTATGGAATGTTTGCTTTATGAATTACTCGAAACACCTTATAAACCTTGAATTCTAAATAGATAACGTTTACCGTGACATGTAGCAAAATCCATTTATATCCCACCATGTGCCTAGTACTCCTCTTCAAAATCACATGCACCGCGAAAATGTTCACGATAATAGACACAAGTCCATTGATATATAAGATATATTGAGCGACTACATCGAACAAATAATCCAGAAGAGGCAAATTTTGAGCTAAAGTATTTCATTTCAACTTTGAATTAGCACACATTTCATACCAATAGTAATATTTTTGAGTGGATTTTCCGTAGACTCAATTTCTATCATTCGTTTTTCAACGATAACTCCTGCAGTATTGATTTTTAAAAATTAAAAAATAATAAAAACGGACATGATTCAAATTAGCATGAAAAATGAGCAAATTCTGCAAGAAATTCGATATCGCAGAATTCGGGCCCAGAATGTGGACAATCTACGTAAAATCGAAGAAATAAGAGAAATGCAAGATATTTGAGAATCAACATTCGAAAAGGCAAAGGTTGGGAATTCCAAAGAAAGAAATCGGCCACAACCACGTGGGGCGGAGATTTTTATTCCCGAATTCGCGAAAAAAGTCCATTTACGGAAATGAGGCGAATTTGCAGAGGATGGAACGGCGAACATGCATATTTTTCGACATTTTGAATGAGCCATTTTTCGCATTCTAGGAAAATTGATTCACATTTTCGCTAAAGCAATTAAATTATCTGGATGAGGAGTAAATTGATATTCGAAACATGCTTAAAATACTGTATCTTTTAGATTTTGAATAGTCGTTTTCAGGTCTCTGAATGATAAAAAATGTGACTTTACAAGAAGTCTTTTAGGATCTCGTAAAACTTATTTTCAAAAGTAGATGCATTTGAAAGAGCACAAAATTCTGACTCGACTTATGTAACTTTTTCGACAAAAAAGTGAATATCTGCAGCAGGCGGCTGGTTTTGAAAACCAATTTCTTTGTATTAAAAATGCATGTATGCTAATTTTCGCAATATGCTTTGCATTGAAAAGCACTGAAAGTAGGCCACCTGCTGCGGTTCTTCATTTTTGTTGAACATTTTACATTAATCCACTCAGAATTTTTTGCTCTCTCAGATGCACCTACTTTTGAAAAGAAGTTCCACGAGACCCTAAAGAGGTTCCCTTGTTAGATAGAATCATATTTTCAAGAGCAGATGAGCTAGCCCCATTTTGATCAGAAAACAAACTAAATATTTCATATTTCCATATTATATGGGAAAAGCATGCTTTCGAAACAAACTTGGCAAAATGAGATGAAGAAATTTTATAAGATAATAGTTTTCCAGAATAAACAATCTAGCACGTTTTAATTCGTCAGCAACGTGATTGGAGAAATTTTACCGCCTAAGGGTATTTACATTGTCTTCTCAGAAAAAAAAATTCAAACCGTTTTAGAGTTCTATCCCTAAGCATGGGATAAAAAATTGCCTCGAATCCCCGTTTGCGAAATTAAAGATATATCCCTAAAGAATAGAAGATAGCTTAAAATGGCAAAAATCAATTTCCTCTACAAAAATAAGTGGGGACCTCGAAATAGCATGAAGATCGTCCAAAAACGCGGAAGTTGTTTTTGTATTTATGAAACTATAAAAGGAACGAGTACAGACGTCCTTTGTACACAATTTAATACAAAGAAAGTTCAAACAACCTTGAGCCTGAACTCTTTTATAAATTCGTTCTTCAAATTTCAATTTGATGAAATGGATTAATCCTCAAGGTAAATAGTGAAAGTGATAAAAATCGATATTTTGCGCGGGAAGATAAATTACGTTTTAAAAAGATAATTTTAATGTAAATATTGCAAAAAAATATTTCGTTTAAAATCAATACTTTTGTGGAAGACTTAAAACAATATATCATGCAACACAGCATTCTAGTTTGAACACCTATTATTTTTTTGAAGAATGGGAAATGAACTTCCCTCAAATGACGAAAGTAACTTCTCTACGTGTTTGACCTTTCCAATGGTTAGAGGTAGGTTAAAATGCGAAAGTGGAAGAGAGAAAATAAAATGGGTGAAAATGAAAAGCCGGCCGCACCACTTTAGAATGACAGAAATATTCAAATTCGAGAAATATGGCAACAAAAATATTATTTTTATTTTTTTTAAATTATTTAAATTAAAATATCATCATGCTTTTCACATTCATATGAAAACAATCTAGTCTCTGGAAATATCTTTGTTTCTTATGAGAGAAAAAGATGTGTGCATGCTAATATGTTTGCTCTCCCAAAGCGTGCAAGAATAATTAAATTTCAGATAGGGAATATATCTTCCATGTTATAAAATATCCCCTAAAACTTGGATTGAATACATGAAATCCTGAGTCTTAGGTTTTTGCTGCGCATCATGATAAATATTTGGTCTATCCTGAGAAATTTCAATATTAACTCTATTACATAAAGGTCGATGAGAATGTGATTTGGAGAAGGCAATTCTAAGAACTATTCAGCACGATAAATAATACTCATTCCTAATTTTGCAGGCGTAATTTTGGTAAAATATGCTGTTTTAAAACATTTCATATCTCATAGGAAATAATATCAGACTGAAAATTTACTAGCCTTATATAGTATAAACATTTTTATTATATATCGTGCTTTAACCAGACTATTTTTTTACGAAAAATATTATTTGTCGAAATTTTACGCGACAACTCAAAATATATCGTGTTTAGAGCGCTAAGCTATGAAAATCTCATTAAAACTACATCTGTAATGGTTGTGTATTAGGGCTATTAATCTAAAGTCTCCATTTCACCTGCTATATTTGAAATAGCAATACCATGAGACTAGAAAATACGGAACTTTCTATTAATTCGTAGCTAAATTAAAAACTATCTAAATAACACTGAATCTCGTGACAATAACAGTATTATGAAACTAGAAAATATGAAAATTCGCTATTTTACTCCAATTAAAAACTAAAGGGGATAAGCTGAATGAGAATGAATAATGCCACTTAAGCGGGAAAAATATTTCACAGAAACATTGGCGTATTTCAAGCATCTTTGCTCGGAAATTAAATGACGAAATAGCATTTCATTATAGACAATGAGGATATCTATCGTTTTACTCGCTCTTATTTAATTTCTCGTGAAATTTTAAGGATCAAACATGATACATGTTATGGCTTAAATTGGGATAGTCACGGAAATATATCATCATAGAATAATATTTTACCGCTTACGTATTGAATTAGGAATATTAAAGTTCAAATAACACTACGCTAATTCTCAGATATTTAAAAAAGTATGTATGAAAAATTTTAAATTACTGTTAATTTTAATAATAAAAATAATAATATTATTGATTTATGCTATATCCTCCGAAAAGTGTTCCCTTTTACGTAAATTAGTTCCATTTTCGAGTGGGAAGACGACGTGTAAACCCTTGAAAACTCCTTATAAACCACACGTGCTTATATGAAACATTTCCGAAAACTGGCAGAAAAATCTCAAGATTTTCTGGATTTCATATATCTTTATTAAACCCACATGTTTCAGATATCTGCTGAAAGGTCATAGAATGAAGAAAAATGAAATTACATAGGAGAAGATATGCAAAATAAATCATATCTTTAGAAGGTTCTTACAAAGTGAGTTATATCTCAGAGAAGTTCCTAGATATGATATTATGATCATGTCACAATTCGATTACAAATGCATGCAAAAATACTCGCACCCACGTTTTCTCATATCCTTTGCAGGTTTTGCAGGAAATACGAACACACTTTCTCACGTATTTCAAATCGTTTATTAATAAGATTAAAAATTGCAAGAACAATACCTAAGAAAGAGCACCATACGAAAGATTGAACTTTCGTTGGCGAAGAACGAAAGAACATGGTTTTAACCGTTCCAGGACGGTGGCCCGTACTTGTTTAACTCATTGATCGTGCTAAATTTAAACAATTGAAATTTCTCATCTAAACTACTTGAAATATAACAAGAATAATGATTTCATATTAAGAAAGATATTGTAGCCGTCCGGCAAATTGATCACTTCAAGATTAGTAGTCAAAATTGGAATACGACAAATTAGGTAGCGCATCGATGGGAGTATAGATAGCCATGGTTCTACAACGTCATTTACCGACGACGAGACAGCTACAATTAGAGCCGCAAGCAATATTGATCTGAGGAGAGAAATGAGGGATACTCCCCGCCATTCTGCCGCTATTTATACCCCTCACGACGCAATGTTCGACTAGTCGTATGCGAATTTACTCCACTAATTCTGAAAGTGGCCAATTTGTCGGACGGCTACAATATAATTTAAACTAACGATGATATGCTCTAGAATATTATTAGTATTTTATTTTTAAAATATAAAGATTAAATCCCTTACGGATTAATCATCGGAAATAGTGGTACTGGCTCTGGGGGCTCGGGCATGCTATTTCCCATTTCCTGACCGGCCTGAGGGTATCCAATTAGCGTTGGATACCTAAATTGCCATCTTGATACCATATTACCAAAATAGCATACTTCGAAATCGGTAGAAGCGTGGTAACCGTCGGTCTAGGGAAGTTGGGTTTTTGTGGTTCAACTACCATCGATGGATCTGGCCGATTTGAATATGAGTGAAATCCATTGTTGGTGCCGGACGGTATCAGTCGGGATAACCCTCGATTTAGGGGCGGTTGGTATCGGTATCCTTGAGAGGAAACGTCAGGAGGTGGGAGAGATACCAATGGTAACTGAAACGGTATGATTTAGTCTCGGAAATGAGATAATTTTGTAGGGATACTAATGCCTGGTAGTGATTACTAAGATATCATTTCTTCAAAGGCTTCTTATTAGTTTAGAATACCAATGGTAACGAGAATGGTATTGAATTATCAAAATCTGGTACCTGTGGGTCGATGATCGAATTGTCCACGTTTGGTAGCATTTGATTCTTAATAAGCCTATCTATGTAGTCTTCGACCAATCTTTTCACATCGTGTTTGGAAGCCCCCATTTCATTTGCTCTATAGACCGAGTTCTAAAATTTAGCAATTTCTTAAACTTCTAAACACTAATGAATATACTCCCTATGTAGAATATGCTCCATTGCTAAATTTCTTTAACAACGAAGCAGATTTTGCATGATCATGCTGTTTTCAATATTAATGATTAAAAATTTACCAGCAATTGTAGGTACATATCTTTCGGCAATAGTTGAGCATAGATCGAACACTCATGTCTCTTAGCTTGATAGGCTTTGATCTCAGGCAAAAGATTTTGCCATTGAGATAGAGTTACATGGTTGTAAACGTAAGAGTTGACTTCTTTCAGCACCTAAAATGTTTGCATGATGAAGGATTGAAATTTAAAACGAATTTTATACAGCACTAAATATTTAAAAGTTACTTGATCTGCATTAGTCCCGTCGAATCTCGTATGGACTAATTTTCGGAGTTCCGATTTTTCCCGATCCGTTAAATGTCTCTCCAGCACCGATTTCGGACCGATACACCCACCGATGATAAACCCGCTAAAGTTAGAGCTTTTATAGATCTTTTCAGATAAAGAATGGGTTTACTATATAGATATAGCCCTTAGGAGCAAGATATATAGAAAAATCCACATAACCTCATAAATGGTGATCTGAAAATCAATTTAATTTGACGAAGAGCAAACTTTCCTATGCAAAAATTATATAGAAAAGGCGATTTTCATTAAGATTCGAAGGAAAATGAAATTTTATGCGAGAAAACTCAATAGAAAAGGTGATCCTCGTAAAATTTATTTATTTTATGAAGTTTTACTAGGAAAAAAGGCTGGTTTTCATCAAATTTTCAAAGTTACAGTATCCAAAAATGGATATTTGAGAAGATATAGGCTATATGACATCTCAAATACGGCGAAAGGCTGATGATCTACGAAAAAATGCCGAACGTACGTTAGGGCGATAGAGCGACCATGAAGAAAATAGAGAACGTGAGGGAACTGTCAGAGAAGAGAGAGTGAAGGATATAGGAGAGAGCGTTAGAAAAGCAGAAAAATAGAGGAAGATAGGGAGAGAAAGAAAGTTTTTTTCTATTTCTGATCTCCCTATAGAAGGAAAGACAATAGGAAAAGAGCAAGAAAACTCTTATGTATGAAAAAGTTAAACTTTGAACTATCCTACTCACAGTAAAGCTCAATTTTTAAATATTCAATCCGTTCTTAGACCTATGCTTTATTATATACTGTGAAACTGAATTTCTCATGATCCAAGAGGAAGAAACATATTCCAGAATTCTTTTTCCTTTAACTTTCACCGTCTTTCTATCTTTGTGCTCTCTATTTTTCCTATACTCGATCTTTTTCGCACTTCTTGAATAGAACAGAATAGCCTTCTGTGCAAAGCCGGCTGGTGTATCAAATTGTGGTGTTCCATTGTGCTAGTTTCGCAGCCGAAAATATTTGTGCACAAAGTGGGCGTGGCTTGTTTACTCGGACTCTTTTATTATTCTTGTAAAGGCGTAAAGACAGGACGCCGGGGCCAGAGGCGCGGTGTGTACTCGATATAAGACCAGATTCTCTGACCAACAAGTAGTGATGTGCTCTGTAAAAAATGATAAATGTGATAAGTAGGCAAATATCGTACTCGAGACTATGAATCGGCCGATGTACGAGTGGAGACTAGTTCTAGGGGAAAATGACCAGAACAAAATGTTCTAGGTCTTGGTAACTCTTAAGGAATTCGATTTTTCGGATTTCGAGAAATCGATGTCCATTTTGAAGATTTTTAACGAAGAACAATTTTATTTTATTTGAAGAAAAGAGCCATTTTATGTTGGGATAAAAGGCTGGGCGGGGTGGGGTAGGGGTTACACACGACAACAAACGATAAAAAAAAACATGGGGGATAAAAATAAAATATGGTGATTTTTTCGGGGTGGTAAAATTCTGAACGAGTGAATAAAACATCAACACAATCAGATAACGATAAATCAAAGAGTCAAAAAGAAGTTAAAGAGAAAAAAATCAAGAAAAAACAACGGGTCCTGAAGCAGAAATAGAAGAAAAAGAAGAAAGCTAGCCTAAACGAGAACAGAAGATGACTGTTTTTGATTTATTCTGGGGGGTAGCGTAAAAATCCTTTACCTAGTTTTACACCCCCTCGAGAAAGGGTCTACACAACAAGAGATTACAAAAGTCGGTAGGGGGAAGATTCAACAATATTTCATAGAAAATAACGCCTAAACCACGCCTCTTTGCAAAAAAAATCGATAACGAGGGGGCGTGCTTGGGGCGATATTTTGAAAGAGGGGCGCACACTTCAACAAGATAAAAAAGGAGGGACTAAACTAACGAAAAAAGAACAAAATTGCTTTTAGATATATTGTGGCAAAGTGTAGTGGGGCTACCGTAATCCACTACCCAAATTTTGTTGAGCGTTGAATTTTTAGATTCCAAAAATGGGTGTGGTCTAACGATAATCCAGAAAAAAAAACAAAAAGAAACACAACAAAAACAGCAAAGAAGACACTTGCTGAGTTTTGGAAATTTCAGGCTGATTCTTTTTTCAAATTTCACTAAAGCTCGTTTTTATAAGAAACTCTGAAAATAAAGTCATGTTTCGCGAGACTTTTTGTGAAATTGCAACAAATCGAGCCAAAAATTAGAAAACAGCAGCAAAAATCCACACTAAACTTGGTTTATGGAACGCCGATCGTGGGGAGAGGCGCTTTAGAGAATTTTTGGGGATGGTCGGGGAGAAAAAGAAGAGTGGGGAAGGGGTGGAGTTTCTAAAAAAAAAACTTAATTTAAATAAAATTCCATTTTAATTATTTTCGACTTTTTTTTTACACACTATTCCCTCGCAAAACTTTTTCCATAAAAAATTTCCTCTTTCTCAAAATTTTTAATTAAACTAAAAACACCAACAACACCTGGAAGAAGTAGGTTGTGGCGCTAGTGTGGGGGATGATGGAGGCATTGGTTTGGGCACACTTTCGAGGTACGCGCTGCTTCAGGCGTCCTCTATTTAGCGCCCAGAGCGGGGAACGCGTCGTCGGACGCGTTGAATGGCTGCGAGTGTCCGCCGCGGCCGCCTGCAGAATAATCGTACATTTTGAAGACGTCAACGGCGTTATTCGTTATTCTTTTTACAAATTCATCATATTTAAGTCTCTTCCAAAAATCATTACTTAAGTAAGTCATCTCATATGTGTAACTTCAGACATATCACATTTAGAAAATGACACACAACGCTATCTATCTCTTTTAAAATCCTCCTATAAAAATTATTGTAGCAAATGATACTCGGCACATTCATTTTACTCCGTAATTCTTTATAGTCAAGTTTTTCCCTCAAGAATTCTCACCTCTGCCTCTGAATCCACCTCCGCCGCCGCCGCTCTGTCGGAAACCTCCTCCTCCTCCGGGTCCTCTGCCATCGCGGTGGTCTCCTCGTCCGCCTCCGCCTCTGCCCCCGCGGAAGGGTCGATGTTCGCGGTCCCCATCGCGGTCGCGGTCGCCGCGGTGGTGCTCGTCGTCCCGATTGCGGTACGACGGAGCCGACGGGCGCGAGATCTTGAAGTCCAGGTCGATCACCTGCAAGAACTCAAATGACATTGGATATAAGATTTTTAAAATATCTTTTGGACGTATCAAATCCTCTCTTCAGGATATGGGATTTCATCAGTTTTCAACAAATTAAAATAAATCGGATTTTCAAAATAAAAAAAAGCGGATATATTAAAATCTTGGAATTAAATAGAATATACGAGTCCCCCCCCTATGAAAAAGAATATCTCAAATCCTCCCGATATAACAAATTCCTAAATGTGTTATCCCCTCGGACCTGTTTCTTGGGCTCCTTCTTGAGGATGATGATCTCCTCCTCTTCCTTGCCGTCAGGATTGTCTTTCTTCAAGGGCACCAACTTGCCGAAATTCTCGGCCGCGCCCTCGCCCGCCTTGCGCACGTTGAATTTCGGAGTTTCTTTCTGGAAATTAGCAAGTTTGTACCACTTTTGAACGGTATTTCTGGTATCAAATAGTAGAATTTCTGCGTGAAAAATGTTATCCTTCTGTACCATTTGATAGGACACTGGAAATGCTACTATTTGGCAGTTTTTTTCTCTAAATAAAGTGTCATGATTGGTAGCATTTTGTTGTGTTTAAAAATTTCGGTATTCACCGTGGTCGCAGCCTTGAACTCCTTGAGGGTCTTCATGCGATTGTACTCCTCCAACTCCTTCTCGTACTTGAGCTCCTGAAAATTTGTAGATTAAACCAAAAATGCTAAATTTGAACTATTCGTGAAGGGGGGCCAGCCTGATCAAATCTTGCTCCATGTTCATTAAAGAAGGCCTTTTAACCAGATTAAGAAAGGGTACTTTACGAATTTTCATCACCCATACCTGCTCAGTCTTCTCTCGGGGAACCTGGGGCTCCTCGTTCTCGACCTGCGGCTGCTCGTCGCCAGTCAGGGGCTCGGTCTCGCCGACCAGTTCATCCTGAAATTTTCCAAATTTTAGTTAGGGCTGGGAGTTTCATTTTTAAGATCGGCGGCTTTCATCTTGAAATTTTCTTTTCTTTACCTGGGTGTCTCCCCAGTTACCCCTGCCGTGACCGTCCTTCTTCTCGTGCGAGCGCACGCCCGTCTTGTCCGATCCGCTCTGCAAAATAATCCGTATTGTGTATTCGTGACATTTTTAAAGATAAAAACGGACAAAAAGGAAAGTTCGAATTTCGTCGAGTCTCGGTTTTTAATGCAGTACCTGTCTGTCGTGCATTCTTCCACGACCGCGACCCCCACCGAACGAGCCTCCGCGACTTCCACGGCCTCTTCCGCCTCCACGGCGTTCTGAAAGATGGAGATTCAAAACTAATTAGTATATATATTTCTTTAAAGCTACAGTAATCCATATTTTTCATGTGCTAAAAGATGACTCCGAAACAGTCTGGGGGATATTTTGTTTAAATGAATCTACGATAACTCACCTCCTTCCGGATGCTGCTCGAAGTTCTCTTTGGGCGCGTCGTCTCCCGGGAAGCTCGCGTCCGCGTTCGGCGAGGCGCCGCCGTCGAAGTGGCGAGGCGGACCGCCGCGTCCTAAAAATAAAGGGTGTAATTTTGATTAAAGACATTGTTTTTAGTTCTAATTTTTACAGGAAAGACCTAATTTCAATTTCGTAGTTTTGATCAATTTTGATCAAAGACGCCTTTTTCTTAATAATTTGGTTTATTTGAAATGTGCGTATTTGCATATGTTCTCAAGAAAAGTCCTCTTGAAAGGTGTTCTATTTTTTGTTCGTTTATCTAAAATGTCCGACCTCTGCCTCCTCCACGTCCGCCTCTCGGTCCTCCTCTGCCACGTCCGCGTCCCTCACCTCCCGCGAAAGGCGCGTGCTCGCCGTCCTGGTGGGTGCGAGGCGGCCTGGGGCCACCACCGCGTCCTGAAAGTTTCTTTATAAATTAATAATTTTTAGAATTTTAGAATGATGACAAAATTCCGAATATTATAATCTGAGTTATTGGATAAACTCTCGAATATGCCAATGTGTTTATTTCGATCAAATTTAAGATCAGAACTACAGTATACCTCCGCGTCCGCCCTTGTCGAACCCTCCGCGTCCCGCACCGCGGCCACCGCGATGGTCACCGCCGACGGGGCGATTCTCCTTGTTGCCGGCTGAAATTGCTTTTTCGAGTTTTTAAAATAAAAATATTTTTATTTCTTCACCTCCAGCGTTCTTGAGATCTTTGGTCTGAACCTGGGCGGCGGGCGCCTTGACGACGGGCTTAGCAGCCTGTGCCTTCTGAAATTAAAATTTAATTTTTTCAACCTCCGACCTAAATATTTGTGATAGACTAAAATGTTCCCAGGCCTGAACTTAGGATTTAATTTTTTTTAATGAATTTTGATACCTGCGCGGCCAGCTTGTTCGCCTCGGCCTTGGCAGCCTTCGCGATCAGTTCCTCGGGATCCGAGATGTCTGGAATTTCCATTTCTTTCAATTAAAAACTTTATTCGAGTTTTTTTTTGAAAATTTTTATTCAGATCTAGGGAGGACGATCATCAGAGACCTCTTGCGCGACCTACCTCCCTATAGTTCATTTTCGTCTGACGAAAGTGCTCCCTAGATCCGTTTTTATTATTTTTACTGAAAAAGCATGAAAATTAGGGTTTCTTTATTTGGCCGAGAATCAATGTTTGAAGTAAAATGAGAAAGGGTAATTCCTTCGATTTTCCTAAATTTTTATCTTTACCGTCATCATCGGACATGTAGCTGAACTTGTTGGCGACGTGAACTCCGTACTCGGTCATTTTTGAATGCGGAAGCTGTCTTGTTCTTCAGAGAAGTTTGCACTGCAAAAATCAATATTTACGCTCGGTTTATCCCGTTCTCCGGAATAAACGCGTTGGAGAAAAATCAATATAAAAAACTAGTTTTAATCTTTCTTAGAAAGATTTCGTTGAAAAAATCGAGAATGAACTTTTACAAACACCATCAAATATCATAGGGGGCCCATTCAGACTTAGTTTGCAATGCAAATTGCAACTCGTTCGAAATGACATGGGGAAGTGAAAAGAGTGCGATTGCGTCATTTCATGTTCTCTCCTGATTTCCCACGCCATTTCGAGCGAGCTGCAACGCAACTAAATCTGAACGCACTCCACGACAGAAGTCATTTTTCTAATTTTATTTTCTAAAACACGACAAGCCAAGACCTATACTTCAAAACTGCACCCCATTTATGGGATGTTGGTGATATAGAGAAGCGAGCAATGAAAACCGAAGAAAAGTCGCAACGAGGCCGTTTCTGCTTCCCTCGTTTTCACACAATATCTCCATTTTCGAAGTATTAGCCTTGGGTTGCTGTGAACAAATATTTTTAGTAATACTAAATTTAGCCGTTCTTCAAAATAACATCGTTGGAAATAACTATTTTCGATGACGTAATGAAACTTCTAAGTACCTGGTGGTAAGCTGCTTCAAGCAAATGTCTTCGGAATGCTTCACCCACAATTGATTAGCAGCCCATAATACAGGGCCAAGCCTGGAATTAACGAACGTTAAATAGCAAAAATTGGCATGAACGCGTTAATCGTAATTAAAATAATTTTGTTAAAAATCTCGAAAAAAAAAATAGCGATTTTTCAATAGAAAGCGGAGAAATGCATGACTAATAAAATTGCGAATTCATGCTTTCACAATTCATAAATCCAACGGGAAAATCAATAAATTGTGAAACCAAGCTTCAGAAAATTAAACATTCAGAGATGTTTTAAAAAGAAGAATAGAAAAATCACGACCTTCGGGCGAAACAGGTGGGGAACTGAGATTGGTTTTCATTGGCAAATGTCTTTTGGAAGGTGGCTGTTCTCGCTCACTGACGGAAAAATCGATATTTCCAGCAAAATCGATAAGTTAGGGGCGGATTTTGAAAATTCAGAGGAAATTTTGTTGAAGTTACGATAAAATCACGCGCCATCTGGGGGCGCAATCGACTAATTTTGGGACGGCACCTTTGCCGAGAGAAAATTGATTGGGGGACTATGGTTAGCGACGGAGCGCGCTTTACACTATACGAATAGAAAAAAGTGGCCGCACCGATCAATTTTCTTTCATTTCTCTAGCATTTTATCGTTTTCATTTGTACGGGTAAATTATGGTCATACCACTAGCTAATTAACGTTAATTACCCCTAATTGACTATTAATTATTCTCTATTATTTCGGGTAAAGGATAAACATGTCGGATAAGAATAAATCGAGGCAAATGATGCTGAAAAATAGGTAAATTTATTGGAACTTCTAGAAAACGAAAACATTATTTTTGGTAATCTAGTGATTTTTCGCATAGACCTTGGACATTTTAACATAGTTTTTAAGAAACTGGAAACTTTATTAAAAATACAAAAAAAAAGTTTCAGCGGCATATCCCGGAACGGTAAAGATCACCCCAATATTTGTACGGATCAGCGCAGTATCGCTATGCTTCTCGCTCTCGAAGCTAAAAATTATCCGACTGCTTTCATAGCAAATAATTCGCAGTTCGGAAACCCGCTTTTGCCAGTCTTTCAGAAACTTGCAATCCCAGCCCAGACTAGTGAAATCACGCCAAATAATAGTCAAAACGATGTGAAATCGGATGATAAGTAATATTTTGAGCTTAAAAATCTTTAATGGAAGCCCAGACTCTAGGTTCATAAGTACCATTAAAAGGCAGTTCTATTATAGTTGGTTTGGTAGTCTAATATTTTTAACAGTTATCATGAGTTAAAAATATTTAAAACTTGAGGGGCTTCTATTAAGTATTTTTGCTGTAAACTATTAATCCCAGCGATTTTTGTAACAAATATTAATATTTGATGAATGTGATACATTTCCTGATTATTTATGGGTAGACATAATAAATATTTCTTTTAAAAATTCCGCCCGGATCACTCCAGAAAGCGAAAAGATGATAGCCTGATAAGGGAAGTTCGTCAGAAAACCGTGTTCTTTATCGACATTTTTTCGATAAATTCCTGCAAAAATCAGAAAACGTCAATCAGTCGCTAGTAAAGTTTGAACTCCAGACGTATATAAAGTGTCCTAAAGCATATAACGTGTAACTATTGGACTATCCCTTGCAAAGTTAAAGGTCCAAATGTTTTAATGTAAAGGACACTCTGTTCTGTGATAAGATCGTTTCTTATCAAAACACACTATTTGATACTTTTATACTCTCCAAAGATCAAAAACTTTTGAACGACACAAATATTATGATTTTTGCCGAGTACTCGATATCGCTTCAATGCCAACAAACATGTAAACAACGTGCATCTTATCATTTTACTCGTATTTTTGGCCTAAAGTTCACTTTTTCTCGATTTTCAAGTAAAATGATTTTTTCTCAAGATAATATTGAAGAAATACCGTATACCCCATTTATAATGCCCGAATAACGTAAGTAGATTGATAAATACATAACTTCAGTTACGGATACAGTAATTTTGGAATTTTATGCAACGCAACTACACGAGAGTACGCTCATTCCGTTGAAAGTTGTAACGCGAATATCCCGATGGCTAACAGCGTAGACGATCTTTAGGGGAACGAAGTGTCTGAAGTTTAGGAACGTTATTTAAAAAATAGTATATGTGTGGCTAGCATTTTTTATGCTTCTTTTTCACTCCACTGATTTTTTATCTCTATATTTTCTTCGTTCTTCTCTGATTTCTAGCTGAAATCGTTGAGTCCTTTTATTTTTTTCTATCGATCAGTAAACTTTATACTTGAATCGTGTTATCATCGTATCGATTCATTTTCCGCTTAACTAACCCCCGACTGAGTACCTGCTCAGCCGCACAATATATGACGTCATTGGCGTCACTCATTAAATTTATGACGCCATTTAAAGTTAAAAAAAACAATTACCTAGGTGCGCATTCCGGCTGCGAAATGAAAAACGCCGTGTCGTTAGTCTTCGCGGAGCTAGAAAATCATAAAATTCGAATAAACTATAGGAAGACTACTGTAAGATCCTCTGAACTTCGGAATTTTCATTGTAGGGGCACTGACCGGTACAGTAATTCGCATTATAGCCTGGTGGTGATAGAATCCAATCGTTCCAGCCTACAAATATTTTAGATTTGCATCTTCAAATTTTGGAATTTTGAATGATATCTTCAGATCTACGGTAACATCAAATAAAGCTATTTCTATCGAAAAATCAACGAATTCTACCGTATACCTAATTCCGTAAAATTCACATAGAACTGTTTCAAACAGCAAGGCGACGTATCATCACAAGTTTGAAGCAATGGTTCAGAATAAGTGGATTGCACGATATACGCCAGATTTATGACCGGGAATGTATTCAGAACTTCATGGAGTTTAACCTCAGCTCCATCTAATTTAATCTCGAACTAGAATATTCAAATTTAAACATTTTTCAATTCTTTTTGAACCTTCAACATTTTTATATTACTCCCCGACGTTTTCCTGCCCCAGTTGCGGATTTTGTCGAGGATCTAGAATATTTTTTTTAAAGTTCTAAGAAACTCAAATAAATACCTCAAAATGAATTCTCGCTGCTTGTCGGTTCAGTTCAGTAATATGCAGAATATCGAATAGCGTCATTTCCCCAAAATATGGACGGACTTCATAAATTACGAAAGTCAAATTTCGACCGTATAATTCAGGAATCGTCCTTAATCTAATATGATTATTTTTTAGGGCAGGAAAATGAAGCAAAAATTACTTTAAAGTTAAATCGGCGCTTAATAGATGCTCATTATTGCGAAGTCGAAAGTTGTACCGAAAGCAATTATCGATTTTTTCGTTACCGTCTTCGATTATGCATTGGGACGCTAAATTAAAAAAAATATGGAGCGTCTTGAAATTTATAAATGACGTCATAATGATAATGAGTAACGCTTCAAAGTTTTATAAGTGATGATTTGAATTAATAAAAAGTAGTTTAATATTTTAAAAGGCATCATATTTAAAAAAAAAAAAAAAAAGACGCCTTTACATCGATCCATCGGCTCGATAACAATTTCATTTAGGCGCGAGTATATTCCATTGGACTTGTCTTCAAACGCGGATCTCTGATTCGAGTCAATATGACCGACGTAAGAGGGACGGGATCTCAAATTCATCTGTGTTAGGAGGCGGGACTAAAAATTTTTAAATAACACAAATAAAATGAAATTTAATAGAGTCATAGGTAATGCGCTTTCAAAGATTCAACATTTTAGAAGATATCTAAGTTTCGAATTTAAACTAAATCCTAGATTTGGAATGCTTATAAATTCAAATATAATGAAATCTAGACTATTTGATAAAGTAATTAGCCAAAAACTATGAAATTAGATTTAAAATACCTTTTCCTGCTCAATCATCTGTTGTTGAGCTTCCGATGACGGCGCTGCATTTAGGCACATAATCAAAACTATTGGGATTAAAATCAGAATCCATATTTTCGTTTCTTTCAAAGCCATCGAAAACGGCCATTCGAAGTTGTTATTTAAATTTAGAGAATACAAAATTTTAAATATTAAAAATAGACAAAGTATTTAGTCACTGAAGTTGATAAATTACCTGAAATTTTAAAGTAAACAAATTGAATATTGTATAAGATATTTTTATATCATTTAAAATATTAAAGAAATATTCGTCTAAGATATTTTTATAAATAAGAAATAGCATTTTCAAAACTGATGTAAAATGTTTCAGTCGTTTCTCAAGAAGCATTCGATATTCGAATCGCTCTTTTTGAGAATGTTTTATGTTGCTCGTTTTTCTGCTCTTTCTAGAGTCAAGCTTATCATTTCGCTCGATTTTAGATTCTAGTACAAAAAATGACACACTGACTGACATGTGTACGTTGTCCCTTAAATCTTTTTCATTTTCATAAGTTATCTCGTCCATTTTTCCATGTTTATGCTTTATCATACGACAAAATTCCTATACAAAATAGTCGAAATGATGAGCAATTTTTTTATCTTCCGAAAAATTTTCGTCTGATTCAACTTTTGCTATAAAAATCTGTAACTTTGCACTTTTCTCAGCATTCAGTTAAAATAAATTTTTATTTCAGTTTTTCGACGGGTTCTAATCGGATGAACTTTGACGTTTTCTTGTGTTTTGGAAAAAATGAAAGAAAATGTTGATTTTCCAGAATCTAGTCATATTTTTCTGAAATAAACAATATTCTTCTCGCATGTGAATGTGGCATGACAGAGTATTCCTCTTCCCTATCCTTGAGCACACAACAAATTAGAGACGCCGAGTAAAATATTAACTGTGTCGAATAAACACCAAATTCACTACAATATGAAGCATCTGGTCTAGATTTACCTAAAGCTGTTCTAAATACTAGTTTTTGGGTAAACCATATATTTTCTCCTTCTTTCCCCTCTCCTCCTTTCTTTTGGTCTCTCGTTATCTGATCTTGAGTTAAGCATTTCGCGCATATGGTGAGGGGACAAGTTCTTTTCTTTATCACTTACTTTTTTCCTGACATCTTTTCGATCTCTTAAAAGTGCACTCTATTTTCTTGCCCTCCGGCACTTTGATTTGTTGAAGGGAAAGCTCTCTTTCTTTCTCTCTCTCTTTCTGCTTTTCTAATCTCTTTTCTTTCGAAACACTATTTCTCTCTAGACATTCCTTCTAACCTTTGATTACACACTAGTCTTCATCCATTGTGTCCCCTCGATTCATTGTCTTTCTTTCTCCGCACTCTCTTCTAGTTTATCATATCAATTCACTATCTCTAAGAGAGGCTTCTCATATGTATTGTCTTACAAAACAACTGTGAAGGAAGGGTTTTTAAATTAAGCGGTAAACGATAAGGTCGCGAAAATTGTTGACCACGCACTTTTTAATTAAACTTTCTTTTTTTATTTAAAATAGAGTTAGTATTTTATCTTCTATGTTTATGCTAATAAAACCTATCAAAGTTTTTAGATCGTATAATGTCTAGCGAATTTTCAACAGTTCTCACCTTCACCTAATCATAACTATAATTACAAGCAAAAATACCATTTCTTACAATTTTTCAGATCATACCTATAAAACTAGCTATATTTTTTGGTTAAAATTTTTCACTACATCTCACCTCGACCTAACCATAACATAATTTATGTGTCTACCAAAACACTTTGCTTTTGCAAAAACTCGTCAAATTTTCAATTTTCCATAACTTTCAGACAAGTTTTCTTTCCCCATTGTCATTGTATCAAATTTTCCATTCTCTCTCCTCTTTTTCTTCTTCTGATTTTTTACTTGATTAAATTACTCGGTCTTTTTAACCTGTTGCAAAAATCTGCCATTTTTTACGAGAGCGCGACCTTTCTCAGGTGGTTTTTTCACGAAAAAATCTTCGAATTGATTTAAACTTTTATTTTTTCGTAATCCTACTTACCTTGTTGTCTACCATACAAGTTTCTGAACTTGAATTACATAATCTCCTTCGGAATTTTAAAATTTTTATTTTAAAGACCATTTTGAATTATGCGGGACTTTACTAATGATTTTCAACTTTAGATAAGAGGTTCTTATATTTTAGGATTCTTACACTCTGTCACGTCATCTAACTTTCACAAGGCGAAAGTTCAGAGACGCAGACAAAAATTAAAAATTTGGCGCCAGCCTTTAGAAAGTTGAACGCATTTGGCGCCGCCATAATTCTTTGACCTTGTCGAATTACAAAAAAAATCCGAATTCGAAATTTTGCGATAACTTTTGGGTGGAACATCGAAAGATCTCCTGATAGTGATATAAAGATAAGGGTATCAGTGGTAAAAAGATTGAAATGGTGATAATGAACATGAAATTTATGCCTTTAACTGTTTCTGATATTTCTTTCGGCGCGACATTTCGAAGAATTCTTCTCCGAACTTCGCAAAAACCTCGTAAATTAACGATTTTTTCAAACCTGCAAATTTTTATCGCTCTGAGTTTCATTGAATTATTGTTTCAGCGACTTTCTTGTGGAAAATTTGAACACTGAGGCCATTTTTGGAGATATTTTTACAAGTTTCAGTAGCTATTCATCATTATGTTAGAGAGTTAATTCTGACTTCTTTTGAAGTTAGATTTTCTGAGTGATTAAATGATAAGAAGTTCTGTTATTCAATTAACTTTGTCAGTAAAGTGATATTGCCAATTTCTGATCAGTCTCTATAAAGGAGTCTGCTGAAAAAATGATAAAACTTCCCACTTATCATTCAATTCAGAACGTATCAAAAATTTATTAGTTTGTCCGAGGACGGCGCCGCTTGGCGCCAATTTTTTATCAATCAATTTTTTCCTTCCGATTTTTTCCTCTGGTAGTCGTTGAAACTTGTATTTCATGAAAAACCACATAATAGTGGACATTCAGAAAGACAAGTGTAACAATTTGTTACAATATACTGTTAATTTGACCGAATTCTAACTTAGGCCTACTTAACGTAGGGCGTAGTATTTTACGTTTTCTGACCATACTTATGCATTTAGATTCTAGAGTAATGCCCTATTCTATTTTCTCGTTACTTAGGAAAAATTTTCCAGTCATATATTTAATAAAGAAAGATAGTTCAGTTTATATAAACCTTATGCTAATTTCTAACCATCTAACATTACTCGCCAGAAACGTGGCTTTTGGCCTCAAATCATGCCGTCATTTTACTTCAAAAATGAGCCTTTTTGATTGACTGATGTCCATATCAATCATTACCTCTGAACACTCGCGTTTGACGATTTGATGGATGCCGTCTATTGTTTTGACATCGATTCCCGTTAGTTTTCACTTATCTTCCATTTTTTATCGTCCATTTTTTCAAATTCAATTTCCGGAAATCACTTTCTAGTTTTTGCAATCATTTCATCACATATATTTCAATGTCATCGAACCTAGCAAATTTGGAAGATAACTTTTCTTTAAATCTCAGGAAAAAGACTGATCTTCATCATGATATCGATTTTGAATGTTTTTTTTTCTAAATCCGAAGATTCATCTTATAGCTCCAGAAATTTCCTATCATATGATAAAACATAAGCAACCAAAACAAAGCTCAAATGACTCATAGTTTATCTATATTTTCGAATCGATAGCTTTAAATTGATAAGCTCTTTATTCTTTCATCATAAAAGAACGATCTTCATTCATTTCATCGTTTTATATTGATTCCTCGATTGGATATTCGTTTTCTCCATTACATTTTGAGACTTTTAATTTTTAAAATTTATATCTTAGTCAGATGATATCAAACCTCTCCACAACCAAAAATGTCATGACGGGTACATTTCTGGCCATTTTCTTTATTCTTAATCTCGTTTCTACTAGTCAGGCAGAGAATTATTATGGGTAATTTACGTTAATTTTTGAAAATATGCTAATTTGAAATTCAGGTATAAATTAATCAGTTTTAAAGTAAACAATGAAGTAGGCCAGTGGCTTGGTGATTTCAATGAAGAGAATAGCTATATCGTTAATGAGGTGATTTTTTAGAAATCTAATTTTAATTCTCGATGATTTAAAATTATCTAAATTTTAACAATATTTAAGTATGTATAACTTAATTCAAAATAACCTAAGTCCTAGACTATAGTGCATATCATAGATAGTCTATGTTTCCATGTTGTAATTTTAGAAAGAGGGTACTCGACGGTTAATTATGGATATTTTGGGCGAACCTTCGAAATATAAAGATACAGCTGAAGTTCTCATAGCTCCTGAGTTTTACGACATGTTTGTTCAGGCTTTGAGGTACAGAAATCTAAAATTTAAACTAAAGCACGAATATTTTAGGGAGCAAGGCATTGATGAAGTTAAAGTTATCAAGAAGGATATTGGAAATGAAATCCGTCGGGAAAGAAAAGAAATGCAACGTTCTAAGTCCAGGTCCCGACGAGCTTTACATAACGCTATGAACTTCGATGATAAGAATTACCACTCTTATCAGGATGTAAGCAATTTGCTATTTTTGTCATTGAAAAAATAGTTATTTATCATTTTGACAGAGGCTTAATCAGTGACAAGAAAATCTTTTTCAAATTTAATCACTGATAAAATAACTTATAGATGGTGGACTTCATGGTAAAACTAGCAGAGCAGAAGCCCGATTTGGTCCAACTTCTGAACATCACAAACTCATTCGAAGGTCGGAGGATGTATGGAGTGCGGGTAAGTTTGTTTGAAAACTTCAATTTCATACAAAATTTGAACATTTAATTCCCTGATCATTTTAACAGTTTGATGGCTAAAAACCCAGACATAAACAACAACTTTTTGTGGCAATTAACTAATTTGATCTGGAACAGGAATTTTTTTGAAAACTTTTGATAAACTTATCTACTTTAGACCAGGAAATTTTCAATGTAATTTTCAAACTTACCAATATTTTAGATCAGAAAACAAGCACCTATCAAGCCATCAATTCTCGTCGATGCTGGTGTTCATGCTAGAGAGTGGATAGCCCCGGCTGTAGCTCTGCATATGATTAAAAAGGTTCGAAAAATCAGCATATCTTTAAAGATTAATTTTCTAGCTAGTAACATCATACGGTCACGATCCGAAGATCACTCGGATGATCAATAAATTCGATTGGTACATCATTCCGCAGGTCAACCCAGATGGCTACGAGTACAGTAGGACAAAAGTAAATTATAGTTTAGTTAAAACGTCTAAATTCTCATCAAGATAGACATTAAAAATATTCAACAACAATCACAACTCGCTCATATATAAATAGCGAAATTTGAATAAGCTTATAAATTTGCAAATCTTACCCATTCGTAATAAAGGTTAAAGATATCATTGAATCTTTTTAAAAATATAACGTTTTTTTTTCAAAGATTCCAAATTTTGTTGGAAAAATATCCAAATTCTCAATAAACCTCTAAAACGTAATATTTGAGGACCGTCTCTGGCGCAAGACCCGTTCTCTGAATTCCACTGTGAATAAATGGTGCACGGGTACGGACGCGAATCGCAATTGGGGCTATCGCTGGGGCGAAGTTGGTGCAAATCGAAGTCCCTGCTCGAATATCTACGCTGGAAGTCGACCCTATTCGGAGCCTGAAGTTGCTGGTATTGAAATTCGCATTACAAGATATAGAAAATCGAAATTTAGCAGATTTTATACCTCACATAAAATTTAGGCCTGAAAGACTTCATAACCTGGAACATCCCTAACCTGCAAATCTACGTTTCCCTGCATTCTTACGGTCAATTATTCCTATCCCCGTGGGGTTACACGATGCAAAAACCATCGAACTATTGGGATCAGGTAGGGAAAATAGACTTTTTTTTTTTCGAAATAATGTCAAAATTTAGCGCAACGCCGCTCGCGCCGCTGTTATCGCCATGAAAAACGCTACCGGTGTGAATTATAATTTCGGTAGTATCTCCGAGATTATGTGTGAGTTTTATAGAAAAAAAATAATAGAAGACCCTCTTAGATTACAAAATCCTAAACCTTTAGTATAGATCATTATAGAGTATGGTGAAAAGTTGATTATAAGTTCATGGACTCTATCATAGGGGATCTTCTAATTTAGAGGCCTTCTATTTATTTAGCTATTTAAAAAATGAATGCTTTAGACCCCGCTTCTGGAACCAGCATAGACTACATGCAACACAGAGGAGTGCCTTATATTTACGGGGTTGAATTACGGCCTTTGGACAGCATAAACGGATATGCTTTTAGTTTGCCACCCAGATATATTGAGCCTACAGGTAATTCAAATAATTTAAATAATTAGGGCGTTAAAAACTTGTATATGGCGTCCAAATTTCGTTATCTCACGTCTCCAAAGGTGTTATATGACGTACCAAAATTAGAAATGACGTTTTACAATTTTAATTTTTAGGTGACGAAATGCTAGCGGGTCTTCTAGCGATTGCCGAATACGCCGTTGTTCAAAAACGACTTTAATTTAAAATTTTATTTTCCGGTTTTTCAGCCCGGCATTTAAATTTAAAATGGAGATGTATGATATTTGGTGCTAAATTTTAAAAGATGTCTTCATTTTATTGAGATTTAATAATAATAGGTGCCAAAAACTATCTCAGACTACAGTTAACAAACATTCAAAAATTATCTTCAATTTGATATACAATTTTGTAAATTGTATTTTTTTTTCGAAAAATATCCTTGAAACGAGCTTTACAATGCATCATAATTTGGTGAAAATAGTCATATTTGGAGATTTCATATCCATTGCACATTTAGTTTAGGCTTGTCTGTAAATATCGTTCATTTGTATAACTTTAAATTTAATATTTAACGACGAGAAATGGTATCGAAAATAAAAGTTCAGAGATTTAAAACTTTTCATTGCAGGGTTATAATTTTGTCTTGATAAACACGCTAGATATCTAAATTTAACAAAGATGGTGATTTAAATAATTAATACCTTAGAGGCGTGTTATGCTCGAAAACAAAATAGTATTTTGTGTTAAATTAAAAGGTTATCTTTTAACAATATCCCAATTTCTTTTTAAATTCTAACATTTATTTTGACACAACTAACCTTTTCCATACGATTAGATACCATCATTTTGGTATCTTTTACCATCTTTGGTATCCTGCAAATTCCTAGGTATTTACGTCAGAACATAAAATCCCTGCGTAAATGTTTTAAATCTTAAAATCTCATATCTCTTAACATTTGGTACTTCGAGTTTTGTCGCTATAGAAACCCCGAGAGCCTGAATTAGGCAGGCAGAGCACCTGTTATTATCATGACATGTTTAATCACATATTTCAGTTCAACGAAACCTCATTTTGATTAAAATCTGAAAACTCACTTTTTAAATATATTTTATTTGAATTTAAACTAATATTGATTACGTTTATCGATTCAAAATTCATACGAGGTCAATTTAGGTCTTCATATTAACATTGTATTCCGAAATATTTATTATATTGCTTGAATTTATAAAAAAAAAATAATTTTCCATTAATAAATCTTCTAGGTTCATTAAGTTTAATCTTCGTCACTAATAATTCAGTGTTCATATATTCAATTAATCTCAAGTCCTTAGCCATATATAAAAATTTATGGGTAATAAATAAGTCTAGCAGATCTCTGTAGTAGAATGATTTGGTGGTATGGGGCTTTCCCCGTGTGAAACCACATTTTTTCCTTTCTAGTAGATTGCTGAGATTACGTCAATCTCTCCACTTAGGGCTCGAACTCGGACCGCCTAATTGCCGTCAGCACGAGATCTGCCCTGTACCTCGGAGAGCAATTTTCCATCTTTTCATTCCTGCAGCGCATATACCAATTTTCTCGAATATTTCTTAAGTACTTCTTTGATGTTATGTGTACACGTTTGTCTTTGCAAAAATCCATAAAATTTGTAGATTCTTTGAAAGTGATGATGACGCATTGTTTTCACGAGTTTTCCGCTAGAAAATTTTTGTATTTTATTGATGAAGATCGAAGAAAAATTATCAATTTTTAGTAGAAGTAGACTTACCTGGGTAACAATTTCACCGACTTTTTCTAAGTAAAATGGAGTACAATGAAGATTCGGACAATTTCAAGATCCTTACTATCATTCATGTCAAATATGCGGGCATTTTCTGTGGTCTTTTAGGTAAGTTCCAAAAAATTTGCCCTAGAAGATCTACTTTTCTAAATGTTCTAAATTTCTTCTTTCAAATTTTCCCAAAATAGATTTTATCTAAAAATTGCCGATTTACCCCCAAATTTTTAGGTTTACTGCTAACCGTCCTAGGCTTCGGTTTCGGACTATCCTACTTCCCATTTGGGTCTTTTTCGACGGGATATGACATAATCTGTAAACTATTTTTGCTAAAAATTAAAATGTTAAAATATTTAGCCTTGACCGGTTTCACCGTTTTTCTAATATCCGGCGCCTCGACCCACTACCTCATTTTACATGCAATACATTATACCCAGGTTCAAAGAACATTAAAAAAAACTAATATTTTAAAAATTTAGTACCGCCTCCTACTGCCTTCCATATTATTTCACGCCTTTTTAATCGGTAAGTTAATGATAAAAAATAAATTTTTATAAGTTAATGAAATTAACGCAAATATTCAAATATTGCGACTTGGAAAAGTCGTAGCATGCGTAATGGTATGTAGAGGAAAACTCGCCTTTACGTACTATTTCGATGTTGCGTCGATTGCGACAATTGCAAGAGACCTAGAATTTAGCTAACTAGATAATTCTTCCTGAAACAAAGTAAATTTAGGCCTAAACACTGTCCTCTGCCTAATAGCCATTGGAGAATTGGTGTCAGATCAAGAGGTATATTTGATACTTTCGGATTACGGTAATACTCTAATTTCAGCCTTCAACGGTAGACGATTCTGAAGCCGCGGCGAGATATGTGCTGATTGTCTTGCCCGCCACGACGTGCTTCAGCTCATTAATTCTCATAACCCTCTTGAAATGCCGACATTATCTTCGATGCAAAAGACGCCATATCAGGAACGGACAGCCGCCTGTAAGAAAATTGAAAAAAAAATTATAATAAAAGTTCGGAGCTTAAACTTTTTTTTATCTATCATCAGGGTAGACTTCTAAAAAAAATTAGAGTACTTTTACACTATAGGTTCAAAAATATTATGCTTAGAATACCTTTAAAATTCAGGCGGTTAGAGAAGTACTTCATCCAGGATCCGCCCCTCCAGCTCCAAGAGTTCAGAAGGTCCACCCTACCCAGCCGCCGTTAGTTCAACAGGTAAGAAAAATTTGGGATTTTTTTCTTGAAAATTGAAACTTTTAGGTCTCGATATCATCGAATTACAAGCATGAGTGTGCCATAATTGAAACTCAAAGCTAAACTATTTTTATGCAAACATGTCTATACAATACTAAAACGCTCATTTTGATCTGTGAATATTGTTTTTAAATCAATAAACTCAATTTATTTTCAAAACATTTATTATGAAAGACATGCACAATTTTCACTCTAAAAAGACAAATCAACAAAAATTTACAGAGAATTTTTTAAAAGAGAAACTAGCCAGAGGGAATTTTAAATGGTGTCTAATTGATTAAAATAGCATAAAATCATCACTTCTTGCGCCACTTAAAATTGCCCTAGTATAAATTATCTACAACAAAATTACGGCGTTTTGAATTTATCCACCGTGCCTGTTACGTATCATCTCGGCTTGTGACGAGATTTCGTTTATGAAAGTTTTGAAAGCATTCGGGTCTCGGAGACATTTTTGCGCCTTATCTTGAAGATGATATTTACAAACGTCCACCCATAGCCTGAAGAAATTTATTTAAAATATTTAAATTGTTCTTTTTTTATAAACAAATAAGTTTTATTCTCAGAATTTCTTTTTCTTCTAGTGATATTTTAGTTTTAGAAATTTATTTTCTCAAAAAACTTACCTAGCGCATCCCAATTTCTTATCCTTTCCATCGGTAAAAGAGAATGTCAACCAGTATTCATTCTGAAAAAGTCGATAAATTAAAAGAAAAAACGATAGTTTCAAAAAGTTTCACTATACTTACCGATTGCAAAGGCCCGAAGAAAGACTTGGGTAGATCTTCAGATGAAAATACTTTAGAGAATGTCATTGTCCAGTGTCCTTTAGGGGGTGGACAGAACTAAACATCAATGAATTTGATCAACTTTAGCAAATTAAGCAAAAATCTACCTTATTTTGCCTCAAGAAGTTCATCGCCTTTTTATCCTTAACGTATTTGTGGGCCTGGCCGAGAGCTTCATTGCACTTGTCCAACATATCACAATATCGGCTGAATTTTGAAAATATCGATTTTTAAATTATTGATTTTTTAAAAGTCTATTTACCAAGATCCAACCCCATCGCACCCGTCAATGATATTCCATCCCTGACAGGGAATGACTTGCCAGCCCTTAGAGCCTTGTTTATTTGTAACTGCGTGTCGGACCTAAAAATCCCTGTTTTAGGCATAATAAAAGTTTCCTTATAACCAAGATCAATAAATATCAATTTTAAGTCATAGAAAAATCGGATTTTCGTACTTCTCAATATATGGAGATCATCTTAGATCTAATAAAAGTTGATATTCACTAGATTCTCAGCGAACCCAAAAATCCGCACCTCTAAATCCATCTCAATCTTATCGACTGGCAGATCCTCTGAAACGTCCATGGTTACGTTGAAGAAGATCGGGCCCGGAAATCGCGGGTAGTCGGGCCAAATCACGATATTCGACACGTTCACAACATAATCGGTCCACTAAAATGAAGTTTATTTTTGATTTCCATCTTTCACAAAAACGTCTTGGATTTGATGGGTTTTTGTTTCTGTTCTAAAGCAGACCTTTATGCTTTAAACCTTGTCTATGATTTTCAAAGAATCGTCTTTGACTCTCTTAATTCTTACCTGCTCACTAGCACACCTACTGAATTGCCATCCACGAATCACGACACCATGTGGACCTGTCCGATACTTCTCCCTAAATAGCACCAATTAAATGGTAACATCGATACTAAATGTTTACCAAAATGGTTGCACGCCTGGTAACGCCTCCTTCCAGGCTTTGGACAGAGGGTTTTGCGCCTCGACCGAAACTTCATAGAAGCTGAACACCGCAAGGATGAGGTACCACATAAAATGGGCGGATATATTAACAAAGTGGTAACCCTGAAATGGTAAGTTTAGTATAAAAATGATATAAGGAAAGAAGTGTAGTAACGAATGGTAATTATAAGATGATAACTCTTGGCATAGAAATGAGATAAGTAAAGAAATACGGTAACTTTGGTAACCAAATGGTATATGGGTAGAGATAATTGAATAAAGGGGAATTTAGAGAAAGAAAGATATCGAAAGATTTAGCGGATTTTGGCTATCGTGCGTGTCGGCTTCCAGGATAAGTCAAACGCGCGCCTTTCTAAGAGAAACGCGATATCTGCCTTAAGATATACAAGCCGGTTTTTCACGAAATAATGGAAAAGAAAAATCTTAGACGAATTGATAAGGCTAGCGGCAGGCAGCCCGAAAAAGACTGGCATTGAAAGTGATATACCAGGCGACATTCCACCCCTATTCCTCAGCATATGGAAAAAGGTTTTCTTCTGCTTCTCCAACTTTCGGATAACCAATATGGGTTTGAAAAGGTATGCTTAAACATAGGGTGACAAATTTACTAATGATTAACAAAGACGGAATACAGATGCCATTCGGTTATGACACTGGCATGAAAGGTGATAGGCCTAGTGGATAACAAGTGGATTTGGAGGATAAAAATGAGGTGATAAAATTTATGATTCACCGATAAAAATGGTGTGATTTGGATTTAGATAAACTTTTATTAATCGATAGATCAAATAATTAGGGCTTCTCTGAAAATTCATTAATTTATAATCCGCATGATATTATGACTCAAGACGAGTGCAAAATAAGTTAGGGTATGATATATGTATTTCTCCCAAGCACTTTTATAATACCTTATGCTACGGTGTCTTGTGGTATACAAGTTAGATGAAATATTCATATCATGGTATGAATAAGAAGAATCGGGACAAACTATCAAAGGATTCGAATTTCTTGAAAAGTGCAATTCCCGTGTTGAGGATAGCGTTTAAAATGAGAAAAGTCGAATTTCACTTGATAGGGAAAATAAATAGACCGAGACAACGAACTATTTGATATACCAGTAAAAGGATTGAAACCAGACTTGACGTATATCCGGATGCAAAACGAGATTTTCATTTTGGCAAGTGGTCGGGTGGAAAATTCTCAGACGCGAAAATGGAAAGTCGCCTTGGAAAAAGTACTTCGGAGTTTGAATAATGGGGAAATAGTGTGAACGTTAAAAGAGACGGAAAAAGAGCGAGAAACTTCAGATTGGGGTCAATCAGTGAATTGACTGAATCAAGACTGGAGGAGAAAAACGGATTTAGGAAGGGAACAGGGAAAGAGAAGGGAAAGATAAAAAGGAATATCAGATATCGATTCAGACGAGAATGTTTCTCCGACGCGAAAAAAACGCGAATATATGAAAGCTTCTGAAGAAGTGAGGCTTTCATATGTCCCCTTTATAGCCAGAGATCAAATCGAATCGATAATTTATCATTGGTCTTTTTTCCGAAGATCGACAAAATTATGAATCAATGATAAAAATGGGCTCAGGGTACGAAAAAATTGTCATCTAGTCCCAGTCAAATACGCTATCGATCGAGTTTTAAATATTCTGATAATGATTGTTCGTAAACTTAGCCGTATTTCTTTAGCTTAATGAAAATCGATCAAGAATTTTCATGTTATATCTTAGTGCAAAATTATACCTATTCATGTTACAAAAATAGTTTAAAAAACTTTATTTTAGCACAAATCTCTGAATTAGCTAACAAACAGATGTCTTCCGGTTTGGGAATTTCTTGGAGAATTATGTTTGCTGGTTCTTGCACTAGCTGTGTCTACGAATAAGACGTCGTCCAACGCTGGCGAATAGGCCGATAAAATTCGGCCGGATTCGATTACCTGAAAATAACTGCTTTTTTTATTTTCTATAAATACCCATATCTTAAAATTTTATACAATAAAAATTAATTTAGCCTAAAAGTTAATATTCTTATATTTACAAATATTTTTAAAATAGACTTAATCAGAGAGTTTAAAAATCTTAAAAATTAGCATAAATTGGATACCTCTTTATCTAGTTTGCCAATAAGGCCAGCTTTTGCTAGGGCTTGAAGTTGAGCCATACCAGCAGAGAGACCAAGTATGCCTTTATTAACGCTGATGGACTGAGCGGCCTATATTTAAGGGAATATGTGAAATCTTTAGGGGTATAAGATCTCAGATGTACTAAATCTCTAAAGAATACGCACAACTTTTATATATGAAATCTCTAGGAATATATCAAATCTATTGCTATATGAGATCTTTTGAAATAAATGAAATCAGATATATCAAACTCAGAAAACATAAAATCCCTAACCTGTATCATTTTTCCAGCCAACTGTTTTGCCTTACCAACTCCCCTTCCCATATAATGCACATTGTTAATGAGCTCAGCCGCAACGAAATCGATGGTAATCGTTACCAAAATGATACCTATTACCAGAAACACGATCAGGTGGCCCACACTGATTTGGGGCTGAAATGGTGGCACTATCGCTACAAATGGTATTTTTAACCAAAAATGGTGCAAACTTACAAAAGTATCGCCAAACCCAATGGTAAATATTGAAGTTAAGGAAAAATATATAGCATCCGTGAATGGTATATCTCCGTTGTAGTGGAAGTAGAGCCCATAAAATATTGGGTACAAGAATAAAACGCCCAGAAATATGATGGTAGGGATGGTATTCGACTGAAGATTCAACAAAATGATTAAAAAAAACTCAGCATTTTGGCAACCATTACATCATTGAATATATCAATAATGAACTGAGATATGAATTTTCCCGTGTCAGCCATGGTGACCAAAATCAATGGTATACCAATGATGCCGTAAACGATCAAGAGAATCTTCCCAGTAGGAGATTCAGGCCAAACATGGCCGAACCCTGAAATGATAGCATATTGCCATTTTATACCAAATAGTAATGGGCTACCAACTGGTATAACAGTGGTAGTTGTGAACAGTATCGCTGAACCGAAGGTCCACATATCTGAAAAGTAAATTCAACTTTGTTTATTAATATTTAGATACCTCTTTCCGTGCTGTAATTGGTAAAATGAGATTCAAAAACGTGGGCGTAATGGGGGTTCTGATTTTTCGAATATTTTTTAGATTGGAAATTTCAAACCTCGAATAAGATGAACATTTTCTCGACATATTCGTCCACTGCTTCTTCGGGATCGAAATCTCTGTCACTTGTTGACTCTAATAACTTCTAAAATCATTAACCAATAAGTTTAATTGTATAAAACGAACGGCTTTCAGATTTTCATATTCCTGAAGAGCGTCGTTTCTCAGTTGAAGTTCAATAGGCCGTTCGATAGATTGGAACAGAATAGCTCCCAGGAAGACGTATAAAATGCATGTTAGAATTAGGCCAATATGAATCAACGTAGCTCGTGAAGTCTAAAATTGAAATAAAATCCTTGAACTAAATTTAAGACCTACCAATTTCTGAATAAAAGTCTTATCGTCTTCATCTTTTTCACAGTCGCTCATAGCTAAGGGCTCATAGATTTAGATATTTTCAAATTTCAATTAGCCTCAGTCTGAATATTAAATCGAATTCAACCTTTGCTACATTATATAAACCTGAAGACTAAATAAAAGTGGAAAGAGAAAGAAAATATTACGGGGTCATTTTCGACAAATGGGGGGTTGCAAGTAAAAGAGTAAGTAATCTGAGGTGAAATAGTATGTGGATTTCAGAGGATATGAGAAGTCCCCTATCCGGAGTGGGGATAATAACAAAGGGGCTTTATTTTAAGGACCCTGATATTGACATTATTCATAAACATATAACAACTTAAAAATACAATATTTTTTACTATTTAAATTCTTCCCTTATGCATTTTTGAACAAGGAAGCATAGTTTTTAAATAGTGAAATCTGATCGCTTTTTCAAGGAGTTTAACAATTTAAAAGTATGCGAAAGAAGAATGGAATCTACATGAAAACTAATGCAACCTAAGCAACTAACGAAAGAGGTGAAGTTCATTAGAAAATACTGCACACCATTTTTATTATCGCCGGTTTTTATGGGTTTCTATAAAACTGAATAGGTAAGCAAGTCAAAAATTAATTAGGTATATATGGGTCCAAAGGCCCGAAATTATGGATATCATAAAAGAAGGATACATAAACTTAATATGAATAGGTGAAAATATATTCGTAAAATGTATGCTTTTCATTTCTATAACTGCTATTTTTATTGCTATCTTCACGTCTTTTCTCTGCATACTAATTACTCTTTTCATTCATGGAATTTAATTCGTGTTATACTTTCGAACCTTCTTCTCATATGTCAGAAAAAATCTGCACCAATGCTAAATATCAAAGAAAATTACTGCCACTTTTCGTAGAGAAAACTCGAAGTTTTATTAGCTTTCAAAAGAGTGGGCGTGGCATATTTCCAAAAAAGTGGGCGGGGCGTTTCAAAAGATCAAGGTGGTCAAAGACATCACCGATAACCGGATGTACTTATTAACCTTTTCCTGCCTCTTTTTCGTCTCTTCATTTTCATACTATTTCTCTCGCGGACTAAAAAACACAACAACTGACGCGAATCTATATAAAAAATGTGGCAGGTTAGAGTTAATGTAAAAATAAGAGACTGAAAGAAATAGAAAATTGCCAATACCCATGCCCTAGGCTCTATGAAAACATCGTCTACTTTCTGATCCCCTAATTATTATGTAAGTTATCGATAATCACTCCTAGCTCAATATTTAATTACCCCAATTAAATGGAGCCAGACACTTTATTCAATGCAATTATCGGATTCAACTGGGCTGTTTTCCTATGGGAGTGCTTCTTGAAGTGTCGGCAGATTTATAGCTTAACTGAACTTGAGAAAAGGCCAAGGGAACTAGAGGAATTCATTAGCGAAGAGGTAATTAGGGTAATTAGCTAGTTGGTTATCACAATTATGCCAATTTAGAGCTACCTATCTACTAGAGAGCATTGTATCAGTGAGCTGAAGTTTCTTATGATTTATGAACTATTTTGGCTATCTTTATTGACAGTACGTTGAAAATATATTTTTTTAATAATTTTATTTCCCAGCTAACCCTCTATTACGATTGGCTATCAGATTTATGGTACAGCGAAGATGAAAGTTTTGTGCATACCGTCGTATTTTTACTCACCGTAGCCGTTATTATTCAAAGTATTGATTTGCCTTGGAAAATGTAAGCTTAAAGTTAAAATTTTACTTTCATTTTGAAGAATTTTGGGTATCAAATCACTTCCATAGAGATTACGGGTCATAACTTCAACGTGCGTAGGGCGATCGAGAATTTTTTCAAGTCTAAGGTTTATTTTTGCAATATTTTTAGAACAAATTCTAAAATTTCAGATTCTATATTTACTATCCCTACCGATTATTCTAATACCAGCAGTGCGGATTTTTAGTTGGATCGATGAAAACGATAGTAAATTATAACACCTAGTTTAAATTTAGAATTTATGCCTTAGATGAATATTTAATTCTCTCCGTATGGTTTATCCATTTCCTATATTCGCTCGCTAGTCAATATCGCATCTTTCATAGGAAAGGTGTAGAGTTACCTGCTGGTGAATTGAAGGTAAACTTTTAAGATAAATAAAAATATCCTTTATTATAATGTCTAAACCTCTATTTTATTAGTAATTTATTGTAGGCTAAAATTTCAGGACCGTATCACAGATTTGGCTTTTGCGAGCCACTTTGATTTGAAAGGAATTTATGTATTCGATAACACGAATTCCGGGAAATTTTCGCATAAAGTCCTGTTGGCCGGGTATGGTGATCGGAAAAGAATTATTTTGAGTGACTCTTTGTTATCTGATGAGGAGAAGGCTATCGTAAATGCTACAACTTAAAACAAATGGAAATCCCTGTATTCAGATTCAAAAACAACTAAATCCAAGGAGATTAAGCCTATCGAGGACACCGTCAAGCGCCCCCGACATGAAAATGATCCAAAATGGAAATGCTAAAGAGGATAAAAAGGTAATTTTTTAAAGAAATGATTTTTGATAAAAAAAAAAAAAAAAACATTGAGCCTTCAGCGTTTTTCGATGGACGAGTTGACCGCCCTGATCTCCTACCAACTAGGCCATTGGGCCAACATGAACATCATCAAACAGGTGATGGTGAATGAGACCATTTGGCTCATCGGGCTGATTATCGTCGTTTATTTCTGCGATTGGCTGGATTTTTATGAGGTTCTAAATTATCTTATTCAAGGTTTTAAAAGATGATTTTTTATTAAATAAAATTTCTAGGCCTTTGATTTTCACGATGCTCCACTGATAGTTGGTTTTTGTCTGGCCCAGATTTTAGTGAATGTACCCTATTCTAAGGCAAATATATTATATTATTTGTTTAGAGAATATTGAAATTTAGGTAATGTCAATTCTCACGAATATTTTCGTGCGAAAATGCGACGCAGAGGTCGATAGATTCATTGCCGATTTGAGTTACTATGAATATTATCTTTCGGCTTTAAAGAAAACAGAAAAGGTACTAAATTTTAATACAAAAGATACTCGCAATTTAATTCGAAATATTTTATTTAAATGACATCTAAAAATTTATTTCAAATTAATAAAAAATATTAACAATTTTAGAACCCGAAAAATTTATTGCTAAATGATTGGGTCTACGCTCTATTCACTATTCCGCATCTGACCCTGATCGAGAAAACTGCGACTTACAAAAAGAGGCAATGATGATGTAATTTAAATATAGCATTCTTATATATGATAATAAATATATTGAAAATACGAATTTCATACTTCTATAACCCCGTTTCAAAGAGTGAACATATAAATTATAGCAAGAAAAATCGAAGAATTTGAACTCTTGAAAAATTCTTAACATTCAGAAAAGTTTTTAAAATATAAAACATCGTTATTTAAATCAAAATCTGCATGAACTTTCAAAAAATCCATTTTAAATAGATATAAAATTAAAATTATCGCTTTCTTTCCCTCAAATACTTTGCTAATTTTACCGCTCCGTACTTCGCCAGACAACTTTCATGAATCAGACTGAATTCAGTCGCCTGTAAATTGCCACCAGGATTTATCTCATAGTGAAACAACAGATATCCGTGCCTAAAAATTGTGCTTCATTCCTTTTGCATAGAAAGGGAGCGTGGCTTACAGGGACATCATTTTCAGTAGTCCTACTACTTTCTTAACTGTTCCGTGGATTTCTATTAGAATCTGAAAAAAGTCACTAAAAACAAGGTTTGCGTTAAATGTGTTCCTTTGCTAAATATAATTAAATTTCTTTTGTTATTTATCAACGAAGCAGATTTGAAATTTTACATTAAAAATACCTGACAAACAGTGTTCTTCTCCAAAAACGGTATTAAAACGTTGAATTCAGCGCCTTCAATGTCGATTTTCAAAAGTTCGACCGAAGTTATTCCTTCGCTTTTCATAAGATCGACTAAATTAAAAGAATAAAGATATTAATCTAGTTAATCCAGATCCAAATCAAATAAGGCATTATAAATGATGAAAATTGGTATCTGGGCGACTTGTGACCAAATTTAGCGTGGAACCCCCGTAAATTTTTGCTAAAAACCTCCTAGGCTCGAAAATTGAACGAACTCTTAGTTTTTTCGGTTATCTGGAAACCGCACGACATTCAAAATCTCAAGACATGCGAAATAGTGCATGATTTGGGTAAAGTAATAAGTGGTAGGATTTCTTTTTCCACACTATTTCGCACATCATAAGTTCTTGAATGTCATGCGGTTTCCAATTGTGGTTTTGTCAATTATTTTAATGAACCTAGAACATACTATCTACTACATTTCCTTAATAGTAATATCTTAAAAAGAGTTAATTTTTCATTGATTAACAAGTCTTACAAATAGTTGATTCATTTTTAGATTTATTCGTTTCCTTAGATAACGTCACTTGTGACGATTTTCCGTTGATCGAGTTAAACGTTGACTGTAGCAACATTCTACCGTTCTAAACATTTCTCTCAACTTGACTTTTCAAAATTACGCTTAAATTACCTGCTCGTACCCGAATATTCTACATCTTTTGTTAGTGTATTCCTGAATAGCCCTATCGAAAGATACTTCTCCGTTTAGACCCAGGGAGAAAATACTTAATTAATTTAAAATTATCTAAACTCTAATTTAAAATAGAAATTACTTGCATCCCTCTGGTAATTTTCCAGGGTTACATATCCATTTTCCTCCATCGTAAATACTTCCTAGTCTAATTCTACCAGGACATATGGCCTAAAATTTCAAACTAAAAATATATGTATATATATTTATAGAAGCTGCTAAAGTGCTAAATTTTTACATAAGACTTGCGCGTTCAACAGATTTTTACAAAATTACAATTTCTCAGGTCCGAGCTAGAAAATTCAGGTTAGGAAGATCGGACCTAGCTACGAATTTGGATTTTTGTACATTTCGATGAGAAGGCTAATTTTGAAACTTGGGTCCGGAGGCGAGAGGAGTGAGTTTAGGTAAAATAGTCTTCTAGGGGGTCAAAAGTGCCATTTTCTTATAAGGAAAGTTTCTGAAGTGTTCGCCTCCGATTTGGTTGGCTTCTTCGCTAAGAGGGCATTTCATGATGCTTTCTTAGTGAAAAAATCAGCCAAATTGGAGACAGACGCTTCAAAAACTTCTCTTGCTAGATTTCTGTTCTACAGGAAGTTTAATTGAGCATTTTCACCTCAGGCGCCAAGACATTGAACATATTATTATCGGGCCAGTCCCTTGAGAAGAAGCCTATTCTTTGTTTGGCCTGTTCCAAATATTCTTGAATAATATCTGGAGGTATCTTGACGGCTATTTCATTGTCATTCTCTTGCTAAAATTCAGGTCTAAATTAATCTTACAAAAATTTCTAACTTTACATTTCTAACTAATTCCTTCACGGATGTAACTAGAGAAGTAAATCGCTCTAAATTTAAAATTTAGGATTTTAAAATTTTCCAAAGACTTACCATTCTGAACACTATCATAAGCGAACCAAATTAGAATGTTTACGGCGAAAAAAGCAAGTAGGACTAATACAGTTTGCATTATTTTTCAGTAACACATCTGAAAGTGGAACTTTAGATAATTTGGAAAATTCGTTCAGCGTAATTTTTCTTTGTTATTGACTTTTCGTCTTTTCATGTGTTGAATTAGCATATGCTCAGTTTGATTACTGAAGATTTGGAAGTAAGCTATTTTTTGATCTGCTTCGTTTTGTTCTGGTGAGTCTCAAAAGAGTCAACGTTGTCCTTTTTAGTTATGACGAAAATGATGTTGAGTTGAGAGCGAGTGCCGAAAAAGGGTAAAATTGATAGTAAAGTAGGGACTACGAATAAGACTAAGAAAACGCTTACGAATACGAATAACGACAACGACAAATACAACGAAGTTTTTACGTTCCAACAATGTTTTTCGACATGGCTGTCAACGATTTTGTTAAATTTAAAGTCCACGAGCACAATCAAAGTCATAACGAGAAAGCTTCTTATGTAGATATAGCGATTTGGCAAATGATTCATTATCATTTCTTTGCGCTTCAAGATGATCACTTGCAGTACGTTCGAGATTTTATAATTTCAAATGCTACGTTTATGATTCATGTCAAGAAATATGCGAAATCATAACAGGCGTTCACTCAATGCTAATAGTAAAAAGTGACCAAGAAATTGCCAGACAAAATGATCACGTTAGTTGTGGAGCATTTGTATGCTATTACGCTACGAAAATTTTGAGCAATGATAGCTGACCCTTTCCGCCAAATTTTACGATTCACGATTTTCGCCTAACGATTTACGATAGTTTACGTCCAGGCCAAAGAAATATGTCGAATGTAAACGTTCCAAGTTTATCCTCTTCTATAGCTAATTTGTCAACGAATACTCCAGCAAAAAGAGGTAGAAATAGGAAAAGCGATGTTGAAAAAATCGGCTAGAAGAAACGAAGCGAAAAATTCCGAGGAAAAACGAAGCTTTTAGCTGCCAATAACGAAAACGGAGAAAAACGTTCATTGGGAGATAGAGATAAGGGATGTAGTGCGTGTAAAATTTGACATTTTGCAGATGCGTATAAGTCAAAAGTAATACGTATGGCTCTTGCCGCTCTCACGGTAAATTTGTAGAAGATAAGTTCAATGATTCTCCGCTAACGTTGAAAGAGCTATTTATGCATGAGCACGAATTTAGCAAATTTGCACGGAAATATTCGAAACGTTAATAGTGCGTTTGCATTTGGTAGTATGAAAGCAGAAACTGTCAATTTTCCTTCGGGAACGCATATAAGAAGTTATTTATAAAAATCGAGTATGGGGTGGTACCCAAGAAGTCGACTCTCAAGTTTCGAGCTGATATTTTGTCCCTGAGGGTTTTCGACCACGCTAATTACGAATCTGACGGTTAAAACCCGATCCGACCACTTGTTCCGCCTGTTCCGGAAGGTACGCATTCGGTACTTCCGGAAAATTATATTTTCGTTATTCGGCATGGGAAAAATTCAAATTTGGTATCAAAATGATCGAAGAGACTAGCTGAACACGATTCTGAAAAGATTTCGTCGAAATGACACCGAACAAAGAAGTTATGATGAACATAGTGAAACATATGGAAAATGCCATATTGAATTTTCGCTTCTTTTAATTTTTAATTTTTTAAAAGCCTTAGGTTCCATGAGTTATTTACACTGGAAAGTAGCTCATGTCTTCTAGTTTCTGAAACACTTTGCCGTTTTCCTATAGACTGCCCGCTAGCAGAGAAATTCTCCTTCTTCGAAGAGTTGTCATGACTCACTTTTGCCTAGTTTGATTTTAAAAATTCATAACTTCCAAGATTCACGACTAAATTTTATAATTCTTTTTGTTTGATTAAGATGAATATCTAGTTTATCAAATATCAAAGAACAAAATTTTTTGAATACCAATTTCTGCCGAAATGCGCACTTTTCGCGTCTTGATTGTGTACTTTTCAACCTGTCCTGGGTTTACGCGTAAATGATGTTGGGAAAAATTCGTCCTTTCGGTATTTTGTGTAGAATGACATGACGAACAACTTTTATCATTGGACTAACCCCGAATTCTTTATCGTTTGAGCTCCAGAATTTTTTGAAGTTCGACGACTAATTATTGCAAAGTGCCTTTAGGGCAGTAAATTTTCAAAATTCATATCTTCCTGTGTGTGCACATTCTAGAATAAGTTCTGGAATAAAAGTTGATCAACTTGAAGAGCTCTACAAGATTTCATAGAAAATTTCGATATTAACTCACATTACACTTATAAACACAGTACGGGTATAAAGGGTAACTTAGGCTAATTTCTTCCGCCAAAATTAATTTCTAAAAATTTTCTTTATACTTAGAATTTATTCTCCTACTCAAGATCTACAAAATAAAAAAATAATCATGAAATTTTGTCAGAAATATAGGAAAATATAATTTTTGAAAATAACGTATAAAAGGACATTATGCTGAATTTGACTGTTGCACTTCAAAAAATTCTGGAGCTCATAAGAATGTGAATCCGAGATCGATCCTAAAGAAAAACTGTTCACCATATCCATCTACGCAACATACTGGAAGGACGAATTTTTCCCAACATCATTTACGCGTAAACGCAGTACGGATAGAAAAGTACGCAATCAATATGCGAAAAGTGCGCATTTCTGCAGAAGTTGGTATTCAAAAAAATTTTCCTTTTGATATTTGATAAACTAGATATTCATCTTAATCAAACAAAAAGAATTATAAAATTTAGTCGTGAATCTTGGAAGTTATGAATTTTTAAAATCAAACTAGGCAAAAGTGAGTCATGACAACTCTTCGAAGAAGGAGAATTTCTCTGCTAGCGGGCAGTCTATAGGAAAACGGCAAAGTGTTTCAGAAACTAGAAGACATGAGCTACTTTCCAGTGTAAATAACTCATGGAACCTAAGGCTTTTAAAAAATTAAAAATTAAAAGAAGCGAAAATTCAATATGGCATTTTCCATATGTTTCACTATGTTCATCATAACTTCTTTGTTCGGTGTCATTTCGACGAAATCTTTTCAGAATCGTGTTCAGCTAGTCTCTTCGATCATTTTGATACCAAATTTGAATTTTTCCCATGCCGAATAACGAAAATATAATTTTCCGGAAGTACCGAATGCGGACCTTCCAGAACAAGCGGAACAAGTGGTCGGATCGGGTTTTAACCGTCAGATTCGTAATCAGCGTGGTCGAAAACCCCCAGGGACAAAATATCAGCTCGAAACTTGAGGGTTGACTTCTTGGGTACCACCCCTCTCTATAAAAAACTCGATTTTTATAAATAACTTCTTATATGTAACTTCGTTGTTAGGAGGAACGAGAAATATTCACGATGCTTAGATTTAAAATTTCCAGATAATATTTCATTTATAACTGAGTTCGAAATGAAAAATTTGAGGGTTGATATTTAAACCTTCTATAGATAGATTCACCAGATATGTGAAATAGGCGAAAAATCGATAAAAATGAGATGAAAATTTAAAGAAAGTCCGATCCGGGCAAAATTTTTTATAAAGAGTTCGAAATAAGATCTTGACTGAAAACTATGGCATAAGTTTCGCTTAGATTGTTAAAATTGAAAGTAAAAAATGATTTTAAAGCGCGATTTTTGGAACGGAAATCTCATAAATATTCCCGCACATCTTTTTGAAATTTGATCATTGCATCATTTAAATTTTATTGCATCATAGATGATTTTTGTTTACATATGTTTAGCACGCTGGGATATTTCATCGGAATTCAGTAATTCAATTCCGACGAAAAATCGTATTTTCAGAGGGAAGCGGTAATAATTTCACGGCGACAACATTCAGAAATCGAGAAGATCAAATCTTAAATTTGCAAATTAAATTCGTCCATGACGTTCATCATTCAGAATGAAATAAAAGAGCATTCAAAGATTAGCCAACTAGGACAAAACGTTTCTTTTATCTAAGACTTTCTAATGAAAATCTACAACTTTTTAATATAATAACATAATTATACCATGCATTTCTAAGAGTATAGCCCACTTCATAAGAGTATATACGACAGAATGAAAAGATTTTTCAAAGACTCGATGAAACTCGGAAATGCTTTATTTATTCAGCTTTTTTCTCTGGAAAAAACGATTATTTAAGCGAAAAATTTTGGGATCATTGAAAAATCAATTAAAATCATATTTATGATAAAGTGGCTAATTAAGTGAACTAACTAAATACTTTAATTAACCAATTAAGTTACTTATTTTCATTTGATTCGGATTTTCTGTGAAAGTCCAGTGGAGCGTTCTGCGTTGGCAATTGCCCGAATAGCATATCTAAAGAAAAATGATAATATTTTGGCAAGTTACCAAAACTGCTTACCTGTTGGTACCGGAAATGGGAATGGCGACGATTCCATCGATGTTGGTTGGTTACCAAATGCGAAGAAGGGTCCCGTAGTGAATGGGCTTAGGGGTGGGGCTTGTGGGACGTTGGTACCAAACCTTAGGTATGGTTGGTGTCTGGGTGGGCACATCATAGCGCCAAAAAGTGGTAGTGGGAAAGGCGGAGCTCGGAAAATCGCAGAATGTGGCGCGGAAATAGGAGATGGACATGTCTAAAATGGTATCTTTGGTACCATTTACTAAAATGACAGATTTTGGTAACCTGATCATTGGTACTCGGCGTACTATTGGAACTTTCATCCTCTTTATTCGATCCGGTTGTTGATTCTACAACTTCATCCGAATTTGGTAATGGTTCAGATGGGTTTGTGGTATCTTCTAGAATGGTATATTTTGGCAATAAAATAAATCGCAGTGAATCTAACTTTCGAATACATTAGTAATTATATTCTAATCCCCTATGTTTCATTATTACGAGCATTTAAGGCTAATCCGCAAAATGGGTTGCGTAATATTGTCAAACGCTAACAATTGACCTTTCGCTTAAATAGGCGAAGATAATTAACTTTGGATTACAAGTGGAACAATAAGGATTTAGAAAGTCACCTTCTTTCAATTCGATCGAATCTGAGTCTTTGGAGAGGTTGTCAGAATTGTTGGTCCGCTTGATCATTTCCAGGATCTCTGAGGCTGAAGCATTATTTTTAACCTAAGATTTTGAATCTTTCACCAATATTGCATCTAAGATCTCCATATAAAAGTAATGTGAAGTTAAGCTTTCATTTTTTGCAGTTTCCCCAACTTGCAAAGATTCTTTCACATTATAACGTCCAGTAACGTCCAGCTGTGCTAGACTAACACAAATAATATATACGACACATTAGCAAAGAAAACAATACAACAAAAGGTCAAAATGGGCCACTCGAGGGTCACTCTAAAACAAGCTTCTTCTCAGCACAATTTGCGCAAACTTTTCACTATTTCTCTTTTCTACCGTAATCGGAACATGCTAATTTTTTCCTGCCAGCAACCTCGATTTACTAATTTGTAACAATGTATCAGATTGTCAGTGATACAGTTTTTCCGCAAGGGTTGCGAAGAAATGGGTAGAGTGTCAAAATTGAAGGAGAATTTTATACCGCTCTGCGATCTTTCTCAGCCTCTCTCGTTTTCGCATTCTATCTTTTGTCCCTTCTTCTTCTTCTTTTTCCTGTGCACCCATTGCGGAAAGAACGCTGGTTTCCGATAATCTGACATAACGGGTATAGAAATTTCGCGCTATTTTTATAACCCTACCGTTTCCAGTCCCCAGAAGTAGCTCCAACTCCTTAGCTTCTTTTTCTTCCTGGCTTTGTTGGCGTCGTAAGGCGACCTAAAATTCGAATTTAAAACTCATGTGATGAGGCATAGGAGTACAAAACGGATTTGATACGAAATCTAGATACCTGAGCGGCCATGACTCTCTGTCGTTCCGCTATCAAAGTACACTTCGCACACATACAATCTTTCCATTTACAGTATCGCTTGTGTCCTAAAATTACCGATTTTTTCCACAAAAGATCCAAAAAACTTACCTTTCAGAGCCGAAACTTGTCCATGATTCCTGCATCGAGCGCATTTCGGAGTCCTCTGGTTTCGCTCATGTCTTAGTCGAAGGATTTGTTCGATGCTTGAAGGCGGAATCGATAGAGGGGGACTTGTATTCGAATTTGAAGACATCTTCTGAAATAAATAGAAGTCTTAAAAATAACATTGGTGAAAAACTCGGAAAGTAGATTCTTTTGTCAAAGATAAAGTATAGAATCGAGAAGAATAGAATAAGGTAAGTTATATTTTAATTGAAAAAAGTCTGGGTTTAAAGTCAATATAGTAAAATGGAATAAATTATAATTTCGTTTCATACGATAAAGTTTAGAACCAAGCAATAAGACAGAATAAGGATGTGAATAAGATCTAAGTTGACCGGAAAGATTACCATATATTCAAGCGTGATGAACACATTAGTGTCAAAATATTGTGCCTCTTTTGTAGCTCTCAAACTCCACCCACTTTTCTGACCCCTCAAACCAATAGAAGGAGCTAGACCACGCCTACTCGTTTAGGTTCAGGTACTCGAACAATAATAATGTTATCCTAAAGAGGCGAAAGTCAATCTTTTCCAAGAGGATTTTGATGATATTTTCGAAAAACTCATTTTATCTAAGTTTTACTAAATCTCACATCAAAAGTTTTTCGAGAAGATAAAACTTAAAGGTTAAAGTTACCAAAATGGTAATACTCTGGGTATTCATTACCAAAGGATGGGTAGCTTAGTATATTTGCACTACAAGGATGGTTCACAGTCTCTTATAGAATGTCTGTTTCTTTTCGGTCTCTTCTTGTTAAGTATGGCTTTCTATGTTCTCTCGCCGGTCAGGTTACAGGACATAATAACACATTGTGCACAGCGCTTTAAGCGCGAACACTATTATTTAAGGGGAATCTCAGAGAAGCAACGGAAATCCGATATTGTTGATGCTCGTTGTATAGAAACTTGGACTTATGCTAAATAATCGCGCCTCACTTTTGCAGAATATTAAATGAAGCCATACCTCCTAAAAATCTCCTCGATAAAATATACAAAGTCATCATATTGAACACATTAGGGTTTAATTTGGTTAAACGTACAAATATTGAGTTATTTTTAAAAACATTCTTTAAGCTAAAATTTATTATTCAATTATATTCCATGTTATGCTGATCTTTAATTATTTTATCATATGATTTATAATTGAGTGTCGGTTAAACCTTCTTCTCCTAAGGCTAGAATATGATTATTATTCTGCCTATATAGGGGATAAGCCGTCTTGAAATAGAGTGCGAAAGCCGCGCGTTAGCTCTTTCGAATTAGCAATTGAGCATGATTGCTATTCGAGTGTTAGATGGGCTTCAATCAACGACAAGTCGCCGCCAAGTACCTGCCATCTCATCAAAATACATATTATCGAAGAATGATGATGACATTATTTTGTAAATATCGCGCATGTTTTGAAGAGTTATAATATAAATATCGGCAAATTTAGAAAGTTGTGTTCAAATTAAATTTAGAGGCATTGACAATGCATACTATTCGAGAACGATGGTAGTATCTTGAAAATATCGGAAAACTATTATATAAAATATACGATGCATTAAACAGGCTATATGAAATTAACTTCCGAAAAATACATTCAGGTGTAATTCAAAAAGAGATTTGTTATAGTTTTCTTTTATTGAAAAGCATTTAATAAGCTGCGAAAAAAGTTAGTAAGAATCTTATGATTTTTGAGGAGTAAAACAAATTTTCGATGCAACATGCTAGCTATCCTTTCTTTCTGCCGACTTTTGTTTGACCCCGAGTGTTTTCGGATATCATTCCAAACCCCCTTCTCCTACCTAATATGGTTATAGACAAATATCTCAAGAGGGTGTTAGGATATTAGGGAATATATTAAGGGATATATGAAATCCATAAAAAATGCAAAGGCAATAGATAAGTAGATATAATTTTCGGTAGAAACATCTTAAAAATGTTTTTCTTGATATGTCATGTCCATATATAGCATCTTTCTGGTAGATTTGTACACGAACTTTCAAAAAATGCTAAAAGAGTTTAATTTCTTATCTGGCAAATTTTCGATTCGCCTCGTGTGGATAAGATTAAATGTCGTGAATTTCACGCTGTTTTTCAACTCTAACAGAATAAGCCTCAAAGTTTAAAACTTATTTATTATTTGAAACCCTGACATATACAGGCAAATTGTTATAAAGAGATTCTCAAAATTGCTGTCTTTTAAGGCAAATAAAACTTTACAGGCAAGCTCTTCGAAAATCTAGCTGATAACTGAAAAAGCTGTTTATAATTGGGTACTTAAATACTAGTCACCTAATAATTAGAGCAACTTTTGTTTGGCCGTATTATTGTTGAGATCAAGCAAAAGGGATTGAGCATAATCGCGAATGGCGTAGAAACCGACGTAATACAGCGCCTGAAATTAGCACAATCTTATGATTACAATAATAAAATATCATAGTTGCTCATTTTAAAATATCTACCATAAAATTTCGTCTTATAAAAGAAAAGATTCAATTAAAAGTATCGATATCAAATAAATTAGAAAATCTGCTCCAATGCAAAATTATGACGTAACATTTACGAGCATTTAACAATGGAGCATATTTTAGACCTGATAGTTATAAAATTAGCATATTACCGCGTCCCAATAGGGCCTCAGCGCGTAATGTCCATAGAAGGCCTGAGGCACTCGGGCGGGCCTTCTAATTCGGGCATAAGGACCCAGTTTTGGGTCGAAAATGAAGTCCCAGAGGATCTTCGTCATCGAATGATGCACTTCCAAATTGTCGTAAAACTCGGGAGCGATATTCGCGACCTAGAATAGGAGATCCATTTTGGTGAAATGGCGCCATTTTTGGTAGCCTTACCAATGGTAGATTTCTCCCCGGGATGTAAGGCATATCGTGGTGCTAAAAATGATCATTTGAAAGGTCAAAGTTTGAAATCAAACCTCAACATGGTAACCGACGTTGAAAGTGACCAAGTTCCAGGGACCCGTATAACTAAAAATGGCCAGTTTTAGGGAGGAAGATATTTTAGAAGAAAGATAAAAAAAAAACCTATAAGTTTCTTGGTCTTCCTTGAAGGCATAGTGTTCTGAGATGAAATGGCCGGCAGAGGGATGCCACCCCATGGCTATCAAAGTACCGTAGATCAGATATAGCAATGATCTCCATCCGAAGAAATACAGAATGCATAGATCGAAAGAAATCTGAAAGAGATCAATTAAAAAGAGATCAGAAAATTTGAAAAAAAAAGATCAAAAATAACAAAAAAGAAATCAGAAATTTTACCTGCACTACCGCATTCAAAATCTCCAAATCCGTCGGTGCCTTTCTGTAGACGATCAAAGGTCTAAATGCATAGAATAACGGCTGGAATAGCAGCCAGATGAGTTTGCGGAATGGCGAGGTGAAAAGATGCGCCTCTAGCTCAGTCGGCAAGTCGGTATCCAGGCCGTCTTCGGCTGAAAGTTCGAATTTTTTGGGGTTCAGACTTCTGCCAAAATTCGAATTCTTGCGGCATACCTAGATACCGATGATGCTCTACGTGGTATTTTTTGAAGGACACGGAAATCGGCACCCCAATCGGTAAATTGGCGACGAAACCGAAAAATCGATTTCTCAAGGGATATTTATTTCCAAATGCGGTATTATGGGAGATATCGTGTATCTAAAAACGCGTCTTTTCTAAAAAGATAATTTTTGACTTACCGCTAAAGTCATGGCGTGATTAATAACGCCTCCACAAACGTAGCCCTCAATCAAAATCAGCAACCAATCAGCGTCTAAATTTAGGGTAGTTAGGTATGCTAATTAAGATAATTAGTTATTTGACTACCCTGAAGTAGATAGCACATGAAGATTTGAAAGAGGACCATGGCAAAGACGACGTATTTGAAGGAATAGTCAACTCCGAAAAGCTGAAATAAATTCATTTTTGAATAAGTTTGAATTTTAGGGTTTCTTTTAGTTGTTAGGTTGACTTGTGATTTTTAAATATGTTAAGGTTTTTAGATAGTCTTTTTTGAAAAACGTTTGAAACTACCTTCTTCATTTCCGGATATTTCTTCAGTATCGCCTCCCTTCTACTCATGTGAGGTTGCTCGGTGTAGGTCCATATGAAATCATCTCGAGACGTGGTTTGGCCCATTTTTGATTTTGGCTATAATCACTGAAAATTTACCTTAAATTTAAAATTTGCGTGAAGATCAGCTTTTCTTTGAACATTTTTTAAATTTTTGCAAAAATGTTGTTGCGAAATAGATAAAGATCTATAAAAATGAGTAATAGTCTGAGAAAACTAGAGATTGGAAAAGAAATACGAATTTCAGAAGCAGCACGATTTTGTTCACTGATTAGACAAACAGATGCTGCCAACGACATAGGGCAAAACTGTGCGGGGAAATGAGAAAGTGGAAAAAAGAACGAAATAATACGGGAAAATTTTAGAGTAGAAAAGATACAGATCCAAGTAGCAAATAAAAGAAAATAAAGATCGTTTTCAGTACTCAAGAACATTCTTTTCTTTGAAAACCAAGGCAAAGACTATCGGTTGATCTTAAAGTATTACATTTTTAGAAAGTAGAAATTTGAAGTCAGCAGAGGACATATTCCAGACTAACTAAGAATAAAGTCAAGCAGGAAATGCCATTTTTGAACATGTTGTTTCATCAAACCAAGGATTTCATTGTCATGGAAATAATGCAAATTTTAGAGGGGGACTGCAAAATTTTAGGACCAAATACGTAAAAAATCTGCTTTGGAATGCATCCATATGAGCAAACTTTTGACAAAAAATTTAAAATATTCGAGCCAGTTTTAAAGTCCTATGTCCATCATATAATGAGAGAGAAGATTTGAGAAAAGTTCTAGCCAAACTTATGAAAAATCAAAGCTGATTTGAAATATTTCAGACGGCTTTAGAAGTCTATGCTCAGCTATGTGATGAGACAAATCTTGAGCAAAGTTCTCGACGCACTTTTAGGCTTGTGTTTTGACGCAGAAGAAATGAGAAAAATGAAAACACTTTGCATTTTGGCATAAACATTGGCTCGAGAACGCAAGCACTATTATAAATGAATTTTTCTAAACTCTAGAAAAATGGGTGGAGTTAAATTTGCTTTGGGAAAAATATATCCGATAAGGTTTCTCTGGGATATATTTCATCATGGTATGGATAGACGAATTTAGGCTGTCGAAAAATGGTTTGTATGCATAAGCCATATCGATTGACGATAGGACGAAAATTTAGAGATAAGAAAGGACTGCATTTAAGGATGAGAGAGTGGAAAAGAAAAATAAATCTAGGAAGCCCTAAAAGTAAACCCTATATGAACAATCGTTATGAGTAAGGCATGCTTTATAAAGCGATATAACGAGAGATAGAAATTTTACGCGAAAAATACGGAAATGCAAAGTATTGTGAAATCAGGTCAATGACTAAGTATCGAATAGCAATTTTTGCTGATAAGGGAATGATAATTATTTGCAAGTTTCTATTCTGTGAGTTTGGGACGCACTATACAAAATATTCAAATAAACAATTTAATTTAATTTAATTTAATTTAGTCTCAGGCTTTTAAAAACGAGATTTTAGATGACGATTTTCAAAGAAGTTAATAATTTAGAGACAGCTAGAGCCTAAATGGTCGATTTTAGGCGGAAAGAAAGAAAGAAAGTATAGATAGTAAAAGAGAAATAGCATTGAATTTTTGGAGAGAATAAGAAAGATACTAGCCGAGCACACTCACGTCGATTATTGTGACTCAGTGTGCAAATAGTAAGGGAAAAGAATGAACTACAATAGAGAATAAATATGCGCCTGCTAATTTGAAGTTAGGTGCTTGTAGTTTGATAAAGCAGCGCATTTCTATTTTACAAAATCGAGAGTATTTTAAAGTTGGATCATTTGAAAGAGCGAGTCAAATTTGTTATAAACCATAGTTTAAAATTTAAAAAAAAAATAGCATGACCAGAAAATTAGCATAAATTTTCATTTCAAATCATTTTTTATTCCAGACATCAATTTTATCACACCATTTGAATCCTTTACAACGTTACTCGTACTTGAAGAATCACAATTTCAAATTACTCGAGTAATTCATCCATTTCAAACGCAGCGTTATGATATGAGGCCTCTGTGCTGGGGTGGAAGAGTTCTTTCATCTGCAAAAACGCCAACCGTCTTTGCGGAATTTTATGGAAACATTGCTGCATTACGGAGTATCTAAATTCAGAAAATCAATCAAAATAAAAAAAACAACAACCAATTAGAAAATTACGTATGTTTCGTGGCGTATTTAGGCATAGCGGGTATTCTCCCTTTCTGCACACTTTCGATAATTTCATCCGGTATTCTCAAATCTTCATACGGCAATTCGCCCAGCGTAAAGATTTCATATAGCATCACTGCGAAGGACCAGCTTGAAGATAGCTTTTTGTTTTTTTTTTTTTTTTTTTGGAACAAAAATAAGAAAATGGGCCTTTACCTATCGCTTTTATAGGAAAATTTGCCCAGGAAACATTCCGGGGCCAACCACCTAACTGGGAGATATCTTAGGGCCAAGGAATTAGCCCCGAAAGCCGTATCCTGGGGATCGGAGCAAAATCCAAATCCGGATATCTGAAATTCGGTATAAGTCCCGGCTTATGAGTACAAAAATCGAATAAATAATAAAAGTGTTAAGCAAAACTCTAAAAGAATAGCGCATTTTAGCCTGATGGAAATTGAATAATATTTATTCTTGCTTATTCTTTATTTATGGATTTAAACATACCTTGGCCCGTAAACCAGTAGTTAACAGAATATTTCTAGCTGTTAAATCTCTATGAACTAAATTTCTCGAGTGAAGATAGGCCTTAATTTGAAAGTTTATGATTTTTTGAATAAAATTTTAATTTCACCATTCCGTCGCAAGTTTCGTAGATGATTTTGTATAGAGTTTGATAGGGAATATTTGTGTGATCTGAGGACCGCCCATTTTGACCCAAACTTAAAAAATAACAAATTAAAAGCTCCGATTAAAGCCTTACGTTTCTTTGATTTGAAACAGATATTTCACAAGATTTTGATGTGTCAACTCTAATAGACTACAGACTAGGTTATTTTTGTTCGTCCAGCCTGAAAAATAAATATTTTTCCTATAGAATTTTTTGAAATTCCCAAAGACACTTTTTCAACAAACTAAATATTTAAATATTTTTACCTAAAAATAAAGCGATATGATCATGATGCCTTAGTCGTCTCATAGAGTGAATTTCCCTTTGCAGTTGGTCTTCTTCAGGCTCGTCGAAATGTCTTGGAACCTAATTTTCGCTCTCATTCAACAACCGTAATTTGGGTAAACGCCGTTGGAAAATTCTTACTCTAACAGCCACTGCGCAATCTTGATACTGCTTCATTTCAACTCGGTCGATCCACTGTAAAATCGGGGCTTTCCCTTTCAATTTACCTTAAGAGTCATGTTTTATTGAAATTTCAACGAACGGCGAAATTATGCAATGTTGAATGATTCAATGGACGCGGTCCTTTTCTACTTCTTCCAGAAAGGGAAGAAAGAATAGGCTCCGCCCACAAACTGTGCTCATTGCGTTTGCTTCATTAGTTTTAAAACAAAGATATAAAATATTTTTACCCAAATAAACGTTAGAAATCGTTCCTTCACCAAGTAGAAAATTAGTGTCAATATGCACATTTTCCGACTTGATTTCCCACGGTAGTCTGGTAACTTTGGGACAATCCACTTCGGCTCTGGAACCATACATTTTGATAATGTTACCCAAAATGGTAGTCCTACTTGAAGATTCTTGGGTGTCTCATGATCTCTTGCAACAATGCCAGTTGCTTTCTTTGTTGGCGCTAAAATGGCATAAATGATAGAAAAATTTGACAAAAGTCCGATAACATGATAAAATACCTTGATATACTGATAAGCTATACACCCGAAAGTCGTCACAGATATTATCGAACATATCGTGATCCACATTAGATCTTCGAGGGCGATTTTCAGAATTTTAGGTCGACTCCAAATTAGGGCTTTTTCGAGCGGTACTTAAAAATGTTTTCATCTTCAACAAATTTATTTAATTTTTACCACTAGGCATGTCACTTTTACAGAATGTGCTATAATTATTCAGATAGAATTGATTATTCGGAATCACTTGAAAGTCCAGTGTATTTTTTAATAGCGTGACATTAATTAATTTTTCGGTTAAGCTTTTATAGACGTAGGTCATATTTTCTGCGGTGATAATTCGGAAATCGGTCTGAAAGGAGAAAAATTATTATTAAAATAATAATAATAAATTCAGCAACATTAATATCAAATTAAATTATCTAATTTTTAAACTAGCACGCATGTTTATTGGTAGTTTTTCGTACTATATTTTTTAAATAAAAAAATTAAATTAAAAATACCAAAAAATTAATCGCCGAATTATCGATCCTATGCTGTTCCATATAGGGTAATGTACAATTCGTTACCAAACTCAGGAAGGTTTGAATCTTCGTCGGCGACTTTACATGCGAAACAAATTCATCGATTATTTGAAAAGCCGCATCGTTACAGGTTTCATTTTCCACTAATTAAATATTTCATTAATTAGTTAATTATCATAGTTAATTGTCGCAATTTTATATGGTTAATTATATAATTATAGTTAGCTAATTACCGTAATTCTTATAGAGATCGGACAGGCAACTCATCGTGAAATTTACAGAGTGTTCACCGAACCAAGGTAAGGTTAGGTCTGAAAATATCTTTAAACATTGCAATTTATATTTGAATTAATGAAACTAAAACTATACTGCTAAGATAAATTATATAATTTTAAATATCTTGCCATAAATGGTGTCATTCGTTTTAAAATAGATCTGCACAAATTTGGAGTACATTTTAATATTAGACATGGCGCAAATTTCTCCTTGGGTTGCATCCGAATAAATTCGTTTTAACGCTAGAGTATCCGCGTTTGTGGCGTAGATAAAATTATCCGCTGAGGGTTTAGTTTCGACGGTACCTCCGGAAAATTCTGGAAGAGAAATGAATTTTGAAGACTTCGAACATCATAATGGCACAATCAGTGGGTTACGATATGTATGCTTTTTCAAGCTATGACAAAATTAAAATAGTCTAGAGGCTACAATATAAAAATTTTAGAATAGTCGAAGGTTTTAAACTTTAAGCTAAAAGCTGAAACATGTGTAAAACCCACGAAAGTTTAGCATCTGTTGAAATAGTTTCCGCTTCGCCCCGACATTATAATAATCGGACTGAGAGAATATCGTAAAATTGCAATACCCATAAAACTCCGTTATATCGAGTTGGAAGAATATGCCAAGGGTTTGCTGGTTGACCTAAAACAAAACAAAAATGCAAAAAAGATTAAGGAAATCCTACCATTTTCGAATTGGAGTTCATAATTTGCGTGACATTTAAATTAATATAGTCCGTTAACAACACCACTTGCTTTTTCTTATAGATCGTTGACGCTTGGAGGTTTTCCTTGTTAATCTGAAAAAAATGCTAAAATATACAAGTTTAGACAAAATTATTCCAAAATAATCATCATCTTAAGCTTCAAACAAGGATGCGCGCAGATTCAAAAATTTGTACTTGCGCCTGTTTAGTTTTCAAAAGCCACATCTAGAACCTACTTATCAAACATCTTACCTGTGGGCGGGCATCTCGGTATTAAATGGGTTAATTGAGTTAATCTAGCTTACAAAATCATAAATCGACTGCATGACAGGTCCTAATGGGTTGGTAGCGTTCGGCGCGTCAAACTGGATATTCCCCTCACCATTTATGGTACTATTACTGAAAATCTCGTCCTTAAAAGCCGTGCTATTTTCCCAGATCTGAAAATCGAAGATCATTATCCTGTCTTTTAGGGGATTTTATAATTTAATTATCTTTTGATACTCAGATTTAAATTATTAAGTTTCCATAATTTAGAGACTTTCAATTTAATTGAAACTCTATTTCAAGATATATAAACTGAAATAAGAGAAGAGAAAATATTTAAAGAACATTTTTATTTTAGGATCTTTCATTTTTAAATATACCTCGATTTCCGAGCTTAAATCCGAAGATTGGAAAATCAGCGGTGCGCCTACACCAAAGTGAAATTCATATAAAATCGGAGGTTCAGTAATGGGCATTTTCTAAAAATTAAAATCTAATATTTTCTCCTATTTCATGTGATAATTTATTAGCTTCTGAGAAATTTTTACACCTGTCCGAGAAAATTGTCAAGAATAGCCTCGATGGTTTTCGTACTCAATCGGCAAAGTGTCTTTCATTTTCATGATAAGAAAATCTACGTTTTTTGGTACTTATATACGGAAGTTCAAAGGTATCTTCTATTTTTTAAAACAAAGGGGTTTTATACTATAGGGTCTTTTGTTAAAAATAGAAGAACCTACGTCAGCATAATATCTTAGTAGAATAAAGACATCTTCTAGCCTTAGACGTGGCGTGTTAGTTACCAAAATATAAGCGTTAGTACCTATCGTAGGGCAATAATGCGTTGTGGTTTCGTTAGGTAGAAATATTCCACTAATAAATACAGGTAAAATTAGAATAATCAATATTTTCATTATCATGATTTCTGAAAATTATAATTTATATATAGTGTATTTGAACTTTCGGTCAAAACAGTGCAAAATAATGTAACTTTTATCGATAAAAATAAATATGAAAACGACAAATGGGAAAAATAATAATAGACCTTAAAAAGGCCGTAAACTAACGCCTCAAAGCCAATATAAGGTGTGCAATCAAATATTAATGTTATCAGCAAAAATCAGTAGCAAAATGGAAAGCGGTAGTTAATACTCATGTCTTCCTTAAGCTGATTAAATCATTAAATGGTAAAAATCGATAAATATTTTAGGATTATTCATGTTAAAATCGAAACATTCTATGCAGATAAAAATCTTATAAAATACAATAGCATCGTATAAAATAACTGAGAAAAATCAATATCTTGTGAAAAATTCAATTATTTGTAAAAGAAGTCATTAGTTTATGAAAAATAAGAAAAATTTGAATGAAAAAAAAACCACCGATACACAATTTATTGGTAGCTAGTGTTTCAACGGTGTATTCGTGATATGTGATGGGTAGATTCTATTTTCGTCCTGAGACAAGTTGTATCGTTGCTCTATTCTTATTGCATCATTTGCGCTTTCTGCAAAAAAATCAATAAATGGCTTCACTAAACTTTATTATCCGTGAACCCCAAAATAAGTTGTGATTCCATAAAATTTACAAAAAAAAAATTAGACTATTAATGACGCCCCTTAATCACCTAGCCATACGCATCGTTTCGTCTATGTCGTTGAGTTCCGACTTCTGCGACGCTAACAAGCTGTCGTCCCACTCGGGAGGCTGGAAAAGGGGAATAATGAAATCCCCTCTTCAAACAAGATTTTATATGCTATACCTATAAAATATAGTAAAGATGATTGCTATATATATATATTTAATTCGGGTATATGAAATCTTCCTTTAGAAAGGCATTTCGCATATCCGGTTATCAGAAATCCAGGGAAGATATGAATGCATTATGAAGATTCGTTGAATAGAAATATGTTTTTTAGAATATATGAAATCCCCTACAAAATATGTCATATATCCGGATGTTTGAAATGCCACCTCATTCAATTCTTCTGCCTCCTTATCCAACGCGTTCGCTTTGGGTCCGAGCAGCTGACTTCTCTCGTTTTTAGCGGCCTTTTTGCGCTTCTGAAAATGGATATATGTAATCCTGGATATGCGAAGTCCGGTATATTATATCCAATATACAAAAAATGTTCGAATATATTAAATCTCGACTATATGGAATCCGGATTTTAAATATAGTTTTTCCTACCTCCTCCATTTGTTCTTTTTTCCCGTAGAAGAGGATAACGGCGGCAATGATGACCAGAAGCACGAGCACGAGGATCACCAAACTGATCACGATGCCGATACCGACCTGCAAAGAAAATAGAGGGATTTCATATAGCTGGATTTAGAAATTCCTTTAAAAATTTCGAGAGGAAAAGTTTTAATTCTATTGTTTTTTTTTCAAAAATAGAGCTAATCTTCATATCTCTATATACTATAAAAGCTGATCTTCGCCATTATTCTCAAAAATGTTCAATTTTTAAAGTCCATAAAAATCGACTTCTAACCTCATCGCTGACTTTAGCGCCGAACAGATAGATGCTCTTGTGCTGCAGTTTGTGCTCGTCAATCAACACCGCGTGTAGCGTGTCGAATGCCATAAATGTCGAATTCAGCGAAGGCAGGTCTGCGAAAAAATTAGGGATGATTCATGATAGATATAATTGCAAAATGCAAAGGGAACAAGCTTACAATAAGAAACTATAAATATTTTCTGTTAAAAATCAAGTTTTCTATTTAAAAACGCAATTCCCTCTTCTAATTGACTTACTATTCTTGGGGTGCGATTTGAGCGGGACGAACAAAGTGCTCCTGGCACGCGGTCCGACGATGAATGCCGCCCACTTGTCGTCGGGTGTGCGCCAGATGTGGAGGTGCGTGTGCAGCGACGGCTGGTCGCAACTCACTGCTATCTAAAATCGCATGTCATGACGCTTTTCTTTTTTTGTTTTAATTTTAGGCTGGCTTCTTTAATATCTATGAAGGGCGTCATTAAATTTATCTAACGTCATAAATGTGAAATTATAATTGATTGTTAAATGACGTCTTCAAATTGACAACACAGGGTATTTTTCGGAGAGGTGTTATAAAACTTAATATGAAGTCACATTCTTAAACACGTTATAAATATTTTTAAAACAACGCCCTAACGTCACTCATTTTCTGGGCGTCGAGTACGGTCACGAGAACGCAGTTCTTCTTCGGTTGGCACTTCCTTATTCTGTCCATTTCCATCTGCAAAAATGGGCAACGTCATTTTAAAAGAAGTCGTTATGTTTTCGACTTACAAGGCTTTTGCACGCTCTTCTAATTGCCGCTTTGCCTTTCGAGCTGTCAACTCTCGTCTCGTTTTCAGTTAGTGTGTACTGCAAAAGACGCTTTAACAAAGAGATAAAGAGACGTCGTTATTAAAAGTGGCTATTCCTGAAAAATTAGCGAATTTTTGCTTCTGAAAACTTCGGGCCAAATCGGGCCGACGAGCCGAACCGAGATTTTTTCAAGGTAACACAAACTGGGTTTGAATTTAAAATTGCGCGTAGAGGGGGCACAATGGTGAGCCGATCACAGTACCAAGAGATCCTGACCAATAGCCATATTGGGGTGGTCCGCAGGCACGGAGAAGCGGAACATCGTCGAGATGAGTTCGTTGGCGTCGGTCAGCCTGGCGCCTACGCCCTTGACGCTGAACGCCACGAGGCCCTCGAATGAGTCCCTGATGTAGTCCGACCCCGACTCCGACGCGACGAACGAGCTGTACAACCAGGGATGCTGAATGATGGAGCGTTGTTTTTGTTATGCCATTTGAGTACGACGTAATTCTTTATAACACCATTTTATACGACGCCAGATTTCTATTCAAGCTGATCTTTCATGGCTTCGACTTTGTTCAAGATCTACTCCGTCACGCCAGCTTTATGAAAGCGATCTTCACAACATCATTCACGTGTTTCTTCGATTTTCAAAATCTACCTTCAAATTTAGCATACAAATTTCAGAAAAGTTAGTTCCGATTTAATTTTGAGTTTTTAATGAAGTTGAATTTCGAGCTTTCTTGTTGAACTTACCGTATATTTGATCTTGTTGCCGGTGATGAGACTCGAGTCGAGATCCTCGAGCACTTCTTCTGGCTCGAACGTCGTTGACTGAAATTCGATGTTTAGCCAGATTTCATATATCCCTCTTACCTTCTCAGCTGCGGTCTCTGTGATGGTGTGCAAACCTTCGGAACGGCTGTCTAGAACCCGTATGTCACACATGACCTCATGGCATGTGAAATAGGATTTTGGGTGGTAAGCTTTCTTTTCCCACACTACTTTGCATGTCATGAGGTCATGCGGTTTCCAGGTTGCCCTGGGAACTGCGCGAGCTTTGCGAACCTTCGTCATCCTAAACTACCAAGTCCTTTATATACTAGGGAGCTTTCACTTCCATATATGCAAATTTCACACACAAGGGTATTAAACAGAGAAGTGAGAAAGAGAAATATCATTGAAAATATTGCAGATTCTCGAGGGGAAGAAAAAAGACGAGGGAGCATCGTGCGCGCCTGTATTCACACGAATCGCGTGCAAAATCGTATGAAAAATTCTGTGTGTTACTTCAGTGGTTTTGGCCTCGAGAATCGTCGTCTCTCTGGGCGTAGCGGAGGGCATCGTGGACGTCGTTCTCGTGTTGGGTTCCGAGACTTTCGCTGGAGAAGCGACAGACATCGTGACGTCGCCTGAAGATTTACGGTTCGTTGATTTGATTTTAATGTTCTAGCGTCATGATGTCACGATGTTATCTGACGTCATCTACTAACCGACAGCGATAACTCCGAGGATGAGGCAACTGTAGGAGACGAGACGTAACAACCGCATGATATAATCGCTGGCGAGGCAATGACGCCATTTAAAAAAATAATAGCGTCACTTTTTAATTTGAAAAATTCTACTTTTTTATGTTTCCCTGTGTTGTTTCATATCTTTTTCTTTCCAAATGCAAAACCTGTATCAGAAGAACTGGGGATTTAGATGTTTCTTCGAATTTAAAAAAAAAAATAATAAACTCTTCATTTCATTTTCTCTTCTTCGCCGATGTTTCATTTTCTTGACTCTACCGAAAGCAAAATCGGTAAGCTAACAGAATTTTGGGGTTAAGGTTAGGCAGGGCGAATAAGCTGCTTATGATTAAGCCCCGTGCACTGCAGCAAAAAGCCACGCCCCTACGCCCACCAATTTTTCGGCTTCTGCACAACGCATTTTTCAGGATAATCAACTTAACGAAAATCATTTCCCGAGAAGAATCAGCCCGCTAAATTTTTTGCAAAATTTTCGCCTGCTCACCTATTTTAAGCTGATCTTCACGACTTTTCTACTGGTTACTGTAGAAACTGATATTTTTGTATTAGTTTCGAAAAAAGCACCTCAAATTTTTTATATTTAAAATGTGCATTTAGTTAGACTCCTTAAAATATATTTTCAGTTATGATCTGAGAAAATTTTTTAACGGTAAGCATTTTGCACTTTTCTTTTTCTGCCAATCATTTTTCCAGACTCTTCTTTTTTAATCGCCCTAATTACCGTATTCCCGAAAATCCACCCCCATTCGACTTTTCTCCTTCCAACTTTTCTATTTGTCTAACTTCTAAATTGCTCACTTTGGCAGAATTTCTTAATCTACGAAGTTTCGCTTCTTATTATACTGAACGCCACAACCGCCTTAGTCTCATTTATTTTCCCAGTCCGTAGTCCGTAATTTCCCAGAGAACGCTCGTAAATCTATCTATTTTCTGTAGATTTAATAGTAAATCGAAATAGCGCAAGAAATTGAGAGAGAAGAGGGAAAGCGATTTGTCAAATCCAGCTCAGTTCCAATCGAAATTCATAGCCTCAATAACAAAGACCGATTTTCTTTCTTCTTTTCTCACTCTTACTTTCATAACTCGTTTCGCATATCGATTCCCTATATAAATTTCTGAATAACTTTAGAAAGGGGCGTGGCCTAAAAATCGGAATTCAGGAAAATTCTTATCAATGGCTTGCCATTTATTTATTCAAATGTTTGTCCTGGAATTCTTTAGAATCTGTTTTTCTCTGTCTCTGAAAAAACCATACTATTTTTCCCGCATCTTTCCCTTTCTTTTATCAGTGCTATTTTTCCTATCCTTAACTTTCGAATATGCCGGTCAACGTCGGTTTGCTCTTATATGGTTCGTTGACTTGAAAGCAAGTTTGAAAAGACTGGTGAAATATCATGGAAAAGTGAGAGCTCAGAAAAGAATGAGAAAAGTGAGAGAAAGAAATAGTGTAGAAAATCTAGAGAGTCAAAAAGAAAATGAATTTGAATAGAATCGGAAATAGTAAAGAGTTTTGTGCGGTGCGCGTCGGAAAAAGTCATATCGATGCGATGAAAAAATTGGGCTAAGAGGAGGAAAAACGAAGAAGTTTTCTCTATGTGCCTTACGCCTCGCGAAAGGCCGCATTTCTAACATTTTTACGTTTTATTAAAGTTACTGTACCTTATAATATAAGGACCTAGGATTTTTGCTCCTTACTTTTGGAATTTTTTATTAAATTTAAATTAAATATGATGAAAGCTTACCATTTTCTCTATGTGCGTTACTCCTTGGTGGCAAAGGACATACGTGGGGCCGACTTTCTAATATTCTTGCGTTTTATTTGATCCTATGGTATTTCCTAAATAAATGATACCAGACCTTTTATCTTGATCTCATTTCAAATATGATCTTCATTATAACTACTCCTCAAATTTAGGATGTTCTCTATTTTATTACTTTCTGGTTCTTTCCTATTAAAATAAGATACCGTAATTTGTAGAATCTTATAATTTCTCCTAAATTTTTTCCAGGCTTCCTAATTTCCTTAAAAAAAAACTCCATATTTTTGCAGGAGGAAGCGTCTTTTGTTTGCTCTAGGAGGCGCCTAATACAAAAGGAGTTGCTGCTTTGCGTATTCAAGTCGGCAATGCGTGGGTGAGGTAAATGAGGTTAAGAAATAGTGAGTCAGACTAGAGACATTAGAGAATCAGATAGAGAAGCAGCGCTGTGAAATTGGAGAGGCGAAAAGAGGCTAGAGAGGAAAATTTTCGGGGTTATGGTTAGGAAGCAAGCAAGCCGGTTTTACTCTGCACACCACCTCACTTTCATGCGCCATAGCAATAGCACCCGACTCTTTATCTATTTCCATACAGGTATGCAGGTACTATTTCGTATTTCCACCCATTTCTTTCGATGCCTATCTTTTTCCTCACTACATGCTAGAAAACCCTGAGTTCTGTCATTTCTGAACTTGTAAAAAATTTTGTTCAATTTCTCTAGATTATTATTTTAAAGACGTTTTTTTAAACCTATTCCCGTACAGGTTAGCAGGCATGATTGCGTGTGTTTTCGATATCTATCTAAATTTTCTACATGACATGCCAGAAATTTTGAAATTAATAAACCTTTCTGCATGTTAGAGTCTCTAGTTTCGACAAATTTTCATGCTCATATTTCTTTTCTTCTTGAAAGTTCACAGAGTTCATACATCATTTTTCGAAGAAAAGATCAACCAGTTTCAGGTTGAAATATCCATGAGTAAAAATTACGTAACTTTTCCAAGAGGCGTTTTTATTTATGCAAATTTTCTAAAATATGTTAATTTCATAAGTTTGAGTTTGTATCAAACATATAGTTACCAGAATTTTCAAAATTGTATGCGCAGATTCTTATTTAGCTGACTCAAACTCGGAAACATTCTTCAATGTCGTCCTTCACAATGCAAAGTGCGAAAAAAATGGCGTTCGCGGAAAATATCGGGAAATATAATTGAATTTTTAGAGGCGAAAAGAAATGGAAAAGAATTCCATTTCGGCGTGGGGGAGTCGAAACGTGCTTTCTATGATAAATAGGGTTGAATTCAACCTTGATAGATCTTTGACAAATTTGCATTTGAAATGTCATCATTTTCCTTGTAATTTATAAAATCATTCGCTTTTTCGACCTGACTCTAAATCTCAAAAAAGGCAAACTTGGCGAAAGGGTGGCTTTTAAATTTTTTAATCAAACTTAAAGCATCTTTGAACAGTCATCATTTGCTCCCAAATTCATACGTTCCCATTCTTATTCATTCATGATGATAAATTAATTTTTTAGGTTACCTAAGAGATTTTTCTAGATGACCTTACCATTATTGATCAGACCATTGCTAATCGAATCTACCTAAGTTTTTAACAGCGGAGGATTTAAAATCTAGGCTAATACGCTTTTATTTTTGTGCCCGAGAGTTTTGCGGTAAAGTAATGCTTTTGTGGCGATTTTTCGGTTAGGCGATCGAAGAAAAACATTTTTTCGACCTCGGAAAACTAGTTCATGCACTAATCTGTACGAAGCGACCTATCCGTTTCTCCTTTTGGTCGATTTTTTGTTTTCAGGTAAGTTCGATCGCAAAAAATTCGCGGAGCAAACTTTTCATTTTTCGAGAAGAGCCAAAAAACTTTCGGCATTTCCGGGCGTTGCTAATTACCTGAAGTTTTCTGGACAATGCAAGTTTTAACAAAAATTTTCTGAATGTTAAGGCAATTGCCTAAATTTGTCAATTTCATAAATTTCCTATATGATTCAAGTGTTCCGAATTTCTGCTTCATAAATGTTTCTTTTACTTGAACCTGTTTCCTACGTCCACGCAAAATTTGTCATCTTCTTTTGACGTGAGTCATGCCTATCAAAACATACGCCCTGGACACGCCTTAATTGAAATTACGCGAAGTTTTCCGAGGGTTACGATTCATCTATCCTTGGGTGTAATCTATAAACTTTATTTTTAGAGAACGCCTTTCAAAAAGATTGATTCACAAAGAAATGTCCGCAAATTTAAATCTTTAAGACCAACTTTCAAAAGGTGTTGTATTCCGAAAAATTTATCCGCAAAAGTAAGTTGGTCGAAAAATGTTAGCCTTTGAGAACGCCACTTTTCCAATCGAGTTACTTTTAAAAGAAGAAAAAATTGATCCGAAAATTGTTATTCAAAGAGGCGCCTCGATTTTACTGATGTGAGAGCAAATATTAACGAGTCGAAAAATCTATCGAATAGGAAAAATGTTGACTCTACGTAGTTTTAGAGCAATTTTACCCTTTGGCCATATCCGGACATTTTTAAGTTATAATCCCATCGTAAATCTATCCAACTCGTTTTTCTGAGGGTAAATATCGTTTCCTTTCAGAAAATGTCGGAAGAATTTCACGTCTCTAGATAGGGCACTATTACCGTGAAAACAGACCTTTAGGTCCATATAAAATTGATGCATTTCTTATATTCCTTAACTTTTCAAACGATACTAAATTTTTAGAATAACTTTAGCATTCTAAATAAAAATCTGTGGTCATTATAGAAATTTAAGTAGAATTTCTTAATAGTTAAAACTAAAAACAGGTTGAAAAATCAAATTTGATGGCAACAAACAATAGATAAAATTTGCGGTGATGATTTTTTCGGATCCTAGTTTTTGTGCACAGGGCGAAACAGGAATTATTTTCGCGTGCTTGTAATTTGATTTTACGCGAAAAATTTCCAAACACAACATTTTGCCATTCGGCATGATATGTTTGTCGGAAATCGATATTTAGAAGCCTAGGCAATTCATAAAAATAATTCGTTATAGACAATTAACTTAAATTTGTCCATTAAAAACTCGTGAAGTATTATTGTATACACTGCCTACTACGGACTACTTTGAGTAGCTCTCGAATTTGACTACATATTTCCTACATTTCCCATTTTATTAGTCATCCCATTGATTGTATTGTTTATCGTAGTGCGATTCGTATTTTATGTTGCTCGGGAGAGTTGTTTTCCACTTCGCGTTTTATAATCGGCGTTTTAGGAAAATAAAAAAAAAAAAGTGAATATATTTTTAAAATTTTTCAGCATCGCTTGAACTTAACTTCAAACTCGAAAAATGTCCTCGAAACAAGACTCTTCCGAATATGAACTCAGCTACAAATCGACCATCCAACCTAGAACCGCTGTTCGGTAATTGCTACTTTAATCATAATTTTTGAATTTTTAACTCAAATCATGCAAAGTTCTACACTATTCGGTTCCACTTGAAAAGCTCCACAAACTGGTAGCAAATTTGTACATTTTGCATTAAAATTTTTAGAGGCATCAATTTACAAATTTAATTTATCTCAAACTTAAGTTTGATTTTAGATCAACCGGCCGTGCTTCTGGAAATTCGTTCGGATCCGGTCCCGTTTCGGGTGGAGGAGGTAAAACTTCACTTTGAACCTAAAAATTTGTGTAAATCAAAGGTTTGATCTGACTTTGTGATTTTCTCATACAAAATGTCCACCCTTTAATTGTGCCATTATTTACTATTTCCAGTATCACTCGAAAATCGTCCTTGAATATAGACCATTTGAATGTGAGAGAGTTTAGAAAAGACAGAACATGAAAATAGTACTACCTTTGAAGAGGGGAAAAGAACGACAATAAAATCGAAAAATATACTTTTTCTTTCGAACCAAAGATAAAACCTCAAATATTTTTGATTTTAGGCAAATTTACATTGATTCAGAGTCATAAAATCTGACGATAAAATGAAAGCATGCAGCAGAAAAATTGTTCTTTGTGATTTTTGAGATTCTCTAAAAACGAAGAATTTTCGTCTTTATTTCTTTCATTGGATTTTCAGGTAAATTAAACTTGGAAAGATATGTTCCATAGCTAAAATTTGGCTTTGGAACAGATCTACTAGTCTATTTAATATATTGTATCATTTCATTTTTTAAAAATCGAAAAATGGGCGTAGTCCAAAATTTCTTCTTTTAAGTTGACAATACTCTGTTGACTCATCGCGCCTCGAAGAACTTGTGCCTTGAGGCCTCAGAATTCTATCAATTTAAAATATTATATGAAAATGAGACCGGAACCTGTCTTTTCTATTAAAAAAAACCCTGCATCTCTACCCTCTTCCTTTACAAAGTAAGGCTAGACAGATAGAAAACTTGAGAGAATGCAGAGAAGGAAAGTAGATTTAGGAGAGAAAGAGAGATTGTACATACATAAGTGAACAAACAATCAGAATCAGAGGAGACTGTGGCACTTTTGCAAAGAGCCAGAGGAAAGGTAATCGAACTTTCCTTAACTTTTAGATTCTTTCTCTCTCTCTCCAAGCTTAAGGGTGTTTCCCTATTTATCCTTTCCAGGGCGTTTTCCTTACTTTCCTATTAGTCACTGACCGCCATTTCAAAATCCCTTTCCTCTTTGCTGATCAACCTTGACGCCGGAATAGAGGGAAAGTACTCTTCGTCTATAGTCTCTCTTTAATCACAATGCTATTTCCTTTTCTGTCTTTTCCGTCCTCTCAAATCAGCCAACTATTTCATCATTAACATTCTCGCACAGCGCGGTTGTTGTCTTCTACATACAGGCGATCACACCCATTTTACTCGACCCACCTCTATTTTTCTTTCATTCTTTCTTTTTCCCTCTCTCTGTTTCTTTCTCTTTCTCTCTCTCTCACTCTCTCTCTATCATTTGTCCAGTCTCCAATAGATTCTCCCCTCCATTCACATTTCCGAGTCGTTCCCTTTCCCTCTGTATTGGTGATATCGGCCTGAATTCCCCCTCACTAATCACAATAAACAATAGCAACCAAACATGGCCTCGCCAACGCCTACTGGAGGTAACTTTGTAAATTTTAGCTTAAATTTGAGACTCTTGAAACTGATAAATTTTGGTGAAGATCAGCTTTCCAGAGGGTCTATGATAGCTTATCAATCTTGTAATGGGAAGTTACAACGTTTATCTGATATCCTGAATAGGGATTTTGATGAAGACCATCATTTTGCACAAGCTATATGAAATCCTTTATCACGGAACTTCCAAATTTAATTTTTTTCAAAGTTAGATCAAACCTTAGTATTCCCGAAAGAATGAAATTTAATAATATTGAACTGAAAAAAATAAAACCAGATAAAACTTTCTAAATCCAAATAATGGATATATGAAATCCCAGTTTATCCCCTAAATCCCTAATCTCATACTTTCAGGACGAGTTCTGAAGATGGTGACGGAAATGGGCTCTGCCACTATTGGAGGCATTTCCCCGGCCCTGTCTGCCAACGCCGCCAAGTCCTTCTTGGAGGCCACCGACAAGGAGAAGAAGGAGCTGCAAGTAAAATTTGCATAATCTTAAAAATTAGCATCCTCAAGTGTTAGTTGATCTAAACATTAGCATAAATCAGAATTAAACATTATAGAAATTTGAAAGAATATAAATGGAAAAACTACCATAAATTAAAAAAAAAAAAAAAAAAAAGAAATGTTGGATTTTTAGGGCTTAAACGACCGTCTCGGCAACTATATCGACCGCGTGAAGAAGCTCGAGGAGCAGAACAGGAAACTCGTCGCTGATTTGGATGAACTCAGGGGCAAATGGGGCAAGGACACTTCCGAAATCAAAGTAGGGAGAAAAGAGATCAATTCTGTGATCTTTATTGAAAAAATCTAATCATTTTTGATAAACGTCAGCTCTATTTTTGAAACATTAAGACGTTGTTTTCTGTAATTGACAAAATTTATCTGAAAAAACGATAAATTTCGACGAAGATCAGCTTTTTGCGAAAAATGCTACTGTTTCCTTGTTCTCTACAGTACCTTCCAATCATTTTTCTAGGAAAGTAAATCTAAAACTCTTTTATGAGATTACCTTGTCTTGCTATTTTTTCTTCGATTGATTATCACAGAGATAAGTTCTTTTGCAATTTCTCACATCGATTTACTGCGCACAATCAACCCAACTTTCATTTGATAGTTTTTCCTAAAATGGCCCTGTTTTTTCGTCTTCCCACCCTTCATTTTCTTTTCCCTTCTCAATTTTGCCCACTATTTTCTTTTATTCTATCATTTTGCCTATTATTTTCTTTTATTCTCTCAATTTTATCCTCTATTTTTCGCAGGTGTTTTGCGGGTATTTCGGGTGTGGTTCACTTGCTGAAAACTCTACAGAGAAAGCGATAATTCTAGATTCAGAATGACTACTAATCGCAGTGGCTAGAAAAGAAAGGAATTGAGAGAGCGCAGGGAAGCAGAAGAGGGAGGAAATAATGAAAGAGAGAGGAAAAGAAAGAAAAGGGAGAGAAAGAAAGATGGGTGCGGCGCAATATTTCTCATACTCCAAAAGCATATTCTCTTGCATTAGATTCAAAAATTAATCAATTCTGATCATCTATCAAGAATAAAATTCCGGAAATAGTCAAAAATATCATCTAAAGATAAAGGTCTAAAGTTTTAGGATTTTACATGATGAAAATTGATATAAATTTATCGCAATTGATCAATTTATGGATATATTGCATCGTCTTAAAGTTTAAAATACAATCGTAATAATCCAAAACATTTAAAAGGAAAAATCAATTTAAAACAAATTTTTAAATATTCTAGATCAAATATTCCGAGTCCCTCTCCACCGCCAGGAAGGACATCGACGATGCTGCCCGAAGAAAGGCCGAAATTGACGTGAAAGTCGCTCGACTGAGGGATGACTTGGCTGAGTACAGAAATCGGTAAGAACAGCGAAAATCATTTTGGATGTCCATTGGGTGAAGATCAGCCTTCATTATTTACCCATCATTGATAAGGCTAATTTAAATTCGCTGACTTGGAAAAACCTTATTTAAATTCTGATTTTATTGTGATAAAGGTCAATTTGTATTCGCACTTTTCATTAATAGTTTGAATGCTTTTGAAGGTTCAGAATCGGATGTGAATATTTCATGATAAAGATCACCTTTTCCTTTGCCTTAATTGGTAATTTCAATAGTCTCCAAAAAACCTTTATTAGTCAATATAACTATTCCTTACCTACCAAAAACTAGCTCGTCTAGAAATTTGATATTTGAAAGCTGACGAGCGCGTTTTTTCTGTATAGGGCTTATTACGGTCCGTTTACATATATTTGCGTCGTTAGTAGAAAAGTTGTAGTACGAAATTTCCTTTTTTCACCCCTGGAGATGCGAAAGTGCGAAGAGATGCAAATTTCCAATTCCCTCTTGGAACAAACCGGCTTTGCATACCGTTCTTCGATAATTCGCCTCTTCCAAACGAATTCCAAATTCATTTTATTCTATCGATAAAATGACAAATAAATAACCGCCTCGTGTGAAATGTGCCTTTTCGCAAAATTTCAATTAGAAATTTAACAATGGAGCATATTCACATAACGAATCTATTTATTAGTCCTTTTCGATTTGAATATTGAGTCTTCCAGAAAAATTGCAACAGAAAAAAGTGAGAAAAAATTTCCCCTTCAAATTTTTCGGGCTTGTCAATATTAGACCAACAGATTAGGCGCGCTTGAAGGTCTGCTGGAAACTTACACAAAAAGAATCAAGCATTGGAAAAAACGAGGAAGCTTGAAAATACGGGATTTTTCAATCGATTACACTTGTAGGAAATCAAAGATTGAACAAATCGATAGCAAATATCTGTTAAACAATCAATAATCTCCCTTAATTTAGCTACGAGGATGTCCAGCACCGTCGTGATGCTGATCGCGAGAAGATCAGCCAGTGGACGAACGCCATCGCTGACGCTCAATCCGAGTTGGAAATGCTCAGAGCGAGGTAGGATTCTTTGGATATCGCTCTTTTAAATATAACTTTTTAAATATAATGTCTTTCTAATTTAGATGGAAACAACTCCAGGACGAGGAGAAGCGTCTGAACGCTGATAACACCCGTCTCTGGGAGGAGCTCCAGAAGGCCAGAAACGTGAGAATTGGGAATATATGAAGTGTTTATTTAAAGAAGAGATATATGAAAGTTTTTATCTAAAACAATAAATATATAAAATCCCTCGGATCAACAGCGAATATATGAAATCTGCTGGGTGAGATGTTCAGATATATGAAATTCTTTAGGATCTCGACGAAGAGACGATCGGCAGAATCGACTTCCAAAACCAGGTCCAGACCCTCATGGAGGAATTGGAGTTCCTGAGAAGGTGGGAAAAGAGATCGATCTTCTTCGAATTTCTAGAAAAGAGATCAAATTTTTATCTCCACATTTTTGTCAATGCTACCTCCCAAATAGTTCCTTTTCCTATATTTTCTCTAATCTTAAACAGTTCCCTATTTACTTACAACTTTCGGCATTTGCCATTGCTAAGTCCCTACCATAAAATTGAACTGATAAGTGTGTCGCTCGCAATGAAAGTTCTAAATCATTGATTTTTATTGTAGCGTAGAATAATGAGTAGCGAATACGGCATTTAACGCTGGATTATGGAAAAATTATTCCTGAAGGCGAGAGGTGTCTGTGTCAATATGTTTCAAATGATTCAAAGATTAAGACATAGGAAACTTGTGCGTTATCTAAAATTGAACCTGAAAGCATTATAGACGGAATTCAATATGTCAAATATGGGAACTTGTCATATCTTTTAAAGAAAACTTTAATATGATCTTTAAAACATTCTTGTATCTAGATGTGAAAAATATCAAAGGCCTTCACATATTAAACTTCAAAAAACTCGTTTCGAAAAAATAATTTAGAAAAATCATATATTTAAACTAAATGCATCAAATTTAATAAAATATCATAATCTTCAAAAAAGTAATACAAATATTAAGAAAAAAAACAAATAAACAAATTCAGAGTCCACGAGCAAGAGGTGAAGGAGTTGCAAGCTCTCCTCGCTCAGGCTCCCGCTGACACTCGCGAGTTCTTCAAGAACGAGCTCGCCCTCGCCATTAGAGACATCAAGGACGAGTACGACTACATCGCCAAGCAGGGCAAACAGGACATGGAGAGCTGGTACAAACTCAAGGTAGGGGCTTCTTGACTCAGTAGATAATATTCTTGACCTCTCACTTCGGATTTTTTTTGCAAAATTCCATTATACTCTTTGCATGTGTAAATTGATCATTTTCGCTTAAACTTCAGTTTAAAGTCGAAACTTTCATTTCCATATTCAACTACTTCACATTTTTGCACATCTAAATTCATAGGAGTGATTCTATCTCAAATTTATAGTGGAACTTAAGCTGGAACTCCGATTTTCACGATAATTTCGATCTTAGGTCTCCGAGGTGCAAGGCTCCGCGAACCGAGCCGCGATGGAGTCGAATTATCAGCGCGAAGAAGTGCAGAGAATGCGCAACAACATCGGCGATCTCCGCGGAAAATTGGGCGATCTCGAGAACAAGAACGCCCTCCTCGAAAAGGAAGTCCAGAATCTCAACTACCAGGTAAAAATTTGTAATCCTGACGCTATCCATTTAATCAATGCCGCATAAAATCCGGCTTACATCTCCTATTCTTCATCATACAATCTTTTAATTTTCAGCTTGCCGACGACCAGAGACAGTACGAAGCTGCGCTCAACGACCGTGACGCCACCCTCAGACGTATGCGTGAAGAGTGCCAGACCTTGGTAAGTTAGCATCAAATTTGTAAAAATAAGCCAGATTCCAAATTTGTAACTTTAGGTCGCCGAGCTCCAAGCTCTCTTGGATACCAAGCAAATGCTCGACGCCGAAATCGCCATCTACAGAAAGATGCTCGAAGGAGAGGAGAGCAGGTAGGCTGATTTCCGAAAAAAATTCTGCATGCTTACCCCCTTCAAAATCTGCAAAATTAAAAAAAAACACTTTAGATTTATTATTCATTTTAAATTGGAATTTTGCTACGATTTGAGTTCTACCCCTATAATTTGCCATTCCAAACATTTCTCAGCAAGTTCATTTAGATTTTATTATTCCAAGTATCATTTCTTCTTTTCTCTAATTTTTTAATGATATTTAACCTGGTATATTTGATTTCGTTATCAGTTTTTCTGTCTTAAAGCAGCTCAAAACTGCTTTATCTTCTTCTCTGTTCATTTTTTACGACTGCATCTTTGCAATTCGTGTTTTGTTGGAGGAAAATCGTTGGCAAAGGGCATTCGATTCGAATTTTCTCGTTGCACACAGAACGCAAAGATTCGACACAAACTAAAAATGAACGTAGAAATCAATTTACCAACCGAAAAAATGTTCAACTTACCTATGATGTTAACATCTAGTCATCATAGGCTTATCAGTTTTTTTTTCATTTACTGGATAGAATTCCATAAATGCTATGAAGCATATAAAAAAATTGCAATACCTGAGCTTTCCTGAAAATTTTTCTAAACTGAACTAGGAAACAATTTGCAACTTATCCTAACAAATTTTTCTAGACATGGCCTTCGCCAGATGGTCGAGCAGGTTGTCAAGACGCATTCTCTCCAACAACAGGAAGACACCGACTCCACGCGAAACGTTCGTGGAGAGGTTTCCACCAAGACTACTTTCCAGAGGTCTGCTAAGGTAGGCTGGAAAAACTAGTCAAAATTCTTTTTTATTTTATCAAAATCTTTCAAGATAAAATATTTTTTTCGAAAATATAACCAAATTTTTTACGAACCAAAAACTTCGAAATAAAATAAAATTGATACTCTTAAAAAATTATTTGATACTACTCCAAGAATTTTAGGGCAATGTGACGATCGCCGAATGCGACCCGAACGGCAAGTACATCACCCTCGAAAATACTCATAGAACGAAGGACGAGAATCTCGGGGAGCACAAACTCAAGAGAAAACTCGACGGACGACGAGAGATCGTCTACATGATCCCACCCAACATTGTGCTCAAGGCTGGAAGGACCATGAAGGTAGATTAAATTTAAAAAAAAAAAAAAAACCATAATTCTTCTCAAATGAACTCATTTTTCCGTTAATAAGCATAAAAGTCGATATCTAAGGCTAGAGCGCAGAGAAACTTTCATAATATTGAAGGACCAAAGAGTTTCTTCCTCCTCTGCGTCTATCCTCCATTGAAAGGAAAGGCATTGATATTGATTTTTTAAACAAAAGCGTAAAAATTGAAGTTATGAGCAAATTTTCAGATCTATGCCCGCGACCAGGGCGGCATCCACATGCCCCCAGAATCTTTGGTGTTCGATGGCGAAAACACGTGGGGCATTGGTGCAAACGTGGTGACGTCGTTGGTGAACAAAGAAGGCGAGGAAAGAGCCACCCACACCCAGAAGACCCTCCAGACTGGAAGTTAAACGAGAGCGCTACATTTGGGCCTCTTGTAAGCTTCATACGGATTGTGTTCTTCCAACATTAATATTTTGCCTGAAAATTGTATGAAAGTTCCAAGAAGCCACAAAATTTAAACCATAATAATAGGTGATCTGGAAATGTAATGGTTAAATGAAATACTGAGGACTTGAAAATTGAAAGCTATGAACATTGAGTTAAAAAGTCTATGATAGGCCTACGATATTCATTGATTCATAATAATTTCAGATTACCAAAAATTTCATAATTCTTCATTTTCCATAATTTTATCTCCTTCACTTGGTGAATAATATGTCGATGAGCGAATTTAAATTTGAACTTAAATAGAAAATGTTCAAATTTTAATTCTATCATTCGCAAGTGTGATTTGATCAATCCAGTGACTTATTATTTTCAAATTTTATCTTTCTATTCACTGCCTAAAATTTATTGAATTTCAAGAAAAAACCTAACAAAAATATCGCAATCATATATTAAAACTTGTTACATTTTTAGATTAGTGAGTGTCTTTTAATTCGAGTTAGCTCGGTTTTGGCTTTTAGGACCCGAAAATATGCTAATTTTTGCACTCTTTAGATATTCTAAATTTAAAATACTGTTATTGCAGCCTTAAGACATGAGACAAAAGTGTTGATCAGTTAAGAATTCCCGATAACTTGTAGTAATTTTGCACCAATGCTCAGTTTTTCGAATTCAATTATTTTTATTTTCAGTTTCTCAAAATATCATCTTATCAATGACATTCTTGTTTTTTTTTTTTAATTTTTGGAAATTGCGTTTTTTTCTATCAATAAAGCTATGTGATATTATAGTCGAAAACTGTATTCAACAAAGAGAACCTTATCAAAGAAATTCTTGTTCCATTTCTTTACAATTCTCCTGACATTTAACGCTAAATGCCAAACGCCTATCAAAGCAATCACGGGAGGCTTAATGCATTTTTACTTACTGCTAAATTTCAAATAAAATGGATAAAACAACTGAAAATATAACCTTTCAAAAATTTAGAATAATGAAAGTGAGAAAATGAATGATATCTGAGAGTTAAATTATGTAATTCTAAAATATACCCTAGAATATATTATCGTCTAAGATCTAAATATAAACTTCAGTTTAATACATGGTAATTTAAACAAAATGCATATCTAAGTCTTGCAAAACTTTGTCCATTTCCGGCACGATTCATTTCAATTTCTGAGCAATCCCAGAAGTATTTATGGCCTTAACCTTCTCAAAAATCATCTTGGAATTTCAATTTAGTACTGGAAAAATCAGTCAGACTTGCCTACATAACTACCCCTTTGACATTTTCATAAAGCTTCTGATATGAAGATTCTCATTTCATGTTATAAGATAGGCCCGGAATCCCGGCTGGCGATACGGCACATTCTTTTGCAAAGTGCTTGTGAGTATATAAGGCGTTTAAGGACTGCTTGCCGTCTTGTTCTGTACATACCTTGAGGCAGTGATAAAATCATTGATAACACTGCCAAGAGGATTCAATCACGCTCTTTCTTCCAAACTAATACTTGCATTCAACTGTTTCTTGCCTCGTTTTAAACGTACTACTTAATTGCTCTGATTAACTCTATTTAGTTACTGTAATTAGGTAATTTGTTAGCTTTTAGGTAAGAGCGCGTACCAATGGTCACTACTTCGTACTCCTACACCGAACATCGGTCCTCTAGCCATGGTAATCAACTGCCTAATTGCTTTAATTACCCTAAATAAGTTATATGTTAATGAAATTCAGCTTTATGATAATGCTGTTTATCGATTTAATTAGTAATAATTAGCAATTTAAACTTTCTTATCTTTATCTTGAGAAAGTTAGCTATCAGTTTGAATTTTGTGTAGGAGAGAGTTTGAATTGCTGAATCATAAAGATGTCAAATAAGAGGAATCAGACTTTTGTAGATATTGCTATGCGCAAGAATTGCAATTGTGGATAAATAACCCACGCCCATTTTTCAGAAAAAAAACCAATAAATGAATTTTAGCAGCTGGTGGTTCTACGGCGGCCAGCCATGCGGCGGCAGATTTCATCGAAGCCACCGGAAGAGAGAAGAAGGAGCTTCAGGTAAAAAATGAAATTTTAAAAATACATAATAATAATAAATAAAAGTAGACTCGAGAAAATAAATTATTTTAGAGCCTGAACGAGCGACTCTCGATTTACATCGAGAAGGTCCGAAAATTGGAGGAGCAGAATAGAATCCTGGTAGCTGAACTTGAAGAACTCAGAGGCTCATTTGGAAGCTCCGTTTCTTCTGTCAAGGTAAAGTTGAATTTTAAGCAGCATTATTTGCCCAAAGTACGGATTAAACATCTTGCGACTCCCAAAAATAATTCTAAAATATGTCATTTCTGTAAAATTTTAGGATTTATATTTTATGCAACGTTTACTTGCTTTGATTAGGCGCTTAAAATGCTTGCTAAATTTTGAAAGAATGAGATATTTCGCTAATTTTTCGTGTTACAACCTTTTTATTGAGTCATTATATCTTATGAATGTTTCTGAGGCGTAATTGCCATTTATTTGCATTTGAGCGCATTTTCTGCCGATGGCAAACTCTTCGTCTTATCATCTTCTTCTGTTGGCTTTTCGCTTTATTGCTCGTCTCGTCTTTCCTCTATTCTCTTACTTGTTCGTTATCTCTATCCGTCTTCGGGTATTCTTGTTCTCTCATTAACACGTTATCTCTCGCCAAATTCCATCCTTATTATCTAGTGCGAATTATTTGCATTTTAATATGACAACAATCGCCATAGTGTGTATGTGTGTGAAAAAATTAAGTCATCCAGAAAATTTCAATGCGTTAAATTTAAAGCGTCTTACTTAACGCTTAGATACTTAACGTGTGCCAAGCGCTAATGATTAATCAGAGTGTTTAAGCTTAATTTAAATGAATGACGGTTTTACAAATGTTAGATAGTAATTCTTAGGCAATCAAATTTTAGTGTTTAAGTAATTTAGCAATCGTAAAATTAGTTCCCCTTTACGTTATCTAAAATATGCACATTTTTTCTAAGAACAAGCGATTTGCGTTACTATTAGGCAGCACAGATTTATCAGTTCCCCTACTTTTATTCCTTTTTTGATAACGCGGCTTTTGGCATAGATTGCCATTGAAAATGCCACGTCTTATGGACAATCGTAATGGAAAATGCAAAGTGGAAAAGAATGAAAGAATGGAAAGCTGATAAGATCAATTATTGATTCGAATTTGGAAATTTAGTTTCAGGGATACACTTAAGATGATACAAATATAAATAACTCTATACAATAATTGAAAATTGAGCATGGTATTGATAAAAACAAGAAGAAAATTAGAATAATTTCATAACGTCTAAGCTAGATCATCAGGCAATTTGTAAGAGTAGTGTCATAGACACCAGAAAGTAACGGTATTTGAAGAAATAGCATTGACAAGGAATCTTTTCCACACACTTTCAGTTGAAAGTGGATACCTTTATAAATTGTCAATCAACTTAAAGTCAAAGAGAAGTCAACTGAAGTTCTAAAATTTTCAGGTCAAATTCACGGAATCTCTCCGCCACACCCGCAGTGAAATCGATCAGGCCGTCAGCGACACTTGTGGAATCGAAGTCAGAGTCAACCGTCTCAGAGATGATGTCAACGACTACAGAAACCGGTACATCTTTTCAAAATGTCGTATATCGTCTATTTAATCCAGCCTATCTTTCATAATACATCATAATTTTCAGATATGAGGAGGTTCGTCGTGAGGTAGAGCGTGAACGTACTCAATGGGGTGCCGCGATCCACGCAGCTCGTGAAGATTTGGAGCGTCAGAAGGCTATGTACCTAAAAGTGAACTTACCTAAAATAATCAATCAAAAATTAGGTACCTATCCATCCAAGGAGAAGAAGAGCATCTGTACAAGGACCAGGAGCGCCTCTATGAGGAGCTGAGAATCGCCAAGGACGAATTGGACAAGGCCGTCCACGAGAGACTTGACTTCCAGAGACGAGAGCAGAATCTCCAGGCCGAACTCGACTTCTTGCATCGGTAAGATCAGAGAAGTCGGAAATTGGTTTTTTGGAAGTTAGAACAAATTATAAACACGAGCAGAAAATCAGCTTCCATGAGAACAGAATTAAGGAAAAGATAAGTGGAACAGAATGAACTTGAGAAGATAGTAAAGAACAAATTTGTTTTTATGAATTCAGTCAGAAGAACTTTCACCTAAAATTAAAAATTCACTTTTAGCGTGCATACTCAAGAAGTCACTGAACTCCGCGGCCTGCTGGCGACCGCACCCGCAGACACGCGTGAGTTCTTCAAGAACGAGTTGGCGTTGGCGATCAGGGACATCAAGGCCGAATACGATGCCATCATCGTAAGCAATGCTGAGAACATGCGTCACATGTATGAGAGCAAGGTAAAGGATGTTTTTCGAGTTTGAATTCACCTGAGCAAGTTTCGCATTCATTGAACTAAGCTCGAGCAAATGTTCAAATTTTAACCTCATCATTTTTGTAATGAAACTTGATTTGGTATTTGAGAATCTTTTTTCAACCTGAGAAAACTAATCTTCATTTACAGTTTGATGACATCGAATTTTTGCAAGTCTCAATCTTCAAAGTTATCTTCCAAAAAGTGATCTTCATGATTCATGACTAACACCAAAAAATTGCCAAACTCCTCAGCCCAAGCCATTCGAATATTTACTTTACTGATAAGGTTGACAGGCGTTTTCGCCTTTCCGAAAACGAAATGAAGTTGAGACTCTCGGTAAACAAATCTCTGACTCAAACGAGTTACCGATAAAGGCGAATCGATATTGAAGTTTTTCACGCCTTTCTTGGGAAATGCTTAGACTTTCAAAAACTCCGAAGTTTTTCTTTACTTAGCTGCTTTGCCTTCAATTCGAAAACCTCAATCTTCATCAATAATTTTCTTGGCTGTCTTCATAAGAGCCATAAAGTTTCTTCAGTCAACTTCCTCCATAGCCTTCTAAAAACTATGCTTCTCCTATTTAACTTTTCCGACGTTCAGGTGATCGCTTTCGAAGACAGCATCGAGTCTCAGCGCGAAGTTGCCGCCACTCGCGAAGTCGAAGTGACGAAGATGAAGGAGTCCATGTCTGCGCTGCAGGTCAAGTTCCACGAACTCGAGAGGAAGAACCGCGAACTGGAAGCCGAAGCTCACAAACTCGACATGCAACTCAGGTAACTTTAATCAACCTCATTAGAACTTCAATGACATCCTTGACGACTATCTTTATAGCCATGAGAATTGGATCTATAGCATTAAAATTCAAATTTCAGAGAAGACCAACGCCAGTACGAAGAGGAGCTGAGCAAGCGTGACACCGCCCTCAGATTCATGAGGGAGGACTGCCAGACTCTGGTGGCCGAACTGCAGAGTCTGCTCAACACCAAGCAGACGCTCGACGCAGAAATCGCCATCTACAGAAAGATGCTCGAGAAGGAAGAGACCCGGTTAGTCCAATTGTAAAAAATTCCTGACGTATAGTTTTTGCTTCCAGAATCGGCACTTACCACGTCCACGAACGCAAAATTGAACACCACCACGAGGCCAGCGGTGAGCAGACGATGCGCTCGACATTCACTCGATCCGCCAAGGTCTGATCCAACAAAAAATGCGAAACACGGAAAAAATTCAGGGCAACGTCTCCATCGTCGAGTGCGAACCCTTCGGCAAGTACATCGTTCTCGAGAACGAATCCGGATCGATCACTGAGGTACTATTTACCGAAATGGTAGCTTTATCAAAATGATACCATTTAGGATATCTCCGGCTACCAAATCATCCGTACCATCGATGGAGTTACGGCGATCAGATACACCATCCCGAGATCCACCATTCTGGGAGCGCACCAAAGACTGACGGTGAGTAGCATTTTGTTACCAAATGTTTATTCCTTACCAAAATGATTTAGATCTACTCTCGTGGCGGCGGCGGTATTCACAGCCACGACTCGATTATCTTCGACGGTGAGGCTTCATGGGGACAGGGCGCTGTTGTGGTTACCACCCTGCTCAACGCGTAAGTTATTATTGGGTTAATTGGAAATATTTTGAGAACTCATGGGAACATTTTCAGCCACGGCGTCGAGCGAGCCATTTTCACGCAGAAGAACTTCCATTCCCACTCCCACTAAAGGATGAAGACCAGCTTTCCTCGCAAGCTTTGAATTTAAATTGCGTCGAAATATTGCAAATTAAAATTTGAGTTCCGCTCCTAAACTTATGCAGTATTGCGGCTGACTTTGATATCCAAAAATCTCACTACACAATACCTATAAATTGCACTGAAAATTCAGATATTTTGCGGAATGAATGAATTTTTGAAGGGAATCTTGAAAATTCACGCATTTCAATTATCTCTAGTTTAGTCTAAGTATGATATATGAAATTTCTTATTTTGCTCAAAACTTAAAATTGTCACATTTGAGAAAATTCTTGATGTCCCTTTAAAGTCCTGCCTTGCCTGTGCACTCATATCAAAACTGCCTTCGAAAGTATATTGTTTATTTCTCGACGTTTCTGTAGAAATAATAAATTTTTTGTTAAGCCTCATTATTTTACATCATAAAGGAAGAAAAACCTAGACAATAGGTTAATCTAAGCGTGAATAATGCATGTAGAATATTAAAGGCTTTGTCTAGATCCCACTCAAAATCTGGATTCATAATTTTTTCCTACAATTAGATATTTTAAAATTCTTGAACCCAAACATTTTTTCTCGACCGAAAATTAATACGTTTCTTTGCACCGGGTTTAAAGGCTAAATTGGATAATTTGAAGCCCTCCTTCGGATTGAGCTAATTACATCATGGCCTGTTTTATGCTGTTGGCAGCTCTTTTCCATGTCTTGTCCTCTCTCAAAAAGTAACTATGTCTCTTCGGAGATTTATTATGTCGCTTAAATCTCTCCGATTTACGTAATATTTTTACTAACCAAGTTAAACGCTGCCTATTTTGCTCCTTTTAAGTGGACTCTATTCAATTCTTACGTTGGTGTGTTCTTCAAATTTTTCCATTCAACTCGAGAGTTTAACTTGAATTATGCAGCATTAGTGGAAGTGGGGCAAAGTAAAGGATTAAAGCTCTTATATTACCGCCTGAAGATCAGCTTTCTTCTCATATTCTTTCTTCTAACAAGTAAAACCCATATTTTTCCTATTTATTATTATGGTAGATACACTTTATGTCTGGAGAAAATCTTATGGTTTTTATTCGATTTTCTTGGAAAATATCACACATTCTAGGCCTTATTATATTCATTTATGTTATACCAGAAAAATATTTTTTTCACATTTTATGACTTACTATTGTTTTATTAAGATTTTTTAGAAATCTAAATAAATGGCCCCAGAAACGTTCCTAGTAATTTTGGCCATAGCGATGTGCTCCGTGCTATTCGCCTTTACTATTGGAGTCGTCATCATTTTCCACTGCTGCAAAATCACCGACGCCAATTTGGAATCTTTCCGTTCATCCGTGGTTGCGGTAATGCTTAAAATTGCCGCAAAACAAATCTACTTATTTTTGCGAAACCTGGAAAAAATTACTCTATTATTATGCGCTTTAATAAAAATTCGAGTGAAAGAACCTAGATAATTGCTTCCTTCTCTAAATTTAGACTTAAAAATCACTTAATTCATGTCCGACTGTTCAAAAATCTAGAATTTCGCAAAATGAAATAGCTAAATTTTTCAGAGAGCCCGAAATTCCTACGTCTACGCTCGGAACTCGATATTTTCCTATCATAACACCGAAACCGATGAAGACACAGAAAAAGATGAACCTAAGAAGCATCTTTTATTAAGGAGGCCTTAAAGTTTTCCTTCAAATTTTATATTTTGCTCAATTCTACGGCTATCCTACGTGTATTTTTATTTTGATAGAGATAAATTGTTTTTCTTCTCGATTTAAATCTTTATCTTCACAGTTGAATTGAATTGAAGACAAATGTTTCCATTTAGAGGCTGACCTTCGTGAATAGACGTAAAGAATCAGATTTGAATTAGAGATAACTACAGCACCAGAGAGAAAAGAAACAGAAATTTCAAGCTCGTGAAAAAGACATTTATTACCTGTGAATCTCAACAAATTACGATTGGAACCTAGGTAATTTATTACCTCCCCGAAATTTCGTCATTTTTCTTCAGGTCTCTTAAATTACCATAATATTTCTTGAAAAAGATTTCTGAAGTTTCAATTTCGCGACTATCTGATTTATTAGTTTATTTAGCGCGCTATTATTTTTCCAAAATGATATATGATTCAGGTCAAATACAGTATCTGATAAGAAATGACCAGATTTGTGATTTTCATGTGATAATCACTGATTTTTACAGCAATTTAATGTTTTCATCTAAAATTTCCACTATTCTTCACCATTTTCAAGTTCAATTCAAATTTTTTTTTATCAAAAATATGTTGCGCTATGCCTCTTTTAGATAACATCTTCTATATAAACTTTCTGAAATATGGCGCATAAGTTTTTCATAGGTCTGCCCGAAAATCAAAGGACTTACCGACTGGGGCAAGGAATTTTTCTCCCGAAAAAAGCTGTACCTCATCAATTTTGCAAAAAATCGCCTGTGTTCCGAGGAATTTTCGCAAGATTTGCGAAATTTCAAGAAATGCTGATTCAGAAGTGACAAGCTTTTCGAAAACGACTTAGATACTATTGTATGGGTTGATGATATATTTGGCTAAAGAGAAACTTGTCTAATTATTACAAAGTTTTGTTATAGGAAAAAGTCTTTTCTTTCCAAGTTGCCTGCAAAATCGTGCTTGATTTTCATTGTTTATCAGGAAATTTTCTATTTTAGGCGATAACACCTTGCGTTTTATTTGGATTTAGAGAACAGTATAACAAATTCCTATGAAATCATTTCACGACAAGTCGCACGTTTATCAGTTGAAAAGCACACCAAAACTCGATAAAGTCATGGAATAATCGAATAAAATTCGATTATCAAATCAGAAAATGCATGTAGATTGTGCGAAACCTGTAACTTTTAATCGAAAATGATGAGTTTCTTTGTAAAGTACGTAAAAACGCGTCGTCTGCCGAAGAAATTGCATTATACTCGCTTCAGTCAGGTTTCTATTTTCACTTTTAGCGCCAAGTAATTTGACTACTGTAATCGAAATTGCCTTTTCACATCTACTAACATTTACTTTTACATTTCCATCCTTGAATCTTGTATGATTTCTTGTAAAGTTCAGTCTTTTCCTGAGAAATAGTTTTGATAAAGAAAAACATGCTTTTTCAACTAGCTTTACTCAGAGAACGCTTATTTTCCGACCACATTCCCATCCAAAGAACGCATAACTCGAAACCGGAGATACGAATGCCGTTGCTAATGACAAGTTGATAAAGAAGAGCTCGAAATTAAAAATGGAAAATTTGATCGCTAAACGATGTATTTGACTGATAAAGAATGACAAGAGAGAAGTTTATTGGGGCGACGAAATCTGATGTCAATTAGTAGTGCTGCATCTAAATTTTTATGATACACTTATTTATCTCAGGCGGTTTCCAATTTCTATGCTTTAATATGTATCAGTAGATAATATGACGAATTTATACTGTGCATTACGTCTAAAAATCTATGAAGATCGGCTTCACAAATAGTTTTAGTTTTATCACTACTTTTCTGCAATAATATCATGCGATTCTTACTCGAGAAAACGCCATTTTTGGAAAGTTTTATCTGAAAATGGCGAAAATAGAAATTTTACAAGCGCTATCGTCAATATCAAACTGATTTTCACTGAATTTTTCATCATGATTAACCACTTTTTTCAAGATTTTACGATATTTCTTTGTTCTTCCAACCTTAACTTGATCATATAAACTTAATACGCCCTAGAATTAATTGATAATATTCGGACTATATAAATTTTTCGAATTAAAATTTGTAACCCTCAAAAGTTAGCATTTGTTTTTTTTTTCAGAATTCAATATATGGGAAAATATTCTTCAGCTTATATCGACAGAATGTACCAAATGGCCTCATACAAAGAGAGTTTTATAGAGGTAAGTTCGAGAAAAATTCCTTTTTGCAATACGTAGCTTCAAATAATTAATAGATCTTTCACAATAATTTATTCTTGTCTGAAAATATCCCGTTATTTCCATACCGTATTCCTTAGTTTGTATTATTTTTGTTTCACGCAAGTGTTCCCATTTCTTTGGATCATCATCAATTTCTTTTATTTTAACGTATGTTTCATTTTCACGTTCCCCGCGTACCACGCCCTGCCACACCTATCCAAGTGTTGTTTTTCTCCGTATTTGACTCCGAATTCCCTTTGAAATGACCCGAAACTCAGTCACATGATTAAGAATGGCCTAGGAAAAACGTCGGACATACGAATCGAATCATGACTCATTTCGAAATACTCACTTTCATTTGGACACCGGATTACAAATCATTGATGTTTTTTTTTTAATTTCATGACACACGTTCGGTAAATTTTGGGCAAGACAAAATAATTTTTTGATTCATCATGAAAAACTTTGACCATGACTAGGTATACAAAGAATTTACGAAAGTGCACTAGCCTTTTTCCCTGACCAGAAACTGGATTTTTGAAAAATAGACTACTTACAGGTAAAAATAAGGCTGCTAAAATGAAAAAAACAAGGTGATCTGCGCGAAAAAAATCTAAAAATTTGATCTTTCTCGAAAAGATCACTTTTTCAAATAGTTTCTCCAAAATGATTCATTTTTCTTTTCAGTCAATGGAATTAATGTCTCCTTGTGACTTCCTTCCTTCCTTTAGTGTTTTTTAATCATTTTTGGCCTAACAGTTCAGGTTCTGGGCAAGAGTATTGAAAGTGAAGAGAAGGTTTAGAGAAGCAGACAAATGGCTTTCCCCGTTCGCGCGCGCGCATTCCCGTCTCGGATATGCGGCATTGTTAATTATGAAATCTTGACACTTGTTATTTTTAAAATTATATCAAAAATATAAAAGTTTCAGTTTCTCAAGATTCCTTCATGTTTTCTCTATTTCTTCTTTGTTTTCTTTTCCTGTTATTAGATATAAGCCTAGGCAATATTGTTACTTCCGAAACATGACTCTGAAACACAAGTTGGGCCGATCAAAATGTGCAGTGAAATTTTACAACAGCTTGTTTTTGTATAATTAGATATTCGTTCCACAATATCCCAAGCTTTATTCTATGTGTTTTTATGGAGAATATTCTGCTAAAAAGAAAAATATCGAAATCGCTACGGACAACTACTAACGACGGCGGTTTGAAAACGCAAAATTCAAATAAAGATTTACAAGGCTATTTGAGAGTTGTTTCATTCGAATTTGCGCTCAAACTGCAAAGTGGGCATGGTCTACCATTTTGGGAATGATAAAAATCAATAGAAATTTTTGAATATTCCGAAATAACCAAAACAACTCCAGAAAATGTCCTTATAAAGCCGTTCTCCCTTTGAAATAGCCTCTGCTCTATTAACTGCAAAGAGAAGGTACACGCTTTTCGCTTGACGGAAAATTCGTTCATAAAAAGGGATTTTCGAATCATCGTCTTCAGAAATTCATATCCTTGGTTACACTGATCCGTTTTTCACGCGGTTTTTTGCTACAAACTTGATTAGCCCATGATTTTGAGAAAAAGTTTTATGGCTTTGCCTTCAAAACGGGAATTTCGCTTGCGCCCTCTAACAATGATGAATATGAATTTTTCACCAACTTCAATAATAACTTTGCAGAAAGTGTTTTTGTCTTTCGTAAAAGAACTTTTATTCAGCTAAAAGAACTAATCGTTTTACTTCACAAAAACTGATAAGGACGTAATTTTCCCTCCCCAATGTTCACCCATTTGCTGCTTTGCTGCTCAGCTCGTTAGTTCGAATTTGAAGACGCGTGGCTGATAAATATCGATTATTCCATAGCTTATTGACTAAGAATTATGCAATTTTCTTATATTAATTTCAATTTTTTATCGTTTTAGCTTATACTTTTCATGAAGATCAGCTTTGTCTTGTATTATATTTGCCATATCTCTGAGATATCCCAAGTCTTACCTGAATTACAACCTATTTCAGCTATTTTCTGATTATCAGACCTCTCTCGAGACTGTCTTATTTCATCTTCAATCAGAAAGGTGATTCCTTTATCTTTCAGCTAGTTTCCCTGCCAAAACGGGTTTGTTCTACAAATTCATTTTAAGAAATAACATTAGAATCTGAGAGAATGGGAGAAAACGAAAGATGATTAGGGAAAGATAAAAACGAGCAATTCTGCTGCCTTTCTTTTCGATTATGATTATGATGAGATCTGCCATTAATTTATGTAAGTGGTTATATTTCTTCCTATGCTTAGGGATAGAGGGAGAAAACCGTCTTAAATTTTCCAAGGCCTAATGAATTTGCAAACTATGGCACAATGATAATTGATTGCAAGAATGCTATCGCCTTCATCATTTTGTCAATTTGCATCGTCATAATTCTATTGTAAGAGATTTATTATCACCAAGTCTCGTCATGATTACATCGTGATTTATTATTAATTATTATATTATGTTCGTCATCGAAAAATTAGAATGTTAAGAACGAAAGTTTAAGTACCCACTATTTCTCTAGATCATACACTTTCAAAAATTTCTATTTATACAAAAGCAAATGGTTCAGGTCTGCAGAAAAAAGCCAGAACCATTTTCCCTCTTCTTTTCTTGTATTAGTGATTAGTGATCTTGAAATAGTTGTGCATTGCTAATGATTTCTATTTCCGACTTACTTTCTTTATTTTTCCTCCAACTCTCCTTCTCTTTACTTTGGCGCTAATTTCGTTTGAAACATTTTAGTCGCTTGTTTCATATTTGTTCTAAGGACTAAAATTTTCGATTTTTTGGAGAACCGTTTAAGATAATGCACAATAAACTGTTTCCTGCTTAGTACGTGAGTGTCAGTCAAACTCTTCTCGCATTTGTGCTTATAGTTCAAAGACCTTTTATTGAGAGAAATCGCAGGTTTGGGGGCGTGGCTCGGGGGTGGGGTCTGATTTTACGACTGGTTCTCGCTTTCATCACCGGTCTTTCGCATTTTGTAGCACACAAGGGGGCGGGGCCTAACTGTTTAGCCCCAGACATATTTGAAACCAGCGAACGATCTTCATTCAACCGAAATTTCGAACTTCAAACCTCGCGAACTTGATTCGGATTTCTAAAGATCCGACCCTATTTACTCAAGCTTTAAAATTGCAAGCTACAAAAATTTACTCGATTAATTTTAATTTTATACCCGACATGAAAGAGGAGTACTCTTACGCGCAGAGTTTAGACGAGGTGAGTTCGAAAATGTTCTACAATTTTCAAATTCCGCACTTAATTTTCTAGTTCCTAATCTTTTGAGGTTACCGTAAAAACGCAACATTTTTCTTGATCTAAAATGGAAATAAAAGCGATTCTTCTAATCCCATTATCAAAAATCGTACCGCCTTATCACTAATTTCCTCTTTCGCTGTTTCCTTCTCTCTCTAATTCTTTTAGGGTTAGCTAATCGATTTCTTTACATGACATTTTCTTCTCATCATCATCATCATTTATCGACGGGGCGCACTTTACATCGCTTGTAGCTTTGGAGCGAGATTTACGCTAAAAATCATGATTTTATTCTATTGTTATATATCATTCCAAGATATATCTGATTCTCCTATAAAATGAACTACTTCTGCCATAATTTTATATCAATTACCTGTAATTTTGATTTAATTATAATATTATTATTATTATTATTATAACTCCATTAAAATTTATTTCATGTTCATTCTCTGATCATGATATACAAGATCCGTCCATAAAATTACCTAATTTAGATCCCATTTATAGTTTAATTGCCCATCCATTCTGATGGTTTATGGGCGCTTATCTACCACACCCCTACCACTCCCAAACCAGAATCACTGTCGGGGTCTTGATTGGTAGCGCTTTCCTTGCCTTTATCACCACTTTCTCCGACATTTCATCACTTTATCACTAATTTTTTCGCTTCTCTGCACTCTCTTATATTTCGCTTCCAATTTATCGATTTCCAAACAAAGGCAATGCCGATCATCAATGACGATGTTTAATTAATTTTGAAGCTAATTTAACTTCAATTTGAACTCCTTGAAGCTGTTTTGGAGTTTGAAGTTGAACGCTGAAATTTTCTCGACGAAGAACAACTTTGCTTTCAATTTTCACACGCTTCTCTCTAAGTTTAGGGCTAAATTTTGATGTTCTGAGTTGAAAACTAGCCTTATTTCAAACTTTCCTGAGTTAAGTTTGAAGTTTTTAGTTGATTATCGAAGTTTTCACCACGAAAATCAACCTTTATTCTTGACTTCACATTACCTTTTTCTTGAATTTATCTTAACCCAACCTACAACCTAATTCTCCCATGTTAATCCCATTTCCGTTAGCTCCATTTTGTCTAAATTTAGTCTGATCTTCACGTGAATGACAGCCTTAATTCAAGTCATTGAATATGGAAAAGTTAAAAAAAAAAAAAAAAAAGATTGAAAATTCAAAACTCTTTCCTATCAAATTTTAGTCCAATTTTTATGATGTGCCATTAAATTAACCATCAAAATGTGAGACGATTTCTTCATTAATATGAAATTTTCGTGAATTTCCAAAAATCGTCGATTTTCTGCCGATAAATTTAAGTAATGGGAAATCGTGTATGAGTTAGAGTTTGCTCAAGGCTTTTGCCCCGCCGTTGTCCTCCTGACTTTCCACCCCCTCGCTCGGGGAAAACTGTTCTCGAACAAACATTGTGCGATTCGATTTTTCCTACCTGCAGCGAAATTTCTCCTTCTCTAACCTACCTATTCTTTGCAAATCGTTGAATCATGCGTTAATCACCTAAAAACTCGACAATTACATAGTTATCTCATCTCCTCTATCACGCAGTCATTCGAACCCTTCACTAGTCATTTAATAGAGAACTTGTGTTAACTATTTAATTGTCCAATTACCCCCCTTTAATTGCCCTAATTATAGATGTGGGAGGACATCCAGCAGTTTATCGATGAAGACTTCAAAAAACACGCTTTATTCGAAACCGAAGAGCCTAGCTTTGACCCTCGCAACCCCGGCTACACGATTATGACTCCGAAGATTTCGGCCTTGCTTAGGACGCCAACCAATTTCCCGGGATCGAGATCGACAGTTCAGGTCGAACCCCCGAGAGCTCCCACAATCCAGCTCAGTCTTCCACCATTAGGAATTCCCAAATCAGAATACGAGTATGAACACAAATCGTGAGTTTTTCTATCATTTTGTTTCAGATTATGAAATTACTTATGCCAGCTTGTTAGCATTTATGGAAAACAGATCAGATTAGGTCTGACGATAAAAAATTGAAGTCAGAATAATAAATCGAGATATTAGTTTTGTATAGTTCGAGTTACACAAGGTCAAAATAATGATAGTTTTAGAAATGTGTTAATTTTAAAACATCTGAAAGTTCAGCTGCATCCCGGTGCCTATGACATCCGCGTCCGCGTGCTATCCCTCGTATCTGACCGTCTGCAAGGACGAGCCTCAGGCCAGTGTTTCGTACGAGGACTACGCCAATTACACCAATTACACTCCTCCCCCACCCTGTACCCAAGTGGCGCCAATACCCATGGTGCAATTGCAAAATCAACCAGGACAACTTCAACAGACTCAAAATATACAAGTGCAACAGCAAATGATGCAATATCAACAGCAACCTCAGGTATCCTAAATCAATTAAATTACTTAGACGATGCGCTAAACTTAATTACGGGATTGAAGTGCTAAGATCCAATATTACAACTATCTCTTAGCTTACAATAATTATGAACTATGAATATGATCACCAGTTCATTCGTAAGAACTTTAGTCAGGGGTACATTTATTATTCTGAACCATTATAACATGTGAAATTTTGTAATAAGACGTATCCTTTCTTCCCAGTATGTCAGGAAGTTTGACGATTATTTTTATCAGGAAAAAGCAAACATTCGGTTTATTGAAAAGGTAAAACTATTCAAATTTCAGTGCGAACCTTCCCAGGTTTTTCTGACACAAGTTAAAGAAGAGTCACCGCCTTCAAGTCCAGAGGAATTCAAATATTCACCTCCGAGGGAAATCCCACCGCCACCTTACGAACAGTCGCCGGCTAGCTCGATTCATGCAGGTAAATTTTAAAAGAAAAGGGCTTATTAGATTTCATTAAAGCATAGAAGATGATCATGAAATGCTCTTCTCAGTGCATTTCATACGATCTGAAACCTAGACCTTGTAAAAATCAAATAGTCCGAGTTATTTAAGATTTAGTATTGATGTAGTGGCGCACAGAAGTTTGGAGCATTTGCATGATATTTGCTATGCCTCGAAAAGCACATTTTCATGAAGCAATCTTTGTGAAACTTTGAGAATTAACACTACCAAATGTCATATCTAAATGTGCAAAATTTCAGAAGAATTAGTTCACTAAAAGTGCATAATAGTAGCATGTCTAGAATGATGCAATTTTCGAAACTTTCCCCCTACTGTATATGAATTATTTCAGAAAGTCTTCCAAGCGTGCCAAGCCTAAATGCCTCGCCTCCAGCTCAAACTGCCTCTAAGTAAGTAAACTTTTAATTTTCAAAAATTTCTAAATCCGGAAACTTAACCGTTCTCTGAATCAAGTTATTTACGATTATGTCGTTCATGTCTTATCTAGAGAATTTTGAATTTTCCAAGGGCTTCTGAATTTGCAATTGCTTAGTAATTATTATTATTATCAGTGATTTTCTCAGAATAGCGCATTCCCCATTTACAAGCTAAGAATGCTTACTCCAAACCTTAATTTTATGATCCTCATGTCTGAATAAAAGTATGTTTTAGCCAGCTTATCTTTAAAGACGATATTATCGCCAATCATTCATATTTGGAAGTTAGTAGTTAATGCCAATCCTTATCATTTCAAGATCATGATCGTTAAGATATTTCATCATTTTAGAACTCATAATTAGGCCTTAAGTCAAATATTTATCTTGGTTAGGTTAGGCGAAGTTCTTATTCTAACTTGTGGGGGTGAGCGTGCAAATTTTGGGGTGGGGTCTGGGTGGGGTGTTTATGAATCAGAAAAACATACAAACCCTACGACGAGTTTTGTGGCTGAATTGTCAAATTTGCAAGACTTTCATCCATTCAAACTCAATGTGCCATGCTCCATAGAAGAAATGAGTATATTGTCTGAGGCTAGAGAACGCAGAAAACTCTGGTATTGTTAAGTACGGGGAAGAGTTAGAGATGCAGGGTCAGTGTATTCGAGAAGAATTACCCTTTACAGTTAGACTTATACAATACATGGGTAAACTTTTGGCGCTTTTGGCAAATATAAGGTTTTTGCCATTCGATGTGATTTTTCTCATTTTCATTTGGAAAAGTGTGCGAACTTCTATTAATAACTTTCGGAAGAAGGAAATTGTATAAATTTCAGGAAAAATAATATAAAAAGTTCGAAATTCAAATATTTGACCGGAACTTCATAATAAAAAAGAACAGCCTATCCTAATTTTTCTTCTAAAAATTAGAATAACTTCATATTTACCATAATCACCAACTTTAGAGTTGAATAAATTAAAATATTTTATTCAAGTTTTACAAGGAAAAGATCTCATATGCTCTAAATATTAACTTCGAAAAATTACAATAATTTCCCTAGTTCATCAAAACATTGGCGTTCTTTCTTTCAATTCATCTTCCTTTTTGGTATTAAATTATCAATAGAGTGTTATCAGCGCTAAATCAATGATGATAGGCTCTGAGGGGTAAACAAAATTCCTTTTTGGAAAAGAGAAGGAAAAATTGCGAATCAGAAACAATTCGCCGTCGATTTCCGTAATTTTCTATACTCTCGCGTATCCCGCGATTCGACCTTCAGCGTACGAAATGGAAAGAGTAAAACACAAAGTTCTTTGACTCCTCTACCGTTCTTATCAATGATGAGATATAGAGACGCAGAGGAAAATCGATGAGTTAAAACCGGGGATGTTTCTTTGGTATGAAACTAGACTAGTCTTCGATGGTAGAAATATGATTGATCTGAGATAACTTGCATTTTTTATTGGCATCAAAAAGTCTGATGACGAAATTCGATTAATTTCAGATAACTTAGATTTTTTCTAATTAAAGAAAAATGCCATTTTCGACGATTTCTGCTAAAATGTCAATAATTCTTCGAGAGTTAATGATGATGAAAAGTGGCAGTCAACTACATAAAACTGTTTGCCATCAATGTAATTTTGCCGCGAAACCACCGCGTTAATTTTTGACAATTTGACAATTTTTTTCCAAAATTCTTGCCAACTCTTTACCAGTTGCGTTTGCAGTTCTAGTCCTTGTAAAAGAATGCACACATTAAGCACTCCATTTATAGCCATCATTTCGTCAATCTCGTTGACGATAATTCGGCCATATTAGGCAGCAGCAATGAAGGAAAGGAAAGAAAGAATGTTGAGCGTGATTTTTACAACGGAAATATGACAATAACTTTATTACAAATGGATAAACCGAACCTGAATTTTTGTAAGATAGGATAATTGACTAAAGAATTTCATTTATTAGTTTCGTCTTCAAGTTAAAGTTAAAATTCGAACTATAACACTTTCTTGAAACCTCTTTGATTGATTTATAGGACTTCTTGCTAGAAGGAAATTACATCACTCGAACCTTTAAATGGTTGGTAATGTGATTTCGATTTTGCGTTTTGGCGCGTGGGCCCTGCCAAACACAGCTATTTCACTTTCTTCCTTTCCATTCAACCCCGATATTATCCTATCTCGAGTACAATTGGAATCAATGAAATTCGACCTTGATAGTATTCTTAGTGAAATTCCTTGCATAACAGAAAGGTTTTCATTTTTTGAACGCCTACGCGAAATTTACAGTACCTTTAAAGTCAGAATTAAAAGGCAGGGACTTGCAAATTTCCTAAAAATGCAATTTCAAATATCGTTCAAAACTTTAGTAAATTTGAAACTTTCAAGCTGATCTCCACTAAACTTCGGTCGACATAAAAATTTATTATAGATCTAATGATGGAGATCAGCTTTAATTTAATCCCCAAGCGTATATTGAAGTTGAAAGCCCTTTTTATGAAAGGCTAAAACTCTTTGTAAAGTTTGTTTTGCATTTATCATTTCGCTAGCATAAACAAAGCCATTCTCATTAATCAAAGCACGCCGTCGTCACTTTGCAGAAAGAAAGTTTGGCACCGAGAAATGGTAGCAGGAAAGAGAAAGATACCGAAAAGGTTCATACATCGTTTCTTCTGTAGAAAATGCCACTTGCGGGAATATCATTTCTCTCCTCTCTTAATTCTCCATGCTGTTTCATCTCATCATTGATTCTCATCAAATTGTGTGCGAGGAATTTGGTAAATTAGAAATATTGACATATTATTCGATTTTTAGAGAGGCGAAAGAAACCAAAGGAAATTCCTCTGCATAATATGCTAATGCGTCCTCTGCGTCTCTAACATATGCAACATTTTGAAGCGTCTATACTCCAGCCATTACAGTGAAAGCTTGCGAATACAAAGAAATACCGCAATATGCATGCATAGGTTGAATGGGGAAATGCAAATTAGGCCGAAAGTTTCCGTTATTTTCCAAATATGGTAATGCAAAAGGGGAAGCCGTCAAAGGACGAAATTTCCAACTGCGAAAGCCGAAACTCGGGCAGAATATGAGATTTTCAAAAAATTGGAGAAATGCTATAAAATCTCAGGGATAATTGATAGAAAACTTTGGAAATTTCAAAATACAGATTTTAGAAAATCTAATAAATCTTATGAAAGATAAAAATACAAGAATTTTGAGAGACTTACCATAAAAATTTTCAGAAAACGTTCCGGCAAGCCTAAATCTTCGCGGAAAAACGGAGGCGTGAAGATATCGGTCCGCAACAAAAACAAAGCCACCCTGCATATTTGCCCGTATGAGTCATGCAATAAATCGTGAGTTTTTGAAAGTCTAAAAAAATTGAATCTAATGAAAGGTATCAGTTAAAATTGAAAATTAAGACAAGTTTCAATTTGTGGCAAAATCCTGAAAATTCTATCTTTTAAAGTCAGAACTTAAATAAATTTCAACAAATTCCAGATACACGAAAAGTTCCCATTTGAAAGCACACGCGAGAACGCATTCTGGGGAAAAGGTAGGTTTTTTGGAGTTTCAGAAAATTTTTATAAAAATTCAAATTTCAGCCCTACTGCTGCCCGCATGATGGCTGTGGTTGGAAATTCGCCAGAAGCGATGAGCTTACCAGGTAAATTCGAAGAATTCTAACTAAAATGATTGGAACTAGTTCTATAAAAACGATAAATCATGTCGAATTTTCTTAGAATTTGGGATATGCTTTATAGAGTTTAAGAGAAAACCGAAAGTGCTAAGATATACAAATGTTCATGATTTAAAGCCATGAATTCAGTTCCTAATTTAGGCACATCCGAAAGCACACCGGTGTTCGACCGTTCCACTGTAGTCTTTGCGAACGAGCTTTCTCCCGATCCGACCATCTGAGTCTTCACATGAAACGACACAATCCCACGATTTAAAGTTTAAATTTAAATACCGTAATCTGTAAAATAGAAGAATACCTGAGTTGGAACTATTAATCAGAAGATCCCTATAATTGTTGCGTCTGGCGTTATTATATTGGTTTTTGCAGAACGCAATGATCACGTACATTCGTATCGGGCAATAATAAAGACTCAGTATCTTCTATTTGTGACCTACGGTACCCTTAAATTCAGCTATTATAATCATTTACGGGTTTATACGAAATTCCTAATTTCCACTTTTACTTTTAAATTTATAAGCTATGGTCTCGGTATAGCGATTTTAACGGTGATTGTAAATTCTCTATTAGAGGTCGTTTGAGTATAATAGTTTGAAACATCAGCTTTTGAAAATCTATTTATATGTATTAAAAATATGTAATTCTTGCCTCTATGTATGCTTTATTGTGCTGTTTAGATATCGCGTTCATTAACATATACGGTCTAAATCTAAAGCCAGGTCAAGTTTGATCTTAAGTGTATTTTTAAATTCAAACTTCTTCACTTTGTAAACTGACTTTTCTCAGTTAATTCATACTTGAATTTCAATATTTATTATTATTGCATTACACGAATGATATGAATAAACGATTCTAAATTAAAAAGAAACTGTCATCACCCGAAAATGGATACCAAAATGGGGTATAATTACAACTTGACAAAGACTTGAAAATCACAATATCTCAGCATTTTCACAATTTGCATTCTTTTGGCTTATAGAAATTGCACATCACCATTACCCTAACTTGCTCTTATAAAATCTAAAGTGTGGTTTGATTCAGTTTAGTAATTAAAATTTATGATGTAATGATGTATATGAAACTTGTAAATATTATTATTTAAAATCTTTTTAAAAAACTCATCAACAAAAGAAGTTTCATAATTTAGCAAAAATGATATTTTCAGATCGGCTATAATAATGCATTCTAAATCATTATATCTACGTCATTACATCATATTCGGAATTTTTAAAAAAATATATTAAATACTATCAAATCTCTGTATGATCTGATCGCTGTTCAGTTTGAGATCCTCTTTCACCCTGCTTTCAATTGTCTCTGTACTCCCCACGTTTCCGGGAACCGGCAACTGTATCGGACAGGGTCCTTGTGATTCGCTAATGCAGCAACTTGTCGAGTCTATGATCGGGTATTTATCGAATAGAATGGTCTTCGAGGGCCGAAGGCAATACGTTGATAAAGCAGACAGAACCATCATCTCCCAGGTGAGCATGAACGATGCCCAGACTGAAAAAGAATAATTGCGGTAAAATACCAATATTTTTCCTATTATAATTGAAAAATAGACAGATATTCCAAACCTAGAGAGCTTAAACTCAAGTTTAAGTTTTAACATGCCAAACTTATATTTTAGCTCTTACATTGCGCCTTAGCCTGTGCAGGCAGCACTCTATCAGGTTGGACGATGTCGAACGCGGACGCGAAGTCGAAGCAGAACTTCTGGATCGTGTAAATGCACTGAAACATTTCATTTCACGACAAAAAATCGACTTTCCGAAAAGTACCTGCGCGATGTCGACCGTCCGAAAGATGAAGTCGAATCGATAGGGCGAGTGCTTTTGCTGAATTGTAGATCGTTATTTCAAGAAATCAACATATTTTAGATTTATCATTTCATTTAAATTTATTCTATACCCAATTCAAATATTATCGCTCAACACTCCGGCATACAATATTTTTTTGAAAATAACGTTTGGATGATCGAAGTATCATATTTAATTCGCATGATAACAAAAAAATCTCAAAGTTTTCCATCTGCTTACCCTCCCGAGAGGAACCATAACATAGCACCCGTAAAACGCGACGAACATAGAGATGAAGCCGGCTAGCTGCGACAGGACGAACCAGCTAAATTTTTATGGTATTTTTCAGCAAAAAAAAACTTTATCCTACGTGTTATGCCTATTTTCCAGTTCCATGAAGACTACGACATTCGTGATTTCCAACAACGTTCGAATTATCGGTGTTTGAAACACTAGCCACTCAATGTGACGGAGATTCCGGCTAAAAATTTTTATAAAATCTATAATCAAGGTTAGAGTAAAGAGGGAAAAAACTGAATTAGACACTTTTCCTCTGCGTCTTTGCGTTTTTCTTTTCTAATTCTAAAGAATAAATGCCTCAAAAATCAATTTTTATGCTTTTTAATTTGAGAAAAAATATTTCATTTCTAAAAAAATCCTTACTCAGAGCTTTCAATTTCCGGCAGAAACTTCAGGCAGCAGACGGGTGGTACTTTGAACGAGATTTTGATATTTCTAAAGGAATAAAATTTCCGACTTTTGCAAGAAAAAATTCAAATTTCCGAACCGCTCTCTTAGCCATTCGGCCATCTCGCGTCGACTTCCGAAGATGTTGAACAACAGTGTTACCATGATGAAGAGGCACAGCATGAAGTATCTAAATTTTCAATTTAAATGAATTTATTTTTCTAAAATATGAATGGTATATTATGACGTGTCTAAATATTGAAATAGTATGCTTTCTGAGACTATTAATATGATTACACTAAAGCAACTGCATATAGAAATGGCGCCGCTCGAGGTAAGAACATTCCTATTACTCCGCATAATGTTGTCACCTGAAATTTATTAACTCAGCCATATTTAGCAACTAAAACCACTTAGACTTCATTTATCACAAAATAAGTAGCATGAAATCAAATTCGAATAATGTTAAATATTACCAAGAGCTAATTTAAAGATTAATTCAAGTTCAAGTGAAATTAAATTAGACCTGAATGAAATCGTATCAGCATAAAACAAAGTTAATTTAATTACAAATATTTTACATTAAACTTCGAAAAATCGGAATTAAATTAAAATCATATTTACCGGATACATGAAAACCAGATAGTACAAATCCGTTTGAATCCGCTCGTTACTGACATACTTCAGCACGTAATACAGGTGAACCACCGCAAGTACGAGAACTATCACAGTGAATAGGCACGCTATGATCAGAAACCACCAATAAAGGGGGTCCATTTCTGAAATTTAGGGGATAATTTAGAAAAAGATAATTATCACAACTTTTCACAAGAAAATACCCTTTTTCCAAAGTTAGCAAAATTTTTTGTAGAAGAATGAGATCAAAATTATGACGACATTTGACGAAAAATAACTCTAACAGTTGCAAGATGGTATTGAGTTTGTAAATTTTCAACATTAGATAAGAAAATAGCGCTCACGTTGCAGCCATATCTGAGCGGAAGGTATCTTCCTATCCGTATCATTTAAACCGTCATCATTCGTATGAATGATCGTCTTCACGATTTCCATGACATTAGAGGTCTGAAATATTCAGTTTAGAGAAGGGAGCCTTAGATTCCAACATTCTTATTCCGAAATATAGTAATATTCAAATTCAGAATCAGAAATTGAAATTAATAACGAAATCTACTGATCTAAGAAGTAAGGTCATTATAATTTAAAGTTGTAACAAAATTATATCGCCTGATGATGTTTAAATCCTACAAATGTGGCATTTAAAAAAGTATAAGTTACAAATATATTGCTTCAAAATGATGAACCACGGTTGACTAAAACATAAAGCATAATCGCAAAGATAAAAGATAAACATTATCTTAACCTAAAATTGTAGAAAGAATTTCTTCGCCACGAAAATTACTGCCTTTTAATATCAGGCTTGAAATTTTCCATTATTAAAACTTAGAGAAAGGGTATGATTTCATTTTTCGCCAAGCTTTATCTCATCGCTATGAGAAACGCGGGGTTTTTAAAACAGGAACGCTAGAATTAAATAAAAATTGTCCCGAGAGACATTTTCTTCAGAAAATTGCATATCCCATGCAACTTCGTGTTGAGATCGGAAAATTAATTAGAAGGTAGGAAAAATTAAAAGTAAAGAAAATGCCGAGCTCTGTTTATGGGGAGTGAAAATTATTGTATTTGAAAATCGATATCTTTTGTCGGGCTGTGTCACTATTTGCGTCATAAAAGTTGCGTATGTGCTCCCGTAAAAGGTAATGAAAGAGTTAGAGAAAATCCCTAGTCGCATGTTGGGGTATAGCAAATTGAAAATGGCTAGTATATAATTTAGAAACTATCTTCCAGCAAATTTTCATGAAAATAACAGCGGAAAATCGGATTTCGATTTTGGACCGAAATCGAGGACTAGAACAATGTTTTCCCACCTGTTTTGGCAAGTAGACACGATGAAAAACTTGCGAAATCTTTCAAAGAAAAAAGGAACGGAAATCGATTATGTTCCATGTTTTTCATGAAAAATATGAATGTTCTCGATGAAACAATAAATTTCTAAATGAAATGAAATAAATGAGACTAGGGTTTTTCTTTCATGAGAATCAGAACTCATAGGGGAAATATTCAGCGCTATGGCAACCAGCTAGAGACCATTGCAAAAGAAGCAGAAAACAAAGAGGTAGAGGGAAACTAATAGAGATCAGAGAAAAATAACAGAAAAAGCATATGAAAGGTGCACAAGTTTGAATAGGAAAAATAGCAAAAATCAATGGTCCTATAAAGAGTTTAAATTTGGAAACTTAAAAAATAGTAACTTTGACAATTTTCACGAATATCTTGAAATATCAGAAAATTAAGAAAATTTGTTGAAAATCTAACAGATTGAGAACTCTAAATTACTTTGACATTATCAAAAATTGTAGGATTTCATGAAATGTATTAAATACTTGAAAATATCGAAATTATAAGAAAATCCGAAAAATCGAAAAAAAACAAAAAAAATTAAAAGTCAAAGAAAACTAACAATCGAAATGTCTCTCGACTTTGTTCACAATCTAGCAAAGTTCAATGAGAGAGCAAATTTTCCTGCGTCTTTAACATTCTTTATATCAAGTGTTAATCCGGTTGAAAGACAATGGAAATCGTGTTGTTTTCAGATCGACTTACCAATTTTCTGAGAAAGAATACGATACTCTGGTACCCCTGACTCTTTTGCTATTCTTCATTATAGAAACGATCAGGGACGCAGAATTTTCCTAGACATACCTATTTTCCCAAGAAAGATACTATGTCTGGTATCTCCAATTTCTTTAGTATTCTAAAATGTAGAAATGGCTGGAGACGCATAGTGTTTTCCGATCTGTTTGCATAGTGCATCAGAAGGAAGGGGGGCCGTAAATAACTTGTCATTGTTGGATTCTTTTGAACCGATTTCTTTTCCACGAACCATTGCGCTTAATGTCAGTGAACATTGCTCCTATGACGAAAAGCATGAATATCCACCAAAAAGGCATCGTGATAAAATTGTTTTTCATGATACAAAATTTATTTTTTTAAATCTAGAGTATACAGGTGGGCTTAAGAACATTTTAGTTAACTTTGAAAATAATAATCGAAAATTATACTAAAATCATTTACTAATTAGTAAACGAATCTTTTCTCGTTTTCCTGTCCAAACTTAATAAAAACTCAGTTAAGTTTGCAATTTATTATTTAGTTTTAGTTGAATGAACCATGAACTATCGCATGACAAATATTTTACTAATCTCTGGTCATAAAATATTAAAACTTAATCAGATTTTTTCATAATAATCGTCTTTTATTAAATTTTAAAAATTGTCATCATTTTTCAGTTCGGTATCGGTCGCCGTTGTAAAAAATCATTTTTTGCTGAAATAACGCAATACAAAGCGATTTAGCACTCACTTCATGAATTTTTGCGCTCAAATTGCAAAGTGGGCGTGGCCTATCATTTTGGGAATGATGAAAACCCATAGAACTTCAGAATGTTCCAGAAACAAGCAAAGAAATTCAAACAAAAGTCTTTACAAGACCGTTCCTCCTTTGAAATAGCCTTTGCTCTATTAATTGCAAACAGAAGGCACACGCTTTTCGCTTGACGAAAAAACAGGAAGAAAAGGGTTTTCGAATATCGTCTTCAAAAATTAATATCCTTGGTTACACTGATCCGTTTTTCATGCAGTTTTTGCTACAAACTTGTCAAGCCCCACAGATTTCTAGAAATATTTATATGACTTTGTCTTCACAACGGGAGTACCACTTGCGTCCTCTACAGTAAATGCGATATTTTGTCAGCTTGGAAAGGCATCCGCGATTGCCGATTTCTTAGCACTTTATCCATTACAATATGCTACCCGAGGCTCGTATTTCCCTATACGTGAGGATTTCTTTTCGTTGGCTTAGTCATTGGCAACGCCAATTTGTATCCCACGCACGGCCTGTTTCTTGCTGGTCTTCATTTTTCTGCGTCTTTTCTCTTTCTCTCTCTCTTATTCTTTCTCTCTTCCTTCGTTTCTATCTCTCATCTGTCGCCAATCGACATGTAGCCGTGGCGCCTAAAACGAGATACATCCTTCCTTAATTTTTTGTATTTTTCTCTCCCTCTCTTTCTCTGTCTCTCTCTCTTCGCCTCTTTCACAGTTAGCCGTATCCCTTTCCTGACACTTGCTAGTAGCCATTTGTATGCAGCTTCGTACTCCAGCCGTTTTCCAACCATCCATTATTATTATTATTATTAGTTGTGAAGATCAGCTTGTTTTAAGGAGGAATTTTGCTAATAATAAAATGAAACTTGAAGATTTTCAAAATGTTTGACTTTGAATCTTCACAAAGGAAGTGCGCAGATTGGAACTCACAGATCTTGATGAAACTTATCAAACAGGTGTTTTCAACGACGGCGATGGTAAAATCAAGATCCGTCAAATAGGAGCCTGGAACCAATGTATTCTTAGTCATTTTTCATTCATATTATGTGCGAGGAATGAGCAAATTTATCTGCTAAAAATGTGTGAAAATTTGTTAATGCAAGTGAAGGTTCGAGGGTTTTTTGCCAATTTCCTGCTTCCAGGTTTCTATTTGATGGATCTCGACTTTACCATCGCCGTCGTCGAAAACTTCTGTTTGGTAAGTTTCAGCAAGATCTGAGAGTTCCGACCTGTACACTCTTGTCAGACTTGTTTTATGTAGATTTTTGTGAATATCAGCTTGTTTTGAGGAGGAATTTTGTTGATAATTATGTAAAGATGTTTTAAAATCATTTTTCCAGTCCACTCATTCATGTGTTTTTCCGCCATCATTTATCGTACGATCACGAATTTATACAAATATTACATCATTTTATGCGGAGGGATTTAGACAATCGTTTTAAGGATTTCGCCTTTATTTGCGGGTGAAGTCAATTGGCTCTTTGATTGAGGGTGGAGAAATTTATGGGAATAGACAGATAGAGAAATAGTACTGTCAAATTGAGAACAGAGATGGGAAGTTGGAGAAATAGTATGCGAATTCAGAGGAGATCTTAGAGAAACGGATCGCGTGAAATTTGAATGATTGGTATTTGTCACTCGTGAAGCGTGGCCTCATTTCGACTTTTTTCATCTTTTTCGTCGTTCCCTCACTTTTTCACTCTTTCATTCATTCTCACTAACTTTCGTTCCGAGGGAGAAAACTGTCGGTCGACAAAATTCCTCGGAAAGTCTTCTAGATCTTCCTAAATCCCCCCAAAAATCCCCTCATCTATGAACTCAGCGGGATCTTCGCTGCTAACCAGCTTCTCGGAGATCGTCGTAACCATTTTTTCTCTGATGAAATTCTGATTTTTTTATTTGGCGTTAAAAATGAAAATAAAAAACAACTTATTTGAACCTGAGAAAGCAAATTTGTAAACTTTATTTTGGGTTCATTTTTTAAATCATGAAACCTGGAATTTATCGGTTTAAAAACATTTATTCAGATTACTTGAAAAAGTACAACTCCATCTTGATATCCTGAAAACCGCTTTATTTTGAATCAGAAAAAAAACTGTTATAATCTTCTAAAAAGTAAAAAAAAAAAACTTTTTCAGACGTCCTTGATGGACCGACTGTGTTGGGCAGTGGAGCGGCAGACGCAATCGTTCTTCCACTCCTTAGGATTGCATATAGCCAAATGGCCCGGTACCTACCTATTCGTTTTGTAAGTCATTCTTATTTTTGATTATTTTATCTTTAAAACTGGGAACAAATTCACTTTAGGTTACTCTCGATATTCTGTTTACTTTTTACAGTTCTCCTAGATAATGAATATCAGCTTTTTATTTCATTCCTGATCCAAAAAAATTCTAAAAGCTGAAATTTAATGGACATCATGCCTTTTCTAAATATTCTCGACTTTAGCAGCTTTTAGATGTCAAATTTTGATGAAGATCAGCTTTTATATAATTATTCACGCTATTTTTTGTAAAATTTCGCGAAAAAATCGATTTTCTTTCTAAATACTTCATTTTCTCAGCAAATCTAGCTTCTTTCCGAAGGCAGAAAGGCAGGTCGATAAAATTCCCCAAATTTCTGCGATTTTCTTAGCGGCTAACGGTCAGAATCAGGTTGGCTTGACTTCATAAAGGCGGCTTAATCAAATCACTCCTTCCATTCGATGACGACTTAGATGGAAATAGCGCTGGATAGGGGGATAATTTAGGGAAAGAAAAAGATGGAAAAATAGTGTATAATAATCTGTAGAATTAGAGAATCAGGAAACGAGAAATAGTCTATGATTTGCAAGAGATCCAGAGAAGTCAGAGAAATCAAGAAAAGCTGTTTAGCGTGCGGTGCGCATCCCTCTTTGGCTAGTAGTTGTCACCAGATGACTGGGCTGTTTCTGACCATAACTGGATGCATCTGGATTTTCTTAAGGAAAGGAGAGGCGATGACAAATCCATAATATTTATGGTCAGAAATAATATTGCGATCAATTGGAAATCGATCATAAGAAAGATTCATTACAAATAATTTATGACAAGCAGAAAATATTTTTAAATTAGATGTTTTTTCCAATTTTAGAAGATTTTATTAGTATATGCGGAAAGGAAAGATAGATAGATATTCCGAAAAAAAATTCTAAATCAAATCAAACCTACCATTACGCCTAAAAATGTACCTTGGAATAAAAACATTGATTTTTTGCAAAAGTGATTTATTATGTTACATCTAAAATTTCCGAGATTAGTCTACAAAAAATTGACCTTCAAACCCATTGGCATACCACTACACTAAATATATCTTTACAAAGATCGCTAAGCGATGAAGATCTGAGAGATATTAGATTAGAAATGATGATGATGATGATGATGCAGTAATTTTAGCACGGTCTGGACGATTTTTATGTCGGTCGGTGTGATTCGCTTTAAGGAAGTCAATAATGTCAGGGATCATTTTAGGTAAGCAAATAAACATTTTATTTTAAGATTTGGAAAGACAAAAATGTAACAATAATCAGATTAGACAACAAAAGATTATAGCACTGAATAAAACTTTAGTCTTAATAAAATAATTTGAGAAAAGTTCATAAAAATGAGCACGTTCTGCGATTAAAACTGAATTTTATGGGAGAAAATTGATTTTTAACCACGAAATTTAGTGCCTCAACATCTCCCTCTCGGTACGAGTATCGGGTTGCCAGAGAATTTTTTCAAGATCTCGGTTCGCCGTTTCACGTCGTCGTTGCTTTAGAAGCCCAGGATAATGGCAATTTATTGAGGCCTGGGTAAGTTTATGGAAAAAAAATTCAAAACACATATATTTCACGAAGATCGGCTTTATTCAATTCAAAACCAATATATTTTAGGTCATTATCAGCTTTACATTATGAAAATTAAATTATTTTGACAAAGATCAGGCTTTATTTATCCAGAAATATCATCATATGCTATTATGAAGGAAAAATTGAATATTTTTTCAGCTACATCGAAAAAGCTTTGGAAATCGAGGATTTTCTGCAGTACAAATTGAAAATAGAACATGAGGGCCGGAATTGGGCCTATAGTGATTTCTGCGGCACGCAGTGCGAAACTAGTGATGCGGTAAGTTGGCTTTTAAATTATCATTTTTATCCTCACAATCATTTTTTTCGGAGTTTCATTATTACGCTACAACTTTTTCCATGTATCTAAAAATTACTACTCTGATTATTTTCTCATAGGTTACCCGAAAATGTTTATTTTCCGTATAAAATTTCAGGTCAACATATTCCTGACGATGTTCAAGAATCAGATGTCTAAGGCTGAAAAACATGTCAAATTGACCTATCCCTCCATGGACATTTTCGGACATCGCGTCTATTTGGCCAATAATATTTTTCTCGTCGATTTAAATAACAAGTACAGGATTTTATATTTAAATTGTATTTTAGTTTCCAATTCAACTAGTCTTTTAACGAAATATTGTTTCTTAAGATCATCTGAAATTAATGGAGCTGGACTGATCGCTATCAACTTTCATGCCACCTACGCTAACGATACGCAATGGGAGATGATGAAAAAGTGGGAGAAGGTACTAATCTTAGTCTTAACTTTCGTAAATGACATTGTTTAAAAATATTGCCATTAAATTCAGGCGGTATATGATTATTCGGAATCGTCGAAAAACAATTTGATTCGAGTGTACTGTACGAGTGAAGGACTTGTATCTGAAGAAGTTAGAAGAACTGGTAAATTAAAAACAACCCGATTGTTTCAAAATACGGATGTAAATTCAGGACTTCTTGCCATGCCATTGATGAGCATATGCTTCGTTATAATAATGTCCTTCACGGTTTTGACGACTTTGAAAAAAGACCCGGTAAAATCGAAACCTATGGAGGCAGTCTTAGGCGTCATTTGCCCTATCATGTCTTTGTGCGCTAGCTTTGGAAACCTATTTTGGGTAGCAAAATTTTAAAGAATATGTATACAAATATGCTAATTTTTCAGTTGGGCTTCGAATTTCTGCCAATCATTACAGTAGTGCCATTTTTGATCATATCCATCGGTGTGGATGATGTATTCATTTTCATTCACGCTTGGCACAGGACAAAGCCTAGGTAATGGAAGATGTTATTTTTTTTAAAATATGATGGCGCCATAAGATTTATTTATTATCTAAAAGGGCGCAGTTAGAATTATTATGCATACAGTAACATGGCATCACTAAATTGACGAATTTTGTTATTCTCTTATAGCACTTTATGAGATTTAAGATGACGTCATCTATTTTTAAAAAATGTTGTCATTTCGAAAATTCAGCCTCGACGTCAAGGAGCGCATGGCGGAAACGCTAGCTGACGCTGGGCCTTCGATTTCTATAACGTCTCTGACAAATCTGCTATCTTTTGGAATTGGTATTTTCACGCCTACGCCAGCTATTTATGTAGGCAAATTTTATTTCTCTCAAAGTTATTGGCTTTTTTAAGCCGAAACTTCATTTCTTATATCATTTTGTTTGTCGCTCCTACAACTTTCAACAAATGAATGTATTTTTGGACCTAAACTATTGATTTTTAACCAATTTTACTGGCCTCTCCCGAATTTATCGATTTTTTCAGACGTTTTGCATGTTTTTCTCCGTGGCCGTGATTTACGACTATCTCTACCAGATCTACTTCTTCTCGGCGGTCCTCGTCTTGGGCGGCAAACGAGAGGCGGCCAACAAAAATGCCTACTTGTGCTGTGTCACCATGCCAAAGAAGGACCAAAATGTCAAAGTAATGACGTCAGAAAATTGTACAACAAATCGATATTTGCTGATTTTTATAGGAAAAATAAGTTCTGATGCAATTTTTAAACCAAAACAACAAAATTATTGTACGTTTGTAGAGAAAATACCGCGATGACGTAACTTTTAGACCAGAACAGCTTAAATCGATATTTACTGGTCGTTTAATTATGAATTTTCAGGTCAAAGAAACGGAATTCGAGAAATTCATTAACCGAAGTCTGCAAAGGGTTTTGGATGTCTGGGTTGATATCATCATGTCTGTTTACAGTAGGATCGTTTTATTGAGTAAGTAAAATTGATATCTTCTATCAAATAATTTCTCAATCCGAATATATTACTTCAAGAATCTCATGAGGATCAATAGAATCTTTATTTTTGAGTCTTAGTTTAAAAAAATCAAATTCCAGTAATCATGATCGCCTATTGGGCCGTGATGGCTCATGGGGTGATGCATATCAAAGTTGGGCTTTCTTCCGAGAAGCTCTTCCTGGATGATTCCCCTTTACTTCCACTCGTTCGACTTCAAACAAACGTCATTTTCAAAGAAGGAGGACAGGTGTGGCGATTCCTTTCATGACGCTATATTTTTTTATCATTATGCCTTTATTATTCCTTAATTGCGTCACATTTTATTAATAGAATTTGATGACACGTCATTATTTTCTAAATAATAACGCCTTTCCAGGTCGCCGTTTTCGTGAATAACCCCGGAGATTTACGTCGTCCTGAAGCCGTCCCAGAAATCATGAAAATCCTGCATCGCTTCGAAACCGCAGATAAAATGGTCGGACCGGCTAGCACCCATATGTGGCTGCTGCCTTATTTACCGTATGTTGGAGAACAGGTGCGACAATTTTTACTCTTAAGTTATGAAATTATTAAAATATTGTGATTTTTTAAAACATCTTTTATTTGTTATTTTCAGGAGCATGGATCGATTGATTTCAAATATCGATATTTGCCTGAATTCTTTGAACTTCTCGAATATCGACGATGGAGTCATTTTGTTAACCTAGGAAGACATGAGTAAGAGAGTTACAAGAATTTGTGATTTCATACAATTTTAGACCCTATTTTAAATAGTTTCTTAAACAGCACTTTTTAAAATATTTATAACTACTTTTGGTTTTCTTTGCGCAGAGATTTCATTTAATTGCCTTACAAAATCTTAGATTCCACATTTTCAGTGACTGCCTAGCAGAAAGACCATCGTGTTTGAAGAAATTCGTGTTCACTACCGGATTTCACAACGCCGTATCTTGGACTGAAAGGCTGAATGTTTTGGAACTCTGGAGAAATATCGCTTTGGATTACACTCATCTGAATCTCACTATCTATGAAGACTTTAGCATGTATTCGGATCAGGTAAAGTTAACGCATATTCTTTAAGAAATAAATTTTATCTCAGATCTTTCGTTTAATATTCTTTACAAGTAGATCATCCCAAAATATGTTATTTTTATTCAAAGTAGAATATTTCAGCTTTTAATCATCGTCCCGGTAACACAGTCCACCGTACTTTGCGCTTTACTCTGCATGATTTTGGTGCTAATTTTGTTCACTCCGAGTCCGATTACTGTAATTACATCTACATGCGCTATTCTGTCGATCAATTTGGGTAGGTTTAAAGAAATAGACCATTTTAATCTATTTTGATTCATCTGAAACATTGAGTAATGATTTTTATGAAAGCAACATTTTTATATTCCAGGCGTCTTTGGATCCCTCGTATTCTGTAACATTGACCTGGACCCGATCTCAATGACAACCTTGTTGATGGCCATAGGATTCTCCGTTGATTTCGTAGCGCACATTACATGGCACTATTACAAGGGAGAATTTTCGGTAAGAGATCGATAAGAACCAACAACAAATCAAACAACTGTCTATTAAAATTGAAAAACAAGCACTATCCAATTATATATCTGAAAAAATCAATAAAATAAAGAAAAAAATCGATAAATCGATAATTCCAGAGCAAGCGAGCCCGCATCCGCCACGCCTTAGCCTCGATTGCCTGGCCGATGTTCCAGGCTGGTACCTCGACGATGATCTCCATTCTGGTCCTAGCACTTATTCACGCCTACATGGTACAGGTCTTCGTTAAGGTAAGGTCGATTTTTGCTAATAATCGATAGAATACCTGATCTTCATCTCAAAAGTGTTGTTTCATTACAAGAATTTGGCTCTACTTTGGACGAGCTTGATTTTTCAAGATCATAAACATGATCTCTGTCATAGATGAAGTTGATCTTCGTCAGGAAAAGTACTCATTTTTAGCATAACCAATTTAAAATCGATCAAAGCAAAGCAGATCTTCGCCAAAATCTTCAAGATATCCGCATTCTAGGTCGTCATTCTGGTTATCGGTCTGGGAATGATCCACGGTCTGTTCGTTCTTCCAATCGTCTTTGCCGCCTTGCCATTCAACAAGCCCCCGATGTCGGCTCTGGAAAAGTCCGGACCGCTCCCGTTGACGCCGAAATCGACTAGATCAAGCATCGCCGCCCCTCACACGATCAGTCGGTAATTTTTGGAACGTTTTTGTAGGTTTTCTGAAATTTTCTAGAACTTTCCACCTTCACTGAAGGAATGTCTGTAAAATTTGATCGTTTTTTCCGTACAATTTGTTAAGAACGTTAAATATTTCTTTTTTCCCAAAAATCTGCATTTTTCTGATGGTCTTTCAAAAAATAGTCATATTATATCTTTCATCAAAAACGCTCCTTAAACCGGTGCTCGTTTATCTTTCAACTTTATTTATGAAATTGCGTTTTTCCTCTAAGCTCGTGCCGTACTCTGAAACTTTTGAGATTTTCTTGCCTACCTAAAATTCAACATCATCGTTAAATTTTCGCTCATACACCTAAGCCTACGGGTACTTAGTGCTATAATAAGGTCTAACTTATTAATGTAAGGAAAAATGAATAAAAATTTATTCCCCTAAAATTTATTTTAAAAATTTTAAATGATTGCAAGTGAAAAGAGCAAGTAAAATGGCAGATTATTTGAAAATAAAGGTAAAAATAAATTAAATAAAAATAGTGGAATATCACAAAGTGAAATAAAGATCCTAGTTAAGTTATTGAATGTGCTTAGGTTATAAATACAAATTTTCAAGCCTGAGATCGAAATATGAAGTTTAAGATCAATAAATTAAATTATAAATTAGAATGTCTACTTACATTCAAACCGGGTACTTTATGCGCCGTAACTCAATGTATTTGCGCTTAAACTAATAAATTTGAAACTCAAATTCTATCACTCGAGCTAAATTATTAAATCCAACTAAAAGGTAAATCTAAATAGGATGAATATGAAAGTCTGTTGTTGTTGTTGTTGTTAAAAAACAAATTATTGGAGAATTAGACTAATTTGTACCATTGATCAGTGAAAACGTTATTCATATTTGGAAAAATATCAAATTTAAAATCAAAATGACTCTTTAAATAAGAAGATCCCTAAACAAAAAACTCGATCAAGCATAAGCCTCAGGATCTTCTATTTCAAGTCCTACAACAATCCATGCTTTATCCAGCTCCTAAATATTACGGTATCCCTTGCCCTTGTTGACCTTGCGGCATGATTTGGTTGGTTTGCCGCAATAAATTGGCATCTGAAGAGTAAGTCTTGCATTGAGGACACATCCATGTAACCGCAGTACAGGAGGACGTCGCTTTACATCTTAATTACTCCAATTAATTTCTTAACTACCCTAATTAACTCAATTCAATTACCTCACGCATTGATGGGGCTGAAGACCGGGGTTTTGTAGCAGAATAGTCAATCGATCTAGCATAAAGGCTCGTGCTCGGGTCGATAGGCAGTCATCTAAAGTTAAATTGTGTTTAAAAATATACTTTTATTAAATGGCGATTAAATTCAATAATCTATGACCTTTACGCTAACTTTTCCCATCTATTACTTCTATACCATTTGTTAAAAAATAAAGTCGCTTTATGACACCATAAAATTCTAAGTAATAAAGTAATTTAAAATAAGCCGTAATTACCATAAATCATGTTATTTTAAATTCCTTACACGTGGACTGTTGAGTCATCTGAATGAGGTGCTCAGGTCGTTGGACCATCTGTAAACAGGCTGGGATCATCTCATGCAGGAAACAGCGATCTAGTAATGAAAGACGTACGAATATGGACAGCTGAAAAATACCGATTTATTGATTTTTTTCGTATTTTTTTTTATCGATTTTTCAAATTTTACCTGGGTATGGGGCGCTAGTAACAGAGTGGCGCATTTTTTCAGCAATCCCGCGCTTTCCATTTTGCAAGCCGCCATTAGTATCGGACCGATATTGTGCTCTGAAATGGAGGGTCTTCTATTTAAAAAAAATAAATATTCGATTTTAACTACAAGTACCATTAATCCTCAACTGAGGTGGGTGTATGGCCATTAGAAACGCCTTCAGCTCTTCATGGGTACAGGGGCAGAACACTTCTTCTGTATTTGATAGAGTGTGAATTTTCTCCTGAATTTAATGATCTCTAGACAGCGTCATATAAAATGCATGATTTTTAAATTAGGTCTTAATATTGTTAGTTTTTTTTTTTTAAATTATGTTGTACCTGAAAAACATTGGACCAAGCAGCTACGTAGTACGGATTGACATAATATAGCCTCCCGGTTTTCGCTCTAGTTCCGGTGAAAAATAAATCTGAGGGTCTTTGAAAAGCCTCCAGATCCAGGGGAGGTTCTACTATCTCCTAGAATTTCAACAAAAATCGATTTTTCAAAAATGCTTCGATTACCTCTGGTGCGGCTGCTCCATGTAATCTTTCGAGAAGTAGTACTTTAACCCTGTCTGACAACGCGTAGTATCTCGATCCGTTCAGATCGATTTTGCTATGCGGTCGCATTTCTCTCAGACACAATATCAAAAGTCGGTTCAGTTTGTACCTAAAATGAATTTTTACCAAAATATAAGCCAGAAAGTTTACCGATCGGCCAACCAGACCTTCTCCAGGAAGGGCAGATTGTGATTGATTAGAAATGCTTCGCATCGGTGCAAAAGACCTTCCATCTAAATGTTATCCATAGAAAAGGACATTTCAAGTAGACTTGAAAATCTATTCGATTGATCAATTTTAGCGATGGAGCAGATTTTCAAATACCATACTTCTTACCTGATAATCAAAGGCCAAAGGCAATAGGACATGAACGCTCTGGTCATCCACAGCTTTGTATGTCGGATGAATGCATTCTAGCATTTCCAGGACATGCTCGTATTGGACATTCGCCAAGATCAACTCTCGATCTGGGCACTCGACGCACCAGGCTCTAAAAAGTTGAATGAAATAAAGCTTTAACCAGGCTTATCTTTTTTCTGTGCACGAATTCAACAATTTAGATTTTCAAATGTTCTGATTTAATTTAAAACTTTACCTAAGTACCGGCGACCAAACTGAGATATAGTGTTCGTCTACATACAGTCTCTTGCCTTCCACAAGAAGTGGTCTTGTTCTCTGAACAAAACGGATTTTAAAAAATATATATATATATATGTATATTCGGGTATATGAAATCCCTTATATAAGGAGAATTTCATATATTCCTACCTGTCCATCAGGCCGCGTGAAGTCGATGGCGACCTCGATGGAGGGCGGCGGACCGCCCTCGACGGGTGTCCGCGTCCGCTCGCCCACCGGAAACAATTCTGCTAATCCGGGATAAGAGAGGATTTAGAAAATCCCTGAAACGAGAGAGGATTTCATATATTTGCTTTAAGATAAAGATGTTCCAGGAAAACCAATACATAAAATCGAATTCTTGAGAAAATAAAACTGATCTTCATGAAAAACTCAGACTTCCTAATTAAAGCCTATGATGCAATATTTATAATTAACGCGCGTACATAGACTTTCTGAATTTGGTCTCAGGAGGGTTGGCTTTTATTTTAGAGTTTCTTAATTTGCGAGAGAGCCCCGAAAAGGGCGAAAATAGGAAAGATGCAGAATGGGGAATGGGAGACCTTTGAGAGACAGGTCTCTATTGGAAAACGGGTATAAAATATGGATATCTTTAGATTTCATATATCCTAAATCAAAATTCCCAGATATTTTCTACACCCTTCGAAATTAAATTTCGAAAAACGACATTAAAATTGGATTTCTGAAAATCATAGTAGGACCTGAGATTAAATTTCAGAAAGGCGCAATAACAAAAAATAAAAGTCTTGAAACTTTCTCTTTTATGGAAGAAAAGAGAGTGCCGTTATTTGAGAGCTTTAGAAATAAGAGAGGGTAGAGAGGGGAGAGAAAGAGTAAGGATAGAGAATAGGTACGAGAGTGCAGAGAAAAATACTTCATGCCATGCCTGAGGCAGACATTTTAGGGGCTTAGGGCAGAAGCAAGCTTCTGCCTTCCTCCATATAAGGAGTGAGGGAAAAGCTCACTGGGTCGATAGTGGGAGGAAATATAGAGAGAAAGCGAGAGAAAAAGGATAAAGAGAAAGAAGAAATATTGGAAATTTTTAAAGAGAAAAAAAGAAATAGAGAATTGGAGCAAAAAACTACCCCCAAGCAGCACACACACACGCAGAAATCAATGCATTAGTGAAGAGGCTCGAGTGAGGATGGAGTTTTAGAAGAAAGTGAAGGGAAGGAAAATATATTGGAAGTTGAGGTAAACTGGAGAAATAGAGGTTGGGCTTCATATAATTTCAAAATATCGAAGTCCGACTTAATTTAGTCTAAATAACATCGTAAAGATATAGGTAGGTTTAGCTCTAAATAATTTGATACAAGTGTATTTATTACTAGTTTAAAAACATAAGTATTATTAGGCAATTAAGTAAACCGCATAAAATGTTAAAGTGGATTAAAGAGATCGAGATTATGAGTCTAAACCTAAACAATATTTGGATTTTAGCCCAATATCCTAGAAGCCTCTCCTCCCGCTAGAATATCGAAGATTTTGCTTTTCCGGTCTGGGAATAGAATATTGTAGAAGGGATCCTAAAATTGAAATTTCACTTAATTTTTTTTTTTTAATTTCAACTTACCTGAAGTTTAAAAGGAATAGGTTTGAGCAATGGTAAAGTATTTGGATCGTGCACAAACGGTGCCATGCCTTTCGGTAGTTTAGGTTCAGGAATAGGTTTCTCTCAAATTATATTGATAACTGATAAATTCATGTAAACATTTAGGCGTGTCATAAATTTAAACTATTTATGAGAAACTTACCTGTAGTAAATAGCTTCATCAAAGGATTTGGAGTGAATGGGTTTGATAGATCCAAAATCGGCTTTTCCCAAGAGGGAAATATAGGAGGTGGAGTGGGAGTTACTATAGATGGTAGTGTCGCTGAAATTCTCTTTTATAGTTTTAATTCAAAATGAATCGTATTTTAAAATTATAAAAAAAAAAAACAAGAAGCAAGAAACAAAAAATGAAACTAGCCCGAAGTCTCTCTCTTTCTTCTGAACAATCGTGAATCTCTTGAGAATAGTAATCTAAAATCGAGATTTCCTTATTTTTATAGGTGTGAATAATACCTCTCCAAAACGTCTGGATCGAATAATTTCGGCGGTGGAGACGGCGTCGGAGTCGAGGTTGTAAAAATCGGTGTGGGTTTTCGTCGAAGTGACGGGAAAAATAGGCTTAAATACGGTTATTTGGAAAATTCCTAAGTTTGCAACTCGACAAAGTTCTTGTAAAATCTAGCAAGTGTAGGAAGATACTACTTGTTTTAACTACTACTTTTAACCTACCCCAGTGATCGTTCGAATACGTTTACTGTAGTTGTCGTGGTAGGTTGAGGCGTGGTTGAAGATTGGGGCATGAGGGTGATTCCAGCCATATTCTAAAATAATAATCAATTTTGATTGATTTTCTCTCTACCTTAGAAAAATCGTCAAGTTGTTTCTGCCAAGGCTCGATGTAGGGCTTTAGCAATCGCTCTAATAGCGGTGGCTGGGGCGTTGTTGTTGTGGAAGGGCGCTAATTAAGCTGATTGAAATACTCAATCAGTCAGTTAATTACCTGCAATCTTTCTAGCATTTCCCAGAGACTTTTCGCGGAACTCAAAGGGTATTTTTGCTCGTCTTCTTGCAATTTCTGAGCGTAAGCTTTGACTCGGGCGTTATTTTGCATGGCCTGAAAACTGACATTTTCGAAAATCAATCAATTTTGAACCTCAAAAACATCCATCATCGGCACAATAATAGGGTCTATGATTTTATGGGTATCGATTTCTGGGTGAGGGTCCTAAAAATAAATTTCAAAAAATCGCTTTTTTGCTAAAGCTACATTCCGAGGCGTCTTATATTCAGCAAACCTAATGCCGTTTAGATTTTCTCCAATTTGTCGCGTAGCGTAGAATGGGACTTTTTCTTGGCATAATATAGAATGGATGAAATGTATTAGAATAAATAGAAAAATATTATGAATATGATTATTTTTTAGCATAAATATTAGCTAAATATTAAGCTGGGAAGTTGCAAAAAAGTATTTCTTTGAAACCCTCAATTACTTAGATAAATATTATGATTGTTAGATAAAGAAATACGGATATATGAAATCTTTTCTTCGCAAAGATGTCTCTCGCATATGATATCCGTGATATAAGCTATCGACACGAAATTGACCGGGGGAAAGTTAAAAAGTCGATAGACATTTCACTTTTACAGTGGACAAACGGGATTCTCCAGGGGGAGATGAAGATGCAAACTTGTCTGGGATATATAATCGGGGTTAACTTGGTATTTTATGCTATGTATGTTATAAAGTATTTCATCCATGTTTCATAGCTATCCTAGACACATTATAAAAAAAAATCCTGATTTTCATGAATTTTAGTAACGTTTTTAACATCACTTGATTAATCTCTGATGATAAATAATCATTTATTTTTGAAATTCTATTTGTACCTACACAACAAAAAATCAATGCATATTTAGAATTAAAATGGCAGCACAATTTTGGTTAAAAACAAGGTAAGAAAGAGCAATAATTAGGCAGGTTAAACCATTGAAAGCATGACTTAGAAATTGCATCATCATCAATCATTATGAAGATCAACCCTTAAAATATGGAATGAAAACGCCTTCTCAACGAATTGTACCATTTTCCTTCCATTATAAATATTGCACAATAAAATGTAAGCAAAGAAGAGATCATTCTTTGAAAGCCCGAACTCTGAGTCAAAATTTGTTTAAATCCTTAAATTTTCGAGCCGAAAGAAGATTTCTGGAACAAGAAATCCTGAGGCAAATCGAAATAGAAATGATGAAATATCTAGACTAAATTTAGGAAAAATTAAGAAAAACCATATCACTTTGAATAGTCCTAGAATTCAATTTAATAGAAACACCGGAAGACAGATTGCCATTGATTTCCGTAGAATTGTCAACTTTGCTTGTCAAATTGTCAGTCAACACTTAGTCCCCGAACCATGCGGATTTGTTGACGCTGTCGTTGGCCTTGCTGAGGTTGGCCAGACGTTCGATGGAGAGTCGGAATCGCTCTCACATTCGCCTAAAATAAATCAACTAAAAGTCGTTTTACCTACCCATCGTTTTGATCAACTTTTGCCAGGTTTTCTTCTCTTATTTAAAATAGATCGATATTTATGGCTAGAGTGCAGGGAAACTCTTCCTTCGTCTAAAATATGAAAGTTTCTGCGTCTATGGCCTTCTCAAAGAGGAGAGAAATGCCTGGAAAAAGTTGATCAACGCAATGTAAAATGGAATTCGCGATCTAACATCTAATTTTCATATCAACGTACTAACTCTTGTTGGCCAGGAAGCCAATAACATCTGCAAGGTTTGGGTCGCTTGACCGACGTCCAATGATCTAACGACTGAAGATGGCTCTTTACTTGCCATAGTCGGCAGATTCTGGGATATCGAATATGACAGTTGCGAGTCCAAACAGCACATTAATAACGGTGCGAAGATCTGAATTTAACCGCAATTTTGGTTGAAAACGTGTTCCGTTTCTAAATTTAAGAAAATAACTTATTCAAATTTCACAATGGAGCATATTTTACAGAAGACATAAAATTACCGTATTCAATCTATTGGAAGTCAATCCATTATTGGGCGGGGCCGAGAGAACCGTGGTTAAATGGTCCAAAATTAATATCAGACAATTCTTATTAGCGGCGGGAAGGCAGTCGATGATTCTTAGCACTAGTTGACGATTTCCAGAGGCATCGTTTGGTAGAGCGACCATCTGAAGTTGGGTTCTAAGTTTACTTTAACTTCAGCTTCAAATTTATTTTCTGAGATCAAACTATAGTTTAGTACCTGTGCATCCACCAACATAGCGTGTATCTGGACTGGAATAAGGGGTTCAGGGAGTTCTCGGAGAAAGTCCTAAAATAGTCTATTAGAAAAACGAGTATTTGAAATCCTAACATACCTTAACAAGACAGGCCAAAACGTTTGTGTCTGGAACGCTATCAACGCCCAATTCTGTTCCCAACGGGTTGGCTTCTAGCTCATCTCTCAACAACCGCTTCTTCTCAACGGAACCGCATACTGGAATTAATATTACTTCATAAAAATTGGAACATCGATCTTCCTTACAAATATAAAGTCCATTATAATCGACTCCACGCTTCTCGATTTCTTGAATCAACCGTGTAAGAACTATCGGCGTATCTCTTCTTTCCCTTTGAAGCAACCGACTTAGAGGTACGCCGAACACTCTGAAATTTAGAAAATCGTAAGTACGTAAACGAGCATTTTGAATCGCTCACAGGAAAATGATGATTTTTGAAAAATATCACGAAAATATTTCTCTAAATCATGTTGTTTCAGAAGATAAAGAATACTTGAAATTAAAAAAAGCAATTATAATTCAACTAACCCATCCATCCTGGGGTTGACCGCTCTTCTAAATACTGTTTGCATGTCCTGGAACCCGATTCGGACGATGAGTTGACCCCGAGGCTCCAAATTCAAAGCGAACATTCGATCTCCATTCAGCTGATCCACGATAAACGCCTCCAGTAATTTTAGAGAGCCTTTATAGCAGAGTTTATGCCTGAAATATAAGGATATTGCTATATTTTAGTCAATCAAAAATCTTATGAAATCAAGATCGAGTCTTAGGTAGAAGAAAATCTCATATTTTGAAGCAAACCATATTAGTATCAGGAACTTTTACATTTATGAAAAATGTCTAAAATAATTATAAGTAAATACCTAAACTGTGGATGCCATGAATATACGAAGAAATGGGTGACAGTCGCGTTACAGACGTCGATATGAAAGGTTTCCCTCCATCTGTACCTATGCTCCGCTGTGGAAACGCCGGTTCTTGCCCTGAAATTTTCAAAAATCAATCATCTCTTATCGATTATTTTAAAAGTCAATTATTTTTATTGATTTTTCCAGAAATAACGAAACTCTCAAATTACCTATGCATTTCATCCACTTCTAGAACACAGTACATCTCTTCAGTGACTCCCTTCTGTTTATCGGGAATTTTCAGGCCTCGACCCTCCAAGATCTAAATTTGAAAAAATAATGAAGATCAGTTGTTTTCTTTAAACCTGGACGAATAATATTCCTGTTAGACTATTTACAGTCAGTCTGTCGACGTTTATACCAGGTCCAGCAGCCCGAAGAGGAGCGCGTCTGAAAATGTTCCAAAAGTTAAAATTCCGAAGGCCAACCTACCGATTCATTAAAGGCGACACATGATATCGATCCAAAACCGCCGAGGGCCTATCCTGTTGCAGCGAAGTCGCCATAGGGTGTCTTGATAATACAGGCGAATTAGCCAGGGACTAAAATTTATAAGTCATAAAATTCAGATCTTTAAATTTGTGATTTTGAAAAACCAATAACTTTAAAAATTTCTGAAGAACAATTTTAAGTACCTGAGCCAGAATACTCCTCCCGGGTACAGATGTTGATCTTGGTCCTCTGAAACTATTAAATTCATAACTGTTTAAGCTAAATTCTTCGATTTAACTTTTCCATGGCCGCAATATTTCAACCTCAGGTTTAAACTTAAATAATTGATAATGATAGCACCTAGGTTGCTCCCCGTAAGTATGGCTCCATCTGGATTGCCTCGGCCACGGTCCCATGCCCATCGATGTCATTTGATTGTACCGCGGGTCCATCGGTCCGGCCCAATTCCGATACTCTGCCGCAGAAAATATATCATTGATTGTCCGACCTCCGGCTGAAAAAATTCATTAGAAAGATGGTCTTTAATTTAACTTCAGGTAGACTTTTATATTTTGGGGAGTATATTTACTTACGATGAAAAGGCGACAGTCTAGAATACGATGGACTTGCGTATTCTGGAGCCGAAACCGCACCGTCCGAATCTTCTCCCAGGACATCCGATTGTAAAACGTCATTTCTCCACTTTACATTTCGAGGGCCTAAATTAATTTCCTAGTTTATGCTAATTTCAAAAATAACCTGATATGGCTCGTCTCCTAGGCAAGGAATTGCTCTTGTTATCCACCATGGTTCTCAAAGGTCTGGGTAAAATTGGACTGCATAAAGATCTCGAAAGCAGAGGATCGACGCCGGATGCGGACGACGTCGGAATCAGATTGTGGTGCGTCAAAATGTCGTACCGGTTTGAAATCAGGTCGCGTGAATCTCTCGCTGTAATTATGGCCATATGTCTTTTCAATTGAATTCATTATTTTCGATCATTTTTAGATTGAAATAACTATAATCATGCGGGTAATTAACTAGCCCTATTTTTAAATAAGTCCTAAAATGATACCTGAAGTTGGTGGTACTGCGGTCGAAGACCTTGGCAGAGTATATAAAGCAGAGTGTCCCAAAACTCCGGGAGCGGAAGAGAAACTCTCCGTCCTTCGCACCGCAGACGCGGAGCTTGCGGAACCGATTTTAGGCGGGGGTATTCTAGCCGTTCTCGACACAGTGTCGATAGTGTCGTTATCGGAGAATCTAAAGTTCAAATTATTGTTCCTTTCTAAAGATTTGGTTTCGCAATGCCGCATGATTTAGTGGGCGTGATCTTTCTTTTCTTTTCGAAAAAGGGGAAGAGAAGAAAATGTAGAGAAAGGAGGAATGCCAAAGCCCCGCACGCTTATTCTCGACTCCGCTCCCTCCATGAGTGTTTCACGTTTGGAAAACTTGACAACTTTCTCGATTTTTGAAAGAACCATACCTAGCCGAATAAGATCCCCCTGGGTTTCGATGATGAATATTGGGAATGTTGGAAATTGTGGGCGGGGTCTCCCTGCCATAATAGGGTATATCACTATGACCATTGACTAGTCTTGGAGAATCGTAGGTTCTTGAAGACGAAGGCTGGGGGTTTTCCGAATTATGATGCGATTGGGTGACGCGATTCATTTCCTAAAATTATATTTATAGAAATTTGAAAATGTGCTCCATTGCTGAATTTTAAAAAGTACCCTTTACAATTTAGCAATGGAGCAGATTTTAAAGACATCTAGTTTTTAAATAGAATCTATTAAAGAAAAATTGAAATTTAATTTAATAAGGCCGAAAATCGATATTTCACGCTCAAGAGTTGCGCTCATGCATTACCCGAAACAATAGAGAAAATGAAAAATGAGTTAGGCAATGTTGGAGCTGAAAAATAGCATAGGAAAATGAGCGAGTGAAAGGGTGCAAAATGAAAAAGAAATGGAGAAATAACATAGAAAAATGATATAGAGGAAAGATGCAGAGAAAAAATTCCGCTCTCGGCGAGAGCAAAAATGCAAGCACAAAGTAGCTCCGTAGTTGGTATCTAACGAGCCTAGGAAAAGGGGGTTCTTTCTAACATGAAGATCGCTTTTTTGAAGAAATAGAGACTAATTTCTAGAGAAATAAAGAAAGAAGTTGGAAGAGAGAAAGAATAAGATGGAGAGAAAGAAATAAAATGAGGAAATAATGAGAGAATAACGATAATTTCGAGAGAGTTAGAGAAAGAGATACATTTTAGAGAGCGCGAGCTTTACCCTAGAACATTTTCAGACAACAATCGGGTAAATGAGGCAGAAAAAGTTCTGTCGAGCACACCCTAAGGGTCTAAATCTCAGATATATGAAACTCACATAGATGAGATGTTTAGATCTTTAAAATTAAATCCATGGACTACTATTTTAATCTACTACATAAGTCTCAAACATAAAAACTGATCTTCATTGGAATTTCAGCGAAGATTAGTGTTATACACTCGATGGCACGAAATAAACTTAACTTATAAACGAAGATCAGCCTTCTGACCCCAGAATATTTAAAACCCAATAAGACTAATTATTTTGCAACCTCAATAAAATACGATAGAGGTAGTAAATCTAAACCGGAGTCCTAAAATCCTCTCACTCTTCCGATGGAGAGTCGCATAATAATAAAAGGATGCTCCGGGCTTAAGCTCGAAAAGAGAAAAGAGGGGTGCGCGAAAAGGGTTCGATCGAGTTAAAATATTGCTGAAAAGTGAGAAAGCACAGAGATGGAAAACGGAAAAATTAAGAAATATCGCGTAAAAATGAGAGAAAAAGAGATAGTGAGAAGAAAAAATCAATTAGTATAAGTTTTAGGTTGCACGGGAAGGAAGAGTGAGCTCTCTTAAAAAGGAGAGGAATAGAAAAATTGCCGATGGCATGTGCGAGCGATATTAGAGGGCATAGGATAGAGGATATGTGGGATTAAAAAGATATAGGGGTTTTAAGAGGGCATATAAATATTAAGGCTCACAGGATTTTAAGATTTAAATTTAGCATTCATTATTATTCAAGTTTATAATTTAAAATTTAAATATCTATCTAATTAATCATTTAGGTCTATAATTTAAAAGTTTGGATTAATATAAGTCAAGTTATAGTAATTTTTGGAGATTTTATTTTTTCGGAAAAATTAATCCAGAAAATGTTGACATGTCATTTCTTGCTATTCTATATCGGCGCAGAATATTTGGATATTGCCCCTGTCTTTTGGGAATTAATAAGAAAAGAGTACACGATATACATTCTAGAAAAGCATATTTATAAACTAATAAACGATAGATTAATTAAAAGTGTGCAAATTCTTACTTGTTGTTGCTGCCTCGCTTTCTTCCCTAGCCAAGTGTGTGCGGTGTTAATTTGGTTCGACAAAATTGACGTATTGCTTTGATCTGAGTCCTTTCTCTCTTCGACCTAAAATGATCTTCACTAGTATTTTCGTGTTTCAATAAAAGCAGTACGACACAATCCAGTGGAATTTGCATATTTAAGAAATCGTGAACTATTTTACTAGAATTGCTTTACAACTTTCATTAATACCGTGATTTAAAAAAAAAAAAACAAAACATTGATTTACCCTATGAAAAACAACGACTGGTCGTTCAGAAGCTGTACTTCGAGCAGACGAGATTTGATTTCGAAAGTTTTTCGAGAATCTGAAATTTAGATCTCTCACAAAGTTGATCTTCATTTGATTATAATTCTTATAAATTATCCTTGTAAATTCAATGAGCACCTGTTTTGCCATATCCTCAGTTCTTATATTATAGTAAATTTTTCAAATTAAGATGACATAAATATTACCGTATCCTCAGCAAAAGTCTTCTCGGAATACTCAGAATCAAAACTACATCGTCTATCGACATCGTTGAGACTTCAACATTGTTGATCGACAGGATTTCGTCTCCAGGACGAATTACATCGCCATATCTTAAAGTTGTTCCCTTTATTTGATTATTTATGTCGTCATATTAAAAATTATGACAACATTTTTATTTTAATTTAGGCACTATTTCAAAAATATTGATGAATAAAAACTCGGGATCTTTTAATTTAAAAGTTCGTTTTAAATGTAAGACCTACTTTTCTAATTCCGAATTCTCTCCGAATCTCGATGCGAAAACTCCGTCGGCTCGGTCTCTACCATTGCCTTCTCTGAAACCATAATTTATTTGTTTGATTCATTAAATCTATAACCCAAATAATAAATTATGTTTAAATATGTTACCTGAGATATAAACCAAGTGACTGTCCAGGCTTCTTGATAATTTCCACAAGTTGCACAACTTGAATGTCTTGCGTGTTATTCGCTCTGTATTCCGTCCTAAATTATAAATTTAAAAGGCGTCATTTAAAAAGACTATGTAAAATCCCTTACTTATCCAAAATCCTAGCCGATAGCCCTTGTATTCCTGCCTGTGTCAGAGTTGACGTACCTTGGTCGACGTCTGTGATTTTCTTGTAGACGTCATCGGGGAGACGGCCTCCGCCTAAAAGTTGTTAAGTCGACATTTTTAAAATGACGCCATTATAAAAAAAAAGTTTTAAAAAAGTATCATATCCTTTAAAAAAAGGTGCTATTTTAAAGAACACTATTTGTAATAAAGCGTCATTTTTTACCTAACGGCATCGGACCCGAGCTCATGCGTCGTCGTTCTGCAGGCGCGCAGCCTCGCGAGACGACAACCGACGCGCTGACAGCCGGTTGATTCGAGGACTGAAAAATAAAAATAAAAAAAAAACATGACATCACGGCGTCATATTGAATAGTTATGCAAACTCTAGCTCTAAGATAGGCTATAGGACGTTATTGATTATACCATCTGAGTATAACAATTAGAATTAAATGAAGTTCAAAAAAGTGAGAAAAGGCGTCATATGACGCCTTATAACGGCTTAACCTAAAATAAAATAAGTCACAAAGAGAGAAAAATTTAGCTTAAAATAAAAGGGTTGAACTCTCTGAGTCATGTATGCATAAACGGACATCGGCCTTTCTGAGACTAGCCGAAACTGAAGGGTGAAAGAAGGGCATGGGATTTTCCTTCTCTTTCCCTCTCTCATTCTTTCTCTCCCTATTCTTTCTTTCTCCTTTTCTTTCTCTAACTCTCTCCCTTGCCCGTACTCTTTCGCTGGTGCACTTGGATAGAAGCCAGCCGGCTATAGAAGGCAAAAGCTCGCCCTAACATCGATCGCCTCAGGCAAAAGGGGGAAAATAGTGTTAGAAGGAAAGAGAAGTTAGAGACTCAGAGAAAGAGGGAGAGAAAGAGAAAAAGATCGATAAAAAAGGGAGAGAGAGAGAGAGAAAGAAAAGTAGCCCCCTAGGACAATGGTCAAGGGAGCTTTTGCTTTGAAAACTCTTTCCTCTCTCAATCTAAAATTCTCTCTTCCCCTTCCCTTTTATGGATATAAGCTTTTCCCTAATGGCGATGCCTGACCTGTCAGATGAGAGAGCACTAAGAACGTAGAGAGTCCGAGAAAATTAATGAGGATCAGCTTTAGAAGAGTTGACAGCCCTGTTGTGGCAATAAAATGTGAATGTTTGGGGTTTTTATTTTTCCCATTTTCTCCCCGAAAAAGTGAAATATTCATGAATGTGTGATCAGCGCGCAAGATGTTCGGAGAATAAAAAATTCACCACGGATCTGGGAATTTCTTAGACTTGAAACATATGAATCTGAGATTATCTGGATTTACATAAACTTAAGAGCCTTAAAGAGAGAATAGTGCATACTTTAAGTTAAGTGATATTTTTGTTTGGATAATTTTAAGATAGATTATAATTTACTGAGTTCCCTCCTGAACAACAGCAACATCGACAACAGAACAGTCGGCAGCAGAGAAAGTGGCAAAGTTGCGGTTGACGACGATTTTTCTCCTATGATTTTAAAATGATTTTTGAAAATTTATACTTAGGTAAACTTTTAAGTAAAAAATCTTTGAGAAAATCTATTACCTGAGGTAGTACGGCTGATGATGATGACATTCATGCGATTGATATTTAGGAGGCCCAATTTTAGCGCCTGAAAACAGTTTTCATTAAATAAGGGAGTTGATCTTCGTTGAAATGTTGCCGAAATTTATTACAATAATCAGTTATATTCGTATCAAAATCTAAATAAAGCTGGTCTTCGTGAAAAAATCAACGAGTTTCAAGAATTTAGATAATTTAGGATATAAGCGGATGCTCATAAATAAAAGTATAATTGTCTATCTAAAGTCGGCTGGCATATATTTGACATTCATCTGGATAGGTGACACTCGCTCACATTCTGTCCACTTCATGAGATGAGCAGTTCATTATCTTTTCCTCTCCGAAAATTACAGACTATTTCTTCTTTTCTCTTTCTCTGTTCTTTTTTATTTCTAGGACCATTTCCATTTCTCCACTTTTCCCTCTCAATATCCCGTACTCTCTAGCTTATCCGTTCTCGCGGCATGTCTCTTTGTTTGGAGATGGCATCTAATTTCGAGCGAAAGGCAAGTGGTCATCTCATTTTGCCATACATGATTAAATATATCCGGATCAGTGCAAAATTGGAATTTCAGAAACCGATTGGGATATAAAAAATGCAAGTTTATAAGAAAAATATATGAGGTAGAAAATAGTTAGAAAATCAGTAACTTACAGTCACCTACTAAATAAAAATCCAGAGAACCGTCTGCAATATAAAGTATTGCCCATATATTCCCGGATTAAGCCCCAAATATGGCCCAATCTCGCATCACTTGACCTGAGCCGATTACGTAAAGACGGAAATGGAGAAGCAAGATAATGAGATGAAATTGGTGAACAAACAGAAAAGGCGGTGCTCATTAAAGTTATACCATCTGGTTTTGGACGTCTATGTTTCAGCATGAACGAGAGATTTCGGGGTAACTAAATTTGAGAAAGGCAATCACCCTTTTCCTTAGATGGGTGAAATGAGGGAGTGAACCATGGTAACATTCTGAAGAGAATAGGTAATACAAATGGGGAGAATATATGAAATCCTCTACTTTTAATCCTGAAACAAAAGAAATGAAGATATGTGGAATTTTCTCTTATCTGTATAGAAAAGTGAAAATATTTCTATATAAAAATCAGATTTTACGTGTAGAAAGTTTATATTCATTTTGTAGGATTTTTCCTGCAGAACATTCCAAAGAAAATAAAAGTTTAAAAGGAATTCAATTTATAAAAAAAAACATAATAATAAAGTTAGCTGTTACTCGTCCCATCATCAGACAGAAATCGACTCTGCTAGATACGAGCGGTTTCCCTCCAGAAATGGCTAGAGGATAAACTGCCTTGAAAGAAAAGGAAAAGCACACGGGCCTATTATGTCTATGCTCATGTCACAGGATATTATGAGTGGAGAAACTGGGAATGAGTAAAACGAGGTAAAATGCGCGTTTTTGAACCTAAAGCTCATAATATTTCTTTGAGAACTTTTGAAAGCGAAGATATTTTAGGGAAAAGGTGATCTTCGCGGAAAATCCGATGGGCACGAATAAATTTAATGAAAAACGATCACTTATCTAAAAATCGAAAGAAAGGTAGGCTAACACAAACCTGGCCGCTCATACGGAGAATTGCATCATCGCATTCAGCTCCTAGAGCCAGTCGAAAAGAACACATTAATCTTTCATCAAACAGACAGGAAAATGCAGAAAAAATTGGCAAGCCGTGCAGTGGCCGAATTCGTGCAAATCGACGGAATTAGTGACCAAGAAAAAATCTAGCAAATTTTTATTTGTTCTTCAAAAATCATGAACTCTTAGAGATAATACTTGTTATTTTCATACAAAAGTATGTCATCCTCACTTTCTTAATAACGATTCAATATTTTTCGTGAATGATGACAGATCTCCCCAATTGGTGCCTCCTGCTTTTCCATTCTTCTGAAAAGCGCGAAAATTTCTCAGAATTAAAAAAAATCGAACCTTCAAACTTTCCCTTCTCTGCTCGATAACCCTGCTTTGTCTTCGACTTGATGGTCTTTCATGGATCTAAAATATCTCATCTATAAAAATGAATATTCTCTCTAGAAAACTCTATTATTTTCCAAGACAATATACCTTCTCATGAGCCTCTTCTTTATGGTTGTGAGTAGAATGATTTGAGACATGGCTGCCTCTTCTGGAATGTTTTTCTTCCACTACTCTGAAAAACTCGATTATACAAATTCAAATAAAAGTTGCAAATGATAAGATGAAAGGTATATTCGCATAACTTTAGCTATCAGGCATTATTTTCTATGCCCTGAAATTTGATAATTAAACTTCTTTTAAGTCTACCTCTCCTCCTTCTCCTCTTCCTCTTCTGAAGCTTCAGATCCCGATCCGAAATGTTCCGAGTGTTCCGACTCATGTTCCGATCCTCTAGAACTCGGTCGACCTAGGAAAAAGCTGATCTTTACGACCGTTTTTAAAGAAAATCCCACTATTTTCCTTGCTCTCCCGCTTACTCATCTTCGATTCAGGCCTTTCGTCGTCTTTATTCTCTTCGTCAGACGGTAAATTCTCCTCTTTATTCTCAGAATTCCGTCGACTGGGTGGTTTGGGTTCGGGACTGAAATATTCAAAATTTAAAGATTCTAAAAATCAAAAAGGTAAAAATTTCGATACACTTTAAAAATGATACTTTATCCTAAGCTTTCTTCAGTGTAAAATTCATACCTATGATGGCTATCTCTAGATTTCGGTTTTACTGGTGAGTGATGAGCGGATCTTGGCGTTATTGAATGCGTCCTATAATAAAATCCATAAATTAATACATCTTAGATATAAAATACAAGGAGCTAAATTTTAATTCTTCATTAAACGTTCATGAATACCTGGTCGGCGACGGTGTGTGTTTTCTTTCCTTCGCCTTCTCTTTTCCCGTCATCTTCTCGGATGCACCGACAATTGCGCCACTAGCTGCGCCCACAGCTCCTGCTGCCACTGCAGAGGGAATTTTAGCGGCTTTTTCCGCAGCTGACTTGGCGGATTTTTTAACTGAACTATGAATTTTATTAAAGTCCATTTTTCCTAATAAAAGAGTTGTCGTTGTTTTTTTCGAAAATTGAAATTTTTCGGACATATTTTTCAATTTTTGACATTTTCTAAACTGACCCTTTTTAACCTTCTTCTTCACCACTTCATTTCCATCATGTGCAGCATTGTTCGCCGTTTCTCGCAGTTTCTTGCCAGTATGTTTCACTTTTTTAATCGTATCACTGACTACAGTATCGGACGGGGTGGATTTTTCGAGCTAAAAATATCTTTTTTAAACAAATTTATGTTAATTTTACCCTCGGACTAGTCGAATGAGCCCGTTTTTTCGGCACCTTCTTCTTCTTTTTAGGCCTTGGTTGTGTACTTTGCGTAGTTCTTACTGTGTCTGGTCTAAAATTTCAATTTTAAAAGTCAATAAAATAAAAAAAAAAAAAACCTTTCACCTTTCGTCTGTCGATTTCTTTTCCCGTTTCTTTCTCGATGGACTTCGGGGTTTTCTTGCGATCGGGTTACTACCGTATTTTAACGGGGAGAAATGTCCAGATGAGGCCACATAATCCTAAAAGTTAGGGATATATGAAGTTCCCTTATATCCAGAAAAAGGATATGCGAAACCCCACCTTTCCATCTTCCAAATCCTTGATTGCTTTGACTTGCTTGCCCGCCGTCGTGAATATTCTCTTGGCTCCATGCGACAGATCGATTTTTTCACTAATCGTGTTCAATAGAACATCGAAGTCATGCATTCTACTCGTTATGACGACCTGAAGATTCCATATATCCGAATCTTATATATCACTTTAAGATCCCTACCTTTATTCCTTTATGATATGGGTCTCCGTTTTTAAAGACGTTGATCTTCTTTGCGCTTATTTGTCCGTGATATTCATCTCTGAAATAGAAATATTTCTTTTTAAACTTCGAGTAAATTAGGTAATGGTTAATTAGCACATGAATTTTACCTGGGTGGTTTCCGACTTCTGGATCTCGATTCGTGTGAAGAGTGGGTGGATGGCATAGTTGTTTGAGTTCGATGAAAGTCGGCTTTTCCTCGGGTAAATTTGGTAAGTAGACTTGAAACTTCAATGAAGATCAGTCTTTTCGTCAAATTTTCTAGCGAAATTAACTTTTCTAGCGAATATCTAGCGTCTCAGATATTGAATTTTGGAGAAAGTGTTCTTTCTCGAACAAATTTTAGGACGATGCACTTAGAAAGGAATATTTGTTGCGTGGTTACAAGTGCACAACATTGTGGATCCTCGAAAATTCAGATCTCCAGTCCAAAATGGTTGGAGGTTTCTAGGAAACGTGCTTAAGACAAAAAAGTCAACACGTGAAAATCGATACCTCTTTTTATTGTTTGTATATTCTTCAGAAGAATTATGAAATATTTTAGCTGGAAACCTCGTGACATGTAATTTTTTCTGGCTGTAAGTACTATGATACCAAAATTGAAAAAGGAGAATTTTTTTAAATAATAGAAGTTATAATATTTGGTAACAAAGTATCTATTTTTGATCAAATTTTACCCAACGTCAAAAATTTTCGAGAAAACTTATAATCGTGTCACGAGCCTTCCAATTTCCTAGTAAAACATAGAAATAACTTTCAGATATGAAATTTTAAACCCAAAAAAGATTTTAAAAATATTTGAATAAATAAAAATTTAAAAAAAAAAAAAGAATTATTTCTTCTCCTTGTCCGAGTCGGATTTCGAATGATCTGACTTGTGCGAATGGCTAGAATGTGATCTGGAGGAATGTCTAAATTTTTAAGTTTAAAAATCAATAATTAAAGATCACTAAAAATTCGATTTAAACTAAAACTATGTGTAAGAATTTCTTTTTTAAAAAGAAATTAATTACTTCGACGAATGATGGCTTTTATCCGAGTGATCGGAGTGGGATTTCTCAGATCCCCTAGAGTCCGACCTATGAGAGGATCTCGATCCGGAATGGTCTGAATGTCTGGAAGCTGGGGAATGTCTAGAACTTCCGGAGTGATCGTGGTCACTATGGTGGGAGTGGCTTCTTGATGAAGATGCACCTAAAATTACATTTTCTAGAGCAATGAAGATCAGCCTTTAGTTTAGCGTGTTCTTTGACTTTATTTGTGAATTTGAATTTATTCCCAACTTTTTTTCAATAAAATTTGTCTATGATTTTAAAATTGAATCTTGATTTTTTATCAGATTTCATTCTTTGGCTTTTATTTCGCCCCTTTTTAGTTTTTCGACTTTGAATTTTTGCTCCAGAATATTTTTAGAATATTAAATTTAAACTTCAATACTTTTATGATCGGACTGATGCGAAGATCTTCTGGAAGAATGTTTTGAAGAACGTTTTGAAGAATGTTTCGAAGAGTGCTTAGAGCTATGCTTGGAATGTTCCGACGACTTTTCAGAACCAGAATGTCCGGATTTTCGGGAAGACGCAGGACTGTCCTTTCTTGCTTCATCTCCACTAGATGAAGGAGTTCTATCGTTCGGAGTATGCTTTCCGGGTGAGGATCTGGAAAATTAGAGAGTTATCAACAAAAAACTGATAAGTATTAGGAATTTTGACAAATTTTTAAGCAAAATCTTATAAGTTCCATAAATAAAAACAGTATGCTATAGAAGGAAAAAAGCATTCCGCGACCACCCACTCACCTATCGCTCTTCTTACTGGATTTTCTGGAATGCTTCGAGCTGTGGTCTGACTCTGACAATTTTCGCGACCCCTTTCTTACCGGTGGTGCTTTCTGGACTTGGGATAATCTCTGAAAAAAAAAATCTATTTTCTCTCGAATTTTTCTCGAAATGACCTTTTCCGCAGCTGGTTTTGGCTGTGGCGGAGCTTTTTTGAGGACTGAGGCTTTTGCTGGTGCTGGTTTAGGCTGATTTGTGGCAGGCGCAGGCTTGGGTTTGGCTGGTTTTGCTAAATTATTGACACTTCAGGTATTCTTTTAGTTCAGACATATATGCAATATACCTGCAACTGGCTTTTTGGCGATAGGTTTATTTCCAGGAGAGGCGTCTCGAGCGGCAATTTTCTTCTTTGCCCCAGGGGGGTGGCCTCCGTTTTGGTGCGGTATGAAGATGTCGACGTTTTTCTTTTGTATCGGAGGGGCAGCCTTGGGTTTGGGGGCCTAAAATTTCTCTGGTCTAAATTTTGAACCTAAACTTTAAAGTCAAACTCTGTTCACTCACCGGTTTATTACTGATTGATCGTTTAGGTAAAGCGGGTTTTCTAGCCATTTCAGATTTCTTAGGTTTAGGCTCTAAGCTTCGAGACATCCTAAATTTTTAAGTTATTGGCTCTTTTTAGATTTTGAAAACCGTTGCTTAGGAAGCACGGGTGGGAGTCCATTGTCGTGGACGGTTTTATCTGAAATTGAAATGTTTGCCCTTTTCTAATCATTTCATGCTAGTTTTACTTGAAGGTCTCCAAGCTCTTCGTGTAGAGTCTCCATAGGTCATCGGCGTGAAAGTGTTACTCGATGCTATGTAAATCTAAAGTTATCAATGTGAAGTATTAGATTGCTATTTTATGGCATGACTTTTTACTACGATAGAAAATAGTACATAAACTCTCCTCAATTTAATTAGTCCTAAAGAAATTGTAACTAAGTTTATGACATAATAAAAGCTCCAGGTTAAATTAGTTTTCTTCGATTCATTTTACATGAATAGACTTAGTGAAAAGCATTAACGTATAATGAGCTTATTTTAATTGAATTTTGTTTATTCACCTTTCCATCTTGCAAATCAGCGAAAGTTTTGACTTGCTTCCCATTTGCCGAATATAATTTCTTCGCTCCATAAGGCAAATCAATTCTATCGGTGATTACGGCTAAAAGCCGATCCAGGTCGGGGATGTGACGGGGATTTACTACTAGCTGAAAAATAAAAAATAAATTAAATTTTTTTTAAATCTAAAAAATCAAATGAGTAAAGTTGACATAAAAAATAGTGAAAACTAGCTTTCTATCCAACGAATATGAATTTCAGATCAAATAGCATAAATTTGTATCATAAAGTCGGATTAAAATCAACTTAATAACAATTTATAGATTATTTTAAGATAATATAAGATAGACTTAAACTAAAACCTTCAGTCCACCATAATGAATATCTCCATTTCTGTAAATGGTAATCTTCTTGACCGATTGATTGGAACCGGAAAGAGACGACACTCCAGATGATGACAGATCGTCGTAGTGCTTCTTTTTCGAAGCTAGAGGCATGAGGTTTATCACTGAATTAGCCTTATCAGTTAGAACAGAACGATATATTATCAATAGACTAGATAGTAAACACTAAACTGCACTATTTTAAGTTTATATAGCGGAGTATATATGGCCTACTATTACTTAGGTAACGCGTTAAAACATTTGTCTTGGGAGAAGGAAATGAGAAACTCGAAAAACACGATTTTTGAAATCTATAAAGACGAAAAAACGAAAAATTTGAAGCACTTTTCATGAAAGATCATGATTATCGAATATTTTTAGGATAACTTAAAAATCTGTCCAAAAAAATAATATGATAGTACTGCCGCGCTTCAAAATTTCGTCAATATTACTTAATTTTATTGTTGGGGATCATAACATAAGCTAAAACTGAAAATTGTAGCTTAAAGTACGGATGTCTGATATAAAGGAATATAACCGAACGTTAAATTCGCCTGCAGCTATAAAAGTGCTCTATATATGTTCGCATATAAAGGCATTCTATGACTCTATGCCTTCTTCCTTTTTCAATTCTCCTCCTAAAATTGACACACACCGCACCTCAGACAAGTGTTGCTTATATCCATGGTAACCCTCAATCAAAATGGGATTTCTTAAATCTCTCAAAGTTACGCTATCTCTCATTACCTTTACTTTAACAATACAAGCGATATTTGCGGCTAATCAGCCCGTTTCAGAGCGCACATGTTCAGATTTAGTGAGAAAACTTGAAATAAAGTGCTTAAATAAAAAAATTAAAATATTTCACACAAAATATACTTTATTATCTATGTATAATATGGAAGATTTCAACTCCGAGTAAATAAAATGCAAATATATAACTCTAAAAATAGTACGAATTTATAAATTATACAAAAATGGAAAATCTAGCGGGTTTACCACAATTTTCCCAACTCTCGAGACATTTATTTTCTTCTTTTCATTTTCTTTAAGTTTGACGTATCGGCTCTATTGTTGCTTGAAAGGAGGCTTAATCCCCCTTTACACTTAGTTCTCAGATATCCATATGAAATAGAGGAATTGTATCTGAGGCCTGAAAAATAAATGATAAAATATGAAATAATATATCGATTAATAATTGTTAGTAATTTAAACTTAATAATCCTAGCTTAATGTTAATTGATTAAAATAATACTATTGATAAATAACGATAAAAATACAATAAGTTTATCGATTAGCTGATAAAAACTATGAATCATAGTCTTTAAATATGATGCCTGAGTCTAAAGGAATTTCGGGCCAATATATTTGTCAACAAAGATCAACGCTATTTTTTCCGAGTTCGAAGAAAAAATTGCGAAAACTCGGCAAAACGCTAAGGTTTGTATGCTTAACGCCTTACACTTGGACTATTTGATTTGTATTTATTTGAATTTTTATCTAAAATAATTTTGTTATACCGAGACTCCTATAGTCATTCAAAAATTATTTATAAACTTCGTTTTATGTTTAGCTTGTTGTACAAACCTTTACATAATTTCTGTACACAATTTATATCATTTGACATGTCCTAGACAAAGAAACAAAGTAAAATAATAAAGCTCTGCTGATGAAATGATTACAATTCTTACATTTCCATTCAAAGCCTTTAAATGACCCTCCGTCCAAAATTGCTCTTATCAGAACCTTCATCAGATATCAGCTGGCGAATCCGGACTTTTATATTCCAGACGGTTTAGAGCCCTATGCTTAAGCGTAGGGCTAGATTTCGTACCAGAACTGTACAGAAGCTTGGTCTATTTAATGACGCTCTTATCATTATTTGCAGTAGTTGAAATGTCCATTTGAAACAGAATTGCTACTGATAAACTTTGAATCTCAAGGGGCATTTTAGTTTTATTACTTATTAGCCAGAAACTACGACATAGCTTTATAGGAAGTTTCTGAGAAAAGTATTTATCTTTGAAAAATGATGTCTACTTTTGTAAAATGTTTTCTTGAAAAGTGCTCATTTTCTTTGTAAAAAATATTCATTTTCAGGGTAGTAAAATGTACCAATTTCTGGTAGCTCTATCTTTAATATCTTCCGTACTTGCCGCACCGGCGGCAGATCTCGTCAATAACCTGCCCGGTCTGACCTTCAACCCTAGCTTCAAGCACTATTCCGGCTATGTCCAAGCTGCATCAACAAGATATTTCCACTATTGGTACAAAATTGTCACTTTTCACCAAAAGTTCCAAAATGGCACTATTTTAGGTTTACCGAATCCATGAGAAATCCTGGTACCGACCCATTGGTACTTTGGTTGAACGGTAACGTTGTACCAAAAATGATAACATTTTGGCAGTTTAGGGGGCCCTGGCTGCTCTTCACTAGGAGGTTTAATAGAGGAATTGGGTCCGTTCCACGTTTCTGACAACGGAAATTCGGTGTATCTGAATCAGTGGGCCTGGAATACGGTAACTAAGCAGTCCTCAAATGATGACATCGTCGTCTGATTACAGTACGCCAACGTGATTTTCTTGGAATCTCCGGCCGGCGTCGGATTTAGTTATTCTTCAGATGGAAATGTGACGGTTAACGACGATGATGTAGCAAACCAGAATCACAATGCTTTAGTAGGGGATATTTTATTGTTAAAAATGAGATACTCGACTAAAAATCCAAATTTAGCTAGATTGGTATAACAAATTCCCCGAATACAAGGGCCGGGACTTTTATATCACCGGTAAATAAAAGATCTAAAATTCAATTTAATCCGAGTTTTAGGAGAGTCCTATGGTGGAATCTACCTTCCGACTTTGGGGGTTCTCCTGTCTAAGGACAAGACAAACTTCCCGAACTTCAAGGTTTAACTTTAGTTTCAATCTTTCAAACAAACTTCAATAAACTTTTAGCTTAATTTTAAAAACTTTAAGTTTAACTTCAGGGCGTTGCGGTTGGAAACGGAATAATTTCTTTCCCATGGAATGACAACACCATGATTCCTCTGTTCTATTATCACGGCTTGGTCAGAGACGAATTATATCAGGATGTCAAGAAGACGTGCTGTAATGGAAATATCGAAACTTGTGATATCGACAGCGTTTATGACAACACTCCGGGTTGCAAAACCATTATCAATAAGGTAAAATAATTAGCATAAATCTTAGGGTTGCAGTAAGGATTCGATTAATTCATCTAATTTTTTTATTTGAATAAATAAAGTTTAATTTTGTTATTTAGGCCTTCAGTGCGGCAGACGACTTAGATCCATACAATCTCTACGATTTCTGCTACTTGGTAGAAAAAAACCCCCCGCATTTTTTTTCTAAATTGAAAATATTTTAGTCCCCGAACGGTCCCGGCATGAATAAGAAGCACTTCATCAAGAGGATGATCCGAACCAAGGTCAACAAGCGTATGGAGTGGGCTCCGAAAATGCGAGTCAAAAGAGCTGTCACGAACAATGACGCTGACAATACCACTGTAAAGGATTTCATATATCCTTTTTAAATCCCCAAGATTATTTTTGTCTATCTTAGCTCCCCCTTTGCGCTCAGGAAGATAACACCTACAACTATCTGAATCGCGATGACGTCAGAAAAGCACTCCATATTCCCACATCTCTTCCACGATGGACTGATTGCAGGTAATTAAGCGGCTAATTAGTCTAACTATTCATTTAATTGGGGTAATTATCTTCAGCAACTCAGTCGGCAATCATTATCATACGATCTACGATAATATGACGCAACAGGTTAATACTATTTTGGCGGCGGGAATAAGGGTAATTAGTAAATAAATTTGAAAAAAATTAAGAACTATAATTTTCAGATGCTATTCTACAATGGGTTTGTGCAACTTTTAAATTCTAGAAATTTTTACAAAATAAATGCTTTTAGAGATGTTGACACGGTCTGCAACCACGTGATGAACATGAAATTCCTGTCCGACCTCAATTTGAGCATCCTTGTAAGTCGAATTTCCCAACTAGCTCGACATATTTACCCAATTCAATTATTACTTGATTATCTCAATTAAGGGAGCGGAGAAGGTGAATCAGCTGTGGCATTATCAGGGCGAATTGAAAGACGTTAACGCTGCTGGAACTCATATGTCTTATAAAGGAGGTGGGCATATTGAAAAATAAAAGTAATAACAAGAGTTTAGGACTCGACTTCCTAACTGTACGCGGCAGTGGCCATTTTGTTCCGGAAGGTAGGTTAAAATTTATATTTTTTAAGAATTTAAAAATCTAGACCGACCTCGCGAAGCCCTACAAATGATCTACAATTTCATTAATAACAAAGACTATTCGACGGCCGTTCCCGGATAAAAATGAGACTATTCGAGTTTTAGTTGAAATGTTGTATATACGAATAAAATATTCTCTTTTTATGGGTTTTCATTATCTTTAGACTCAGATATTGCTAACTCTTGTTGGTGATTTAGTATTCTTCCTTTCACACCTTCAGAACAATTATATAAAGCTGATCTTCATCGCGATATTGATCATACTCTTCGAAACTTTTATAGACTTCCAAATATTTGCATAGTCTTTTTTGCGTCACTCAATAGGAATGATAGAGACGTCGGGGAAAGGGGAAAATTGGGTTAACAGCACATTATTTGATCCGAGACGGGAAGAATTTAGCGTTCATTGAATCGGAAGAGATTTCGCCTTCTTTTCATGGATTCCAGAAATCCAACCCAATCTGATCTTTAGCACCAATTTGCTTGCATCAGCTTTCTAATCAACCCATATCTTTTCACTTTATCACTTTCATCTCATATTTTGTATCATCAACAGGGTCTGGCATTAGGTCATAGCTATATGTGACAATCTTACATTGATTTACTGGCTAAAATCTTACTATTTCCTTATTTTGGCAATAGACTCCACCAAAATTCAAAGTTTCTAGCTTTCATTCTAAGATTAACATACATCTGTGAAAAATCATCGTTTTTATGCTAAATCTGGACACATCACTATTCTCATATTCCAATACTTTGTGAAACATTGGCATATATTATTTGTTAATCCCTTCGTTTCGGACCAAATTAGCCTGCATCGTCGAAAATTCATTAATTTCAGACGAAATTAACTTGCATCCATCTCTCATCAATTTATTGAACTAGCTGATCTCCGTTATTTCATTAACCTCTTTTTTCTCCCCGCGACTTGCGAGTTTTGAACCTGGTGACAACAAGTCCCCAAGCAGGACAAGGAGAGGCTTTTGTCGAACGAGAATCCGAAAATGTCGTCGACCACATCGAAGGCCGACGTGATGACCGATGTGACGCAGCAGGGCACAGTCAAGCCCCTTCTGATGGACAGGGACAGGGACTCGAAGGCACCGTCCACACCATCTTGGCGAACGAACTCACCCAGTGCGGCTAGGTAGGGAAAAAAGTTGATTTCATAAAACCGAATGGAGTTATAGAATGGAATTAATAGAATTTCACGAAAATACTTCCAAAGAAACTCCTCACCCTTACCAAAATTGTAAAAAGATGCCAGATTGAAACTTCAATTACATTCTAGTCCATTTCAATTTGAGGTCGCACTTTATGAAATTAATGTTGAATTTGATACAGGATAAAAAAAACGTAAAAAGCGTCATGAGTTTCTGATGAGATTATTTTTCTTCCAGCGGCATCTCCTCGATGACCACTTCGACAACGGGCTACTCGCCTAGTTCTGATGATGATGCCTCGCGACACCATCGACATCGATCCAAATTTCAGCCCGACGTCGTCAAGACGCTCCACTCACTCATTGTCACCTACGTCTGTCTGCCCTTCATTGATTCGTAAGTGACCTCATTTAGTCAAATAACGCCAGGGCGTTATGGCGTCGTGAAGATTAGCTTAATTTAAACGAATTATCATTTATAAGGCCATTTCCATGAAGTTCAGCTTTATTTGATCAAATCATGATTAAAAGAAGTCATATTTAACGCCGTGACGTCACAAGTTTATTGATTTTTCAAGATGACGCCCTTTTCCAGCTTCTTCAAATCAATATTCCGCAATGCATCCGAGTCGTTGCGCCTAATACTCTCAAATGACGTCACACGAGATTACGGTAACTCGAAACAAGGCACAGACGCAGATGGCAATAATAAGTATGAGAAAAATCACTGCAAGAAATTAGAATATCAATTTTATTTTCCAGTCCCGGTTCGATAGTCACGCTGGACATCGTCGCTCCCGTCCACTTCTGCTGGAAAATGCTGCTGGATCCAAAGTTGGGCTTGGGTAGGATAAAATTCATTTTTACTTAACTTATCTAAAACTCAAAAATGTAGTTCAAGTCTGAAGGAAAATACAAAATTTGAAGTTCAACTTATATTTTAGGATATCTTAGATTTTTCCCCGATTTTTTCATCTTCAAAAGTTTTAGGCGAATCCTACATGGATGGTGATTGGAGGGCTAAGCCAAACCCCGCCGAGTTTCTCATGCTGCTTATGAGGGCTAAAAGTAGGACGAACTACAGTAATCCTCAAAAATCTATTGATTTTTCTGTTTCAGAAGAGTCCCGGGAAAAATCTTCAATGTCTTCGGTTAGGGGTGCAAATCTGGGAAAGACGCTCACCAAGTACGGACTGAATCTGATAAGGAAAATGGCCGCGTTCATCAATTTCGTCCAACATTGGCTCAAGGAGAACACTATCGGGCAGGCCGCCAAGAATATCAGTGGTATCTCTTTTCTTCAATTAGATAGAAAGCTTGCAAAGGCGCGTGAAAAATTGGGCGTGATTTAAAGTCGGAAGTTGCAATTCCAGAGCACTATGACCTCGGTAACGATCTGTTCAAGCTGTTCCTCGACCCCTCGATGTTCTATTCGTGCGGCGTCTTCACGGACACCAACAAAAAAGTCGATGCGGTAGATTTCAAGGTTAGAAACGAGTGCTAAATTCTAGCAATAGCGTTAATTTCAAGAAACACGTTCATTTCTAATAAGTAACTCTTTTAGGAGCTCTACGAAGCGCAGATCCGCAAAGTCGACATGCTGCTTGAGCAGTTGGAGCTGAACAAGGACGACCACCTGCTGGAGATCGGTTGTGGGTGGGGCACGGCTGCGATCAGGGGTGTTAAGGTAAAAACGCTTAACCTTTCAGAAACAACGTCACCTTAAAAATAACGCCCTTAAATTCAGAACACTGACTGTAAATGGACGGGCATCACCATTTCCAGAGAGCAGCTGGACTATGCTCGAGAAAAAGTCGCCGAGTCGAATCTGCAGGGCCTAATCGACTTGCAATATGAGGATTATAGGTAATTTAGAAGACGTCACAACCCCATTACGTTATCAGAGTTTTTAACGTTAAAAGACGCCGTCTTATTTTTGACGTCAAATTTAACAACCTCACCAGAATACATGACGTCCTTTCCTAAATATTACACCATGAGTCATCTTCGTTTTCAGACAGACGTCAGGTACCTTCTCTAAAGTGCTATCTATCGAGATGATCGAGGCGGTTGGTCACAAGTACATGCCTACGTATTTTCGAGCCATCAACGAGAGATTGGCGCCCGGAGGCAAAGCTGCAATTCAGGTGGGAGAGTTTAGGGTCTGCTCCTAAAATGACAAATTCGGTGCTCTAAAAGATATACAAATATAGAGTGAAACGATTTTTAATAGTTAGAGATTATTCATCTTCACCGTTAAAGCTGATCTTCATGTAAAATCTACTTTAATGCTGAATTTTTAGAAGAACCTAATAATTTTAGCAATAGGGCAGATTCTACATAAAGTCGAAATTTATTTTAACTTCAGGCTATCCTCTGCCCGGATGAAGTGTATGAGAAGTACGTCAACAGCAACGACTTCATTCGAAAGCACATCTTTCCTGGAGGACACTTGCCTTCGCTTCGTAAGTGAAGGGTTTTACATTCCTGAATTCTTATTTCATATCCTTGAAGAAGCTAAATCAAAATTTCGTATTTTTGATAACAATATAAAGCTGATCTTCATGTGTGAATTTCTTATTTTTCCATTTAGAGTACATCAAGGAATGCCTCCCAACGGAGTTGTCGATCGCCAAAGTCGAATATCTGCAGCCGCACTACGCTATGACGCTTACGCACTGGAATCAGTGAATTTTTAATTCATTTAGTCTAAATTTGAAATTTAACCCTTGCTGAAGTAGTACATTTTCATTTTATATCATCATTTCGTGAAGGTCGCATTTCTTTTATTCAAATATCATAATTGAAAGATATAAAGAAACTGGTCTTCACTCAAAATATCATAATTCCACCATTTTTCTAAAACAAAAATCAAAGCTGCTATAACTGACAAGAAAAAACTACTGTAATTTCAAATCATATCGCAATCTTAAAAATATCTTGATCTCCAATAACTATCATAATCCTATTTAGTGCCTGGATGCGTCACCGTGACGACATACTGGACATGGGTTATTCTCCCACGTTCCACCGCAAGTGGGAATTCTACTTCTCGCTGTGCCGCGCAGTGTTCACTTACGACCATATCCACGTCGCGCAGATCCTCATTCAGAAGGAGTAAAACGTGAGCATGCTTTGGAATAATCGCGTTGGATAAGAAGATGTTTTTTCTGCAATACAGTATACTTGTACTTTTTCTATGAAAAGGAACATATTTTAGTTTTTTGTTCTAGTAAACATAGACATTTTCAAGATTTTCTCGCATAAAGTAAATTTTCAGGCCTAGACAGTGCATATATAGTAGCAGCTCCTTTTCCACTAAACTTGTGCGGGGTTATGATACCTGCAACCACCTGCTACCAAGGCACGCTATTCACATTCAATAGTTCTATTCGTTTTCATAAATCCAATCTCAACGACTCTATAAATGACCACGAATTAAGAGAATTATTACCGTAGCTTCTTTTCTAATGTCAACTTTTAGCTCCTTAATGTCGAAAAATTGTTACTTCACTAATTTCTATTATTTCTTTTTCTTGAATTTTTATTCTCAAAGTAAGATATGATAGAAAAGATTACTGTAGCTTTTGCAAATTGATCTTTTCCGACTCTTCTGATACGATTTATTTTAATTCATATAAAACAACAACAAATTTTATATATATATAGTACGAAAGGGCGGATGATTTGGATAAAAAATTTCCCGGAAATCAAATTTGAAGGCAAGAATCTGAAAATTTTGTAAGGCACTTGAAGATAAAATTATGGCAAGAAAAATTTTGAAAGAAAGATTTGATAAAATAGATAAGATCACTTGGGATAATGACTAAGTGGAAAGAGTTTTGTCTGAATCTTCAATTTACAGTTTTACAGATCAAACGTTCAGAGATTAAAGCCTTAAGGAAAAATCAAAAATTTAAAGCAAAGAGGACCCTCTATATTCTGAGACGAGTAACTTTAGGACTTAGAAAAAATGTGGATAAATAAAATCTACGAAAAAATCGTTGATAAATACACATTTTGATATTGGAATTTTTGAATTTGAAGATTTTTTAAGAGTTCAAATAAAACATGGATTAAAATTTACAGAACCTCGAATTTTTTCTCAAATTTCAAGTGGCTGGCGTTCTTTGGCGCTGTTGACGGGTCAGAGTACCATTTGCGGTAGCTTGCTGAAAAAATCAAGTCAACTAAAAAGCGTAAGGGAGTTGTTCAAAAAGTGATTTTAAAGAATAACGCTCCTTATTTACCTGCAACGCCCTGGTCTTCGCCATATCGATGTTGGTGTAGTTGAAGATGCTATCAGTGTTCGAGCATCTAAAAATCAAAATAATGCCTCTAAAATAACGTCTCTAAAAATTCCCACCTGCTGGATGGTCTGTCGCCTGGCGTCATTGGTGATACGTCCGCATAGTTCAACTGAGGAGATACAGGGGATACTGTAGCCTCTCGCTCAGAAATGGATCTGGCGCCGAGCTGAATATAGAACAAAATCAGATTTTCAAAGAATTTTTCAAAACTAAAAAGTCAATCTTCAAAAGTTAATTCTTTTATAAATCTTTTCAAACAGTAGATAAATTTTAAAATTATTTTCAACTTAAAAAATCACACACCGCAACAACTTCCATTCTCTGTCCCCCGCTTCCATTTGACGAGAAGGAAGAGTCGAGTCCGCAAAGTGAACGAGGCGAATTGTTGCTCGACGTGTACGAAATCGAGGACCAACGATTCGAGGAGGCCAACTTAAACATTCGGTTAATTAGGTTAGATAATTAAATTAGCTAACTAGGGTAATTAACTAATACTAATTGAATTGTAATTAATTATTAGTTAAGATTTAAATTAGAAAATTTACATGAAGATAAGGAAAACCACGCCAATAATAAAACTCAATATAAAGGATAATTAAAACTAATAAATCGCACTCACTAACGGAGCTAGTTAAGCCGATTAACTCATATATGAATTAGCATAATTGGGGTTTAATTACCGGTGACGGTTGATTGGACCCATTTCCGGTGAATTGTGAGAAGCAGATGACGTTCGTCGACCCCGCCCCCGCATCCCATCTGATGGGGAACATGGTTCTGGTCGGGGTGGGAGGCTGACTGCCGTGGTGCGGAGAGGTCGAGTGGGGGGCGATGGACGTGGAGGAAGGCGCGCGGCCGCAGTCGGCTTAAAATGCCAAATTTAGAATGCATTCGATTTTTTTTTATTTAAATTTAGTTTCAACTTGAATAAACGATCTTGAGAATATAATTTCTTTCTTTCGTTTTTTTTTAAAGATTATTGCAGATTTTCAACTTCGAATAAATTGAAACCATGAAATTATAGAAGAAGAAATACCAAAGCCAACAGTAAAACTTCATATGCGAAATCATTTTGAAGAAGTAGTCAAAATTTGCTAAATAACAAAAAATCTCACGATAGACTTCTTGTGGGGAGATGTTGACGTACGGAGGGGCGTGTCCTCCGGTCAATCCAAACTGAGAGCTGCCGTAGCCGGTTAGGTTCGATCTTCCGGAGATTTGGCTGGAAGTAGAACAGGAACGGGAGAGATTGTTCCCGTGCTCGTCCACCATTTGGGGGTTAATGCCTTCGGAGCTGAACTTTTCAAAATTATTTTTAAAAAAAAATTGCTTAAAAACTCGCTAAATTTGTTCTTTCTTATATTACTAGCGTTTGACGTAAAAATATTACTTTCCTAAGACATTGTTTAAATTTCTTATTTGAAAAAAAAAAACTTACATAATATTCCCAACGATCCTCTGATCGACAAACGTGTTGTGACGATGTGGGTGGAAAGAGTCTGGAGGCAGGTGGTGAGAATCGGTTTCTCCAACAGATCTGAGACGGGTAAAATTTACAAAAATAAAAGTAGTTTTTTCAATACCTAGGTCTAACCAAGGGCACGAAAACGTCATGTCTGGGTCTGACGAGCATCCCTCTGTGATAGGTCTTGTAGCCATTCAGGTCCTGCATGTATTCGGAGCCTACTCCGGTTCCTTGAATTATTTTTTCATTTAAAAAAAACCTGTTTTTTCAATAAAAATGTTCCACTTCCAAAAATCTATTTTTAATAGTAAATTTCACCGAGTTTCAAAAGTCGTTATTTTCTTCTATAGAAAAAGTCTGTGATCACAAAAAAGTATTTTCTTCGATAAAATTTAGTCCAAAAAAAAATTCAAAATCACCTTCACTGCCGAATCTCTGTACAGGTTGCGGTTCATTTCTTCTCTCGACGATGTTCTTCATCGGTGCCACCACCGCAGTTCCGAACGTGGGTCCGCTGCTCCGCGCCCTCTCATTCCTCATATTTGCTGCACGAGAGGTATTTGCGTTGTCCTGGACGCGGGATTGGACGATCTGAAAAGCTATCTTTTATGTTTTTTATTTAAAAAATGTTTGAGAAGTTCGTATTTTTGGAATAAAAAATGTTGATAAAGATGGGGAAAAGTTAAATGAACTTTGATAATCAACTTTTTATTCCCGACCTGAAAAATAGCCTCGGCATCCTTGCTCTGGAAACAGTGCAGGCCCTCTCCAGTAGGTGCGCGGCGGCCGCTTTCGAAGAAGAAAATTCCTGAAAATTCGAGATCTTTTGATTTTTAGAATTTAGAAATTCTCGGATTTCTCTAGAATTTTCAAAATTTAGTTTTTCTAGATTCTTACCTGCTGAAGTGTATCCGTAGCGGCGCAGGTATTGCAGTGGCCACACGACGACGTCATTTTTGGATCTTTCCAAAATCACTTCTTCTGGGGTGATGCGAAGCCAGGCTAAAATCGGGACGGTTCATCGATTTCTTCATTTAATTCATACCATGGATGAACTTGTTTCGTCTGTGAATGTAGACCCGGAAACTGTGACGCTCGGTGTCATTTTTGATGCTTCTGTAAAAATACAAACCTTTAAATTCAACTTTTTAAGTTTTCTTAACCTGCAAAATTCTTTGTGTCCTTTCTGTGCTTCGTTGCTCACGCACTGCCCCATCACCAACGCATCGACTGAAAACCCGATATTTTCTCGTAAAAATCAGTAATTTCCGGAAAAATAGATTTTAAAAATTAAATTCAACGCGATCGGCGATAATTACGCGTAAAAAACGCATGAAGTTTACATGAAAGTAACAAAAAACAACATAATTTATTGAAAAAAGTGACTAGAGATCAGAAAAATCAGGATTTGGGAATGAATTTTTCGAGGAACTCGATGAAAATGGACTTGAAAGGGCTTAAAGATGGAACAAAATGACCCCCGTCGTGAATGATAATAACCGGATTTGGGAATTTCTCCGACAAGTTTTGACTCCTTTCGGAATATACGATATTGTCGTTCTTGCCGAAAATGTGCATCGAGGGTAAGTCGATGAAATTTTCGATCAGATTTTCGTGGACCGACGAAAGACTCAGGAACCCGGATGAGAAAATCGCGAATTTGACGTCGAGCTCGATTTTTCCGGACGCTTTCAAAGCGAGCAGAAGATGGACCATCGAGGCGCCCTGGCTGAAGCCGAACAACCCGTCAAAAGGACCGTTATTCTGAAAAGAGTTTTGGATTACTGTAGATTTTGATCAGAAAATTGCTAAAACTCTAGAATTGCTAGATTTTGGGTTGAAATTAGTTAGGGAAAAAGCGACTACTGCATATGAAAAAAGATTAAAAATGGATTACTGTAATTTTTGGTGGGAAAAAATAAAATTTCAAAAATACCCTTATAAACTCGAGGACGACCTGGACCGATTGTTCGAATCCATCAGCCAGCGTCGTGACGTCCCTCGACGAAAACTGAGCGTCCGGCTTGGAGAACCACCACGCGCACGGATCGCCCCTGGCGCCTTTATCTGAAATTACACCTTTTCAAAAATATGACGTCCTAAAAATTAAAATAACGCTGTTTTAAAATTCGAACTATGTCCCAAAAATTAATATGACGCCCTCTAAAATTTGTACGACGCCACTACTAACCTCCATTAACGCCCCCATCCAGTGTCTCGACGTTTGCCTTGTGCGGGGCGCAAACGAACTCGAAATCCGCGTATTTCTTGAACAATTTCCGGGTCGAGCCGATTTTCTCCCGGAAAAAGCTGTCGTTTTGACGGTACCCGTGAAAGCAGAGAATCCGTACTTTAGAAGTGGATGCCATTTTTGGCCTCCTGGAAAGAACCAGGGCTGAAAGGGGTCGGAATTTAATTTTAGAGACCGAAGTTTGGAAGTTTTGAGGTCGGAACCCAGTTTTACCTCGATAGTTTTACCATATCAAAATGCCCCGTTCATTCACGACAGTGATCGATCAATAAATTTGAAAAATTCGAGAAAAACAAGAAAAACGCGATTTCAAAACGACGAAAAAGCTTTGTTTTGATGAAAAGGCGTTGAAACTACAACGCAGAAAGAGAGCGAGAAAAAGAGATTGATATTTCGAATAGTTTGAAAAATCGCAGATATTAGAGAGGGGAGAATTGCTTTATCCCAAGATCATATCACCCTTTGGCCATCCGCTTCAGCACATTGTAAACCCATTTCACTCTCTTCAAACTCTGCGCTCTCTAGCCATACCTTTCTTTCTTTATATCTCTCCTTTTCCAGATTCTATCCTTCTCTTTCTTTCTCTCTTCTCTCCCCATTTCGTCCTTTATTTTTTTTCTCAAACCACTTACTTTATTCTCTGCTTCTCTCTGTTCGCCATACTTTCTCTCATTCTTTATTCCTCTCCAAAGTACGTGCTATTTCGTTTGCAGTTTAGAGAATGCTAGAGACGCAGCGTACATATGGGCGCCTTTCGAACATTGAGCAGAAAGATGCATCTAGAAGCCTCTGAAGGAAGAAATAGTTAGGGGAAAGGGGAGGAACGAGAGAAAGAGCGAGAGAGAAAAACCGAGAGAAAGAAAGAGAATCTAGAGGTGGAGAAAAGAGGGAAATTGTGAGAGAAAGGTGGAGAGGAGAGAGGGACAGAGAGAGAGAGAGAGCGAAACGTATTCCGATAGAATAAAGGAAAGGGTTGGGTCGTGTCATTCTCGACCCTTGGATCTAGGCCATTTTGAGATTCCAAGTTCACCCCCATAATTTTCTTTATCACTTTACCTTTACCTTTACCTGGTATTATCGTTTTAAGGTCGCATTAGATTTGCGCTATCCTATTAGCAGAGCCTCATTTTTATCAGCATTTTACTTATCTTTTGTTTGATCCCTATCAGCGTCTTTCAAAACCTTGATTTTCTGTTGGTTCATTTTTTAATTTCAAAATCTGATTGATTTCTCGAGCGGCTTCTAGAAAATTCCACGTCCTGCCCTGTTTTTCAAAAGCAAAGGTCACTTGCTTGTTTTAGCTCCTTTTCACGTTTCTTCAAGAATTCTTGATTTGCTTTTCTCTAAAATTTGAATTATTCGTTTTTCTGTGGTGGTATTCTTTGCTGCTAACTGCGAGCTAACTAACGGCGAGCTCACCGTTAAGGGAAACTTAACTGCGAGTTAAGAGAATCGCTAACTGCGAGTTAGAAAATGTTAACTGCGAGTTAGAAAAGTGCGAAATAGTATGGGAAAGTGAGAGATTTAACTGCAAGTGGTCGTATTTTTGCTACTAACTGCGAGTTAGTTAACGGCGAGCTCACTGTTAAAAGAATCTAACTGTGAGTTAGTTAACAGCGAGCTCACCGTTAAGAAAATTTGCTAACTGGGAGTTAGTCAGAAAGTGTGAAATAGTACGGAAAAACAAGAGACTTAACTCCCAGTTAAAAAAGTACAAATTCTACTTTTCATAACTGGGAGTTAAGTGCAGTTAAATCTCTCATTTTCCCATACTATTTCGTACTAACTCCCAGTTAGCGATTTCCTTAACGGCGAGCTCACTGTTAACTAGCTCGCCGTTAGGCGACTAACTGCGAGCTATAAAAACGAGGTCGCCGTTAGCGATTAAAAGGTCACCATTAGCCCTCAAATTCGAGGTTTTGGGTAATTATTTGAACTTTTTCTCATTCCGCTGTAGAAATATATGACATCCAGCAGCTTTTCGTGAAAAAACTACGAGATTTCACCTCCAATTAACTTTGCATCATTAGTTTGAAAAAAACATAGGTCGCCGTTAAGAGAGTTAAAGGTCACTGTTAAAAATTTTTAACGGCGACCTTTAACTCGCAGTTATCAAGCAAAGAATACCACCACTGGCTAATTTTCATTTATTTCGGGGCTCTTCTAGAAAGTTCATTCTTAAAATTTGTCATTTTTCGTAGTTCTTCCCGAAATTTCTTAGTTTTCAAAAACAACTTCAAAATGCCTCATTATCACATTGCAGAATTGACAGAAAGCGCTCAAGTAAACAACAAACCTTTAATTTTCTACTGTTTTGACTTTGCTCGAAAATGGGAAAGGACTACTACAAGACATTGGGCATCGCCAAGGGCGCCAGTGACGATGAGATCAAAAAGGCCTACAGGTACGTAAGAAATAGGAGATCTACCCCTTTAAAAATAAAACATACTTGGCTAAGATAGGAGAATCCTTGATAAAATACATAGCTCTCATTTTTAAATGCAAGATTCTCCCTCTCTTTTAGAGAGCGCGACCCCCTTCCCTAAATGTAAGGCCTCCTAATTAAAATAGAAGAACCCCCTATAAGATAGTAGTCCGGATACTTCTATTTTAACAGTTTGCGGAAAAATACAATTTGATTTGCAGGAAGATGGCCCTCAAATACCATCCCGACAAGAACAAGGAGCCCAGCGCTGAGGCCAAATTTAAGGTTTGTTTTTTGGAAATCAAACTTTTCTCTTTAAGAACCAAAGTGTCTATCTATAAAATTTGTCTTTAAAAAATCAATCTTTTCTTTCAAAAGCTAAACATTCTCTTTGAAATGAACTTTATTTCCAAAAAATAATGTTTTTTTTCCAGGAATGCGCCGAGGCGTACGACGTGCTGTCGGACCCGAAGAAGAAGGAGATCTACGACAAGTTCGGGGAGGACGGACTCAAGAATGGAGGTGGAGAGGGCGGCATGCCGGGTGGCGGATTCAGATATGAGGTGACACAAATAGACACTATTTTCAAAACCGGAAAAAGTACAAGGACTATTCATTTCATAAAATGAAGTTCTTTCTGGAAAGGTCATTTTTTCGAAAATTCAATTTTTCTTCGGAAAGAATTGGGACTGTTCTAAAAAGGAATGTTCATCTTTGAAAAATTAAAATTTATTTCCGAACAAAATATCTTCCAGAAATTTCTAATTTCTAGTGCTAGAATACAAAAATAATTTGTCGATTTTTCAGTTCCAAGGCGACCCGATGAACATTTTCGCGCAGTTCTTTGGCGGCGGTGCAGGGGGCGGCGACCCGTTCTCAGGCATGTTCGATCATGGAGGTGGCACGGGCGGCTTCTTCATGAACGGCAATGGCATGGAGGATATGCACGGGTAGGTTTGGTTCAATGTTTGCCTTTGTCTTTGATTTTTGAAACTATCTTTCTTTGATTTTTTTATTGACTATTCTACCTTCAGATTCGGATTCCCCGGTGCAGGCGGACACGGAAGGAGAGCAGGTATTTTAATTTTAAAATATGAAACTCGAAAATATTACCACGTATAAAATCGAAGTTTCGGCCTATTCTTCAGCACATTACGTTAGCAAAGATACAATTCGTACTAGAACTTCGGTATAATTTCTCCGTTCTGATAGGGGGTCTATTTTTAGTAGCGGCAGTTTTGTAATAGCGATACTTATGATTAAGTTTAGAAAGAAAAAGTGTTGAAAAACGTTTCTCCATTACGCAAATTCAAATTGTTTTCAAAAAGTTCAAATTATCGAAATTCCTTCGGCATTACTGTTAAATTAAAAAAGCTAAATTTCAATCAAAAATGTTTGGATGTTTATGGGAAAGCATTCAGGCCAGCGCCAGGACCCCACCGTGCAGCACGAATTGGCCGTCGGATTGGAGGACATCAACAAGGGCTGCACCAAGAAGATGAAGATTACTAGGTTGGTTGAAAAATTTATTTTTTTTTTCAAAATAAAAAAGTGACATTCTCCAAAACGTTAAAAATCTCAAACTGAAGTTTCGAAATTTTCATATAGAAAAATTTCTTCTTATCTTTCCCATAACTTTTCTGGTGCTAGAATGACATTTTTTAATATTAAAAGGTGAAAATATATAAGGAATAAAATTTATTTAAAAAAAAAAACAAAACAAAATAATAAATCTTCCAGAAAAGTACTCAATCCCGATGGTCAGTCGACGCGGATCGAGGACAAAGTGCTGACGATCAACATCAAGCCGGGCTGGAAGAGCGGCACGAAGATCACCTTCCCCAAGGAGGGCGATCAGCACCCCGGCAGAGTGCCCGCCGACATCGTCTTTGTTATTAAAGTAGGGAATTTATATGAGTACTTTTTCACATTTTGATATCAATGTTAAGTTTCTGAAGGTTCGAATACTTTGTTATAAAAAATGAGTACTTTGTCCTTTATCTAGTTGAAAGTACTCGGACTGTGTCGAAAGAAGCCTTTGTTTCAAAATTTTAATCTTTTCATAATTTTTGTAGAAAAGTGATAAGTTTGGGGGATATCAAGAACCAAAAGTTGTTTTTGAAAGTCGTTCGGCAAACTTGTTTCGATAACTATGCATGATTCCACTTAGTTGTACAGCGTTGGCGCAACTGATGAAAACTAACTTCCTCAAATCGATGTCAATGTTGTGATATGCCCCAATTTATCCCATTTCTTTCCTTCCCCTTTCCCCCTGGCCTTGTACGCAATGTAACTGCTAGAGAAAAAGAACAGGTCAATTAATTATCGATCCGAGATAACAGATAAGATTAGGGACAACGCAGGTCGGATAAAGGGATTTCATTAAATTTTCAAGTCATACTTTTCAAATCTTAAAAATCTTATGTATCGCCTTTAAAAAATCAACAATTCTCGAGATTTTAAAAAGGAAAAACCAAGTTTAGAATTTTTTTAAAAACACTTCCATCTTTTTGCAAGGATATTAGTAAAAGCGTTTAGAACTTCCTCAAAAATAAAAAAGAAAGCAAATAAATAATCAAAAAATTTTCAGGACAAGCTGCACCCGAAGTTCAAGCGCGAGAGTCAGGACATTCGCTACGTGCATCGGATCTCGCTGAAGGACGCGCTCTGCGGAACGACTATTTCCGTGCCCACATTGGACGGATCCAACTACTCCCTGCCACTCGTCGATGTCGTCAAACCGGGGACTATCAAACGGTAACCATTATTTCAGTTAAAAAAGCCAAGAACTACTACTTTATTTGAAAAATAGTAGAGGTAATTAAATTAAAAGAGAACTATTGTGGCTTTTCATGCAAATTTGCCGTTGTCTGTAAATCATAATATTTTCTCAGTTGTATGAACAGATCACTATGGCTCTTCCAAAAGAATCTAAATTTACAGACCTAGGGAGAGCTTAAGTCAGGATGTTTCTGCGACCTACCCCCATATATTTTTGAGTCTGACTCAAGTGCTCCTCAGGTCTGAATTTGCATTAGGTTTTCCTCTAAGTTTTAGAAGAAAAAAGTATTGAAGTTATGGCAAATTATAGAAAAATTTTGAATTACTAAGAAGCCCTGAAAGATCAATAATGACTGTCTTTCCTTTCAGATTGCCGCACATGGGCCTGCCGAATCCGAAGAACCCGTCCGTGCGGGGCGACCTCATCGTCGAATTCGACATCCAGTTCCCGTCGACCGTCAACTCCACCCAAAAGGAACTCATTCGCAACGCCCTATCATAATCCTACAACCACCTGCTGAATTACCTTAATCCTGGATTACTGTAATTCAGTTTGCAGTAGCTCTTCCTTCCCTCTACCTTTCTAAAAACTCACTATTATTTCTTTCTGCAAAATAACACCCCTGAAAATTCCTGGAATACTGTATTTGGAAATTTCGCGATATCAATTTCATTTCGAACGAAAAGAATTTCATGAAACTCTTATCCTTAATTTTTATGCCACGAAGTTTCCAGCTTTACCTTAACAATTACAGTATCCTTATTTTTCCCTACCTTGTCCCCAATAACTATCATCTTCCCTCCCATCTAAAATTACTCCCCTCTCTCTATGCTGGTGATAATCCAAACATTGATACCGTTTTTGTTCTAGGTCAGTCTGCTGATAAATTGTGCTTCAAAATTGAAATTTTTAAGATTTTATTTTAAGGTTGGTTCTAAACTTTAGAGATTTTCAGGGGCTGGTCCTTTGAAATTTTCCGAACTAACCTTTTTCTTTGAATTTTTTGACAATTTTTATCTAGGCTCCTATTATTTTCTTGTTGGAAGTCTAAAAATCCTGCAATAATCGGTCTTTTCTGGAAAGTCACACAGTACAGGTAAAGATTTCAATTATTTTTGGATTTTTCTAGACCCGGGAATTTCTCTTTGGAAAGTTATCCAATTTCCTTATTTTTAAGAGTTTTCACACTGACTCAAATTGAAATTGATGTTAAACTTTCTGAGTTTGATAGTAAGCTTTTCCACCGAATAGGGATTTTTGGAAAGGTTTACCGAAATTTCGTATTTTCATTGCTGTAAGATTTATTTTAGGCCTTCATGCGGGTGTCTTATTTTATCGGATTTTCGAAAATGATGTCCCATTTTTCGTTTTTACTACCTAAGATTTTTGTATTCTTTCATTTTTACTTATTATTTTTGGGGACTTTCAATAAAAGGTATCATAGATATGAATAATATTTTCCGCAGTTTTTATGGTAACCTATCCAAAATCGCGTTTATTTTTACACATAGTTTTGTGTCCGGGCCCAGTGCAACAATTTAAGCACCTCGAATGAATAAATCTAACCAAAAATGTACGTTGTTAAATCGAAAAATGTCAAAGTCTTTGAAATATTGAAATTTTCTTCGAAATGCATGAAAGTTAGAATTTTTCAGTGCAAATCATGCTCGGTCGGGTCTGGTACCGTGTCCTGCAAACGGGAAAATTCGGAGCTTCATCCACAAGATTCACTTCCACGTTCAACTACAAGGACGCTCTCGGGCTAAATGAACAACTTACCGAGGTGATTTACTGATAAAAATAGACTTGAAAAGTCAAAACATCGTGACTTTTAAAGTTTCTACATTTTTGATAGGACCAAGATAACGGGTTTTTAACAATCGGAAATTCTATTAGTGATAAAAAGATTCTTGATTTAAAATCTATTTCCAGGATGAACAAGCCTTGATGAATTCAGCGCATGATTATTGCCAGGAAAAGCTCTTGCCCAGAGTCACTCAGGCTTACAGAGAAGAAAGTATGATTTTTAAAATAAAGATTGTTTCAAAAATCGCTATGTTCAAAACTGATAGTTGAAAGAGTGAATTATTGAAAAGAAATGAAAAATTCAGAATTCGACTCCACCCTGATCCCCGAAATGGGTGCGATGGGTCTTTTGGGAGCTCCTTATCAGGTAGAATATTCTTGTTATAAAAATTCAAAATCGAAAAAAATGCAAATTTTAAAAAATCCAGGGCTACGGTTGCGCGGGCACAACAAATGTCGGTTACGGTCTTCTGGCTCGTGAAGTGGAGCGAGTGGACTCGGGCTATCGCTCCACGATGAGTGTGCAGACTTCTCTGGTGATTGGTCCGATTTACAATTACGGTCGGTTACAGTATCCTTTCTTCAGTTTATTGCTTTTCTTCCAGTAACAATAACCCTTAATTTGTCAATCTTAGTTGAACAAATGTTTTTCTTCCATTTCCTGCAGTAATTAGGATTATTTTCAATTATTATTTTATGCGCGTTTTATTTTTAATTTTCAGGTTCGAAAGAGCAAAAAGAAAAGTACATTCCGGATCTGGCTTCGGGCAAGAAAATCGGATGTTTCGGTCTGACAGAGCCGAACCATGGATCCAATCCTGGAGGAATGGAGACTAAAGCGACGTGAGAGTTTTTCTTCGTTTCTCGATAAAATCTATGAGAAAAAACCAAGTCTGTTCAACAGAAAGCCCAAGTCCATTGAATAGACCTGGGGTTTCTGTTCGACAAAAAAATTATTACAGAGAAGTTCTGTTGAACAAAGTCCTAGTCATCTTGCTTAACATAATAAAAACTACAGTAAAAAATTATTCTTTTTTTAGATGGGATGCCAACTCTAAGACCTATCGCCTAAATGGCACTAAGACCTGGATCAGCAACAGCCCGGTAGCTGACGTATTCATCGTCTGGGCTCGCAGTGACAAGCATGAGAATAAAATCAAGGTTTTTTTTGTTTAATTTTGTCCTTTTTTAAATTATTTTCATGGACTACTGTAAGCCTAACCCAATTTTAAATCTCACTCAAATCGAAATATTGACCTTTGAAATTATTTTTGCGGGGGTAACAGTGATTAACATTTTCTGCTTATTATTTTTACAATCTTTTTTCAGGGCTTTATCCTGGAAAAGGGCATGAAAGGCCTGTCGGCTCCGAAGATCGAGGGCAAACTTTCCCTGCGAGCCTCGATCACCGGTCAAATTGCTATGGATGATGTTAGGGTTCCTGAGGAGAATCTCCTGCCAAATGTAAGGAGCTATTTTATCTTATAAATTTTAAAGAATATTTGAAGATATACTATCTTTTCAAAAATGGGATTTTCAAATGACGAATATTTTTTTTCCAAAGCTAATGATAAAGCATAGACTTTTTAAATTTAAAAACCATCTGATATATTTTTTATTTTTAGATCTCCGGTCTGGCAGGCCCGTTCGGGTGCTTGAACAACGCCAGATTGGGAATTGCGTGGGGCGCTTTAGGGGCGGCCGAAGAGTGCTTCCATCTGGCCAGGCAATATGCCATTGATCGGTCATTTCTATATATTTAATTTTTAAATCTGTCTCTCATTTTTATTCTATTTTATTTTTAGAATTTTTTGTATTCAATAAGAAAAATATGATTGTAATTTTGATTGGAGCAATTTTATGTTCTCTGAAAAAAATACTACTTTCTAAAAATAGTTTTAATTTATCTTTTCTTTCCAGAAAACAATTCGGCAAGCCCCTGGCTCAAACCCAGTTGATTCAGCTGAAGTTCGCCGACATGCTCACAGAAATTTCCCTTGGACTTCAGGCCGCGCTGAGAGTCACTAGATTGAAGGTTTTTTTCTATTCTAATTTTAAACCTTTTCCAAGTTTCCTTTTTCCTTTTTTAAATTTTAATTTTTTAGGATGAAGGAAAAATTCTCCCGGAACAAATTTCAATCATTAAAAGAAACAACTGTGGAAAGGCTCTAGAAATTGCCAGGTTTATTTTGTTTGGTTTTAAATTAATTTCATTTTTAGAAAAGCTCGTGACGTTTTGGGCGGGAACGGCATAGTGGATGAATATCACATCATTCGCCACATGATCAACTTGGAGACCGTCAATACTTACGAGGGTATGCCGCATTTTGCAATAGTTTAGTTTATAGCCACACCTCTTATTGATTAATATAAAATTAAAAAGAAAAACTCCCGTATTTTTAAATTAAACATTTTTAGCCCCATCCCTAATTTATTGATTTATTTTCAGGAACCCATGACATTCACGCTTTAATTTTGGGAAGAGCTATTACCGGACTTCAGGCTTTCCAGTAGATGAAAGAAAAAAATAACTTTTAACAGCATATCACTTTGGTTGTTCACAAATTTCAGGATTATAGTATTTTTTAAAGATAGGCAACTTGAAATGTACAAAAAATACCGTAATCCCCAAAAAGTTTGAAAGCTGTACGGCATAATAGGCAATGACGCTTTAGATTTTATTCTACTTGTGAAAAAAGATTTATTCAAGATTCGAAATAAATAAATTAGTGAAAGACTTATGACTTATTGCAGTTCTGTCAGACAATAAATTGAGTAGTAAAAAATAAATTAAGAGGTCCGTGTATAACTTTATGAGCGAAATTCCTAGCCTAGATCCTTTTTAGGCCTGAGGCTTGGTTTCTTCGATTTTAGCCTCTGAAATTAAATTTTATATTTTTAAAGAATGGAAAACTAACCTGTCGGTTTGGTTTCAGGCAAAACTGGTTGCGCAACCTCAGGGGTAACCGGTTTCAACTCTTAATTTGTTCAAATTTAGATTTGAGTTTAGAATTCTTAAAAATCTAATTTAATTTCAACTCTAACTCTATCCTAAGGTCAAGTTTAAGGTTAATTTAAAAGTTTGAAATTTAAATTTAGATCTATCCCAAAGATCGACTTTAACATCAAATAAATACCTTCTTTGGCTTCAATGCCAGATCCCTCAACCTCGGTGCCAGAGCCCTCGATTTTTTCACCCGACCCTTCGCCAGATCCTAGAAAAAAACTCGATTGTAAAGATCAGCTTTGTATTGGAGAAAAGGGTTAACATTTTGATGAAGATCAGTTTTATGGCAAAAAACTTTTTAAAAAAGTAAGATCAATTTTAAAATGAAGATAAGCTTTTTCAAATATAAAATCAACTAGCCTTCAACTATTTCAGTTTTCTTCTCGGCTGTTGGTATAACTCCTTCGGATTTGGCTTCCTGTCCGTCCAAAGCATAGAGTACCTGATATAATTACTGATGCAACTATGTTAAAGTGATAATTTAATTACCTGAGCCAAAACGAACAATAGAGCAATAGAAAGTCGGGTCATCTTCTGAAAATTTAAAAAGTAGATGAACTTCTCGCGAAAAATCTTAAAGATCAAAACGTTCCAAACGAAAAGTGGAATGAATTGAAACTTCTATGATCTGGAGGTCTAATATACGAACGGAACATGAATCAGACTGTAAAGAATAGGGCTAAGGAGAAAATGCGAATATGAATAATCTTTTGAAATCTTTCATTCTTTTGGGAACTGCAATGATGATGTCAGAATTAATATAGGGCTAAGTTTAGGAGATCCGATTTTTTTAAATCAGTAAAAATCAACCAATTTTAAGAAAAGCTTTAAAAAAAATACCCAGAAAGTTTAAATAAGATTCAGAAAAAAAATCATAGATTTCCCTCCGACCCACGAAAATCAATGGTAAATCATTCAAATCTAAAAAAATGCCCTATCAGATTAGTCAACCCTAAAAAACCTAGACTTGATTTCCATCCTGATGAAATTTCGGCATGTCATGAAAATGACAAGATAGTGACAAGCCAAGGAAAGATCTGAGGTACTAATCCTATTTATATCTCTATCTAACGTCCACTATCAGACCTGATCTTCACTTTTTGCAGACCTTAGAGGACGATCATCTCTGTTAAAAACGACCCCACTTGTTATTCCCATTTTTAGGCCCCGCCCCCATTTTATATCAGACCATTTAATTACGCAAATCATGACACCCGAACACGGCTTTCAAGGTCACTGTTGAAATTACACTTTCATTTCTTTAAACTGAGACCTAAAGAAAACCGGTACAGTATAGAATTTTCACAAGGAAAATCTGCAGAACTAGTTGACTTGAAAATTGAGAAAGTACAGTAGAAAAGAATTCAAGAAATTTTATAGGGAGACCATTTTTTTTATAAACGAAAGCTTTTACAATTAAAAATCTAAGATTGAAGGTTAAGTTTACGAAGAAAAAGCCCTGCATCTATATATGGGTCAGAAAAAGTTGTGATAAGAGATAACAAAAAAAACCGTGTATTTTATGAGTTGATAAGGGTCAAATTTACGTTCTAAGCTGGTTATTTCGAATAAAAACAAATCACTTTCCCTCAGAGCGGTAAAATGAGAAGTGATATGATAATAAATCAAACTTATCAGTGATAAGGCTTGCATCATCCGAAGGCGAGGACGGAATGATGGAAATGCGGGAGAGACCCATAAAAGGAGAAAATAAAGGGAACAATCACCTAATCAGCCTGCCAGATTAAGGAAAGTCCTCCCTTTTATCCAGTATTCCAGACAAAAAAAAGACAAGAGATGCCAACTGAAAGGCCGTCTGTCATCCTCGACAAAAGGGATTTGATATATCCTTTCTCTCTCTCTCATAAGGGCATATCTGAAATCCCTTTCCAGAAAGAATGCGAGAAAGATGATCAACATCAGCATGTAAATTTGACTGGAACGAACCGAACTAACTCGAGATTGAAAAGATAATCGAATTTAAATTTCCTTAAGCAAATGTCGGATTTATAAACGCAAAAAAATAATCACATTTATTTTCTTCAAGTTTCTATAGAATATAGAAAATTCCAACATAGTTTAAGATTTATCAGAGGCACATGTAAAATTCGAGTTTCAAACTCAAATAAAATACTGATTTACTGAATGTCAACCCAAAAATGCATTTGAAAACCGAAAATAGAAGTACATATTTTCATACGATAAGAGTAACTTCTAAATGGAGATTTAAATTAGAAAGACTTGGACTTCTATTTTAGGCCTACAGCACTTATAATAGATATTGTTTTAGTTTATCCGATCCACGTATGTTTCAGCATGTCGTTAATTTCACGTTCGGTAACTCGTTTTTCTTGGAGAATAGGATCCAAATCACTTCGATAATACCCATTTACGGGATAGCCTTTTCGATAGGCGTCATCCAAAACCAATAGCATTGGATCTTCGAACCCGAATCCATAGCGTCGTTGCTAAAAATTAAGAATAGCTTAATTCGTTTAAATCAAGTTCTCTTTAAGAAAATCCCTAAGTCATGGTATTTAAAAATTCAAGGTCTCGTTATTTTCTTCATTTATCATTCAATTTTATTCGAAAACTTTTAAGATATCATGTATTTTTAAAACAACATTAGAAACCAATTTCCTTTGTGGGAGATGATAAAAATGAAAATGTTACCCGGAAAAATCTACAGATAGACATTTGAATCAAATAGACTAGCACTAGAAATATCGTCCTTCGAAAATTCATAATTTCGCCTCTAAAAAAACGATTTTTGAGATACTAACCTGGAAACTGCAATAAATATAAGCTATGACGCAATTAGTGCATAGAAAATGAGATCTTTTCAAATATTGGGTCATTCAAAAAGTTTTCAGAGTTTAAAAATACAACGTAATTCTAGTTAGAGAAAATTTCGAAGTTAGAAAATATTAATGTTATATAAAATGTATTAGTGCCAAAAAAAGGAATAAAAAGACAAGTTTTGATGAACTTTCATGAAATCGCAAATAATAAGTGATGTGAAAAGACGTAATATTTTCAGAAACATATCATTGAGTGTAAAACATTCTTTCTAACGAGGAAATTTACAGGAATAAGAGGAGGGGTCTTCAAATATCCTTAGTTTTATCAAAATTGGCCTCGTTTAAAGATCCCTTATATTCCATCCTAGGATATCTTTAGACCAGCCTCAAAGTAACTACAGACTTCCAAAAATTGAAACAATAAGGAAACCAAGATGCCACCTTTATTGCAGCTTAGTTCTAAAAATAGGTTTTCGAAAAGTTACAATTTCAAAAATGAACAAAAAGTTTGGTTTTCTGCACTCTTCAAAACAATACATTTAAAAGAAATTTTACTGAAAGTTTAAATGCCTCCAAATTTTCAGAATTCTGCACAATAAGAATAATAAACGTCAGAGGTTCTGATTGTATCAAAGTAAAGAATGAAATTAACATAAAGGAAAAACCTCGTTTCTTCGTCTCTAACAAATGAAAACTCTCTAGATTTGCCCTATCAGAGACCGTGAACATGAGTGATTCCGAAATCGCATTCTGGTTGCACGATGATGTAATTCGGAGTAAGAAAAGAATGAATTACTCTAATCATCTGCTTATCCTTAACTATAGGAAAAGGCAGAGACACAGAAAATTAGAAACCCTTTCTCGGTGGGCGAGAAAAATTAAGGGCGCCTTGTCACGAAACAATTCTGACAAAATAAATCTCGGAATTACGAAGATCGAGAAAATCTAGAAAATTACAGGATATTTTGGGTAGGCATGTTTCAAAATATGGTCTGGAATTATCTGGTTAGAAAACAATTGAAAGTTTCCAGAAATTAATGAAAAATCGACAAAAATTATGAAGGAAACGATAAAACTCTGGAAAAATATGGAAATAGAAGAAAGAGTCTTTTAGTTCCGGCCTCTTATGCAATTAAAGGTCCCTACTCAATCAGATAAGGGCCGAAAGATCGAGCAGATCCATTTAAATCTGGAAATGTTACGCAAATTTAAGATTTCAAAAAATCGACGTAAAATTACTGACGAATTCTGAATTTTCATCTCAAAGATTATTTTGGGGGCGAAATTTCAAAATCCTCTTTTGAAAGATACATTTGTAACTTTTTTCATCGATCACTGTAATAATCTCTCATTTATTCCGTTTGTTCATTTTGCCCCGCCCACTTGTGCTAAAACCGCGCACCCGCTTTGTGTCCGTTTTGAATTTTCATTTTTTTTCATTTCTATTTTCGGATTTCGTAAAATTCCGCGATTTTCACGACTTTCTTAAATTTTTTCATATCTAACCTCAATGAAATCTCGAAAATGATTTTCTCTACTCCATAATGTTTCTTTTATTCGTCAAATTTCGATAGTTTCCATGTAAATACATATATTTCTAAAAAACATTTTAAACATGTATTTTTCAGTCCAAAAATGCCCCGAGGCGTGCGTAACACACCGGTCAAGAAGGACAAGGAGAAGGAGGCGAAAGGCTCCAAAGAGACGGAGAAAGCTGAAAAGGCCCCTCAGACCAAGAGCCCCAAAGCCTCCAAAGCTAACCAGAAAGTGGAGCAGAAGGAAGAGAAGAATAAGGCTACTCCTGCAGGTACAACTCTTTAAAATAGAAGATAAGAAAACTTCTCGAATCTAGGTCCTTATGAATTCTGAGGATGGTTATTGAAAACCATAAAAGATAAAATATTGAGAAATTCCCACCCATTGTAATTTGTTTTCCTCTTCATAACAATTAAAAGGCGATAGAATTTCTGGTTATTTCATTTTTCAGTTCCCGCTCGTCGCGGTGGCCGCAAGCGCTCGGCGTCGGACAGTTCCGCAAATGCTCATCAGCAAACCCCTTCGGTCGTGCATTCTGCTAAAAGTACCTGTTTAGGTTTATTTCATTATTATTCTTTTTTGCAATTTCAGAACGCCACCTAGCTTTTCCCCTGCTGACTTACAAGGAGTTCGTGAATGAAGACAACTGGGGTACGAGGGTGCTTTCTTGTGGAGAAGGTAAAAAATTTTAAAAATGAAGAGGGTTGGAAATAAAACAATGTTTCAGGCGACCAACTGGGCCATCCTGGCCGTTCCACGACGAAAAAGCCGCGCATGGTGGACGTGTTTGAGGAGATGAACTCGAAGTATATTCAGGTAGAAGGAGTTTTAAAAGACTTTAAATAAAACTACACAAATTTCCAGGTTGTAGCGGGCGGCGTCCATTCTGCGGTTCTGACTCTGGACGGCGAGGTCTACATGTGCGGTATCAACGAGAAGGGCACGGTTCCGGCTGAGGGTATAATCTATTTTTCAGCATTTTCAACATTTTTATTTTAGGGGTCGAACCAGAAGGCAGCACGTCCGAGTTCACGATCGTCAGATTCTCCGACCAGATCAGAAAACATGGCAAGGTGCGGTATTTTGAAGTCCTATGCTAATTTTGCAACTCTTTCTTTCAGATGGTGATGCTAGCGGCTGGCGCAAGTTTCACTGCGGCTCTCACCGACAAAGGCACCGTCGTGGCGTGGGGAAATCTCAGGGTAAGGATTACTGTAGATTTTAGTGTCATCATCTAACATTTAAAAAAAAAAATGACGCCTTTTCAGGACTCCTCCGGCGAAATCGACGTTCACCCATTGCTCCACGAGATGAAGGACCATCCGGTGATCATCGTCAACTACAAGGATAGGAGGATCGTTAAAGTTGCTGCTGGAGAGAACCACCTGGTGATGCTGGACGAGTCCGGGCACGTGCTCACCTTTGGAGATGGCACGATGGGTCAGTTGGGCAGGTCCACCAGGACCGGGACGATTCGCTCGAAATACATGTGCGACAGCTCGGGAAACTCGCTGCTCGTCCATGCAAGAAAGGGAAGAAAGGACATCTTCTTCAAGGTGGGTGTTCTGGAATCAAGTTTCTGGAAAATGCTTTTCCTAGTTCTAGAACAATATGAAGCTTTCAATCTTGTTCTAGAAATGGATATATTTTTCTTCGAATTTTATCTAGAAGAAAATGTTCGAAGTTCTAGAGAAAAAATCTAAAGTTTTCTAGAACATATTCGCGGGCGGCTTCTGGACGCTGTGCGTGTCGCAGGACGGCGACGTGTTCGGCTTCGGACTCAACAATTTCGATCAGCTGGGTATCAAAATGCCCGAATTCGACGAGACTAAGGCTGGGGAGGGCGGTGAAGATGAACGAGAGCTGCGCGTCAAGTTGCCGACGATTTCCGAAAACTGGGCGGGCTCGATCTGGACTCACATGGACGGGGTACAGCATCTGGCGGCTAGAAACCACAATGGTAAGTTTTTTTTTTTAGAAATTTTGAAAAATGCTCACTTTCTGAGAAGTTTAAGAATCCGGTTTTTTTTTATTTTTCAGGTGAAATCTGGGTGGTGGGAAAGAACACGGATAACGCGTTGGGACTCGGCACCTGGACGGGCAACGATGATAAAGAGCATTGGAAGTAAGGAAATTCAAAAGAATTCAAGAAAATTCGATGAAAAGTCACGAAAGTTCAAATTATATCTGAAAAATAAGGAGAACAACCAAAACCATAGAGGAAAACTCTTCTTTCATAAGTCAATGTTCCACGGCAGTTATTATGCTAAACATTTGTTTTTTTTTTCTAAATTTCAGATACGACAAGCCGCAAAAACTGGTTCTGGATGAGAACGCTGTTGGAGTGACTGCGGGTCTGGCCTCGACGATCATTTGGACGGAAGAGGGCTCTGCTTATGCATTCGGCTGCGACACCACTGGCCAGCTCGGACTCGGCATCAAGGAGGACGATGACGAGAAGGCTGGTTTTTAGGAATTTCAGATCTGAAAACTATAAATTTTTGAAATTTTTATAGAAATGATAGTCTAAAACTACTTGATAGGTTATCAGTATGGAAGTTATTATATGAAATTTTGAAAATACAACTTTTGCTATAGAAAATGACAACAAATAAGTTTAGTTTTTAAAAAAAGGAAAATGAAAAATTGACAGGTCGTACCGACCCCGCAAGAGATCAGCTCGGCGCACTTGGACGGGCACAACATCGTCGGCGTCTCTCTCGCGGACATGCACGCCCTCTTCCTCGCCAGAAAACAGAGCGATGATGAAGAAATGAAGGAAGAGAAAGAGAAAAAGGAAGTCGATAAAGTAGACAAGGAACACAAGAAAGAGGTAAGAAATTTCGAATTTTTGGATTACTGTATATAAATTTGAAGTTTATTCTAAAAATGAAACTTTTTTTAACATTAAAGTTAATTTATTATAAAGAAAACATCTTTTTATTGGACTTAACTGTAAAAAAATAAGATTTCTGAAATTAATGCGACGTTTATCGAGAAATACTGAAATTTAAAGATTTTCCAGGCCACTCCCGTCCAGAGGCCTGAAGTCGAAGAGAAAGAAGAGGAGGTCGACGAGGAAAAGCCGGATGAGAAAATGGACACGAGCGAGGACCACGCCGATGAGGAGAATGGCACTGGTGCGGGCGCAGAGTCTGACCAGGGAGAAAATGCGACTGAGGCCGAACCCGTACCGCTCACCCAGGACGATCAGGACGAACCAACACCCGCCATGGAATAGAGCTGGAATAGGCCCCAAGTAAAGAAGAGTAGGCAGAAATCTTGTAACATCATCAACTCTATTTTGACTTTTTGGAAAGTTCATAAGTTTCTTCGACATGTTTTAATTCTTCAAGTTGTATGAACTTTTACAAAATACTTTTTCTCCTCGTAATCCCCCCCCCCAAGACCAAGGTGATCAATTTCAACGATATTCAAGGGTAATTCTATTCAGTGACCGAGTTAACCAATATCAACTAAATTAAAATATTCTTTTTGTCATTTTAGACAAGTACTTTAAATGGGATGGAGCTTCCTATTCTAGTTTGAGATTAAAAGTAACTTCATCTCATTAAGATTTACCTAGGATTTTTCTCTCTAACTCTGTTTCAAATATTTCATTCTTTTTGATTAACTTGAATTTTAAAATTTAAATTACCTTCCCTATTTTGACGTCCTGCCGTTTTCTAAGATTTCCCCCAAATCCCTGCCAACTTAAACTCGCTAAATTCGAATTATTTTCATAGTAGTTTCTCGCCGAAATAAATAATTCTTGGAAAGTTTTGTAAGGAGTTTAAAGATGCCCTACGTTTACATCGTCAACTTCTATCGAATTTCGTTTGGCTAAACTATGAAAGATCGACAAAAGAATGTTTATTTTTTCTAGAAATGCTTAAAAAATCGTGGATTTTGGTGTTTCTGATAGCGGCCACCTGCTGGGCGGAGACGAAAAAGAAAAAGGACCTCAGTAGCTATACGTAAGTCAAATTTAGAGGGTTTTTTTTGTTTAAATTCTGAAAAAGTGAGTCCATCTTTTGAATGTTCAAGATAATGTTCGGTTCTTAAAAAAAAATTCAAATGTCTTGTGCTGTATAAAATCCATTTTACCTCCTGTTCTTAACGCTCTATTGATTTTAGAGAGGCCGACCTAGAAAGGCTGTACGAAGAGTGGGAGGAGAACGATGATGAAAAGTTGCCGGAGGACGAATTGCCTCCTGAGAAGAGGAAACCTCCCGAACTCGATTTGAGCAAGATTAAGGTTTTTTTTTTTTAAAATATTCTTGCTTTGATGTTTCTTATCTTTACTTTTTTATTATTAAATAACTCAATTTTTAGAAAAATGCTAATAAAGATAATTTCAAATTATTTCTAAAGTATTTTTTCAGGCCAACAGCCCTGAAGACATGCTTCGAATGGCAAAGAAAGGGCAGACTTTAATGATGTTCGTTGGGCTGAAGGATGTGGATTCAGGTAAGCATTTATTCTAGCTTCTTACTGCTCTATTTTCCAGAAGTAACAACTCGGTCATTCTCCGAGAAATGGACCGGCCTTTGGCAGTCTGCTCTCTACAATAACCACGTGGATTGTCAGGTAAAACTATCAAAAATGGTACCTTTGGCGCCAGAGTCACCATTTTAGTGCCATTCACCAAAATCTTGAGAATTTAGGTGTTCATGATCGAAGACAACCGAGCTATTTTCATGTTCAAAGATGGTGCCCAAGCGTTCGAGGCAAAAGACTATTTGACAAAGCAGAAATACGTCACTGAGGTACCATTTAATCATTTTGGTACCATTTTGATACCACTTGGTAATTCTTCCAATTTCCAGGTAACCTTGGAAGGCACCCAATTCCCCGGTCCCGCTGCTGGCGAAAAAGAGAAGAAGGAACTTTAAATTTCAAATTTTATCTTTTTTTTTTTTGAAGATTCCGGTTTTAATGTGCCTTTTTGAAATTCGAAATTCACTTTCAGTCTAATACAAAATATGGGTAGTATTGGAGATCTTATCGAAGTTTTGACATAATTATTGACGTTTAAGATAAATTTATATCATTCTTCTATCATCTCTTACGTCACAAATGTTCGAGACATTTGGATATTTTTAAGATTTGCATTTTTTGAATTTAAAAATTAATCATTTTAAGCAAAATGGAAGAAATAGAGGAACAGGCCTTGAGGATCGTTGGTAACCAACTTCAAAGAGTGGATCAACTCGAAAAACTCGGCGAAATGCGAAAGAAGGCTGATAGGAAAAAGGTAAAATTTCTAAAGAATCTATAGGAGCTGGGCCAAAAATCATATTTTTCCAAGAGTCACATATTCGCTTCCTTATACCTTAACAATAAAGGGGTGGGGTGAGAATAACATGTTTGCTAGAGTACCCCCATATTTGCAGGCTGCTGTCGAGGCAATGCTCAGAACGGGAGTCCAATCTCAGTTGGAAGGCATTCGAACGGCCATCGCTCAGCTGAACGCCGCCCCAGAAGATGTCAAATCGGTCGAGGGCTCGTAAGGATTTTTTGAAAATATTTTTTGTAAACGATTTGTTATTTAATTTGAAGTGAGCACTTCTACAATTTTTTTAATTTATAAAAATTTAGCCTCAAAACGATCCGCGAACGTCTAAAACCCCTATTCCATTTGCAGGACAAAATGCTGGAAATCCGGTATTTAATCCGTTCCTTTTAAAATCGCGCTGTTTTTAATTCAGAACGGAAAACGCGCGACATCGTCAGTACGCAGCGGCGATGAGCAATCTGAAGTTGATCTTGAATCTGAAGGAAATCGTTGCGGAAACGAAACAAGCGCTGGAAGAAAACAAATTGCTTGTCGCTCATAAACAGTGAGTTTTTAATTTTATTTTTGAAGATGACGTTTTCATATAAAAATTCGATTTTTCAGCATCATGGATCTGGAAAGGGCTAGAGACGAGCTTCTCTTGGAGATGCACAAGCAGGGCAATTCTTCGGGCAGCGATAACTCGAAAATTCAGGGAGCGGTGAGAAAACGTTAAAAATCGAAAAAAAAACCTTCCAAAGGAGAAATAAAAATAATAAAAAATATAAATATTTTTTCCAGAACTCGATTTTCGCGGATGTCGACCCTCTAGTCAGAAAGTTGCACGAGAACATCCGTTATATCGCAGCAAGGGCGCTGGAAATGTGCAACAATTCGGAGGAAGACGGACCGACTGGGGTGGTCTCCGCATTGAGAATTGTCGAGAGGGAGGAAAGGTGGGATCTTTATTTTCAAGAAAAATTCTAGTCAAAATGTATTTTTTAATTCAATTCAATTTTGAGATACTTTATCAAGTTTTTATAAGATTTGCAAAAATCCATCTTTTTCCTTCCAGAATCGACCGCTACTACATCCAGCAAAATAAAGATGCGAAGGAGAAGTTCATGCCACCGGGAAGACCCAGACAATGGGAGAGGATGTTCATGGCAACCCTTTGCAAAACCATTGATGACCGAGTGAACGCTACCCAGCTGGAAGAGAGGCAAGAGCATAAGGCTTGGCTTATCAGGTATATTCGACTTTTATTTTGAGTTTTGGTTTTTAATCCAGATACCTCGAAAATGCTCGACACGTAATTCTGAGGGACCTTCTCGCCGCCCACGACGCGGCGGTGCACTGTTTCCCTGCAAAATATGACATTTTCAACAGATGCGTTTCGGAGTACCACAGGGCTGTACAGAAGAAGGTGCAAGATTTCATTTATTCGGATTTAGCAATTATTGTTATTTTCTATTTCCAGATCCAATACCTCGCTGGCACCGATCTGGATAAGGCTGAATTGAGTCAGCTTCTCAAATGGATCAAGCTCTATGGGTAGCTAAATTTAACTAGGGCAATTAAATCGAGTCAGTTGGCCTATTCAGAAGCGATCAACTAATGGGCCACCGAAAATTGGGACTCGATCCAGAGGCCATGCTGAAAGATGAACCACTTTTGACGGCTGAAGCTCACAGAAAGCTTTGCGATGCGTGAGTTTTTAGGATTATTGTATCTTTTCCAAAAAAAAGAATGGAAATTACTGTAATTTAATTGATTTATCGATTTTTCAGATTCATCGAAATGAGCAAATCTGACATACAATTTTGGCTTGAGAGGGCACTCAATCTGGAGAAGAACGTGAGATTTTTCAATTTTAGAAGTCGAATAATTAAATGACTTTTAATCGAAGTTTCTATGCAGGAATAAGTTAATTAAAAGGATGCATGTAAAGATAAAGTTTTCTTTGAGCACTGTGTTGAAGAAAAAATTCCTTCTCGTTTTTTGTTTATAAATTAAACATTTTAGGACTGGTATCGCACTATTGAAGACGATCATTCCGAGCTGGAAATGGACGACAAGAAGTGCTACTACACCACTCTTCCATCCACACTCTTCTCTATGCTCAGGGACAATGTAAGTCGTTCAGAAAAGACGTCATTTAAAAATTTTGATGTCATCGAAAATTTGTGATGCTTTTTAAAATAATTCTTTTCAGTTCGCAATGGGAAAAGAAATCGACCACACCGCAGTGGCGAAAATCGTCATGATCACTTTCGAATATTTCGAGGATTTCGTTGATAAATTCAATGGTAAAATTATTTTAATTCGTCGGCTTAAAAGCTAATTTTTCAGATGCTGTCAGGGCTTTCAGAAACAAGCACTTTGAGAATCGGGCTATCATCCAGAAATACACCAGTATTATGGTAGTTTTACAAATTTATTTTATTTTATTCATTAGTTTAGGAATTTGAAAGAACGAAAATTTTAGATTTCCATCGTCAATAACATGGTGACTTGCATTGAGAGTACGGACAAATACCGTCAGCAGGTGGAATTTTAAAAATTCTAGCAAAATTAACATTTAAAAATCCCAGATCCGTCTGACCCTGGAAACCAACACTCAACAGGAGCGCTCGATGATGGACGAGGTTCTGGAGCGGGCCGATTCGGTGCGGGAGAAATTCGCTGGGGCGTTGAGTCTTTCGTGAGAACGTTTTTTCTAGTATTTTACTTTTTTCATTTTCTGGAATTTTTTTCAGGATTTCCTGTCTTCGCGACGAAATCTACGAAGACTTGAAGACGTCTCTGGAAAAAGTCGTTACCAAGGACTGGTAAGAATTTTTTGTGTAATTTGATTTAAAGAAATGTCAGGCTCTATGAGACAGTCAGACCAATTGGAACGATCGACTCTACTATTGAAGACTACTATTACGACTATATGCATCTGAAGCCTCAGGTTTTCAACATTTTCAAAAATCAAAAAGAAACAAGTTTTCAGGCCCGCGCCATGCTCACCTCGGAGCTGCAGCTTCTCATTGTCCGAGAATATTTAAAGGCTATTGAAACCAGAAGACACGTTCTGTCTTCGACTGAGGAGAGAGTCAGGTATACTGTAACTTTAAAGTTTGGATAAAGTATGGATTACTGTGGACAATTATAATAAATCGGGGCTATTTTAGGTTTTGCAATGTGTTCCACAAAGACGTGGATGTTTACGCACGAAGATTCGATATCATCTCGAAACTGCCTGATATGGAGGATCAGGTACCTTTTTACTTCCGAATTAATGAATATTTCTAATCCCAAAAGCCAATTTCATCCCCAAAGATAAACATTAGTATTCCCAAAATTCTTTTTATCCCAAAAACGCTCCTAAAAATAAATATTTTCCTCCCAGGTCCCGGATTTGTTCCCGCTGCTCAACGCCATTGCCGATGTGATCGGGCTGAAGGATAAGAGCATTTTGAGTCTGGAGGCGACCGGCTTTGCCAGAAAGTTCCCAAATATCCCTGTGGTGGGATTTTTTTTTCAATTTATTATAATTTTTATTTTTACTTTTCTACTTCAGGACCTCCTTATCGCGGTACTGACAATGAGAGACGATATCGGACGAAACGAGGCGAAAAGTTTGGCTGAGGAGGTGAGGTTTTCAAAAGTGGCTTCCTGTTCGGCCTACCCACACCCATTTGTCGAACCTACCCAGTTTCCTTTTCCCCTATCCCTCTCCTCTACTCGCCTAAAAAGTGGGTCGTCCAGACAAGTGAGTGTGATAGACTAGGTAGTCGAAGCAAAAGGCTTTCAAAAATAGGATTTTTCAAAGAACTATACTTTTCAGATCATTCAACACGTGAAACTCCACCCAAAAGACCATGTCAAGATGTACGAGCCCTTATTTGAGAGACTAGGAAGGTGGGGATGCATTTTGTAAAGTTTAAGAGTGGTCATTTTTCAGTTTTTTTCTGAAAAAGGGGTGAATTTTAATATGTTTGAAAAATGGGCAATTCTCTAAATTTCAGAGCGGAAACGACCGGCGATTGGCTGCCCGATCTGAAACAGGCCACCAACGCTCTGACCAACCTGATTCGAAGGGGGGATGGACAGAGATAGAGCGATTTGATGAAATATGCAATTTTATGCTAATTTTTTACAAATCTGTGATGAATCTACCTAACATTCTCTTATTTTTTTATTTATTTATTTAAAGATCTCTTATTTGGTGCAAAAATAAAGAAATTTGTGTCATTTTCTCTTATTTTATGTGTTGTCCTTGTAAACATCGTACATGTCTTTTTTATGAAAACGAGTTCCTCCAGCTTTACTTTCGATTTTCTCGTTTTATTTTTATATAAAAGATAATTAGCGTAATTTGTGTTAATCACGTTATTTTCAAGGGATGGACGATTATGAATCCGTGTGTCTTGTGAAGCCGGAAATTTTCATCTATCGGATACCCCCGCAGGCCAGTAACAAGGGCCACAAGTATGTAATTCTTATTTTATTTTTTAAATTTCCTTTCCTTTATTTAAAAAATATATAAGGTGATTTATTTTGATATTCTTGGAAAGTCGACAGTTTTTTAAAATTTATTTTATTTCGAAATTATTCATATTTCAAAGAAACTTGGTTCTTCCCGAAAAAGTTCCGATTATTTATTTATTTGTATTTTAGAGCCGCCGATTGGAAGCTAGATGAGCCAAATTGGACGGGCCGATTGAAATTGGTCTCTATCAACAAATTGCTCGTGATAAAATTGGAAGATAAGGAATCTGGTAGGGGGATTTTTTTTTGTTAAATTTGGAAAATATTGATTTTTCCAGGAAACCTCTACGCAAAGTGCCCTATCGAGCAATATCCGGGTCCCGCGATAGAGGCGGTCACTGATTCTTCGAGGTACTTCGTAATTCGGCTCAAAAATGATTCAGGTGCAGCATTTTAACGATTAATCTTTCCTTATCAGTAGAATTACACGCAAATCATCAAATACATTAAGTTTCATAGTCTTCGAGCAATTTTGGCTAAAATCGTAGATTTTCGAAAGGAAAACTTTTTCTATCAAATCATGCCTGTTCTTATCAGTTTTGGAAGAAAAAAATCGTAAATTTTCGAATTTGCAGGCCAAACTGCCTTCGTCGGTCTGGGCTTCGCTGATAGAAGTGATTCCTTCGATTTCAACGTTGCTTTGCAGGTTTTTTATTTAAATTTTAAAAAAAAACTTTTTTTAAATTTAAAAATTTCAGGACCACTTCAAGTACCTCGAGAAAGATGAGCAGCTGCAGAAAAGCGCCGAGAAGCCGCAACCCCAACTCGATTTGGCTTTCAAGGAGGGACAGACGATTTCCATAAATATTGGGGTATTTTTTAAAAATATTTTTTGCTCTTTATTATTCCTGATATAAAGTTACATTGCTGTGGGACTAATATGAAAATAATTAGCATAATGGGCAGAAATCTAATTTAATCTAGCTTATTTTTCCCAATTTGCAGAAGAAAGACAAGTCCGGAAATCCCTTAGCAGCTAAACCCCGTCCCCAAGCTGCTTCAGGAGGCACAAATATCGTCCCGCTTTTGCCGCCGCCCCCTGGGCCCTCCATGAATCAAGTCAGTTTTAAAATATTTTTAAAAATCCAAATTTCTATCTTTAAAAATACATTTTTCTTACATCGATTTCATTTTCATGAAAAGAGCATTTTAAGATAGGCCTATCTTTCTAGCTAAGTACATTTGGAAAAAATATTAAAGAATTGTCGTGAATCTTTTATATATCATTCAGACCCTATTTTTTCAAAAATTTGAAGTTATAATTTTTCAGAGCCGAGTTCGAGGTACTTCTGGAAGCTCAGCCAGTTCGAATTCTACTTCGGGAAGTTTATTTTAATTTAACTTTTTTAAACATAAGCATTTTATCGTCACTTTACATCATATTTTATCACAAAATCGCAGAATATTTCTTCATATCTTATCATTTATCACAAAATTTCATGTATTTACTAAGAATGGGGTTGTGATGACATCAATCAAAATCACTAAAATTTCTGCAGCTAGCAATATTTATTGTACCGAATCTCCAAGAATGTATAATTTATCGAAGTATTGTTTTATAGAAAATAAATTATCTTAAACTATTTTTTTATTTTAAAAGGAAAATGTTGAGGAACATTTTGATATCTCATCACTAAATTTATCTTTTATCAAATTTTCAAACGTTTCAGAAATGTCGGCTCCCGAGCCGACGCAGACCGCGATTCGGCGGCTCAAGCGGGACCTCGAAAAATTGCAGGAGGTAGGATTTTCAATTTTCAAATAAAATTTATGTTTGTAAATTTTCGAAAAAATAAAAAATCATCAACTTTGCAAATTGATCTGGGTCTTAATTCCTTCAAAAAATGTTTGCTAAAATTCTAAATCATCCATTTTATCAACTGATCCATCCAACCTCAGGAGCCAATCGATGGAATCACCGCAATGGCCTTGGACACGAGCATTCTCGAGTGGCACTACGTGATTTGCGGCACTGCGGACACGCCGTATGAGGGGGGACTCTATCATGGAAAGCTCGTTTTTCCGCCTGGTATGTTTTGTTTTTATCCTTAAAAAATAAATATTTTTATATTTTGGAAAGAAATTATATACAATTTTTTATGCCAATTTTTCTAATATTCTGAAGGAGAACAGGTGTCTTTAAATTTGTTCCAAGATATAATTTCCCCAGATTTCCCCTGGAAGCCCCCGTCTATCTACATGATGACCCCGAATGGTCGTTTCATTCCGAATTACCGGCTGTGTCTGACGATTTCCGACTATCACCCGGAAACGTGGAATCCCGGCTGGACGGTTTCGGCTATTTTGGTAATGATTTTCCATCACTAGTCCATTAAAACCGCCCAGTTATAAATATCATAGGGGTTTCAACGAGGCTAAGATCAATGGATGAAGATCATATCTTTAATAATGGCGTACTTTTATCAGATTCATTTTTCCTTATTTTTATTAGATTCTTTTTTTATACATTTTGACAAAAAATCTAATGAAAATATGGCGTAATCAGAGAAAATAATATTTATTGATTTTTTTTAACTTTCTATTTTTAGGTGGGCCTTCACAGTTTCATGAACGAGGACAGCATCGCGACGGGCTGCACGACGTCGACCGATCAACAGAAACGACAGCTCGCGCAGGACAGCATTCACTATAATCTCAGGGTCAGTTTTATGTCTTTTATTTTTATTGTATTAAATTTACTTTTCTAAATAAAAAGCTTTGATGTATGAGAAATAATCAGAGGAACAATGTTAAAATAATTGATGGGGTTTATTCTAGCAATATAATGTATAGCTCTTAAATAATATATTAGCATTTAAAGTTATGCTTTTCCTAAATTTTTATTTTCAGGACCCCGAATTTTGCCGTTGCTTCCCGGAATGGGCTGAAGAGCTCCGAAAGACGGTTGGCAAATAATCTAATAATTTAAACTTTATGTAGGATACAGTAGCTTTCAAATATTATATTTTAAGGTATTTCCACTTTTACTGATTTCCAAAATTCCTCTTTAAACATCCAATCTAGTGATATATAAGCGCTTGCAAGTCTTGAATGATCCGGGTATCTAGGCGATTTTTCAAGTTTTCTACAAGTCTCATTTTCAACTTTATCTATTTTTAGAGAAGCTTTATAAATATAGGGCGAAGTTTGCAAATGAGTAAAGTTTATAGTGAACCTTCTAAAATATCATTTTTCCTTTCTTTTTTCCATTTCCACGCCAACATACACGGGCCGATATTTTTCTAATCTTATTTTTTCGGAGACATTTTGTAAAAACCCATTTTTGTACATCACACATTCTGCTTGATTCAGATCACTTTCAAAATTATGAGCTACGATTGAGCTTTTAGAATTTTCCTTGTCAGGGTTATTCTTGAAGAAAATGTTTAGCAGTATAAATAAATTATTTGGACCTAAAGTTTCAAATTTGAGGGATCTGTTTGTCAATTTTAGAAGCACAAGTTCAAAGTAATTCGATCTGATTTTGAGTGGGAACGAGAGTCATATTTTCTAAGGATTGCGGGAGACATATGATGAACTGATAGAGATAACGATATAATAAGAGAACTATAGGAAGAGGAGGTGTGAGAGAGTGGATTTGAAGAGAGAAAAGATAAGGATGGTATAGATATAATGTGATCTTATAGAGTTGAGAAAGAAAAGGCGAGAGATTATGGATTTCTTAGAGGGAGAAAAGGGTGAGACAAGGGATTAGAAAACGACCCGACCACACGATGAAAAACACGAGATCCCGGTGCCAGTTGTCTTACCCGAAGGGCTAACTTTTTCTTTCTTTTTTCTCTCTTATCAACTATAACTGTTCCTTCATCTCTAACAAGACCTATTCTAAGATCCTCTCAATTTTGAGAATTACCTTGTTTTCGAGATTCACGACCCTCTCTTGAAAGTTTCTCTTTCTTTGAGTTCTCTTAAAATTTAATGATCTCTCATTTTCCTGATCACTAAAAATCAGCACATCTGTGCGTGGAGAAACATGAAACTAAAACATCAATTTTTAAGTTGATGATTCTAGATCAAACTCCTCAAAAAAAATTTTTTTACATCCTCCTCCGGGTTTTTTTTTATTTATCCAACATTTTTGTCCCCCGGTGCGGTTTTGAGGTTTGTTTGTCCGCACGTGTCTGAAAGACGGAAACCACTTCAAGAAAATCTCCCACAGGATTTTCGAGATAAAGACAAGCAAAATTCTGTTCCCATTCTCTCTATTTTTGCAGGTTAAATTTGCTGTTCCTGAGAAATGTTTGGATTTTCCGATCTCTTCAAAATATTTTCGACTTTAGAGTTCATTTTTGACGTTTCTTATGAAAAATATTTGATCACATTCTTTTTCTAAACCCAAATGTTTGAATTCTTTTCAATTTATATCTCCTAAGTTCAGGGAATTTTTTAGATATCTTTCAAATTCTTAATTTGCATTTTAAAGCTGATTTTTCGAAAGTTTTGATTTCAGTCTTCAAACTTTGCTTCTTTGATGAAAAACTTTACAGTCACTATCAATATTATCAATGGCTGCGAGTTTTTCTTCTCGGTGTTTTGTATTTTGGTTCCAGTTCCTCCGTCCATTCTTTGTAACTGGACGCTTTCTTCCTTCCCTCCACATGATAATATGTACTTGCTTCAAAAATCTTGACTCAATTTATCACTATAGTAGCTTTCTATCAGTGGTAAGATTTTTGCTCTATCAATACAATTTGATCATTTCTCTTATCATCATTCAAGTTATCATTAGAGTAGCTTTTATCAGAATGAAATTTTTATATAAATTTTCAAGTTATTGCTAAATTTTGTAAAACCGTTAGACTAACATTAGTGGAGCAGGTTTACTGGTCTTTATTGATAAAACGCTGAGTTATCAGTAGTTTTTCAAGCTAGTATTTTTGACCTATCACTTATCGATAACCAGCTCCTCTCCCTCGTGTCTTTGTCATTTTGCAGACGGGCTTCCGCCCGTACTTCACAATTCGATTCACTCTGACTCTCGGTCCTGTCCGCATCGCATTTTTCGACCGATGTTTTCCCCTACTGTCTTTTCCCAATTTCTTTCTCGACGATTTCTCGCATCACTCAATTCAATTTGATATGTGTTCTTCAGGGGTAAAATCTAGAAATCGTACCGGGAAGGGACCCGCCCTTCTGAATTGATTTAACAGCAATTTATTGTTCATTTCAAATTTCAATCTGAGAAAATGGTATTGTTTACTTCGTTCTGATAAGTTCAAAATTCGAAAATTAATGTTCCCTAATCAAATTACCAAAAACGATTGAAAAATGTCAGATCTTTGAAAATCTCAGGAATTCGAATTTCTCATCTTTGATTTTAAACATACCATCACGTTATATGACGCTATATCTGTTTAGATATTTTTAACATAACTTTGGGGCGAGCCCTGACGCAAAACGTATACAAATCTCTATTATAAATTCTCTAAAATTCCTCATTTTTGAGGACAAAACTTATTTTCAATTTTCACAGAGCAGATGTTTCGGACTTTCACTTTAATCTCCACATAAATAAGGTTTAATAAGCCTCTTATCGTTTGAATATTGAGTTTTAAAATAGGCGCATTCAGTGTCATTTGGTGTACTTCTGCATCATTTTGGGTCTAATATTACCATTTTGGGTACTCAAGAACCTGTTAATTCGAGAACTTTCTCCAATTCCCATATCACTTGTATTTCTAGTCCATTGACTTATTGTTGATTTCATTCAGTCAATCAGACCATGTTTCTCATGTTTTTGGTTTCGTGACTTCAGCACTTCGTGTACTACGCCCACTCTGTCTCCTCAATAGTCATTATTAATTTATCTAAAAAATATTTTAATTTCCTATATTAAAACTACGACAATTTAAAGGATGTCGTCATAGTTTAACATATCTAACCTCTAGAAAATGATATAAATTTCAAATTTTTCGCTAATAGTTCATTTTCCGATCTCAAATATTGTATTAGCTGTCTAATTCTAGTCAAGTCGCCAGTTTCGTCATCATTCATTTTCGCATCGAGGTTTTGAAACTTGACCCCATGACAATTTGGGTCGTTTGACTTCAAACTTTTGCTGCAAGAACTTGTCATTTCCTCCGCGTGCATTTTTCCGAGAAATAAGGTCAGGTTGTCACGTTTTTCCTGGTCATGTCGTTGTCAATATCAATGTTAAATTGTAGTTTAACTTTTCTAAAGCTTGGTTTAATCTAAAGATGTGTATATTTCTGGCATGCTTAACCTAAACTTCCTATACCATAGATATTCAGATATTGGTTTTTAAAGTTATAATTTCTAAAATTATTCATCGGAACACATCAAAGACTATATAATCTAAATATATTTATAGTTGGTATATAATTGTATTATATATCATTCTTCTGCTGATATATAAAAGACCACGATCCGATGACGCAGTGTTCTTTGGGAAAATCGATTATCGATCGATTTTCTGCTTCTTTTTGCCGCAAGCCACTTTGTTTGGTCGCGTTCTCCTCACATGCTGCTGCTAACAGACAGACAGACGGGTTCTAGATTTCTCTATATCAGGGAATTTTTGACCATATACCAAATTTTAATGTATAAAAATGTCATTCTATGATTCGAAATAATGAAATGAAAGTTTCTAAGGTCACAATACATTTTTGGGAGCCTAAATATAACTTAAAAGATCAAATTTCTAATTTAAATTATTCGCAGTGTAAACAGTTTAGCATATGTGGGGTAGTGGTATTTTATGTTTACAAAAATGAGCAACCTATTCGTAAGTTATTCATCATTCTTATGACTGTTGGTGCATATGATATGAACTTCTGACTCAAGTATTTAGCATTTAATCATAACGACCCCTCGTACTTCTGTTTACAACTGGTTCTTATCAACAATCAATTCGCTTGGGAGCAGAAAATCATCGATCTTGGTTATCACCTTACTCTTATCAGTAAAATCTCTTAATTCCACTCATTTTTATCAGTATTCTCCGTTCTTTTTACGTACTTTCGTTTCGAATTTTTCAACAAATTCCTATTTTTCGTGCATTTTCAGTATATTTGAAAGCGTTTTTATGATCAATTTTCAGCTTGTTATAATGGTACTAAATATCAAGCGTTTCCCCTCACTAGATGACCCATTCCAATGTGATTTATCTACACTAGAAGAAATCAAACCCTACCCTCATCAGGTAATTAAACTAATTACCTCTTAATTAACTAAGTGTCTATAATTAAGGTCGGCGGGCACACCCCCTTCTCCTGTCTGCCTAACGGCCATTTGGTAAGATAATTATCTATAATTAGGGTACTTGAATCTACTTATCCTAATTATCTAAAATTAGAAGTAGCTAACTCTGTTAATTTAAGCTGAAACCTTGTGCCGAAAGAGAGCTGAAGTTTTACGCTCAGATGCCGAAGCAACTAATTTCAATTGCACCACGATGTTGTGCTACAATGCAGGTATAAAAACCAAGCAATAAGCAAGATTTAATTACGTTGCGGTTTTGAATTCAGGGCTCTTCTGTGACTTCGTTACCGGCATGTTGTGCCGACTGCCTGTCTAGCCATAGCAATATTCTAATTCCTAAGTCCATAGAGGGATCTCCGATTTTGAACAAGAGGAAGTTGCCCAAGTAGTTATTCATTTGGATTAGAAAATATTATAAAAAAAAAAACAGACAAAAATCGAATATATTATTAATAAGAAGTGCAAGAATAGACATTTTTAGATTCAAATTCAAATTTTTCATAAAATTAAAAAAAAAATTTCTAGGGATTAGAGTTTTTCTTAAAATATTAATTATAACAAATTTCAGGAACTTCTTAATAATGTCGGACCTGACGCACGGATTCGTGCGGCCCTGCGTTTTGGACCTGAAACTAGGAACTCGACAGCATGGCGACGGAGCTAGTCAAAAGAAAGTTCAAAGTCAGGAGGACAAGTGTCAAAACACGACGTCCGCCAAACTGGGCATTAGGCTATGTGGTGAGAATTTGAAAAGTATAAGCAAATAAAATTTTAATAAACAAATCTCATAAGACAAAACCGCTCTTTATCATATTTTTGTTTAAATATAATAGACTTTTGAGCGACATATTTCATGGAAAAGCTTGATTTTCATCATTATTCTGCACCATATCCACTTAAAATAGTACGTTTCAAGCTTTGCTATTTTTCAATGAAAAAAAGGCTTATTTTCACCATTTTTCGAAAAAAAAAACTCTTAAATTTTAGATCGTTAAAGAAATTCATGGAATTTCAAATTTAGGCATGAAATACTTCCCTGAGATGTCGGAGAAGTTCAAGTGTTTGGACAAATACTTTGGAAGATCTTTAAGCGAAGCTGGACTTCACGCGGTCATTTCTGCGTTTTTCGCACATTCCAAACTAGCCATACAGGAAGTCTTGAAGAAGGTCGATAATATTAAGGAGGTAATTTATTTTAAAAACTATTTTTATTTCACATTTTTAGTTTCAAAATTTCAGATCATCAAAAACTCTGAAGGCATGCGCTTCTTTGGAGCCTCACTTTTGATAGTTATCGAAGGCCCAAATATCGGAAAAGAAGACAATGCGGAGAGGTTAAAACTTAAAAAGTAACTAAAATAAAATTTGTTTTCAGAAATCTCAGTAAAGTCGAAATGAAGTTGGTTGATTTCGCGAAGGCCACCTTTTCTGGGTTTCTTTCCGACGGCCACTACGTCGGGGTGGACGAAGGGTCGATTTTGGGTCTCGACACTCTTTGTAAATTTTTGAAAGAACCCACCTCCACAATACTTCATGATCAGAAAGCATAATTAACTCTAGCCAGGTTAAGCCGCCGCCAGAAGGTCTCTTTAAAATATAAGTTTTGCTTTCAGTCTAAATTTTTAATTTTGGTTTTAACTCTATCTAGGTCTGAGCAAATTTTTAAGTAAAATGGAAGAAGTGGTGAATTTAAATCTATGAAATGTTACTTAAACACTCAATTCACTGCTTTTCAAATTTATTTTTATGTACCTAATTTTTTTCTCTTTTATATTTTAGATGTTATGGAATTTCGCTTTTTTATGTACAAAGGCTTGTAAAATCGCAATTTCCTGAGGTTGTATGATTTTTGCACCGAGCTTTTCAAATTTATCATTCCTAAATTCAAAAAAATAATTCCATTTCCAAAATGATGCCATCATTATCATGTTTCTTTGTCGCAAACATCAAATGTGATATTCGGGTATTGAGAGGAATCCTCAAATTTTAAATGTACAGAATATAGAGAATAAATTGATTTTTTATTATTAAAGATCATAAGATTTCCAGAGATTTATTAAACTTTTTATAAGCGAGGAAAAGTCTTGAGATCAATAAACTGAAATGATCATTATGAGTCCATAAGATATGTAATAAAAAAAATTTTCGGGTTTTCGTTGCTGATCCTAAAATATAAAAATTGCATAAAGATATTAAAAATAATTTTAAGAAATAAAAACATTTTTTTTATTAACTTCTAGAAAAGAGATCAATATTTTCTTTAAAAAATCAAGAATTTACACGACTTGATCGCAGGTTTTCATGACTCGTCTTGCTTCGTTTGGATCCACGCAGCTCGTTTTCTTATCGTCCGAACCAAAGGCTTCTTTGAAGTTGAGAATAAATAAGAGATACGCCGGAATTGACATCGCGAGTAATGACTATAAGAAAATCCATTCTCAGTAGGCTTTGCGATTCAAAAATTATCAAGGCTTCTCCTAAATTTACAATGGGTCTTGATATTGTAGGTCAGGCCTATAGTTTTAGATTTTCCATATAGCTTGCATTTGGTGTTTAAATATGATATGAGCTGATAAAAACTGCTTGTTCAACCATAACTTTATTCATAATTTTCGCAAAAAACATTCTCAACTCTTTTCTCTCATTCACAATACGCCCCGCCCCTTCTTTCACGTTCTCCCTTTGCACTTCGTCAACACTTGCATTATCAGTCGATTATTTTTGTTGTCGATTTAATTGGTTAATTATCCATTAATTAGTCAGTTAATTGCAGGGAGATGCTAATTAGCGATGGCCCACGTAGCGAATGATCATAGGGCCGTCGACATCTCGATTGATGTGAATTTTCCGATTTCTGCCAATTTTGGACTTGCCGGTGAATTTTGTTCACTATTCTTTATTTTATTTTTTAATCTTTGAAATATTTTTATCCAAAAACAATTTTTTTAAAATATGGAAATAGATGATATCGGCTATCAAAAAAGTATGCCGGATTGCTTTCTAAAATGTTCGCTATTTTTATTGTTTTGATTTTAATTTTTGTTTTCAGCCCTTGCCAACAGCCCAACAACGAATACAGCTAGAAACAACGCGAATCAGCCGGCTCAAGAGGTTCGAATTTTTGTTTTTTATTATCGATCCTCAATTATGTTCTCCTATTTTCCAGCCCCCGATTTTCGTGGTCCGGGAGCGGCTCTTTCTGACGATCATGCAGCGTTTAGCGGCGACCTACGAAAGGAAAGTCACTCCGACAGGAAGACGGGTTATCGAGATGCTGTTTTTGATATCGGTGAGAATTTCGAATTTTTATAAATCTCTAGCATTCACTTTCTCTAAAATGTTTGAAAGCTAAGAGGAGATAAGTATACAAATTCGTAAAGTTTTTCAAAAGTATAATTCCTTGATTTGTAAATTGGAATTTTCAGGCCATAGCTCTGCTGATGACGCTGATGTTCATTCACGTTTCATTCGCGAGGACAAACAATAGATGCTTCGAGAACGTCACCCTGGAATGGATGAATGATGGTGGGTTTACCGAAATTGTGACAAAATACTAACTTTGTCAACTTACCAAGTGGTACACTTTACCAAAACGATAAATTTTATCAAATAGTATCTTTTTAAAAATATAGTAGCTCATTCAAAAATGACAAACGCTGGCAAAATTGGAACATTAGGATTTGATTACCAAATGCGGTATCTTCTAGGAGTCCTTCGGGTTGAAGTCATCAAAAATCTGCCGATGCTAGAATACCAAGAGCGATGGGTGCAGTGGTACAGTGAGTCTTAGCTTTATATTTATATTTTCACATTTGAAACTTTGTCTTTTGTACAGTAGAATGAAAATACAGGACAGATTGTGGATTGGGTAGAGATTTGGTTTGAGCAGGGAAAACTATCTTCTCGCCGAAAGTCGTTTCATCGCGCAAGCTTTCATTTCTTTAAATTTTGTTTATTTCAGTCTCCGAACGATCCAAACTGAAATGTCATTTTTCTCCGGCTGATGTTTTGCGTTTCGGACCCCGCTCTTTGCCAGCTGAATTAAGGGCGAAAGAATATCCTCGATCCAACCCAAAAATGGAACACTCGGAAGAACGACCTCCACCTAAGGCGCCCTTCGAAAATCGCAACTCGGTATTTTTTTTTTAATTTACAAAAATCTATTGACGAAAAATATCTGAAAAGAGAACTTTTACTCATAAAAAATTCAATACAAGAATAATTTTAGGAAAAGTCCGATCACGACTCGCTTCTGAGCCTATTTCTGAGAGCCCCCGCATTCGCCGTTGCGAATGTCAACTCCCAACTCGAGTCCGATGAAAACGAGCAAAATGAGGCTGAAGAACAGGTTTTTTTTTTTTTTTTTAATTTTTAAAAATTATTTTTATTCTTTAGTTTCAGTTCTACCGTTTCTCTCCTTTGGAGGCTGAGGCGTACGCGGCGTTTCGGGAGGAGTTTTATAGGAGATTTGGTATAATTTTTCTTTTTAAATCAAATACTACTCTAGATATTTTATTTGAAAGATCAAATTTTTGATGTTCAAGACTTGAATAAATTAGAATTTTGAAGAAAAGTGATTAGTATAGCTACTTTTCTAAAAGAAACGTTACTGTAGCTTTTCAATTGAAGATAAAGATTACGGTATCTTTTATTCTTCAAAGAAAACGATTACTCTGTTCTTCCAGACGAAGACGATGCATATCAGACCCTCTACCAAGCTGAGTTTTCCCTGATTTTCGGAGTTTTGCGGCTGCCTCACAGTTACAGGGAAAGACACAACATCAAGATGGTTTCTATGAGGGTAATTTAATTATTTCTTTTCTGGAAAATATAATTTGAAAAAATGAGTAAATAATTTAAGGATTCTTATTCTTTATCTTTTATGATAGTCTTTTCCTAAAGAATACTACGAAAAGATATCTGTATTCAATTTATATAATTTTTCTTTATTTGTTTAATTTCCAGATAGACGCGGATTCCGAATGTTTTGGGGACGCATGGGCGCGCTATTCCTTGAAATACTTCATCGGCTACGAAGAATCTGTCTCGGCAAGTTTGAGGGGCTTAGCCGTGCTTCATAATAAATACGGTAATTTTTTAGGATTTAAAGTTCACATTCACTTTTTCTCTTTCAACATTATTATTTGGAATTTATAAATTTATTAAAAGGTTTAATTTTTTTTAAATAAAAAAGTTTTAAAAAACTGAAATTTCTATTCTATAGATTGCAAAATTTATTTTAAGAAAATAGTTTTTGAAGATATAAAAATATTTTGAGACCCCGAAGGCCGCCGCAATCTGGGTTATCTTCACGACCTGAGGACGCATGAACACTACCACTTCGTCACCTTAACAATGACTAAGAGCAGTTATATTGTGGCTTTTGCAATCATGGCTGTTTTTGTAAGTTTTTTTAATAGATCAAATTAAAAAAACCTTATTGCATTCGTATTATTTCATTTAACTTTCTTTTATAGACTACTTCAAAATCTTAGGGAAAAACTGCGAGAAATTTCATGAAAAACTAAATTCTATTTTATAAATGAAAAATTTGAAAAGATAATAAAATGAGTCTACAATATCTCAAAAATATTTGCAGACCTTCGCCATCTCGATGCTACTGCGCTTCTCTCATCATCAGATCTTCATCATAATCTACGACTTTCTGCATTGGTTTGAGTCGAATCAGCCCATGACGATTCCTATGGCCCCGCTGCTGACTGTCATTCTGGCTTTAGTCGGTAAAATTTGCATTTTTTTTTGTAATTTTTTCCTAGCCTTTATTAAGAAATATATCTTGAACTTTTCATTGGTGAAAGATTATTAATCAATTATGGGAATGATCATATTTATCCTTAAGTTAGGAAATCTCAAGAATAGGCGGAATTTCTAAATTTCTATGTTTTTAGATATAATTTTAGGGATGGAAGCAATAATGTCGGAGATCTTCAACGACACCTCGACCGCGTTCTACATCATTCTAGTCGTCTGGGTAGCGGATCAATTCGATGCAGTTTGTTGCAGAACTCCCATTTCGAAGAAATTTTGGTTGAAGTGTGTTTTTTCAAATCTTTTCATATAATACTTTTTTTTTTCTTGAAATTCAAAAATTAGCATACATTTTATCATCTATATATTTTGGGCTAGAGATAGTGCAAATAGTATTAAAGTTAGAGAATGATTTTTAGTGATTATTTTATCAGCAAATATTTCTGTCAAATTCAAAATTTCAGATTCTTCTACCTGTACCAGTTCTTTTTCTACGCCTATCAGTATCGGTTCGGCGGTCAGTACAGCGGTCTAGCACTCCTGACATCGGCATTGTTTATCATGGTATTATTTATTTTTTCCATTTTTAAACTTGTTTTATTTTTAAAATTTTAAATTCTAATTTTTTCAGCACTCGATGGTATATTTCTTTCATCACTACGAGATGCCTTACATTCTGCACCAAGAACGAATTCAGAGAATCATGAACGACGTCGGATCGGTGCCGGTAATGTTTATTTTCTTTTCTTTAATTAAAATTAAAATTAGGAATCAAAAACTACGCTTTTTCTTTAAAAAAAAATGTTGCTTTAAACTATGCTCAGTGTTAAATACTCGACTTTAAACTTTTCTTTAACCCAGACTTGCATTTTAACTCCGATTTTTAAATTTTCAAGTTTAACCTGAAACCTAGCCCACCTCCTTTCTTACCTTCCTTGAAAATTCGCGCATGAATAGGTCCAATTAGCCTTCATCACGCTAAAATATGAGAGAGTACGAAGAATAAAGATACGTAAAAGAAGCAGGAAATGAGTCTGAGCCCAGGAATGAAAAGATCATGTAAATTAGGGAGGGAGAGAAAGAAGAGGGGGAAAGGGCGAAAATAAAAAGGCCCCCCTACCCCTCGACCTAGCGTTTTCTATTTCAAGCCAGAGCTCTGCGTTTGACAAGATTTTCATCTCTTATTAACGAGGGTTTATGGATTTTCAAGTTAGTAAAAATTTGTATTAAAAGTGAAGTTTGAGCTCCGAATTTCTTTCTTGTAAAACTTATTTCTAACAGCACAAATATCAATTTCATTTTAATTTCCCATTTCTTTATTCCACACTACATTTCCGCTCATTTTCTCTTCCCCATACTATTTTTCTGCCCAATTTCATAGCCCCGGATTCGATATATCCAATGCGTTTTATCCTTGAGCATGGCGTATTTAACACCCCTTGCATTCTATATTCCAACGAAAACAAATTGCATTATCTCCTAGCGGAAATTGGCGGGTGTTTATTGATTTTTTTCAAAAAAAAAATGATGATCCCTCAGGTTTCATCACTAGATTTTTAGCATTTTATTCTAATTCTCCTCTTTCTCACAATTATTTTGATATGAGATTTCATATACCTCCTCTTTCAGCCGATGGGTCCCGTGGACATTAGAGCTGTGTCTGTAAGGATTTCTGGTTCAACCGACCGACCTGCTCAGCCTCAAGCCCAAAATGGGGTCGACACGAACAACAGCAGATCGGAGCCTATGCCGGTGGTAAGAATTAAAATTTTAAAAATATTTTAAAATGTTAATTATCAAATTCCATCTCTAATGGAATATAATACCTGAGAAGAAATAACTTAATTTCTATTCGTATTACTTAAAAGCCTATTTCGTTGCACAAAAATATAGTATTGAAGAAAGTTTAATTTTGAATATTTTCTTAAGTTTATATTATCAGATAATATAGTAGTTTTGAGAGTGTTTTATTTTCAGAATGTTTAATTTCAGCTTCCCGAAGTTCTCGAATCGACATCATCAGACGCGGCGGGTGAGCCCATTCAAACGGAAAATAACTCTGAAGTAAGAATATGAAAAAATGATAGAGTAATTCGCAATGGCTACGTCATAGGCTTGAAATTCTTAGAAAAAAAAACACAAAAATTTGTATAAAAAAAAAAGTTATGTCGTCCATGCTTGAACCTATTCTTCTTCATAAAATGATAGATTTTAAAAATACGAAGGAATAATGTTCACTATTAAGCCATCATCTTGTACTTCCTCATATAGTAAAAGAAAGGCGCATTGTAAAAATATATGTCATCCAGTTTTTGAATTTATCCTTTATCATTGGATAGTATATTTTAAATTATGACATCCACTTTTGCGTCTATCTTTATTGACTAATTTTAAAATTCAGATCCCCAGTCCATCGCAGGTTTTCGACGCGCGAAGTCCACCTATTCCGAGGAAAACTGAAAAATCAGGTATTTTATTGGTTTTTTTTTAAAGATTACTGCAGAATTTTGAAAAATTAGAACAACTACCTGTTGAAAATGAGGCGACAAGTTCTTCTGAGCAACAAATAGAAAATCAAGAAAATTCGGAGAATATTGAAGAAAGATTGGCGAGAAGTCTGGTATCTGATGCCATGGAAGAGCTATTTAATAGATAATTACCACCGATTAACTTAATTTACTAATTAATTGAGATGATTATCCCCAATTATCGACATTAATTGCCCAGTTAAGTGTTATCTTCGATTAATTAGAATGGAGTTAGATACAAAATATCCGAAAATCAAAGAAGTTTTGTTTAGAGAAATTTAACATTTTCTTTGATTTTTTTATTAAAAGTCGGCTTTTGGCCGGTGATAACACAAAATTTGAATGTGCTACAAAATTATCAGTTTTCCTAGAAAAACGCGATTTTTTTCGTTGTGATGTAAAAATTTCGGGTTAAATATTTTTTGTTCGTTCTCTAAAATTTATCATTTTGATTATCAGACCCTTCTAACTATATCAATTACTGTAGTTCTTTTTCGTCAAAGTACCCAGGTATTTTGGCTTCTTGATCTCATTTCTTCCTTGGTTTTCACGGTTACAGTACATATTTTCAATTAGATCAGATAAGCAAAATTCGATAAAATTTTATTTCCATTCAATCAGAAAGAAATTGAATCTCTTTGATAAAAACAGATAGAAGTGGAAAAATCGAATTGGGAAAGGGAGGCTAGAATCGAAAATAATACTAAAAGCCAGAAAAATGCTATTAAAAGAAAAATCAATCGATAAATTAGGAAAAATCACAGAACAGTGGAAAATTCACGATGGTTAAATCAACGAAAATTTTTGGTTGTGTTTAAAAATGAACGAAAAAATCATTCCTTTATAAGCTTAGAGATTTTGGAAAATCCTATCTAATGATGAAAGATAGGACGATAACACGTCTAGGATAAATTCCAAAATTTCCATTTTGTACCACGTATACCAAATCTACTACAGAAACCTTGTGGTCGAGTCAATATTATGGAAAAATCACCAGAACCTTGTAGTTTTGTGCAAAATTCAGAAGTAAAAATACCGAGTAGAGGGAAGTTTTTGTCGACTAATTTACCGAAGTTCGGCTTTGCGTCTTTTGGTGAGTTTCTGCTCGGGCGAGGGGGGCTCGGTCGAAAGCTGCTAAAATAAATAAAAATCGTTTTCAAAGCGATCAAGAATAGCAGCATTTGAAAAATGCAAGCAAATAAATATGACTATCTTAAAAATGAAAAGAAAAAAACGATAACTGTACTCTAAAATACCGTACCTCGGACTCCGTGGCACTGCCCATAGAGAATTCATCGTCGGTGTTTTTCGCCGACCCTTCCTGGCTGGCATCTTTGGACCCTTTAGAAGGTTCTGGGGCATCTTCAGCACCGTTTTCGTTCTCGTTTTCATCGTCTGAATTTTCTTTAATAGGGGTTTGTAATTTTTTCAATATAGATCATTTCAGATTTCTAGGCATGTTCATTAGCTTCAGAAAAACCTAAAACTATCTTTTAAATATTGATCATTTCATATTTATAGCTTTATCTTTTTCCTCCTAAGAAAATCTAAATTAATTCAAAAATATATTTTTAAACTATAAAATAAAAATTACCGCTATCCTTAGCCTTCTTCTTTTTGTCCTTCTTCTTATCTTTCTTCTCTCCGGGTGGACAATATTCGTACGTATAGAATGGTTTAAAACTCTCGAAAAATCCGCAGTCCTGAAAATTAAATTTTTCAAATTTTTTTTTTTTTGACTTCGAACCTCAGTCAAATTGGGAAGGATCCAGAGGTTATGTCGTCCCATGGTGGCCGCCCAGATGGCGCCGAATATTATTGTACGAACTTAATTGGGATAATTAAATCAACTAATTAGAGGTAATTAAATAAGTAAATGAGATAATTGGGCTCATTAACTCACTAATTGCAACGGCAATTAGCAGACAGAAAGCGAAGATTCCGGCCAGCGAGACGTAGTAGACGCCCTGCCGCAGCCAAATCGGCCAAAGGGGGAACAGACATCCAGCGATGCAACCCACCACTGAAATTAATATAGCTAATAAAATATTACAGTAGTCCTAATTAAAAGTTTTCACAATATGATAAAGCATAGGAAACTTCTAAATAAAAAGCGTGTTATATTTATAAAAAAAAAAAAAACTCACGAATGAGCAGCCCGACACATTTCTTCCAAAAGGGAGTCGGATCGAATACCCAAACGTAGACGTCCTTGTCATCGTTGAAGACTTGAGTGTTGTGCACTTCGAGTTTTATCTTCTTCTTTTTCTTTTCTTCCTGAAAAGTCAACAACTTTAAAAATCGATCGTTTTACTTTTGGTTCTCTTTAGAAATTCTATTTAAAAAATGGTGGATATTTGGTCAAAGGAAAAATATGCCAAAATGATAGGTGTTAATGAAAACTACTACGGTTTTGATTAAAGCATATTTTACACTAAGATCATATTGATTTGCTTTTCTGAAAATTAATTTTTAAAAATAACCTCTTTCTTATCCTTCTCCTTGTCGTCCACTTCAGTTTCAGTCGCCTCATCCGCGGTTTTCTTAGACTCTTTGTCCTTTCGCGGCGATTTTTTGTCGCCTGAAACTCAACTTTAAATTCGGCTTTGATAAAAATTTCAAACACTTGGATAAGAATGATAAAATTCAAAGATTTTTCTTGGAAAATGTATGTGTTTCTGTAAATTTTTGATAAAATGTCTTTTCTCGAAAATTCTATAATTTTCCACCTCCACCCGGTGCGGGTTCCTCCTTTTTCCGCGGAACCAGTTTTCTGACCCGGAAGAAGCACTTGTTCACCAACATTTCCTTCATGAAATCGACCACTTGCTGCCTAAATTTGGCATGTTCTAGAAATTTTTAGAACAAAGGAAAAAAACTTCTAGATTAAATTTAGAAACATCAAGAAATTCTAGAACAAAGTAGGCAAACCTGTTCTGGAACCGCGGAGTGCCCTTCGCCTTAGTGCCATATTTGGAGTCGAATAGAGTATCGACCGCTTCTCGGCCTAATTAGAAAAGAATAGTGCAATTAAATCGGCTAATTATGGTAATTAAAAGATATAGTTACAAAATATATCGAAGATAATTTTAAAATACAGAATTCGCAGCTAGAGAAAACTATAGGCTGAAAATATCTTTTGTCATTAACGAAGTGGCAATTAAAGAAGATAATTAGGACAATTAAATCGAGTTAATTACCGGTGAAATAGTGGACGTCGTTGCCCTCGAATTTGGTCTGTTGCGTGGGCGTGTTGAATCGAACGTATTTGGCCCACTCGAACTGCTCTTTGTT